>CM057467.1:43273440-44674690 GCA_030035585.1 Dugong dugon
ATACCCATAATATCTCCAAAGTATGCCTGTATATATGTATGTATGTATATATATCTTTTTTTTTAATTTTCTAATCTGTTCCTTCATCTATTTGTCTGTGTTTATGCCAATATCATAGTCTCTTGATTACTGTACTTGGAAAAAAGTCTTGAATCAGGTAGTGGTGCTGCTCCAGCTTTGCTCTTCTCTTTCAAAACCATTTTGGAGAATCTAGGTCATTTCATTTGCATATAAATTCTAAAATCATTATGGCAATTTCTTTTAAAAACCTGCTGTGATTTTGATTGAGATTGGATGGAATCTAGATCAATTTGGGCAGACTTTTTATCTTAACAGTACTGAACCTTTCACTCCATGAAAACAGTATATTTCTCCATTTATTTATAATTTCTTTAATTTCATTCACAATGTTTTATAGCTGGCAGTGTCCAGGTCTTGTACATATTCTGTTCAATTTATCACTAAGTATTTCATATACTTGACCCTGCTGCAAATGGAATTCTATTTTCATTTCAATTTACAATTGTTCATTGATAGTACATAGAAATACTACTGATTTTTGTATATTGACCTTGGATCCTGAGAAATTACTAAATTTACTTATTATTTCTCTAGTAGATTTTTTTGGTAAATTCCTTAGGATTTTCTATGTAGACAATTACGTCTATATAGAAATTATTTTACTTTTTCCTTTTCAATCTTTATGCCTTGGACCTCCAGTGCAATGTTAACTAAAAGTGATTGGAACAGACATCTTTGCTTGTTCTCATTCTTACAGGGAAGGCATTCTGTCTTTCACCATTAAGTACTACAGTGTTAACTATAAGCTATTTGTAGTTGTATTCTATTGCTAGTTTGGTGATAATTTTTATATGAAGGGATATTGAATCTTGTCAAGTGATGTTCTGCATATTGACATCAAAGACATCATACATGAAGAAAGCTAGAGGTCATTGAAAAGACACGAAAGAAAGAAAAGACCAAAATGGATGTCAGAAGAGACTCTGAAACTTTCTCAAGCATAGAGTAGCTAAAGCAAAAGGAAGAAACGATGAAGTAAAAGAACTGAATGGAAGATTTCAAAGGTCGGCTCGAGAAGACAAAGTAAAGTATTATAATGCAGTGTGCAAAGATCTGGAGTTAGAAAACCAAAAGGGAAGATCATGCTCAGCATTTCTCAAGCTGAAAGAACTGAAGAAAAAATTCGAGCCTCGAGTTGTAATGTTGAAGGATTCTACGGGAAAAATACTAAACGATGCAGGAAGCATCAAAAGATGATGGAAGGAATACAGAGAGTCACTGTACCAAAAAGAATTGGTCGACATTCAACCATTTCAAGAGGCAGCATATGATCGAGAACCGATGGTACTGAAGGAAGGTGTCCAAGCTGCATGGAGAACATTGGCAAAAAACAAGGCTCCAGGAATTGACAGAATACCAACTGAGATGTTTCAACAAACAGATGCAGCACTGGAAGTGCTCATTCATCTATCCCAAGAAATTTGGTAGACAGCTACCTGGCCAACTGACTGACGAGATCCATATTTGTACCCATTTCAAAGAAAGGTGATCCAACAGCATGCGGAAATTATTGAACAATACCATTAATATCACACCCAAGTAAAATTTTGCTGAAAATCATTCAAAACGATTGCAGCAGTACATGGACAGGGAACTGCCAGAAATTCAAGCCGGATTCAAAAGAGGGTGTGGAACAAAGACTATCATTGCTGATGTCAGATGGCTCTTGACTGAAAGCAGAGGAAGACCTTCAATGAGATGGATTGACACAGTGGCTGCAACAATGGGCTCAAGCATAACAATGATCATGAGGATGGCACAGGACCGGGCAGTGTTTCATTCCGTTCTATATAGGGTCACTGAGTCGGAACTGACTGGACGGCACCTAACAACAACAACAATAGTGTGGTGGGACTCTGGGCTAATTTTTTAAATTTCACTGTGAAATAATGTTTACAATTAAAGCCAACACTTTTAAAGTTAAAATTAAATAAAAGAAGACAGCCCTCTAAGTCAAAACACTGCTTTCTCCTTCCACTTTGCCAGGCGCTGATCTTCAGAAAATTAGTTACTGGGTGGCGCCACTAAGAAACAGGACATCTGAGAGAAGGGACACTTCCTGTGGCGGTGCCTTTGAAGGCAACTGATGTGGCCTCTGAAAGCACCTGGAGGCAGCACTTGGTATCTGGCAGCTGTTGTTCCTTTAGATCTGGGGAAATGTAGGCTGGTCCAGAGCCTCCAGGCAAGACCTAACAGCTACTCCCTTGTCTGGGTTTAAACTGAAAGAAGCCTTCCAGCCAGTACCTGATGGGCAGTTGGAGATGTGTCTATTACGGAGGCAATATGATGCCAAAATAATTGACTAAATGAAAAAATTTTGTTGAGTATTTTTGGGTACAATCACAGTTTTATCAAAAGCATAAGAAACCCTTGGAATTGGAAGATTTGACCCTTGAGGCTTCAGCTTTTTGCAATCACAGAATGTTCAAGGAAATCGGTTTGCCATTTTGCTAAAGCATAAATCTGGTGCACTTGCATGAGGTTGGTGTGTGGGAGAGAAGTACTTGAACAGTAAATCCTGCTACCACCTGACATCCACATTAATGTCTTAATTATCTGTTATATGCACTACACTCTAGGGAGCAGAAAAATACAAATTACAACATATAAGAATTCTCCTTGCCATCAAAGAATATTCCTTTTCATTAGAGAGTTAAAGAGTTAATATGATGAATATCAACACCAGAGACAACATGATCAAGAGCCAAAAAGTGCTATAAGAAAACGCCAGGAAAGTCAAGACGCTCATGAGTGATTATGAAGGAATGAAGTTTTGAATCCCAGTTTGAAAGAAGTATAGGATTTGGGCACATGGTAAAAGAAGGGTGGGCATTCCAGAAAAAGGGAGGAGTTAGAATAGAGAGATAGTACCAGGAAAAGGACCAACTTTAGAATGTGTATGGTATGGACTGTGTACTAGGAAAAGAATATTCCTTTGGTGGTAGAATTAGATTGAATAAAAAGTGAAAATTTTTCACAAGAGGAAAATAGTACTGAGTGATATCTATTGTGTGCCAGGCACTTATACCTCATTTTCTTATTTAATCCTTAAATAAAATAAGTCCTCTGTGAGGAAAAGATCATTATCATATTACAGATGGGGACATGAACAAAACTCAAAGTGTAAAATGACTTGACTAGCTGGGATTTGTACCCAAAACTTCTGATTTCCAGCTCTTCTAACCATGTTGTTGTGTGCCATCAAGTCAATGTCAACTCATAGTGACCCTATAGGACAGAGTAAAACTGCCCTATAGGGTTTCCAAGGCCATAATCTTTACAGAAGCAGACTGCCACATCTTTCTCCTGTGGAGCAGCTGGTGGGTTTGAACCACTGACGTTTTGGTTAGCAGCCACATGTTTTAACCACTGCACCACCATAAGGTAAAACTTGAGCTAGTTCCCAAAGAACAGGCAAGGATTTGAATAAGTACTAGATGCTAAACTCCTAGATGTCAGGAACTCTGACACCCTGATGATGCAGTGGTTAAAGAGCTTGGCTGCTAACCAAGAAGTTGGCAGTTCAAATCCACTAGCTGCTCCTTGGAAACCCTATGAGGCAGTTCTACTCCATCTTATAGGGTCGCTACGAGTTGACTTCCCCCATGTGTCTGTCAGTTTGTCATACTGTGGGGGCTTGTGTGTTGGTGTGATGCTGGAAGCTATGCCACTGGTATTCAGACACTGCTGGTAGCAGGGTCACCCATGGCGGACAGATTTCAGCTGAGCTTCCAGACTAAGACAGACTAGGAAGAAGGACCCAGCAGTCTACTTCTGAAAAGAATTAGCCAGTGAAAACCTTATGAATAGCAGCAGAACACTATCTGATATACTGCCAAAAGATGAGACCCCAGGTTGGATGGCACTCAAAAGACAACTTGGGAGGAGCTGCCTCCTCAAAATAGAGTTGACCTTAATGACATGGATGGAGTCAAGCTCTCGAGACCTTCATTTGCCGATGTGGCACGACTCAAAATGAGAAGAAACAGCTGCAAACATCCATTAATAATCGGAACCCGGAATGTATGAAGTATGAATCTAAGAAAATTGGAAATTGTCAAAAATGAAATGGAACACATAAACATTGATATCCTAGGCATTAGTGAGCTGAAATGGACTGGTATTGGCCATTTTGAATTGGACAACTATATGGTCTACTATGCCAGGAATGACAACTTGAAGAGGAATGGCGTTGCATTCATCTTCGAAAAGAACATTTCAAGATCCTGAAGTACAACACTGTCAGTAAGAGGATAGTATCTATATGCCAACAAGGAAGACCAGTTAATACAACTATTATTCAAATGTATGCACCAGCTGCTAAGGCCAAAGATGAAGAAACTGAAGATTTTTACCAACTTCTGCAGTCTGAAATTGATCGAACATGCAATCGGGATGCATTGATAATTACTGGTGATTGGAATGAGAAAGTTGGAAACAAAGAAGAAGGATCAGTAGTTGGAAAATACGGCCTTGGTGATAGAAATGATGCCAAGATTGCATGATAGAATTTTGCAAGACCAATTACTTCTCCATTGCAAATGCCTTTTTTCACCAACATAAATGGCAACTATACATATGGACCTCGCCAGATGGAATACACAGGAATCAAATCGACTACATCTGTGGAAAGAGACAATGGAAAAGCTCAATATTATCAGTCAGAAAAAGGCCAGGGGCCGACTGTGGAACAGATCATCAATTGCTCATATGCAAGTTCAAGTTGAAACTGAAAAAAATTAGAACAAGTCCACGAAAGCCAAAGTACAATTTGAGTATATCCCACCTGAATTTAGAGACCATCTCAAAAATAGATTTGACACTTTGAACACTAATGACCGAAGACCAGATGAGTTGTGGAATGACATCAAGGACATCATACATGAAGAAAGCAAGAGGTCATTAAAAAGACAGGAAAGAAGGAAAAGACCAAAATGGATGTCTGAAGAGACTCTGAAACTTGCTCTTGAACATCAAGTAGCTAAAGCAAAAGGAAGAAATGATGAAGTAAAATAACTGAACAGAAGATCTCAAAGGGCGGCTCGAGAAGACAAAGTAAAGTGTTATGATGACATGTGCAAAGAGGTGGAGATAGAAAACCAAAAGGGAAGAACATGCTTGGCATTCCTCAAGCTGAAAGAACTGAAGAAAAAATTCAAGCCTTGAGTTGCAATATTGAAGGATTCCATGGGGAAAATATTAAACGATGCAGGAAGCATCAAAAAAAGATGGAAGGAATACACAGAGCAGAAAGAATTGGTCGATGTTCAACCATTTCAAGAGGTAGCATATGATCAGGAACCGATGGTACTGAAGGAAGAAGTCCAAGCTACACTGAAGGCATTGGCAAAAAACAAGCCTCCAGGAATTGACGGAATATCAACTGAGATGCTTCAACAAATGGATGCAGTGCTGGAAGTAGTCACTTGTCTATGCCAAGAAATTTGAAAGACAGCTACCTGGCCAACCAACTGGAAGAGATCCATATTTATGCCTATTCCCAAGAAAGGTGATCCAACCGAATGTGGAAATTATCAAACAATATCATTAATATCACAGGCGAGTAAAATTTTGCTGAAGATCATTCAAAAGAGGCTGCAGCAGTATGTCAACAGGGAACTGCCAGAAATTCAGGCCGGATTCAGAAGAGGACGTGGAACCAGGGATATCCTTGCTGATGTCAGATGGATCCTGGCTGAAAGCAGAGAATACCAGAAAGATGTTTACCTGTGTTTTATTGACTATGCAAAGGCATTCGATTGTGTGGATCATAATAAATTATGGATAATACTGCAAAGAATGGGAATTCCAGAACACTTAATTGTGCTCATGAGGAACCTGTATACAGATCAAGAGGCAGTTGTTCAGACAGAACAAGGGGATACTGCGTGGTTTAAAGTCAAGAAAGGTGTGTGTCAGGGTTGCATCCTTTCACCATACCTATTCAATCTGTATGCTGAGCAAAAATCCAAGAAGCTGGACTATATGAAGAAGAAGGGGGCATCAGGATTGGAGGAAGACTCATTAACAACCAGTGATATGCAGATGACACAACCTTGCTTACCGACAGTGAAGAGGACATGAAGCACTTACTGGTGAAGATCGAAGACCACAGCCTTCAGTATGGATTACACCGCAACATAAAGAAAACAAAAATCCTCACAGCTGGACCAATAAGCAACATCACGGTAAATGGAGAAAAGATTGAAGTTGTCAAGGATTTCATTTTACATCCATAGAAGCAGCAGTCAGGAAATCAAAAGACACATTGCACTGGGCAAATCTGCTGCTAAAGACCTCTTTAAAGTGTTGAAAAGCAAAGATGTCACCTTGAAGACTAAGATGCGCCTGACCCAAGCCATGGTATTTTCAATCACATCATATACTTGCAAAAGCTGGACAATGAATAAGGAAGACCAAAGAAGGACTGACACCTTTAAATTGTGGTGTTGGCAAAGAATATTGAATATACAACTGACTGCGAAAAGAACAAACAAATCTGTCTTGGAAGAAGTACAACCAGAATGCTCCTTAGAAGCAAGGAGGGCGAGACTACGTCTTACATACTTTGGACATGTTGTCAGGAGGGATCAGTTCCTGGAGAAGGACATCATGCTTGGTAAAGCAGAAGGTTAGCAAAAAAGAGGACGATCCTCAACGAGATGAATCGACACAGTGGCTGCAACAATGGGCTCAAGCATAACAACGATTGTGAGCATGGCGTAGGACCAGGCAGTGTTTCGTTCTTTGGTGCATAGGGTCGCTATGAGTCAGAACTGACTTGACGGCACTCAACAACAATAACAACAACAACAACGAGTTGACTGACAGCAACGGGCTTGGGTTTGGGCTTGGGACTGTTATATTGGGCCTATGATGTGAAAGACTCTGAAAATCAAACAGAAGAGGCAGACTTTATTCAACAAACAATACAGATCACCAAATGGAAATTTCAAAATGGAGCCACAGGATAAAGATTGTATTTTAAATAATTTAAACTAGTAAGTTCTCATTTACCCACTGCCGTCGAGTTGATTCCACCTCATAGCGACCCTATAGGACAGATTAGAACTGCCCAATAGGTTTCTAAGGAGCAGCTGGTGGATTCGAACTGGTGACTTTTTGTTTAGCAGCCGAGCTCTTAACCACTGCACCACCAGGGCTCCAAGTTCTCATTAGGTTAACTGAAAGCATTAATTATTTATGTACAAGGTATGGATATTCCTATTACTATCAAGCTGATTCTGACTCATGGCGATCCCATGTGTTACAGAGTAGAACTGATCCATAGGGTTTCCTTGGCTGTAATCTTTAAGGAGGCAGATCACCAGGTCCTTCTTCCACGGTGCTGCTGGGTGGGTTCAACCACCAACCTTTAGGTTAATAGTCAAGTGCAAACTGTTTTCGTCACCCAACAACTTGAGGAAGGAAAGTTTAATTCAGTACATTTTACATGTGAGGAAACTAAGGCTAAGAAAGTTGTCCAAGATTACATTGATAGTAAGTACAGCCTGAAGATACAAGTCTAGGTGTGTCTGGATCTACTCTCTTTTACTATCCCACAGCAGGTTACGGGTGTATATGAATGGACGCAAGTGTGCAGGATGTTTTCCGGGAATATATTTTTAATTTTACACTTGAATTTTTTGTTGGTGTTTTATCATATTTTTACTGACCATTTGAGAATGGAGCCATGATTTATAAATAAAAAAATAACAATAAATTTACCAATGATGTTGCTCCTTGAAGATAATTTAAATGTAAGTATTATGGCCTATGTCTTTACACAAAAACTAATTTTTGCTGAATTCAGTGAGGGAAAATGTTACATGCAGACATCAATACGATGTCATACTTATGGATAAGAAATCTAGTTCAAGTTGCCTTATTTCATCTTTCTTTCACCTAGACATTTGGAGTACTGGCATCAAATCATTTCATCTGTTCTAAACTCTGAGACTGATGCCTGTTCACTAACATTCTTCTGTTCCCTGGTAGAAAAAAGACTTCATTATAGGATGAACATTTATGATTTTTACACTTTAAAAAAATAAAAATAAAAACCTTTTAAGGCTTAAGATTAAGAGAACTTGCCTTTGGCAAAAACTAGAAATTCAGGTGCCTGTATCTGAACCTAGAGAAGAAACTGGGATCAATTCATTTTGATTCATATGATAAATGATCACTTCTATTTGAAAAACAACAACCTTTGATTTTAGAGGCTAGAGAAAATGTGGATATAAAAGCCACACGGCTTGAAAGACTGTTATTATTCGTTTTTTACTCATCTATCCTCTACCAAGAATGTCTCGATTTATTTTCCAGCCAACATCACTTTGTGCTCAAAAATGTCACTTTTTACAAAATATTATGGTACTAAAAATCTTTGTATGAGTTATAATTATTTTCTATTTTTAAATAATCAAAGTCATATATCATTTTCTGTCAGTTTTAAATCCACTTCAGATAACCAATATTACCTTGATGAGTTGATATAACTCTAGCCAAAATCAGAGAAAATTATGTCCTACTATATTAAGGTTTTTTTTCTTTTTTAAGCTATAGAAAAGTATCTGCAGACTGCAAGGGAACTGAATACCTCCGGTTAGGAACATTAGAGATGAGATCTACAACAATGCTTCTCAGATTATCTATAGTGAGGGACATTTTTTTCTTTTTTCCCCAATCCAGTGTAGATTTTATAAAATAAAAATGAATGACAAAATTATTAAATGAAATCAAAGACATAAAATGTGACCTCAGTCTTTGCACTGGTAGATTCAGCAGACCTAAAGTTGGTCTGTGAGATTACTTATAAAAGTCTTTAAGTGCTCACTCGCACAGACTCATGACAAGCAGTTTACAAACAGGCATCAGTCCGTGGACCACATTTTGAGTACCATGGTCTATACAGAATTTAAAAAAAACAAACTTTTTGCTGTAGAGTCGGTTCTGACTCATAGAGACCCTACAGGGCATAGCCAACCTTTAAATCCAAAATTTATATCATATCAACAGTAATCATTCAGCTAGCTTCCAGACTGAAGATGTTGTAACCAAAAGTCATCTATAAAGCGTGTCTTTATTACATACACTTTTTTTTCATGTTTAGCCCTTTTGTTATTACTAGACTGTACTTTTTTTGTGTGCTTTAGGTGAAAGTTTACAGCTCAAGTTAGTTTCGCATACAGAAATTTATACACATATTGTTATGTGACCCTAGTTACAATCCCTATAATGTGACAGAACACTCCCCCTTTCTACCCCGGTTTCCCGTGTCAATTCAACCAGCTCCTATCCTTTTCTGCCTTCCCATCTCACCTCCGGACAGAAGCTGCCCATTTAGTCTCTTGTATCTACTTAAACAAAGAAGCATACTCTTCACAAGTATCATTTTATGGTTTACAGTCCAGTCTAATCTTTGAAGAGTTGGCTTCGGGAATAGTTTTAGTTTTGGGTTAACAGAGAGTCCGAGGGCCATGTCTTCTGGGGTTCCTCTAATCTCAGTCAGACCATTGAGCCTGGTCTTTTTACGTGAATTTGAGTTCTGCACCCCACTGCTCTCCTGCTCCATCAGGGACTCTGTTGTGTTCCCTGTCAGGGCAATCATTGGTGGTAGCCGGTAGACTCTATTTTTTAGAACAGTTTTAGATTTACAGAAAAATTAAGCAGATAGTAGAGTTCTCATATACCCACCCCTCACACACACACACACATTTTCTATTATTAGCATCTTATATAAGAGTGGTACATTTGTTATAGTTAGTGAACAAATATTGATACATTATCATTAACTAAAGTCCATTAGTTTTCCTGAGTTTTTACAGAATTTCTTTTTTTCTGTTTCAGGATCCCACCTACACTTAGTTTTTTATGGAATATTTAAAAGAGAGATTACAGAGGAATACAAAGAAAGACGGGAAGAAAGAAGGAAAGGAGGAAGAAGCAGAACTGGCTGACATAATTTCATAATTGTGCCAAAAATTATTTCAATAAGGGCTTATACATAAAACATAGCAACCAAGTGTAAAACAATTCTACTGACAAGAGACTAAGAGAACACTGAGTTAAGTTTCACCAAATGAGAGTTTAATGAGGTACAAGTAAGGTTGTCCCTGACAATGAAAACTGTCAAACATACCTGCCAAAAAACCCTGCTTAGTGGCCCAGATCATGGAATTTACACTTGACTATTTGGGGAGGTCAGCCAATTCTTGCCCAAGATTTAATTATTCTTTTAATAACAGAGCCCTAAACTCTAAAACATTACTGCATGACTAACCTGACAATAATGTGCCACGAACTTCCTAAGCCAGTAAAGCTTAGGAATTTAAGCACCAAAGAGCTTTGTGTTCCAAAACTGTAACTTGGCTCTTCAGACTCAGAACATAGTTCCCATGACGATGATCTTATCAATCCACAAAAGGCTAATAATACATGCTGTTATTAGGTGCCATCAAGTTGGTTCTGACTCACAGTGACCCTATGTACAACAGAATGAAATGTTGCCCAGTCCTGCGCCATCCTCACAATTGTTGCTGTGTTCAAGTTTATTGTTGCAGCCACTGTGTCAGTCCATCTTGTTAAGGGTCTTCCTCTTTTTCGCTGACCTTCTACTCTACCAAGCATGATGTCCTTCTCCGGGGACTGGGCCCTCCTGATAACATGTCCAAAGTAAGTGAGACAAAGTCTCGCCATCCTCACTTCTAAGAAGCACTCTAGCTGTACTTCTTCCAAGACAGCTTTGTTTGTTCTTCAGCAGTCCATGATACATTCCATATTCTGCCAGCACTATAATTCAAAAGTATCAATAAATTGTTAGTTGCTATCGAGCCGACTCCGACTCATGGTGACCCCTATGTATAACAGACCAAAACATTGCCAGGCTCTGCATCATCTTCTTGATCACTGCCATGTTTGAGTGCCTTGTTGCAGCCATTGGGAAATGCCTTCCAACCTCGGGGGCCCATTTTTCAACAGTATATCAGATAGTATTCTGTTATGATCCATAAGGTTTTCAATGGTTAATTTTCAGAAATAGATTTACTTTAAAAAAGTAGCCTATGAAAACCCCACAAAATTTTAAATGTTAAAAATTATGCTTCTGAAAATATATAGTGAGCAGGTTTCAACTATTTATTTAATTTACTAATGAGGGAACAATAGAGATGGTAAAGATGGTTCAAAGAAATACGAGAGACTGGTATATAGAGCCAGTGAAAGAAAGGATGCTAAAATAAGATTGTGAAATTAGATACAAAACTAGTTAATGTCCTAGAAGGCAATAAAATCACAGCTTTGGGGTTATCATTTTACCAGACGGAAATCAATTTCATCTCTACCACAGAAAAATTATTTTAAACAAGGTAAAATTAGATAATTCCTAGAGTCTGTATCCTAGTCATTAGTAAATAATAAAAGTTACACTGTCCCAAAGCATCAGATGTATCTTAGGTGAATTCACTATGCAATGTTCTAGTACTAATTTAAAAGGCTGTGCAGTAAATTTTTTGCCCTATTTCTAAGTTTTGTATATCATTAGCTGCCATCAAGTTGGCCCCTGACTCATGGTGATCCCACGCGCTATGGAACTAAACACTGCCCCGTCCTGTGCCATCCCCATGATCGGGTGTGGATCAGACAATGTTCTGTTGTAATCCTTAGGGTTTTCATTGGCTGTTTTTTGGAGGTAGATCACCAGGCTTTCTCCCTAGTTCATCTTAGTCTGGAAGCTCCCCTGAAACCTGTTCAGCATCACAGCAACACGCAAGCCTCCAATGACAGACAAATGGTGGCTGTGTATGATGTCCATTGGCCGGGAATCGAACCCGGGTCTTCACATTCCTGTTGCTGTCAAGTCGATTCCAAATCATAGCGACCCTATAGGACAGAGTAGAACTGCCTCATAGGGTTTCCAAGGAGTGGCTGGTGGATTCAAACTGCTGACATTTTAGTTAACAGACGAGCTCTTAACCACTGCGAAACCAGGGCTCCACGTCTTCGCATAGAAGGTGAACACCAATGGACCCCAAGTTTTGGATAGTTTTTCTTAATGATACATTTCTAACCAGTAAAATTGATAAATTTTTTTAAAAAATTTATCTTGAATAAGTGACTTAAAAAACTTTAAATAAGAAGATTGGTACATCATCTTTTTTTTAAATTTTTTTTATTGTACTTTAGATGAAGGTGTACAGAACTAGTTTCTCATTAAACAGTTAGTACACATATTGTTTTATGACATTGGTTAACAACCCCACAACATAACAACACTCTCCCTTCTTGACCTTGGGTTCCTTATTACCAGCTTTCCTGTCTCCTCCAGCCTTCTAGTCCTTGTCCCTGGGCTGTTGTGCCCCTTTAGTCTCATTATGTTTTATGGGCCTGTCTAATCTTTGGCTGAAGGGTGAACCTCAGGAGTGACTTCATTACTGAGCTAAAAAGTTTCCGGGGGCCATACTCTCAGGGTTTCTCCAGTCTCTGTCAGGCCAGTAAGTCTGGTCTTCTTTTGTGAGTTAGAATTTTGTTCTACATTTTTCTCTTGCTGTATCTAGGACCGTCTATTGTAATCCCTTTCAGAGTAGTCAGTGGTGGTAGCCCGGCACCATCTAGTTGTACTGGACTCAGGCTGGGGGAAGCTGTGGTAGATGTTGTCCATTAGTCCTTTGGACTAATCTTTCCCTTATATCTTTAGTTTTCTTCATTCTCCCTTGCTCCCAAAGGGGTGAGACCAGTGGAGTATCTTAGATGCCCGCTCACAGGCTGTTAAGACCCCAGAGGCTACTCACCAAAGTAGAATGTAGAACATTTTCTTTATAAACTATGTTATGCTAATTGAGCTAGATGTTCCCTGAAACCATGGTCCCCACAGCTCTTAGCCCAGCAATTCGGTCCCTCAGGGAGTTTGGATGTGTCTATGGAGCTTCCATGGCCTTGCCTTGTACAAGTTGTGCTGGCTTCCCAGTATTTTGTTGTTGTTGTTATTTAATATTTGCACAGAGCAGAAAACACAATTCAAAGGACACCTGAATTCCTAACCCACAGAAACTGACATAATGAATGCTGTTTTAAGTCAATAAATTTTGTGGTAATTTGTTATGTAGTGATAGGTAGCTAATATGTATGCATTTGGGAGAGCATCTATCTAGAAGTGGGATTGTTGGGTCATAGTCTGTGCATATGTTTAGCTTTAATATGTACCACCAAATCATTTTCCAAAGTGGCTGTTCTAATGTACACTCCCACCCCACCAGCAGTGTGTGACAGTTTCAGTAAATGATCATTTTTATTGCATATTATGTGCCAAGCACTGTTTAAGTGATTTAAACATATTGTTTCATTTAATATTCACAACATCTCAGTGAGGTGGGTATCACTGTTATCTCCATTTTCAGGTTAAGGTAATCTTGTCCCAGATCATATAGAGAGGTAGAACCAAGAATGGAAAGCAGGTCCAACTCTCTTACCCATTAATCCTTCCCTGAAAAAGATGTCACTCCACTTATAGGCACAGAGCAAACACATATGAAAAATGCTCACCATAAGACACTAAAGGAATTGCTGCATCTAGCCCTGTGCACTAATCAACTGTCAGCTCTGCACAGGGATAAACCTGAGGGCTGACAAGGACTGACAGGAGGCTTCCTGTTAGAGTTAGCGTGGCAAAAATGATTCAGGGATTGGGGAGGTAGGGAAGGACAGTGTAGGGATGGCTGAGACACTGAGACGTGGAGAACACACAAATGTCAAGACCTTTGTGCATTAGGCTCACACTGCCCTCACATTTGCAGCTTCTTAGCAGTAAAATTGTCTGATTTCCTATTATTCTCCCCAGGTGATTTTCACAAACATTTCGCTTTTCCCCAAGGAGAAAATTATTTATCTCTTCCTCGAACGTCATCCTTTGTTCTTTGGTTCTGCTTGCTGTTTCTGAGTGGGTTTTTTTTCCTTTCTTCCTCATTCCTTGGGTGTTTGTCTATCTATCTTCCCTCACCACTCTAACGGAAATTCCTCTTAAAATGCTGGCAGTCTCTGATGGGCTGAGCATCACAGCCGCAAGGTAAACCCCAAGGAGGTTACTTGAGCCTCTGGCTGAACACTTTCTCACAACCCATGAGTGGTATGTACAGGTTATCCATTTTCTCCTTTTGGAACTCTTGGACCCCCTTGAGGGACAGGGAAGGAAGGAAACCCTGGGAGCCTCCATCTGCATCTTGGACATCTAGGACAGGGCCTGGCTTCATCTTTGGGCAGACACTACCATGAGCCAGCTTAGAGTGGTGTATTTTAGCTCATCTTCAAATTTCTGCTTTTAATCTAGCATAAAAATGAAATAATGGCAGCCCCCATCCTCCATTGGGTCTCAGGTATTTGTACCCTCGCACTCCCCGACAAATCCTCCTGAAACTTTCCATCTTTATGGGATACTTACATTCTCTATATTGTCCTTCTTCATCTCTTTCCAAATTCAGAGGCCCTTAAATACTTTCTTAGGACCACCAACAAAAGTAGAAAATTCCTATTACTTTATTGTACAGATCAGTTCAGCACCATCTGCCTCAATTCACCATTCCCTGGGCCTTGACTTTCATAACCAAAAGGCCATAAATTGTCTTGTCAAAAGAAAACTGTCCCTCTAGGTTTCCAACTCCAGCAACAGCCCAGATCTCTGGAAAAGAAAAAAGAAAAAAATTTTTTAAAAAGCTTCCAAGGTTTCAGCTCAAGTGTTCTTTTTCCCCCTTTCTCCTTTTCCTTCTTTCTTTTTCTTTTTTTAAAATTGTGCTTTAAGTGAAAGTTTACAGCTCAAGTTAGTTTCTCATACAAAAACTTACACACACATTGTTATGTGACCATAGTTGCTCTCTCTGTAATGTGACAGCACACTCCGCCTTTCCACCCCGGATTTCCCATGTCCATTCAACCAGCTCCTGTCCCTTTCTGCCTTCTCATCTCACCTCCAGACAGGAGCTGCCCATTTGGTCTCATGTATCTACTTGAACTGAGAAGCACACTCATCACGAGTATCGCTTTATGTCTTATAGTCCAGCAATCTTTGTCTGAGGAGTTGGCTTTGGGAATGGTGTTAGCTCTGGATTAACAGAGAGTTCAGGGGCCATTAAGCGTTCTTAGTTTTAAGGACAAAGTATCTGTGCCTTCCTCTCCCACCAGGAGTCTATAAGTAGAAGGAGAGCAGTTAAAGATCCAGTGTCTGCCTTTTCTGAGCAAACATCAAAGGTTGTGGCCCTTTTTTCCGTATTTCATGGATAAAAGTATTTCTTTAGGACATGCTCTTCTAGAGAAAACTTGTGTCTCCTGCATCAGGCAAATGCTCAGTTTCAGGATTGACCATAACAGAGGATACAAAAAATTATTCTCTCATCTACTGTTCTGTCTGGGAAAATAGGGCACCTCTAGATTATGAAACCAATACAGAGAGGTAGCAAAAAAATACAGTCAAATTGAATAACAATATCTTGCAAAACACACAAAAAATATTCCAGGAACCTGAAACACAATCTAACTTGGAGATGCATGTTTATATATGAGATAAAAACAAAAAAACCAAACCCATTGCCACTGAGTCAATTCCAACTCACAGCAACCCTACAGGACAGAGTAGAACTGCACCATAGAGCTAACAAGCAGCACCTGCTGGATTTGAACTGTCAACCCTTTGCACTTATCCACTACGCCACCAGGGTTTCCATATATGAGATATTAGGTCCTAAATCTTTTTTTGATCCCTCACTCTATGGCTCTATGACAGGAGTTTAATTCTCAGAACAGCTTGCAGAATATTTTAAATTATCAAGGGAAATATGGTGATACTTGATGTTTGTTGGGCACCACACAAACTATCGGCTCAAGATAGTTCAAAATTTCAATATTAGATCATGCTACATGGGGTAACTATGCATCGAAAACAATTGGATGGCACCCAACAACAACAGCAGCATGATAAAAAGAAAGTACTGTGTAAAAATCACTATGGTAAGGGAAATGATTTTATCTCAAGGTTTGAGAAGTTGTGCAGTGCCCAACAGGTGCACATATCCCATTATTAAGGAATTGTGGTTATTTAAGAATGAAATTCTTTTCTTTCAATATACATGCATTCTTTTTTCAAATAGTTATTAAGTTGTTGGGACTTAAGTACTTATTAAGTTGATTTGAACCTAACTACTTCATGAACACATAAAGATGAATATCCAAGGCATTAGGCTGAAATGGACTGGTATTGGCGATTCTGAATCAGAAAATCATATGGTCTACTATGTTGGGAATGACAAATTGAAGAGAAATAGTGTTGCATTCATCATCATAAAAACGTTTCAGGATCTATCCTGAAGTACAACGCTGTCAGTGATAGGATAATATCCATAAGCCTACAAGGAAGAGCAACTAATCTTACTATTATTCAAATTTATGCACCAACTACTAATGCCAAAGATGAAGAAACTGAAGATTTTTTACCAACTTCTGCAGTCCTAAATTGAACAAACATGCAATCAAGATACATTCGTAATTACTGGTGATTACAATGCAAACCAAGACAAAGGATCAGTAGTTGGAAAATATGGCCTTGATGGTAGAAACCACTACCGAGATTGAATAACAGAATTTTGTAAGACCAATGACTTCTTCATTGCAAATACCTTTTTTCAACAACATAAATGATGGATATACACATGGACCTTGCCAGACAGAAAACAGAGGAATCAAATCAACTACATCTGTGGAGAGAGATTATGGAGATGCTCAATATCATCAGCCAGAACAAGACCAGGGCTGACTGAGGAACAGACCATCACTTGCTCATATGCAAGTTCAAGTTGAAGCTGAAGAAAATTAAAACAAGTCCATGAGAGCCAAAGTATGACCTTGTGGATATCCCATCTGAATTTAGAGATCAACTTAAGAATAAATTTGACACATTGAACACTAATGACCAAAGACCAGATGAGCTGTGGGATGATATCAAGGACATCACACATGAAGAAAGCAAAAGACAATTAAAAAGACAGGAAAGAAAGAAAAGACCAAAACAGATGTCAGAAGAGACTCTAAAACTTGCTACTGAATGCAGACTAGCTAAAGTGAATGGAAGAAATGATGAAGTGAAAGAGTGGAACAGAAGATTTCAAAGGGCAGCTCGAGAAGACAAAGTAAAGTACAATGAAATGTGAAAAGACCTGGAGTTAGAAAACCAAAAGGGAAGAACACGCTCGCCATTTCTCAAGCTGAAAGAACTGAAGAAAAAATTCAAGCTTGGAGTGTAATTTTGAATGACTCTATGGCCAAAATACTGGACAACACAGGAAGCATCAAAAGAAGATGGAAGAAATACACAGAGTCACTGTACCAAAAAGAATTGGTCGATGTTCAACCATTTCAGGAGGTAGCATATAATCAAGGAACTATGGTATTGAAAGAAGAAGTCCAAGATGCAATGAAGGCATTGGTGAAAAACAAGTCTCCAGGAATTGACAGAATACCAATTGAGAGGTTTCAATGAACAGATGCAACACTGGAAGCACTCACTCGTCTATGACAAATTTGGAAGACAGCTACCTGACCAACCGACTGGAAGAGATCCATATTTGTGCCCAATCCAATGAAAGGTGATCCAACAGAATGCAGAAATTATCAAACAATATCATTAATATTACATGTAAGTAAAATCTTGTCAGAAAGTCAAGCCAGATTCAGAAAAGAATGTGGAACGAGGGACATCATTGCTGGTGTCAGATGGATCCTGGCTGAAAGCAGAGAAGGCAAGAAAGATGTTTACCTGTGTTTTATTGACTATACAAAGGCATTTGACTATGTGGATCATAACAAATTATAGATAACGTTGCAAAGAATGGGAATTCCAGAATATTTAATTGTGCTAATGACGAATTTGTTCACAGACCAAGAGGAGTCATTCGAACAGAACAAGGGGATACTGCGTGGCTTAAAATCAGGAAAGCTGTGCCTCAGGGTTGTATCCTTTCACCATACTTATTCAATCTGTATGCTAAACAAATAATCCAGTAAACTGGACTACATGAAGAAGAATCCTGGACTATATTAGGTTTAGAGGAAGACTCATTAATAACCTGTGATAGGCAGATGACACAACCTTGCTTGCTGAAAGCAAAGAGGATTTGAAGCACTTACTGATAAAAACCAAAGACTACATCTTCAGTGTGGATTACACCTCACCATAAAGAAAACAAAAATCCTCACAACTGGACCAATATGCAACATCATGATAAATGTCAAGGATTTCATTTTACTTGGATCCACAATCAACACCCATGGTAGCAGCAGTCGAGAAATCAAAAGACACATTGCACTGGGCAAATCTGCTGCAAAAGACCTCTTTAAAGTGTTAAAAAGCAAAGATGTCACTCTGAGGACTAAGTGCCTGACCCAAGCCATTGTATTTTCAATTGCCTCATATGCATGCAAAAGCTGGACGATGAATAAGGAAGACCAAAGAAGAAGTGATGCCTTTGAATTATAGTGTTTGTGAAGAATATTCAACATACCATGGACTGCCAGAAGGATTAGGTCTGTCTTGGAAGAAGTACAACCAGAATGCTCCTTAGACATGAGGATGGTGAGACTTTGTCTCACATACTTTGGACATGTTATTAGGAGGGACCAGTCCTTGGAGAAGGACATCATGCTTGGTAAAGCAAAGGATCAGCAAAAAAGAGGAAGACCCTCAAGGAGATGGACTGATACAATGGCTACAACAACAGGCTCAAACATATCAATGATTGTAAGGATGGCACAGGACTAGGCACTGTTTCATTCTGTTGTACACAGGATTACTATGAGTCAGAACCAACTCATGGCACCTAACAACACAACTTCATAAACCACCAACCATCCATCAGTTCATTGTACTGTGGTGGCTTGTATGTTGCTGTGATGCTGAAAGCTATGCTACTTGTAGTGTAATGAGTTACTTAATATGGCCCTTCTAGCCATGGTCTTGTGATTCAAACACAATGATTGAGTTGAACTATGCAAATAAGGGGAGCCCTGATGGTGCAGTGGTTAAGAATTTGGCTGGTAACCAAAAGGTCAACACTTTCCATTCACCAGCTGCTCCTTGGAAACACTATACGGTAGTTCTATTCTGTCCTATAGGGTCACTATGAGTCATAATCGACTCAGTGGCAATGGTTTTTTAATGGAATGAACCTGTGATGGTTGGGATTATGTCAACTTGGGTAGGCCATGATTCCCAACACTGTATGGTCGTCCTCCATTTTATGGATCCTGACCTCTACATGTTGATGAGGCAGGATTGGTGTACAGCATGTCTTGGGTTGAAGCCTTGCAAGAGGGCGTGACTCAAGTCCCAACCTTACTCAAGTTATGACCTTCCCTGGAGTGTCACCTGCATCTAAGGTACATGTGCGGATGACCAGGCAGTGCTCACTCTCTCTGCATCTGGATCTCACATCCAGTTTGTGATCAATTGACCTCCAGTACTTGGGACTTGAGCCAGAGACCTGCAACCTGACCTACCCATTCTGAGATTCACCAGCCTCCACAGCCCCGTGGGCTGGCGGTCTATCATCCGACCTGATTTGCCAGCTTCTGCAGCCTTGTAAGCCAGCAATCTGTGGATTGTACTACCTGTTCGGGCTCATCAGTCCCTGCACCCACGTGGTTCAGGAGAAACCTATGCCTGACCCACGGATTTGGGACTTGTCAGCCACCACAACAGTGTGATCCATTTTCTTTATACTGTTTGTGAGTTATGTGAGACATTGCAGCAAATTAGGGAAACCAAAGACGGGAGGGAGAGTACTGAGGGGAGAGGGAGTAGTTGATGTTAGTGATGATGGAGTGGTACAGCAGTATGGAAAAGTTGGACATTTGGGACATCTTTAATCTCTGCCTCATAGGAACCAGCTTTGTGCTGATTCTTATAAAAGAAACCATTTGTTTATACTGGTGTTGAAAATACCAGCAGGGTCACCTATGGTGAACAGATTTCATTGGAGCTTCTAGACTAAAACAGAATAGGAAGAAATGCATGGCAATCTACTTCCAAAAATTTGTCAATGAAAACCTTATGGATCACAATAGAACACTGGCTGATTCACTTGCTTTGGACCCATCATCAAGAGGGATCAATTGCTGGAGGAGGACATCATGTTTGGTGAAGTAGAGGTCCAACTAGGGTGAAGGAGACCCTCAGTAAGATTGATTGGCACAACAGCTGCAACAATGTACTCAAACATGCTAGTGATAGCGAAGATGATGCAGAACAGGGCAACATTTTGTTCTGTTGTACATAAAGTCACCATGAGTCAGAGCTGACTTGATGGCAGCTATCTACCTACTTAATAAACAAGACTGTTAGGTATTTCTTGGCTTAGGGGCACCATAAAAAAATTACTATGACCCAGAGCAGCAGGAAGGAGAAAGTTTTAGAATCTCAGAATTAAGCCATTTTAGAATTGAATATGCATGCGAAAGCTAGACAAAGAAAAAGGAAGACATAAAAGAATTGATGCATTCAAACTATGGTGTTGATGAAGAATACTGAATATACTGTGGACTGCAAAAGAACATAAGGAGTTCTGTTGGCGTAGTGATTAAGCACTCGGCTGCTAACCAAAAGGTCGACTGTTTGAACCCACCAGCCACTACATGGGAGAAGGATGTGGCAGTCTGCTTCTGTAAAGATTACAGCCTTGGAAGCCCTATGGGGTCATTTTACTCTGTCCTATAGGGTCACTATGAGCCAGAATCAACTCCATGGCAATGGGTTTTAATGGATGGGCCAGAAGAACCAACAAATCAGTCTTCGAAGAAATACAACAAGAATGCTCCTTAGAAGGAGGATGGTAAGACTTTAACTTGATTATTCTGAACACATCATCAGGAAAGACCAGTCACTAGAAAAGAACATCATATTTGGTAAAGTAGAGGATCAGAAAAATGAGGGAAATCCTCAACGAGATGGAGTGACACAATAGCTGCAAGAATGGACTCAAACATTCCAATGGTCATGAATATGGCACAGCACCAGGCATTATTTCATTCTATTATACATAAGGTTCCCTTGAGTTGCAACCAACTCGATGGCAACAATACCAACAGAGCTGAAAAAAACAGGCCTAGAAAAGTTAAATAACCTCCCCAAGGTGATAAAGCTGGGATTTGAACTCACATGTACTAATCCCCAAGTACATGCTCCTTCTACTGTACTATATGGCCTCCTGCAACATCAGACAACAAACCAGGCTCTTCAGACAGAGTAGGATCAGATGTGGTCACTGCCTCAAGAGACTCATAAACGTAGTCAAGTCTATCGTGAGTGCTACACTAACCCTTCCACAATCATGTTTCCCACTCACATTATTTATAACCTTCCAGAGATTTCATTTCTCCTTCCCCAACTGATGTTCTCTGTCTATCTCATAAGCATACACCAACACATGTCTCTAAGAAAAAAAGACTATTTCCAACACAAAATACAGTGAAACCTGTGAGACCTGGAACTCAGTGGGACTGCCTAGTTTTTCTGAGTCTCACGTTTTCCACCTTTGACAGAGTGCAGTCCTACCACTTTTCTATTGCTTGTTTTAGTGGAAAATATTTGAGTTTTCCTCCTCTGACAGGTTTCTGCCTTACACAGGTTCTGGCTTTCACAGGTTTTACTATAACTGCTTGTAATGTACAGAGGGGTGACCTCAGTCAGGCCAGTCTGTCATAAGGGCTAGACGTGGGTGGGGGAAGTTCAGCCCCATGAAAGAAAAACTGGTAGAGTTTCATATCAACTAAAGGGATCCCTTCTGACTGCAGAAATCCCTCAGGAAATTCTCAGACTAGAATGACTAAGTAAAATGTGATGTTAGAATCACTTCTAAGGGATATATTAAACATAAGGGAAGTTTTTCCCTCACCACAAGTGAATGCTATTTCTTCAAAACAAAGAAGTAGGCAAAAGAAAATCTTGATAGCAAGATTTAAGCATATTACAAAGGCCATAAGAAATGTAGTGGTGTGTTGTCTAATTTAATCATGATTAACATCAAGAGAGAAAAGGCCAAAAATAATCAAAACGCAAATTGTTACAAAACACCAGCTATTAAACTTAAGAGAAGGTAGGGGACTTTTCAGATGCACCACTGTATCCCCCAAGGCCTTCTCCTCTATAGGTACTTAATAATTATGAGTAGGTTGAATTGAATCAAATTATTTGGCACTAAGCTAAATACTACAATGAATTTGGAAATTCTATCATGAACTAAAATAAAACTCTCTACAAAGCCTTTTATTTTCTTTTAAAAACCAACCACCATTAATGCATGAATTTTATGGTATGTAAATTATATCTCAATAAAGCTGTTTAAAGAAATTACTAATATCTACTCGGCTCTCTTGAAAATCCCCCAGGTGATAGTTAAAAATTTTTCTCTTCAAATTGTAGAAAATTACTTATTTTCCATTCACATTTATATTCACATTTTTAAATTTCTCAGTAAAATACATACTAACCCATGTACTCATATGCATGATTATAAAAAATCCAATACAGGTAGTCCCCAACTTATATTCAAATCACAACCAACCGTACTTACAACCATCGGTTTTTTTGTGGGTTTTTTTGTGCATATTATCGTTAGCAATAGGTACTACATACAGTGTTGCAGCATGTAATCTGTTGATGTTATAAGTTTCGGGATGCAGATAAACTCTTCTTAATGGTATTAAATACACCCAGCACTCAATGAAACGAGGTCAGGAAAGCGTTTTATCTCCTGAGTGGAGCCTTGTACGCAAAAGAGAGAGTTGCTATGATGAATTGACTGTCAGAAGAACAATTTAGGAAGTATTCTTCCTAGCTGGTGTTAGGAAAAGCCCCCTTCCCCATTTCCCCCTGCCCTAACCCAGTCTATGTGATATTTAAAAAAAAGAGAAAAAAATCATCTAAAGCTGTGGCCCCAGTTCAATGATAGCAATTGCATCCAATTGGGAAAATGATGGCTTAGACTAGGATGTGGTGCAAATGACACAGCAACTTTTGTAGTCTTGGACTATGTTGTCATTCTAGGTGTGACTGCCACCCTCTCAGAGAATTATCACATTGATTCCGGATCAACAAAATAATAGAGTACGGAAATTGTCATCCAAAATGAATGTTATGGATTGAATTGTGACCCCAAAAAATGTGTTGTAATTCCAGACCTCTATGCCTGGGTTATAATCCCATTTAGGAATGGGTTGTCTTTGTTATGTTAATGAGGTAGGATTAGTTTAGGACACATCTTGAGTCAATCTCTTTTGAGATATAAGAGATTAAACAAGCAATCAAGCTAGCAGAGATGGGGTAAGACAGAGGCCAAGATATACAGATATCTCCAAGGAACCAGGAGGCAGAAGCTGAAGAGACAAGGACCTTCCTCTAGAGCCAACAAAGAGAGAAAGCCTTCCCCTAGAACTGGCACTCTGAATTCAGACTTCTAGCCTCCTAAACTGTGAGATGTGTGTCAGTCTCCCACACGTCTGTCAGTTTGTCGTACTGTGGGGGCTTGCATGTTGCTGTGATGCTGGAAGCTATGCCACCGGTATTCAAATACCATCAGGGTCACCCATGGTGGACAGGTTTCAGCTGAGCTTCCAGACTAAAACAGAGTAGGAAAAAAGGCCTGGAGATCTACTTCTGAAAGAATTAGCTGGTGAAAACTTTATGAATAGCAGTGGAACATTGTCTGATATAGTGCCGGAAGATGAGCCCCTCAGGTTGGAAGGCACTCAAAATGCGACTGGGAAAGAGCTGCCTCCTCAAAGTAGAGTTGACCTTAATGACATGGATGGAGTCAAGCTCTCGAGACCTTCATTTGCTGACGTGGCATGACTCAAAATGAGAAGAAACAGCTGCAAACATCCATTAATAATCGGAACCTGGAATGCACAAAGTATAAATCTAGGAAAATTGGAAATTGTCAAAAATGAAATGGAACACAAAAACTTCTATATCCTAGGCATTAGTGAGCTGAAACGGACTGGTATTGGTCATTTTGAATTGGACAATCGTATGGTTTACTATGCCAGGAATGACAACTTGAAGAGAAATGGCATTGCACGCATCTTCAAAAAGAACATTTCAAGATCTATCGTAAAGTACAACGCTGTCAGTGAGAGGATAATATCCATACGCCTACAAGGAAGACCAGTTAATATCATTATTATTCAAATTTACGCACCAACTACTAAGGCCAAAGATGAAGAAACTGAAGATTTTTACCAACTTCTGCAATCTGAAATTGATCGAACATGCAATCAGGATGCTGTGACAATTATTGGTGATTGGAATATGAAAGTTGGAAACAAAGAAGAAGGATCAGTAGTTAGAAAATACAGCCTTGTTGATAGAAACGATGCCAGAGATTGCATGATAGAATTTTGCAAGACCAATGACTTCTTCATTGCAAATACCTTTTTTCACCAACAAAAATGGCAACTATACACATGGACCTCGCCAGATGGAGTACACAGGAATCAAATCGACTACATCTGTGGAAAGAGAAGATGGAAAAGCTCAATAACATCAGTCAGAACAAGGCCAGGGGCCAACTTCGGATCAGATCATCAATTACTGATATGCAAGCTCAAGTTGAAACTGAAGAAAATTAGAACAAGTCCACGAGAGCCAAAGTATGACCTTTAGTGTATCTCACCTGAATTTAGAGACCACCTCAAGAACAGATTTGATGCGTTGAACACTAACGACCAAAGATCAGACGAGTTGTGAGATGACATCAAGGACATCATACATGAAGAAAGCAAGAGGTCATTAAAAAGACAAGAGAGAAAGAAAAGACCTAAATGGATGTCAGAAGAGACTCTGAAACTTGCTCTTGAATGTCGAGTAGCTAAAGCAAAAGGAAAAAATCGTGAAGTAAAAGAGCTGAACAGAAGATTTCAAAGGGCAGCTCGAGAAGACAAAGTAAAGCATTATGATGACATGTGCAAAGACCTGGAGATAGAAAACCAAACGGGGAGAACACACTCAGCATTTCTCAAGCTGAAAGAACTGAAGAGGAAATTCAAGCGTCGTGTTGCAATACTGAAGGCTTCTACGAGGAAAATATTAAACGACGCAGGAAGCATCAAAAGAAGATGGAAGGAATACAGAGAGTCACTATACCAAAAACAATTCGTCTACATTCAACCGTTTCAGGAGGTAACATATGATCAGGAACCGATGGTACTGAAGGAAGAAGTCCAAGCTGCACTAAGGCACTGCCAAGAAAGAAGGCTCCGGGAATTGACGGAATACCAGTTGAGATGTTTGAATAATCAGATGCAGCCCTAGAAGCGCTCATTCGTCTATGCAAAGAAATTTGGAAGAGAGCAACCTGGCCAACAGACTGGAAGAGATCCATATTTATGCCTATTCTCAAGAAAGGTGATCCAACAGAATGCAGAAATTATTGAACAATATTATTAATATCACATGCAAGCAAAATTTTGCTGAAGATCATTCAAAAGTGGCTGCAGCAGTATATAGACAGGGAACTGCCAGAAATTCAGGCCGGATTCAGAAGAGGATGTGGAACCAGGGATTTCATTGCTGATATCAGACGGATCCTGGCTGAAAGCAGAAAATACCAGAAAGATGTTTACCTGTGTTTTATTGACTATGCTAAGGCATTTGACTGCGTGGATCATAACAAATTATGGATAACATTGCAGAGAATGTGAATTCTGGAACACTTAATTGTGCTCATGAGGAATCTGTACATGAATCAAGAGGCAGTCGTTATAACAGAACAAGGGGATACTGCATGGTTTAAAGTCAGGAAAAGTGTGCTTCAGGGTCGTATCCTTTCACACTATCTATTCAATCTGTATGCTGAGCAAATAATCCGAGAAGCTGGACTATATGAAGAAGAAGGGGGCATCAGGATTGGAGGAAGACTCATTAACAACCTGTGTTATACTGATGACACAATCTTGCTTGCTGAAAGTGAAGAGGACTTGAAGCACTTCTAATGAAGATCAAAGACTATAGCCTTCAGTATGGATTGCACCTCAACATAAAGAAAACAAAAATTCTCACAACTGGACCAATAAGCAACATCATGATAAATGGAGAAAAGATTGAGGTTGTGAGGATTTCATTTTGCTTGGATCCACAATAAACACCCATGGAAGCAGCAGTCAAGAAATCAAAAGACACACTGCATCAGGCAAATCTGCTACAAAAGACCTCTTTAAAGTGTTGAAAAGCAAAGAAGTCACCTTGAGGACTAAGGTGCGCCAGACCCAAGCCATGGTGCTTTCAATTGCCTTATATGCATGAGAAAGCTGGACAACAAATAAGGAAGACTGAAGGAGAACTAATGTGTTTGAACTGTGATGTTAGCAAAGAATATTGAATATACCATGGACTGCCAAAAGAATGAACAAATCTGTCTTGGAAGAAGTACAACCAGAATGCTCATTAGAAACAAGGATGGGGAGGCTATGTCTCATATAATTTGGACATGTTATCAGGAGGGATCAGCCCCTGGAGAAGGACATCATGCTTGGTAAAGTAGAAGATCAGCAAAAAAGAAGAAAATCCTCATCAAGATGGATTGACACAGTGGTTGCAACTATGGGCTCAAGCACAGCAACTATGGGCTCATGAGGCCTGTGCAGAACTGGGCAGTGTTTCGTTCTGTTTTGCATAGGGTCACTATGAGCCAGAACCAACTGGAGAGCACCTAAAAAAACTGTGAGAAAATCAATTTCTGTTTGTTAAAGTCATCCACTTGTGGTAATTCTGTTATAGAAGTACTAGATAACTAAGATAATGAGGAAACAAAATGGCAAAACACTGAGGAAATTTTTGAGAAAACCTGATGACTTCAAATGGGAAGAAGAAAGAAAAAAAATGAAGTAAATGTGCTGATCAAGTAAAGGGGGATGAATGACACTCTGTCCCCAGTGGAGACTGAATTGTGCCCCCCCCCCCCCAGAAAAAATATGCATTGAAATTCTGGCCCTATGCTCTTATGATTTAATCATAAAATGAAATCTGTTGGCCTTGGGTAGAGCAGATTATCTTCCATAATGCAATCTAATGTAATCCAATGTGATCGGTCAGTTGAAGTCATATCATAGTACGGTGGATCTTAAACCTAACCACTTCAGAGTTATAAAAAGAGAAGAAGAGACACCCATACAGGGGAAACAGATCCCATGTGATGACTGTCTACAAGCCAAGAACTCCAAGGAAACAAGGAATGCCCCAGCCTACTGACAAGGAACAAACTGACATGGCTGAGACCCTGATTTGGAATTTTGGCCTCTAGAACTATACAAAAATACATTTTTATTCTTTAAAAGCCACCCACTTGTGGTATTTATGTTACAGCAGCACTAAGTAAAGAAGACTGGGGGGGTGGGGAGTGGGGAGGGACGGTGGTTACCTTGTGAGAATTGAGAAGCTGAAAACATAGCTCTGGGCAGCAAAAAAAACCTTCACCCTTTCTCAAATGTCCTCCACAAAAACTAGACCCTTGGAGAGGTCTAAATAATCAAAAGAAACCCTGGCGGTGTAATGGTTAAGCACTCCGCTCCTAAGCAAAAGGTTGGCAGTTCAAACCCATCTGTGGGAGAAAGACCTGGCAATCTGATTCCATAAAGATTACAGCCTAGGAAACCCTATGGGGCAGCTCTAGTCTGTCCCATTGGGTCACTATGAGTCGGAATTAATGCAGTGGCACTTAACAACAACAAAGGGGGTTTCTGGTCAAATAAGTTTGAGAAATGCTATAACCTCCACTTACACATTACACACTCAGAATACATATTTGCATATTAAAGATTCCATGACCTTCTGCAACAAGCACAATTGTTAACTTCTGTTTTAATGCATTATTTCCCGAGACTATTTTGCCGTGAAACTGTGCTCATCTAACATATGTTGATATCCTGCATCCTTAGTGTTCTTGGGAAATACTGATACATTCATAAATCTGGCAGTAGCATATGGAGGCTTAGCTAGTATGTAACCAGCTGATCAAACATAAAATGAATGTTTTTGATGACGGGAAAATCCACACAGCGGCTATTGAGAAGAATATTTTGAGGAAATAGTATTATTGTGTGTGCTCTGTTCTGATGGAACTGTGAGTTACTCTGTAATAGGTATTCAATTGCTGGACTTCTAATAATTCAATTCGGTAAGCATTATTAAGCATCTGCCATGAAGCAAATACTGTGTTTATCAAAGAGCTGATGAGATGATATAAGACAATTCGTGCCTCAAGGATTTCAGAGTCTAGATAGATGTGCTAACATTTAAATGTGGTGCAGTGAGAAGCATACAAACGATGACACATGAACAATGTTTCCTTGGGATTTGAAGGTCAGTTAGAAAAGGACAACATCTAGTGTGTTGTAATGAACAAATAAGAATTATCCAGACAGTTAAATTTTCTGAGAGGATGCAGTGGAGTGGAGATGGGGAAACAAAAAACTCAGAAGAAGGAGGGTGGGAAAGCAAGGCATGATGAATGCAGGAAATCAGGAGCAATCTGGTATTACTAGACCATTAAATGAAAAGGGGAAGTCTGAGAAAATAAAGCTGGAGAGGTAAATAATTACCAGATCTTAAAACTCTTTTGATGCTGTGTTAAGGAACTTTATCTTTATTCTTAGACCCTACTTTAGGGCCCCACCTTAGGTGCCAGCTTATACCTTCATGGGTGAATGGGGAGAAGAAGAAGGGAGATGTTGGGAGAGATAAGGTAACAGCATAGTAAAGTGGTTAAGAAGCTAGACTCAGAGGGTGGGGCCAAGATGATGGCATACTCAGACGCTTCTGGTGGACACTCTTACAACAAAGACCCGAAAAAATAACTGAATCGATTATATATGGCAATCTGGGAGCCCTGAACATCAAAGGCGGAGTTGAGGAACCGGACTGAGTGGCAGGGGGAGGGAGAGACGGTTCGGAAGCAGCAACACTGTGAGAGCCTAAGCCCTTCAGGCCTGATCAGCTCGGGGGTAAGCGGTGAGGCAGGCAAGCGGGGTACTCCAGAGGCGCTTTTTCTGCACTGGGAGAGACCCAGTGCCAGAGAGTCTACACAGCCACTGTCATGGACTGAATTATCCCCCTCCAAAAATGTGTGTATCAATCTGGCTGGGCCATGATTCCTGGTATTGTGTGATTTAACTATATGTTGTAAATCTTACCTCTATGATGTTACTCTCCCTCATGGAGAATGGGTGGCAGTTGGGTTAGCAAGGCAGGACTCAATCTATAAGATTGGATTGTATCCTGAGGCAATTTCTTGAGATATAGAAGAGAGAAGTGAGCAGAGAGACAGGGGGACCTCATGCCACCAAGAAAGCAGTGCCAGGAGCACAGCGTGTCCTTTGGACCCGGGGCCACTGCGCGGAGAAACTCCTAGTCTGGAGGAACATTGATGAGAAGGCCGACAGAGACAGAAAGCCTTCCCCTGGAGCTGACACCCTGAATTTGGACTTTTAGCCTACTTTACTTTGAAGAAATAAATTTATCTTTGCTAAAGCCATCCACTTGTGGTATTTCTGTTATAGCAGCACTAGATGACTAAGACAGCCACCCAGAACCAGTGAGAAGCATCCCTGGATTGATGAAAGATAAGTACTTGTGTACAGCCTACCGCACGGATCAAAACACCCCCTTAGGGAAAAACCTCTCTCCCATTTAACTTCCCGCTCCTAACTCTGCACTGGGTCCTGGACTGGCTTCAGCAACTGCCGAGTCCTCTGGGCCAGAAGTAGGATCCATCACATGCCAGGAGCCATTCTCCCTGCCTTGGAGAGTGAACAAATTAACAAAAAGGGGAAAAAATAAACTGCCGGCTCCCCTAAGCCAGGAACCCAGGGTAGGCACAGCTCCATCCCTCCAAAACGACCCTCACTTGTTCACTTACCACTGACATTTCTTGAACCAGAGATGATTGCCCTCAGTTATAGGCATAAAATTAAAATGCAAGCACCCTTAGAAGAAGTAATGGATGTCCAAGATCACACTTAAATACAGATGACTTATAAAAAATCCTGACTTAACGAAGGAAGAACAAGTATTAAGAAGCTCAGAAACCAAGGGTAGAAATAGCGACAATGAAGTTGGGGAAAAGGGCCCAAGAAGAGGTAAACTCCTGTTTGATTCTGGAACTGACTCCAATCTGAACCCAGATTTAACTGGCAATATCCCCCTGCCAAAACTATAAGAGAAAAATGAGTGAAGACGCCACCCCTGTTAAACCACAGATTTGGCCTTATAAGAATTAGAGGGTGTGATCCAGTCAAAACCCAAGGGCTGCCCTCTGGGCAGGGTAATCAATGGTAAGCTGATTCAGAGAGATAGATGTCACCATCCCTCCCCCTGCTGGGGTCAGTCCAAGTCTAAAGTGCTTGGCTGTCTTCAATAATTATTGCTGATTTTAGCTTTGCAAAGTGCTTCAAGCTGTGGATATAAATAACACTATAAAAAGTCAACCTCAATAACTGGCTCTAAGAATCAATCTAATTAATTTGTAGATTTAATCTAAACATAGAAGTGTGGACAGGGCAGGGCAAACAACGCTCCTAGAGTAATTGATTAAGAGTCAAAATTGGTCCCTCAACGTAATTGCTACCATCACAGTTCTAGGCACAACCTGAAATAAATTACTTGCTTCTCTATATTTTTAAATGAGAAAAAGATAATATAGTCCTTTTGCCAACTGCATTAAAAAAGGGACAACATGGGCAAACCCCATCTTTATCACTAGCTGCATGGTAAAGATCAATGCGAACCCACTTCCCACCTGGAAATCAATCCAGACTTCACCTCCCTACAGCTTTACTCCTCATTGCCAGCCATTTTCGTGGCACTTCCTCTCTCTGATCCTAACCACCCAGTTAGGTCAGACTTCATTCTCAGCCACCCTGAGCCAGGTCAAAATATTCCTGACCACCCAGGGCCAGGTCAATGTGTAACAGCCTTAAGGGGCAGGAGTCTGCGAACTCCTTGCACGTCATACAAGCCACCTCACCCCAGCGCCCCCACCCCTAGCCACCTGGAGCTATGACCCAAGCTAGAAGGATTCTATTCTTCTTCAACCGTCTGTGCAGTCTTTCCCTGACCACCAGCCAAGCAGAGCTGGGTTCACAAGTTAGGACTCTGTCCTGTCAGCCCCTGCTGACTCACTGACCCCTGTGGGTTTGTTAATTCTCCATAAAGACTCACAAAATTCACGGATAACCAAAAGATCGGTTATATATAGGCTGCAGAAGGAGCCTTGCTGGTGCACTGGTTAAAGCATTCGGCTGCTAACCAAAAAGTCAGTGGTTCAAACCCACCAGACACTCCAGGGGAGAAAGATGTGGCAGTCTGCTTCTGTAAAGATTACAGCCTTGGAAACCCTATGGGGGCACTTCTGCTCTGTCCTATAGGGTCACTATGAGTTGGAATTGACTCAATGGCAACGGGTTTTTATTACCTATATTTACAGTTACCCATTTATTATAACCAGAAAGTGTACAATCGAGGAGATGCATCAAGGAAGGTCTGGGAGAAGTCCCGGCACAAGGCTTCCACTGTCCCCAGGGACATGCCACCCTCCTGTGCATGGATGTTCTTGCCAATTCAGGAAGCCCCAAAAAGAAGCTCCAAGGTCCAGGGTCACTTATAATAGTCACTGGGACCTCAAAGCATACGCATGACTGGAGCACAATGCATATGCATGAATCAATGAACATGCATGATTGACTGCACCATACCCCCCTCTTCCTAAGGTTTGATGGCAGGTGACAACTTGGGGGCTCCCAACTCTTTTGCACATGTTAAGTATCAACTGGCTGTTTTAGAAAAACAAAGACACCTCAATTGCTCAAGAAATTCCAAAGGGCTATTTTCCCAGAAACTAGAAACAAAGCCCAAACCAAGTTCTTTGTCCACAGTCATATGTTAATTAACTCTCTACAGACTCTAAGTGGGGTCATGTTATCTGATGTAGCTCAGAGTTCCTCTAGAGAAATAACTGTTTTTGTTCAGAAAAATACCTTGAAGAGCTGCTTGGCAGTAGAAAGGGAGGCCTTGAGAGTATGACAGTGAGGAGACAAGTGATTTTCTTTAAAAAAGTACAAAAGTTTAGGGATGGAGGCAAGTAGAAATAGGAAAGGCCAAGCAGCAGGGCAGAGGCAGAAGATCTAGCTGATGAGGGATATGCTTTTAAGAACAGAGAGGCTTAGTATTAGATTTTAAATTATCTGCAGTATAGTGCTGGGATGTAGCTCTCCTTCCATTCCCCCCTACTCGCCAGTAAAATCTACTATATAGGGCTGCTTCTTGTGAGTCCTTTACAGAAGGTCAAGCAAAAAGGTTATATCCTCCTTTGGACTTTGGGCTAGCCCAAAGATAATAACTTCCCTCTTTCTGAGGTGTAACTTACAAAAATTGACACCGATTGGGGAAAAAAATATATTTCGCCTAAAACTTCCTACCCTTCCTTCTTCTTGCAAGCTGGGGAGGTGGACTTGGTTAAGCAAGGTCCAGATTCTTCACAGGTTAGGTTTGACGGAAAAAGGGAGGAAGGGGTAGACAGAAAGGAAGAGTAAGTTGTTTTGTTTTTGTTTTCTCCCTTTGGTGGTGCAGGAAGCAAGCTTGTGGTAGAATGGGACATGAGCATAGCCTTTAGTCACAGGGAACATCCCCTCCCTCACTTCCCTTCTCTCCATTTGCTCCTTCCTCTTCCAGATTCCCAACTCTGGAACTTTCTATCAGCTGGTGCATAGGCCTCAGGACAGAGGCCTGTTAGAGGCAATGTTGCTGCAGCAGCTCACACTCCACTTGGAGCAGGCTTAGACGGTGACTTGTTCAGTCACCTCTCAGCCAGACACGGTGGGGAGGCAATTCATAGCATCAGCTGCATCCAGTAAGGCTTCCCAGTGCCTTCCTTTCCTCTGTATAAACCTGTTTTCTCCTGAACGTGAAATGTTTCCATGCATTTAAAATTGTTGCCCAATTAGGGTCCGCACTCTGGAGCAGTTGAGCCAATAAAATGTACTCCAAATCAGAAAGAGAAAATTTATTTAGGAGGCGGCACCAACAGGAAGTCCGACAGCAACGCAGGCTGTCTTTATGGAGTCCTGAAAGGGAATTAAAGCTTATATAGGATTTTTACAAGGGTTAGAAGTGTCTTTGTAGCTCACAGATGGCATGGCCACATGAGTTATTCATTACAAGAGACTCTTTATCAGACTAAAGATATACGTGCCAGACGTCTCCTTATCAGGCTAAGATTTACAGACCATACGTTCATCTGGGCTCTTATCTTTACGTAGGGGGTCTTAAGTCATAGGTAGCCAGACAGAACAAAACAAAGTCATAAACCAAAGTATGCGGAAAGGAGAAGGCAGGCAGGAGGGGAAAAAAAACTTACAGGTTCATCATGGCATTAGTTATGTCAAGCTCTCAATCACCCATTTTGAAAAGGAGAAAACATGTTGTGGAGTATTAGCGTCACAAAATTAAAGTTGTATCACTTGTCCTAACATCTGATTTACCCTATTTCAGTCTCTGTGACTTTTCTTTCCATGGATATGTTCTGCTGTTCATGTTATATATCCAAATATTTTATTAATGGAGACCAGAACTGCTTTCCTTGTTTAAAAAGTCAATAATGCCTATGTTAAGGAGACTTCTTTAGGTGGTTATTAAAAACATCACCTTGTAACTTTTAACACAGACACTTCCTTTGTCTCAAAAACACTGGCATTATCAGCATCAATAAAAGTATTGGAAGAAAGCCATTTAAACTTTCTATTCTTCTCTTATACTTAATTGTCTGATTGCCATGCTAGTTTCATAGATGTGAAAGAAAAAAAAGACATTATAATACATAAAATCTCCTAGCATAACGCTGACAACAACAGTGATAGCAGCTGCTGAGCTCTTATTGTGATCCAAATACACTGCAAAGTCTTTTATACACATTTCTCATTTAATCCTCATTTTTCAGATAAAGAATCTCAGGCACAGAATTGTTAACTATTTTGCCAGTATTACGCAGAAGAACTCGACCAGGACTGAATGACTTCCCTTTAACACAGTGCCAAGTTAAGTTAATCTTATCAGAACATCAAAGCAGAAAATCATACTAAAGCAGGAAAGAATCAAAGGAGAAATATACCAAATGCAAAGCATAAGTTTCCTTCTTTAGACATAAGTCACTCACAAATCTGTATTACCAAACCAGATTCCTCTCATAACTCAATACCTGAATTTCCAGCTAAAACCTCAAACTAAATACGTACAAAATTGATGTTATCATTTAACAACAGCCAAGTCCCTGTTCTCCAAAAAATCAACTCCTTGTTCCTTCTCCTGTAAGCCTTGTCTCTGTAATAATAATACCACCACTATCCACCAAGTCCATTAAGCTTGGATCATCTTTGATTCTCTCTTCCTCATTCTTCTTCAGTCCCACTCCTCTTCTAGCCAGCCCCTGAGTGTTGGGTGATTTTTTTTTTTTTTTTAAATCAATCCTACCTTCTAGAAATGTCTTTAATTCCCTCTTTCTTTTCCATCCCTAGACACCGTCTTAGTTCAGTGCCTCATCATCCCTCTCTCACCTGGACCATCCTAACAACTTTTTGCTTGGTCTGTTTGCCTCTCTAAAATCCCTCTGCAGTGAGTCACTTCTCTTTCCACATTCTATCTTCAGAACAACCATAAAGAGTTTTCTCACATTATAAACATGGTTATGCTAACTTCTTCCTTTAAATCATTCATTGAAATGCTTTAGGATAAAATTCAAACTCCCTGGCATACAAGGCTGGTTCTTCACAACTTGACCCCAGCCTGCTTTCCAAGCCACACAAGACTGCTCACTCTTCTCCATCCATACTCTCTCCTCCTTCTCTTCCCACATCACCTTCCTAGAATGCCCTTTCCCTTGGGAGATCCTGGTTGTCCTCCAAAATCCAACTAAAATGCCACCTCCTATATGGGTCTTTCCCCAGTTCCCATACGAAGGGCTGCCTGCTTCCTTCTCTGTGATTAAAGGCATTGTGTATCATAAGCATGTGGCACATTATTTTGTGCATATTTACCTCCATATATAGGCTCCCATGTGTCAGAATGGACTCCAGAGCAACTGATTTGTGTGTGTGTCTGTGTTTGTGTGTGTGTGTGTGTGTGTTTATACCCACCCCAGAGCATAAGCTTCTAAAGGCAGGAACTGGAACTTGATCCCACTGGATCACTCTTTCACTACTTATAATTTAGATGAAAGAGAGAAAAGAAGACTTCTTTCTCCCATCCTAAGGTGAACATCCAAGGGGTTTACTAAAATTCATTAAAAGTGTTTGCAATTTGTCCTGGTCTTTGACTTACTAAAAGTAGGCAGAAATATAAAAACTAAAATCCAGGGAATGCTTTTTGGTTTCAATTTAAAGAAAAGATCACTGAACATCTCATACAACTTCATTATTAGCTGATCCAAATAAGGCTCATAAATATTAACTTATTCTATGAATGTTTATTATACACCTGTTACATTCCAGGTATTGACTCAAGGGGAAAAAAGCCCCCAAGTATAACTGAACTTCTTTACACTACAACTATGCACAACCAAAACATCTCTGTAAAGAGATCAAATATAATTACTTTATCTGGAAATTTTTGCTTTTGCTGACCCATGGTGCCAAATCTCCAGATTTTAGGAAATATCTGAATAATTAAAATTTTTAGTTCCTGATTATTTGGGGTGTTTCCCATGGTATAACAAAATGCCATGACATTCCCCAAGAAATTTATAACATGATGAAGGAGGCAGACATATTACAAAGTAAAAAGGCAACGTGGTATGGTAGAAAGAGCACCGACTGGGAGTCATGACTGCTAATACTAGTTGTGTGACCTTGGGGAAATTAGTTAATATGTTTGGTCTCAACTTCATCTTTGGTAAAATGAAGCAATTCGACTAGAACCTCCAGACTGTGGGTCCTCAATTGCTTGTTTTAGCTGCCCTTGAGTGGACCCCTGACTCATGGCGACTCTACGTACAATGGAAAGAAATGCTATAACTGGTTGCAGATTCAGCCATCGTGATCCATAGGGGTTTCATTGGCTGATTTTCAGAAGCAGATCACCAGGCCTTTCTTCCTAGTCCGTCTTAGTCTCAAAGCTCCGCTGAAATCTGTTTAGCATCCACAGCAACATGCAAGCCTCCACTGACAGATTGGTGGTGACTGCATGTAGTACACTGACCAGGAATTGAACCCAGGTCTCTTGCACGGAAAGCAAGAATTCTACCACCAAACCACCGATGCCCCCCTTAATTGCTACATGTAGAATAATCATTATGTGTATGGAGCGCATACCCAGCCCTACCTTTGGTACCTGGATCAAAGGTAGCAGCCAGAATCAGAGTGATTAGAGATTAAAAAGATGTGAAGAAATGATTGTAAGTTGAAGGTCTAGCTTTGGGGAAACCTGTTACTACAGAATGTGAACCCTGATAGGTAGAGCAGATGAATAATCAAGTCCACCTTGGGGTTTGTTTTTTTGTTTTTTCATATAGTTCAAGAGGAATTGGGAACAGTGTTGACCACTAAGAAAAGAAATAATCTGATTAAAAGGAGACTTGAAGAAGGGAATTCTTTTTTTTTTAAATAAGGTTACCAGCATGGATTACATTTTATTTTTTAATTGTGTTTTAAGTGAAAATTTACAGTTCAAGTTAATTTCTCATACAAAAATTTATACACACATTGATATGTGACCATAGTTGCTCTCCCTATAATGTGACAGCACGCTCCTCCTTTCCACCCTGGATTTCCCGTGTCCATTTAACCAGCTCCTGTCCTTTTTTGCCTTCTCATCTCACCTCTGGACAGGAGCTGCCCATTTAGACTCATGTATCTACCTGAGCTAAGAAAAACTCTCTTCACGAGTATCATTTTATGTCTTATAGTCCAATCTAATTGAAGAAGGGAATCCTTACTGCTTCAGCTAAGGTGCCTATAAGGTGAGAGGGTGGAACCCAGGTTCTGCACTGACCACTGACCAAACCACAGAGCAGCACCTTCACCTCCCACCCCTGCATCTTTCTCTTCCATACAGGACCACGAGATGTTGGCAGCCTTCTACTTCTTAACTTCGGTGACTGTTATAGAGTGTTTGTTTTATAATTTAATAATTACTATTAAATAATCATCTGTTTGTATTTTTATACATTTTATACGTTTTATACATTACAAACTCATTTTAAAATCTTTTAAAGATACATAGTACAATAGTATCCCGCACGATGCTCCCAAAAATTTAAAACTGAGAAAACATGCCTCTCCGAATAGTAATTTGATTCTGGCAACTAAACTGTGTTTTCTCACTGATTCGATTTATTCAGCAGACAGAAAAAAAAAAAAAAAAAAATCCTTTGAAAGACAAATACATTGCTTGCCTCCTGCCAGTAAGTATATACTACTTCCTCGTTGTCGTTAATGAAAAATAACATACACTTTCAAAGTTCTGTAGACACTGAAAAGAAAGAAAACACTCATATGAGTCACCTATTTCCACATTCCGGGCTGAGAAGCTATATAAATATCTCCAGCCTCTGACAGAAAACACTAAACCACCATAAGTCTGAGAACAATAGTCCCTTGATGCAGCTATGTGGCTTGCGGTGCTGGGCGCTGTGTGTCTACTGCACAGCAGCCTGGCCCTGCCGCTGCCCCGGGAGGCAGGAGGCATGAGTGAGCAGCAGTGGAAACAGGCTCAGGTATGTTGAAGCCCACTTGCCTCATTGGACCTCGGTGGTCTTGCCATCACCAATAGGTAGCATGTTTTTCAGTTATTTGTCCTTCCATGTTAGTACTGCGATGCATTTTCTTTTCAGTAATTTTTCTGCTTATAAAAGCAATGCATGCTTTAATTAAGCAGCAGTTAAGAGGAGGCTTTAGAGGTTTCTCAAACTGGTTCCAACTCCTCCAGTCACTGTGTAGATGAATTTAGGACTGTTATTAAACTTCTCTGAGCATCAGTTTTCCAATTTGGAAGCTGCAGATAATAGGAGTGTCGATCAAATAAGAGTGTTGTAATGCATTTAGCACAGTGCCTGAAACAGTGTTCATACTCAATAAACTTAAGTTGTTATTGTTGTTATTACTTATTATAACTTGAGATTCTTTTCATAAAGAGCATGGAGTATTGTCCCTTAAGGTGACGGCTACCTATAAGGGAAAGACTTGAAGTCAGAAGAGGTAGTAGAAGTGACAACTTTCTATTTCAAGTCGATGATGGTGGGCAAGGCCTGACTTCTAACTCTGTTTTCTCATGTGTTCAATGGGAATAATAACACTATGTGTTTTATACCTCACAGGATCAGTCTAACAAATACATGAAGCTATAATGCCAACTAGCATGTTGTAACAATTACAGATTATAAAGCGCTTCCTTATACATAATGTCATTCAATCTTCAGCTGGGAAAAAGAGGAAACCAAAGTTAAGTTGATTCAGATACTTGCTAGTGGCAGAGACTGGAGTCAGGAACTAGTTCTCTTGCTTCAAAAACCATGTTCTTCCAATATACTACTCAATAAGCAGTGTAGTAAGTGTAAATAATTATCATTTGGTAAAATAACGGAATGTTTACTCTGAAGTATTGTTTATAAAGGTAAGAAAAATCAAGTTCTATTTCATATTGACTTTTAAAAAGTCCCAGTGATAGACTGAACCACATGAGATTTTTTTTTTTACCTTCAAAACAGCAATTACATATGGTGCAACCTAATGGATTCTCCAAAATGAATACATTTGCAAGAGCATTTGGCCCCTTCACTTAGCATACTGATGATTAACAAACTAGAGGGTGGTCAGTTAGGTTTAACAGAAGGCAGGAAAATTCATCCCAAGGACACAGGCACATTTCTTGCAGGGTACGTCTTTGTAAAGTCTGTAGCTCTGGAAGATTAAAATGGGTTATTTGTTTTTAAAATAAGGGTTTAATTCCTAACTGCCATGGATGAACAATAAGTATTTGTTGTACTGAATGAAACACAGTCATTGGTAACAGGGAGAGAGGGCACCATATTAATAAGGTTACTTACATAAAGTGAATACTCCTGAGAGGTTCTGAGACAAGTAACCCTTACCATCTACTCCAAAATACACTGCAAATTAGTGAGCCAATGTTTAAATCATTCCAACAACCATACTATCATGCATTATAAAACCCTTTACATTTTTCTAACAAAATGGGCTTTGGAATCGGAATACTTGAGTTCAAATACTGACTCCTTCAGTTACTCATGGGATGACCTTGTGCAAGTTATTTTACTTCTTTGAGTCCTGCTGATTCATATATAAAATAGAGATAACAATGCCATAGATTCCTCACAGGGTGGATATGAGGTTTAAACGAGATAAGTATGTAAAGCTGCTGGGTGCACCGTTGGTGCTTAATAAATGTTATCGAGAAGTTGCTGCTGTTGTTATTTCATGCATTTTTTGTTTGTATTCATGTGTTTAGGCTGCTGCACTTCCATCCTTTAAGAAATTCCCAGGGACCCAGTTGAGCTTGGAATAGGTCTGAGAGACCTGCTTTATCCTGCAACTCCCCAGAAATGGGTTTTACTAGGGATTTAACAGTGGAAAAGGCACTGGACTGGGAGTTAGGAAACTTGAGGTCCAGTTCTGCTACTCATATAATATGTGAACCTGGCAAATCACTTCACTGCTATGAACTTCAGTTTCTTCACCTTAAACTAAATAATCTAGAATAATTTCCCAGGGCTAAAATTTTAAGACCCTCTAACCCTAGCTGGGACCAGATCTCAACAGAATCTTAGGTGGGCTGGTTGACTTTGGATCTCCCCCACAAATCCTATGATGCTGAGGGAAGGTCTCCGTTGTGCCCTTTGTGGACACAGTAGGGCACTCTTCATGACAAGTCTATGTTTTATAAAGTGTACAACGTGGCTTTCCTTGAAACATCTAATGGGACAAAACAGAAATTGAGGGCCTCTTTTCTTTTGTTCATGAAATGGGATGACAGTGCTTCATTATCAATATTAAATATTCTCCCCACTAATGCATATATATTTAATTTGGTGACAATGTAACTATTCTGCCTTCAAACCAGTATTTGAATCTACAGGAATCTGAGGCAAAAGACATGCAGACTTCTAAGATAAAAGAAGAAAATAAACAAGAATCTCAAATCACTCTCTTTTCCATAGAACTATCTCAAGAGATTTTATTCACGTGACACCAAAGCAAGAGATGACAACAGTATAAAAGTCAAACTCAAGAAGATGCAAAAGTTCTTTGGCCTGCCTGTAACTGGAATATTAAGCTCCCATGTCACAGAAATAATGCAGAAGCCCAGATGTGGGGTGCCAGATGTTTTAGAATACTCACTATTCCCAAAAAGCCCAAAATGGACTTCCAAAGTAGTCACCTACAGGTTAGTTCTGCATTGGCTCATTTTGGCAAACACAATAAAGTCCTTTACCTAAGAGATTAAATAATGCTTTTCCGTTTGCTGCCAGGGTCCTATCATATACTCAAGACTTACCACGTGCCACAGTGGATTCGTTAGTGGCAAAGGCCTTAAACATGTGGAGCAAAGAGATCCCACTGAGCTTCAAGAGAGTTAGCTGGGGAACTGCTGATATCAGGATTGGCTTTGCCAGAGGAGGTAAGATGCGTAAGGCTAATTCTGTGTGTTATTTTATTTGTTTGTTGTTTATATTAGTGCCCTCTTCATTCCAGGATTTAAAACCTTTAATGATATATTTTTTCAGCAATATGATTACACTTTTTCTATTCTGTTCATTTAGAGCCATTTTTTACAGGAGAGCCAGCAAAGTACAGCCCATGAGCCAAATCCAGCCACTGCCTGTTTTTGTAAATGAAGTTTTATTAGAGCACAGCCACAGTCCTTTATTTACCTATTCTCTACGACTGCTTTTGGGCTACAATGGCAGAGTCGAATAACTGCGACAGAGACTAGCCACAAAGTCTAAATTACTTATCATCTGACCCTTTACGTAAAAAGCTTGCCAGCACTGTTTTGCAGCTTGAATTAGATATGTTGTCAGGTTGTTGCTGTTGGATGCCATGATCACATGTGACACAGTAGAACCGTCCCATAGGGTTTTCTAGGCTGTAATCTTTACAGGGGAAACCCTGGTGGCATAGTGGTTAAGTGCTATGGCTGCTAACCAAAAAGATGGCAGTTCAAGTCCACCAGGCGCTCCTTGGAAACTCTATGGGGCAGTTCCACTCTGTCCTATAGGGTTGCTGTGAGTCAGAATTGACTCTACAGCAATGGGTAATCTTTACAGGAGCAGATCACCAGGTCTTTCTCCCATGGAGCCACTAGGTGAGTTCAAACCACCTATGTTTGGCAGCCGAGTATTTAACTGTTGCCCCACCATATATAATATATGTTGTTGTTAGCTGCCATGAAGTCACCCCCAACTCATGGCAACTTCATGCACAACAGAAGAAAATGCTGCCTAATCCAGCACCATCCCCATGATCGGTGGTAGATCAGACCATTTTTGTGATCCATAAGGTTTTCATTGGCTGATTTTTGCAAGTAGATCACCAGGCCTTTCTTCCTAGTCCATCTTAGTCTGGAAACTCCACTGAAGCCTATTGAGCATCATAGCAACATGCAAGCCTCCACTGACAGATGGCTGGTGACTGTGCATGAGGTATATCGGCCAGGAATCAAACCCGAGTCTTCCTGTGGAAGGCAATATATAGATCTCTATATATATATTTACAGATTTATAATATATCTAGGAGCCCTAGTGGTGCAATGGTTAAGCTCTCAGCTGCTAACTGAAAAGCTGGCTATTCCAACCCATCCAGTGGCTCCTCAGGAGAAAGACCTGGTGATCTGCTCCCATAAAGATTACAGCTTAGAAAACCCTATGGGGCAGTTCTACTGTGTCACATGGGGTTGCTATGAGTTGAAAACTGATCTGATGGCACCTAACAACAACAGCTAGCATTAACATGAAACCAAGAGAAGGATTTACAGCTTCCAAAAGGCTTCAAGTGGCCTCTAAGAGTTAGGACAGCCTGTGGCCTGCTGCCAACTCCCTTCAAGTAGAAAAAATGTAGACAATTGAGAGCTTTCATATTAAAGGACTTAAAGAGATAGAGCACATATTCGTGAACTGCTATTAATTGCTAGTGTTTCATGATGCAAATTTAGACCAAAAAATTGTTGGCTATTTTGGTCTGTTCCAATATTAAACTGCCTGTGCACTATGAATTTAGCTAAAATTTGAACTTCAGCCATAATATTGACAACACGGAAGAAAATGTTACAGAAAGCGTTAATCATGGTACCAGACATTTTCCAAGAACTGGATAAGGCCTGACACCAATTTGAAGATAAACGGCTCTAGATCACCAATAGGACTATTAAAAAAATTTTTTTTTAAATCAAAATATAACACACACATTTTTACCGACAGGTAAGTCTCTCTTTCAAAGTCTAGCTACATTTTAGACACAATTACACGATCTTGGTCATTTGGGTTTCTTGTCAATAGTAGTTAAAAAGTAGTCATTTTAAAGAGGGAGGAAAAAAAGCAGCTTGTGCAGGCAGACACTGTCTCACTCATTACTCTACCCCTTAGGGTTGGCATAAAGTGGTGCTCCATAAATATTTTTGATAGATGGATCAATGAACAGGGAGCAGTGGCGAGAGCTGAGATTAGACAGGTGTACAAAGTGAGACCCAAAGGCCCTTGCTTGCTCTATGGAGGAACTTGGGTTTTATTACCTTAGGATAGTTGTTAGTTGCCCGCAAGACAATTCCAACCTTAGGCTAGTAGTGTTTTTTTTTTTTTTTTCATTAAAAAATGCATACACAAATTATTTTGTGACCTTGGTTGCAATTTCTGCAATATGTCAGCACTCTTCCCCTTTCCCTTTCCACCCTGGATTTTCCATATCCATTTGTCCAGTTTTCCTGTCCATTCCTGCCTTCTCATCTTTGCTTTGGGGCAGGTGTGCCCATATAGTCTCCTATACTTGATTGAACTAAGAAGCACATTTCTTACATGTGTTATTGTTTGTTTTATAGCTCTATCTAATCTTTGGCTGAAAGGTGGACTTCAGGAGTGGCTTCAGTTCTGAATTAGCAGGGTGTCCGGGGGCCATAGTCTCAGGGGTTTCTCCAGTGTCTGTCAGACCAGTAAGTCTGGTCTTTTTTTGTGAATTTGAATTTTGTTCTACATTTTTCTCCCACTCTGCCTGGGACTCTAGTCCTTCTAGGCTCAGGCTGGTGGAGGCTGTGGTATTTGTGGTCCATTAGTCCTTTGGACTAATATTTTCCTTGTGTCTTTCGTTTTCATCCTCCTTTGTACAACAGATGTATCTTAGATGGCTGCTCACAAGCTTTTAAGACCCCAGATGCTACTCACCAAAGTAAGATGTACAACATTTTCTTTATGAATTATGCTAGGCCAACTGACCTAGATGTCCCCCGAGACCATAGTCCCCTGTCCTCAGACCCAGTAAGCCAGTCCCTCAAGGTGTCTGGATGTGTCTAGGAAGCTTCTATGACTTTGCCTTGTTCAAGTTGTGCTGACTTCCCCAACATTTTGTGTTCTTTCCCTTCACAAAGTTAACACTTGTCTGCTATCTAGTTAGTGACTTCCCCTCCCATCCTCCCCCACCCCCACGCCCCGTAACCAGTAACCATCAAAGACTGCTTTTTTCTGTGTGTAAACCTTGTCTTGGGTTGTTATAATAGTGATCTCACACAATATATGTCCTTTTGTAATTGACTTATTTCACTCAGCATAATGTAAAAATTCATTTTAAGAGAACTTGAGCATAGTTCTCCAAAAGACTGTCCACTATACCCACAAATAATAAACCACATTTTTAAGAAAAATTATACTAATGGTACACAAGTTACTCGCTGAATGCAGTACTCACACTCATTCTTCCTCCCACCACCATCTAGCCAACCGAAGTGATCAAATTTAACAAGCACTGAAATGCCAACTTAAGTTAGATGTGAATGTTTTTCAAGTTTTGTATCCAGTAAGCATTCAATATATGGTGGTTATCAGTGAGGAGTAGTGGTTCTGGGAAAAATAAAGTGCAACACATATGCTGAGGATAAACACCCAAGCCACCTGTGTATGCAATTGGCTGCTTGTAACTGCAATGCAGACAACTTGGACTGGATCTCCTTCTACCCTCAATAAACATAAACAGAAAAGAGAAAATGGCTGGAGATAAATTCAGTCACTAAGGACAAATCACCGTATTTTCTTTCAGCTCATGGGGACTATAACCCATTTGATGGACCTGGAAATATACTGGCTCATGCCTTTGCACCCGGGCCAGACCTAGGAGGAGATGCTCACTTTGATGAGGATGAAAGCTGGACTGATGGTGGCAAGATTGGTATAGCATTCCATATCGCTTCTACTATACATTTTTTTAATCCCAAACTTCTTATACTAACTTTAACTTTATAATTGCTTTAATTTATAATATCTATTGAGTCCTCGCTAAGTGCCAACCTCTGTACTATATGCTTTAAATCCATCACCTCATTTAACATCCTCACAATGCTATATATACAGAAGACAGAAGCTCAGGCTATGGCATCAAGCACTATCAGGTTCAATTTTTTGTACCTCTACCAATCACTTAACTGTGTGTCCCTGGGCAAGTTGTTTGAGTTCTCTGAGTCTCAGTTTCCTCATTTATGTAATGAGTATATAAATAGCCCTGCCACAGGGTTGTTTTTAGAATTAAATGAGATAATGGTTGTATCGTGCTTAGCACAGTGCTTGGAATATATAAATAATTCAATAAATTACAGTTCTTTCTATACATTTTTCAAAAATGAATTTTTAAAATGGAGGAGAAAGAGAAGCCAAGGTGCTATGATATTTAAAAATTTAATGGTGGTGGCTGTACAACATTGTGAATATACTTAATGTCACAATGCCACTGAACTGTACATTTCAAAATGGTTTAAACAGCAAACTTCATGTTATATATATGCTTGTATATATATACATATATATGTTTTTTACCACAATTAAAAAAAAATTACATACAATTCTGGGCTTACTCACTATTATTGTTCAGGTCAAAAAGAACCAATACAATGACGCAGCCCACCACATTCACCCCTTTACAAAGTAGATCACAGACACATCAGAGAATGAATGGAGAGGCGCTCTGGCATAAATAATCCTACCTGGAGACAATTCTTAAAAAATCGCTACTCACTGACCCTGAAAGAGAAGGTAGTACTTGTGTTTGGCAGTGGAGATTCACCAAAATTCAAACGAAGTAGTGATGCCTTGATGTAAAAATCTAACCTACATAAAAATTGAAAGGTTGCCTTTTTTTTCATCTTGCATATATTTTCATGCTTTTTTCTTCCTACTCAAGGTAAGTTAAAGTTAGCTTCCTTCAATCTAATACAGCTGGAGCTCTAACCACTGCTTGAACTCAAATACTTACACTTTCCCCTTATTTGCAAAGCCTTTCTTTGAGTCCTCAGGAGAGAAAAGGATATCCGGTTGCCGTTCAGTCAGTTCCAACTCGAATATGTAATCCAGTTTAATGAATCAGAAAACAAAAACAAAACCCAGCATTGCCTGGAGATCCTGCCTTTCACTTTTGGCTTCTAAAAGCCAACTTTCTCTCTCCTGATATTGAGGGTCACTATCATTTATTGAGTAGCCAATATTTTCCAGATACTGGGCAACTCTAATCATTATGACAAATCTGCAAGGTGGGAATTATTCTCTCTATTTAACAGATGAGGAACTGAGACTCGATATCAATTAATTTGTCCAGAGTTGCACCTGGGCCAGGCCTATAAGGAGATGCAGGGTTTCAAATCTAGATTTTAATGCCTCTAAAGCTTTTACTTTCCACTACAGAGTACCCTGCCTGAGTAATTACATAAGAAGCAAACAGGCAGAAAAACATTACATTTTTTTAAAAAAAGCAGAAGTGGTGATGAGATTTAAGCACTACTATTCTGGTTCTCCTTTTATCCCATCCTCTTCTTTGAAGGCCTAGAGACAAATAAGTAAACTACGGAGGATTGAGAGTTGGGCATTTCTATAGTTACTGCTTGCTACTTCTTCTGTTGTAGGAATTAACTTCCTGTACGCAGCAACTCATGAACTTGGCCATTCTTTGGGGCTGGGCCATTCATCAGATCCTAATGCAGTGATGTATCCAACATACGCAAATGCAGATCCCAAGAATTTCAAACTTTCACAAGATGATATCAAAGGCATTCAGAAGCTATATGGTAATGCTTATAACTTCAAATAAGGGGATTTTACATTGTCTCTTTAGGTTGGGCTTGCAAGAGAAAGGCTGGGAAATAGCTACTTACCTGGAAAAAGACATTGGAATGTAAATCCCAAAGCCTATTGAGGGAAGAAAGTTGAGACCATAGATATTCAAACTTTACAGGCTATTTTAAAATATGAGGATGATAATTTAAAATTTTCAGGACTACAATATTATTTGGTGAAATGATGAAAATAAAACTTTCAGGGTTTTTTCAAGCTGCTCATCCATTTTAATGCCTTGCTCTGTTTAAATACTTCAGGAGAGCCTGCACCCGCAGGAGTGGGCTAAAGGAACATAACACCTTCCTTCTTAGCTGCCCATTCTCAAGGATTTGGCCCTAGATGCCTGAAAGTGATCCAGTGTTTCCTGCTTGCATATATTGTGGGGGAAGGGTTAATCATGGACTATGACTGCTTACAGCTGCTAGTCATGAAGCTTATGAATAGCCCCAGCATCCCATGTACCAATCCACCCTTTTTTGTGTTCAAGTCTCTAATTCAATACAAAAAAAAGCTGATTTGCCAGATCAATTCAGAAATAGTAAGGTGAGAAATTATATCAAAAAGCAAGGATAAAAGTTATGTCTCTGCAGAAAGATGAGAAAAGTAAAGTTCAAAGAGACTAACTGTCCAAGGTCACACGGCTACCAAGTGCTTGAACAACGGTTCTGAGCTAGAACTGTGTGAATTCATACTCTTCCTACTACACCTGTCTGCCTATCACTACTTGGTAAGTTTTTAAAAGTAATCCAGGAAAGAGAATACAGAATGACATCTTTAGGTCTGCAGCTATACTTTCATTAAGCTTTTTCAGAAAAATATCAGGATGATAAGCATACGCTGCAAACAGATTACATGAGTACTGGATGATCAGAAGAACAAGGAAAGTGCTTCCACATAAGTGTCCTTAAGGGAAATTATTCCTAACAGATAATTGACCTAAACTATTTGTTTCATTGTATAGCAGTAATAAACCATCTTCCCTTACCACAGAAACAGTGCTCCTAAATATAAAAACGTTTTACCATGGAACGAAAATTTTAATTATTTCTTTATTTAACATTTATTGAAGTCTACCAATTACAAGTAGTTACCGAACTTAGAATTTATTATAAATCAACATTTCTTATATTGTGTTTCCCAGAACACTAGTCCGCCCAAAAGTCGATCCCCCAAAAAAGGACGCTATGGAGAAATAAATCCAAGAAATACTACCTACTGTATTTCAGATGAATCGGATGTAAAGACTACTGAACAAACATTGTCTAATCCAGTGTTTCCTAAATTATAACCTGTTTTATGGAACACTCGTTAAGACCCCACAGAATAGCATTTTAGAGAACACGGTTGGGAAAATGCTATGTAACTATACCCTAATGATCTGATTCAACAAGCTGCTACAGTCAAAAAGCTCACAAAACATGGAGTATTGGTAAGGTTGTCACAAACAAAACAGAAAACATTACCCTTCCCTTACATAAAACTGTGGAACTCATGGAATATTCTACCTTAGAAGCTTAAAACAAACATGAAGGGAATAAAGAAGTTTCTGAGTCAGACTGATTAAATTTAACAGAAGATGACAGACTGGTACATTAAATCCTTAAGTATTAGAACAAAGAGGTGCCCTTACTCAAAGTTGGAAAGAGGTAACTTTTGGACAAAAGAAAGTAGGATATAATTATATTGGTTGTAAACTTAGGGAGTTCATTAACCCAAGAACTAAACAGGAGCAGAAAATATAGATTCAAAAGAAAGTCATTAAACTGATGGATGCAACATTATTCCCAATGTCTTTTCAGAATAATAAAAATAATACCTAAAATGCATTGAGTACTTACAGTGTACCTAACACTTCTCATTTTAATCCAACAACCCAATGAAATGGTATTATCCCATTTTACAGCTGGGTAATCTACAACCAAGAGAGGTTAGATAGTAATTTAGCCAACATCACAGAGCTAGCAAAATAGCAGAGACAGGATGCAAAGGTATCTGACCTCCAGGGCCCACACTCATAACCACCATGCCAACAGTGCCTTCTTAGCCTTTGGAGGATGTTCTTCAGAACCTTTGTCCCAGGCACAGAACATTGAGCTAGGTAAATGATAAATTGTACATACTATTCTATTTCATGCATTTTTATAGTCTTAGGATGACTTCTATGTGTTTCATACCATGTCAGAGTATCTTATTTTCTCTCTTAACAGGGAAGAGAAGTAACTCAGCAAACAATTAAAAACTTCAGGGAGAACATCCATTCATTCATTGGATTCTATATCATTGTTCCCCAACCAGAATTAACACTATGTCCTGCACTCCATTTGGTACTTACCTCGTCCTTCCTTATACTGTAGTTGGTTTTGCATGTCTCTCTCTCCTGTGGAGTACAAACTCCATGGAACTACTGTGTCTCATTCATCTAGACTCTCTTCAAGCAACCTGCACTTGGTACAACTACCCCATTGCCATCAAGTCTATTCCAACTCATAACTAAAGAACAAAGTAGAACTGCCCCATAGGGTTTCCAAGGCTGTAAATATTTACGGAAGCAGACTGCCACATCTTTCTCCCACGGAGCAGCTGGTGGGCACCAACCAATGACCTTTCAGTTAGCAGCCAAGTGCTTTAACCACTGCACCACCAGGGCCCCACTTGCACTTGGTAGACTTCAATACATGTTAAAATAAAAAAGTAATTAAAATAATGAAATAATTAAAATTTTCATTCCATGGTAAAACGATTTTATATTTGGGAGCACTGTTTCTGTGGTAAGGGAAGATATTTTGGCTTTGCAATACAATGAAATCAACAACTAAGACAAAAAAAAAAATTCTACATTATTTTGGGGTCCTGATTTGAATCTCATCACATCACTACATGGAAGAAGTGGGCACTCTACCTCTTTATTGTTTATAAGTGTAGCCCAAAGTTGTATTAAGTTCCCTTATCCTTTGAGATTTAAATAGTTTTAGCCCAAGCCCTCACTATGAGTCTTCTGGGAAGTTCAATTCTCCCACAAAATGTCAGTGAATTCCCAGGGACTTACATTCTCATAGTCACTTCTGACTCCAAGTTTCTGTTCCTGGGCCTGATTTCACTGCATCTCACCTGCCACAGCTGCTGTGTTCCCTTTCCTCTGCCCCATATGAACTCAGATATGGTCTCTGTCATGGATTGAATTATGTCCCTCAAAAAACATGTGTATCAATTTGGCTAGGCCACGATTCCCAGTACTGTGTCGTTGTCCTCCATTTTGTGATTGTAATTTTATGTTAAAGAGGATTAGGGTGGGATTTTAACACCCTTCCTAAGGTCACTTCCCTGATCCAATGTAAAGGGAGTTTCCCTGGGGTGTGGCCTGCACCACCTTTTATCTCTTGTAAAAGATAAAAGGAAAGGGAAGCAAGCAGAGAGTGGGGGAAGTCATACTACCAAGAAAGTAGTGCCAGGAGCAGAGTGTGTCTTTTGGACCTGAGGTTCCTGCACTGAGATGCTCCCAGACCAAGGAAAGATCTAATGACATGGACCTTCCTCCAGAGTCAACAGAAAAAGCATTCCCTTGGAGATGACGCCCTGAATTTGGACTTGTAGCCTACCGGATTGTGAGAGAATAAACTTCTCTCTGTTAAAGCCATCCACTTGTGGTATCTCTGTTATAGCAGCACTAGATGACTAAGACAGTCTCACCCTCTTTTAATTTTCTCCAAACCAGCTCCACAAGGCTTTTGTGAGACTGCAGACTTTACTGAAATTCGCGTCAGCAATGGGGTCTTACCGGGATCACGATAGAGGATCCTGGACAGAGCTGGAAAAGGATGTAGAACAAAATTCTAACACACACAAAAAAGACCAGATTTACTGGCCTGACTGGAGAAACCCCGAGAGTACAGCCCCCAGACACCCTTTTAGCTCAGTGGTGAAGTCACTCCCGAAGTTCACTGTTCACCTGGGGATTGGACAGCCTCATGAAACAAAATGGGACTAATGAGGCACAGCAGTCCAGGGACAAGGACTAGTAGGCAGGAGAGGACAAGCTGGTGATAGGGAACCCAAGGTTGAGAAGGGACAGTGTTGACATGTCGTGGGGTTGTTAACCATTGTCACAGGGCAATATGTGTACTAACTGTTTAATGAGAAACTATTTGTTCTGCAAACCTTCATCTAAGGTACAAAAAAAAAAAAAAGAATTATCTATGGGAGATCAAATTGACAACAGCAACTCAAAAGGTTTGATGGGAAACCTAGGGGGCAGTGAGTTGAAGATAATGGTGATGGAATAATTTGGAAAAGGATAGTGAGAATAGCAGCGCAACTGGAAGAATGTAATCGATGTTACTGAATTGTACATGTAGAAACTTTTGAAATGGTGTAACTTTGGCTATGAATGTTTTCACCAAAAAAAAAAGGTCCTCCAAGGTTGAGAAGGGAGACTGCTGATGTGTGGGCTTGTTAACCAATGTGATAAAACAGTATGTGTACTGACTGTTTAATGAGAAACTATTTGTTCTGTAAACCTTCATCTAAAGCACAACATATACAAAAAAAATTTTTTTTTTAAATGGGGTCTTATGTTATACAAAGGCAATGAAATTGAACCAAATTGAAATAGGATATTATCCCTATCCTTCACATCCTTTGGAGTCCCTGGATGGTGTGAACAATTAATGTGCTCAGCTGCTAACTAAAAGGCTGCAGGTTCAATTCCACCCAGAGGCACCTTGAAAGAAAGGCTTGGTAATCTACTTCAGAAAAATCAGTCACTGAAAATCCTATGGAGCACAGCTCTACTCTGATACAAATGGGGTTGCCATGAGTCAGAATCTACTCGATGGCAACTGGACAAATCCTTGACCTACCCCAGCATCAGGAATTTATCACTGGCCATTTACTTCTGCAGGATCTAACCTCATGCCACATCCTCAGACTCCATTCATTTTTTTTTTTTCCTAAATTTTATTTCTTTCTGTTGTTGTTGTTGAGAATACACACAGCAGAACATATACCAATTCAACAGTTTCTGCATGTACAATTCAGTGACACAGATTACATTCTTTGAGTTGCACAACCATTCTCACCCTCTTTTTCTGAGTTGTTCCTCCTCTAGTCACATAAACTCACTACCCCCTGATTTTGCTATCTAATCTTTCAAGTTGCTGTTGTCAGTTTAATCCTATATAGACAGATCTTGAAAGAGAACAATGCTCAAGGCAGACATTCTTTATTAGTTAAGCTAAACTGCTAATCATTTTTAAGAAGCCTTCAGGGGATATTTTTGGTTTAAGGTTTAAATATTCTCTCAGGGCAATAGTTTCAGGGGTTCATCCAGCCTTCATGGCTCCAGAAAGTCTGGAGTCCATAAGAATTTGAAATTCTGTTCTGCATTTATCCCCTTTTTAAAGTCTGTTTTATCTGAAATTAGTATTGCCACTCCTGCTCTTTTTTGGTTGCTGTTTGCTTGGTATATTTTTTTTCATCCTTTGGTTTTTAATATATTTATGTCTTTGTTTCTAAGGTGTGTCTCTTGTAAACAGCATATTGATGGGTCCTGTTTTTTCATCCATTCTGTTGGTCTCTGTCTCTTTATGGTTGCATTTAAGCCATTTACATTCAGTGTGATTACTGATAAGTGTGAATTTATTGCTGTCATTTTGTAGTGCTTTTTTTTGTGGTGTTGACATTTTCTTTGTTCCTGTTACTCTCCTGTGCTGACTTTCTTTTGTTTGTGGATTCTTTTTTGTTTCTTTTGTTTTTGTAGGTTTTGTGTTTACTGAGACTATATTTTTCTTCTTTATTTTGATGAGTAGGTTTATTAACTTTCTTTGTGGTTACCTTGAAATTTTTCCCTATCTTCCTAAGTTTAAACCACTCTTTTATTACTTGATATCACCTTGACTTCCTCTCCATTTGAAAGTTCTATACCTACACCATTTATTCCTTCTTTTATTGTTCTAACACTGTTGTCATTTACAGATTGACCTCTCTGGCTCCTTGTTGTAAATCTTTTAGTTTTGTTTTATCCCTGAGAGTTCATTACCTAGGCTGGTATCTGCCTGATGCTGTCTTCTGTCCTAGATTCAGGCTGTTGTCTGATGTTCTCTAACTGAAGGACTCCCTTTAATATTTCTTCTAAGTTTGGTTTGGTTTTTGCATATTCCCTTAATTTCTGTTTATCTGGAAATGTCCTAATTTCACCATCATATTTGAACAAGAATTTTGCAGGATATATTGTTCTTGGCTGGCAGTTTTTTTCTTTCAAGGTTTTATATATGTCATCCCACTGCCTTTTTCCTTGCATGGTTTCTGCTGAATAATCAGAGCTTAGTCTTATTGTTTCCCCTTTGTATGTGACTTTTCATTTTTCTCAAGCTGCTCTCAGGACTCTTTCTTTGTGTTTGGTTTTGGCAAATGTGATTATGATATGTCTTGGTGATTTTCTTTTGGTATCTGTCCTATATGGGGTTCGTTGAGCTTCTTGTATGGTCAGCTTTTTGTCTTTCATGATATTATGGAAGTTTTCTGTCAGCAAATCTTCAACGAACCTCTCAGTGTTTTCCGTTTTCTCCTCCTGTTCTGGAACTCTGATCACATGCAGATATTTGCTTTTGATTGTATCCCACATTGTTCTCAGGGTTTCCTCATTTTTCTTCATTCTTTGCTCTGATTTTTCCTCAAAGTGGTATCCAAGGATTTGTCTTCAATTTCACTGATCCTGTCTTGCACTGTTTCAAATTTTCTCCTAAAACCTTCTATTGCTCTGTCCACTTCTGAAATCTTGTTACTTACCTTTTGAATTTCTAATTGCCGTTTTTGTATGATTTCTAGTTGTTTATTTATTTTGAGACTTTGCTCCTGTATTCCTTTCCTGAATTCATCCATTGCTTTGTCTGTTTTTCCTGATTTTAATGGTATTTTCCATGATTTTGTCTATTTTTCCTTATTTTTGTCTGAATTTTCCTTCATCTGTTGGAGAATCCTGATTATTAGAGTTCTGAATTCCCTGTCAGGTAGTTCCAATGCCTTTTCTTCTACTGAAAGGTCATCTGGTATTTTATTTTATTTTGGTTGCTTTCTGGAGCCATTCTGTCCTTTTTTTTTGGTATATTTTGATATTGTTTGCTGTCTCCAGGACATTCAGGAATTATTTACTTCATTTATTGATTGTAGATTTGTTTGTTTCATCCTGCTTTTTTGTTTTATTTGGTTATGTCTGGGCAGGCCAGCTGGGCATGTTTTGTTGCTTGTTTGCCGGTGGGCACAATACTTCTCACCACCTTGTCCAGGTGGGCAGGGCTAGTCACTCAGCTATGGTGCAGCAGGGTGGGTCCAGGAGGGAGGGAGAGGTGGGGATGTGTAGTCTGTGGCATGAATGGGGACAACAGGGAGGGGCCAGGGGAAATGCAGGATGGGGTCCAGGGGGCATGGCACTTGGTGCATGGTGCAGATAGCAATAGGGAAGGGAGAAGATGTGATGTGTGGAGCTAGCTTGGTGAGTGAAAGAAGAGAAAAAAGAAAGAAACAAAAGCAAAAACAAAGCAAAAGAAAAAAATGAAGGAAAAAAGTAAATAAAATGGCAGCATGGTAGGATTCAGTGGGGGGGGGGGGGGCAGACCTGGCAAGGCCACATGCCAGTTGCTCTCTAGCCAAATGGTGCAGCTCAGCCTATCAAGAAGGGGCATGGGTGGTGCACAAGGCAAAGTGGGCAGGAGAAAGGAAAGAGGGGAAAGAGAGAGAAGAAACCAACAAACAAAAAAAATAAATAAAAATAAAAACAACAAGAAAAATATGGTGGTGGGGGACCCAGCCATTATGGGGGGTTAGAATTAGGGTGGTGGTGAGCTGATGTCTCTCTTGCCAGGTGGCACAGCACGGCCTGTCAGGAAGGGGTGGAAGCAGCGCAGGACCTAGGTGGGAGGGAGAAGGAAAAGGGAGAAGGGGAAAGATAAAGACAAAAAATATGGCACTGAAGGAGCTGGTCTGTCGATGTGGCACAGACCCAGGGAGGCCATATGCCAGAGGCTCTCCAGCCAAGTGGTACAGCATAGCCCACCAAGAAGTGGGGGGAAGACAACACATGGGGCTAGGTGGGTGGGAGAAAGGAAAGGAAGGAAGGGAGATAGAGAGAAGAAACAACAACAAAGAAAATAAATAAATAAATAAAATTGCACTAAGGGAGCTGGTCAGTGACAGCAGTGCAGACCTGGGGAGGTTGCACACAGTGACTCTCCAGCCAAGCAGTGCAGCATGGCCCGTCAAGAATGGGTAGGGGTGGTGCACAGGGCTGGGTGGGCAGGAGAAAGGAAAGGTGAGAGAAGAAACAGAAAAAAAGAAAAAAGAACAAAGCAAACAAACCAAAAAATCACAGCCTGTCAAGAAGGGGAGGGCACGGTACATGGGGCTAGCTGGGCAGAAGAAATGAAAGGAAGGAAGGGAGAAAGAGAGAAGCAACAAAAAAAAAACCAAAACAATAACAAAAAACAAACACACAAACTAGAAAAAAAAATGTCGCTGAAGGGGCTGGCTGGTGGGGGTATGGTAGGCCCTGGCAGCAGTGAGCTAGTGTCTCTCTGGCCAAGCGAATGGAAAGTGCGAGGCCACGTAGAGGGAAGAAGGGTGGGGGATGGGAAAGTGTGTATCCCTGGCTACCAGATGCTCTTGTCTCCTGTTGGGAGCTTCTTGAAGTTGCCTTCCCTTGCTCCTCTTGCATGGTCCCTGGTGGCTCAGGTCCAAGATGGCGAATCCGGGTGGCAGTGAGCTGGTGTCTCTCCAGCCAAGCAACCATGGCCCATTGGAAAGTGGCTGAGGTCTTGTACAGGGAAGAAGGTTGAGGGGTGGGAAGAGGTGTATCCCTAGTTACCAGGTGCTCTGTCTCCTGTTGGGAGCTCTGTGAAGTTGCCTTCTTGTACTTTCTGTCTGTGTTTCTTGGTGGCTTTAGTTCAAGATGGCAAATCCATGCTGTTAGCTGGTAGGGGACCTCCACTCCACAGCTCTCTTCATTCTCTGCTCTCTGTCACTTTCTTATTCCATTTGGTGCTTGATCGAGTTCTTTAGTCCTTCATTTGATGCTTTGGGTTCCAGGACTGACATTTGTATTGTTTTACTTAGTTTTTCAGGTCTTCGTTGCAGAGGGATGGCATGGTGCTTCTGTCTATAGTGCTATGTTGCTTCTGCCTCCCTGCATTTTTCCCCCTTTGATCAGGATTCTTTTATAGAATCTTTGATCAAAATGTTCAGTAATGGTGGGCAGTTCAAACACACCAGCCACTCCAGGCGAGAAAGATGTAGCAAATCTGCTTCCACAAAGATTACAGCCTTGGAAACTCTATGGGGCATTTCTATTCTGTTCTATAGAATCAACTCGATGGCAATGCATTTGGTTTTTGATTTAGAGGTCACTGAATGATGACAAAACAGACCAAGAAAGGTTAAACAAATTACATAAGGTTTGCAATAAGCAAATGAAGACACAAATAAAGCATATTTTATTTATTTGCCTGTTGGTTTTTGGTTTAGGCAGCAGGAGACAGTAACTATCTTGTAGCTGAAGTGAACGTACATTGTTCTGACCTGACCAGCATCCCTTCACTCTACTTTTGGGGATAGGGAACAGCCTCTCTCCTTTGTACACGATGTTGGTGGGACATCACTTATCATGCCACATGCTGCTCAGGTCAAGAGGAGAGTCCAGAACCCAAGCTAGGCATATCGGACACTATCTCCTGATTCACCCTGGCACCGTGGGGCTCTGGATACACTGCCCATTTGTTCCTGCAAGATGGATTCCCTAACACTGCCCTGGGTCCTAGCCTCCTAATGGCTTATGTGCAGAGCTTCTCCTCCAGATTTTGCAAATGACTACACTGTGGTGGAGTGGTTAAGCGCTTGTCTGCTAACCAAAAGGTTGGCAATTTGAACCTGCTAGCCACCCCACAGGACAAAGATGTGGTAGTCTGCTTCAATAAAGATTACAGCCTTGGAAACCCTATGGGGCAGCTCTACTCTGTCCTATAGGGTCACCATGAGTCAGAATCAACTTGACAGCAACAGGTTTGAGTTTTTATTTCTAATTGCTTAAGTTATCCCCGGTCAGTTTATCTTTGTTGCTGGCAAAACACTGACTTAGTAACTTGACTGGCTCTCTGTGGTAACTGCATGTATTGACTCTGTCATGTATCTCACTGTATACTCTAGTTTCAACAATGAAGTTAAGTTCTAACTGAGCACAGAAGTTCAATTTTCTGATTCGTATCAAAATAGCATAAGTCTGCCTTTTAAACATACTTTTTTTTTTTGCTAGCAATTAAGTACCCATAATCTAGAGTAGGGGTACTTAACCTCAGTACATGGGCATTTTTAGTTGGATAATTCTTTCTTGTGAGGGTTCTCCTGTGCATTGTAGGATGGTTAGTAGCATGCCTGTCTTCTACCCTCTATATGCCAGTAGAACCCTGTGATGGTTAAGGTTATGTGTCAACTTGACTAGGCCATGATTCTCAGTGGGTTGGCAGATATTATGTAATCATCCTCCATTTTGTGATCTGATGTGAGCGGCCAATCAGTTGAAAGAAGAGTTTCCTTGAGGTGTGGCTGCATACAATATATATGAATGTTCTGTCAAAGCCCGCTCTCTCTCGATCGTGCACTCAACTCATCATCCTCTGACCTCCGGTGCTTGGGACGTGAGCCAGCAGCCAGCAGTCTGACCTGCCAATTTTGGGTTCATCAGCCCCTGCGATGATGTGAGCCAGAAGAAGCCTCCAGCCTGACGTCTGACCCACAGATTTGGGACTTGCCAGCCTCCACAACTGCGTGAGCCATTTCCTTGAAATAGATCTTTGCTCCTCTAGAGAACCCAGCCTAAGACATCCCATCTCTGCTTCTCTCACTTGCTTGTTTAATCTCTTTTATATCTCAAAAGAGATTGATTTAAGACACACCCTACACTAATACTGTCTCATTAATATACCACACAAAAACAAAATCATTCCCAAATGAGATTATAAGCAGAGGCATAGAGGTTAGGATTTACAACACAAATTTTGGGGGGACAAATTCAATCCATAACAAACTCCCTCAGTCATGGAAATCACAAATGTCTACAGACACTGCCAAAAGTCCCCCGGAGGCAAAATATCCCCTAATTGAGAATCACTAAGCTAAAGGAAGTGAATTCTTATTTCATTGCATTATATTCAGTATCCCTTCCACCTTTTTTTTCATCCAGTTCCTACCATCCTCTAATCCTGTACCATCCCATGGAAAAAGAAAACCAGGAAAAGATGAATGTGGCATTGCCTGTTTTTGAAATTTATTTGAGAGAAAGGCTGTCATGTTTTAGGAACAAAATCGCCTGTGTGTCAAAGCCAAGATACCATGTATTTACAGAAATTCAAAAGATTTGCTCATATTTTGTAAATTACTTTTATTGCATCTATTCTTCTGTTCTTTGTTTTAATAACAGAACCACCAAGTTTTAGCTAACCACATGGCCACCACCTGCAGACTAGAATTCCCAGCCTCCCTGTTGTGTTCATGCGGTCAAGTTCAGACCAATGGAATATGAGCAGATGTGCTGTGTGCAACTTCTGGTCATCTCCTTAAAGATGAAGCTTCTTCCCCTGAACTTTCTCATTCCTCCTTCCCAGTGCCTGGAAAATTACAATAGCTGGTGGGAATGGGGTGAAAAGAAGCTGGACACACGGGCTGAGAACAAATTAGGAAAGGCTTGAATAAATAAGAATTAGAATTTTAATTTGCAGCTACTGGTTTCCAAACTCAGGTATATAGGCTGGTACCAATCTGCAGAAAAATGAAAAATAATAAGGATAATAAAGTAAATTTTTAACTTATCTCAGTTCATTTCATTTTTTAAATTCTGAGATTATTTCCTCCTCACTTTTGGTTACGAACATAGTCTTTCTTCTGTAAAATAACGGTAGTAACAGGTGACAAATTATTTTTAATGCTCACTTAACAAAGTAAATGACAGTGCCCCCAGGTTTTTTTAAATGATACTAGTTCATAAAATTCAAAAATCTGGGAACTACCACAGTAGACTATGAAGTCAGTGGAATGCTGTAGGCAAGGAACTCACAATATTAGTTTTCTAGGAAGTCAACTAAAATGTCACCCTTATGAATTATCAACTTTCCTATCCATAATCCTGTCAGAAAAAGGCAAGAGGTCAATGCTAACTGACAAGGCTATAAATATTATTTTTTACCAAGATAGGAATAGCAAAAAAAAAAAAAAAAAAATCAAACCCATTGCCATTGAGTCGATTCCGACTCATAGAGGCCCTACAGAACAGAGTAGAACTGCCCCATAGGATTTCCAAGGAGTGGCTGGTGGATTCGAACTGCCAACCTTTCTGTTAGCAGCAGAGCTCTTAACCACTACACCACCAGAGCCCCAAAGGAATAGCAAAGTACCATTAAAAAAGAAAATTTCTAGCTCTCGTGATTTTCTGCAACATGATTATTAAGAAATCTATTTACAACATATTTTTAAAAGAAGTGATAAATATTCAGATATTTCATCAACAATGAATCTCTTATAAATAAGTCCAGAGAATTACAATTTATTCTGAGAACTACATAGAAGATATGATAATGGCCATTATTCCCTGTCAGTCATTCAACAAACATTCACTGAGGCAGGAACTTCGGGAGTGAAGGAGGATACATATATTAAAAATACATAGACCCTGTCTAAAGAATCTCCAAGGCTGATGAATAAGACAAATAACATAAGAAATTGTTACCACAATAACGTGGATTGGAGCTGCCTGCCGCAATAGCCAATTCTGAGACAGTGGTGAGGTGAGAAGCAAGAGTTTTATTATATATCGATATATAGGAGATAGAGGGGAATAGATTCCTCCAAAAACCCATCTCCCCTACTGGAGATAGGCCAAAGGCTTTATAGGGACAGGATTATGGGTCTTAGAAGTTTGTGTTAGTTCTCCCTTGAGGTGGTCACGTCCCAGATGAGTTAATCTACTGATATTCTGGGTTATCTGGCAACATCCTGGTTTTCTTGTTGCAAGATGGGTGCTTTGTTCAGTTTTTCATTCCTAGATCATTATCACTTGTTTTCCATCCTCCAAGGAGGAACATCAGTTAATCTTAAACTTTTTACAGAGACTGGAACAGGAGGGAAAAACAAGATCATGACTCGATGCAGGGGTTCGCAATGGGGAGTAATAATAGTGAGCCAGACCTATGGGGACTCTTCCCAAATAATTATAATACAATAGTTTAAGGGTTATAATAGAGGGTTGTACAATGACAGAGAAAGTCCTAATAATGGGATTTTAAATTTATTTTAATGAGCTTCTGAGATACGTTTTACAAACTCTAGCAAACCATAAATAACACCTTAAAACTCCACTTTGATCATAAAGTATTCTGGATAAACAGGACTTCTCTCAACGGAAGCTCTGACATGGGGACTCCCCATTGGCCTGACCAAAACTTTCTTAGAACTGCACTGCAGTATAAGACTATTCCTGCTCAAAACTCCTTACTCCCTTCTCCCTTTCACCTGAATCCTGATCTGAAGGCGCTCCCTACCAAGTCCACTCTCTCCCCCTTTATCCTTTATAGGTGTCTCCCTCAATAAATGTCTTACATGTCTAGTCCCATCTTATCTCTGCTATTTTGGAGACCTGAAATAATATAAGGGGTGTTCCAGTTATTTATTGTCGAATAAAAACCAATCCTAAATAGTGTCTTGAAATAACAATATTTTTATTATATCTCTTGATTTTTGTGTTCAGGAATTTGAGCAAGGTTCAACTGGTTGATTCTTTTGTCCATGGGGCAGATGGGCTAGTTTTGAGGCTCCAAGATGGCTTCATTCACCTATCTGTCACCTTGGCATAGATGGCTGGAAATTGGGCTCACCTGGGACCATCAGTCATATCGCCTACATGTAGCCTCTCCAGCAAGGAGGTCTCAAGGTACAAGGACTTCATACATGATGCTCAGGGCTCCAAGAGTGAGTGTTCCAGTAAAACTAGGAGCACCATGTGGCTTTGTATATTAGCCTCAGAAGTCACATGGCATCACTTACGCAGTACAGTACTGGTCAAAGTAATCACAAACTCACCCAGATTTAGGATGAGAGGATATATATTCCCATCGTGATGTTAGAGTGCCAAAGAATATGTGGTCATGTTTTAAAACTGCCACATGGGGTCACCCTTCCACTTACGAAACCAGCTGTCATTTCAACCAGAGGGGATGTATTCATTCTAACCAAAAGCATACTTGTTACAACTAAAATATGACATGGATCAACAAAAGTGAGTTTCAGTTTGCACCTTCTTTTGCCATTGCAGCCCAGTTGTCCATGCCTCAATCAACAAAAAGGGAATTAAGAAGCTAGTGCCAAAGGGACAGGAAAACTGGACAAATGGACACGGGGAAACCAGAGTGGAAAGGGGGAGAGTTTTGTCACATTGCAGGGATTGCAACTAATGTCACAAAACAATATGTGTATAAATTTCTGAATGAGGAACTAACTTGAGCTGTAAATTTTCACCTAAAGCACAATAAAATTAGAAAAAAAAAAAAGCTCATGCCTTAAAAAGGGGTGAAAAAATAAAAAAGAAGCTAGTACACTGGTGTCACTAGAGAGGTGCGGGGGGTGTGGACCACACCAGGTGACACTGTCAGAGGGGGTGACACCAAAATGACTGTCTAAAAAATTTTTGTGCAGTGTTTCAGCATAAATTTATTATTTTTTATAAACATATCCCTGTAGTTAGTTACAACAACAAATATAATTTTTCTAAGTCCAGCTTACACATATCAATATACCTCCAAGGCTGAAATTCTATGCTAATTTACTTTTTGAACTTTCTAACGCCCTCTGGTTAGAGCTGTCATTATTACTCAATTACAATGACACTTCAAATCACATGGTTTTGTCTGCACACACTATAAGCATGTTTCATAGTCACTGATTTTATCAAATTTTCTGGTGTTTTAGCTACAATATTGTAGTAATTAGTATTTGTGAACCTATATCAATAAGTTTTTTGAGAATGAAGTAGTAAGTAAAGGAAAAGAAGGAGTGATATACAGGAATTACGATTTACAAATAACGGTACAAAATGTTTGAATTGTTCACAATTACAAATTTAGTGCTTAGAACAATCACTGGCACACAGAACTTGTCCAATAAATATCTGTTGAATGGTTCAATGAATGGATATTTATTTGAGTTAACTTGCTCAGTTAAAATTTTCATTTTAGATATCTTCCAGAAGATGATTGTATAAATCAAGAATGATAAAACAGGTAAGAAAGAGACTAATTTAATTTGAAACAGCTAAATGGTTTCAGATTTTTAAGGATTAATACTTAGAAAGATGTTCATTATAATTTACTTAGGAGAGATTTCCTTTGAACCTCATTTCTCAGATGTCTAGATCAGACAATTAGGCCTTTTTAACCAGACCCTGATATTCTGGTGATCTTAATAACCACTGTGTCACCAACAAAGACTAAAGGGAATCATCTCAATTATTTTCAGGGAGGGACTTTAACTGTTTTGTTTACCACCTAGAAGAGTGCGTGGTACAGAGTAAGCACCCATTAAATATATGAATGAAGGGACTGATTAATAAATATATAAATTGGTGGCCTGGAAAAGTATTGACTGGCAATTGACTTTTCCTTGGATGATGTTTCCATATGCTTGGACCCACTGAGATAATTGCTAACATGTAATCACTTGCAATCATTGCCTGGAATACCCTATACTCTGCTGGGTGCTTAATATGCTCTTCCAGTCATCTATTACTATGTAACAACCACAAATCTTAGTGGCCTGAAACTACCACAGCCATTTATTATCACTCACAGTTCTGTGGGTTGACTAAGTGGTTCTTCTGCTGGTCTTATTTGGGTTTTCCCTTAAGTCTTCAGTCAAATGGAGGCTGAGTCTGGAATGCCCAAGATGGCTTCATTCATATGTCTGATGCCTTCGCAGGGATAGCAAGAGTACTGGGGCCTCTCATACATGGTCTCTTCTTTATATGGTGACTGGATTCCAAGAGCCAGTGCTCCAAGAAAGAAGAAGCAGAAGCACCACCTCCACCACGTCCTACTGGTTAAAGCAGATAGAGGACCAGTTAGCCCAGATTCAAGGGGAGGGAAACTGAACTCCATTTCTCAGTGAGAGAACATGACAAAGAACTGCAGCTATCTTCAATCCACCCTAAATACTTAAGTTCTAATCATTAAATACAGTCCCTGGGTGACACGAACAGTTACATGCTCGGCTACTAACTGAAAGTTTGGCAGTTCGAGTCTACCTAGAGTTGCCTTAGAAGAAAGTCTTGGTGAACTACTTCTAAAAAATCAGCCATTGAAAAAGTTATGGAGTGTAGTGCTACTCTTAAACACGTGGGGACACCAGGAGTCAGAATCGATGGCGGCTGGTTTTTGCTTCTTTTTTTTCTTTTTAATCATTATAACAACCCTGAAAAGTAGGTATTATTTCACCCATTTCATAAATGAGTAAATTCTCATATCTAGTATGTGATGGCACTTGGATTTAAAGTCACATTTGTATGTTTCCAAAGTCTTTTCTACTACCTCTCCGATAAGACACTATTAAGGACATACACAAAATAAAAGCAAACAAATGAAAATTACTGGATACCTAATTTTCTGTTTGAGGAGCCCTGGTGGCACAGTAGGATCACTATGAGTGAGAATCTATGGCAATGGGTTTGGTTTTTTGGAAATGGCACAGTTACCTCTCCTAACCAAAACGTGGGCAGTTCGAACCCACCAGCTGCTCCATGGGAGAAAGGTGTAGCAGTCAGCTTCCATAAAGATTACAACCTTGAAAACCCTATGGGGCAGTTCTGCTCTGTCCTAAATAGTCTCTATGAGTCGGCATTGACTTGACAGCAATGGGTTTTGGTTTGGGCATCTTCTGCTTGGACTGGTCACTTCCCTCATTCTTGCCCCTAAAAGTCATTGTGCTTATGGAATCACCCACTCAGGTCTGAGGATCGCTTTTTGGCTCTGAATTCTGTCCCTTTAGGTTTTCCCATCATTTCTTGTCAAGACAAAAACCATCCATTATCTATTCAGACTAAGCTTCCTTTCTTTTCACAACCTAGACAGTCATTTAGCCATTATTTTTTTTTTTAATTATTACTGAATTCAGTTCCCTAATGTGTATTAGAATTCTCACATCTATGTTCATAAGTGAGACTGGCCTGTAATTTACTTTTATTGTACTGCACTTAGCAGATTTTGATATTGGGGTTATAGTGGCTTCATAAAAGGCATTGGCAGACTTTCTTATCTTTCTGAAAGGAAAGAAATATTAAAACTAAGATTATCCTCAATAAAAAAGAGAATTTTTTTTTATTTTACAGCTCAAATCAGTTTTTAATTCAAAAATTTTATACACAAATTGTTTTGTGACCTTGGTTGCAATCCCTGCAATGTGTCAGCGGTCTCCCCCTTTCCCTTTCTACCCTGGGTTCTCCATGTCCATTCGTCCAGTTTTCCTGTCCCTTTCTGCCTTCTTGTCTTTGCTTTGGGGCAGGTGTTGCCCATTTGGTCACGTATACTTGAGTGAACTAAGAAGCATGTTCCTCACATGTGTTATTGTTTGTTTTACGTTGTTGTTGTTAGGTGCCTTCCAGTCGGTTTAGACTCTTAGCGACCCTATGTACAAGAGAATGAAACACTGCCTGTCCTGTGTCACCCTCACAGTTGTTGTTATGCTTGATCTCATTGTTGTAGCCACTGTGTCAATCCATCTCATTGAGGGTCTTCCTCTTTTTCACTGACCTTCTACTCTACCAACCATGATGTCCTTCTCCAGGGACTGGTCCCTTCAAATAAGACGTCCGGTGTGAGACAAAGTCTCACCATCCTCGCTTCTAATGAGCTTTCTGGCTGTACTTCTTCTAAGACAGATTTGTTCCTTCTTCTGGCAGTCCATGGTATATTTAATATTCTTCGCCAACACCATAATTCAAAGGCATCAATTCTTCTTCAGTCTTCCTTATTTTTTGTCCAGATTTCACATGCATAAGAGGCAACTGAAAACATGGCTTGGGTCAGGCACACCTTAGTCCTCAAAGTGACATCTTTACTTTTTAACACTTTAAAGAGTTCTTTTGCAGCAGATTTGCCCAATACAATGCGTCATTTGATTTCTTGACTGCTGTTTCCATGGGTGTTGACTGTGGATCCAAGTCAAATGAAATCCTCGACAACTTTAATGTTTTCTCTGTTTATCGTGATGTTGCTTATTGGTCCAGTTGTGAGGATTTTTGTTTTCTTTATGTCAAGGTGTAATCAATACTGAAGGCTGTGGTCTTTGATCTTCATCAGTAACTGCTTCAAGTCCTCTTCACTCTCAGCAAGCAAGGTTGTGTCATCTGTACATTGCAGGTCGTTAAGGAGTCTTTCTCCAATCCTGATGCCAAGTTCTTCTTCATATAGTCCAGCTTCTCGAATTATTTGCTTAGCATACAGATTGAATAAGTATGGTGAAAGGATACAACCCTGACACGCACCTTTCCTGACTTTAAACTACACATTATCCCCTTGTTCTTTTCAAACAACTGCCTCTTGCTCTACGTACAGGTTCTTCATGAGCACAATTAAGTGTTCTGGGATTCCCATTCTTTGCAATGTTATCCATAATTAGTTATGATCCACACAGTCAAATGCCTTTGCATAGTCAATAAAACACAGGTAAACACCTTTCTGGTATTCTCTGCTTTCAGCCAAGATCCATCTTACATCAGCAATGCTATCCCTTTTTCCAAATCCTCTTCTTGTTTTATAGGCCTGTCTAATCTTTGCTGAAAGGTAGACTTAGGGAGTGGCTTCAGTTATGAGTTAGCACAATGTCCAGGGGCCGTCGTCTTGGGGGTTAGTCCAGTCTCTGTCAGACCGGTAAGTCTGGTCTTTTCTTGTGAATCTGAATTAAGTCCTACATTTTTCTCCTGCTCTGTCTGGTACCCTCTATTGTGACCCCTGTCAGAGTTGTCAGCAGTGGTAGCCTGGCACCATCTAGTTCTTCTGGGGTCAGGCTGGTGGAGGCTGTGGTTCATGTGGTCCATTAGTCCTTTGGACTAATATTTTGCTTGTGTCTTTGGCAGAGAATTTTTTTAAGTAGAAATTTTTACCAAAATTACAATTTTTTCTTTAAAAAGTTCATAAAGAAATAACCAGGTTGACTACACATCCCAGTATGCCCAGGAGAATTCCAGTTTATACCTATTGTCCCAGTATAGTTATTACTAGCAGCCCCTTTCATTCTCAAAATGTCACCCTTGGGCAATAAATTATCCAACACAATGAACTTACAATAATTGACATGGGATTGATGTCACATATTAGGTGTATGGTGTCCTGGTGGTGCAGTGGTTAAGAGCTTGGCTGCTAATCAAAAGGCTGGCGATTTGAATCCACCAGCTGTCCTTGGAAATCCTATGGGGCAGTTCTACTCTGTCCCGTAGGGTCGCTATGAGTCGGAATCAACCTGACAGCAACAGGTTTTCTTGGTTTATTAGCTGTATAAACTGTAATAAATTCACCTGGCCTCTATGAGCTTCAGATTTTCCTTTAGCAGAATGGAAATTTTAACATTTACCTCACTGGGTACTTTGAGGAGAAAATGAAATAAAGCATATAAACTATTAAGCTTTAAATAAAAGTTAGTTGATTCCAGAACTGGCCATCCCAGTAATCCACAGATTAAAGTAAGGATTCCAACCCTAATAGAATTCCAAAGCCATCTTAACCAGAGGCAAGGAGTATATATGAAGCTGCACCACCAATGTCCACCATCCTTCCGCCTGCAGCCCTATCCACTAGGTAACTAGGGACTTTTCAGGATTGCTCTATAGAACCTAAGCAGAGGCTCCTTGCAATGCTCCATTCTGAAAATCAGGGACGCCCAAGTCCAAAGATGACACCATCAACCACACCTCATCCCCATCATGTGTCCCACTATCTTGTCTCATTCATCCAGACCTTCAGAGGCCTGGGCCTCTTCCTTGCTCTTGCCAACCTTCCTCCCCACCAATATGTGTCAGGATGTAAGTGTTCACACTGCTTCAATGCATAATCTTAACTGTTTTTGCTTTTTTCCCTTTCTTTGATGTACTAGAAAGTGAAATGCAAATATTTTTCCTCATATTTTGAGGAATAAACCCTCTCTTCCATTGAGCAAAGAGGACCATGTTTTTCAAGTTATGCATTTAATGAACCATTAAAGTGTGCTGTGAAAGAGCAGAGGGAGAAACTTCCACCCAGACTAGAGATTACTTTGGAGGTAGTCGGGAAAAGAGGTCCGTAGGTCTAGAAGCAGGAGGGACACAAGCTCTACTCCTAGTCATTACCTTGGGAAGTAGCTCTACTCCTAGTCGTTACGGAATCAGGAGGTACATGATTCATCCAGGAGAGCAGGGCCCTGTGCTTGGGGTTTTAGAGCTTTGCCAAATATTCCAGTGTCCTAAATGTGTCAGAGAAGCTGCCAGAGCTGCCCGACCTGACACAGACAATGGACAGATCAGCAGTAACTGAGGTGAAGAGATGACTTATGACTATGTAAGGCCTCCATAACCTTGGCACAGTGAGGCAGTATGGTTGAGGTGGGGACACTAAGCTGCTCAAATGTTTGCCTTCCAACTGGCCCAAACAGATGGGAGCCTACAGTCAAAATTAGGTTGATTCATGGATCATAAAGAAATGTGATATTACTTGTATACCTGAACTTCTGGACTTAGATTCAAACCTATTACAAGTGCAGTAGATTCCTGACATGGGATATAAATTCAGGAGGTGAGGGACTAACCCCTGAAGGGAAGATCTTTCTGTTAACCATTCCTTGGTCACCCTTGAAGAGTTATTATCGCTGTACTCCAACCATGCCTAACCCTCTAACACCACACTGCTCACCAGCCTCAGCTTCTGTTGTCAGCCCCAGAAGCTGGGCTAGGTTTCTAGGGCAAGGCTTCAGTATCTTCTCTCCTGCATTGTTTTGATGTGGTTTATCTCAGAAAAGACACAGGATACAAGGAGTTTCTCCTCTTCAGTTTCACTTTCCAAATGTTCTGGGGTGGTCACGTTTCCATTGACTTCAATGCCATCTGTCCCCTTGTGACTCTCAAATCTGTACCTCCAGTCCTGCCCTCACTACAAAATAGTAGGCAAAATATGCCTACTGCATATCCCACTGTCTGTTATGGATTGAATTGTGTTCTCCCAAAATATGTGTAGTAAATCCTAACCTCTATACCTCTATCCCCTTTGGGAATGAGTTGTCTTTGTTATGTTAAAGAAGCAAGATTAGAGTAGGGTATGTTTTTAGTCAATCTCTTACAAGATATAAAAGGAGTAGATTAAGCAAGCAGAGAGGTTGGAAGATAGATGCCAGCCTCATAGAGATCTCCAAGGAAACAGGAAGCAGATGCTGAAGAGACAAAGACCTTCCCCCAGAGAGGACAGAGAAAGAAAACCTTCCCCTAGATCTGGTGCCCTAAATTAGGACTGCTAGCCTCCTAAACTATAAGAAAATAAATTCCCATTTGATAAAGCCATCCACTTGTGGTATTTCTGTTAGAGCAGCACAAGATACTAAGACAGTGTCCAACATATAACTCAAATTCCAGATGCTAAAAGTAGAACCTATTAGCTGGTGCCATCCTGCTCTTTGATGTCCCTATCTCTGTGATTAGAACTACCACCCAGTTATCTTAACCAGAAACACAAATCCACCACCTCCTTTAAATTTTTCATAATTCTTCATCTTCTCCATCTCCATTGCTTCTGATTTAGTTCAGGCCTTCATCACCTCCCTGGATTATTACAATAGTCTGCTAATTTGTCCATCTCCAACACACTATCCATAAAACCAGACTGATCTTTTTAAAACACAAAGTGACTCTCATTCTCTTTTTTAACAATCTTCAGTGATGCCTCATGAGCTGTGTGCACATGTATGTACATGTGTGTGTGTATACACACAGGTTGTATTCTAAATCCCGCACAGTCATGAGACTGCAAGGATAAGGACCCTATCTGATCCGATTGGGTTGTACACACAACGCACAGTGTTGGCAATTGAAAGCTGTTACTATTATTTAAATAGTAAACAACAGGAACAGATATGAGGTGAACCAGTCCCCTACACTCCTATGAGTACCCCATTTAACATCGTAGGGAAGGAACCCACTTAGATGTAACAGGGGACCTGCTCACCGTCCCCAAATTACCCATGGACCAGGTGTCAGCAGGTGTCTCTCTCTCTCAGCAGGTGTGTCCTTAGGTCAGGTCAGGTGCGGCATGGCTGTGTTCATCTCTCTCTTTCTCTCTCTCTCTCTCCCCGCAGCTTTTCTTTACCTAGTCTGGCACCATGTGCTTGCTGGTGCAGCTCTCAACCAGCAGCTTCAGGGCAACCCTGGGTCAATGCCAGGGTTAAGATGGCATTAAGACAAACCTGGAGGCAAAACTTTTACAAGCAACCCCTGTACAGTGTATGCCCAAGCCTCTGCTCCATTGACAACCTCCTGCCTGGAGGTGCCCAGCTCCTTTCCTTGGGCCAATTTTGCCCACTGCTGCCATCTGCCTGTCTCTTGGTTCCTGCTGTTTGCACCACTGCTGCTGTTTTCTGTCACACGGCTCTGCTGTGATTGCCAGCATTTCTCTAGGTCTTCAGTGTTACCAGCTCAATGTTACAGCCCTTGACCTGTATTACAACTCTTCAAGGATGTTCTCAGGGCAGGTCCTCGTGTCCAAAGGACGTGCTCACCCCTTGGCTCTTGTCCTTCAGAATGCCCCACCTGAGGCTCCATGTTCTATGGTTTTTATTAGTGACTGCGCAGGGCTGCCCCAGCCAATCCATGTAAAGGTGGATCGTAAACCAACCAATCCTTGCAAGCCACTTATGTGGTTAGCAAACGGAGTGATCCATTGCAAGCCACTTATGCAGATAGAAAACCAGCCAATTTCTCGGCAGATTACAGCCCAACCAATCATTTTGGGAGAACTTGCAAGCCCAGGGCCAGAAAGGTCATGTAAAAGAAACCCACTGCACCACACATCACTTCTGTCCAGCCTAATGTCAGGCAAGGGTCTGCAAACTATGTCTCCTGGGCCAAATCCAGCCTGCAGTCTATTTTCATACGGCCCTCAAGCTAAGAGTGAACTTACATTTTTAAATGTGTTAAAACAAACAAACAAAAAGAATATGCAACAGTGGCCATAAGTGACCGGCAAAGTCTAAAACATTCACTACCTAGGCCTGTACAGAAGAAGTGTACTACCCCCTCTAAAGTTTACAGAGCCTCACTTTGGCCCTCCTCCAATCATGCCTCTCCCTACCCAGAGCAGCGAGTCTCCATGGGTCCAAAGAACTGTCCCCAGAGCTTGTGCCCTCCACACTCCTAGACAACACTCCTGGAATTCCCAATCCAAAGGGCCTGAACCCTCAGAAAGTGGGTTCCAGAACCACATGGCTATGTGGCTCCCAGGGCTCACCCTTAGGCTTAGGGGTGGCCAAAAGGCAGATGTTTGCAGGGAGATGGGACAGAGCTTGGGTATGCAGGCTGGGTTGTGCACTCAAGTTTGTGAGGCCATTTGAGATACAGGAGAGGGAAATAGGAAGAGAAGGGAACCAGCCAGGAATCTGTACTTGTGCCCTTTCCCTGGGTACCACAAATGTTAGGGCAGGTCTGCTCAGGATACATTTAGAATTCTTTAGTATGGTGTCTTAGTCATCTAGTGCTGCTGTAACAGAAATACCACAAGTGGATGGCTTTAACAAAGAGAAATTTATTCTCTCACAGTCTAGTAGGCTACCAGTCTAAATTCAAGGCATTAACTCCAGGAGAAGGCTTTCTCTCTCTGTTGACTCTGGAAGAAAGTCCTCGTGATGCATCAGTCTTCCCTGGGTCTGGGAGCTTCTCTGCGCAGGAACCTCAGGTCCAAAGAACACGCTCTGCTCCCAGCACTGCTTTCTTGGTGGTATGAGGCTCCCATGTGTCTCTGCTTGCTTCTTCTATATCTCAAAAGAGATTGGCTTAAGACACTATCCAATATTGTATACCTCATCAGTATAACTGCCGCTAATCCATCTTATTAGATCATACTGATTGAATTTACAACACATAAGGAAATCATATCAGATTACAAAATGGTACACAGTTATACAATACTGGGAATCATGATCCAGCCAAGTTGACAGATATTTTTGAGGGACACAATTCAATCCATGACATATGGTAAGTAAGGCTCTTTATGATACAATGCCTCTGCACCCCATACTCAAGGCAAGCACCGACCAGGCTGACTCTTTATGCACCCTGCTCTTCTATCATGCTCCCATGGACTGGATTTCCTTTGTGCTGCCTCATCTTCCTGGTGGGATTCTCTCATCTTCAAGATCAGTTCAGAGGTCAGTTTCACTCTGAAGCCTTTCCCACCTTCTCCTCTCTCATCTCCTGTTCTTTATGCTCACTTAGAACCACTCAGTCTTTGTGGTCTCCATATACCCTACACAAACATCTATCACACCACCTACGAATTTTATTCCACCTTATTTATGGTGTCTGTTTCTCTTCATGGAAATCCTGGTGGTGTAGTGGTTAAGAGCTACAGATGTTAACCAAAAAGGTCAGCAGTTCGAATCCACCAGGAGCTCCCTGGAAACTCTATGGGGCAGTTCTACTCTGTCCTATAGGGTCACTATAAGTCGGAATCAACTCAACGGCAATGAGTTTATGGGTTTCCCTTCATTAGGCTGGACCCTCACTGAGGACAAAGACTAGGTCTGATTTGTCTCTGTAACCCTAGTCAGTATAGTGGAGTATCTAGCACATAATACATACTCAATGATTGTTGAGAGAACGTATGAATAAATGAATACATACAACCAGTCTACCTTACCAAATCCTGAGATCCACCCTCTAACGACATGAATTCTTACATATCCCAAATGACTATGGCCCCATCCCATTTTACCCATAGAGAATTAGAATCAAAGCTAGAGTCATAGAACTATTTGCAGTTTTCCACATGTGCCATTTTGCTTATGGCTCCCATGACCATGTTCATGAGGTCTCCTTTGCCTGGCAAAGTCCTCCTCATCGTTTAAAACTTACCTCAGGTGTCCCTTCTTTCAGTAAACACCTTCCCAGAATACCTCAAGCTGAATTCGCTGTTCCACTTGGTGTGTTCTTATTACATTACATATTTCTACTACCATATCTCCATATTGCTTATATCTTCCCTGCCAACAAGATTGAGAGCTCCGTGAAAGCAAGATCCATGTCTACGCATTTTTACATTTCCAGTGACTAGGGTAGTGCCTGACACTTAGAAGTTGGTCACTAAATGTTCGTTGACTAAAAGTATGAACTTTAGAGAATATGGAAGTTATCCAGTTCAGAGCAGGAATCCCTATCACAGCACTCCCTGTGGTCAGCCATCTCTGCTTGAAAACCTCCAGTGACAGAGAGTTCACTACCACATAAGGTTACCCCACTAGGAAGTACTCTTCACTGGGACAAGAGTTTTGTCTACTGCTGAATCCCTGGAACATAGATCAGTGCCTGGCACACACTAGGTACTCAACAAATATTTGGTGAATGTTTGAATGAATAGCTAAAAAGTTATTCCTTCGACAGAACCAAAATTTGTCTCCTTGTAATTTTCTCCTTTTGATCTTGGAATACTTGTTTTCTTTACTCATATGACAGGTTCCACATATTTTTCAGCAAGATCTCATATTTCTCCCCACCTTAAACCTCTCAGGTACTTTACCATCTCCACACATGCCCTTGTTGTCAACATTCTTCTGATGTTGAAACAATATTTAAGAAGAACGGTAAAAAAGATGAGAACAACATAATTAAAACCAACAGTCCTAGGCCTAGTACAACAGCTTGAACATTTAAGAGTTGAGAAAATTCCTAGAGTTATCCAATGTAGGAGTTTCTGGGTGGCGCAAAGGGTTAAGCACTTGGCTGCTAACCAAAAGGTTGAAGGTTTGAGTCCACCAGAGGCACCTCAGAAGAAAAGCCTAGTGATCTACTTCTGAAAAAAATCACCCATTGACAATCCTACCTACCACAGTTCTACTCTGACACACAAGGGGTTGCCATGAGTCAGACTTGAATCTACAGGAACTGAAACTGGTTTATCTAATCTAAGCCTCTCATTTCACAAATGAAGAAACTAAAGTTAAACTACTCTTCAGAGCAAGATTTGCTTATGATCCAGTAGCTAGTCAGGGGTAAAGCTGAGCCTAGAGCCCCAAAGTTAATCATCTTATTCTATTTGAATTTTTATTCTGATGTAAAACTGAAAAATCCCTATTAGATTTGCAAGCAACTAACTCTCTGCCAAAGACTATTATCTCCAGAGAGATGTGGAATTATTTTAGAAAGAGGGCTAAGAGTCCTACTTCTACAGTAATAATTTATAGTCATTTGATCTGTTTCTCATGAATTACCAGATTCTTAGAAACCTTCTAAAGACAGACTTAATAAAAATAGTTTATAACTTATTAAAAGAGCTATAGAAAGTATGAATAAGTTTTCACATAGGCTTCTTATATGATGCTTAAAAAAGTTTAGGTCAGATTGGTACCAACCCACTTGAAGTAAAGGAGAATGAAGAACACCAAAGTCACAAGGAAAGTATTAGCCCAAGAGACAGAAAGGGCCACATAAACCAGAGATTGCATCAGCCTGAAACCAGAAGAACTAGATGGTGCCCAGCTACCACCAATGACTGCCCTGACAGGTAACACAACAGAAAGTCCCTGATGAAGCAGGAGAAAGGTGGGGTGCAGAACTCAAATCCTAGTAAAAAGAGACCAGACTTAATGGTCTGACTGAGGCTGGAGCAACTCCAGAAAGCATGGTCCCTAGACTCTCTGTCAACCCAGAACTAAAACCATTTCCAAGGCCAACTCTTCAGACAAAGATTAGACTGGACTATGGGACATAAAATGATACTTGTGAAGAGCGTGCTTCTTAGCTCAAGTAGACACATGAGACTAAATGGGCAGCTCCTGTCCAGAGGAGAGATGAGAAGGAAGAGAGGGTCAGAAGCTGGTTGAATGGACATAGGAAATCAGGGGTGGAAAGGAGGAGTGTGCTGTCACAGTATAGGGAGAGCAATCAGGGTTACATAACAATGTATGTATAAATTTTTGTATGAAAGACTAACTTTAATTGTAAACTTTCACGTTAATACAACAATAAAATTAAAAAATTTAAAAAAAAAATTTAGGTCAAGAATAAACTGAATGGTAGTGTAAATTATAAAACAGAGGCAATCAGCTGAACCACAACAGATCCCTGTCACATTTCTTTTCTTTTGTCCCATACTCCAGGCAAACGCAGAGGAAAATAAAATTAAAACCCATTTCCCAGAAAAACAAGGATCACCCATTCCCACCTCTATTTACCACGTCTCCTTTTTCACCAAATACCCCAGGGAAGAAAAAACAAAATCAAGTAGAAGATGTTAAACTTTTACAAAAGACTTTTCAAGTGTGAACAGTTACATTCCTTTTAAGGAATTTTGTATTAATATTGATGGAGTAGTATACTTAAGAGGAAGATTATAGGAACTGCTTTGCATTTTAATAGGTACCATGTCTATTTGTAAATAAGCCAACTTGCAAATCAACTAGTGGGAGAGCTGGGTTGAGAACTTGCTTTCCTAAAACTGATCTGCCTATTTGTAACTAGGAGCTTCCTGGAAAATAGGCAATAAACACACAAATTCTTTACTTTTATATTAATTACAAACTTTAGTAGTCAATCATTTGAACAAATTATTTTGGGGACAGTCTTCCTATGTGACCTTCTCCCTCAAAGACTGATCTTTTAAAATAGGAAAATGCACAGTAAGTTCAGTGTTAGAATTGCATCAGAATGTTTCCAGGTGAACACTCTGGACTTTCAACTTGGGAACTGCAAATAACTATATTTGGTCTTCTTTCTTTTCCTTAATCATTCTCAGAAACACCTTTGATATATCCATCTACTTCAGGTGGTTCTCAAGGTGCAGTCTGGCAACATCAGCAACACTAGGGAACTCCAGCCTCACCCCAGACCTACTGAATCAGAGACTCTGGGAGTGGGCTTGCACCTCTCCAGGTATTCTGATGCACGTCAGAGTTTGAAGAGCACTGCTGATCCCCAATAGCAATTCTCTACCATACTGTTCCTTTATTTTTCAAAAATGAGTTTTGGACTCCTCATGCTTTGATTCCTGCTCATGGTATTACTATGACTTATACAGGCCCTTATTACCTCCTAGACACAAGGAAGAGAAAAGCAGCCCTTGACATCTGGGAGCCGGCCTGGCACTCACATCTACATCTTGATGTGGAACTTAAACAATTTCAGAGAACATCAACACCAGACCAGGCCACTTTGTGACCACGATGGATCTAGACAAAAACAAGACCTCTCCATAATCATGTCTGAACACGGACACAAACATGTCCAAACCACAAAAATAACCAGAACATCCCCCATGCCAGCTAATATGAGTGACAGCTGCCTCTTTGTCAATTAAAGCTTTGTTTATTCCTGCCCCTTTTAAATAAGATACCCATTTGCCTGCAGCATCCAATCCCAGACAAGGCCTCACTTCTCAATATCACCTAACACAATCGCAAATTCCAAAATAAATCCTCTCTAACACACTCTTACGAAGATGCCTCACTGTTTTCTAGGGTGAGGTCTCCCTTGCTACAGTGAGTAACAAACCCAACTTGTTCAATAACAGGGTGTTCCTGGTGGTCTTTGACTGGAGGTCATTGTCAGAGGAATTTTTGGACAATCTCCTAGTCAAAGCTACTGCAGACCAGTGCCCTTTTCCGCGAACAGTTTTGCTCCTGGTCCAAAACAAGTACAGAAATTGGGAGTTATCATTTAGAAACACTTACAGCAACTTGACAGAGTACTTTTGTCTATTAAATAGAAAAATAGAACATAGCATACCCTCAAGGAGATGGACTGACACAGTGGCTGCAACAATGAGCTCAACCATAGCAACAATTGTGAGGATGGCACAAGACCAGGGAATGTTTCGTTCTGTTGTACATGAGTCGCTATGAGTCAGAACAGACTTGACAGCACCTAACAACAAGAAAACCATATACTATTAATCGTGCAAACCTAAACACACCCCAATAACCATGAAATAATTTAAAATAAATATTAGAGAACATCCCACCCCCAAACCTATACATACACACAAAAAAATTCATGGTCTCAGTGTTTTTATGGGTGAATTTTTTTAAATTGTTAATGAATATATAGATATAGATATCAAAAGTTATTTGTAGAAGAATAAAACAGGACGTGCTTCCTAATTAATTTTTTAGAAGCCAGCATAGCAGAACAAAATCATGTTGTTGTTATTGTTAGCTGGTGTCCAGTCAGTCCCTGACTCATGGCAACCCCGTGCAGAATGAAATGCTGCTCTGTCCTGCACCATCCCCATGATCAGTTGGAGATTAGATTGTTGATATCCATAGTTTTCATTGGCTGATTTTTGGAAGTGGATCACCAGGCCTTTCTTCCTAGTCCATCTTAGTCTGGAAGCTCAGATGAAACCTGTTCCGCATCATAGCAACACACAAGCCCCCACGGACAGATGAGTGGTGGCTGCTCTTGAGGTGCACTGATTGCAAACGAAACCCAGATCTCCCCCACAGAAGGCAAGAATTGCCACTGAACCCCACCGCCCCTAAGTGCTCTTAACAGAGCTCATATTATTAAAAGCGGAATTAAATCATTAAAATTATTATTACTACCTGTCACCTGTCTGTGACAACATTTATAAATCAGCAACTGTTTTCTGCATGATTCCAGATGCATGTGCTTCACTTCAATGACTAGAGAGACCATATGAAAATCATGCCCATAGGAACCTTATGGAAACTAGACCTAAGCCTTTTATATAATGAGAGAACTAACATTTACCAAACACTAACTATGCCAGGCACTCTTGTAAGGATTTTCTATGAATTATTTCTTCATTCTAATATCTGTATGAGATTTTGTTGTTACTTGCCATTGAGTCGATTCTGATCCATGGTAATTCCATGTGTGCACAGCAGAACTGCTCCAGAGGGTTTTCAAGGCCTGTCTTCCAAGCCACCTCTGGATGGGTTCAAACCACCAGCCTTTCAACTTAGCTAGCAGCTTAACCATTTGTGCCACCCAGGAATTCCTCCGTATGAGACAGATATTATCATTATCCTCATATTACAGTTGAAGAAACAGAGGTCCAGAAAAGCTAAGACAATTTACTTGGACTCGTAGATAAAGGAGAGACAGTGCTGACATCAAAGTCTGGCTGTTGGGTGGCACAGTACTCATGTTTAAACAGGAAGGTGTTTCATGCAGGTGTACATCACTGGGGTCAGAGCACACTTGGATTTCTGGGTTTGTTCCAAGTTGTTGTTTTTGGCAGCTGAACGGGACATTAGAGACTCTCTTGCCAAACGAACCCCCTTCCCCATTTTACCTATAAGGCAACGGGGACTCCTAAGCTTGTGACTTGCGTGCCACAATTAGAAGTGGTAGAAATGTGGCCAGAAGCCTTTTCTAACACTTAATAGTGTTCATCCACTCTACCATACCGTTTCCTTGATCTCAAAGTCAGACTGTATTGGTGGCTTAGAAATAAACCATCTGAATCCATTGATATGGGGCAAATACAATTGTTTTGTTCATATAGAAATCCAGCAAGTTGAAAAATGTCCTCGTCCAGATCAGTTTATGATTATTCCATTTATAATTTATAGCAAACAATAGAATAAGCTAATACAAAACAAAGCAATTTAAACAACAATACCTTCAAAGAAGTAATAGATGTTTACCTAGATTAGATTAGAATGCTCCATCATTAGAGCCACACTACCTCCTTAATATGCTAGAGGGTCATGTGAGCTAACTGGTTTTTCAAGAAAGAAAAAAAGCTTTATGCTTTAGTACAACTTCCTCCTTCCCTTGTAACATATTCACCTTCTGTGGACAGACACAACAAAATATAATATAAATAAAATCTAAGATGGCCCTGAATGACAATGTACATTACCACTGGCCACGCTCAGCTCACCTAGACCAACCCCTTGGGTCTCAGATACCATCAGGCCATCTGGAGTGTCCTCCCAGCAAAGCTAATCCTTCCTCATTAACAAGAATGAAGAACAGGAGGCACTGAGAGTGATTCAGATCCAGACATGCTACCACTGAGAATGGGATATTCAATATGTTCTAGCTATCTAATATCTAAGTACTTTTCTTATCCAGCCTTGGTGGCACAGTGGTTAAGAGCTATGGCTTCTAACAAAAAGGTTGGCAGTTTGAATCCACCAGCCACTCCCTGGAAACCCTATGGGGCAGTTCTACTCTGTCCTTTAGGGTTGCTATGAGTCAGAATCGACTCGACGGCAACAGGTTTGGTTTTTTGTTTTTTTTTTCTTTTCCAGTTCGTGACAAACTATAAACTCCACAAGAAGAGGGAACTTTACTTGTTCATCTTTGCGTCCCCAGTACTTAGCATGGCCCTGGTGCATAATGAGTGGGCAATACTGGTCTTTGGAATGTTGTACCAGTTAGAAGAATGAGGAAACAATGAGTGATTGGATGCCTCTGTGGCTGAAAGTCAGGGACAGATGGTTCAGATGTAGCATCTTCCTTCTGTGGTCACAGACAAAGTCTACGAAAACATCAGAATATTTTAGTTTATCTCAAACTGAATATAAACCAGTAGCAAGGTGTGGCTGATAAAAAATGATGATACAACTTTAAGACTGTGTTAACAGGAGTATGGTGCTCAGAAGAAAGGAGGTTAGCAGGGGAATCTTCACTCCTATGATCACTTCCCAAACATTCCAAATGCTGTGGTGAATCCAAAGGGAACTGGTTCTTCTTTCCAGTATAAACTTTCACCCTTTCATTGTATCTCTTCCCACTGTTTTCTTCCCCCTATGAAAATACTTCCCATTCCATCCTTCATGTCTCCACTGTCCTTGGATTTGCACCCAGCTCCACAGTACCAGTCCCCATGCTCCCAACTGATTTCTATTTCTCCCTGAACTCCTGTTACAATGTTATTGCACTAACTTTTTAAATCTAGTATTTTAGTTATTTATATACGTCTTCTTTTCAATAGGATGCAAACTGCAAAGCACTGCTCAAAGGTATATAATTTTCATTATATTTTTGTTGTATTTGCTCCCATGTATGTTTCATTATCTACTTCTTCTCCCTGCATCATTAGATTGTGATCTTCTAAAAGGCAGTAAGTGACCCCTGCCATTTATTTTAAAATTACACATTGCACCTTGCAGGTTGTTCTGGGCAAAGACCACATGTTGCCGGTCTGATGGTTGACTCAGATATCTACAAGCCACAACAAAAGGAAGCTAACACTGAGCAAAGAACAAAAGCATATACTCTAAGCCAAGAGCAAGGTTTTGAAACACACATTAGCATATAGCTATACAGATAACATTTTCTGATTACATATTTTCATGTACACAGTGAAACATAAGAATTAAGCAACTAAGGAAGCGAACAAACAGGTAATTCCCAGAAGAGAAAAGACAAATGGCTAATAAATATAGGCAAGGAGGTACCAATTCACTTAATAAAGGAAATGCAAATTGAAAAAAATGAGAACACCATTATTTGCCTAACATATCAGCAAAAACTAAAGAGAGAGATAATATTCAGTGTCACCAGGGTTGAAATGTAAAAGGCACTTTACAGTACTGATCAAAATTTTAAAAATACAAGTTCCTTGACTAAATAATTCCACTTCTAAGAATCTACTCTTCAGAACTACTTTTTCAACATTTCCAGGATACTAGCTCAAGGGTGTTCAAAATGCCGTTAAGATTATATTAGTAAAAATCAGAGATAAACCCAAATATATGTCAAAAGTGAGATGTCTAAATAAATTACCTCTGTATTATGGAATGCTATGTAGTCATCACAAGGAATGAAGCATATCCATATATACGGATATAGAAAAATGATTATGATATATTGTCAGATGAAAACAGCAAGTTGCAAAGCACTGTCATGTAATACCTTTGTTGTTAAAAAAAAAAAAAAAAGACACATGTTCCATGTTTCTATGTTCATATAAATGCACATACAAACTTCCTCATAACTGTATTTACAAAAACAAGCAAACAAATTCAAAGGTCTGGAAAGAAAAACACCCAGCTGCTAACTACAGTTCCCTCTGGGGAAGTGAAACAGAAAGGACTTTTCCTTTTTACTTTATATACTTCTGTGTATGGTTTAAATTTTTTCAATACTAATGTAATACTTCTGGCTTTTTTTGAAAGAAAAAATAAAACCAATATGAATTAGGTCTTAAAAATACTTATTAAATGTTTAAATATTCTAGGAAACAGTGATAGAAACTTGAGGAACTGGATGTATGAATAATCTCTATTTTTTAAAGTATTCTTAAGAATTCCATGTTTTCAAAATTGTTCACAAATATTTGTACCAGTTACGGAAGCCTGAAACCTGATGTAGTAGTATAGAACAGTTATTTCCATGTTGAAGATGAGGTAAAAGAAAGGAACTAAAAGAAAAAGTAATGTCTTTAACACTTTACTTCAAAGATATTGACAATCCAAGCATAGGGCTCTCAGAAACAACGTACCTGATCGTTGTGTTATGCCAGGGGTCACAAACTCAAATGCCACGGGGACAGGCAAGTAAGAGGAATTAATGAGACCAGCTGGGAATAAGACAGTAAGGACCAGAGGGAAAGAATGACTGGACTTTGGAGAGAGCATGTACTGTCTGAGGAGACCAGCTATTTCATAACTCCAGCTGGTTGGATGGATCTAGTTACCAACCTTTCAAAAGAAGCTAGAAATTAAGAAATTTTATATCACTACTCCCAGGTTTGGCCCTCTATCCCCAGTCTCAGATTCTGCATCTTAAAAGCCCAGGAACTGAAGTAGCACACTCAGCCCCTGCCTTGGAAGGAGACCCAGGAGTTAGGGCTGAGAGGAGGAGAAGGGGGAGGAGGCGGGAAAAGATCACAAATGCTTATAATATACTGTCGTTTCTTTTATCCTCATTACACTATGAAATTCTCACATATTATTTATCTGGGGTGGGCTATATGAAATGTCTTTGGAAAAAAATATGTGGTAATTTTAAGGATAAAATGATGAAATTTTCTTTGAGGAGGGTGGCCACTGCCTACCCACACTCCCCTCTGTTGAGTGTCTCTTTGAGACCATAACAGGCCTGATAAAAAGGTCCAGACAAAAAGGTAAGTGCCTTCTGACCCTTAGAACTATGAACACTTACTTCCAGAATCAGCCCAGAGGTCTCTCATAATATGTACAGGAGACAATCACAATATGTCTCTCCTTGTCTCTCAAGGAGATAAGAGAAGTTTTAATTGTTCTCTCTTCTACTTTTCTGTATAAATTTGTGTGAAATTCTCTCCAGATTATGTAGTCACTTTCATGCTACCCAACACACATTATCTCTGCTAATCCTTATCCAATATTAAAATTGTGTTCTCTCTCTCGTCTACATTGGTATGGAGAGGTTTTCACCGGCCAGGACTGTTTTATTTCCTAAACACTATGAGGACACTCCAAAAACCAGTTTCATCTATTTAATTAATTACATCTCTTATTCCTTCTCTCTGCTCAGTCCAGGTAATACCCAAAGTGTGTTCCTCCTGGTGACAGTACACTTATAATGTAACATCCAATACTGCTTAGTTACCACCTTGATTTTAGATAACAGTAGATATTTATTTTTTCTACCTTGGCTATCTCTGTATGAAGACTGCTCTGAGAGATTCAGCAATGACAGAAGGATGAAAGGAGAGAGTTCAGAAAGTTTGTGAGTAGTCTAAGATATGGGATGTGGAGCTATCCCTCACCGAGTTGCTCAAGCCACAAACCTAAGAGTCATCCTTAATTTCTCTTTCCCTCAACCACTACATCAAATTCATTAGTAAGTCCTGTTGGCTCCACCTTCAATCCACATCCCATATCCATTCACTTCTTCCATTTTCACTACTTCCACCTTACTTCAAGCTACCAAACAATAACCTCCTAACTGGTCTCCCTGTTTTCACTCTTGTTCCTCTCTATAGAATCCAGTATGATCTTTTAAAAATATACTGTATCATAACATATCATGCCCAAACTCTCCAATGGCTTTCCATCATATTTAAAATAAACCCAAACTCTTTACCTTCAAAGCTTTAAAAGATATGGCTCCTGACCTTATCTTGTACTTCTCTGCTTTACTCACTAAGCTTTAGCGACATTGGCCTCCTTTCTATTCCCCAACACATCACGTTTGTTGAAATGTACTTCCCCTGGCCTTCACATGGCTCATTTTTAAGGAATCGGTTTTAACTGTTACCTACTTAAAGAAAAGGAATCCCTGGTTGGTGTCAGTGGTTCAGCACTGGACTACTAGCTGAAAAGTTGGTGGTTCAAACCCACCCAGAGGCGCTTTGGAAGACAGGCCTGGTGATCTGCTTCCAAAAGGTCATGGCCATGAATAACCCTTTGGAGCAGCTGTACTCTGCATGCATGGGGTCACCATAAGTTGGAATCAACACTTATTTCTAGCTGTTTCTTGTGGGGTTTGTTTTTTTTTTTAAACTTGTTTTTCTGCCCCCATGTCAGTTTTGCCTAGAAGACAGAATGGATGGTACTCAAACTTTTGTTGATTAATGGATGGAGAGCCTTAGTCTTCCAGTTCTTAACTGAGAGATAGGAAATATTCAGCAGAGATCAAGATCCTAAGAACTTTATTAGATTTTAGAATTTATTTTAACTGCACCACAATAGCTATTTTATCTGTCAATTTCCCCACTGTGATTCGCAATGAAAGCCTCAATATGGTAAGTGCTTGGGAAGCAAGGAAGAATGGCCTGGATACTTAGAACAAACTCCATATGAAAGGATAAGGTAGGTGGTAGTTAAATTGGAAAGGAAAGTAAACTGAATCCCTGTACCTATCTACAGAGAAGAAAGAGAAAAAAAAGAGCCAAAGTAGGAGCTGATAAATAACCTGGGACTTAACAGTGGAAAGGCCCATGGGATTTCTCTACACCCACTGACAAGAAACCTCTGAACTCAGATCTCTCATCTTCCTACTGTCCTCATACCAAAAAACCTGTTGCCATCTAGTCGATTCCAACTCATAGCGACCCTGTAAGACAGAGTAGAACTGCCCTATAGGGTTTCCAAGGAGAAGCTGGTGGATTCAAACTACCAATCTTTTGGTTAACAGCCAAGCTCTTAACCACTGTGCCACCAGGGCTCCACTGTCCCCATAGCACCACATAATCCTGCCCAGAATGGACACTGAAAATTCACCCTCACCTAGCCAAATCCTTAGGATTCAGACACAATCTTCACCCTTTTTCAGAAGTCATCCCTTAAAAATTTCAGTCCACCCAGAAGTCTTTCTTCTCTGATCTCCTTGTTTTAAAAGGAAAATGAAATTGTGTAGGATTTTATTGTTCTCTGCATATTTTTTTTTTTACCTTTAGTTGGTTTTTGTTCTGTTTATTTATTTTTTTAAGATTTTTTAAATTGTGCTTTAGATGAAGGTTTACAGAGCAAATTAGTTTCTCATTAAACGATTAATACACATATTGTTTTGTGACATCGGTTGCCAACGCACAACTTGACAATACTCTCCCCTTCTGAACCCTGGGTTCCCCATTACCAGCTTTCCTGTCACGTCCCACCTTCTAATCTTTGCCACTGGGTTGATGTGCCCCTTTAGTCTCATTTTGTTTTATGGGCCTGTCTCATCTTTGGATGAAGGGTGAACCTCAGGAGTGAATTCAGTACCGAGTTAAAAAGCTGTCTGGGGGCCATATTCTTGGGGTTTCTCCAGTCTCAGTCAGATCAGTAAGCCTGGTCTCTTTGTTGTAAATTAGAATTTTGTTCTACATTTATCTCCAGCTCTGTCCAGGACCTTCTACTGTGATCTCTGTAGGAGCAGGTTTTTGTTTTATTTTTACTTTCACTGTCTTAATCTGAGAATCCCCTACAATGTTGAATACATAATTGCTGTTAGGTGCCATTGAGTCAATTTCAACTCATAGTGACCCCAAGTGATAAAGCAGAACTTCTCCATAGGGTTTTCTAGACTGTAATCTTTACAGGAGCAGATCGCCAGGTCTTTTATCACACAAAGCCACTGGGTGGGTTTGAACCACCAACCTCTCAGCAGCCAAATGCACTTAACCAGTGTGCCACCAGGGCTCCTGAACACAAAATAGATACCCAATAAATTCTCATTGATTAATTGAATGATTTCATAGTCTGGCCACAGACTGGACTCTGATGAATGAAACATGAAGGAAAAACTAAAAGGAGAGGGAAGAAGAATGTGCAAGAAAACTAGGGGCTCGAGAATGCAAGGAAAAGGAAGTAGAGGTAGAAGGGAGAAGAAACCCAATATGATCAACTTTCACTGCGAAGACTTAATGACAATTTATAACATGCTGTCACTGCTAAAATGGAAGCTGAGACAGAAAATTGGCAGAATCAGGGAAATGGACACCGGCCAACATATAATCTTTTGTTAAATCTTTCCACTGCCTTGCCTTACTCACAGTCTCAAAGCCAGGCAGATTCTGCTTCTTTCCTTATGCAAATATTGATTATCAACAGACCGATTTATTCATATCTAGAAGGTAATTCACAATGGTTAAGTGCTGGGTTGCTAACCAAAAGGTTGGAGGTTGAAATCCACCCAGTGGCTCCACAGGAGAAAGACTTGGTAACCTGCTCCCGTAAAGATCACAGCCTGGAAAACCCTATGGGACAGTTCTACTCTGTCACATGGGGTCACTATGAGTTGAAATTGACTCAACAGCTACTAACAACAACAAGAAGGTAATTATGTGTGAGTATCAAACCAGATGAGCCTTCCTCTATCACTTCTTTCTTTCAAATGAATAAAAATTTACTGTGGAATATAACATGTTTCAGTGGGAAAACATGATATCTGTATCTTTTGTACAGTCATAACAGAAGCAGTTTCTACCATTCCTATCTAGAAGCCAACTCACTTTTAAACCACTCACTGGGGTCTGACTCTGTGGGGCAGGTAGATCTGCGTCCCTCGGTAGTGCAAACAGTTAACACGCTCGGCTGCTAAGTGAAAGGTTAAAGGTTTGAGTCCACCCAGAGACACCGCAGAAGAAAGGCCTGGTGATCTAATTCTAAAAAATCAGCCATTGAAAACCCAGTGGAACACAGATCCACTCTGAGACACATGTGAGCAGCATGAGCCAGCATCAACTCGACAGCAACTTTTTTCCCCCTTCTGAAAATTCTGCAAATAATAACACTGGGGTTGGATCTAGAAGGATGATGGGAATCTGGAGAGCACAGAAAGGAAGAATCCCAGGCAGAGGGCAAAAAGCAGTAAAATCTGCCCAGAAGGTTGAGGAGAAGGTGAGATATGAAGGGAATCTTGAGGGACGAGTGAAAATTGTCCAGAAGACGTCAGAGGGCATCTTGAGCAAAAGGAAGAGTAGGAGCAAGGGCACCAGGGCATGGAAGTCCTTTGCATGTTTGAACAACTTGGAGTGGTCTGGTGAGGTTGTAAAGAGGGATCCAGACATAAGGTTGGAAAGGTAAGGAAGAGCTAGACTGCCACAGGCTGCCCATGCTTTTCTTTTAACTTTTTGTGTCACCAAAATAAAATGTTGATGCAGTGACGGGGGCAGAGCCTCATACAAATCTGGGGCTAGATCTTCCCTCAGGGAGCCCTGACCTCCCAAAGGGATTTCTAAGATGGCAGAAGGGACACAGTTACCTGTCCTCAGACTAGAGAAAACATGGCCAGTCCTGAGCATTGTACTGCATTACTATCGAAGTAAGTTGGGCACACCCACTCCCACCCAGGGTATAGGAATCAGAACCCAGAGAAGAATGGGGAATGAAGGAATGTCCATCAAGGTCAGTCCTAGGTGAAATTGCCAAGTAGATATCTTGTGTTCCATACTCTTATTTCACTTTTGGAGATACCCCTTATTCCACTGCAGATTCCCCGGGGTAGACATACACTGAGCCTTAAACGAAGTGTTAGACGTGGGTCAGTGAAGAGAATGGAGGAGAGCATTTCAGAAAGAGAGAGCACAGCATGCAAATGCCAGGAGGCCAGATCGCACCCTTGTTTATGAGCAGTGAGAAGGCTCCTGTGCTTCATTCCTTGTTCTCCAGGGGAAAGAACAGCAGAACAAAGGCTGAAAGACAGGTTCAGCCTGGGTTATGGAATACTTGGATAATGGACTAGGTAGTCACCAGAACAATTTATCCCCAAACAAGATTCTACAAAGAAATAGAGTAACCAAAAGCCAAATGTGCAGTGCTTGCTTTTGGAGGCAGTAGATGCCAGGGAGTATTTGCAGGTTGGTTGATTGAATCCATGATGGAAGTCTTTGTAAATAGAACAGACTGTGCCAGTTAATCTCTATGATCAGTCATGTCCATACTGACAGATTTGTGTGAGATCAGAAAGTACTATCTCTCACAACAAAGTTTTGGGAACTTAACTGCGATGTTGGGGCCTTTAGGTCATAAAGTCTGAGCCACATGGCAAAGTAATGCGACTTTTAGAGCACTGCAGGTGTGGGATTCAAGGTCATTTTAGAAGCACTAGAACTTTCTGTCTTCCACATCCGCTGAGGGTTCCCACCCAAACCAAGGCTCAATGATGGTTGTTCTCCCACATCTACCACAAGTCGCTACATGCCACTTCAATGTTCTGAGCAGAAATAAAATTCTGACTTTGAAATACTGCAAATCAAGACAAGTGAGTACCATTGGCTCTAAGGACTTAGGGACTCAGACAAAAACTGTTCTAAAACAGATTATTCCGTACGAACTAGGACAACACACACGGAGGAGAGAACGGACTAGGTCAGACTTGGGCACCCAGGTCCTCGCGGCCATACTTTCTTGCGAATAACTACAAACCTCTCTGCCCTCTCTAACTTTCACTTTACTCATTTCTCATGGCACGAACGTGTCTTTATCCAGAAATAAAGGGAGGCTGGTGAGAAGATGAGGTACAATTTGGGGGTATGGAGCTGGTGGATCTTTTACATATAAACTTCAGCAATGAATTTGCAGAGTTTGGGTTCTATTCCAGACCAATGTACCTCAAGCGCAGCCACCACTCATCTGTCAGTGGAGAGTTGCAAGCTGATGTGATTGATGTTGAACAGCTTCCATTGGAGCTTCCAGACTAAGACCAACTATGACGAAAGGCCTGGTTATCCATTTCCCAAAATCAGCCAATTAAAACCCTATGGATCACAGCAGTCCCATCCTGCTGTGCATGAGTTGGGGACCAACTTGAAGGCAGCTAACAACACATTCCCCTTAGGTTGGGTCACCTAAGAAAAAAGCTCTGAAGGCCCAGGACCCTTCAGATGGAATCTGCAACTTTCCCCCTCTCACTCAAGTCGCACGCACCATCGTCCCCCACCTGAAAACTACTCTTCAAAGACTTCCCTCCGGGCCGAGCGAAGCCGGGCGTGCTCAGTATCCAGAGAAGTAGCGGCGCTCGCTTTTATCTGAGACAACAAAACCGCGGTTGCGGGATATAAAAGAAACGACTTGCTCAGTCAGGGCCTCGCCGCAGCGTAACAGCCGAGGAGGGCGTGGTAAGAGTCACCACGCTCAGAAGCGGAAACTCGGCCCCTGCGCGCCAGCCCCGCCCCAGACCCCGCCCCCGCGATCCCGGCCCCGCCTCGTCCCGCCACCCGGGGTCGGCGTGCGTCTTCCCCTCCAAACGCGGTTCCCGCGCCCTATTTGGTCATTCCGGGGGCAGGCGCGGGAGGGAAGTCGCGTGCGGCGGAAGGGAACGCGGAGCGGACGCCGGGAGTTCGGCGTAGCCACCGTCTCCTGCAGCCACCTCGGTTCGGGACTCACGCGGCCGCCACGTCCCGCCCTCGGAACAATGAGACTCGGCGCGCGAGGAGTCTGGGCCGCGCTGCTCCTGGGGTCGCTGCAGGTGCTAGCGCTGCTGGGGGCCGCCGTGGACAGCTCAGGGTCGGCGGGTAAGTTGCTGCGAGAGTCGCCAGTCCCCCTCCGGGAGGAAGCGCGCTGCCGAGGCAAGGGTTTCCAAGTTGGAATCTCGTGCGGAAAGTTCTGCGTGTTTGCACGGGCAGACTCGGAGGTGACCGGACGGACAGGGGGAAACTGAGTCTCTGGCCCGTCTCCCACCTACCCCGGTGCTGCCTGCTAAAGAAATTGCCTGGCCCTTCCCCTGAGTTTTTGTGGAAGCGCGGTCGCAACCCAACCGGGAGTGCGTATAACCTGTTGTTAGCAGGACTGGGCATCAGCCGCGAGCTCAAGTTAGTTTTTGTAACCTTTCCCAAAAGTTAATGTTTCCTGGGAGGTTAGAGTTTGTCTGAGGCGGCGTTTGTAAACCAGATTAAGTGGGTTGAAAATATGTCTTCCGATTCTTGCAGAAACATGTCTACCAGGTAGTTGGAGAAGCTTTCAGACGTCCCTTCTTCCTGGCGTTTCATCACCTAATTGTGTAATATCACCCAAATGATTTACAGTCGTAAGGTCCCCTTGACGTTTAAAGTTAGACTGCAGGACGACTTTGGGCTAGAGTAGCTTGTTGGGAGCCTTTCGGGAGCTCTCCCTGCTCTCCGGGGTGCAGGTGAGGCTTATGCCCCTGTAGAGGGGTTGCTCCAGGTCCCCTTCTGTGCCGTGAACACTGGTCGTGGCACGCGTCAGCTATGCACCTTTTAAAATCACAGCTACACCATCGTCAGGAACCCACCACGTCGTCAATAACTTCATGACAATATGATTTTGACATTTCCTTTCGGGGGGAGGGGGGTTTGTTTTCCTTGAGGCTTTTGGCCCTTTGGGGACTTTAAAAAGTATTTTGGATAAGGTCAGAAAGCTGGGGTCTGCTGTGTAAATTGTTTTCTTTTTGTTAGCTATTATCAGGGTCACTGGGTAATAATGGTCTGTAAACTAGGATAGTTACTTTAAGTGAATCAAGTTTTTTATTGTTTTAAATTCTTCCTATCCAGCTCTTTATATATATCCTTAGATTAGTTTATCCAACAAAAGACAAAGAAGGCAGTTTGCAAAACTAGTGGGTCAGGCACACCACCTGCTTTTGCTAGAATAATCTTCGTGAATTAGACAATAATGATATTTTGCTAAATTGGACACGTGACTAACTAGCTTTGCAGGCCTAATTTTGAGGTCATTTAAGATAAAAATAATCAGTGCAATGGCATCCATCATATTCTCAATTCTGTTATCAGATGTTTTATTGTAAAAATGGACAATCTGGAATGAACAGTATATCTTGGTGCTAATTTCATACCAATATTTATGGGAGGAGGTCTCCATTTTTTTATTTGTTGCTTTGTGAAAGTAACCTTTTTACTGTTTCGCTAATGAATTACTAATCAGAGAAACAGTGTGATTGTCCTTGTTTTTTTTCTTTTGCCCTCATAGCACAGATTTTTTTTTTCTTTGTCCTATTTTAACTCTCACTGTTCTAGTCTTCTGTTTATTACTTAATGCCTCACTAGAGGTTGTTGCTATTTGGAAAACTTGGAATGCTCTATTATAGGAGAGCCCTGATTTCATGAACTAGTACACCAGTGTGAGCTGGAATCCATTTCTACAGACTAATGTCACCTTGAAACTAGAGTGGAAGAAGGTTCTATACAGGAGTTCTCAAGAGAGCAAGGAAATGTTTTAGTTTGCAGAAACTTTCAAAACTTCATACACGGTGTGTAGTCTGTTTAAAGTATCATTATGAAGTATTGTGATTTTTAACAGCCATGCAAGAACTTATATAGCTAATTTTTACTGGGCTCTTCCTACACACACCACACTGAGTTCCATATACCATCCCACTGAATCCTTGCATTATTATCTCCATTTAATGGAATAGGAAGCTGAGGCTTAGAAGTTATCTCACTTATCCAGAGTAAATTGCCTTATACGTATTTGATTTCAGAGCCCAGAATCCAAATTCTCAATTAACCATTTCACCACTAAGCCACATTAGATGATGGTTGGCTATTAAAGTAGATACTGGTAGATCTTTTATTTCACAATACTGCCATTGTCCAGAATATTGTAGGAGAAGGTAAAAACATTGTTAAAATTCTTTTAAAGTATCCTTCACAGTGTGCTGCAAAGTTTTGTAAATATTCCCAGTTGAGGGAAGGGGAAGACTGTGAATAATAAGTCAACAAATCAACACACAGGATAGATTGTGGTAGTACAATGAGATATAAGGGGAGGTGAGATTAATAATCAGGACTCTTGGTGCAAGTGACAGAAAGTCACCTTGAACAACCTTAAGGGAAGGAGTAGACTTATCTTGACTCTTGAAACTGAAAAGCCACAGGATTGAGGTGGCTTCAGAAATGCAAAACTCAAGGATTCAGATAGGTTACCAAGAAGTCAAGAAATCATCTCTTGCAAGAGTGACAACAGCAGGGAGACAAGTTCAGGAGACTCTTGGAGTGGTCCAGGCAAAAGATGATGGCAAGTGGTGATAGAGGTGGGAGGATGGATTCGAGAGCAATTTGGGGAGTGAAGTCACTAGCTAATTCAGCTAGTGGACTGGACGGTGGGGAGAGTAGGGTGAGGAAAAGGGAGGAATCAAAGGATGACCTCTAGGTTTTGGGGTTGAGCAACTGGTAATGCAACAACTGGGAAGCCTGGGGGAGGAGCAGGTTGATAGTAGAAAGTCAACAGTTTCGTTTTGGTACTCACATGGACAAGCTTTGGAATAAAACAGCCTGGTCCAAATCCAGACTCAGCCACTTACAACCTGGGTGGCCTTCTCTGGGCCTTAGTTCCCTGCACTGCAAAACAGTACCTCAACAGAATTGTAAGCCTTCTCAGTATGATTCTTTTAATTTTTAACGAGTACCTTAAGATTTGGAAAAGATTTAGAAGGAGTGAGTGTTTAGAAGGGAGTGTTAGATGAGCTAGTACAGGTAACATGCATATGGTAAGCACTTCATAATGTTGGCAGTTATTTGATAACATGCCAAATACATCTGTATAGTCTACTGACTTTTATCTTTTTTGAATTTAATCTTCACACAGTATCCTGATGTGATAAATGGATTATAGTTCAATCAAGAGGAGGAAATTTGCACCAACAGTACAAATGGATCCTTAAAAGTTATTGTTTACTTTTCTTTGTACTTTGAGGGAATTTTTGCAGGAAGGAAGTTCATCTTTGTGAAAAAGTACGCAAAGACACACTTTGTCTCTTGGTGTATGTATGTATTCAATCTTCCATTTTACAAAGACCTCAAGGTGAATAAACCACTCTGAAAAGTTGCTTCACCTGAACATAGAATTCTTCTGAATCTTTTCCAAATCTTAAGGTACTAGCTAAAAAGTAAAAGAATCATACTGAGAAGGCTTACAGTTAAAAATGAAAATCCCACCCACTTCATCTTCTCTGTAGAGTTGCTATGAGTCAGAATCGACCCAATGGCTGTGGGTTTGGTTTGGTTTTTTTCATCTTTTCTGAGTTGTATGAAGTTAGGGGTGTTGGTGGTACAAGATTAGGGGCACCCATGAGTAGAAAGCGCTCCTCCCTGGATGACCCAGCCCACTCCAATTAGAAGAACAGGGCATCAGTAGCAGAAATTGGTTAATCTGTCATCAATCACTGTGTCGTCATGTGGGTCAGTGAACTTTGGCAAAGCTGTTGCACCCAGTCAGGATCTGGCACATAGTAAGCACTATGTGTTTGTTGCGTCAGCCCAATGTTTTCTGTCTGGAAGAATCCAGTAACACAGTCCCACATTTCCTGACAGGTTCAAGGTATGTTTCATAGCAACAGTGGCAAAAGTAGACCTTCCCTCCTCCACACCATCACCACCCCGGGGACAGAAAGGAACATATTGCCATGCTGTTAGTTAACTATTAAGTGAGCTTTCCTAACAGGATATTTCTTTATTTTTATAGAGTCTACAAGCCAAAACAGTTCTGTGGGTCCACAAAACTCCGGTGCCAATTCATCAGGTGAGTTTAAAAATGTTCAAGAAACAGCTTTTCGTCTGTCTAAGGTACATAAAAGTAATAACATCCAGAAAAGTACATGTAAACTGCTACACTAACCTGCCTTAACTGTGCGTTATTCATTCATGAATCCCTAAAGCCTCCCCTCAGCCCCACCCATTGTAGACCCTTAATAAATGATTTTTCATTAATTGCCTTTCTCAGTCTAGCAAAGGTGAGAATAAGTTCTAAAACTATTTGAATTTCATGCTATCAGTTTAACAAGGCTTTGAAGCAGTTCATTCCAGTTCAAACCCCTGCTGAGAATTTGCATTTCTAACAAGTTCCCTACTGAGAATTTGCATTTTCACCCCAGGTATACTGAATCAGAATCTACATTTTAACAAGACCCCCAGGTGATTCTTATGTATAACTTCCTGGGAACTTGTTAGAAATGCAGATTCTCAGCAGGGGTTTAAACTGGTTTGAAGCCCTGGTTTTGAGGCACATTTTTAGCGGTGGTTCGTGTGCCCTTAGGTTTTGCTTTCTTCCTATGGGTATGAAATATGAATATGTAAGTCTGCTAGTCTTACTTGTGAAATAAGTTACTCTAACGTCAGCCATTGCAGCCTTGGCTGACTCTAAGGAGAGCCTACTTAAACATTTTAACCATCAGTCAGACTTCAACCCACCATATTGCTTCCCTATTCAGTCAGTGAGGCCCCTTTCCTTGTGCTTTAGTTTGGGACAAATGGACTCTTTCCTTGGGACTCTGAGTTCACTAGCCTGGAAGGATACAGGGAAGTAGGCTCATGTCATAAACATCAGCAGTTAACCATCAAAGCATGTTTTTTATAAGCAATATTTAGTTATCTTCCCACTACTCTTGTTCTTCAGACTTGACTGAAGTAGAAACTAGAAAAAGGTACACAGGTCCTATCAGTAGACCATTTTTCTCTACTTTTATTCAACAAATATTTACTGAGCGTCTCTAATGTGCTGACATGGTCTCGGTGCAAAGGAAACAAAATGGACGAGGTCCCTGACTTCATGGAGTATTTATTCTCATGAGCATCCCAGAGCTCTGACTCATGCATGTTCTCAGTTTACCTTTGCGCTTTCTTTTTATTATCTCCACCTTTCCTACTGGTTTCTGGCTGTACATAGTCAGGATATATGTTTTATTCTAGTTTTAGTAATTCTACAGAGAGATTTTCACTAGGGAAAAAAGACTAGATATATTACCCCTCAGATGTTCCAGTGGTTATCATTGGGTGGTTGTGGGAGTTTTTTCTTTCTTTCTTTTTTTTTTTTTAATAGTTTATTAGATTATCAGGTGCTTTTTTTCCTATTCGCCTTTGTTGGCTCTGATTCTTCACTGCTGAACTTTTAACTTGGAATTAACCTAGGAGCTAGGAGAAAGGTAAAGATAACAAAATAATATTAATATTATTCAATGCTTCCAACATACAGGACACTTCTCACACCTGTTCTTGATGTAGATACTTCTCTGTTTTACATATAGGGAAACTGAAACTCAGAGAAGTTAAACAACTTGCCCAAAATCATGTGGCATTATGTCGTGGCATATCCATGATTTGAAACCCAGTCACTTGTATTCTAAAATCTTACCTTTAAAAGCTACTTTTCAGTGAACAAATACCACTTCTGTCAGCAACTGTGAGCAGTTGTTAAAAATCAGCCACAGTACTTTGAGAGCAGCTCCAGAGTTAGTGGGATGATTTTAAATGCCCCTTTTAACACAGGGAAATTTATTGAGAAAAAAAGTATCACCTCAGAATTTTTTCCAAAGAGACCAGGTTACACTAAATATATATATATAATTGTACGTTCAATATGTAATATTTCCATAACTATTATATTTTTCTTCCATCTTCTTTGAGTCTGTATACAGTTTTCAGACATGTATTGGCCCATACTTCAATCTTACCCATTATTATAATTATTTTTCTTTGTTTATAGAGTAATCTAGATCCATAAGATCAAAGAAAAAGGAACTGAGGCTACTTTCCAATTGCACCATTGAATTATATGTAATGGTTCTACTTTTTTATATGCCCTAGTCATTGTTTGTTATTGTTGTGTGCCATCGAGTTGATTCCCACTCGTAGCGGCCCTATGCAACAACAACAATCAGTATTTGAGAACGGCCACACTTTTAACATTCTTTTATGCAAGGACTTATTTGACACATTTTCAGTTTATGGAGAAAATAATTTTCCCATCTTTTTCATGTATAGACAGAGGGATTATATTTTAAGGTCTACAGATGAATTTACTCTTTATGGTGTGAGGAAGACTTGTGCCCAGATATTTTTTATAACGGGGAGCTTGGTATAAGGATACAGAGAATGTGACATGGCCCAGAATGGACACCAGGCCTCATCAATAACCAGAACAGCAGCTCTGTATCATTTAAGATAACAACCTTCTCCTTAAGCATCTAGCATTGATGCTTCCCCAAAAAGAGGAATCCAAGAGAATCAGGTTACCACAATCCAGTTCAGGCATAATTTGTACCCAGCCACTTCCAAAGCAGTTGAACTTACCCCTACGTGGTTGCCTTTGGCTTGGTGAACCATCTTGGATCCAATCGCTTGGGCTGTTTTAGCAGGGCTGGTTTTACCCATAGACATAGCAGGAACCGCAGCAGCTTTGAGCAGATGGGCCTGACTTGGACTTAATCTTTCTTCAGAAAGAGGCAGTAGAAACTTGGAAACAGCTTACTCAAATAATTCTGTGTTCCACTTTCTACCACCAGCCAGAACACTGAAAGTCTTATTGAAGTGGGAATAATTTACCAGGTATATAATCCCACATTCCGCTCTACTTTCTTCTATTTATTTTGTGTGAAATGTTTTATGTCTGTAAGAACTATTAGATACAATCTTCCTGTTAGGTTATAAGCTGCCCTAAGACAGGAGCCAGTTAGCCTGACAGGTTGCTTTAAATGTAAATGATGTTAGGTAGAGAGACAGACATACAGATATGCATATAGAAATAAAATAGATGTCGGACCTTTGATATGATGTGGGAAAGAATTTCTTTAACTATTCTGAACAACTCTTTCATACTTAAAGAACTGCTTCAACTCCTCCAAGACTGTAAATTGTGTTCAACTTCTGTTTTTGAGATTGCACTTAAAAATTGCTGGTAATTTTCAGCATTTTGATTTTGTCTCAAGGAATGTAGAGGGAAAAATCATACAATGTTACATTCACTTACTTGGGTTCGCACTCTGTGCTAGTCACACAAGGCATATACTGGTAAGACAGATAAGTCCCTGCTCTCATAACGTTTATATCCTGGCGGGAGAGACAGACTATAAGAATATACACAAAGAAAGATGATTTCAGATAATGATTTAAAAAATAATAATAATAAGACAGGCTAACATGCTAGAGAATGATGCGGAAGGACTGCTTCACATGGGCTGGTCAGGGAAGACCTCTCTGGGGTGGAGTTGTCTGAGCTGAGACTTGAATGACAGGAAGGAGCCGGCTGTACAAATACCGGAGGGAAGAACATTCCAGGCACAGGGACTACATCTGGTGCACACTCCACTCCGTGAGGCAGAAGTGAGCCTCTTGTGTCCAAGGAACATAGGCAGGTCACTGAGGCTGGCACACAGTGGTAGGTCTACACTGCAGTTACATTATAAATATAAGAAGTTAGGAAACAATATTTAAGTTAAGAGTTGTATTTTGAGACATCAAAAGCATAGTAGAGGAGGCTGGAAATGTGGATTCTGGCAATTTAGTTAACTTCTCTGTCTTCTTTATGTGGGGGTTAGCTTTTCAAGCACTAGAATTCTGTGGTGGTTCGAAATCACTTTGCACCCCCATATTCTCTGCAATCCCAAGAAAGCAGAGATGATAGCAAATTAGAACTGTCCCGGTGTTTTCTTTCCGTCTTAAAATTGTCATTAGGAGCCAAACCAACGCTTCCATTTCAGATCCAGAACTACTGCTGTACTTTATTGTGATGTTAACTCTAAATGAAAAAGTGTAACATTGAACTGCCTCGCAAGTAATGCTCAGGTTTAGAGAGATGGGGCTGAATAACCAGCCTGTTGGGTGAGTTCTGGGAAAACGCAGGAAATGGTGAATGTGGGCGGGGTTCATGGGGCCAGGGAAGCATGAACAGTGGGGACTAGGAGAGATAAACAGTGGAGAAGGTACACGAACTGAGAAGGAACACAATAATCCCAGAAATGGAGAAGTGCAAAACAGCAACAGAAGTGAGAGAAAAATAATACAGGTTGGTGGATTTCTTTATACTTTTTTTTTTTTAACAGGAAAAACAAAAGATGGTATAAGAAGATAAAATGTCAGCCAAATAATAATGAAAGTAATCCCAGGGTAGAAGAGCCAGGAGGTGCTATTTTCTTTTGATAATGCCTGTGAAGGGTCTAACGCAGAGTCAGTGCACAGTAGGTCCTTGTTGAATCTGAATTTTAGTTTGAATAGGAGCGAGCAATCAACTGGGTCTGAATACTTGGCAGTTTTTGTTATCTTTTTCATTAAATCCTCCCTTTTTTACAGAGAGCTGGCAGGCTTGGCTCTGGGCTCTTGTGATTTCTTCCTTTCAGACTAAAATTGATGACTTACCCCGTCTTGTTGAGTAAGACATAGAGATTCCTCAAGAATAATATTTCACAAATGTGTCAAGTTCTTAGGAAGAGACCTTTTCTGACTTACTGATTAGAGTTAAGCAGTAATTAGGATCTGACATTCACTGTGTGCCTTTTCATCTTTCTGCTTGTCTGTAACTTTTTTGAATTCTATTTTCTGTTTATAAAAATAGTATATGGTTCTTGTGGAATTTTTGGAAAATAGAGCAAAGTACTCCCGAGCATTTTTAGTTTTTTTTTAAACTCAAATTTAACCACATGTGCACAGTTTCTTAAACTGGGAACTCTCTCCTAAAAAACATTCATTTTGGTTACATCTTTATGACCCTAAAACAACTAGTTGAGAAGTGACAATTTTAGTTAACTACTTGAATGTTCAGTGATAAATGGTTTGACTACTTCCCCCCACCCCCCACCCCACAGTGAATTTACACAGTGAGTTTGATTCTCTAGTTTTAGTATTTTATCCTCAGTATGTATGCTGTGTTATATTTAGGGGAAAATACAAACAGGAAAAAAAAATTGCTTTGTTATCAGTTGAACTTGGGCAAGTACTTAACCTCTCTGTACCTCATTTCCTTCTATAAAATGTTGTTATTCGTGGCCCTTGAGTCGCCTCCACCTCACGATGACCCCATGTACAGCAGAAGGAAACAACTACCAGGTCTCCCACCATCCCCACAGTGACTGGTATGCTGGAGCCCATTGCTGTGGTCACTGTGTGTTTTGAGTACCTTCCAACCTAGAGGACTCATCTTACAGCACTATACCGGACAATGTTCTCTTGTGACCTGTAGGGTTTTCACTGGCTAATTTTTGGAACTAGCTTTGTAGGCCTTTCTTCCTAATCTATCTTAGTCTAGAAGCTCTGCTGAAACCTGTCCACCCTGGGCAACCTGCTGATATTTGAAATACTGGTGGCATAGCTTCCAGCAACACGACCCACCACAGTAGGACAAACTGACAGATGGGTGGTGGTCTGTAAAAATAGAACTGAGAATAATAGTATATTTCATAGGGCTGATTGGGGATAAATGAGAAAACATACAAAACACATAAAACAGCACTTGGCACAAACTAAGAACTGAATAAATGTTAGCTTTCATCATCATAAGGACCTTTTTCAGTTTCATCCTTAATTGTCCCTCCTTGCTATCCTGCCACACTGACCTTTTTTGGTCCCTTCTGACTCTGCTCCCTTCTGCCACAGGGACTTTGTGTATACTGTTCACTCCACCTGAAGAGCTTTTGCTGCCCATTTTTGCCTTTGCCTGGTTAACACCTACTCTGCTCAGGTTTCCGTTCCTTGGGGAACAATCCTTGACCTCCAGGCCTAAGAAGCACACCCCCCTCACCCCCTACCCCAGTTACCTGGGGGCTGTAGTTTACAGGTTTACACTGGTTTATGTTCTGTTCGATACAAGTCTGCCTCCCTGACCACAAGGTAAATAAAGTCAGTTCCTTCAGGGGCAGGGGCAACACTGATTCCACTCACCACCATTTCCCTAGTGCCTGGCAAGGGTCTGGCACACATTTTTGTTGAAAAACTGAAGAGTAAATGAGTGAGTGCTCTGGGAGGAGGAAGCCAATTATTGTGCTTGCTACCCAAGCCGTAGCTGCATGATTAGTCAGGGGGAGCCCCTCGCTCAAAATCAGTCACCACCTGCTCCAAGCCAAACGTTCTTTTAAGGACCCAGGACCTTTCAGTTTAAAATTAGGGAGAAAAGGGCTTAAATGATGATGGGAGAGTCACCATAATTGTATTACTGTGTTCCTAAGCCACTCTGTTTTCTGTCTTTTTTGTTTTATTTTGATAAAGTTCCCGTCCTTGCCCCTTGGGGAGGAGTGTGGGGAAAGGGGAAAAATTGGGTGATCCAGAAGATAAGAGAGTCCTTTGCCTTTTCAGCTGCTTAGGGGAGCTGCTTGACTGTCCTGGCCGGGTGGCTTTTTGGAAAGGTGGCAACATCCATGCTCTGCACTGATGTAAAAGAAGGTGATAAAGATGACATGGAATTGGGGGTGGGGGGGGGGGTGAGGCTTCACTGATGTGGAGGCTCAGGGGACTGGTTACTGAAGTCCCTCAGGGAGTTTGGATTTAATTGTAATGCAGTGAGAAACCACTGCAGGGTTTTAAAAAAGAGAGTCACATGATTTGATTTACTTTTTGAAAAGATTTCCTCCCGCTGTTGTGAAGAGCAAGGGTTGGAATGAGGAACCTGTTAAATTAGTCCAAATGGATGATGGTCTGGGATGGTAGTGGTGGAGATGAAGAGAGATTTTGCTGATGGATTGGATGTGGCAGGTGAGAGGAAGAGATGGCTAGTGGATATTTGGATTTGAGCTCAAAAGTTTTATTGTCCAAGTCAAAACCAGACACCTGGCCACCCCTGTATCTAGGGAATTATTACAGGAGGGAGAAGTTAAGAAAGAGAACAGCTGAGAGATCACAGCAGCCTGGAGGAGGAGGATGGGGAAAAAGACAAGGGGGACAAAAATAAGGAAAAAGAATTGAGAATTAGAGATTGAAGAGAATCCCACTTTCCTTGCTGCTTTATTTTTGAGAAAGATTAGGGGGAGTGAGAACATGAAAATTAGGCACTTATAACTTACCTGCATGACTGTTACTGAAGAGGTTTCTTGCAGGATAAATGACTCCTTGAATCTTAAAAACTATCATTTAGTTTTATTATCACATTTTAATTTTAAAAAGTGTAAAATTTTAGAACTGGAAGAAAGCTTAGAGCTCTGTTTCTCAAATTTGGCGGCACATTAGAATCACCTGGAACTTTAAAAATATTGGTCTGGGCCCCACTTTAGACCACTTAAGTCTGAGCCTGGGGTGGGAGAATAGCATAAAAACATGCCCAGGGGTTTCCAGTGTGTATCTAGAGTTGAGAATTGCTGACTTAGACAGTAGGAGTCCCTGGCTGACACAAATGGTTAAGTGCTGGACTACTGACTGAAGGGTTGGCAGTTCAAACCCACCAGAGGCACCTTGGAAGTAAGGCCTGGTGATCTGCTTCTGAAAGGTCATAGCCTTGAAAAACCCTATGGAGCAGTTCTGCTCTGCCCAATTGGGGTCCCCATGAGGCGGAATCAACAACAACAGAGAGATAGCCAGAAGTAGCCTTTGGGTTGGGGGTTGGTAATACATGGTTACTAAACACAAAAAAGACTTTGAGGGGGCAGGTAATGTAAACTCAGAAAGTAGGGAACTATAGGACATCCCCCCAACCCTATGAAAGCCTGTAAAACAAGACATTGCAGTAAACCAGACTGAAAACGGATTTTTTTGTGGAAGAAGTGTAGGGGTTGGGAGAGATGGGACACAGTTGGGAACAGAGTAGCAGTAGTTATGATTAGTAGTATGATATTTTTATTATTGTGATAAACTTTGTCTAAATTTGGTTAAAAAAAAAAAAAAAACTGCTGAGAGAGAATAAGAACTAAAGCTCCAAAAATGTACAATTTCCTTTAGAGACGTTTCAGAACCAAAAAACTTATTTACATGAAAATCTGAGAGAAAATAGTTGAGAAGTCCATTCATAAAACTTTTATTCTACTTACATCAACTTAATACATGTAATTCTTAACATAAACAAAGCTAACTTCTTATCCCAAATTATTTCCTTATTAACTCCTTTCACATTACAGTGTGACAGAAAAAAGAAAGCGAACAGCAGACAGCTTTACAAATAATAGAATGTTAATAGTTTCTGCTCTTCTCCAGAGTAATTGGGGTTAAAACTGGCTTAAGGGATACTTTTATAGCTTTTGTTATAAAGGTGTACATACAGAGATTGTTCATTTCACATATACACTAGGACTCTTTTTTTTAAAAAACATAATAATACCGTTATCACACTTTGTAAAATTAACAGTCATTTCTTAATATAATCAAATATCCAGTCACTGCCATGTGGATTATTTTTCATCAACCTGTACTACTTTAGAAATTTTAAGAAAAGGAGCAATACGAATACTTAAGTAAAGGGCGAGGTGAATTTAAAAGTTTTTAAAATGCAGATCTTATGGACCCACTTTTGTTTATAGATGAGAAGCTGTCTTTTTACATTTAACAAACAATGTGTGATCCCTAAATGCCTGGGACAGTTCTCCGCTCAGGATACAACAGTGAAGAAGTTGGAATTCTTACCCTTCAGGGGATTATGCCCTTGTGATCATGAGACATTTAAACAGGAATGGCCATACTGGGTGATATGTGCTCCCAAAACCCAGTGTGAAAATAAAAATAAGTTACTAACTTTGCCAGACACAACTCAATATGGGGAGGGCCTTCAAAGAAATGACTTTCAAGTTGGATTCTGAAGGATGCGTAAGAGTTCACCTGAAGAAAAACAGACACTCCCAGGAAAGGCAACAGGATACAAAGGCCGAAGTAAAAAATGAAAATCACAGTGGAATCCTTTTTTTTAAAAAATTTTCCAGGAAAATCAATTATCCTACCCTATCTGTCTCTAAATAGATTGTGTAGATTTAATCTAGAAAGTGATGTCCATCAGATGTCATAAAGGTAAAGTCCAAGGGACTGCCCAGGGTTTTATCACAAGATAAACACAGGATTTAGAAAACAAGGTCAGCAGAAGACCTCGCTAATCTTTCTCCTAGTTGTATGATTTTTTGTGTGTGTTTTTGTTTTTTATTTATTTAGCCTATCTTTAATATGGGGACTATAGTAGTGCTTAACTATATATGAAAATTGTAAACTCAAAGTACTATACAAACAATTCTTCAGTGAACCCTCAAACTCTTACCTCATCAGAAAAAAGTGTTCAGTTTCTAATTAATTTTTTTGGCAATTGAATTTAACCATACTGGATATTAACTTTTCTTGCCAGAGTTGCTGTCTAATCAAAATTTTGCCATGATTTCCTCCTTTTTATTCGTAGAACTTTTCATTTTTGGAAGTTTCCTGAGAATTTTATCTGTCTGAGTCACCAAGGACAATTCATGCTTACTACAGCATAATTGTATTAGTGAAACTTGTATCCTATATACAGCCTACGTATTGCTATTTTTGTAAAAGAAAAGTTAATCTTCCTATATACTAAGTGTGATAAGGAATGATTCTGTTCATAATTCTAGGCTCCAAACTACTCTGACCCAAAATAAACTTTTTAGACTAACTGCTTTAGATGCTAAGTCCCTATAAATTTAGTGAGTCTAACTACATCTGAAATCTGTAATAGTTTACCAGTAAAAGGTACTGTGTATAAGATGTAAAACTTTTGCTTGGCAGAATGCTAAGATTTTAACAGTTTACTCATGAACTGAATATAGTTCAGTTGGCTTCGTATAAGTACAGCAACATTGCAGCATGCAGACATAGGCATGCATATTTTTATGTTTGTTAATTTTAAGGAAATGTTTTCTTAAGGCAAGAGTCAAAGGTTCGTAGAGGAGCAACAGAGACCTTTTCAAAGAGGAATGTCTAATTTTAGAAGCTTCCAGTTTGGGCACCAAAACTTGCCTTTCAGTAAATAGAGTTGAATGTAATCTTCTTGCTGGCATGACTTGAAAAGTGCATTCTGTTGAAAAGAAAACAAACAAACAAACAAGAAAACTGAAGAGAAACCACAAGGATGATTATGAAGAAGAGAAAGGAAAAAAGAAGAAAGCAGACATTACCCCAAATTCAAATTTCATATTGTTAGAATTCTTTGGTTACAAGCAACAAATACCAGGTTTAGGCAACCAAGGAATGATTGGACACATACTGGGTCACTCACAAAATCTAAGGAAAAAAACTAAACAACCATACCTAGTGCAGCTAGGGATTTCAGTGGCAGGAAGTAACAGAAAATCTCTTCAGGGTATCGCCATCAAAATGATTGTGTCAACTGTTCTCCATCCTAGTGTACTCAAGTTCCAGATTCCTGGGAGAGTCTGATTGGCCTGGTTTGAATCACATGCCTACTCACTGATGGGCCCTCCAAACCACTTGGGATGAGGGAGGGGTGTTTCCCCAAAGAAAGAGTGAGAAGCTATTACAAAAAGTGAAAGATAAGCGCTAAGCAGGGAAGAAACAGCAGATGTTCACTACACCAGCCACATAGCCACAATCAGTAGTAACAGTGATTTTGCCTGACCCAGAGTAAGTGGCCAATAGCTATTAGTCTTCTTTCTCTCCAGAAACATCTACTCTTGGCAGCTCTGTATCCTATTCATATATGAGCTGTAGCAAAAATGTTGTGCCACTATTGAATTAAAAATGGGTCATTTTCCAAGGATCTCAGATTATCATTTTCTGTTAGCTTTCTAAAGTAAGTATCTAAATGACCATTTAATTTCTGATATGGGGTAAAATTATTGTAGAAAGAAGAAACATTTCTTTAAAATGATGTGGTTTCTTTAATTTTGAAGAGTAGAGTATGTACTCAGAAGATTATATTGTGCAATAGTGTATTCAGGATCAAAATAAAGTTTAAGTTAGGTCTGAAATATCTCAAAACATCCTGAGTTAAGGAAAACCTTTAAACTTAAACCCCTCTTTTTTTCTTTATATTTAATGCTAAGTTAATAACAATAGTATTGTTAAGAATCACACTCCCAGAAATGGTGAGAAGTGACAGTTCAGTCTTCTCTGGACTCCATACATTGCCTAGTTGAATCACTTTTCTTATGTGCGTCTCTTTTCTGAACAAGTTCTTATCCTAGAAGCATGTAGTGCCAGAAAATGATCATGATGGTTTTTATAAGGTGTATGTGAATTCTTCTCTGCCTCTCAACAGAGAAAATATCCTTTGTCTTCCTAAGTAAACTGGCAGAATGTTTACATCTAAGTTCTTTCTCTTTGGAATTTATACCTTTGCTGTTCCTTCTCTGCCACTTCTACCTTCTCCTTTTGTTCCTCATAGTTTTGGACTGTGTCTTCAGCAGGGATCCGGGACCTCTTTTGTGAAACTTAACATGGCAACAAAAAGCCCAAGGAAGGAGTCAAGGCTATAGAGAGTGATGGAATTAATTTAAACAAGATGGGGTAGCATGGTGCAATTTGACATTAAAAGGCATATATCATTCAGGAAATTAAACAAAAGCTGACTGTGAACAACAGTGTTTGTCAGTGAACCACCTAGATATGGAGAATGAAGATAGGATACATAGACTGCATTCCAGCCACAGACTAAAGTTTATGAAATGAAAAGCTGCAAAAAAAAAGGAACCTACAGCTTAATTCCAGAGATTGCTCCCACAGACAGTAATGCATTCACAATTACAAAACTTCAGTTTGTTTTGCTGACATCCTAACTGCTGTAGAATGAGTATGTCCAGACACAAAACTTTTCATTGACTAAATTAGCCATTTGTGGATTTTGCTCAATAAGTGAGAGGAGAAAATAACCATATTAAACATTAAGCGACATGTTCATTCATTCTTTATATTCCAGTGAGTGAATTTGCTTTCACTATTAACAGCAGCAACATGAAGCACACCAAAAATCCTTGCATATCTTATTGGTTCTAAACTTTCTGGGTTTTCTATTATCATAAAGTCAAATGCAGTCATTATTAACTTCCTTCAGATAGCTAAAATTTATATAGCAGCCTCTTTAAGTAGGGATAAATTATTATAAAGAAACTGATCTTAGATAATTTTCCACTCAAGGCAAGGTCTTTAGTTAAACTGTTTGGATTGTCTTATTTTTAAAATATCTTACTGTACATGCTTTGGATATCTTCCAGCTGCTGCAAAGCAGTTAACCAGGCAGATTAAGTTTCTCTGGAAGTGCAGTGCCTAGAGACAAGGAGACAGTTTTGACTTTTATGCTATTTAGAGACAACTAATAATGTTTCAGTAGATCAGTTGAAATAGACTGTAGACAATAGTAGAAACTTAGTCTACCTTGGGGAAGAAAGGAATTAACGTCAATACTATTAAACTGTATGTAAATCTGTATGTTGAGCAAATAATTCAAGAAGCTGGACTATATGAAGAAGAATGTGGCTTCAGGATTGGAGGAAGACACATTAACAATCTGCAATATGCAGATGACACAACCTTGCTTGCTGAAAGTGAAGAGGAATTGCGTCAGTAAGCTGATGAAGATCAAAGACCACAGCCTTCAGTATGGATTACACCTCACCGTAAAGAAAACCGAAATCCTCACAACTGGATCAATAAGCAACATCATGATAAACGGAGAAAAGATTGAAGTTGTCGAGTATTTCGTTTTACTTGGATCCACAATCAATACCCACGGAAGCAGCAGTCAAGAAATCAAAAGACACATTGCATTGGGCAAATCTGCTGCAAAAGATTTCTTTAAAGTATTAAAAAGCAAAGATGCCACTTTAAGGACTAAGGTGCACCTGACCCATGGTGTTTTCAGTTGCCTCACATGCATGTGAAAGCTGGACAATGAATAAGGAAGAAAGAAGAAGAATTGATGTCTTTGAATTATGGTATTGGCAAAGAATATTGACTATACCATGGACTGCCAAAAGAATGAACAAATCTATCTTGGAGGAAGTACAACCAGCATACTCATTAGAAACAAGTATGGCGAGACTTCGACTCACGTACTTCGGACATGTTATCAAGAGGGATCAATCCCTGGAGAAGGACCAATCATGCTTGGTAGAGTAAAGGGTCATTGAAAAAGAAGATTCTCAATGAGATGGATTGACACAGTGGCTGCAGCAGTGGGCTGAAGCATAATAATTATGAGGATGGCACAGGACCAGGCAGTGTTCTGTTGTACATAGGGTCACTGTGAGTTGGAACCAACTCAGCAGCACCTAACAACAACAGCTATTAAATAACTATGAATAAGGAGAGAATGGGAAACAAAACCCGTAACTGATTCCAGCCTACAGGGGTTTTGTGACTATTGATTGAGGTAAAGTATTTGAATATGCTCGTAAACTGTAAAAACTTGTTGCAGTTTTTGTTAATAAATTCTTTTTGGCCATAATGCCTTTTTAAAATTGTTGTCTCCTATTTTGACTGATTTCACTTTTCATTTGATTTCCTTTTTCTTAAAAGGAAAGGAATTAAGATATGGCCTTTAAATCTCTGTGCCTCAGTTTCCTTCTAGTGTGACTTCATAGGGTTGTTGTGTGAGGATTGAATGAGTTCATATATGTCAAGTGCTTTGAACAGAGCCTGGCATGTAATAAGTGTTGTGTATGGAGTACATATTATTATTATTAGGAATGATCCAAATATACTGATGAGGAGTGGAGAAGTCAGTTTTGATAGGGAGTATAGTTAAAGATGTAAAATCAAAGCCACAAAAATCCAGTTGACCTTCCTATTGAACTTTAGTAATAATTTTTCTACATAAACCTCTCATATTAGTTTGTTATATCCACTCAGCAAATGTTCACTTTGTACCTACTATGTGTTAGGCAATTTGCCAGGTAGTATGGGAACTATGGAGACTAACTGGACATAGATACTGCCCTCAGGAATGCTTACAATTGAACTGGAAAGATAATAAGGACAAAACCAGCTAATAAAAGACCGATACGGTAAATGCAAAGAATAGGAACTCCAGAACACTCAATTGTGCTCATGAGGAGCCTGTACACAGATCAAGGGGCAGTCATTTGAAAAGAATAAGGGGACACTTCATAGTTTAAAATCAGGAAAGGTGTGTGTCAGGGTTGTATCCTTTCATCAGCCGTATTCAGTCTGTATGTTGAGCAAATAATCCGATAATCTGGAGTATATGAAGAAGAGCCCAGCATCAGGACTGAAGAAAGACTCATTAACCGCCTTCAGTATGCTAATGTCAGAACATTGCTTGATGAAAGTGAAGAGGACTTGAAGTACTTACTGATGAAGATCAAAGACTACAGCCTTCAGTATGGGTTACACCTGAACATGAAGAAAATGAAAATCTCACAACTGGACCCGTAAACAACATCATGATAAACAGTGAAGAAATTGAAGTTATCAAAGATTTCACTCTACTTGGATTCACAGTCAATGCCCATGGAAGCAGCAGTAAGCAACCAAAAAACATGTTTCATTAAACAAATCTGTGGCAAAAGACCTCTATAAAATCTTAAAAAAACAAAGGTGTCACTGTGATGACTAAGGTGTGCTTGACCCAAGCCATGGTACTTTCAGTTGCCTTATCTTGTTGTTGTTAGGTGCTGTTGAGTCAGTTCCGACTCACAGCGACCCTATGCAACAGAATGAAACACTGCCCAGTCCTGCACAATCCTCATAATCATTATGCTGGAGCCCATTGTTGCAGCTACTGTGTCAAACCATCTTGTTGAGGGTCTTCCTCTTTTTCACTGACTGTCTACTTTAGCAAGCATGATGTCCTTCTCTAGGGACTGGGCCTCCCTGATAACATGTCCAAAGTATGTGAGACGAAGTCTTACCCTCCTTGCTTCTAACAAGCATTCTGGCTATACTTTTTCCAAGACAGATTTGTTTGTTCTTCTGGCAATCCATGGTATACTCGATATTCTTCACCAAAACCATAATTCAAAGGCATCAATTCTTCTTCGGTCTTTCTTATTCATTGTCCAGCTTTCACATGCATGTGAAGTGATTGAAAACACCATGGCTTGGGTCAGGCGCACCTTAGTCCTTAAAGCCTCGTATGCACTCAAAAGCTGGACAATGAAAAAAGGAAGACTGAAGAAAAATTGATGCATTTGAATTTTGGTGTTGGGGAAGACTATTGAATATACCATTTATTGCCAGAAGAACGAACAAATCAGTCTTGGAGGAATTACAGCCAGAATCTTTCTTAGAAGCAATGATGGCGAGACCTCATCTCGCTTATGTTGGACACGTCATCAGGAGGGACCAATTGCTGGAGAAGGACATCATGCTTGGTACAGTAGAGGGTCAGTGATAAAGAGGAAGACCCTCAACAAGATGGATTGGCACAGTGGCTACAACAGTAGGCCTTAACATAGCAACAATTGTGAGGATGGCACAGGGACAGGCAACGTTTTGTTGTTATATGTAAGGTCACTATGTGTTGGAGCTGACTTCACAACATCTGATAACAACTATGCTAAGTGCCATGATAAAGGTGCAAATAATGTAAATTCGGAAAAAGGAGAAATTACTTTCAGTTAGGAAAATCCTGGAGGAAGTAACACTTCAGCTAGGTCTGAGTGGATGTGACATTCAGAGATGGAGTGAGGAGAAGCAGACATTGGAGGACACCAAGTGAACAAAGGTGTGGGGGAAGGAAATGGATCTGTGCTTGAAAGGAGGTCCAGATTGTCTTTGTTTGCATATACCCTGTTGTAAAATGATGATGACAACCATTTTTTGAACATGAATTTTTGCCAAGTACCTTGAAAATTCAGCAGGATATTTTATCCTTGTTTTTGCACTCCACACAATAACCAGATGAGTTAAGCATTGTTTTCTGTATTTTAAAGACAAGGAAAGAGTTAAACGACTGGAAAATGACTGTGCCATAATTTAAATACAGAACTGGCTAACTCAAAAGCCTGTGTTTCTTTTTAATATACCTGGCTGCCTCTTGAGAATCTCAGGTAATTGATTTTCAGATAGACACATACTTCCTTCTTGAGACTACAAGTTAATATAAATTAGGATTTTCTTTATTTTCATTTCTACATTCTCAACACAGACATTTCCTGCCTCCACCAGCGTGTCCTGGAAACCCCTGGTAAAAACATATTTTTGTCTTTTACCAGCACTGTGTTTCTGAAAAGGTTGCTAGGTGAGCGTGGAATCAGTAACAGAGCTGGATGGTCTGAAGGTGCAGCTCGTTCTGGCTGTAGTGGCTTGAGGACCCACGTCTACAAGCTTTGACCCTCTCCTTTTTCAGTGTCAGATAAATAATAATGTCTAATTATCAAGTTTGAACTTTTAGAATGGAATTTAAGATCTTTTGTGCGCTGGCTCCAGTCAAACTCCCTAAGTTTATTTAAATAGCAGTAATAATACTTCTCCTGTATATCTCAAGGTTTATTGTGGAGTAAAATAAAATTCTGTATGTGGAATACTTTATAAACTATTCACTGCTTTAAAAATATTGTTGTTATAATCATAGTCTTGTGCGACAGTTATATCCTCCAAGGCTTCTGGGTATGTAGGGTTCTTTGTTCCTACACTTGAGTGGCTTCAGATGGCTTATTTTAGCTTTTGTCTCCTTTTTTCTGTCAGACTCAACTGTCATGTCTTTGTACTGGCATTATGCCTCCCTATAATAGCCCCCTCCTCCCTAAATTTGCTGCTTTTAATCAGCAGTCAACTAGGAAACCACAATAGAATTTGTTAGCAATGTGTCTAAAATTAAAGTGATTTTGTTCTTTTGCAAGGGGTGAGAAGAGATGTTTTTTAAAATCTCAATCGGTTTAACCATTTTTGTATTTATTTTTAAAAGATTTTCATAGTTTCTTTTTAATTGCAGAAGTTAATAATACATGCACTTAGTCCTTCAAGCAATGTAAAACAAAAAGTGAAAATGTCCTTCCCCCGCTCCCTTTCCCTTCCCAGCAACTCCCTAGAAATAAGCACCATTGACTGGTATGAATTGCAGAATATTCATATACATAATGCTCTGTAATTTGCTTTTTTACTTAACGAGGAATCATTGATCTTTTTGTGTTAGTGCATTGTCACCCCAAAACCTAGTAGCTTCAAACTATATTTATTATCTCATGGTTCCTGTGGGTCATGAGTGACTTAGCGGGGCGTGGCTGATTTGGGGTCAGATTTGAGGTTGTGGTCACAAAGGTTTGGCCAGAGCTGGAGGACTCACTTCTAAAGTGACTAACTCACATGGCTGGCTGTTGGTGGGAGACCTCACTCAGTTCCATTCCACATGAGCTTCTCTATAGGGCTGCTTGAGTTATCTTCACAACATGGTGGCAGGCTTCCCCAAGAGTGAGTGATCCTAGAGGGTGAGCCAGGTGGAAACTATCCTTTTATGACCTAGCCTCAGAAGTCATGTAGCATCACTTCTGCCACATTTTCTCTGTTAGAAGTGAATCTCTACGTTAGGTTCACATACAAGGGAAGTGGAATTAGGTTTTGAATTTTGAAGGGAGGTGTATCAAAGAATTTGTGGACATATTCTAAAACTACCACAGTATGTATCGCTCTCTCTCATTCATCTTCATGTTTGTGTTTTGAATGTGTCATAATTTCCTTAACTATGCCCCCATTTGCCGATATTTTTACTCTTCTAAACAGTGCTGCACTGAACACATATGCACATGTTTACCAGCTTGAGCTAGGATTTAGCTTAGATTCCTAGAAGTATATACAGTAGCTGTTGGGTTCTGAATAACGGCCCAAGGGGATAGACCGCTTATAATTAAAGAGCCCGAAAGTGTACGTTTTGCCTTTCAGCTGCATTCTGGGTAGCTTGTTCAGAAAGATTTTGGAGTTAGTCATTAGATGCAAGCAGATTCAGAGAAACTTAAAACATAGTTCTTAGAATAAAAAAAATAGTTTACTATGAGAAATGGATAAACTGGAGATAGATATATCAACACGATCGAAATTCATATAAATGTAATGTTGAGTGCAGAAAGCAACTAACAGAAAAATACTCCTAGATGAGGCTAGCGATACAAAATTTTAATATTTGGAAAGCAGAATTATGTTGCTTATAAATAGTATAAAGTAAAAATATAAAGACGTATATGACCCTGAGAGTATGGCCCCGGACACCCTTTTAATTCGGTACTGAAGTCACTCCTGAGGTTCACCCTTCAGCCAAAGATTAACCCGGTTGCCATCAAGTCAATTCTGACTCATAGTGACCGTATAGGACAGAGTAGAACTGCCCCATAGTGTTTCCAAGGAGCAGCTGGTAGATTCAAACTGTCAGCTTTGTAGTTAGCAGCCGAGCTCTTAACCACTGTACCACCAGGGCTTCCAGATAAGGATTAGACAGGCCTATAAAACAAACAATAACACACCTTTTTCAACCATGTATTTGAGACTAAATGGGCACACCAGTCCAGGGGCAAGGACGAGAAGGCATGAGGGGACGGGAAAGCTGGACGAATGGAAATGGAGAACTCAGGGTTGAGAAGGGGAGAGTGTTGACATGTTGTGGGGTTGGCAACCAGTGTCACAAAAAATTTGTGTATTAATTGTTTAATGAGAAACTAATTTTCTCTGTAAACTTTCACGTAAAGCACAATTTAAAAAGAAAAGAAATGTATGAGAATGATAAACCCTAAATTCAGGGTAGTAATTACTTTGAGGGGACTGCAAGTAAGGAGGTTCACACCTTTTGGGGATTTTTCTTAATTGGCAACTTTAGATTCTTATTCAGGATGGTGATGATAACAGATTTTGTATTATTTTTTTGTATGTCTTCATTATTGCTTAATAAAAATTATGAGAGGCTCTTGATTTTTAAATTTTATTATTTTAAAAAATCTCTAAGGAGCTCACTCTTTAGCTTCCGCATTTGGTATTAAATATGTACATTCATTTGTTGGTGGTGATTTTAGTGCACTGAAGATAGTGGTAAGATGAATACATAATTAATACCTAAAATTAACACTTAATATGGGATGCCCTGGAATTCAGGTGAATTTTCATAAGGAAATAATGAGCAAACTAGTGAAAAGGAGCGCAGAGACCTGATTTAAGTTCTGCGTGCCACCATATCTGATAGTGATTTGGGGCATTTGCTTAACCTTCTGAGCCACAGTTTCCTCATATGCAAATTGCAGGGAGCAAACTCACCTCTCAGTGTTATTATACAGATCACATGAAATTAAAAAAAAAAAATTACAATTATGAAAAGCACCTAGCTGGTGGCTGACACACAGCAGATGTTCAATGTTTTCTTCTTACTTCCATAAAGTACTGTCATCTTGAATCTGGTGCCATTTCTGACATTAAGAAAGTACATATATGCCTGAGAGACTTGAAAGTAGCAACACAACAGACACATGTACACCAATGTTCATTGCAGCATTATTCACAATAGCCAAAATGTGGAAGCAACCTAAGTGTACATCAACAGATGAACGGATAAGCAGCAAAATGTAGTTTCTACATACAGTGGAGTATTAGTCAACCATAAAGAGAAATGAAATCCTAATATATCACACATGCATGAACCTTGAAAACATTGTTGAGTGAGATAAGTCAGTCTCAAAGGACAGATACCGTGTGATCTCACTAATATGAAGTACATAGAGTAGATAAATTTATAAAGGTCAGAGTATGGTTACCAGTGGCAGGAGGGAGAAGGAGTGTGGAAATTATTGTTTAGAAAGCATTAAGCTTTTGTTCATGAGCATGGGAACTTTGGCAAAGGACTTTGGTGATGGTTGCACAACATGATTGATGTAATTGATCTCACCGAACTGTATACATGAAAGATATTGGATTAGCAAATGTGACATTGTCTATATATTTTTACAATTTTTTTAAGTATGTATTTTTAGTCATTGCAAAGTTCACATTTTTCCTTGTCTTGCAAGAAAAATAATGTTCAGTACTAAAATTATTAAAATTTCCAGGGTCTTTATACAGGGAATTCAAATTATTTAATAGGGGATACAAAGCTGTACAGTTGTCATCTCTAGGGATTTCTTTTGTGCTGACATTTGAGCAGACAGTTTTTTTTGTTTTTTTTTTTTTGCTGACTGAATATCTCTTTGTTGTGGTGCTTTGAGCTTGTTAATGACCAAATTCTTATGTGGCAGCTGCACATTACACATGCTTATTCTCCATGTTTAGACCGTAAATCTTCTGTAACTGAGTGACAGCACCACCTGCACAGCCTTTTGAGGCTGCAAATATCGCTCTAATCATGTTATTTCAAAGTATTTCAGAAGTGTTTTCTCACATACTTTAGCCTTGGCCGTGACAATGAAACGATATTTGAGGTATGAGAATATGTTGTTGTTGTGTGTTTTACGATGGAGACAGACTAGTAGTATTCCCAGTGTGTAAGTTTGTAGAACATAGAACATCAAGGGTAGTTGATACTTACCCAGCTGAGGTATTAAATACTTGGAGTAATTTTGAGAATGTTTATATTATTATTTTCCTACTTAAAATCTGTTTATTTCCTAGCTTATCATCCGTATCCAGCAATATATTAAGTAAAGGTCAACATTGGAGCAATGATACAATCACTCACCCATCCCAACCAAAGCTTTCTGACTTCGTGGCACTACTTCTTGTGACTGGCAGCCTAACATAGTGATTAAGAGAAGACACTCTTGAGCCAAACTACCTAAGTTCATATCCTGGCTCCTCTAAGTTTGTGACCCTGGGCAAGTTCCTTAACCTCTCTCTGCCTCAGTTTCATTTGTAAAACGGGAATTAATAACACCTGCCTCATAAGGTTATTCTAAAAATGTTAATACTGTATTTATAAAATACTTTAGAAGAGTGCTTGGCTCAGAATGAGCACTATTTAAGATTAATATTGTGAGTTGGACAGGTAGCTATAAAGCACACAGGATTGGCCTTGACATTGTGAGTTCATTCCAAATCATGTCTATTCCCAAGCAATAAAAGCCATTTACTATCCTTTCAGTTAAATGAGTTAGGCCAGCTAATTAGGACAGTGAGGAAAGCAAAGCATTAACAAATGATTGTAGCCTGATCCTGCTTTTCATCTTTGGGAAGTTTCTTGTTAGGGTTGCAGCAGCAATCAGATGCAAACTCAAACAGGGTAATTGAGGAGACTTAAAGAAAGGGTCTGTTTATAGAAGTGTCAGCAAGGTAAAGGGAGACCATCTAGGAAATAGCACTCCGGGCCACCTAGCAGCAGAGGGGCATTGTTACTATCCTTAAGCTAGAGGGACAAGAGGAGGAGCCAGAATCCGGAAAGAATAGGTATACCTGTATCTATCTAAAGTAGTTTCTGGAGCAAACAGTTAATGCTGTCAGCTGCTAATTGAAAGGTTGGAGGTTTAAGTCCACCCACAGGCACCTCGGAAGAAAGACCTTGGTGATCTACTTCTAAAAAAATAAGCCATTAAAAACCTTATTGTGCACAGTTCTCTATAACATGGAATGGACTCCATGGCAACTGGTTTGTTTTTGTTTTTCTTTGTAATTACAAGGCCCTTCAGTCTTTCACCCTTATCTTTGGAATCTACAAGTGCCTCAAGGGGGAAAGCAGAAGATCTTGACTCTTCCAAGATTTCACCATTTTGTTAGTTCTCTACTGCCTTTAAGAGGTTTTTTTTTTTTTTTTTTTAAAATTCATCTTCTCTGGTTGTCTCAGCAGGTAGGTTGATTTGTGTCAAATTTGCCCATTACCAAAGCATATAGCAGGGTTCAGTTACACATTTTTCCATTTAAACTGAAGCTTTATCACCTTCTAGCTGTGTTTCCACAGAGAAGCAAGTTTTTTTAAATCACATCAGTAGAGTACATTCTCATGCAGCAGCTGAGCTTTCAGTGGCTTTATTCATCACCTACATGAGGCACACCCCCTCCCCAAATCTAAATGTTTTCCAAGCCTGACTTCAAAAAGTAGAAAACTGCTATATCTTACAGATTTAGGGATCATTTGGGAATAGTCAAAACCATGACTGTTAAATGCACAAATTGCCAATGGTTGTCTTTATACCTATGTTATTGACTGCCTGATCTACAAATTATACCATTAATAAGTCAAACTTGATCTAAGTAGTGCAAAGTGTGGTGACATGTCTTTAACATGGATCATTGCAGTTGTCAGTGTGAAGAGATTTTTCTAAAACAAGGTCTACTTACTGGTTTTGAAATATGTTACTGTACTTAGACACAGATGACATGCAAATAATTAAATTATGGTAAGTATAACATAACTTGAAGTTACGTACAAAGCATAGGAAATCAGGGACAACCTCAAAGAAGAGGTTCTTTGGAGGCTGGGCTTTGAACATGTGTAGAATTTCACCAGGCTGAGCACAGGTGGGAAGCATTCTAGGCTGAGGAAGTAAAATAAAGCAACAGAAACTTGGCACCGGGCTGCTTGCTAAGGGAAGGGAGGCAGATAGATTCATGCAGCTGGAGCAGAAGGGCGTGGCAGGAGATTAGGTAGCAAAGGGAAATTGGAGCCTTGTCTGTCATGATAAGCGTTTAGACACCCCTTGAGTGTCTCCTCTAGTTCCTGGCACAGTTAGGGGCACATGCTAGAAATGATCAAGTTCTTCCAGAACTATGCCTGGCACTTTGGGAGAGTAAAACGAAAATACAAGATGTAGTTCTTGCACTTAATCATCTGCTAACTCCATTGAACCACTGCCCATCTCTCAGTTTGTCATACTGTGGTGGCTTGCAAGTTGCTGTGACGCTGTAAGATATGCCACCCGTATTTCAAATACCAGCAGGGTCACCCATGGTGGACAGGTTTCAGTGGAACTTCCCAGACTAAGACAGAGTAGGAAAAAAGGCCTGGAGATCTACTTCCAAAAATTGTTGTTGTTGTTAGGTGTCATCAAGTCAGTTCTGACTCATAGTGACCCTATGTACAACAGAACAAAACACTGCCCGGTCCTGTGCCATCCTCACAGTCACCTTTATGCTTGAGCCCATCATTGCAACCACTGTGTCAGTCCATGTTGTTGAGAGTCTTTCTCTTTTTGCACTGACCTTGTGCTTTACCACGCATGGTGTCCTTCTCCAGGGACTGATCCTTCCTGATAACGTGTCCAAAGTATTTGAGACGAAGTCTCTCCTTCCTCACTTCTAAAGAGCATTCTGGCTTTACTTCTTCTAAGACAGATTTGTTTGTTCTTCTGGCAGTCCATGGTGTATTCAGTATTCTTCATCAACACCATGATTCAAAGGCATCAATTCTTCAGTCTTTCTTATTCATGGCCCAGCTTTCTCGTGCATATGAGGTGACTGAAAATACCATGGCCCGGGTCAGGTATACCTTAGTCCTCAAAGTGACATCTTTGTCTTCTAACAATTTGAGGAGGTCTTTTGCAGCAGATTTGCCCAGTGCAATGCTTGTTTTGATTTCTTGACTGTTCCTTCCATGGGCATTGTTTGAGGATCCAAGTAAAATAAAATCCTGGACAACTTCAATCTTTTCTCCATTTATCATGATGTTGCTTATTGGTCCAGTTGTGAGGATTTTTGTTTTCTTTATGTTGATGTGTAATCCATACTGAAGGCTGTAATTTTTGATCTTCATCAGTAAGTTCGTCAAGTCCTCTTTGCTTTCTGAAAGCAAGGTTGTGTCATCTGCATATTGCAGGTTGTTAATGAGTCTTCCTCCAAACCTGATGCCGCGTTCTTCATATAGTCCATCTTCTTGGATTATTTGCTCAGCATACAGATTTAATGAGTATGGTGAAGGCATACAACCCTTATGCACACTTTCCTAATTTTAAACCATTCAGAATCCCTTTGTTCTGTTTGAACGACTGCCCCTTGGTCTGTGTTCAGGCTTCTCATGAGCACAATTAAGTGTTCTGGAATTCCCATTCTTTGCAATGTTATCCATAATTTATTGTGATCCACACAGTCGAATGCCTTTGCATAGTCAATAAAACACAGGTAAACATCTTTCTGGTAGTCTCCGCTTTCAGCCAAGATCCATCTGACATCAGCAATGATATCCCTCATTATACATCCTCTTCTGAATCCAGTTTGAATTTCTGGCACTTCCCTGTCGATGTACTGCTACAATCGCTTTTGAATTATCTTCAGCAAAATTTTACTAGTGTGTGATATTGTTTGATAATTTCTGCACTCTGTTGGATCACATTTCTTTGGAATGGGCACAAATATGGATCCCTTCCAGTCAGTTGGCCAGGTATCTGTCTTCCAAATTTCTTGGCATAGATAAGTGAATGCTTGCAGCGTTGCATCTGTTTGTTGAAACATCTCAGTTGGTATTCTGTCAGTTCCTGAATTGTTTTTCACCGATGCCTTTAGTGCAGCTTGGACTTCTTCCTTCAGTACCGTCAGTTCTTGTTTATATGCTGCTTCTTGAAATGGTTGAACATTAACCACTTCTTTTGGTACAGTGACTATATGTATTCCTTTCATCTTTTGATGCTTCTTGTGTCATTCAGTATTTTGCTCAGAGAATCCTTCAGTATGGGAACTCGAGGCTTGAACGTTTTCTTCAATTCTTTCAGCTTGAGAAATGCTGAATGTGTTCTTCCTTTTTGGTTTTCTAACTCCAGGTCTTTGCACATTTCATTATAATACTTTACTTTGTCTTCTTGAGCCGCCTTCTGAAATATTCTGTTCAGCTCTTTTCCTTCATCATTTCTCCCATTCGCTTTAGCTGCTCTGTGTTAAAGAGCAAGTTTCAGAGTCTCTTCTGACATCCATTTTGGTCTTTTCTTTCCTGTCTTTTTAATGACCTCTTGCTTTCTTCACGTATGATGTCCTTGATGTCATCTCACAACTTGTCTGTTCTTTCATCATTAATGTTCAGTGTATCATATTTGTTCTTGAGATAGTCTCTAAATGCAGGTGGGATATACTCAAGGTCGTACTTTGGCTCTTGTGGACTTGTTTTAATCTTCTTCAGCTTCAGCTTTAACTTGAGCATTTGATGGTCTGTTCCACAGTCAGCCTCTAGCCTTGTTCTGACTGATAATACTGAGCTTTTCCATCGTCTCTTTCCACAGATATAGTCAATTTGATTCCTGTGGATTCCATCTGGCAGGTCCACTTGTATAGTTGCCATTTATGTTGTTGAAAAAGGGTATTTGCAATGAAGAAATCATTGGTCTTGCAAAGTTGAGTCATGTGATCTCCGGCATCGTTTCTATCACCAAGGCCTTATTCTCCAACTACCAATCCTTCTTTGTTTCCAACTTTCTCATTCCAATCACCAGTAATTATCATTGCACCTTGATTGCATGTTTGATCAATTTCAGACTGCAGAAGTTGTTAAAAATCTTCAATTTCTTCACTTTGGTATTAGTGATTGGTGTGTAAATTTGGATAATAGTCATATTAACTGGTCTTCCTTGTAGGCGTATGGATATTATCCTATCACTGACAGCATTGTACCCAGGATAGACCTTGGAATGTTCTTTTTGATGATGAATGTGATGCCACCCCTCTTCAAGTCATTCCCTGCATAAGTAAACCATCTGATTGTCTGATTCAAGATGGTCAGCACCAGTCCATTTCAACTCACTAATGCCTAGGATATCAATCTTTATGCAGTCCGTTTCATTTCTGACAACTTCCAATTTTCCTACATTTATACTTCATACATTCCACATTCCAATTAATAATGGATGTTTGCAGCTGTTTCTTCTCATTTTGATTCATATCACATGAGCAAATGAAGGTCCCAAAAGCTTGACTCCATCGATGTCATTAAGGTTAACTCTACTTTGAGGAGGCCACTCTTCCTCAGTTGTATTTTGAGTGCCTTCCAACCTGAGGGGCTCATCTTCCGACACTATATCAGACAATGTTCCATTGCTCTTCATAAGGTTTTCACTGGCCAGTTTTTTCAGAAGTAGACCACCACATCCTTCTTCTTAGTCTGTCTTAGTCTGGAAACTACTGAAAATTGTCCACCATGGGCAACCCTTCTGGTATTTGAAATACCAGTGGCCTGGCTTCCAGCTTCACAGCAACACCTAAGCCACCACAGTACAACAAACTGACAGATGAATGGTGGACTTTCAAAAATGAGCCAATGAAAACCCTGTGGATCACAGAACATTGTCTGAGACTTTGACTCACTTACTTTGGGCATGTCATCAGGAGGAACAGATCACTGGAGAAGAACATCATGTTTGGTAAAGTGGAGGATCAGCAAAGGCAAGGGAAACCCTCGATAGACTGACACAATGGCCACAACAACAGACTGAAACATAACCACAATCATGAAGATGGTGCAAGACCAGGCAACATTTTGTTCTGTTATACATGGAGACTGTGAGTCAGAACCAACTCAACAGCCACTAACAACAGCAGTTCCACTTAAAAGATAAGACATCTTATATTAATGTTTAAGTAACAATAATAAATAGGGTGTTCAGTAAAAAGGAAAGCTGAGGTGAAAATTTCACTGGCCCCAACCCACCATATTGTAGCTATATTGTTTCCTTGTCTTGCTTACTAGACCATGAACTCCTTACAGATAAGGATTGCATCTTTTCTGTGTCTGCAGAGCCTCCTAGCATAGTTCTTGGCACGGAGTAGGTACTAGACAAATGTTTGAATGGATGTGAGGAAGGAGTGAGCTTGGCTGGCTCCTAGACAGTGAGAAGTCAGCCTCACTGGAGCATGTTGGGGAGGAGTAGTAGAGAGGGGGATCCTGTTCCACAGAAAACTAGGACTGCCAGAATGAGAAGCTTGAAGGTTTACAGCAGGAACAGAGGCAAAATATCAGTCTTGCCTGATGTCCTTGCGATTGTGATTCATGCCTTTTTTGTAATTAACTCAGGTTACTAATTGTGGGTTGAGACAATGGTAATGGAATAGAATGGGTGAAACCTAGTGCAGCTGCAGAACAAAGCCTGGATGTGGTTGATACAGCCTCTGCCAAATCATGCCAGCACCTTATCTCTTGGCTATCTGACTGCTCTGAGAAGCCATGCTGTTTTTTTGACCCTCTCTGCTCAGCTTCTTTCCATACAGCTTTGGGAGTGAGCAGGATCACCCTCCAGACTTTGATTTTCCTTAAACAGACCTGGACTCCTGCTTATAGTTGTCAGTGTTCAGTGTCCTTAAAGCAGGTAATTGCTTTGACTGAAAATGCTTCTTTCCATTCTTGCCTGAATAAACAGACATCCTGTTTATATTAATAAAAGATTAATGCATTTCAGCAGAGTAGATGATGGTGTAACTAAAATGTGGAAGTAAAATTTACTGCAGATATACTATTAACTTGTGTAAGACACCTGATTATTATTGCTCTTTGTTCCTATATATACTGTTGTTTTTCTCTTTTGAAAATTTAATTTCTGAATTAAGAAATTCATAAAATCTATTTGATTTTCCAAAAATGGACAGTTCTTTATGATACTTTAAAAAAGTTTTCTCATGAATTTGTAGATAATTTTTTTGACTCTATAGATGTTTCAATTCTGTGGGATTTTTGATTGTCAGATACTTGAATTCAGATTTTTTAGAATGAGTCTGTGACTCTGTAAAATGGAGAAAGTCTTCTTTGTTTTCTAAAGAAAAATGAGTATTTCTGGGACTACACTGATAATTAGTTGATGGGGTAAGGTGAAATATTCTATAGGAAAGAGGTTCTCAAGGTTTTTAATGTTTAAAAACATTCTCAGAACCCCACACGAGAGTATTCTTTAGTTTACTCTAGCTGCATGTCCACACTTGGAATCACAGACCACTCAGAATAACTCTGTGCCACTAGAGATGTATGATCATTAGCTTAAATATCTCTGTATTTTTGACAACTATAATAGGGACTGCAAAGTTACTACTATCCCATTTAAAAATAACTATGAGATTTGGGGGAAAAAAACGAGTGTGTATGTCAAGTCTGGTTTAGGTGTGTATTTGATACCCTGATGGAAAAACCATGTTATCCTTAACTTTAAAATATTTAGGTTAAAAGGGAAAAAATGGCACCTAGCTATTTTTGGACTCAAGGTTGTATGAGTAACCTATGTGAGTATCCCCTTTCCAGGAGTAAGGAAAATATTTCAACAGAGCAGGATTATACAAAGATAGTTGAAATAAATCCACATGTTGAAGTAGATGACTACTTGTATTTGGTACTAGAAAAAAATAGGCTGCTTCATAGTGTCCTTGGCCTTGTTGCAATAATAAGGTGGCTGACTGGTGTTAATACAGAAAGGCCTGGGGTGTCATATTTTTTCTTTTTAGATATTTGTATTGATAGATTGAAAATACCCCTAATAGCATCCTTTTGGGATCCCCAATACCATCTTCACGGACTTGAAGGAGTCCTTGGGTGGCCCAGATAGTTAAGCGCTCAACTACCAGCCAAAATGTTGATAGTTCAAACCCACCCAGAGGCATCTCAGAAGACAGGCTTCGTGATCTGCTTCTGAAAGGTCACACACAGCCTTAAAAACCCTATGAAGCAGTTCTGCTCACACACATGGGGTCGCCATGAGTTAGAAGCAACATAACAACAACTAAGAAGAACAACAGCATCTTCTTAAATATGGTGTTACTCAGATAGTGGTGATGACAGTCATGAGAAACAGTGCCTACCGCTCAGCCTCCCATAGGTAGCTTTCTGGTGCAGCTCTGTAGGTGCGGTCACAGTGAATGAAACCAATGATAGGAAAGAGTAGACTGTCATTGAGCACTTCCTCCGCAGCAGACACTGTACTGAGCGCTCCACAGAACTTACCTCAGTTAATTCCCACAAACTTCTATGAGGTAAGTACTGTTAATATTCTTATTTTATGGATGAGGAAGGGTAGTGAATCTCAGAGAGGTTAAGTAACTTGTTTAAGGTTCCTGTCTTAGTTTCCTAGTGCTGCTATAACAGAAATACCACAAGTGGGTGGCTTTAAAGAACAAAAATTTATTTTCTGACAGTTCTAGAGGCTAAAAGTCCAAATCAGGGTCTTGGCCTTGTCAATTTCTTCCTTGAAGGTTGTCCTGGGCATTGCATGGCTCCTTGGCTTATATACTATCCTTACATGGTGTTTGTCTTCCCCCTATGTGTGTGTGTATCTGTCTTTTCTGCTTTTTTTATAACTCAGAAGTAATTAGGACTGACCCTACACTGGTATGACCTCAACTGATTGATTCATTACATTACACTGCATTACATTACATTACATTACATTACATTGCATTGCATTGCATTGCATTATGGAAGATAATCTGCTCTACCCAAGGCCAACTGATTTAATCTCATGATTAAATCATAATGGCATATGGCCAGGATTTCAATATACATTTCGGCAGGACAATCCATAACAGTCCACCAGCAAGTGAGTGGCCAACTGGTCCAGAGCTTGAGCTCTTTTCCCACTGTGCATGCTACCTCCCGTATGGAAAGTATCACCAGCACTTGGTAAAGAGAAGAGCTCAATAAATAGAAGCTCTAATTCTACCATAGAAAAATTGGGCTAGAGGAATAGTTCTTTTACCACAGAACAGGAACGGAGAGCTGATTTGACTGTTCTGAATATTTTTATGGCTGTGCCAAAACATCACTCATACACGTGTGTTTATTCTTTATTTGGTTCCTCTTATTGTGGACTGAACACTGCAGCCTCTGAGAAGAAAGGTACATGGATGCTGTTATTACAGTCCTTCACTTCCCTTTCCTGTAATAGTTGAAACCAGGAGTCAAGACCAAGAGATTCTTACATATCTGATAGAAATCTATAGATGCTCCCAAGTTCTATTTAAACAATTTTTGAGAGTGGTCTGACAAGTATTACTCTAGCTGCAGGTCCACACTTGGAATCATAGACCGCTCAGAATAACTCTGTGCCACTAGAAATTTATGATCATTATCTTAAATATCTCTGTATTTTTGACAATTATAATAGGGACTGCAAAGCTACTACTATCCTATTTAAAAATAACTGAGATTTGGGGACTCACCTCACAGTGATGAGTTTAAAAGATCTGGAAATGGAACCAGCTCAGTGTACAACCACGGGTACCAGTTGTGCAGAGAGACATTTTGTTATCAATGAAAAAAAGAAAGCTTGAACCTGAGCATGGACAACTATGTGTCACATACACCCCTTGCCAGGTGGCTCCACCCCCGCACCTGTCCTAGCTGAGGTGTTGCATTTAGTAGGGTACAGTTCCTATCCAGAATAATGTCAGAGTAATAAAACTACAGTGATTCCGAGTTGGAACTTCTCCCCTCCACCAGCTCGGCTTGGAAGCCTGCCATGGGAAAATTGGCATTGTTGGCTTCCATCCTTGCTCCACCTTTTCTTCCTCTCACTGTAGCTGTTTTTGACCTTTACGGGATCAGGTCTAGAGGAGTTTAAGGGAAAAAAAGCCAGTGGGCTGTGGCTGAGATGTTTCATCTGGCGTAGGGGCCTTCTGGATGACAAGCGTGTCCTTCTCTTTGGCAGATTTCTGGGAGACCCTCTTTTTCCTGCCTGGGCCTTCCCCAGCAACCCTCTTGATTCAGCAGGGCTTCCCCTCCAGCTAACCCTCACCATACTTTCTTGGGTCCTAGCTTGCAGTGTTCCTCCCCTCCGCCCCCCGCTGGTTATCCTCACCCTTCTAGGCAGTACTCTCTTGGGAGGCTGTCTTTTCAGACACCCGCAGGCCGCTTTCTTCCATAAGGTCTAAGTGGTTTATGGCAAGTGAGCACCTTTGCAGTCAGTGTGGATACAGTCTACTCCTCCTAGCGGAGCCTTTGAACTCTGCTGCTGGGTAGAGACAGCTCAGCCCCAGCGTCTCACCTATAGAGTTACTTTTCAAGCTGAGTTAGTTTCTTGTCCCTCTAAGTCCAGGAGATACCTGCCCAGCTCTTCAGGTGGTTCCTTCAACGTCTTTCCAGCTTGGTTTGAAGTGAGGAGTAGTGTTCTCCTGTTTTTCTACCATGGGCAGAGGCGGGAGCAGACACAGCCCACTGACACTCTCCCTTCCAACAACATACCCTCTTTAGGCCATTTCAACTTCAGATTATCAGTGGCTGGAGGAGACTGACTAGCTCAGACAAGCAGAGTCAAATAGGACTTCCCCCTATGCACATCCTGGGTGGACAGTCTATTCTGACATCTCTGTAAAAGTGTCCTGTGCAGGTGCTAACTGTGCCACCCCCAGAGGTGCTAATCAGTATCTGAACAGTTAAGGTAAGAGGGAAGGCCAGACTTCAGTGGTGGGACAGTACCATTTGCAGAGGGGAAGAAATGATTACTTATTATTTTACACAACAAGGAGGTTGGGTCACCAGATGTATGTGTTCTAACCTTGAAGAGAGCACCTTGCATTGCAGTTTGTACATTTAGCCATCATGAAACAAAATTTAATACAACACTTCTTTTGTGTGTTTTATCAGTGTAGACATTTTCAGCTACTTAGCTGTTTATTCAGCAAATTTAGATTTTCTTAGTTGGAGAACTAACCTATTGCAGCTCCCTATTTTTGCCCATGTGACTTTGGACAGTATCTCTGAGGAATTTTTTATGATGGCAGGGAGAGGGGGAGTAGGCTGAGTGTGTGTGTTGAATCCAAAAGCAGCATTTTGTTCATTGTTTTACTCTGCAAAGATCATTCTGTTCTAAAGATATGATATAAACACTGGTTCTTTGCTGTATTGAATTTCATTACAATAGAATTCATTCACCAGTTTAAAAAAAGAGGTGATTATTTCAGTGCTAAAGTGTATTACTTATATCCACATAGAGCATTCAGAATTGAATAATAAAAGATTAGTTCAAGTTTATAGCATTTATATCATCTACTTAATTTATAATTAGTACAGAAGTATTCATTCCTTTGGGTTTTTTATGTTTTTTTTTTTAAATCAAGATAGTACTCAGTTCAAAGAGACAACATAATAGAGACCCAAAGTCAAGGGGTAAAATAGGAATTTGAATAGTAAAAGCTGATATGCAAATAAGTAGTGCTATTTATACATTTAAATTGGGGGAAAAAAAATACTGAAGTCCTTCAAGAATAAGTCCAAAATAATTGTGGGAGATAGGATGATAATTCCTGAAATAATCACTTTTTAGTGCATGACGGCAGGGGTGGTGCAGGGATCACGGAGGCATTGTGGCTGCTCTCCCTGTCTCCCTGGGGGAAGGAGAGGGTATGCCCAGTGGTTAATTCTCTCCACCGTTAGTTGTTTATTTTAAATCATCGTTAATGATTTCTCCTATACATAATTTGGCTTTGGATTTTTAAAGCCTTCAGAAGTAGTTTTAGAAATATCCTTACAACTATGAAAATGGTTGCCATTATGAAATTTCCAACCAGCTATATTACACTGTGGTATTTCGCTTCCTACTGCATTGGGTGAAGTTGGCTTTACCCTTACAAAGAATGTTTCACTCGTGTTCACATCCCAGTGACAGAGTTAGAAACACACAGCTATTGATTGTCCTCAAAGGTCTTTGGAGGGATGTGGCAGAGCGGCTTTAACTTAAAAAGCCTTTTTTTTTTTTTAATGCATTAGTTTTTCATCCATTCAGCAAATATTTGTCGAAGGCCCCTTACTTGATAGGAAGTATGTTAAGATGTTCAGACCCAGAGATGAGAAAGACACCATCCCTACACTGAAGGAACTTAGTGTTCTGGATTTTAAGTTTTCCATGTCTTCACAAAAATTCCTAACTATATGTAAATTTAGGCTGGTTCCTGTTGAGTATTTTACTAGTTTGAGATATTTTATTGCAGTATAGTGCAAAGTACTAATGGAATAAATATTTTTCCTGCTGCTGGATTTGCTACATCTCTCTTTATGTGTAATCATGAAAGTCACAATGAAGTGGGATCTTAATCTCCTAAGTCATAGCTACAGTTTTAATGTTTCTTGACATTCTTGCAGGGAATCCCCAACAAGTGCTTTCCGGCGATAAAAACCCATCTTCCAACAACACTGTAAAACCGTCAACAACTGCAGTTTCCTCAGTCTCAAGCAACGTATCAGTTACCACCTTGAAACCCAAAGTAACATCTCACACGTCAGCAGTTACAACTTCCACCACCGTAAAGCCTGCCCCCAACAGAACAAGTATTTCACAAAGCACATCTCGGATGTTAACATCCACAATGACCACCACCCACAATAGTTCGGTGACATCTGTTTCTTCATCAGTAACAAGTATGTATTGAAATTGACTGATTTTTCCTCTGCTGAAAATAATTGTTAAATGCCACTTTTAGCTTATCATTCCTTTCTGCAAAAATAACTATATAGATTTAGACAGTGATTTTTTATAAATTAGATGTGAAGATCAGAATAAGAGTCAATGGACCTAGTATTCTTCTCCCTTTTTTTTTTAAACGTGAAATAATGACAGTATATAACCCATCTTTGAATAAGTAATTTATTCTAACAGGGAATTTTATTTTACCTAGTGGGAAATTTTGTCATACATTTTACTCTTTCTGCCTCATTCTGGAAAGGAATTGGGTGGACTCAATGTGAACTTTGGTTATAACTCATTTGGACCATAACTATATTTTAAAATGGTAGCAGATATAATCATGTAAATAATATTAGTATATAGGACACAGTATTAGAAAGCACTCTTTATTTTTTGAATTTGTTTAAAGTATAATTCTTGTAAGACCATGAATTCAAAAACCTTTTTAAGAAGATTCTCTTTGAAGTTATCCAGAGTTGAAGTTCTGTTTAAAAGCTAGTGATTATATTTATCAGAACAAGTAGCAGACTTTATGTTTTCCTTTTATGTTTTTATATATGTCTACTCTATATATTTTATTTATTACTGTAAGTTATCTATTAAAATCAACTTTCCCAGCTGTTCCAGGGTCTCTTGAAGCAGTAAAACCAAAATAGTTAAAATTCCCAATAATTTGTTCCAAAATGAGAAATTTCAGTTAGAACCACTAACTTATATTGGATCTAGTCAGGATTACATCTGTGTTACCCAGGCCTCATTTCTTCAGGCACAAACTCTTCATAGATTATAGAAGAAAAAAATTTCCCATTCTTGCTGCTTCTAGGGTTTTAGTAGCCTGTCCAAGTACAGCACTATCAAACACTTGAATGAACTTAAGATCTTGGGGTTTCAGTTAAGGACATGTATTGACAGAATGGAGGAAACTAGAACCAGGCAGTCACTAGACACAAAGCAGGCTAGAAAGCAGCTTTCTATGCCTGGATATCCCCTCACCCCCAGTTCAGTGCTCCAACACAAAAATTCAGAAAGTTTTAGTTTATTACAGTGTTTAAAAAAAAAAAAAAGGCACTAAAGCCTGTGTTTTTGTTTTTGTTTTCTTTTAATCACAGCGAGTATTAATTTTAAAGAAAATAAAGGATCAAAATTTGATACTGGCAGCTTTGTTGGTGGTATTGTACTAACACTGGGAGTTCTATCTATTCTTTACATTGGATGCAAAACGTATTATTCCAGAAGAGGCATTCGATATAGAACCATGTAAGTTTTGATTGAGACATTTTCTGTTGTTGTTCATTTCTCTGTTTCTTTAATGTGAATACCATGACTAAATATCAAAGTCAGAGTTCATCTCAGGGATGAGTAATTTGTAGATTTATGAGTTACTTCCCATTACCTCTCTAAGCCCATAGTAAATTGTTTATGTACAAGCTTGTGATTATAATTATTTGCAAATGAAAATGTATGTATGTACCTATAAAAATGTTTGTATTTTACTAGTGTCATGCTTTTGTCCCAGAGACCCAAGTTCATCTAACCCTTCATTTGCTCATACGTCTAATTATAAGAAATACCACATCAGGTCTCATCAGGCTGTTGACCTAGTATGTCCTGTGTCTACTGGTAGCACTAAATAGACTCCTCAGTAAAAATACGGTTTTTGAGTTCTATGACAAAGACTTCAAAACTAAAATTCTTCAGACAGCCTCACTTTTCTCTGTTGATTTACTGTTTTAAATGAGTTGCTATTAGTAAAACTACCTTTTCAGATGAGCTTTATCAGCAAGCCCCAATCAACAAACCATCTTCACCCTAAATGTAGCTCTATAAGATTGATGGTTTTCGAAGGTATCACCTCCCAGCTTTTGCTGCTACAACAAAGTCCTTTTTCTCTTTGTCTTTTGAGCCTTATATGTACAGAGCCGGTTTGTTCTTTTGATCATTTTAGGTACTCTTCTTGGGAACTAAGAAAGCTTACTAATGTCTGTCTTAGGAGTTGTACACAATATTGTTCTAAGTGATGATTGGTCATGATTTATTTTTTGTTAATCTAAAATATTCCTCAGAATAAACAACCATTTTCCAAAATTTGCTCTGTGGGTTAACAGTGCTACTTGGAAACTGCTCCTTGTCATACACATAGGTGTCCTATACACAGAATTTCCACATCAAAACCATTTGGAAAATGCTGGATTGAGCAAAGTAAAACACTTTACTACTAGACTTCTCTAAGCCTTTAATATGCTGATGTACATTATGAATTTCCAGGAGAGGAATCTAGTATAAAACTTTTCTCAAATTTTTTATTCAAGTATTTGTTAAATGAATAGCTCTCCCCCCAACCTCCTCTTTTTGTTTTCAGGGTACATCTCTTGGAAGTAGTATTGTGTGGGACACATTTTGAGAAGTATTAGACTATTTGAGGGAGCCTTTCCTTTGACACTAGACATGTGTCAATACATATAAAAGCAAATAAAACTTCTTGATACATTAAAGAGGTACTAATTTATAACAGGTACTAAATACGAATATGGAGAGTTTCTGAGCTTTTCAATTCATTGACAAAACTTCTGAATAAAATAGTCTTATCAGTGAAAATGGACTTGCAAAGTTATATTGCTAATAATATTTAAACAAAAGTGATAATCTAAGAAAAAAAATCATACTTAAAAGTTACCTTGCATTTATTCATCATACTAAACTCACTTTAAAAGAATATCAAGGTGGTATTTTGCCAGATTAAAGGCATATTCAGAAACATTAATTCTCTCTCCTTTTTTACATCAACTCACAAAAGAACAAAAATACCTAAAGGAAATTGTGATCAAATAGTGTTAACTTAGAAATGCTTTAAAATTTGAAATATTTTTTAAAACCACTACATATTTCTAGAAGTATTTCTCATGTTTTCTTGGTAAATTTCACTTACACAGAAGGCACATTTTGATTACAGTAAATTAAACATCATTTTTTATAAGGTCAATATTTGTTGATATGGCTAAGGCTGTTAAATAGTGAAGCAATTAAATTAAAATGTGCTATTTTCATTTTAAACCCACCTTAACTAAAAAATATGTGATTTTAGCTTTGTGCACTAATTTTTCTTACGTATACATGACCAGATAATGCTGCATGCAGGCACTGTGAAAGAAGACAGAGCCCAGAACCCCCACAGTAAGAGAACTGTGCTGGCAGAAGCAGAATTTGATTCTAATAGAAGTCTTATTTTCATATAGGAGTCAGTAGATGATGAAAGTACCATATTTAAGCAAGTCTGTATGTACCTTTTTGTTGTTTTCCACATTGTAACATCTCTGAAATTATATCTTACAATCAATGGGATGAGAAAGCATTATTATAGCTTAATTGGCTGTTGAATTAAACAAGTCAAATGTTAAACTGGATTGTCTGTTTGACAGCCTTAACTACTGTTTTTCTTAGTGCTACATTAGAAAAAAAAATAGTGCATTTTAAAGTCAGTAGTTCCTTTGAAGCCATAAAAAAAAGGCATATCATAAGGGCTTAATGTTGGTTCCATTAAAGGAACTGAGACCTTCTGTATGTAGGAATAATAAGCATTTCTTTACCTAGGAATAATGAACATTTCTAGTTTTCACTTATTGGATAGTAAACGGTTGCCATCAGTTGATTCCAACTCATAGGGACCCTATAGGACAGAGCAGAATTGTTCCATCGGGTTTCCAAGGAGCAGGTGATGGATTCGAACTGCCACCCTTTTGGTTAGCAGCCGTAGCACTTTAACCACTGTGCCAGATTGGATAATAACAGAGAGTTAAAATTTAGCTCCTTGTTTCTTAGAGTTGCAGAGAGACACAGTGGAGTGAAGTGGTTAGAGATAAGGCTCAGGGTAGACAGACTTTGTTTGGAGCCCTGGTTCTGCTGTTGACTAACAGGGTGCCTTCCCGTGCTTATTAGTGTGCAATGGTCAAGAGCTCAGGCTCTGGACACAAGAGTTCACTTAAGTCCTTAGCGTTTGATCCTCTGCAAAATGAGATAATAAAAGTGCCTTCTGCATAGGGCTACTGGGATGATTACATGATATATGGATGTAAAGTCTTTAGCATAACACCTGGCACATAGTAGATGCTCAAGCAATGGTGGTTTTTTTATTTTTTAATTTTTTATTGTTGTAGTTTAGATGAAGTTTACATTTCAAGTTAGTCTCCCATACAAAAATTTATACATAGTTATGTGACCCTAATTGCTCTCCCCATACTGTGACAGCACACTTCTCCTTTCCACCTGATTCCCCATGTCCATTCAACTAGCTCCTAACCCTCTCTGCCTTCCCATCTCACCTCCAGGCAGAAGCTGCCCATGTAGTCTCTTGTATCTACTTGAGCTAAGAGACACACTCCTCACGAGTATCACTTTATGTCATACAACCCAGTCCAATTCCTGTCCGAAGAGTTGGTCTTGGGAATTGTTTTAGTTCTGGGCTGATAGAGAATCCAGGGACCATGCTTTCCGGGGTTCCTGCAGTCTCAGACCATTAAGTCAGGTCTTCTTACTAGAATTTGAGTTCTGCACCCCACCTTTCTCCTGCTCCATCAGGGACTCTCTGTTGTGTTCCCTGTCAGGGCGGTCATTGGTAGTAGCCGGCTACCATCTAGTTCTTCTGGTCTCAGGCTGATGAAGGAAGTCCCTGGTTTATGTGGCCCTTTCTGTCCCTTGGGCTAGTATTTTCCTTGTCTTTGGTGTTCTTCATTCTCCTTTACTCCAGGTGGTTGGGACCAATTGATGCATCTTAGATGGCCGCTTGCAAGCTTTTAAGACCCTAGATGCCACTCACCAAAGTAGGATGCAGAACATTTTCTTAATAAGCTTTGTAATTGCCAGCTGACCTAGATGTCCCCTGAAAGCATGGTCCCCAGACCCCTACCCCTGCTACTCTGTCTCTAAAAGTGTTTGATTGTATTCAGGAAACTTCTTAGCTTTGGTTTAGTCCCGTTGTGCTGACTCCCCCTGTAGTGTGTGCTGTCCTTCCCTTCACCTAATTCTTATCTACTATCTAGTTAGTATTGTTTTGTTTTTTAAAGAGGGTTATAATAACTAACTGGGGAAAAGTCTCACAGCCACTCAGAAGTAGAGCAGGGGTTGTCTGTTTGACAACCTTAACTACTGTTTGAGTCCTTAACCACTACAGTTTTTACCAGATACTTTCACATAAGAAACTTTATGTAAGGCAATGACAATTCATTTTGATTCTGAAGCTTGAAATTGTTCTAAGGTTACTTCACTTGCAAATATGAGTATATAAGTAATTTTGATACTAATATAAGATCGAAAGTAATTATAACCTTTGATATATTACAGTGATGAACATGATGCCATCATTTAAGGAAATCCAAGGACCAAGGAAAGAAGATTGATTGATGCAGCCCTATCAATTAATTTTGGTTTATTTTTAGCTTAAATATTCTCTTCTTGGAACTTGTAGAAACAGGCCATGCGTATAATGATTCAGTGCATTATATAAATCTGTAAAGAATCCTCGTGATTACTAAAAGTAAAGGGAGTTTGGTGTGGATTTTTTTAGTGAACATTTGGAGCTGGCAAACAATTAATGCAATGATTACATTCACTTTTCGCACACATAATAGTAAAGACAGGCAAGCCCTCTCCCATTTTCTTGTGGCATTGGTCATCTAGGGCCAGTATTGGAAGACAGCATCACTTAAAGGCAGGATGCCATCTGGGCATACAAATAAGGAGCTTGTCAGAGTACTCAGGATTTTGCGTGCTTTTGTTGCTCACACAAAGAACTTCAGTGCTGAGTATATCCTAGTTACTAATGCCACACAGCTGAAATTATACAATTGAGTAAACCAGGTCCTAAATGTAATTTTAGTTTAAGTCTCTCTTCAAAAAGCATCATTTTATGTGTTTTAAAGTGTGCTCGTTGGTTTAGAAACTAACACACATCTAAAAACAAATCTTCAAATTAAACCAGAAACAATACCTGGCTTAGCCGTGTTAGAGATCAATTGGAGCACTGGATAGACAGTATTTTTATTAACTTCTTTTGAACTTTCAGTGTAAGTTGATATAAATTTCTCTTTGGCTTTTTGCTGTAAAATTTCAATAAATTGTAATGTTTAACATGACAGTGTTTTAAAGACTTAGTTGCTAGTGTTAAGTAACCTGGCATTATAGGAAAGAACTCCTAGAAGGTAGAATATTTGCTATTGTTAAGAATGTTGTCGCCACTGGAAATTGCTTTTATTTCACATTCACTTGTTAATTTTAATTTTGTATTTAGTGAATATTTTTAAGAGGTGTAGAGCTGCTTTCAATATTTAGAAATGTCTAATGGAGTGTAAACACAACTTAAAAAAAAAAATCTTTTACATGGTTTCCAAAACAACATTGAACTCTATATAGTTGAAACTATAGATTAATGCTGTGTTTATCAAGCCAGGGATTATGGGGTCCCCCGTAGACTACTAAAAGCTTCAGGATGAAAATGTAGCTTTTTCATGCAGTGTCAATTTTACTTAAAGATTTGGGGAAAAGGCATTTTTATACTAAAACAAACAAAAATGTATTTTGGAATAAATTCTTAATGACGTTTTAAAAGAGGAATTTTTAAGACAGGGAATTTCCTACTTCCTTATTTGGGCATTCCCCCAGACTATTCCTCTTCCTCTGCTGAAGGGGAGGAGAAAAAGCACAGTATTGTAGGGGCACCAGCATTAGCCAGTGTATTCTGGAGTGTTTTCAGTTTTACAGTTTATATCCCAGCACTTAAAACTCAGGGTCAGGTTTTGACAAAAGAGGTATTTAGTTACACTAAATACTAAGATAGGACCCCTATCTTAGATGGCCAAAGTAAATTGCACCAATACCTGATAGCCTAAAAATAAGCTAAGATGTCCTAATGAACATACACTTGCATTTAATAGGGATAAAATATAACTTTTGTGATCGGCTTGAATTTGCAGAGAATGCCAGATTATCAAGAATTTGGACATAAAAGGATCATTTTTATTTGCTGTGCATTATGGCCAATTGATGTGATCAATATGGATGATAAATATTATCCAAAATATGGATAAGATCTATGTAGTTAGTGCATGCAGTGTAGCAGAAATTTTATGAAACACGTGTTTAATTAGTTTGAAAAGAGATGTGGGATCATAGGTTGAGTTGCATGTTACTAACTTGGCCCTAAACTGGTCATTCAGTCACTGCTTTCATTCCTCTGCAAATATAGTTAAGATATATTTTATAGTAATAGGGGCCTTTTAAATCTACCTTTTTTCTAACTAAAAAAAATTGTTTTATCTCCTGCATCCTTGATATTTCAGTACTTCAAGTCAGTCAGAACTTTGTGGACAGGCCTGAAGTTTTCCTTGAATATTTGTTTCTTTAGCACTTTGAAGATGTAAGACCACTTTTTAAGTACTAAATGTCCATTGTTTGCCTTGCAAGCTTCCTCAGCTTTGGTTTGAGATAATTTAGTTATGTCTTTTCTCTGTACAGAAATACTAGAATTTGTTAATTTTAAATACTAGTACTTTCAATGCAGTCAGTTTTTTGTTATCTGCAAAAAAGAGGGAAACGATGATGTGAAACACTTATTTCGCTTTGGAGCACATTTCTTAAGCATAGATTTATCTTCCTGGTTATGTCTACTTTAACAAATTGTTTGTTTGTATTTCTCAAGAATGTATTTACTTAAAAGTAAAAGTATTCCAAATGTATGTCTAAATATTAGGCAGAAACCAATCTCGAAATTTAAAATTTCCTTGGATAATCCATAAAATGCGTTGAAACACAGACAAAGGAGAGTTGGCAGTACGTTAGTGATAATTTTGTAATTATTGGGAAAAAATTTTAAAGCAAATTCCTGTTACATTTTTTTCTTATAGTGACCAACTTCTGGTATTTCGTTGTTACTGAGATCTATTTTTTAGAATAAAATTTTGTTCTCCATCTGAGAGTTTCAAGAGTATGGTTTTACTTCATTTCATTAAACTCAAGAGCAATCAACAGAACAGAAAAAGCCCAAAATAACAAAGTGAGACTGCGGGTGCTACACTGACACTATAAAGCAGTAACATGGTAAATATACACAGGGACAAACTAGACAAGCACAAGCTCTTTGGGGTCCTCTATAATTTTTACGGGTTCTGAGACCGAAAAGTTTAATAATTGCTACTATATGCTGATAGGATTGTTTTATATATAGTAGATTGAAACATTACAGTTCCAGAGAAGATTTAGGTCTGTCTTGCAAGCTGACAGCCAGCTGCCCTTTGATTTATGGAATAAATGGCAGCCAGCAAGTAAAGGATCTCTTAGGTTGTTAGAGGGCCGAGCAGAGGAGAGAAGTCTATTCAGCTCCAGCACTTGTGCTCTTTTCAGAGAGAACATGAGAAACTACCAAGACGACAGACACAGAAAGCTTAACAGATGACAGCTTATACAATTCTCCCACTTAGATCAAGAGGGAGGGTGAAGAAATAAATATTTCCCAACACAAATAAGAAAGTAGAAAACCGAAGTATGATTCAGCAAGAGATTTTTTTTTTAATGAAAATGTTTTGGAGTCACTCCTACCTGTACCATATAAAGTTCACAGTACACCAGTTAAATATTTTCCACAATCTTTGTTGTTTCACTGAGCCTGTTTCCATATTTATAAAATAGGGATATCTCTCAGGGTTTTAAGGATCAAACTGGGCAATAAATAAACCCAACAAAGCATGTGACATTCATCCATTTGTTCAACGTAATGAGCACATGTTATGGCACTATGATTATCATCATCAGGAGGGTAAAAACCATGAGGAAAAAGAGTCTAAAACCCTACTCTCTGACCTAGGCACATGTAAGAATTTAGCAAGTGGGTGTAAGTATTAATTACATTACTATTAATTACATTACCATTTACTTACATTTTATGCATTATTTTGCTGAATGTGAAGAGAATCGAAGTCCTTATACACTATTAAAACAGACTATAAGTAGTCCCCAACATACAAAGTATTCGAGTTACGATGAACTGCACTTATGACCGTCTTTTTCTTTCTTTTGGGTACATCTTATCATTAGTAATATGTACTACATACAGTGTTGCAGCACGTAATTTGCTGTTATCACTCTCAGATATTCACACACAGATGTTCAATATTATGATTTATAAAGATACTGATAATAAAAGGCAGTAATGAAAACTGAAAAAAAATGAGGTATTCGACTTATGTCAGAACCAACTTAGGGTGGAGTCATCGGAATGGAACCCTGTCATAAGATGGGGACTACCTGTACCTTGAATAAAGCCAAGGAAGATGATGATGTTTGCTGTCAAGTTGATTCCGACTCATAGTGACCCTAATGACAGAACAGGACTGCCCTATAGGGCTTCCTAGGCTATAATGTTTCCTGGAGTAGATTGCCAGGTCTTTTCTCCTGAGAAGCTGATGGTAGGTTCAAACTGCCAACCTTTCAGTTAGCAGCTGAATGCTTAACCATTGTGCCACCAAACCTGTTGCCATTGAATCGATTTTGACTCATAGCAACCCTACAGGAAAGAGTAGAAATGGCCCATATGGTTCCCAAGGAGTGACTGGTGAATTCTAACTGCTGACCTTTTGGTTAGCAGCCAAACTCTTAACCATGGTGCCACCAGGGCTCCTAAATAAGATGATAAATTTTTTAAATGGCAGTCCATGCAATTTTTTAAACTGTTAATACAGCTTAATAGGACAGTCTGCCAGAAAAGCCCAAACTATGAAAGCAGGCAGGCCCATGTTCAATTTTACCTTGAAGGGCTGAAAGGATTACAGCTAATATACTCAAGAATATCAAGCACCTCAACTGCTGAAAGTAGCTGGCACACAGTGGATCCTCAATATGTACTATTATTAAGCAAGGAGTCCCCAGGTGGTACAAAGCTCAGCCACTAAGTGAAAGGTTGGAGGTTCAAGTTCACTCAGAGGCACTTTAAAAGAAAGGCCTTGCATCCTCCTTCCAAAAAATCAGCCATTGAAAACCCTACAGAGCACAGTTCTACTCTGACACAACTCTACTTGGAATCAACTCAATGGCAACTGGTTCTTATTAAAAAAGTTTCTTAAAAGATTTAATAGCATTCCATGATAACAAGGCTGATTAGTTCTAAGATTAAGATATACCAGGTAGTTTTGACTAAAGGACCTCTTAATTTGACTCCCTGAAGGAGCTAATAATCCCTTCGGGAATTGTTAAATTCCAGGTTGCTGGAAGACAGAGAAGAGTTTATGTTTTCTACCTAACAAATTTTGAAAAAAGTAAAGAAGTCCCCTCCTTACATGCTTCCAATAACCACAGGGAACGATTCACTCTATCTTGCATCTAGGTGTCTGCATTTGAACTTACATTTATCAGCACATCAGGAAGGAAACACTGTAAAGAGAAGAGATGGGGGTGGGGTAGAGAAATTTTCACCTTTTCCAGTGTATGCTCTATTTAAAGGGATCCAAAGGAGTAGTGGGGTGAGAAAACTGGAGACTTAATTTTAATAGTAGACCACCTTATCCACCTGGCCGCACAAATCTGCCATACAGCCAGAAGACATGGAAAAGATCAAATACGATTAGGCCCAAAAAAGGAGGTATTACCACTTCCTGTAGCCCACCTTCTCATCTAATCAACAACTATGTGACAAAATGATTGCATTATTTTTTGAAAATCCTAATACAAATTTACCTAATTTATTAAGAGTTTTCTGATACTAATTTTTTATTCTACACTATAGCCATTATATACAAAGCAACTAGATTGACATTTAAAAGAATCTCATAAATCACATTACTATTTAGAACATTTCTTTATATTGTCTTTGAAGAACTCAATTTTTTAGTAGCAAGCATTTGAGTGCTTACAATGTAACATGTATTGTGTTTATGCACATTATTGAATTTAATCTTTATAACCCTATGAAGATATATGGAAATTACTATTTAAATTAAAGGAAAAAAATTGAAAATGTGGTCTTTTTAAAGTACTTTTATTAAGATGTTTCTCACAAATTAGAGAAAAGCTTATTTACCATAAGAAAAAAAATCCCTACTTTACAACACAAGTGAAAAACACCAAGAATTTGGCACCATAACTGTGATAAACTCCAGAGCTCCTGATTTCCAGTTCTTTTAAACTATATTCTTACGCCATACTCAACTTTCAGAAAGAATTCCAAATCCAGTAACTTCTGAAATGATACATAACAGCACTGTGTCTACACCTTTAATCACGCCTGCATTCACACACATACACCAATATAATTCATCAAACAAATCTTCCCCTGCAAATAAACTGAGATTAACTGTGATAGAAAACACTATTTTTTTGGAAACAAGACTACTCGTACCAAAGCAGAATAGAACACAAATGTTACTAATCTAAAAACCAATCATTCCTTCTTTACTTCCAAACCAAAACTCACTGCAGCAGAGTTGATTCCAACTCGTGGTGACCCTACAGGACAGAGTAGAACTGCCCCATAGGGCTTCCAAGGCTATAATCTTTAGGGAAGCAGACTGCCAAATCTTTCTCCTGTAGGGCTGGTGGGGTCGAACTGCCGATCTTTTGGTTAGCAGCCAAGCACTGTCAACCACTGCACCACCAGAGCTCCTTTCTTTACTTCAGATAGCTTCAAATGTCCAACAATATTTTAAAGATTTTTCTACATAAGTTAGTTTTCTTTTATGAAAGAAATGTACGAACAGTACCCTTGATTATACCCCTGCAGATAGGGCATTTTCTTAGAGAAGGGGCACATTCCTGGCACACTACTAGATGACCACAAGGAATGAATACAATTGAAACTTCTTTGTCCATACACACTTTACAAGTTCTCTCTTCTTGCAATCTCCTCAACTGTTCTTCTAATGACAAACCTAATAACAAAAAATAACTTTAGTGAAATGCAGTTTCTACTTTACCTCCCATTAAAAAAAAAAAAAAAGGTAACATTTCATGTTGGTTTTACGGGTTAATTTTGTTTTACCTGAAACATCTTCTGTTGGAATATACTTCATATTCTTTTCCACTGGGGAAAGAAAAATATACAAAAAGCATCAACCTACCAAATACAAGACTGCTTCACCTCACACCTATTTTTTTTCACCTACTGCCTATTCAGTAATGTAGATTCTGCTTAATATTATCAGGAATCGTTACATTTAGCCATACTTCTTAAGCAATAAAAGACTTCATTCTTTTGGAACAAGTTAAAGGTAAAGATTATACTTTGCTAATTGGATTTGTCTGTCAAAGACAGAGATGAACATAACCCTAAGGATTTTTCCCAACAAACTCACCGAATAAGTTCTTATATAATGTAGAGTCAATTTCTCTTAGACAGTTTTTGAAGATGTTAGCTGCAGCATTTCCTTTAACTAAAATGGTATCGATCAATTCTCTTGCTTGTAAAGGTATCTGTGTTTTCTGTTTAATAATATCGTGTTCCTGTTTATTAATTACATTGGCTGTTAAAAGATTATCCAGGATAGGAAGCACACACGTCAATTGTTGAAAGAGAGCCATTCTATTCTTCCGAATTAATGACAAGTCATCTTCATTTAAAAAAGGAAAAAAGAAAAAATCCATTAGATTTTAAACTTTCCCAGTTACACACATGTAGTCACTAACAACCGATTCTACAGACAATTTAGCCATTAAATAAGAGCTTGCAAAAAGAAAAACAAAAAGGTTTATTTGCACTTTACTGCCTATCATTAGAAAACTTCTAAATTTAGTTAAGCTATATTATACAGTACATACGGGGGTCTCTGTTTTTGTAATTTAAAAATGTCTCCATATTTACAACTCGTAAAACTCTGCTTTTTCTTCATTCTGTTAAAAGTAAACAGAGAATTGTAGAAGACAGTAAAAATTTCTCACCTCTATAGTCTTCCCCATGGAATTAATAATACTGACTTCTGTTTGCATTATATCACTTTAGTTTTATCAGCACTTCATAGAAATTGTCTCATATGATACAACAATCCTGTCAAGGCAGGTATGATTGCCTCTCACTTTCAGACATGGAGAAAAAGACTGAGAAATGAGTGACTAATCTGCCCAAGGTCACAGAGAGAATAAGTTTCAGAACCAGGTCTCCTCAACCAGTGTTTTTTTTTTATTTTTGGCAACAATATACCCGCAAAACACGCTCCCATTCCACAGCTTCTAGACATAATGATCAGTGACACTGGTTACATTCTTCATAAACCAATGTTCTTTTCAACAACCCAAACTTAAGAAGCAGTGCTGTAGTGATCAGCAGCTTGAACTGTGAAGTCAGGACAGATCCATGTTCTAATGTTGGCCTAGCCACTGAACAGCTAAATGCCCTAACCCTTATAAGCCTGTTTCCTCACCTGTAAAAGAGATTCATAACAGCACCTTCCTCAAAGAGTTGTGATGATAAGTTAATATATGCAAAGCACTTAGCATAATATCTGGCACACAGTTAGCTACCATTATTATTAAATAAATACCTAAGTCTATATCAGTTTCTTTTTAAAAAACTACATATGAATCAAACATAACCTTTAAAAAAAAAATCAATGTCTTTTCCTTCAGTTCAAACCATATAAAATTCCAAAGTTATTATCCTATATTTATAAATATGAGCATGAATTACTGAGGTATTTTTCATACAGCTCCTTCTTTCAGTTTCCCAATCACCATATGTAATGGCACCTCAAAAAAAAAAAAAAAAAAGTACATCTCTAAAAGGTACAGGCTTAATGAGAAATATATAAAAAGAGAAGTCTACTTTTCTTCCCCTTTTATATTTTTCTAGAAGTGAACTTCTCTATTCGTGTCAAAACTATGAATTCCCTTCTCTGACCACAACTTATCTTTCTACCTTAATAATTCACCTTACTGCTAATAGTTTTATTTTTTGCCTTTTTCAAAATCTCCATATCATTCCCAATTATACTAGCACAGCAGCTGTCTCCTTGCTTTCATTACCTCCTAATCTAGTCTAGGTTATCAGTCAGCTGTTTCAATGTTCTCTTACTAGCACCCTAAACTTTTCCCCCCTATTCCTTATTTGGCCTTTTCCCCTATTAGCCTTGACAAGTCCATAATTTAAAGCTATTCTCTGACCCCTACAAAGTGGGAGAAAGTCACAAAACTAAGGAGACTAGATTTATTACGGTGGTTTCATTTAACCATAGCTGGGTTTCATTACTGCTTAACAATCCTTAAATATTTTCACTCCTCTCAGGCCTTTTCTTTCACCAGGCCCCTTCTACTTCCAAAATCAATCTACTTAATAGAAAAACAATTTTTTTCTTTTTTTATGTGCTAGGCACTGTCCTAAAATGTTTCACTTGCAACATCGCATTTAATTCCTATAGCAACCCTATATAATTGGTACTGTTACTATCCCCATTTTACAGATGCGAAAGCTGAGGCTTGCTTAAATAAATTGCCAGACTAGTAACTGACATAGCTAAGATTTAAACATAATCTGTCTCAGTCAAGAACTCAGACTTTCAAACATTTTGCTACACAGCCACTAAGGTTCTCTTAAACTATTCCTATTTTTATTTACAAAAAAAGAAAAAACAACTTCTTCCAACCCAAATATCCCAATTTATGCTATATATGCAATCTTCACCTCTCTGTTGGCTCATTCACCCTGTCTTCTGCACACTGGACTCCACGTCTACTCTATAAACTCTCTGCGAGCAATCACCATGACTAGCACAGAATTTGGTGTAGGTGCTCATGCTCAATGAATATTTGCTGAAGGAATAAATGATTACACAAAACACTTGTTCTGGGGAGGCTGAGACTTAACATGATCTAGATGAATACCAAGCTCAGTTCCCCACTACCCTTGGGTTCAGGAGGAGGTTGTCATCATCAGTTCTATTTTTTTGGATAGATTTCATCATCAGTTCTATTTTTTTATGTAAGGATCACCTAGCAAGGATTATAGAGTAAAATATTATATAATTTAAAATATTATTTGATGAAACTTAAAAAAAAAGTAGAAATAAGAACTACATCCAACTTTAAATCCTGCTTTTTCAAAACAATTTAAATGTGCTATGTATCAGGAAGAAATGCAATATAGCTCAAGAAAATCACATTAGCATACATCAGGGAATCTTACTGTAAAACTAACGTACAAAAAAAAACTGGTCAATGGTTCACAATTAGAGGCAGCACCCCACCCTACAATGGAGAACAGGAGGTCTAGTTTAGAAATGACTGGGGGGCTGCTAACCGTCCTGCAACATGGGAAACAGTCCTATGAGCCCTACTGAGAAAAAACGCACATGACTAACATTCCCAAATACCTGATGCCATTTCTTCAGTTTGTCTTTCCTTCTCCTCTTCTCTTTTTTCATTTTCAGCATTAAGAAGTGCAGACACAATATCGTTAACTGTTTTGTAATTCTCCCCAGTCGTTAGGATTTTACTCTGAACTGTCTGTTTTACCAGCCTTCCACTGAAGCCCATTTCCAAGGCAGCTTTAACCACAGGTGTATTCATCATGACTGCATCTTCTGAAGAACCTTCTCCAGGTGCAAAATGAACTACTGAAAAAAAAAAGACGTGCTAATATTAAATTCTACAAATAGGAAACCATGGGAAAAAAAAATGATTATGCCACAATTTTTACTCTCATACTGCTTATATTTGGGTAAGGGAGATGAGTTATATGCACCAATTACCTATAACTCCAATAAAAGTTTGAGCTTGATAAGGGTCAAATGAGAGTATAACCAGTAATGTTGTACTTTTTTAAAAAATACCACTTTCCAGGCTGTAGCCTAGACCTTCTTAACGAGAGACTCTCTAAGCATGGAGCTGAGGAATCTATACCTTTTAAAAACTCCCCAAATAATTCTCAAGTACAGTCCTTTTATGAAACTGATAGCTACACAAATTTAGAAGTGAGAAACGATATTCTCCAGCCACGAATAGGGGAAAAAAGCTCAAGAAAGACTTATAGTAAAGGGAGCATTAGAGTTTGGATGTTTATGAACAGGATCTAGACATGTAAAATAATTGAGGCAGAAAGAATAACATGAACAAAGACAAGAAGTATAGTAAAGTGGAAGACTAGTTCACACAAAATATGACTAAAAAGGTAATGAAAAATATGGTTAAAGAAGTAAAGTAACAGGATTTTAGATAGTGACAGATGCTCTGAAGAAAATAAAGCAGTTTAAGGTGATTAAAAGAAGCTAGAAGGTTTCAGATAGGGTGACCAAGGAGAAACATTTTCTGTTAACAGGGTCACTGCTAGCCCACATGGCACTTTTGTGAAAATTACAAAAAGGTGACATTTTTCAAGACACTTTACTGCCATCTGCTGGAAAACAAATACACGAAGTCTACAATATGTATTACGCTCCCTTGCCCAAGCATAAAAAGGAATCTTGGTGGCGCAGTGGTTCAGCGCTGGGTGGTTTGAACCCACCAGCTGCTCCATGGGAGAAAGATGTGGCAGTCTGTTTCCATAAAGATTTATGGAATCTTTACGTAACCTTGGAAACCCTGTGGGTTTGGTTTGGTTTTGGCTGGCTCAACCATATGTGGAATCTCTGAAGAAATGGCACCAGAACAAAAGCTTGAACAATAAGAAGAAGTGAGCTATGGAAATACCTCAAGGAAGTCTTGTAGGCAAAGAGAAAAGCAAGCTTAAAGGTCTTAAACCAAGGAAAAGAGTGGCATATTCAAGAAACAAAAAGGCTAGGTGGTCAGAGCATGCAGAAATAAGACGGTAGGTCAGAGAAGCAGGCAATGCTCAGATCATGCAGAACCTTGTAAGTTTGTATTTTACTCCAAGTTTGTTAGAATGTACCAGAAGGGTTTTAGGCAAGGAACTGATGAAATCTAATTTGTGCTTTCAAAAGATGAACCTGGAAGGCCTGTGAAGAGGGACTATAACTAGGTGAAACAATTAGGGAAACCTGTTGGGAGGTTATGACAGAAGACGATGGTAGTTTGGATTAGGTGGATAGTGGTGGAGGTGAGCAGTAGTCAGATTTGGGATATATTCTGAATGTAGATGGGGAAGAACTTCTAATAGATTAGATATACAAAGTAAAGGAGAGGAATCAGGGATGATGTCTAACTAGAGCCAACTTCTTGACCTCAGCAAATAGGTACCACTAACTGAGGTGGGGCAAACTAGAGAAGGAGCAAATCTAAGGGATAAGGATGGGGAGATTTTTGCTTCGGTCATGTTAACTCTGAGATGCCTATTATAGCCAAATAGCCTGGACCTACATTTAGAGGTTTGAAAATGGAACAGCCAGCAAATGTGATTGTTCAGGACCGACCAAGGAAATAGCAAAAAAATTAGTTGTGTACCAGGAAGCCAAGCAAAGAAGATGTTTCAAGAAGAATGAAGCATTCAACTGTGTCAAATGCTGACAAAAGATCAACTAAGATGAGGACAGGGAACCATCAGTGTATTTGCTAAGATAAAGGTTCCTGGTTACCCTGACAAGTTTTTCTTTGTAGAACAAGTTAAAAAAAGAATGGAAGGTGAAGGAGCAGAGTGAGTACAGATTAATCTTTCCAGGCATTCTGTTGCAAAGAGCAGCAGAGAAATGGAACAATACCTAGATGGTGACACAAGTTCAAGAAAAGGTTTTCTTAGTATCAGTAATATTACATCATGCTTGTATGTGAATGACCCAGGAGATAGAAAAATCAGTGATGCACGAGAGAAAGGGTAGATCATTGCCAAAGCAAAGCTCTTAAGGTAGAAATAGAGGATGGGATGCAGAGGACAAATGGAAGGATTGGCCTTAGACAGGAGCAAGGATGGTTTAAAAGAACAGAAAGGAAAGTATATGGGATACATCGTGCAGACTGGTGGTTCTTCTGGTAGGAAGGTGACATAATTCTCTTCTGATTGCTTCTATTTCTCAGTAAAGCAAGGTTACGAGCTTAGAGTGAGGAAGGGATGACTCTTAGAAGCTTAAGGGGAAAGAAAATGTGAGACAGTCATTTTGAAGATTAGCAAAGTCATTTTATTAGAGAACTCCATTTGGATTGCAGGGCAATATAAATTGCCCACTGAGAACTGTGGTTATAAATCTTAAGAACAGTCAGCACAGTTGCCTTTTTTTTCTAGCTTTATTCACAGGAGACAGTTATGTACCCAAGTAATCTTTTCCATGTCAAATATTACCAAGTCCTTCAACCATTCCTCCTATCCATGGTTTCTAGGATCTTATACACCCTGGTCACCCATTTCTGGTCCTGCTACAAATTTGCCAATATCCCTCTTAAAATGGCATGCCAAGAATAGAATATGCCTTTCTAGATGTGATTAATGGACTATTATCTTCACTGTTTTGGATATCATGATATATGTACATTACACACATTAACTAATGACAGATGTGACTAAAATTAAGTTCTAAACCAGAAGAGAAACTATTTCCTATTCTTGAACTAAAATACTTTATGTTGTCAGCTGCCATCGAGTTGGCCCTTGATTCATGGCAACCCCATGTTGAACTTGTTCTAAGAGTAGAACTGCTCCATAGGGTTTTCTTGGCTATAATCTTTACAGAAGCAGTTTGTCGGGCCTTTCTTCCTCGAAGTAGCTGGGTGGGTTTGAACCGCCAACCTTTAGGTTAGCAGCTGATCACAAACTGCTTGTGCCACTCAGGCTCCACTAAATATTATATATCTGACTTAAATACCTAACATTTAGCCCAATTCTTAAATCATATGTGAAGTGGTGCCTTTTCCAAATTACGCTAGCTCACAGCAACCTTCTCCTCTTTGGAGGGCTTATTATTTGCATCACTCATTTGGTGTTGCTGTAAACTATTTGTTGTTGTCTTTCTTTTGCATGTATCTTATCTCCCCAGTTGAAACGCCCAGACCTTAAGAACAAAGACTATTGCACTTCCTCCATTAACCAAACTCACTGCTGTCAAGTCAATTCTGACTCATAGAGACCCTTCAGGATACAGTAGAACTGTCCCATAGGGTTTCCAAGGCTATAATCTTTACCGAAGCAGACTGCCACATCTTTCTCCTGGGGAGTGGCTGGTGGGTTCAAACCACCAACCTCTCAGTTAGCTCTTAACCACTGCACCACCAGGGCTCCTCTCACACTTTCTGGAATCCTCTAAAATGCTATGACTCTTAATGGATACATTTTGTTGTTGTTGCTGGATGCCACCGAGTAGATTCCGACTCACGGCAACCCTATAGGACACAAGGTTTTAAATCTTTACAGAAGCAGACTGCCACATCTTTCTCCCACAGAGTGGCTGGTGGGTTTGAACCGCCAACCTTACCGTTAGCAGCTGAGCGCTTAACCACTGCACTATCAGGCCTCCCCAGTGGATACATAATCTTATTGTTAACTTCTGAACACTTTTTCCTACGGCCTCAGAAACCCATTCTTTACGGACTTTCATCCTTATAAAAATTCCTATTTGATATCTGAAAACTTTTCATACATACTGGGTGGATCAGCACTTTCATCTCCAGGAGTGTCTGAAGTTGACAACAGCTATGAAACAGGAGATAAGTTAATAAGTAAAATCAGAAATCTCAAACAACCTGAAAAGAGTAACAGTAAGTTAAGTTTATCTTAATTAAATGTACATATTCTTTTGACAACCCGGGCAATTTATAAACTTCAAATTGCTTTGTTTTACTCTATTCATCCCATAGATTTCCCCAAACTTCACCTATTTCCAAATAAGAATTCAAGAGTTTCTGTGGTTTCAGGAAAGTAGAAAAAATTTTCTTACTCAATTTAGAAAGTCAGATTTCAACTGGGTTACTCTAAAAGGCCCTAATTCCTAATAATTTATTTTTTGTTTATTTTTCCTAAAAAAGATGGAGGCACTAAAGACCCTTCTCTAACCCCACCACAGGTTTGTAAAGTAGCAGGTTCAATTATTTTTCTTTCAAAAAACAAAGAATAGTTTTTCAAAAAGCCCAATAAATTGGTTACAAAAATTAAAATTAAAGACGTCATTAACGTGTATACAAAGTATGTACTTTAATAAGGAAACAGATATAAATATCACTTTTCATGATTTCTTTTGTGATTATCATTTAGGAGAATCCAATGTTGCCAATTATAATAATTTATTTACCTGTTCAAGAAGATGAGGATATCTAGCTTGAATCTCATCAGCAAACTCCTGCCCTTTCATGCGTATCAAGAACTCACACCTAAAAATAAGAGGAAAAATTTTTTTTATTCTTTTATATAAAATATAACCTGATCATTCTAGAAAAGTGGTTTTGAAACATCTTTTATTGTACTTCACAATAAAAAATACATTTTACACAACCTAGTACACATACTCAACAGGAACAAAATTCCCATAAAATAGTACAAACTCTTAATATGTGAGATGTATTCTGATATTGTCAATTCTATTCCATTAACACAACAACAATAAAAGGGCCTGGACCCACAAAGGGTCATAAACCGAGGCATGAAATTGTTCTAGACAATTTACTTTTTTGACCTAACACAGTTTCAGAAACTGTAATTTAGCAGTCCCAATTTTCACAAGGTAATAATTTTCTCCAGTATTACAACATCTCAAATATTTTTACCTATACATAATGTGACAGTTCCCAATAGTTGTCTGCAAACTACCAGGGCTTCTCAAAGGTGTTCAGGTAGTTCAGATAACATCTGTTTCCATTTCATTCCTTTTGTTTCTCAACAAACGGTGCTAGAAGACTGGATATCCACATGCAAAAATAATCAACTTCAGCCTATATTCATACTATCTACAAAACTAACCTAAATATGGATCATATACCTGAATGTAAAACCTAAAACTATAAAACTTTTAGAAGAAAACATAGGAGAAAAATCTTTTTGTCCTTGGGTTAGGTAAAGATTCTTAGATGAGACACCAAATGCACAATCCATAAAAGATAAAATTGATAAACTGGCATAATCAAAATTAAAAACTTCTTCTCTTCAAAAGACACTGTTAAGAAAATGAAAACAAAAAGCCATAAACTGTAGAAAGACTGCAAAGCACATCTGATAAAAGACTTGTATTTATATTAAGGACTCTCATAACTCAGTGTCAAAGATACTCACAGCTCAAAACATTAAGTAGTCCAACACCTAATTTTACAGATGAGGAAAGAGGTTCAAAGGGGTCATATGACTTGTCCAAGTTCACATAGCTACTTAATAACAAAGATAAAATTAATCTAATTATATTTCCACTAACAACACATGTAAATTATTCCTAGGTTATAGTAGAAAATAGGAGGCATGGCCAGAGACAGAGTGGCTTTAAGAAAAGGTGATAAGTGACGTATCACAAAAAATAAAACTGGATATGCAAAATAATTTACAATTCTAATCAAACTTAGCAGTAAGATTTTATATGCATCTTTGTATTTGCCTCATTCCTAGATCGATTTTATAGCCCTTCTCGTTTTCCTTTTTGTCTTTAACTTCTTTAAAGCAAGATGACCAAAAACAAAAAACAAAAAAAACCCGTTGCTATCAAGTCAAGGCTGACTCATGGCAACCCCATGTGTTACAGAGTAGAACTGTTCCACAGGGTTTTCTTGGCTGTAATCTTTACAGAAGCAGTTCACCAGGCCTTTCTTCCATGAAGCCACTGGGTGGGTTTGAACTGCCAAACTTTAGGTTAGCAGCAAATCGCAAACCACTTGTGTCACCGTGGCTCCTTGAAATCAAGATGGGACATATATAAATGAAATTTATGGCCATAATTATAAATGAGTTACCAAGAATAAGCTAAATTATATTCTGAGTATATGGCTGACAAAAGAGAAAAGCACACAGAACTTCTAGAATTCTTCTCAATAAAATAATTAAAAATTAAAATTCGGTCTTGTAAAAGGCTAATTCCCCAATGGTATCAAAGCGGCCTTGTTATAATTTAAATGCAAACTTCCATCACGTAAGCATGCCTACTTCTTTTAAGCACAATTTTGTGCTGCAGAACTTTGCAAAACAATCACCTTGGAAACCACTTGGCATGTTCTACCCATGGATCATCTCCAGATTCCCAACACCTCAAGCCACCATCACAACAAAAGCATTTGACATCATCGTTGCGACCTAAAGAAAATAAAGGCCAAAACTGAATACACATAATATGTTCTAGTTAGTAGATCAAAATGAACTAGATAAATGTATAGCTACGTATTAGTTTCTTTCTTACCCACATAATAAAAACCAGCACTTGCAAGCTGCTCAGGCTGAACTGGAACACTAGATGGCCAGTACATAAATGTTCTCAGTCGAGCTGCACGTGTCTGCATGCTCAGATTTGAAATGCTAAACCTCAGCGTTTCTGGAGAATTTTCCAAAAATGGACAGTTGGGAAAATGTCTCCGGTGTTCTGACATAGCATCATCCTTTGGTTCCCAGTTACTCAGTTTCCCACCACAGGCAAAGCAGGCTACCCTATCTCCAGGTCCTATGTAATAAAAGCCAGCTCTTGCCAAATCTGATGGTGACAAAAAGGTTAATGGCCACATCTGGTAAGTAAGAAATCTGGCTTCTTCAGTACTCATTGCATAACTGTAGGGGTTAGTCCTCAACGGGGAGTTGTCTTCCACTGCTCTGGAATTAACAGGGTTTGGTGAAAGATTGGAGTAAGAACCACTAAATGAGCCACTATGTTCCAAAGTGGGAGATAATGAACGTGCAAAACTGTTTCTCACTGGAGAAGTATTCTTAGAGGTGGATCCCAGACCAGTAACTGAAACCAAATTCTGAATAAAACTACAGCTAGGATACAGCTGTTTATGCTTTTCAATAGGATTGTCTCCATGTTTCCAGTTATCCAGCATCAGACCACAACAGAAGCATTTGACCTTGTCGTTCACACCAGTGTAATAAAAACCAGCCCGAGCAAGACTCCTTTCTGAGATGGGAACACCGGTGGGGAAGGTTGAATATGTAGACATTCTGTAGAGTTCACATGAAAAGTCATATTTCATTTTTTGTTTGTTGCTGTTTGTCCAATTTGACAAGATCTTGCTATCTTCCATTATATTCTTAAATTTTCGTTGAGAGGGACTTGGGACAAGTCTTTGGGAGGTAGATTTGTGCATGAGAAGGTGATTTTAATTTCTGATGGCTAAAGGCTTTCGCATGAAACTTCTCATCTCTTCACACTAAATTACATTTTCACTTACAAAAAGGAATCAGATGATAACCTCCTACTTATCTAGAATTCACTATACCTTCTTTACTGGATTTATACCTGGGTGCACACTCAGGCATCCTACTTAATGCCTAGGTTACCTGATGGCTACTTCTTCCAGGTTACTAAGATACCACTTAGTACTCTCTGGGACTATATTAAATCTTGTAGGTCACTCAAGTGCTATTTGCTTATAATTTAGTGTAACACTAACCTAATGGTCTGAAAGAAGTCGGTACACTTCTGAAAGTATGTTAAAAACCCCTGATTTTTCAGAGAGGTTATATTCCAAACATTGTAAGCTAAGCAACTATAGAATACTTAAATTATGCCCTTCGTTTTCTTTTGATTACAAACTACAAAGCCTTGATACAAGAGGAAAAAAAATTATATGCATCAGGCCTCTTTCCCAATAGGCACTTTAATATGACATCAAAAAAAATCTTGTTTTATTCTAGTAAACTAATTAAAGCCTTCATATAGTCACATTATCTAAAAACTTATTTCATATAGCTTCTCATCATAGTATTAAGTGGATTGTTAGCTTCAGTAACAACCTTTGGGGAAGTCAACACCTACAAGTTCTGGGGAACCTAAGCTTGTTAGGGTGTGTATGATATCAAATGAAATAAATTTTGCTTAAAGGTCACAAAGTATTAACTCTTCCATCTTTGTTAAATATTTTCTATACGTTTCCACTTCCCACAGCACCATTATTATGTTGTCTTCCTAACTCTGCACACCACTTTATGTACTTGATCAATCTATTTTTTCCATAAACTTAACTACTTAACCAGAAAATTTCCAAAGCAGTAACGTTTTACATTGCATTTAAAAATTAAATACCCTGTCGTTTATTTAAGGACCATGCATCCATTCTGTAATTAATGATGAAGTAATTCATCAAAAGATACAACTTGTCTTTTCTAGTGTTATCACAAATGCCTAATAAAATATTACCAATATTACCAACAGAATTACTGCTTATGCATAATGTTCCAGTAATCCTACTAGCCTTCTTTCTGAAAACACTTCGTATTTTAAATATATAATTCATACACAAAATTACACTCCACAGAATTCAAACTATAGCCCTTTATAAAGTTTCTGGGTTTCCATAGCAGGATTTATTACTGCAGGTGAAAAAAAAAAAAGTAGACTCTTCAAGGCTGTAAAATCTGAAAAGAAAAAAAAGCTATTTTAGAAAACTTTATTTTCATGGCAAATAGAATCAAAGACGCTTCCATTTATTCAATAAAGTCTAAAAAGGATTTATACTTTAGACAATACATCTTATTTCCAGCAATTTGTCACAACACTTTCTGATCAGAAAATCGAAAAGCTCTTAACTGACATAAATAAATGCAATATACTCCCATTTACGTTAATTATACATGTTAGAGAAGCATACAACTTTGAAGGCAAGAGGGCCTTTCCATATGGGAAAACATTTTTTGTCCTTGGTTTCCTCACCTCTTCTGGTGACAACTTTTAATAGTTTAAGGATAATATCTGGCAGTTCGCGGGAGGAAAAAGGAGATAGTGGTAAGAAAAGAAGGCACCACTATTACTTATCAGCAACAATACAGCAGTAATTAGACACAAACGTTATTTTTTAACGTCAAGCCTCTCCAGGACTAGTCAAACTGCCTAGTATAGTAAGAATCAGGAGTTGATTACTATAAATCCTTACACTTAAACAATTCCCTCACAATTCCAAAGCAACAACCATGGAAAGCAACTTGAAAACAAAACACAATGGCCTGAGAAACACAGGCCTTGGGAATGTGACCGCTTGCAAGCGTGCTTTAATTACACCAGGTCTCACATATTTAAATTACGGATTTTTAGCTACAAGCTGATTTTGATCGTTTTATGCAAAAAAAAAAGAGGGAGAGAGATTGGAAGGGAAAAGTAGAAACTATGGGATTTGCCCATTCATTTCCCGGAGTTAATTTTCACAATACACAACAGACTACTTAAAGAGGCAGGGCGCAGTTGTAACTATCTGAAATACGAGATCTCGCCTTCACAGGGCTGTCTCCATTTAAATATACCAAATTAAAGGTACATCGAGGGCCAAGTTTAAAACCTTGCAAAAACTCTAAGAGAAAAAATCTTGGTCAAAGTCCAAAGGCCGGAAAAGTGGGCGGTGGCTAGAGTGTGCATGAAAACAAGTCAATTTTTAAAAATCACTTTCGACTTGCGAGTCTTGAAATTCAGGCTTCTGAATTAAAGCCGCGGCGAGGGCAGAGAGCTCGCTGCGGCCCTGGACCTTCGGCCGAGGGGCCCCAGACCCTGTCCTCCCTCGTCCGGCCGCAGCTTCAGGAAACTGGGCCGCGGCGGGTCGAGTGTCCTGGGCCGCGGCGGGTCGAGTGCCCTAACCCGCCTCGCGCGCTCTCGCGCGGCCCGAGCCGGGAAGTAGCTGCACTCACCGCAGTGCGGGCGCAGCAAAGACGGAAGCAGCGCAGCAGCACACCGCCTACCCGCGGCCTCCTCGTGTCCGGGGAACAGCTGCAATGACACGGGCTGAAGCTGCGCTGGGCCCGGGTCCTGCGTTCCGAAGCCCCCTGGCGAAGCTGAGCCGACGCCGACGCACGGTGACGTCAGCGCGCTTGGCCGCGAGCCGCGTCAACCGGCGCCCGAGGGCGGAGGGGAGTCTGCAGCCGGACCGCTGGAGGAGTGCGGACTCGCTACGAAGAGATGTGCTTTCGGGAGGGACGCGGGGAGGCCCAGCGTGGGCGCCCACCTGGAGCTGCGCTGTCAGCCCGCGGGGTGAGGCGGGACCATCCACATCAACTCGGTGTTTGGTTTTTTAATCTCGACGTTTGCGCCCTTTTAACGCTTCCTTCTCTCTTCGTCCCTGACATTTTACTGAGCGGGACGTGGCAACCTTCGAGCCGTTGAGTTTGAATCTTGGGAAACCCTGTGGAAACGCCCTTGTGTCAGTGGTTTTGCGCTTCTTCCCCCATGTCACCTCAGAGTTATGATCCCGCCCCTGGCAAAATTCCACTAGTGTGACGCCTCCTGTCGCCATAGATGACTGTGTTTGGGGATGGAGTCAATCCAGTGGCATTTTTGCTTCTATTAAGTAAACACTTGTAACTTTGTTTCAGAGTAAAACTGCGTAGCACTCTGATCTTTACCGATTACAACAGGCAGCAGCTAGGCGCCAAAATTGAAAAATGCGAAGTTTTGAAGTACTGGAAACCAATGTTACAAAACAGTATGTGTACTGACTGTTTAATGAGAAGCTAGTTTTCTGTAAACCTTCATCTAAAGTACAATTTAAAAAAAAAAGAGAGAGAGACCTCATCAAAAGAGAGCCTACAGACTGGGAACAAATGTTTGGCTATGACAAATCTGACAAACGTCTGATCTCTAAAATCTGTAGGAAGATCCAACACCTCTGAAACAAAAAGACAGTCCAATTAAAAAATGAGCAAAGTAGTACAGCATCAGAAGATTAATTCTGATTAATCAGCCAGTGTATATTTTTAAATTTTCGTTTGTTTTTAAACTTTTGAGTTTTTTTGTTCTGGAGACATAACGGACTAACGAAGAAGTGTTCTTATTTAAGAGGCTCATTGTGAGCAACGTGAACGGTTATTTCAGGCCAATCTTCACTCACAATATTTTCTGAAATTTTAAATGAAATAGAATATATATGTGTGTGTGTCGTCCCTGGGTAGTGCAACCTGTTTGTGCTTGCTTAGTAACCTAGAGATTAGCGCTGGAACCAACCCAGCAGTGCAGCAGAAGAAAGGCCTGGCAGTCTGCTTCTATAAAGATTACAGCCAAGAAAGCCATATGGAGCAGTTCTAGTCTATAACACATCTAGTTGCCGTGAATTGGTATCTACACCACTCAGCAACAGGATATGTACATTATATATATAAAACCAAACCAGTTGCCATCTAGTCCATTCTAACTTAAGGCAACCCCATGTGTGCAGAGTAGAATTGCACTCCATAGGGTTTTCAAGGAGCCCTGGTGGCGCAGGGACTAAGCACTGGGCTAACAGAAAGGTCAGTGGTTTGAACCCACTCAGCGGGAGAAAGATGTGGCAGTCTGCTTCCGTGAAGATTACAGCCTTGGAAACCCTATGAGGCAGTTCTTTCTGTCATATAGGGTCGCTATGAGTCGGAATCCACTCTACCACAACGGGTTAGTTTCGGTTTGTAGTCATTTGTGCTACCCAGGGTGTGTCTGTCTATGTCTCTCTCTCTGTACGTATATGTATTATATATGTGTATTTGTATGACTATATATATAGATATATATATAAATATATTTTGGGGGGGATGAGAGGAGTCCCTGGGTGGTACAAACGGTTATACACTCAACTGCTAGCTGAAAGGTTGGCAATTAGAACATACCCAGAGGTGCCTTGGAAGACAGGCCTGGCAATCTGCTTCCAAAAGGTCACAGCCACGAAAACCTCATGGAGCAGTTCTACTCTGCACACATCGGATCGTCATGAGTTGGAATCGACTCAATGGCAACTAACAACATATATATTTAATGAATAATACATACCTAAATGAACAACAGAGGAGTCCATTTATCAAAATTTAAATAGTTAAGTGATAGAAATGAAATTGTAAAATAAAAAATCTTGGTTTTCACAAACACCAAAAGATAAGCTAGGTAACTGGGATCTTCTAAAAATTAAACACTTATGCTCATCGAAAGACCTCACCAAGTAACATCTAGGTCTTAAAAGCTTGTGAGTGGCCGTCTAAGCTACTCCACTGGTCCCACTACGTTGGGAACAAGGGAGAATGAAGAAAACTAAAGACACAAGGGAAAGATTAGTCCAAAGGACTAATGGACCACAACTACCACAAGCCTCCACCAGACTGAGCCCAGGACACCTAGATGGTGCCCGGCTACCACCACCAACTGCTCTGACAGGGATCACAATAGAGGGTCCTGGACAGAGCTGGAGAAAAATTGTAGAACAAAATTCTAACTCAAAACCAGACTTAACCTGACAGAGACTGGAGAAACCACAAGAGTAGGATCTCCAGACACCCTTTTAGCCTAGTAGTGAAGTCACTCCTGAAGTTTACCCTTCAGCCAAAGATTAGACAGGCCCGTAAAACAAAACAAGACTAAAGGGGCACACCAGCCTCGGGGCCAGGACTAGAAGGCAGGAGGAGACAGGAAAGCTGGTAATAGGGAACCCAAGGTCGAGAAGTGAGAGTGTTGACACGTCGTGGGGTTGGTAACCAATGTTACAAAACAGTATGTGTACTGACTGTTTAAAGAGAAGCTAGTTTTCTGTAAACCTTCATCTAAAGTACAATTTAAAAAAAAAAAGAGAGAGAGACCTCATCAAAAGAGAGCCTACAGACTGGGAACAAATGTTTGGCTATGACAAATCTGACAAACATCTAATCTCTAAAATCCGTAGGAAGATCCAACACCTCTGAAACAAAAAGACAGTCCAATTAAAAAATGAGCAAAGGATATGAGCAGACACTTCACCAAAGAACACATTCAGGTAGCTAACAGACACGTGAGGAAATGTTCGCGATCACTAGCCATTAGAGAAATGCATATCAAAACTACAATGAGATACCATCTTACCCCGCCATTACTGGCAGAAAATAACAAATGTTTGAGAGGCTGCCGGAAGATTGGAACTCTTATGCACTGCTGGTGGGAATGCAAAATGGTACAATCATTTTGGAAAACAGTATGGTGCTTCCTTAAAAAGCTAGAAATAGAAATTCCATATGATCCAGCAATCCCACTCCTGGGAATATATCTAGAGAAATAAGAGCCATCACATGAATAGACATACACCCATATTCATTGCAGCATTATTCACAGTAGCAAAAGGTTGGAAACAATCTAAGTGTCCATCAACAGTGGAATGGATAAACTATGGTACATACACACAATGGAATACTATGCAATGGTAAAGAACAATGATGAATCTACGAGACATCTCACAACATGGATGAATCTGGAGGGCATTATGCTGAGTGAAATAGGTCAATCACAAAAGGACAAATACTGTATGAGACCCCTATTATAAAAGCTTATGAAAAAGTTTACACACAGTAACTATCTTTGATGGTTAAGAGGAAGGGGAAAGGTAGGGAGGGAAAAACACTAACTAGACAATAGATAAGTGGTAACTTTGGTGAAGGGTAAGACAGTACACAATACTGGGGAAGTCAGCACCACTTGACCAAGGCAAAGTCATAGAAGCTTCATAGACATATCCAAACTCCCTGAGGGACCGAATTACTGGGCTGAGGTCTGGGCACCATGGTCTCGGAGGACATCTAGCTCAATGGCCATAGCATAGTTTATAAACGTGATGTTCTGCATCCTACTTTGATGAGTAGCGTCTGGGGTCTTAAAAGCTTGTGAGCGGCCATCTAAGATACTGCACTGGTCCCACCCCATCTGGAGTAAGGGAGAATGAAGAAAATCAAAAACACAAGGGAAAGATTAGTCCAAAGGACTAATGAACCACAACTACCATGGCCTCCACCAGACTGAGTCTAGTACAACTAGATGATGCCCGGCTACCACCACCAACTGTTCTGACAGGGATCACAATACAGGGTCCCAGACAGAGCTGGAGAAAAATGTAGAACAAAATTCAAACTCACAAAAAAAGACCAAACTTACTGGTCTGAAAGAGACTGGAGAAACCCAAGAGTATGGCCCCTGGACACCCTTTTAACTCAGTACTGAAATCACTCCTGAGGTTCACCCTCTGCCAAAGATTAGATAGGCCCATAAAACAAACAATAATACAGGTAGCTCAGCCATGTATCCAAGACTATGGGCACACCAGTCCAGGGGCAAGGACAAGAAGGCAGGAGGGGACAGAAAAGCTGGACGAACGGAAATGGGGAACCCAAGGTCGAGAAGGGGAGAGTGTTGACACATCGTGGGTTTGGCAACCAATGTCGCAAAACAATATGTGTATTAACAGTTTAATGAGAAACTAATTTGCTTTGTAAACCTTCATCTAACACACAAAAAAAAATTAAAAAAAAAAAATCTTGGTTTTGCTAGGCGTGGATCTTTTGTCTCACCCCTGTCTAGTAGTGCCTCAAATAGTGGCATGCGGTAAATTTTTGTTGTATTGCAGTGAAACCGATTTTTATGTACTCTGAAGATACTCTTTGTCAATGAAATTAGATTCTTTCTTCTCTCAGGGGAACTCCAGGGGGCAAACATTTCAAAAACTTCCAAATAACAAGCCACTTGATTTAGGCAGCCAGGGGAATTCCAAGACCCTGAACCATTTCCCATTTCCTGTCCATGTCATTTCTGCCTGCCAGTCAGTCTCAGAACAGGAGATCTTCTGTTCCAATGTTAGCAGTAAAAAGAAAGTATTTGTAACAATTTGTGATATAGAGAAAAATGCCATTGCTCCCAATGACTCAGAACTTACAAAAATGCACATACTTTTTGGTATTAATTTTGTATTCAAATCTCTATTTCTCAGACAATTACAGAAACATTCCTAATATATGTAGGAATATACATAATCTGGAAAGTGTCTGTAGCAAGAATTATTCATTCTGAATTCTAGTTTATTTCTGTTTCAGTTCTTGTCTTGCCAGAAAAGTAATATGATGAATATCCTTCAATATATTGGAAAACTTAAAACTCAAAAGCCTTAAATATTTTTCCCAAAAAAAGTATATAATGTCATTCAGGTATAATAAATAGTACTTTATAACTTTTAATCTTGTATAACCTTATAGTCTAGTGTTACAAGTGTTTACCCATTTATTCAGTTAACTTTTTTTTCATATTTCCAGTTTATAGTTTCTGGCAATGAAAAAAAAAATATCAGTTGTATATATCAGGGAAGTTGCCATTTTAACATATTTCACATTTATATAGAAAAATTAAAATATTTACACAATCCAAGATAATTTTGAAGAAGAAAAATAAGCTTCAAGGGACTTGTCCTCCCAGATATCAAGAGTTACAAAGTAAAGCCATAGTAATTATGACATATTAGCATAAAACCTGTTTTCCAGTCGATTCCAACTCATAGCAACCCTGTAGGACAGAGTAGAACTGCCCCATAAGGTTTCCAAGGAGTGGCTGGTGGATTCGAACTGCCAACCTTTTGGTTAGCAGCTGAGCTCTTAACCACTTTGTCACCAGGGCTCCATATTAGCACAAGGATGGACAAATAGACAAAGGAACAAGACAGAGAACCCAGAAAAAAGACTCATATATATATATAGGAATTTGATATATAATGTTGGTATTGCGTATTAGTAAAGAAAAGGGTTAACTAGTTAAATAATGCTGAGTGAATGGTTATTCTAATTGGAAATAAAATGATATCATGACCTTATACTATCAAAAAAAATTTGCTGCTTGGAAACCTAAAAGTGCACAGCTATTATTGTGAACTCAGGGATTTAAACATATTTAATAAGTTGTTATCCATTGCAGTTATTATCATCATTGATGCTCAAATTGTTTTGTCTCAGGCCAGTGGGAGCTTATTCAGGTAGGTTCCTGAGTCCTTTCGACACAGCCCTAGTAGTCTTTGATTGCTTTTTAGGCTCATCTTGTACATTTCTTACCCCATATCTATAATAAGCCATTCATCCAAGGTGGTTTGTTTCCTTTAATGGGAAATGGTATTTAAAGACCATCATCTGAATGTTTGTGAGTGTTGTATGGTTTCTAAATTTTTTTCTGTGGACTAGCCAACTGTCTTAGTTATCTAGCGCTGCCATAAAGAAATACCACAAGTGGATGGCTTTAACAAAGAGAAGTTTATTCTGTCACAGTCTAGTAGGCTAGAAGTCCACATTCAGGGCATCAGCTCCAGGGGAAGACTTTTCTCTCTTTTGGCTCTGGAGGAAGGGTCTTTATCATCAATCTTCTCCTATACCAGCAGCTTCCTAGCACAGGGACCCCAGGTCCAAAGGATGTGCTCTTTTCATGGTGCTACTTTCTTGGTGGTATGAGGTCCCCACGTCTCTCTGCTTGCTTCTGTCTTTTATATCTCAAGAGACAGTGGCTTAAGACACAACCTAATCTTGTAGATTGAGTCCTGCCTCATTAACATAACTGCCTCTAATCCTGCCTCATTAATATCATAGAGGTAAGATTTACAACACATAGGAAAATCACACCAGATCACAAAATGATGTAGAATCACACAGTACTGGGCATCATGGCCTAGCCAAGTTGACACATGTTTTGGGAGGACACAGTTCATCCATGACACCAACCCATTTGCCATCGAGTCAATTCCGACTCATGGAGATCCCATGTGTGTGTCAGAGTAGAACTGTGTTCCATAGGGTTTCCAATGGCTAATTTTTCAGAAGTAGATCACTAGGCCTTTCCTCCAAGGTGCCTCTGGGCGGATTGAAAACACCAACTTTTCAGTTAGCAGTCGAGCATTAACTTGTTAACTATCAAGGGACTCTTTTCCTGGGGACAGAGCTGAGTAATATGTTTTTCTGTTGTTTTTTAATAAATATGCCATGAACTCATACTGATACTTCCCGTGCAAATTCAGGACTTCAAGGTTTATTTAACCTTGTTGATCTTACATCTGTATCTCCATCTCTTCACACTGAAAATCCTTGTTCTTCCCTCTTTTCTCTTCCTGCCCCCATAGGTAATGATTTAAACATTTTTTATGCTTTATCTTTCCATTTTTTAAATATAACTAATTATATATGTTTGTTCATATCTCCACTTTTCTTAGATAAGATGCCATGCACACTTTTCTCTGCCTTTGTTCATTTAATAAATTCTGGAACTCACTCACTACTACTACATAGAGTGTTCCTCATTTCTGCATAGTACTCCAATGTGGATATGCACCATAATATAAGTAACCACTTCCTTACTGATGGACGTCAGGTGATTTCCAGTCTTTTACTATTACAAATAGTGCTGCAATTAATAGTCATGGGCATATGTCTTATTTTAGCATATATTCCCAGAAGTTGGATTGTTAGATCAAATGGTAAATTCGTATGTAATTTTGCTGCATATGGTCAAATAGCTCTTCGTGGGAGTGTTAGCATTTTGCAGTCTGACCAGGAATGTATGTGAGTGCCCGTTTGCCACAGCTTCACCAGTAGACAGTATGCTGTCAAACTTTTGGATTTTTGCCAATCTGTTGGGTAAGAAATACTATTTCATTGTAGTTTTAATTTCAGTGCTCTTATTAATGAGATTGAAAATCTTTTCATATGCATCAAGTATAGATGTAATGTTTTGGTTTTTTTTTAATTAAACAAGTATAGAAGATTATTAGGATTAATATATGGTTTGTACACAGATGAAATGTATACTTTCCTGAATTTTTGAAATATTTCAAAAAAAATTTCAATAAACAGAACTCTTGACATTCAGAGGTTGGAAATTTGATCACATCAACACTTCCCTACCCAACTTTTGGTTACTTAACAAGCATCACTAGCATTACCTTTCTACCTGTTTTTTTTTAAAAATCAGTTTATATTTCTGTAGTAAGACATTGGATTCTTTTTCATAAAACCTTTTCATTAGAGTTTTGAAACTAGAAAGAATCTGAAAGCTCATTTGATTGGATCAGTTTGTTTTACATATTAGGATTTGGCCAAGGTAACTGCAGAAATGATTTTTACAGATATATCATGGAGAATCTGAACACATAAGACAGTTTTAAAACTGGTGTCTCTATCAAAAGTCAAATTTTTTAATTCACAGAAATATTTAAAAAATTAATTTATAAACTTTAACCATTTAATGTAAATTGAAACCTTACCATCTCTAGTTTCAAAAATCAGTGAACTAAAAGGATGATAAAGGAAAATTGTTATCATTAGGGAAAAATTGTCACAAGAAGTCATGCTGGCAAACACAAGGCATAGATGACTATGTTCTTTACATATATATATATTTCCTACCAAGAGAGGAAAAGATAAGAGAATTTTAGGATATAAAAACCTGACGCAGGTCTAGGGAAGGTCTTTTCTGTGGTTTTCCAGAAAGTAGTCATGTGGAAGATTCTGAGCAGTTGAATCTGTAGTAGAATTATTTGAAAGCCTTGGAAAGGTGCAATAAATAAACAAACAAAACTCTAGGTGACTTAGAAAGTTGAGTTCTCAAGCATTAGGTAAACTGGATTATGTTAAATATTGAAAACATTAAGTATGTACTTTTTAAAAAACAACAGCTCAAAATAATCTGGTCTTTGAAATATATGTGATATGTCACAATGTATAAAACTTGGGCATTAAATTGTTTAGTTAACAATTGGAAATCCTGGTCTATGGTTTCGAAGCAAAGTATGAATTAGAGATATGCATTTGAAAAGTGGTAATTTAAGTTATGAGAATGGGTGAGTGACTGATAGAGTATACAGAAAGAAAAAAAAAACTTATACAATGGCAAGTGGATAAATTTGAAGAATAGAAATTGGAGAAAGAACCATTAGGCATGGTAAGAGGAGAGGGGAGACCTAGGACAATGCAACTTCCCAAAAGCCAGAGCAGATGTTCAAGAAGAGAAGTGGAGAATTTACACCTGTTGAGAGGGCAATTTTGACTAGAACTGACGGATGAAACAAATCTGACGAACTGGAAAACTTGTTTGTCAGACCAAAGGTGTTAACCAGCAGACTGAGGCCTAAAAACCCAGCTGTAAGGGCCAAGAGACCAACTTGTTCAACACTGGTTTTGTTTTTTTAGACATTCGTATACTGTTGCTGTTGAGTCAATTCTGACTTATAGAGACCCTATAAGACAGAGTAGAACTGCCCCCATAGGGTTTCCAAGGAGTAGCTGGTGGATTAGAACTGCCGACATTTTTTTTGGTTAGCAGTCATAGCTCTTAACCACTGCACCACCAGGGCTCTGACATTCATATATCTATTGATAATATTTTATGTGCATGATGTAATTGACTGCTTTTTATGTGGCCCTTCTAGCCATGGTCTTGTAACTCCCACCCAGGTGATTGGGCGAGACTGTATGAAAAGGTAATTGTGACCCACCAAGGGGATTGGTCAGTTTTGCCATCCCACTGGGCTTCAAACTAGCCACCCCAAAGGTGAGAAAGAGAAGAGCCCACCACCACCAAGGAGAGACCCGCAGGGCAGACCCTCAGGAAACAGCGCGGTGGGCTTCCAAGCCCGTGAAGCGAGAAAGTCAGTGCCTTTAGGCAGAGACTGAGAGCCAGGGAGAAGCCTACACCTGACCCACCAATTTGGGACTTACCAGCCTCCACAACTGCGTGAGCCATTTGCTTTATATGGTTTGTGGGTTCTGTGAGACATTGCAGTGCATTAGGGAACCCAAAGACAGGAGAGAGAGTACCGAGGGGAGAGGGAGTAGTTGATGTTAGAGATGATGGAGTGGTACAGCAGCTTGGAAAAGCTGGACATTTGGGGCATCTTTAACCTCCGCCTCATAGGAACCAGCTTTGTGCTGATCCTTATAAAAGGAATTATTTGTTTAATGTGCAATTGTATAACCATTTAATGGCTGTAGCATTCCTTTTTATAACTCTGCCACAACTTATTCATTCTCCTATTGATGGACATTCAGATTGTTTCCAATCTTTTGTTATAAAAATGCTGCAGGGATCATTTTTGTGTCTTCTTGTGCACATATGGGAGAGTTTCTCTAAACACCTAAAAGAAGAATTGCCATGTCTAAAGGTGTACCTCTCTTTAACTTTATTAGATATTCACAAATTATTCTCCAAAGTGATTATATAATTTACATTCCCACCAGTAGTGCCACTGTTTTACATCCTTGTCACATTTGGTATTATGACTTTATTTTTTGCCTATCTGAGGTTTGTGATTTTGTTTTAATTTGCATATTCCTGATGCCCAGGAAGGTGAACATTCTTAAATAATTTTATCGATCATTTTGGTTTTTATTCTGGATTGTTTATTCACCACCTTTGTTCATTTCATTTTCTCTTGTTTTTTTTTTTTCTTCTCACTGATTTATAGAAAAATCTTTAGAAAAATTCTGTATTTGAATCATTTGTTTGTTATATGTATTGTTTGTTATATGTATTGAATGTATATCTTCTCCAAGTCTGTATCTTGTCTTTTCATGTTATTAATATCTCTTTCAATAAACTAATCTATTTTAATGGAGTCATATTTATCAATCTTTTCCTTTACAGTTTGTGCTTTTTGAGTCTTGCTTAAGAAATCCTTCCCAACCCCAAATTCATATACATATTCTTGTATACTGTCCATTTTTAAGGTTTTTTATTCACTGGGAGTTTATTTTGGTTATAGAATGATGGAATGATTGAATTTTTTATTAGATAACCAATTAAACAGCACTGTTTATTATTACATGTAATATTACATGTTATTTATTATTTATTGACTAGTCAATCCTCTCCTCATTAATTTCTAATACTAGTGTCATATAACAGATTCCCATATGTGCTTGGGTCCATTCTGGGTTCTCTATCCTGTTCCATTGTCTGTTTGTCCACCCCTATATGGCACAGTGGTAAAGAGCTTAGTTGCTAACCAGAAGGTTGGCAGTTCAAATACACCAATCACTCTTTGGAAACCCTATGGGGCAGTTCAACTATGAATCAGAATCAACTCGACAGCAATGGGTTTTTTATGGCAATACAAGACTGTCTTAATCACTATGGTTTTATTATATAATTCTTGTCTGGCAAATGTCGGAATAACTGCCTCGTCAGATATATAACCAGTTACCAGTGGTATTGAGTAAGTTCCTACTCATGGCGACCCCATATGTTGCAGAGTAGGACTGTGCTCCTGAAGGGTTGGAGCAGATCGCCAGGCCTTTCTTCTGAGGCACCTCTGGGTAGGTTTGAACCTCCAATCTTTCTGTTATTAGTCAAGCACTTAATCGTCTGCTCCACCCAGGGACTCCTCATCAGATATACACAATCTTTTTTTAAATCACCAGCAATTGTACACTGGAAATATGAAAAAAATTAACTGAATGAATGAGGAAAACAAATGTAACATTAGACTATAAGATTGAACATTATTAAAGTTATAAAATATTATTTGTACTACTTGAGTTAAATTATATCCTTTTTTAAAATTGTTGTAAGATATACATATAGCACAACACCTGCCAGTTTAACATTTTTCACGTGTACAATTTAGTGACATCAATTACGTTAATCATGTTGTGCAAGTGTCACCAATATCCATTGCCAAATTTTCCATTACCATAAACAGAAATGCAATGCTTCCTAAACAATAACCCCCATTCTTCCTCCTCCACACCCCTGGTAACCACTAATAAATTTTGGTCTTTATACATTTACCTATTCTAGACATTTCATATGAGTGAGATCAAACAATATTTGCCTTTTTGTTACTGACTTTCTTCACTCAGCATGTTTTCAAGATTCACCCATGTTGTGACATTTATTAGGACTTCATCTCTCTTTGTGGCTGAGTAGTATTCCATTGTAAGTACAGTCATGCATTGCTTAACATCTGTGAAATATATTCTGTGAAATAGGATATTAGGTGATTAGGACGTTGTGCAAACACCATACTACATACAGGCAGTCCCCGGATTATGAACCAGTTTTGTTCCTAAGTCTGTCTTTAAGTGGAATTTGTATGTAAGTTGGAAGAGTTATTAGGTAAAGTTCATATCTAACACCAGTTAGTCAAATGTTTGTCATAGTATATAGTGTACTTTTCTATGCATAAAAAACATTAAACACTTCTAGATACATCTTTAGCATAATAATACAGTAATAATAATAATAATGTTTAGATGCACATCGCCAAGCAGCACCCTTTTGTTATTATGAACCATTGTACGTACCTCGAATTTTTTACTGAATAGGCTTTACGGGGGTTGGTTCATAACTATGGGTTTTACCTAAGTCAGATATTTGTAACCTGGGACAGCTTGTACTTAGCAAAGCTATGTGGGATACTGTAGTGTACCTGTAAAGACTAAATAGCCACCAGGAAGCTGTTGTGTTCACTACATCCTGTTCTCTCATTGGGATTTCTAACTCTATTATAACCTTAAGGGACCACAGACATATATAAGGCCAGATGTCATCCAGCCAGACATTATGCAGGGCATGACTGTACATCCTCATTATTGTCAAGTCGATTCCAACTCATAGTGACCCTATAGGACAGAGCAGAATTGCCCCCATGGGGTTTCTAAGACTGTAAATCTTTATAGAAGCAGATTGCCACATCTTTCTCCCCTGGAGCAGCTGGTAGGTTCAAACCACTGACCTTTCGGTTAGCAGCCGAGCCCTTAACCACCGCACCATATCCATTCATCTGTTGATGAATGTTTAGGTTGTTTTCATCTTTTGGCAATTGTGAACAGTGCTGCAATGAACATTGGTGTACATGTGTGTTTGCATCTCTGCTTTCAAGTCTCTTGGGTATATATCGAAGAGTGGAATTGCTGGGTCATATGAGTTGGAATCGACTTGACCGCCAACAGGTTTGTTTTTTGGTTTTTATGGAGCCCTTGTGGTGCAGGGGTCAAGAGCTCATGTGCTAACCAAAAGTTCAGCAGTTTCAATCCACCAGCCACTCCTTGGAAACTCTGTGGGGCAGCTCTACTCTGTCCTATAGGGTCACTAGGAGTTGGAATCAACTCAACGGCATCGGGTATGGTAGTTCTATATTAAACTTTTTGAGGAACCACCAAACTTTTCCACAGTGGCTGTATCATTTGCATTCCCACCAGCAAAGGATGAGGGCTCCAATTTCTCCACATCTGCGCCAACATTTGTAAATGTTTAATAAAACAAAAAATAAGCAAGTCTTCTGATTTTTTTTTGGTACTCATATTTTCTCCTAAACTGCAGTATTTTCATAATCTTACTTTCTTGGTCAAACAAGAACTATAAGAAAAATAAACTTGAATTCAGAATGAACAATTCTTGTTATATATTTTCTAGATCACTATTTCTCTCACATTATATTAGAAATGTTTTGTACTTATCCAAGAAACAATGACTTTCTATACAGAACTCTACCAAAACCCATATGTATTTGCAGAAATGTTTAGTCAGTAGAAGCCATGGCATTTCTTTTGTGTCACAGACCATATCATGTTGAGCCTACTAAAGAGAAAATTTACAGAGTATGTGAGCATTTGATAATAAATTTAGAAGGTAGATTTTTGCTCAAAGAAAGAGCATCTTAATAATCAGAATTGTTCACAAATGGAATAAGTTACTTTGAGGAAAAAATGTGTTCTTTTTCTGATAATACTCAAGCAGAGGCAGAATATTATAGAGGGGATTTAAACATCCTGGGGGCAGGAGTGATGGCTTAACTAAAGGACTCCTAAGGTCTCTTTCAGTTTACAGTATTGGTTAATGTGGGTTCTCCTCCCAACTCTATCACTTACTTGCTATGAGACCTTAGGCAATATACTTATACTCTAAGCCTCAGTCTTTTATCTTTAAAAAAAGAGAAGAGTATCTTAATAACAGTAACATTGTTGAGCATTCTAAACACCTTGTTATTGTTGTGTGCAGGCGAGTCAATTCTGACTCATAGCAATCCTATAGGACAGAGTAGAACTGCTCCATAGGGTTTCCAAGCAGCAACTGGTGGATTTGAACTGCTGAACTTTTGGTTAGCAGCCTGAGCTCTTAACCACTTCGCTACCAGGGCTCCTCTAAAGTACCTTAGAGGTATTAATTCTTTAAAAATCCTCACCAGTAGCGTCTGGGGTCTTAAAAGCCTTCAGGAGCAAGAAAGAATGAAGAAAACTAAAGACACAAGGGAAAGATAGTCCAAAGGACTAATGGACCACATATACCACTGCCTTCACCAGACTGAGTCCAGTACAACTAGATGGTGCCCAGCTACCACCACTGACTGCTCTGACAAGGATCACAATAGACAGTCCCAGAAAGAGCTGGAGAAACATGTAAAACAAAATTCTAACTCACAAAAAACGACCAGACTTACTGGCCTGACAGAGACTAGAGAAACCCCGGAAGTATGGTCCCCAGGCACCCTTTTAGCTCAGTAATGAAGTCACTCCTGAGGTTCACCCTTCATCCAAAGATTAGACAGGCCCATAAAACAAAACAAGACTAAAGGGGCACGACAGCCCACGGATAAGAACTAGAAGGCAGAAGGGGACGGGAAAGCTGGTGATAGGGAACCGAAGTCAACAAGGGAGACTGCTGACATGTTGTGGGGTTGTTAACCGATGTCATAAAACGATATGTGTACTGTTTAACGAGAAACTAGTTTGTTCTGTAAAACTTCATCTAAAGTACAATAAAAAAAAAAATCATCACCACAACCCTCTGAGGTGGTACTATTATTATCCTCCTTCCACAAATGCAAAATTGAAGCCCAGAGATGTTAAATCATTTGCTCAAGTTTACTCAGTTGTAATTTAAACTCAAAATCTGCATTTTTTAGCCCCTGTGGCATGCTACCTTGTACTACCTTTCTTAAAATTTTTGTTTCAAATAAAATAATGTATGTAGAAAAGAGGTAAAAAAAAGGTCGGCAAGGGCCAAACTATGCAAGGCCATGTCAGAACCTGGTGAGGAGCAGGTATACCATATTGTGTAATTGCAGGAGGTGTTGTGGGGGGGTGGGGACTATTATCTGTACAGTACAAACTCTAGAAATTAGGCCTTGTCTAAATCTTGATTAGAGGGGTGAGGATGGGCATAGTTTTAAAAAGGCTGAAGAATACTGACCCACCGATCCCCTTTGCTTCAAGGGTATTGGTGGTGTTGCTTCTAAAACAGGGAACCACTTAAAAATCACATCCGATAGTTACGCTTGGAATTTACTTAGTAAACATCCACACTGTCAACTATGAGCCAGACACCAAAAGCAGGTGAAGATGGTTGAAGGACATTGCTTCTCACCACAAAGAAACTTTAATGGTTAATAGGAAGTGTCACAGTATCAAGTAATGTAAGGAAGTGAATAAAAGGGTAGATGGAATCTATAATGAACACGGCTTAAGTATGAAATAAGCACCTGCAAAGTTCTGAACCAAAACACTGCTGTTATATATTGTATGTTGAGGTTTAAATCATGTACCCAATTCTAGGGCCTGAAGAGCAGGTTGGATGGGGGGAGAGGGACACTCAAACGAGTTATTACATGTCACAGACCCAAAACGTTCCTTGACATAGTATAGATCGTCAGCAAATGCAGAGGAGGAAATGTTGCTGCACTGACAGTACAGAATAGATTTATTTACCAGAACAAGCTGTTGGTCCCCAGGGCTGCTAACCAATGTTACTTTTTACATCACAGAATTAACACCAAAGTGGTGAGAATGTAACTAGGGGCTTCTCTTAATGGGCAGGGCTGCCACACGATTTCCTAAATGAATCAATGGGCAGATAAACAACCAAATGTATTGAGGGGATTATTTGATTTTGTCTCAGACATTCCATAAAATCCTGTAGATAAAAGCCATGTGTGGCTGACCCCTGTGTCCCCCAGGTATAAATGCAGAAGCATTTTATAGAAAAGGATCTAAACTGTAGTTTGATATTCAAGAGGTCTTAAGAAAGTGTGGAAGGAGCCTGGGAGTGATTAAATTATCAGATACTATAGAAATAAAGATATTAAAAACAGCAATAATTTTTTTTTTACTTTATTAAATTGCTCCTCACAGAATTCTTTACAAAAAACAGCCTTAGTCATCATGTCCCTGAAAAGTTATTCAACAAATATTGAGACCTATGTACAGGACAATGATTGCAAGACAGAGAATCTGTGTTCCTGGCTCTTAATACAACTCCAAAATGTTTACAATTCTGTAAGGTTAACTCAAAAATCTTGAATTTACTTCACTTACAATTTCAGTAATGCTGACATTCTGATTCAGTATTGTGTTTGTAGTGCTAGCTCTATTTTTTGTTCACAAGAACAAAAGTCTATTACTCTCTTGGTATCTAAAACATATCCATACGTTTTAGATACATATTTATATATTAATATTTATATAAATTTATTTATGTAATATTTATATAAAATATATTTTTATGAGTTGTAAATAAATATAAGTTTTAAAAGAAACCAAATCAGTATAAAAGTTAAAATTATAATCCATTTCAGTTCATTAATTCCAAAAGTTTAGACCAAGTTCTGGATCTTCTTCATGAAAGATATGTACGAACTGTACCCTTGATTGTACCTCTACAAATAGGACATTTTCTTAGCGACGGAGCACATTCTTTGCATACTACTAGATGACCACAGGGAATAAACACTATAGACACTTCTTTGTCCATACACACTTTACATGTTCTTTCTTCTTGTAATCTCCTCAGTTGTTCTTCCATTGGTAGATCTAAGAAGAGAAAAGAATTTTTATTGAAAGGCAATTTGCTTCTTCTCCAATGAAAAGCCAAGAAAATGAAAACAATGTTTTCTACTGGTTTAGAGCATTAATACTGTTTTACCTGAAACATCTTCTGTGGGAATATACTTTATGTCCTGATGCACTAAGGGAGAAAAAGAAGCATTACTATTTCACATCAGGTTGATATTTAGCCACAGAATACATATTTTCAAGCAAACAGTTTAGACTAGCCAAATACTACAAATAATTCTCAGAACACAACAAAAGTCTTCAATCTTTCTGTGTAATTAAGAGTTTTATAGTGTACAAGGCTATAAGATTAATAGTTTATATATTAGATTGAATTATTTTCAATCATTACAAGTTATTAATGAGAGCATATTTTGAATTCACCTAAAAATTTCCCCCAAATAATTTTCCAGCACTTACCAAATAAATTCTTGTATAACACAGGGTCATTTTCTTGTAGAAAGTTTCTGAATATGGTGGCTGCTCTACTTCCTTTTACCAAAATAGTATCAATCAGTTCTCTTGCTTGTAAAGGTGTCTGTCTTTTCTGTTTAATAACATCATGTTCTTGTTCATTAATTACTCTGGCAGTCAGTAGACTATCCAGGATTGGAAGCACACAAGTCAAATGTTGAAAAAGTGCCATTCTATTCTTCCGAATTAATGATAGATCATCTTTATAAGGAAGAAAGAAAACAAACACAAACATGTTCAGACTCTGCTCACAAAATTCCTTCTACACCTGTACATACAACTGAATGAGAACCAACCATAATCCTACATCAGTCAGGCACTGAAGTTGATTGCTAGGTTTTAAGGGGTTCCTAATACCCCTGTGCCTAATAATAATAATAATACATATAATAAGGACTAACACTTAATGAGCATAGTGTTAAGCATTTTATTAGCTCATCTGGTTGTAATCTTTATATCTTTAGTTTTCTTCATTCTCCCTTGCTCCTGAAGGGGTGAGACCAGTGCAGTATCTTAGATGGCCACTCACAGGCTTTTAAGACCCCAGATGCTACTCACCAAAGTAGAGTGTAGAACATTTTCTTTATAAACTACGTTATGGCAAACAAGTTTATGCTTTGAAAATCTATACTGTTATTAACTCTTTGAGATATGACTATGTGTTTATGAATCTAAGTTTATTAGTTAATTATGATATAGTTTTACCATGAAAGTACTGGGCTGTCTGAAGTAACAGGACATATAAGTAGAGCTATTCAATAAAGAATAAAAACTGGCGCTTAGTTGAAAAGTCAAGGCTGGAGATACACATTCTGAAGACAGTTGAAGCTCTGAACATAAATGAGTAAAGGACTAGGACCTAGAATAGTGCCTGGAAGTCAATGCCCCATGAATATCTGTTGAACAAATGAACAACCAAGTCTCAGTTATTTAAAGACTGGTAGGAATAAATAAGTAATCGCCAGAGGGGTAAAAGAGTTAGTACTTGATATATGTTAAATTATCTGTTAGACAAGTAGTGATATACCAGGAAATAAAAATATAATTTACACGTGGTATTGAAATATAGTTCTTCAATCTAAATTTACTTTTCTAGTTACATTTTACTAAAGCTAATGTAATAAGTCTTCCATTTGAAATTCTTAAGAATTCTAAACTTGGTTTGATAATAGCTGGAAAAAAAACAAATCTTATTTAAAGGTTATAGACTCTATTTTGGCTCCTAAAAAGTGAAGACTTGAATATACCTCTGAAGCAGATCATCCTTTTATTCTAGAAAAAAAATCTTCATTTACCTCTTTACTTACACACTTGTCAAGAAATTACTCACCACTGTTCTTAGTGAAACTATAAACATTAACCTGAACGTAAGTCTTTTCATTCACTCATTCAAAAAATATTTCCTGGGCACAGACTATGTGTAGGTACTGTGCTAGGTAACAGGTAAATAGGTAAAACGGTGAGGCTAATAAGCTAAGCGATCTCTTTGACAGAGCAGATTCTTGCATATTGTTAACTTAGACTCATCTCTGGAGAGGTTTGTTGGTTTCTGTGAAAAACATAAATATTTTATAGCTGGGTGGCCTTAAATTTCATGAAGTCTGTAAACAATTGTAGAGATGGGTGTTGTTTTTTTTTGAATAATTGTTGACAGGTGACCAATGCTAAGACTGAGAAGACTACCTTTTGGAAGGACACGTCGGTCCGATTTTCACTTTCACACTGAAAAAGAGAACTTGACTAGGCTGGGGAAAGGTTAACTTGGACTGTGTTTCTGTTCCACTGATGGTATACAAAAACCAGTTGCCATCAAGTCAACTCTGACTCACATCAACCCCAATATGTGTTAGAGTAGAACTGTGCTCCATAGGGTTTTCAATGGCTAATTTCTAAGAATAGATCACCAGGTCTTTCTTCTGAGGCAACTCTGTGGACTTGAACCTCCAAACTTTTGGTTAGCAGCCAAGTGCATTAACTGTTTGCACCACACAGGGACACTATTAGTGGTACACAGGACTGAGTAATCACACTTTGGTAGATATACTGATGCTGGATTACTATGGTGTGATATGTTTGTCTGGGTGGAGCCATAAAACAGATCCACCTTCATAGGCAGGTTTGTCCCTGAATGGAGTGGATAATCTCACTGTCAGTCATCCTAGGAAGAAATAAATCCCCGATGGTCTTGAAGGAAGGTAAGGGGCAGACTTTTTTATCTTTCTGGGTTCTGCAGATATTTGGGGACCTGAACTTTGAAAAGGGCAAACATATTTGGGGCCTTCTTAGTTGTTCATGTAAACTGGCCAGAGCTACAGAGATGAAGCAGAAGCTAGGCAGAGAGAATCATGAGGATGGGCTTAGGGGGACAAAAAGAAATCACATATAGTTGCAGTTGGAAATTGCCATCTGTGATATACTTCCCTTCTGTTATCTCTAAATCTTCAGTACAAGCTTATTAAAAGTTACAGTCTGTTTTCAGCTGTGTTGAAGGGACTTAGGGGGTCTGATCCTTGCTGGGGAAAGAGAGTGGCAAAGAGAGATCAGCATTTCTCTTTGTCCTAGGCATGAGTGATGATCATAATGAGAGCCACCAGATGAAGAATGGACATGCCCAGAGGAAGCGGGTTTTTGTGAATGGCAATAGAGAAGCAGACAAGGTTAGTAAGGGAGGGCGTGGGGTAACCTGTCCTGAAGGCATGTGAAACAGTATCCTAGGACTTTCCTAAATAACGGACACTCTGAAGGCGAGCTAAGTTCTTGTATGGGCAGGTAGAGGACTTAATCATAATTTGTGCATTAGTTTACAGTAACAGGCTGAGATCTACTGTTACACTAATGTTAACATTAGTCATCATCCCTGATCACACCCCAATTTTACAACAAAGAGGAGTGAGCACCTGGCCTGGGATCAAAAATGTGCCATGAATAACTACATACAGTCAACTACCCTGAGTAAAAATATGAATTAGGGGAAAAGATATTTTCACTCAGCATACATATTTTCTATTTACTGAGCAATTCAATTATATTTCAAGGTGAAAAAATTTTTCAGAACTCAAATTCAAAATATTAAGCATCAGAAAAATCTGACTGGCTTGACTTACGAGTACGTTTTCAGTAACTTATCCACAGTGATATCAAATCCTTGTGAAAACAGGGACTATATAAATAAATACACATACCTGATTCTTTTTCCTCAGTTGCTCTTTCTTTCTCCTCTTCTCTCATTTCATCTTCTGCATTAAGCAAATCTAATACAAGATCACTGACAGTCTTATAATTCTCTCCAGTCATTAGGATTTTACTCTGAACTGTCTGTTTTACCAGCCTTCCACTGAAGCCCATTTCCAGAGCAGCTTTAACCACACGTGTATTCATCATGACTGCATCTTCTGGATGGTTTTCTACAGGCCCAAAGTGAATAACTATATGGAACAAAGAACAGAACATACATTAGGGTAATCTTTATATTTTTTTAACTGAAAGTTATCACAATATAAAAAATAAAATCCAGAAACTGTAGAGGTACTATTTTGTAAAAATTGGTGCAATTTAAAATAGTGATAAACAGATTTAGTCACTAAACTAAGAATATGGAATATTGTGTTCAGATACAAAATATGCATTATCTGGCATAACTGGATATATATATGTGAGTGGGAGAAGGAAACAATGTCGGAGATCACTTTCCCTTCCTTATCATAACGTTTATCCTATCTGTGTATTTGTCTATATCCCTTAGACTGTTAGCTCATGAAAGCAGGAGTTGTGTATCTTCTGCTCTCCATTGCTTCCTCAGAACAGCAAATATACAATAAATACTTATTGAATTGAACTGAACACTAGATAATGGAGCGGAAGAGTTTGTTCAAATACTGGTTCTGTCTCCTTTTACAGATAATGGACAAGCCACTTAACCTTTCTGAACCTCAGGTTCCCTATGGAAGAGTGGGAGTAGTACTTCTACTGTCTTTATTTCATAGAAAGAATGTGTGAGTGAGCCACCTGTCATAGTGCATCTATTCTCAAATATTAGTCCAAGAAGAGGGGCTAGGCCGACCATAGTTTGCTAAAACTGTGGATTCCCATACATTACCCTTAGATACTGAGTTAATTCAGTAGGTCTAAAACAAGGACTAGAAATCTGTAATATTTTTTAAAAGTTCTCCAGGCAATTCTGATATGTACTGAGGTTTGAGAAATACCAACGTGATCTATTTGAAAATGCATTGTAAATTGTCAATTATAGTGGAAATGTATATTACTATTATAAACTTTCAATTTTAACCATACCAAGTGGTTCTATTTAAATGCAGTAATTATTATATTATACATACTTGGTGACTCTGCATTTTCATCTTCTGGAGTGTCTGAAGTGGATAACAGCTACAGAAAAAATACACATATAAATTAAAATATAAATCTTATCCTACCCATTGCAATAAAAAATGGTCAAGAAACCTATTTTATTTAATTTATTGCAAACTGACTTGCTTACTGGCAAAATAAATTTTTTAAAGTCAACAGTAATATTTCATTTACATTCAACACTGATTTCCTAAGCCATAAACTAATGGAGTTTCTTCATCTGTATGTATGTTCAGCAAGCGAAATCTATTTTCATCAAGGCAAGAAGAGCTACACCTTTTCAGTGATCTATGAAACAGTATTGTTTGACTTTCATCCCTGGGTCATCCTTTAGGATGCAGGACCCTATGTCAATTCTGTTGACAATGGCTAGGCAGTGTTTGACCATCACACTATTATGTAAGTTCTTAGTTGCTTTTCCAGAAGGATTAGAAATGGCAATAAAATTCTCTTTCTCAAATCTGTTTAAGAAAATTTATATAATAAAACTATTAAATGCTACTATCCCAGCCATTTTTTCCCTCAAATAGTTTAATTTATTGCAACTTGACTGGAGAAACACTTAGGGAAATAAGTACATCATTTTTTCAGGAGGTTACTGATTATGAATCTATTTTTCTCTAAAGAATAGCATTTTCTAAGATCATGCTAGATTTCATAAAGTATCTTTTTAATGCAATGCTTGTCTCTTTGCTAAAATACCACTCTAATTATCAGAAAATAATTTATTTGTTACTAATCAATAATTTAAAAACATCAAATAATTCTTCCTACCTGTTCAAGCAGATGAGGGTAACTGGCTTGAACTCGACTTATGAACTCTTGTCCTTTGATTCGTATCAAGTACTCACACCTAAAATGTAAAAAGAAAATAAAGTTGAGGGGTTATTTTATAATGGAATGAAAATTTTAATAACCAAAGTTCCTCTTCTCTAAGTATTTATCCCATTTCAAATCTAGTCAGATATTTGCCCCAAATCATAGAATCTTTTAGGATCACTGATGCTAAACTTAGAAGTTAGAAGAATAAATAAATCCTAGCTCAATGTGAGATAATGCTACTGTGTTTTTCTTTCAAATTTTTTTTCCCAAAATTAGCTGGTAAGTATCCTATAATGGTATCCAGAGGCTTTTTCATGAGTTTTTTAAATTTGCTTTTCAAGATGCTGCTTACCACAGCTAATTTAAATTTGATTTACTACTAGTTCCTTTATTTTCATAAAGTTTAATGCTTTATGGAATTAATCTTACTATATCTACCAAGATGTATTATTCTTCAGCTTATTTTGAAAACTCCTAAATGTTTGTCGTCATTCATGAAGAGCTAACCCACCATTTGAAGACTGCTAAATATTTCAAATGAGCATAAGCATACGTGTAACTATGTGGCTATTTGTTTGCTATATGGGAAGTTAACAAGTGGTACAAGATAACTGCAGTCCAAGGCAAGGTGATATAGACAAGGCGAAGGATATAAATAAGTGATCTAAAACTGATATTTCTCTTCCTTGTTTCCCAAATTTTCCTTCTTATACATCCCCTAGGGGTAACAACTTAGAAAGAAAATACACCCATCAATAGTTAACTTTTTATAAAGGCATTAACAAGATAAGTCTTTCATAATTTAATTCGAACCATTTGGTGTTTTGATTTTTTCTTTACTAAAATACATGAATATGTGTCCTACAGTTAGAAAATTCTTGGTACCATGTTGTTAGTAACTACTAAATTAGACAATTAATGTGTAGCTGAATTTTCCCTGTGTCTTATTTAAAGCAGAGACAAACATCTCTCTCTGTTTTGCTTTTAAGTGAAGAGGTAATGACCCCAATATGATAATGTTATAATGGCATTACTAGGAGATATGTGCTGAAGTATTTAGCGGTGAAATGTCCTGATGTCTGTAACTTACTTTCAGATGGTTTGGCAGGAAAATAGAGGAAAAAAAATGATGAAAATTAAGTTAGAATACCAAGGTTAGAAACCAACATTCCATAATACAAAAAGTTTTGACCGTGAAAAATAGGCCACATAAATTAGATGGAAGAAGGAGACTGCAAGTAAGTGTAAAATAACCAGAAGTGTAAGACATAACAATAAAATACTACATAGTGATTAGAACAGATGAGGTGATTCTGTATATTTACCCTGACCACCCTATTTAACAGTGCTGGCACTCCCAATTCTTCTTACCCTGCTCTCCTTTTTCTCTTTTTCCATCATACTTACTATCTTCCAATTATGCCATATAACTTATTCATGAAATTTTTAGTAAGTATCTGTCCTCCCCTGCTATAAAATAAGTAAGTGTATGAGATCAGGAATCTTGTTTTGTTCAACTGGTATCTTTGAAGCACCTAGAACAGTGCCTAGCAATAGGTGTTCTATTAATATTGTTGAATGTTGAGTGAATGGAAATATGTCCAAGGCATAATGTTGACTGAAAGAAGTTTTAAAACAATATATCTATCTCATTTATGTAAAGTTGTATACATTTGTCTATATATGTACATACCACCTGGAAAACTCTATGGGGCAGTTCTACCCTGTTCTATAGGGTGGCTATAAGTCAAACTGACTCAACAGCACACAACAGCAACAACATAGGGAGACATCTAGAGCAAAGTTCACTAAAATGGCAACTGTGGTCATCTTTAGGCGGCGAGATTTCTGGACATTCTTATTTTTTCTCTCTGTACTTTCCTACAATGTGTGATTGTGTTTTTATAATGAGCATGTATTAGTTTTTTAAAGATATTTATTTAAAAAAAATTTTTTTAATCCCAAACCTATTTCTTAAATTTCATCAAAACCTTTTATATCATCATTTTTCTAAGTAACCCACATAAAACTTATCCACAAATGTATTTTTGTAGCAAAGACAGAATAAAGTAACAGCTGATTATAAGGTAAACACATATAGCCCACCCCCTATAATCACAAAACTTTCCAAAGAGAAGTTCAAAACAGTCACCTTGGAAACCACTTGGCATGTTCCACCCATGGATCATCTCCAGATTCCCAACATCTCAGTCCACCGTCACAGCAAAAGCATTTGACATCATCGCTATGACCTAAAATTAATTTTGGACCAAAACTGATGAATACATATAATTTTCCACTAAAATTTACAATGTAAAATATATTGAATATTTTTTGTTGTTATTAGATTAAGTTTCTTACCCATATAATAAAAACCAGCACTTGCAAGCTGCTCAGGATGAACTGGAACACTAGATGGCCAGTTACAGAATGTTTTAAACCGAGCTGCCTGTGTCTGCATGCTCAGATTAGAAACAGTGTATCTCGAAGATTCTTGAAGCTGATTTTCTAAAAACGGGCAGGTGGGAAAATGTCTCAGGTGTTCTGACATAGCGTCATCCTTCAGTTCCCAATTGCTCAATTTTCCACCACAGGCAAAGCAAGCCACTCTGTCTCCAGGTCCTATATAGTAAAAGCCTGCTTTTGCCAGATCTGTTGGTGACAGAAAAGTCAACGGCCACATCTGGAAAGTAAGTAGTCTGGCTTTTTCAGTATTCATTGCACAACTGTAGGGGCTTGTCCTCAAGGCAGAAAAAGCTTGATTTGCACTGGAGTTTACAGGATTTGATGAAAAGCTTGAGTAAGAGCCACTGAAATATCCAGTGTTTTCCAAACTTGGTAGGAATGAATGTGTCGAGTTGATTACTGAAGAAGAAAAAGCAGGCTGAGAGGTAGCTCCCAGACCGTTCACTGAACTTAGACTCTGCATAAAGCTACAGCTAGGATACAGTTTTTTATGCTTTTCAATGGCATTGTCTCCTTGTTTCCAGTTATCCAGCATCAGACCACAACAGAAGCATTTGACCTTGTCGTTCACACCGGTGTAATAAAAACCAGCCCGAGCAAGACTCCTTTCTGAGATGGGAACTCCAGTGGGGAAAGTTGAATACGTAGATATTCGGTACAGTTCACATGAAAAGTCATATTTCAATTCAGACATGTTGGTGCTTTTCATCAAATTTGATAAGAATATGCTATTTTCTATGTTCATAGTGAAATGGATGGGGAGGAAAAGGGACTAGCCTTTCTCTGGGGAGGTAGTTTTGTGCATGGCTTTTGATTTTGTTATTTCAGTACTAGGATGAGCACCTAGAATAGGAAATCTTTCATTCTTTTCCTTTTATGAATTTAGGGTTTCAGCATGGTGAGATTCTACATCCTATACAGATAAACCTGTAAGGGACAGTTAAGGACAGTTATTTTTTTTCCAGTACAACTGCAACTTTGCATAATCTTTATGCATATGCAAATGTATGTAAACATGATGCCACATAGTAATTTAAGATGAAAATTAAAACTTTTTGTAGAAGTGTAGTGTGTTTTAGGTCATCAGAACGTCATTTAGAGTCAGGCATCTCCACAGTGAGGTCATCTCCTCTAGGCCACTAGAATGCTTCAGTGGCATTCCACCAGCCTGAAGATAAAATGTCTGACTCACACAGCTAGCGTCTTTTCATGGTGGAGAGCTATGCTCCATCTAAGTGTTCTACAGCAAAATATTCTAATTATGTTTATTTTGCTTTTTGTAAATTATCAAACTCGGTGGCCAGAAAAAAAGCATATCTACCTCAAAAGAGGAAAAGAGTATATTACCATATTTCACCGTTTCTAAGACACATGTTTGAATATCCCTGTTAGCGAGAGACATCTTACAATTACTGGCATATCATATTTTATTTAGCAGATTTTTTACTTCTTAGAGATACATAAAATAATGAGGTGTCTTACAAATGATGACATCTTAGATTCAATGAAATACGGCATATCCCAAATCTTTCTCAAATTAAGTAATTTATATTCCCACAATCATTTTTATTAGGGAGAACAAAACAATCTAAGATTTCCCACAGATAAAAAGATTTAGTAACAGTGTTGGCTGACACATCTGAAAACATGGTTTGAAGACTGATGACATAATAATTACTTCCTCACAGATAATTAAGAACATAGTTGCTTAGCCAGTGTGATACCATTAGGTCTTGGCAAATTAAAAATTTTATTTTAAATAATATTGTATTAATCACTGGCTTTGTGTAGATTTTCTTTCTGAATAAGTTCGCTCATTTACTAAAATTTAACCAACCAGCCATCGTTCTCATCACTCTCTGAGATAACGGACCATTTGAACAAGCTAAATTTTAGACTTTGAAAATATTATCAATAGACTTGGAAGTCACTGGATAGTTTCTTCACCAATCATCAAGTTTGTCTTTCCTACTTTCCCTAAATTTGTTGTACGTGTCAAAAAGTTTTGTTCTTGACATTTCTTTGTCATTATAGAAGTCTTTTAACATGTCATAGTTCTCATTTGCATATTTGTCTAATTTAGCAGAAAGTCGAATATTAATTCTTTGCCCTGGATGACTGTCATTCATTTTTAAATTTTTACCAAAACAGGTGCTTTTTCCTATTCTACACAGCAGCCAATGGAAGGATACCTAGCCAGTTCTGAAGAGTGTTTCAACAATATGCTCCAGCTACAATCACTTTTCCTTTAATACCCCAAATCAAGTTCAAAATCAAACTCATTACTTTGTAGTTATATCTCATACAATTAAATCATATTTTAAAAATTAACATTGTTTGGATATCAGAAACTAAAGAAACTACTTAATTTTTTTATTCATGCACAAAACTACCTCCCGGAGAATAGGCTAAGTCCCTTTTAAGGGTTTTAGGCCTCCATTTTGAGATGTTTTGATTTATAGACCAAACAAACAAAAAATCTAGAAGTAGAACAGTTAGCTTCGTTTATAAAACCTGTCAAAAAAAAAAAAAAGACAGTTTAAAAAGTCAAATAATTCATAGATGTAACAAAATGATCTTTTTTTTTTTGACATTTTCTCAAAAATATTTACTGATTATCTACAATGAATGTAAGGTACTGTGTTCAGCACTGTCCAAAATCAAAAAACCAAACCCACTGCCGTCAAGTTGATTCTAACTCATAGTGACAATACAGGTCAGAGTAGAACTGCCCCATAGGGTGTCCAAGGAGTGGCTAGTGGATTCAAAAAGCCGACCTTTTGGTTAGCAGCCAAACGCTTAACCACTGTACCACCAGGGCTCCAACCACTGTGCCACTGAGGAGAAATCCCAAATAAAGAGCAGAGGTCTCAAACTGGTGGCCAGTAGAGGAATTATGTTTGGCTTGCACAGAAATGGACCATAGTATTTTACTAATTTTTTTAACTTAGTACTTTGAAATTATTTTAGATTTAGAGAAAATGTATCAAAAATAATAGAGTCCAAAAATAAATATATAAAATAACAATAATACAGAGTTCCACATATCCCGCACCCAGCTTTCCCAAAGTTAACATCTTACATAACCAAAGTACAATTCTAGGAACATGAGTTATTAGTTTACTTTGATACAATGCTGTTAATTACTCTATGCTCCTTATTTGAATTTCACCAATTTTCCAAACAATAAGTTTTTTCTTGGACCACAATAGTTTTGAACGTTTTCATTAATTGCCAGCAATTAAAAAATAACAAGAGATTTCCCATAAAATTCTAGATGTCAAACTTCTCTGGAAAAAAACACTGGGCCTATATTCCTGCATGGCAACAATCAGCTAGAGTCAATATTGGCTATACCCTCAGGACAGGGCATTTGCTCTCCATATTTTGACTCCCTGGTAACTGAGACTGTCAGTTGCCATTTCTCACTGAGCTGGCACTATTGTTTTTCTTAAAGTAGCATTAAGAGGGAAATGAAAAGTCTATGCAAAGTAGCAAAAATGAACAGCAGACCAAGAGAAAGGTGTTTTGGAAAAAAAATGAGAATCACATTTCTTTCTGGAAATGAAGAATATTCCTACATGTTAAATACATAAACAAAGTGTGCTTTTGTTTGCCTATTTATATATATACCACCTGCTTGGCATCTGAATGCTTTTGAGTTTGCAAACCCCCTACAGAGATGTTACCCTAAAGAAGCTTTGGTGTGGAAACAAGACATGTATTTGTGGAAAGTTAGGCAACAAGTATATTAAACTATGCTAAATACCAATCCTGGATGAATTCAACCTTCTGTCTTAACCATTTCTAACATGTAGGCTTCCGAATGCTGCTGGAGAAGACCCTCAACCCTGCACACTGGGACCAGTGCCACTTCAGACTCCACCTTGGCTGGCCCATCAGGACCTCTGAGCAATTCTGCTCAGCCCTTGTCAGCTCCCTAGCCCACTGCTCTGTGCAACGCTTCTAAACCTCCAACACCTTTCTCAAACTTCCCACTACTCCCCTTCTCACTTTCAGTCAATTGCTTTTGCCTCCTATTTCTCACAGAAAATAGATGTCATTGAACAGTAATCCTCTCATGTTCTCATAGCCATGCCTTTCTTGCTCACAACCTACCTGCTGCCTCAGTGAGACACTTGCCCCTTCTGAGGATCCCATCTTCTCCCCCTGCCTCAGAAATCTTTCTCCTAACCCTATCGCCCCTCATTTTTTTAAACTCTCTACTGAATCTTTTCCCTCAGCATAATAATCATGCTTAAGTCTGTCTCAGCTTTAAAATGAAAACAAACAAAATCCTCTTTCAAGCCCACTTTACGCTGTAACCACTACCCTTTATCTTACCTTCGCTTCACAGCCGAGCAAACTTAAACTACGGTTAATGTCTCCACTTTTTCCCTTCCATTTACTCCTTAAACCACTACAATTGGCTGTAGTCAGCACCACTTGAAACTGCTCTGTATATTAATGATTCCCATGGTTTCTCTGCCAAAACCAATGGAAATTTTTGTATCTGACACTGGAGCCCACACCCTCTTTGAAATGCTCTCCTCCCTTGGCTTCTCTGAATTCTTCCACTCTCAGAATTCCTCTTTCCTTTCTAGTAGAGTCACTATGAGTCAAAACTGACTCCACTGCAACAGGTTTTTTTTTTTTTTAATGAGTTTCTTTTCAGACTGACTCAGGTCCCCAGACTTTTCTTACTCTAACATTTGTGGTGGGCAACTTCCTGATACCTGGGCTGTTGGGTGTCCCACCCTCTTGGGCACTCGGCATATCCATTTCTCTGACAGAGTATCTGTATCTCTGACACTGGAGGGTAAATGTGCCTTTTTTTCCTGCCTCCTCCTAGGCTGCGAGAGCTTTCAGAGCTCGAACTATGTTACATCTCTGTACTGTCCCCCAGCATCCACAGGGCCTGGTGTATAACATACATAGCTAGTGAAGACTTCTTGTTGAAGAAGTGAACGTTAGCAAACTTCACTGAGCCCTGTATGACAACAGTACCCTCATTTGCATGGCATTAGGGTCATGAATGTTACATTAATGACTACAGAGTTTGTTCAGTCTTGTTTAATATCAGGCTTTGGAGTCAGACATCTTGGGTTTCCAATACCATTCATTGCCCCATTACCAAAGGAATAACTTTAAACAAGTGAACCTATATCAGCCTTGTTTCCTTACTGTCAAATGGAGATAACTGTGGTACCTGCTTCTATCTTTGTGAAAACTAAACGCGAAAAATACCCGTAAAGTCTCCAGAACTAGTCCTAGTGTACAGTACTATTAGCAACACTTAATGTTAGCAATAAACTATAGCAAATAAAGTTAATGTTATTGTTCGTTACTTAGCATCAGTTAAATATCTCCAGCAATTTAACAGAGTAAGAGTACTACTGGGTTTCCACGCAGATCACCAGGAAAACGGCCAAAAAACTGGTCTTTCTGCGACCACTTGGGGGACATTCCTCCATTTGCCCGTTAAATATTTTATTGAGTCCTTGCTGTGTCAAATTTCTGCTTTAGGCTCTGTCTTGAAGCTTATTTGTCACCTCAAAGACCCGGTGATACTTCTTGATAATCGAATTAAGCCAAATTCCAAAGCTTCACCATTCCACTGGCTCACCCCAAAACAGACACTGAGCTCCCGGGAGGAAAGTGGATTGAGGGTACAGTTCGGCAAGGGCAGCGCGGGAACCTGCCTGCACCCGCCCGGGGACCCTGCAGCCCTGCGACCCTGCGGCCGGGCGCCTCCCCGCGGGCGAAGCGGCGGAGTTGCAGCGGCTGCGGCGGAGACCAGCCGGAAAATACCACAGGGCACACCCAGGAAGAGGCTTTCGGGTTCGCGGGGACCCGCTCTTTTGCCCGTAGCTGAAAGCCCTCCTGGGCTTAGGAGCCAGTCTAGAGCCGACCTCTGGGCCCTGGGGCGGTGTTCGATGAGCTTGTCACCCCGCTGACCCTGGGGGAGCTGCAGGCCTGGCCCGGCGCCGCGCACACCGCCCCTCCCCTGGCGCCGCAGCCACGGTCTCGGTGTCCCACCCGCGAGGTGGGGTCGGGGTGGGGGGCGTGCGCGTGCCCTCGTGTGCACACACGCTCACACACTCACAGCAGCCCTTGGCCGTATCGCCACCAACCTGCTCTCCCGAGGCCGAAGCGCTCCAGCACCGACGTTGCTAGTCTGCTCCGGCGACACCTACCGCCGGGGCGGTTCCGGGCGGGTTGGAGCCTCGCGTTGTCTTTTAAATACCGGTACTTTGTCCTGCCCTCCTCCTCAGTGGTTTGCATGTAAACTGGTGCTTTCCTCTTAGGACTTAGGGGAACTCCGGCGGTAATAACCACATATAGTTCCCCTTAATCAGTGGCCTGGCAAACCCGCGCGGGGATTTCCATGGCCCTAAAAGCGTCACTGTTTCTGAACTATGGCACGTCCGCGTGGCATTTACTGAAAAACCTTTGCTTCGTTGCTCTTGGGTCAGAGGAAAGCCTGATAAGCGGGGTAGAGATGATCATTGGCCAGCTTAACTGGAAAAGGTCAATCCTCACCGCTACCCTCCGAGCCCCAAACGCTTCACATGTAAAAAGTGTTAGGTTTTCCAGTCTTCTACTACAGCTACAAAAAAGAACAGTATTTAAAAGAAAAGTGAAACTTTGTGAAATCTTTCTGATGATTTTTACTTTTTGTTCTGTCCCAGAAAGTAAGGTATGAATGGAAACGTGGGGCTATGGGGAGGCATGTTAAGAATTACAGTACACAATTCTTTTTCTTCTTATTTGTATTGTTTTAAAGTTGCCTTATTTCCTTATTTGCTCTCCTCCCCTCTGCCACCAGCACCACCTGTGATTGGTTGTTTTTATAAGTAGGGCAGACTTAGCTATTTTTTTAAAAATCCTTCCTTTAGCCTTTTTGTTTCACAGAAGTCTCTAAATTTCAGTGACATTGTCATGTAAACCCAGAAGTCTGTGAGCCTAACTGCACTGCCATCTTTTTGTCAACTTTCCCTGTGTAAGGCAGTATATTTAGCTCTGTCAAGCAGCAGATGGATTCCTCAGCTGGCTTCCCTGTCTTCTGGTAGAGCCTGCAGATCCAGTAGATCAAAGATGATCATGAACCAAAGGTACAACCCACATACATTATTCAGGACTTCATCGTCCTTGGAAATAATAAGGGCCTACAATCCGTTCAGTGCAAAATCCAGCTGGACTGAGGCATCTTCTGGGTTAGAAAGCTGCTCATAGCAGCTAGAGTTCAAGTTGGAATTATATCTGGAAGACTGTTTATCTGTCGAGTGGAGATTTCAACCCACTTTCGAGCCTGCTTAGTTCAAGACTTTTTAAACCGTTTTCAACTTACTGTTAACATTATCTAAACGTTTTGTGATCTTTGCACATTTTTGATCACGTATCCACCAAAGGGATTTCAAAAAACTCTATATTACCTCACAGATTTTTAACTTAACACCAATTTTTTTTGCATATTGTTATAGTTGCAAAGGATCTGCAAAATGTAAACACAGATATTTTAGAATAAAATTGAAACAGCACCATTTTAGATGTATTTAACCTCCAGACGCCATGGAGTAGATTCTGACTCAGAGACCTCATGTGTGTCAGAGTAGAACTGTGTTCCACAGGGTGTTCTTTTCTTTCTTTTTTTTAAATAATATTTTATTGTGTTTTTGGTGAAAGCTTACACAGCAAATTAGGTTTCCATTTAACAATTTCTACACAAATTGTTCAGTGACATTAGTTACATTTTTCACAATGTGTCAACATCCTCTTTAGTTGCAGTCTGGTTGTACTATTTCCAGTACTCTAGTTTCCCTGCCTCCTTATCGTCTCATCTTTGCTTTAGACTAATTGTTGACCTTTTGGTCTTGTACAGATGGTTTTTTATTGGAGCACCATACTCACCATACTCACAGATAATATCCTTTATTTTGTGTGCCAATCTGTTATTTCACTAATCCATAGAGTTTTCAATGGCTTATTTTTAGGAAGTAGATTGCCAAGTGCTTCTGTGTGGACTCAAACTGCTGACCTTTCAGTTAGTTAGTGGCTGAACATGTTAACTGTTTACACCACCCAGGAACTCCTCTAAATGTGTTTAATGGACTCTAAATACCACAACCATTTGGCACCTACTGTCATCCATTAAAAAGGTAATAAATCAGCTCTTCTTTAAAAATTAGAAATATTCTATCACTCTTTTTTGAATATTTCACTTTTCCCCCACACAATTTTAATATATGTTTATGGTCGACATCTTTTATGATCGCTCTGTCACATATCTCTGAAAAAAAATCTGTATAAATTGAAATTTAATTCTTCCCTTTGATCAAAAGGCTCTAAGTGTTTAAAAAATTTCTTTTGTGTTATGATTGATATTTTAGTGCTTTTAGTATACAGTTGTTTAAAGCAATATAAAGTATAAATTTGGTAATGATTAAAAATAAGAAGTAAAACTTTATTACAAATTCAATTTTAATGGGTGGGTTGCAGCTTACATTTTAAACAATTTGTTCAAGTGTGTTGATGAATATTACCTATTGCTAGAATATGACAGAATCCAGCCTAGATTCTGTTCCTTTTTAAAATTTCTACAGTTACAAATGCTGAAAACCTTTTTCATATAAATAAGTAGGTAGGCCTGGAAGAAATGTTGTTATAGCATTTTTTCACAATTCTTTGAACATCTGTTTTATCTTCCAAAAATCACTTAGTGATCTTTCATCAAAAATTGTGATTAGTGATCAAGGGACAACTCAGTCTTGTTGAAATCGGTGACTTGGAAACCATTGAACTTTTGTTACCTAGGTAGGGTTGCCAGATTTAGCAAATTTAAATACAGAACACTCAGTTAAATTTAAATTTGAGATAAACAACGTTTTAATATAAGTGTGTTTCATGCAATACTTGCAACATAGTTACACTAAAGATTTTTCATTGATTATCTGAAATTAAAATTTAACTGGTATACTGTGTATCTGGCAACTTTATACTCAGATATTAGAGTCACTCATTTTCTCATTACCAACACCAGTATTTCCAACAGTCCAGGAGGTTTTTACACCCAGAGGTAAAACAGCATTTTAAGACTCAGGATGAGTGACAGGTGAACCTGTCTTTTGTAAAAAGAGAGAAGGGCCATTGTGGAAAGGGAGGTGAGAAGAGAGAATAAGTTTGGCAACCTGGACAGCTCTTGTTTCCAGAGAAGTGGCTTTTAGTAAAAATTACATATGGAAATTGAAGATCAGGCTGTTAATTCCCTTAAAACTATCTGAGCTCCCACTTACACATTGGAAAATCTTTGTAAGTGCCCAAGTAAGCAGTTAACCCGATTTAAAGACCACAACCTAAGCAATCCCCAAACTAACTGTTGTAGTGTGCCATCGAGTTGATTCTGACACATAGTGACCAAGAGTAGAACAGCCCCATAAGGTTTCCTAGTCTGTAATCTTTACAGAAACCAAATGCCAGGTCTTTTCTCCCACTGTTCGGTGAATTTGAACTGCCGACGTTTCATTTAGCAGCTAAGCTCTTAAACATCGCACCACCAGGGCTCCCTGCTAAACTGACCAGGACTCCCAAATTCTTCAAACTGGTAATAACTGGGATCAGATCTTTTGGGGCTGGAGCAGATCAACATGTGTTCTTTGCAACATTTTGCACAACTATAACCACTGGTTGTTTTTGAATAATTGTTTTCTTGGATAAATTCTAAGTTCTGTATGGACATGGACTATGTCTATTTTGTTCACCTCATTATTCTAGTGCTAGTAGGGTGCCTGACCATAGGGTACTCTATGGAGCCAATCTATCCATCTTGGGCCTTCTCTTTTCTAAACATGCATCCACATTTTTAATAGTGCAACATACTGCACATTTTCCCTCGATCCCTTTGTATATCCCAAATATTTCATATAAAACCCCCTTTTCCTTCTAGCATCTAACTTCCTAAATATATTGGCTCTCCAAATATCCTTTTAGAGGTAGGAATAAGCAAAGGAAAGTCTGAGGAAAGTGACAAGGTAGACACATACACCAAAAGCCAAACCAAACTTATTGCCGTCAAGTCGGTTCTGACTTATAGCGACCCTCTAGGACAGAGTAGAACTGCCCCATACGGTTTCCAAGGAGTGGCTGGTGGATTCAAACTGCCAACCTTTTGGTTAGCAGCTGTAGCTCTTAACCACTACACCACCAGGGTATCCTCCTAAATACATTTTCTCTCCAAATACCCTTTTAGAGATAGAAATAAGCAAGGAAAAGTTTGAGGAAAGTGACAAGGTAGACACATATACCTGCTACTAACTCTAGGTTACCAGTTTTCTTCCACTGTGGAACTGTGAGCAAGATATGAGATATGTGTGTGAGAGTTTTTCACCCTGTTTATGGCTGGGAATTTTGATAACTCCTGACAATGGTGTGTTCTCAGTAATCTACTATTTAAATAATCAACTTAAAAGTATTTTTCCCTCGAGGGTAATTATGATTTTTTAAAAAAAATTTTTTCCGGAGGAAATTTCACATAATAATAATGCTGTAACAATTTTAGTTGCAGCTTAATGCTATTTCACTATGAGTTTTTACATTTTTAATTAAAGAAATATGTACATATTCTACCCAGGAATTTCAAGCTGAAAGTGAAAGTACAATCTAACAGAAGGAACATGCTGTTCAAATTCCAAAGCAAATGCCAAAGTCATTGATAGTGCTGGGAATTTCCTAGTCTGTTAACAACTTCACGATACCTTGCAAATAAAACACAATTAGACTGAAGCTGCGTATGTACAACCAAACACCTCATGGGAGTTGCTTCCTTGGTTTGGAGGTTCAGGGTCATGGTTTCATGGGACATCTCAGTTAATTGGCCTAATAATGTGTTTAGTGCTTCTGTTCAATGAACTAGGGTTCATTGTTGCATAGTGCCTGGGGCCTTAAAAGTTATGAGTCAGAATCAACTTGATGGCAATGGGTTTTTGGCCATCTGTAAAAATGGTGTGGTGGGGACATCTGACCTCCTCTAACTTAACAAAGGGGAAGGAGAATCAAGATCAACAGCCCAAGGCTGATTTCTGTGAGGCAGAGATCAGGCATACCTACTCTCTGCAACATTTTTTCCAATTCTGACACCAGCCACCCCTCTCACAGCACTCTCTACTTCTCTGCTGGGTTCAAGAATTTGTAGCAATGTCCACACAGAACTCACAGACCATACTCAAGGTTATGGAGTTCATTAGGGAAGTAACAAGTCACAGTTCAGGATACAGTTCTTTCATCAAGAGAGCCTCTTCTCAGCCGTGCCCACGGGCAGGCCTCTCTCTGGCCCTCAGCCTCTTGGCCCCTTGGCCTGGCCTCAGCCCTGCAAGTGTTACAAAGCTCTTTAGCTTCTCTGATAAGTGCCCAGAGGCACCCCACTATACCAGTAAGCCTCAGCCCAAAGGAATTCAGCTCTGTCACTCCATGGGTCGGTGAATCTAGCTCCACCAAGTGCCTGGAGGCACTCCACTCTTCCAGCAAGCCTCCTGTCAGCCTCCTGTCTGAAGGTGTTCAGCTTTCTTGCTCTGTGGGCCGGGAAGCCCATGGTGCTATCTTCTGGTTCTGCTGCCTCTGCTGCCACTGTTTCTCTGCTCACTGTCTCTCGTGTTACAGCTCTCTCTCTCTCTCTGTCTCCCGGCTCTAGGAGGTTCTCAGCACAGGGATTTCGAGTTCAAAGGATGAGCTCCATTCGTAGCTCTTCTTTCTTGAGGTTTCATCTTCCCACCTCTGAGATGGTTCATTTTAAGCTTAGCGGGATGGCAAAACTGGCCAATCCCCTTGTTAGGGTTCCATACACCTTTTTTTCATGGTCCCATCCACACAAGGGTGTCATGCTCCTTATTTCTGTTATTAGCAAGCTGTCTAATCCCCATGGTGGGGCGCAAGCATCTTTTTGCATAGCCCCACCTAATCTTTTGGTGAGCGTTACAAGACAATGACTAGAAAGGCCGTATAAAAGCGATCCATCGTACCGTACCATCCAAGGCATAACAATTGGTCTCTACTTACCTGGAACAACAGAGGAAGGAGAGTCAAGAATAGGTGAAGGATATGGAATGTGTTGCTAATTGCCTCCATAAACAACTGCCTCCTTTGCCATGAGACAGAAGAACTGGATGATGCTTGGCTACAATTACTGCACATTTTGATCAAAGATTCTATAAAAGAATCCTGATAAAAAGGGGGGAAATGCAGAATAGAATTTCAAATTCTCATGGACTCCAGGCTTTCTGGAGCTGTGAAGGCTAGATGAATCCCTGAAACTATTTTCCTGAGATAATCTTTAAACTTTAAACCAAAAATATCCCCTGAAGGCTTCTTAAAACCAATCAGTAGTTTAGCTTAACTAGTAAAGAATGTCTGCCTTGAGCATTGTGCTCTTTCAAGATTATCTACATAGTATCAAACTGACAATAACAACTTGAAATATTAGGTAGGAAACTTAGCAAACAGTGAGTTTACATTTCTGGAGGAGGAACAACTCAGAAAAGGAGGGTGAGAATGGTTGCACAACTCAAAGAATGTAATCAATGTCACAGGATTGTAAATGCAGAAATTGTTGAATTGGTATATGTTTTGCTGTGTATATTCTCAACAACAACATAAATAAAATTAAAAATAAAATAAAAAAAAATACAACTAGACCAGTTTTACAAAGAACTATCCTATAATGTAGACTTGTTCTCAATGTGATGATGTTTGCCCCTTATAAATGGTGGCAAACTTTCCGTTTTTTATCCTGATAGTACTTCAGTGAGATATAATTTATGTAGTTTAAGGTGCAAAAACTTAAGTGTACAGCTCCATGAATTTTGGCAAATGTATATACTTATGTAACCATCAACCAGATAAAAATCAAGAACGTTTTCCATTATCCCAGAAAATTTCTTCAGGCACTTTTCAAGTCAATACCAACCTACCCCCTCTCCTCCTCTCACCTCTCACCCCAACCATTATTCTGATATCACCCATAGATTTGGTATACCTGTTCATCTCTTCTTAAACTTCATATACACGGAATCACATGGTGTGCACTATTTTGTATCTGGCTTCTTTCAATCAACTTTTAGTTTCATCCACATTGTAACATGGATCAGTAGTTTGTTCTCTCGTTGCCACATAGTATACTACTATATGAATATACTGCAGTTTATCCATTCTCCTGCTGATAGGCATTTGTGCTGTTTCCTGGTTTGATTCCTTATGAAAAGTGAAGCTATGAATATTTTATCTCAAGTCTTTTTGTGGATATATGAGTTCATTTCTGTTGGATAACTACCTGGACACGAAATTGCTGAGCCATTGGGTAGGTGTATGTTTATTTTTGTTAGAAACTGACAGAAAGTTCTGCAAATCGTTTGTACCATTTCACACCCCCACCGGCAATGTGAGTTGTAGTTGCTGCATGTAGATGTCATTAGATGGGGAGTGGAAACAGTGATGAGAAGATCCCGGATAACTCCTATATTAGCAGTTGGGACAATGCAGAGAGATGGCAAAGCAGATGTGAAAGGACAGATAGATTCCTGCAACTTCCACTTTTGTCCTCTGGGTTGGAAACTGTCTCTTCGTCAGTAAGAAGGCTGTTGTTACATGTGAAGATCACTGTTCTGCATGGCACACTGAAAATGAGCACTTACTAACTCTAGAGTGAGCAGATGCCTTCCCACAACTTGAGTGAGGTAAGGCAGCAGTGGGACAGAAGAGCTGTGGGGACAGTGCCAAGGTAGGAGTGGCATCAACAGCCACAACCAGCACCCACCAGCAGGAGCAGGGGCCACAAGGCAGTAATGCCAGATCAGTGGGGGAGCCAGGCTGGGGATTGTCCAGGGAAAGGGATTTGCAGGGGTCTAGTGCATATAGTAATTGGAGACAGTCTGTGAACCTGTAACTATGCTCATGCCCCACACCACACACATCCCACCCTAACCTGGTATGGCCAGGTAAACACAGTTACACTACAAAGTCACATCTCTGTCATTCCTTCCATTGTCTAATTTATGCCTTGATGAGAAAAATTTAGACCACAAATCTCACCTGTTGGAATCTTGCATTCTAAGATTATTATCTATCCTACAAGCTATCAATCCCAGATTTCTGCCACCTGTAAAAATGGGGAGCAATGTCTTCATTCAATCCAGTCTTAATTATAGTCATTAAAATACTGCAAAAGTCCCAAAGCCCACTCTTCAGACAAAGATTAGACTGGAGTATAAAACAAAAAATAATACTCATGAGGAGTGTGCTTCTTAGTTTAATCAGAAACACGAGACCAAATGGGTGGCTCCAGCCTAGAGTCAGGATGAGAAGGCAGGAGGGGACAGGAACTGGTTGAATGAACACAGGAAACCTGGGGTGGAAAGGGGAATTGTGCTGTCACATTGTAGGGATTGCAACTAGTGTCGCATAACAATGTGTGTATAAATTTTTGTATGAGAGATTGACTTGAGTGGTAAACTTGCAGCTAAAGCACAATAAAAGAAAACAAAACTGCAAAAGACATATTTGATATCTCAACTCTCAAGGGGAGGGTATTATACAAGGGCATGAACACCAGGCAGTGGGGATCACCAGCGGCCATCTTAGAGGTTGCCTGCCATACCATTCCTTCTTGCAGACCTGTTGATGTGTCTGGGATTATTTTTCCTCAGCCTGAGTGTTTTCTTCAGTATTTCTGGTAGGGTGGAGCTTCTGTTGACAAATTCCCTCAGCTTTTCTGTCTGAAAATATGTTTATTTCGCTGGTGTTTTTGGAAGATTTTTCTCTAGATACAGCATTCTATGCTGATAGTTTTTTACCTTTAAATATGTTCTATCATTGTTTTCTGGTTTCCACTGTTTCTAATGAAAACTAAGCCATCATTCATATTATCATTTTATTTGGCTGCTTTTTAATATTTCCTCTTTGTCTTTGCTTTTCAGCAGTTGACTGTGATGTCTGCAGGTTGGTCTTCTTGAATTTATTCTACTTAGGTTGTACTGAAAATCTTGGATCTATAAGTTGATATATTTTATTTTGTCAGATATTTCTTCTGCCCACTTTTTCCTCACCTTTTTTTTTTTTTTTTACTTCAAGTGCACATATGTTAGACCATTTGATCATTATCCCACAAGTTTTAGCTGCTCTATTAATTTTTTTTTTCTGTCTTTTTTTTCTCTGTGTGTTTCAGCTTGGATAATCTCTATTGACCTGTCTTTGTGTTAACTGATCCCTTACTCTGCTATTTCCAGTCTGTTGTTATTCACTTCCATGAATTTTTCATTTTAAATGTTGTATTTTTCAGTTCTCAAGTTTCCATTTTTTAAAGTTTCCTGGTAAATTTCTCTGGTAAAATGGGGAATCTCTTCAAAATTCCCCATCTTATATTTTTCACCAAATCCTTTAACATATTGAAAATGGTTATTTTAAAGTTCTTCTCTGCTAATTTCAACATCTAAGTCATCTTTATGTCTGCATGACAGGCCGTCCTCGGATTATGTACGAGTTCCATTCCTAAACCTGCCTTTAAGTCAAATTTGTACGTCAGTCGGAACAGTTAGGTACGGTTCACATCTAATGTCAGTTAGTCAAATGTTTGTCTTAGTATATAGCATATAGTGTACCTTTCTATGCATAAAAAACGTTAAAGAAACACTCCCAGATACACTAAAATATCTTTAACATAATAATACAGTAATAATAATATTTAGATGCATGTCACAAAGATGCACGTTTGTTATTATGAACCACTGTATGTGCCTTGAATTTTTAATATATAGGTTTTATGGGAGTTGATTCATAACTACAGGTTGTACATAAGTCGGACATTTGTAATCCAGGGACTGCTTCTATTGACGTTTTTCTCTCTGGATATACAGTAGCCCCCACTACCCCAATCTGTGGTTTTACTTTCCGCAGTTTCAGCTACCCACAGTCAAGCATGGTCCAAAAATGTTAAATGAGTAGTGGGATGAAATCTCACCCTCCTGCTCTGTCCCGCCTGGGGACCACATTCACATAACTTTTATTACAGTATATTGTTATAATTGTTCTATTTTATTATTAGTGATTGTTGTTAATCTCTTACTGCACCTAATTTATAAACTTTATCATAGGTATGTACATATAGGACAAAACGTAGTATATATAGGGTTTGGTTCTATCCAAGGTTTTAAGCATCCATGGGGGTCTTGGAATGTATCCCCTACAGGTAAGGGGGTGTCTTAGTCATCTAGTGCTGCTATAACAGAAATACCACAAGTGGATGGTTTTAACGAAGAGAAGTTTATTTCCTCACAGTTAAAGTAGACTAAAAGTCCAAATTCAGGGCATCAGCTCCAGGGGAAGGCTTTTTCTCTCTATCGGCCTTCTTCTCTTCAGTGTTCCCCTGGAATAGGAGCGTCTCTGCGCAGGGACCCCAGTCCAAAGGACACACTCTGCTCCCAGCACTGCTTTCTTGATAGTATGAGGTCCCCCTGTCTCTCTGCTCACTTCTCTCTTTTATATCTCAAGACATTGCCTCAGGATACAATCTAATCCTGTAGACTGAGTCCTGCCTTACTAACACAACTGCCGCCCATCCTCCCTCATTAACATCATAGAGGCAGGATTTACAACATATAGGAAAACCACACAATACCAGGAATCATGGCCCAGCCAAACTGATACACACATTTTTGAGGGGACATAATTCAATCCATGACAGGGGGGATAGGTCCTATTTTCCTGCTTCTTCACATATTTAATAGATTATTTTTTATATGCTTGACATTTTGAGTGACACATTACAGAAACTCCAGATTATGTTTTTATCCTCCCTAAACACTGTTAATTATTTATTCCGGCAAGCAGGCAAATTATTAGTAGACCACCTTGATCTGTTTGAAGCTCAGACTTAGGCTTTATTGGGGCAGGTATATTTTAGTCTTGCCCTTGTTTCTAGGGCACAGGCTTTACTCCTAGGGCATAGTTCTTTACTCTTAAAGTGTATATTTTGGAAAGTGTCAACTGTGTACCCAAAGTATTAACCAGTGACTGTGGCTGAGTTAGAATTCCAATATCTCCTCAAGATTCTGTAACCCATGAAATCTCTTTTATGACAGATTTTCGGCTATGAAAACCACTCATTTTGGGATTTTAAAAGGTCTTAAATTTAAATATTCCATTTTGGGAGGATGATCAAGATAGGTCTTCAAAAGTGAGTAATGATAGAAACATTATATCAATTTTTCTAGGAATACTCACATAAGACAGTGTGAGGAAATATTACAGAAATGATTATAAGACTGGTTGAGGGTGGAGGAGGGCAATAAGAGAAAAAATAGCAATAGGAAAGCTGAGATACCAAGAACATAGAACATAATACTTAGATTTGGTAGTAAAGAGAACTAATTCGAAATCAATAATTTACCGACAAAAAAGATAAAATACTTAGGAATAAATCTAACCTGGACATAAAAGACTTATACAAAGAAAAATACAAAACACTATTCCAAGAAACCAAAAGAGACCTGAATAAATGGAAAAACATATCATGCTCTTGGGTAGGAAGACTTAACATTGGGAAAATGTCAGTACTACCCAAAGTGATATATAGATATAATGCAATCCCAATCCAAATCTCGACAGCATTCTTCCCCAAGATGGAAAAACTAATCACTAACTTTATATGGAAGGGAAAAGGCCCCGAATAAGTAAAGCTTTATTAAAAAAGAAGAACAAAGTAGGAGGCTTCACACTACCTGATCTCAGAAACTACTGTACAACCACAGTAGTCCAAACGGCCTGGTTCTGGTACAACAATGGACAAATAGACTAATGGAATAGAATTGAGAACCTAGAAATAAATCCATCTACCTATGGACAGCTGATCTTTGATAAAGGACCAAAGTTTATTGAATGGGGAAGAGACAATCTTTTCAACAAATGGTTCTGGGAAAATAGAATATCTGTCTGTATAAAAATGAAACAGGATCCATACTTCACACCATGCACAAAAACTAATTCAAAATGAATTAAAGACCTAAATATAAAACTTAAAACTATAAAGATCATGGAGGAAAAATTAGGGAAAATGCTAGGGGCCCTAATATATGGCATAAACAGAATACCAAATATAACTAAAAATGCTCACACAGAAGAAGATGAACTAGATAAATGGGACCTCCTAAAAATTAAACACTTATGCTCAACAGAAGACTTCTCCAAAAGAGTAAAAAGAGAACCTACAGATTGGGAAGTAGTTTTTGACTACAAAATATTCAACAAGGATCTAATCTCTAACATTTATAGAAAATTTCAAAACCTCAACAACAAAAAAAGACAAATAATCCAATTAAAAATGGGAAAGGCTATGAACACACACTTCTCTAAAGAAGACATTCAGGCTGCTAACAAACATATGAAGAAATGCTCGCTATCATCAGCAATTAAAGAGTTGCAAATCAAAACTACAATGAGATACCATCTCACCCCAACATTTCAGGCACTAATCAAAAACACAGAAAATAACAAATGTTGGCAAGGATGTGGGGAGATTGGAACTATTATGCAGTGCTGGTGAGAATGTAAAATGGTACAGCCACTGTGGAAAATGGCATGGTGCTACCTCAAAAAGCTAGAAATAGAAATACCGTATGATCCAGCAATCCCACTCCTAGGTATATACCCTAAAGAAATAAGAGCCGTGACACGAATAGACATATGCACACTCATGTTCATTGCAGCCTTATTCACAACAGCAAAAAGGTGGAAGCAACCTAAATGCCTATCAACAGATGAACGGCTTAACAAACTGTGGTACATACACACAATGGAATACTGCACAACAATAAAGAGTAACAGTGAATCTACAAAACATCTCACAACATGGATGAATCTGGAGGGCATTATGCTGAGCGAAATAAGTCAATCGCAAAAAGACAAATATTGTATGAGACCACTTTTATAAAGTAACAACAAAAAGTTTACACACAGGAAAAAAAAAAAAAACTCTTTGATGGTTACCAGGGATGGGAGAGGGAGGGAGAGAAAATTACCAAAGAGATAGTAGACACATGTTACCACTGGTGAAGGGGAGGGTGATATACAGTATGGGAGAAGTCAGCACAACATGACCAAGCAAGAGAGCACGCTGAGAGGAAAGCAGGAATAAAGGACGACTATGGTAACAACTGGAGCCCTGGTGGAGCAGTAGTTACGAACTCAGCTGATAACCAAAAGGTCAGCAGTTTGAATTCACCAGCCACTTCTTGGAAACCCTATCGGGCAGTTCTACTCGGTTCTATAGGGTTGCTATGAGTCAGAATCCACTTGATGGCAACGAGTTTATGGTAGCTACTATAGCAGAGACAATCCTGCAAAAAATAGAATCAACAAACAATAACCTACTAATGTATACACAGATAGATAGATATGCCAAGAGGTGAGGGAGGTGGTAAGGGAGCACACCCACCAGCAGATACAGGTTCCGTGGTGGAAATTTCTAAATACATGACTGTAAGTGCTCTTCATATATTAATATAGACAATAGAGCACACAAGTGGCACAGACAGGGAAACATCTTAGACATAACTAAGCACCTCACGGAATGAAGTTCCCAGGCTTGAAGGCAAAGGACCATAGACTCACAAGACATCTATGTCAATGGGCACAACATAGTTCTTAAAGACAATGTCCTACATCCTACTTTGGTGAATAGCGTTTCAGGTCTTAAAAGCTTGCGAGCAGCCATCTAAGATACAACTATTGGTCTCTTTTAGTCTGGAGCAAAGGAGAGTGAAAAACACTAAAGACTCAAGGGAGCAATTAGTCCAGAAGACTAATGGACCACACGAACGACAGCCTAACACTACCCTGAGACCGGAAGAACTAGATGGTGCATGGATACCACCATCAACCGCTCTGACAAAGATTACAATAGAGGGTCCCCGACAGAGCGGGATAAAAATGTAGAACAAAATTCAAATTCACAAAAAAAGACCACACTTACTGGTCTGATAGAGACTGAAGGAACTCCCTAGACTATGGGGCACAGACACCCTGCTAACTCAGAACTGAAGCCACTCCCAAAGTTCACCTTTCAGTCAAAGATTAGACAGGCCTATAAAACCATAACACGTGTAAGGAGCATGTTTCTTAGACCAATCAAGTATACAAGATCAAATGGCAAAGCCTGCACAAAAACAAAGACAGGCGGGTGGGAAGAGACAGGAAAACTGGATGAATCTAACTGGGGAACCCAATGTGGAAAGTGAAAGGGGGAGAGTGCTGGCACAATGCAACCAACAGCACGAAACAATTTGTGTATAAATTTTTGAAGGAGAAACTAATTTGCTCAGTAAACTTTCACCTAAAGCACAATAAAAAAATTTTTTTAAATCAATAATTTGTATAAAATACTGCTACTGTGTAGCTGAATGAACAAGAAAAACACTTGGTAAAATAAAGTATACTTATTATATTTGTTCTACAAACTGAGTGTTCCTACCAGGTTTTTAGAGCTGTGGCAGAGGTAGCAGTGGTCCCAGGCTCACATCAGCTCAGGGTAAGGCTTTAGAGCAAGTCACAGATGTAAGCTGTTGGCAGCTCTGCCAGCACCTGGGGATTCGGTGCACAGGGAGATAAACCAGGTCAACTCATGATTGAAGGCTAAAATACACAAGGTGTCTGCCCTGGGACCTGACCAATTCTTATAGGAACCAAATGAACTGATGACCTGATTTCCCTGAAAGTGAGAACTGTTGGGACTAACTATTCCCCATGCTGGCTAGAAATGGTACTCTCAGACCAGGGGGAGCTTATTTAGAGCAAGAGAACTGGGCTAAGAAGCCTAAAAGAGGTTGCAGGAGAGAGATGATATCCAAACAGCAGTTTGCATATATGAGGACTCTAAAGTTGACTTTTCCCCCCTTCTCAGAGCCTTCCAGCCTTTTGTTGCTGACTCCATGCCTACTTTTCTATAGAAAATATTTCTAAGGCATATACATAAGACCCGGAATCTTCAGAAGCTAAAGTGATCAATTCCAAATGCCTACATCCTTTTTCTACCATTTTACCCACCAATAAGGTATAGCAAGAGGAACATAAGGGCAATACCAGGATTCTTGGGGCCAAGCAGACCCTCAGTTGATCCTACCCACCTGAAGAGAGTGTGCAGTATCAGAGCTAGGATGGGGGTGATGCAAGAGTGGTACCAAGGGTAGAAAATTCGACGAGACACTCTCAGAGTTTTGCACCCTAGTTCCAGGCCTGGACAAGTACTACATGTGTATTGAACAAGCCTTTCTGAATTGGGGGCAGTAGAGGTGAAAGAGTTTGTTTTGGATTGGTCATGTTATTGTGGTGGTTGGTTGTTAGTTGCCCTGGAGTCAGTCTGCTCTCACTCACAGCAACTACACGTACGACAGAACATAACACTGCCCAGTCCTGTGCCATCTTCAACTGTTGGTATGTGCTCAAGTCCATTGTTGTGACCTCTGAATTCAATAGGCATAAAATGTTTTCCAACTCAAAGCTCTAATCTCTCTGGAAAAATGGAGGCGGTACTTGGGTTGGCAGGTCAAGGCTCCCTCGCGGATAGGCTTGAGGTGTTTTCAGGCAGCAGTAGCAGAGCTCACAGCAGGCCCTGTAGTGGCGGTGGTGCAACTCTGGAGCCTGATGGCCTGGCCTTGAACCCCGGCTCTGTCTCTTCCTAGCTCTCTGAATGTAGCAGATGTGTGAGAACTGCTGACAGCTGACATCTGTGTTCTACTGCAGAGACTTCCTCTTGGCTGATATGAGCCTGGTACCACCATCACCAACTGCTGCTGTCACCCTCCCCTGTGGATCAGGCTAAGGCTTGACCCTTTCTTTGCTCAGCACACTCCCCCTGCCCTACCTTGCTGCCCTCCTTTGCTACAGGTTTCCTGGAGTAGCACTTCCTCAGCAGATCATGTGAAAACCAAAGATACAAGGAAAATATTAGCCCAAAGGACTAAAGAACCACCTGAATCACAGCCTGAACCCAGAAGAACTAGATGTTGCCCAGCTACCACCATCAACTGCTCTGACAGAGATTACAATAGAGGGTCCCGGACAGAGCAGGAGAAAAACGTAGAACAAAATTCAAATTCACAAAAAAAGACCAGACTTACTGGTCTGACAGAGACTGGCAGAACCCCGAGACTATGGCCCCCAGATACGCTGCTGACTCAGAACTGAAGCCACTCTGAAGCCCACTTTTCAGCCAAAGATTAGACAGGCGTATAAAACAAACGGCAACACATGTGAGGAATGGGCTTCTTAGTTCAGTCAGGCGTAAAAGACCAAAGGGCAACTTCTGCCCAAAAGCAAGATGAGAAGGAAAGAAGGGACAGGGAAACTGAATGAAAGGACATAGGGAGCCCAGGGTGGAAAGAGGGAGAGTGCTGACATCTTGCAGGACTGCAACCAGTGTCACAAAACAATTCGTGTATAAATTCTTGAGTGACAAACTAATATGCGCTGTAAACTTTCACCTAGAGCACAATAAAAAAAATTTCCTAAAGCTACGTTTGTCCTTGTGAATTTTATTTCAGTCCAATGTAAATCTCTTGCTTACTTTCTTCTAAGGAAACTCTTAACAAAGTAATTCACTGTTGGTTTAGGAATTCATTGAACTGAGCCAATGTTTAAAAAAAACTCTGTTGCCATAGAGTCGCTTCTGACTCATAGCGACCCTATAGGACAGAGTAGAACTGCCCCATACGGTTTCCAAGGAGCAGCTGGTGGATTTAACTGCCAACTTTTTGGTGAGCAGCTGATCTCTTAACCACTGCGCTACCAGGGCCAAGGTTGAGGTATGTTTATTTCTTTCACTCCCCAACTACAACACCAGCTTGTCTGCTGGACACGAACTTCCCTTTCTTTCCTTTTAAATACTAAATGCTGTGAACCATAAAAACAAAACAAAACAAAAAAACAGATCATGTGCTCTGAAACCCCTGTCCTAGCTTCTGCTCCTAGAGACCTAATATAGTAGTGCCTTGAGCAAGTACCCTTTATGCACCAGTGTGTACCTCAGCTGTAAAATGAGGATGATAGTACACATCTCTAGAGAGGGTTGTTAAAATCAAAGGAGCTAATATTTGTAAGGTACTTAGAAAAGTGCCTGACACACAGAAACAGCTCAGTAAGGTTAAACCACTTGCTACTGAGTCAACTCTGACTCCCGGTGAGTCCATGTGTGTGCTAGAGAACAGACTTTACGTTATCCTGGTTTTATAGTTGGGAATTCAGGAATAATATGAATTATTAAAGGGAAAAGCAAATAAATTTGCTTATTGAATTGATGGAGAAACATTTTATTTTAAAATGGAAAGCGTTAGTTTCTACAAATTAAAAGTACAGTAGATTGACTCAGAAATTGAAAATACTAAAGGTGTCAGGTTCTGTCCATAAGGAAAATTTGAAAATAATCACATCTCAACTAATATGATTAGGAGTGCTTCAACTTTGGGCAAACATTCCTATCTTTCTGATATGTAAAAAAAATTCTGAACATGGCTGAGATTAGTCATCCAAATAAATAGATATTTACTACAGTGACTCATAATGAAAATTCTAGCATTCCAAGAAGGAAACAGAAGTGGTGAGGCAAGTTAGTTACGGGAGTTCCAGCTGCTTAGAAATTTGATTGCAAACTCAGTCTATTAACGGCATCCACAATGATAATTCTGTTAGGAACATTCTCAAAGATAACTTCTTGACTTGCCTCACTGATAAATTGTAACTCTTATAAGAGGAAGTGGTTAAGACCTGACCTTCATTGCAACCAACACAGAAAAACTTGCTGATGAAGTAAAAATTAACAGGGACCTTGAGAGAAAGGAGCAATGCTGTCTTCGACTTTCTTTTATGACTTTGAGATTGCATTCTCTAGGACACAGACTCTGAGATGGAGATTGTGTGCCGGTGGGTTATGGGGATTATGTCTCTCAGAGAAAAAACCTGTCTGGGAGGAAGGAAGATTGAGCAGAGGTAGATATTGAACCATGATGCTGTCGGAACAGAGGTCTTGGCAAGTTCCACAGGGAACTCTGAAGCTGGGATGGCACTTAGAAAATGTCTCATATTGAAGGGATGGGCCTTGTACTCCCATAGCAACCAGTCACTGGATACAGATGCTACCAAGGTAACCATGTGTGAGGTAGCTCCTTTCAGCTAAGTACAATTCTTTGGGAGAGTCTCAGCTGGGAGCCACAGCAGCCAACACTCCTAGCTGCTGCAGAAATGAATGATTTAGAGCTAAAGGAGGCCCCCACCCATAACGTCTGTCATGGATTGAATTGTGTCCCCGAAAAATGTGTGTCATCTTGGCTAGTCCATGATTCCCAATATTGTCTGATTGTCTACCATTTTGTCATCTGATGTGATTTTCCTGTGTGTTGTAAATCATACCTCTGTAATGTTAATGAAGCAGGACTTAATCTACAAGATTAGGTTATGTCTTAAATCAATCTCTTTTGAGGTATAAAAGAGAGAAGCAAGCAGAGAGACAGGGGACCTCATACCATCAAGAAACAAGGGCCAGGAGAACAGCACGTCCTTTGGACCTGAGGTTCCTGCACTGAGAAGCTCCTCAACCGGGGAAGATTGATGACAAGGACCTTCCCACAGAGCCGAGACAGAAAGCCTTCCCGTGGAGCTGGCACCCTGAATTCAGACTTCTAGCCTCCTAGACTGTGAGAGGATAAATTTCTCTTTGTTACAAAGTCATCCACTTGTGGTATTTCTGTTATAGTAGCACCAGCTAACTAAAACAAAATCATTCATAATGGGAGTGTGAGAGTTAATTACTTAATTTTCAGGAAGTTTGTAAGCCGCTTGTTAAACACTACCATTATTAAAAATTAAATTGTATGAACTTACAATTCATTACATTATATTGAACATAAAGGTAACAAACACTTAAAACTCATCACTACCTAATTATTTTACTACTATCTGTGCTGTTGAGGTTATTTCTGTCTATTGTATCTGTGTGGTGGAAATACTACATAATGGGGTGCTACTGAATATCTTTTCCCATCTCTATGTTTAGGGACGTCATGTTGAAATTGGCCGTGCTGGGAGTGCTTATGTCATGGAAATCAGCAAGTGCTACAAATTGGGGTTTGATTTATTGTTTTATTGATTGTCAACTCTCTAAAAAGTGACGGTGAAAATGTTAATAATGCAGTTTAAACTTAAAAGTATGTTGGCTCTGCAGCTATTGTATTGTGAAATTACATATATACATATATATCCTGTTGCACTGAATCTATTCTGACCCATAGTGACCCTATAGGACATAAAGATTACATTATGTAATCTTTATGGAAGCTCTAATCTTTATGGAAGTAGACTGCTACATCTTTTTGCTGTGGATCAGCTAGTGGGTTTGAACTGCTGACCTTTTGATTAGCTGCCGAGCACTTTAACCACTGTGCCACCGGGGCTCTTGCACATATATATATATATATATATATATATGTATGTATGTCTATGTGTATGTATGTATGTCTATGTGTATGTATGTATGTCTATGTGTATGTATGTATGTCTATGTGTATGTATGTAAGTAAGTATACAATCTGGACAGGGCAATGCAACAGCCATTACAATGGCCAAGGAAGAAACTGCTTGTTGTGGTCATATATCTACCCTAAACTTCAGGAGTGTACATTTCAGAAAGGTTAGAGAAAGGATTAGAAAAAGTGGAAACAACAGGAATTTTGAGCTAGCAGAAACTTTCATTCATTCAACAAATATTTAAAATGAACTTAGTCCTTGTTGAACATTGTACAAGAAACTGCAGAAACAATGAACAACAACATGATTAAGAACTTGGCTGCTAACAAAAGCGTCGGCAGTTAAATCCACCAGCCACTTCTTGGAAACCCTACGGGGCAGTTCTACTCTGTCCTATAGGGTCACTATGAGTCGGAATCGACTCAACAGTAATGGGTTTGGTTTGCAACAGTTGCATATTGAAGCTGGTTATTACCAGCTAGCAAGAGCCAGTTACCAGTATCTCTTCCTAACTGTCCTTCGGTGCTGTCACATTGGTAGCTTGAAATGGACCATAGTGGGAGTATTTACATCACAGAAACTGGATAATGCTGCACAACGGGGCTTTTTGCCCCCCAGAGATCTGATTGTTAAACGTTCACCAGCACAGTATTGCCTTCCACTCCTGAGCTGATAATCAGTAGAGTAGAAATGTTTAAAATTGTCCACTTTGCCTCTGGCCTTTTGAGGTAGCTGCACATAACCATGTACTATAAAAGATAAAGGTGAGTTCCAGAAAAGCTGAGGCTCTTGCCAAGAGCCTTAGACCAGTGCTGTCCAATGGAAATGTAATGCTAGCCGTATATGTAATTCTACATTTTTCGGTAGCCGTGAAAACAAAGTAGAGAACAGAACAAATGAAATTAACTGTCATAATATATTTTTAATTCAGTATATCCAAAATATTATCGTTTCAACATGTAATCAATAAAAATATTTTACATTTTTATACTACATTTTCAAAATGTATATTTTACACATACAGCCCATCTCAATTCACACGTCAAATTTATATCAAAGTACTTGATCTCCATTTAGATTTCATAAAATTCACAGTTGAAAAAGCAGATTCACATATCCAAGTTCGAAACATACTTAAAAGTTTTCCCTAAGTAAATGATACCACTAAGAGGACGCAAGAGAAAAGGATGTTTGTGGTAAAGAATATGACATATGACAGAATATGACAACACCAACAATAACCAAGAAATGGGGGTATCGTCACATATGTAAGTATAAAGGCGTATATGTGTACAGGTAGGTACAGGCGAGTACATGTGTGCACAAATAAAAGTATCTATATGTATGTGTACACATACAGAGATGTGTGTGCCTACATCTATATTCATAGAGGACATAGTTACAGATACTTCTCAGACATACCCACCTTGTGAGAAGGGTTTTCTGGGTTTGAAGGCTTAGGATGTTAGCTCCTGGGACAACTCAGTCAATTGACATCACAGAGTTCATGTTCTGCATCATAGTGAATTGAGTGGTACCTAGGGGCTTAAAAGCACGCAAGCAGTCTTCTAAGATACAACTTTTGGTCTCTACTCATTAGGAGCAAAAAAGAAAGAAGGAAACCAATGTCTCAGAGAAGAAATTAATCTACAGGGCTAATAGTCTACACGAGCCACGGCCTCATCTACCCTGAGACAAGAAGAACTAGGTGGTGACTGGCTAACACTACTGATAGTTCTGATCAGGGCCACAATAGATGGACCCTGACAGAACACGAAGAAAACGTCGAACAGAACTCAAATTCTTAAAAAGTCCAGACTTAACTGAAGTGCTTGAGACTAGAGGACTCCCTAAGACTATCATTCTGAGATACTCTTTAAATTTTAAACTGAAACTATCCCCTGAGGTCAACTTTTAGTGAAATAACAGATTGTACACAAAATAAAGGACATTATCTGTGAGTACAATGTCCCATTAAAACACCATCTATATGAGACCAAAAGGTCAACAATTACTCTAAAGCGAAGATGAGAAGATAAGGTGGCAGGGAAACTAGAGTACTGGAAATAGAACAACCAGAATACAGTTAAAGAGAATGCTGACACACTGTGAGAAATGTAACTAATGTCTCTGAACAATTTGCATAGAAATTGTCAAATGGGAACCTAATTTACTGTGTAAACTTTCACCGAAAACACAATAAAATACTATTTTAAAAATAAGTTTTCTGATAACTAAATTGAGTATGAAAAGCTGATTTCCTTTTAATACTTTCATACACATTGACAAAACTTGTTAATCATTTTTTAGAATTGATTTGACTTTGAAGCAAAAGCATATCAATTTCAAAACCCTGTCTAAGTTTAGTAAATTCATTAACTCTTGTGTCAATTCAGTGTTAACTTCAAATTTAGGGGGATAGGTATGGCATAAATTGAAAAGCAACTCCAAATTTATTATCAGCAACAAAGCGTTTCTCAATTTTTTCCCATAGTTTTTGGGACCAATTCAGGTAACACTGTCAATTATAATTAAAATCTTTTGCATATTCATCATGTTAAAAATATGTGTAAAATCATTATTATTGATTTATATCATGAAAAATTTCAGTTTTTAACATTAATTCACAATTAACTAACATTAATTCTCATATCTATAGAGCTAGGTCACAAAACAGCTTTTCTTTTCCTTGGAGTTTTAAGTTATGCTACTTCATATGCAATGTGATATAGGTGAGAAAACATAAATCAGGCTGCCGGCTTTTGTCTTTGATTATTAAAAATCTGGCAAACATTCTTTTGTTTCAAAGAAATCTTGAATAGAAATTAACAATATAGTAAATCGTAAAATTCTTTACAACTCATCCAATGAGCAGTGACAAAGAACACAAGATCATTAAATTCAGTCTTGTACTTCTTTCAACAGTTCATAAACTAGTGCTAATTCACAGCATTTGCATGCATATACTGAAAATTTTAACAACTGTATCCATGATACTTTATTATTATTGTGCTTTAGAGGAAGTTTTACAGAACAAACTAGCTTCTCATTAAACAATTAGTACACATAATGTTTTGTGACATTGGTTACCAACCCTATGACATGTCAATACTCTTCCCTTCTGGACCTTGGGTTCCCTATTACCAGCTTTCCTGTCCCTTCCTGCCTTCTAGTCCTTGCCCTTGGAATGGTGTACCCCTTTTAATCTGTTTTTGTTTTATGAGCCTGTCTAATCTTTGACTGAAGGGTGAACCTCAGGAGTGACTTCATTACTGAGCTAAAAGGGTGTCCGGAGGCCATACTCTCAGAGTTTCTCCAGTCTCTGTCAGGCCAGTAAGTCTGGTTTTCTTTGTAAGTTAGAATTTTGTTCTACATTTTTCTTCAGCTCTGTCCAGGACCCTCTATTGTGATCCCTGTCAGAGCAGTCAGTGGTGGTAGCCGGGCACCATCAAGTTGTACCGGACTCAGTCTGGTGGAGGCCATGGTAGTTGTGATCAATTAGTCCTTTGGACTAATCTTTCCCTCGTGTCTTTGGTTTCCTTCATTCTCCCTTGCTCCTGACAGGGTGAGACCAATGGAGTATCTTAGATGGCCACTCACATGCTTTTAAGACCCCACATGTTACTCACCAAAGTAGCATATAGAACATTTTCTTTATAAACTATGCTATGTCAATTAAACTAGATGTTCCCTGAGACTATGGTCCCTAAATCCAGATTTTTGACCTAACAGCTGAAGCATCTCTATCACTTCCACTGTGACAGAAATTAATTTTTCCATATCTGGTTGAAATTCTTTGTTGATAGCTGTAAAAGATTCAAACATATCTATGCCACGAGTTTGACATTTTAGGTCACAAAATGACATTTCTTCATAAATTTAGAAGTCCTTTGAGCCAAAACAGATCCAAAATATTAATCGGGCATAACTTATCTAAAGCTAAAGAAAAGTAATCACAATTTTTCAGAAGTTGAATCAATCAATCTTTAATATTCTTAGAAAGAGCTTGTATTCCGCAGGCAAAGCTTTGGTGGCTTAATCGAAGACATTTAATTTTTTGTAAAATATCATTTTTACTCTTTTCCTAATAATTTTCTGACAAAATTTCTGTAACTGAAACAATTTCTTTTACCACGTGTCCGTTTACAAATGGATTTCTTTTTTTGTGCTAGAATCCAAACCATTTTATAGCTGGCTAAAGTTACAGGAGCCCTGGTGGCACAATGGTTAAGCACTCTGCTGCTAACTGAAAGGTCAGAGGTTCAAACTCACCACCTGCTCTCTGGGAGAAAGATGTGGCAGTCTGCTTCTGCAAAGATTTACAGCCTTGGAAACCCTATGGGGCAGTTCTACTCTGTCCTATAGGGTCCTATGAGTCAGAATCTACTTGACAACAATGGGTAAAGTTACAAAAAGGAGCCCTGGTGGCACAGTGGTTAAGCACTCAGCTGCTAACCAAAAGGTCGGTGGTTTGAACCCACCAGCTACTCTGGGGGAGAAAGATGTGGGCAGTCTGCTTTGGCAAAGATTACAGCCTTGGAAACCCTTTGGGGCAGTTCTACTCTGACATACAGGGGAACTATGAGTCGGAATCAACTCGACAGCAACCAGTACAAGTGAAGTTACAAGCTTGGATCTTGTTAAAAATAATTTAAAAAAATTTTGTTGGATATTTAATTCTGGTTTCAGGAAACTAATTTTATCTATCCCCATAAACATCACAGGCCCATAAAACAAACAATAATACGCATAGCTCAACCACGTATATGAAACTAAATGGGCATGCCAGCCCAGGGGCAAGGATAAGAAGGCAGGAAGAGAGAGCAAAGCTGGACGAATTAAAGTGGGGAACCCAAGGTTGAGAAGGGGAGCGTGTTGACATGTCGTGGGGTTGGTAAGCAATGTCACAAAACAATAAGTGTATTAATTTTTTAATGAGAAACTAGTTTGTTCTGTAAGCTTTCACCTAAAACCCAATTTAAAAGAAAAAACTGTTATCCTGATATAATCGTTAAACCTAAAACCTCAAACCAAAACTATCCCCTGAAATCTTATTTGAACCAAACAATAGTTTAACATAATTAGTATAGTAAAGTATGTCTGCCTTGAGCATTGTACTCTTTCAAAGAATTATCTATGAGGGTTCAAATTTACAATAGCAACTTGAAAGTTTGGATGAGAAGCTTAGGGGGCAGTGAGTTTATGTTAATGATGGAGGAATAATTTGGAAAACTATAGTGAGAATGGGAGCCCTGGTGGTTCAGTGGTTAAGAACTTGGCTGCTAACCAAAAAGTGAGCAGTTCAAATCCACCAGCTGCTCCTTGGAAACCCTGTGGGGCAGTTCTACTCTGTCCTACAGGGTCACTATGAGTCGGAATCGACTTGATGGCAATGGGTTTATAGTCAGAATGGTTGCAGAACTTGAAGAACGTAATCAGTGTCATTGAATTGTACATGTAGAAATCGTTGAAATGATGTATCTTTTACTAGGCATATTTTCACCAAAAAAATTAAATTAAAAAATGAACAAAAGGAAAATAAAATCTATAAAGAACAACAACCAAAAAAAAAAAAAAAGAACAGAAACAACATAAATTCTTTAAAAAAAAAAAAAAAGCAAATAGCCACTCTGAATGATGATTTATTTTTGTCTTAGATAAATGACTTTCCAAAAAAAAATCTACAAACTAGCAGAATATATTACATAAGCAATGGCATCAATTATTTTTGAAAATCACACAAAATAGTGGAGGAACTAGAAATGAGCCAAAATTCTCTTTTCAAATAGGAGAAGATAGATTCTGCAGACAATCAGATTAAATAAGTTTAATAGCCATCTTAAGCAACATTCTGATATGAATGAGCTTTTACAAAATGAACCGATGATCACCATGAGAAATTTTGCAATCGTATGGAACAATCTGTGCCTTACCCCACTTCCTGTTTTGATAAGCTTACGAGCCTGGTGGTAATACCACAGATGTCTGAATTTCATCAAAGCATCTGACAGCGCCTCTCACTATATCTTTGTGGCAATGTGGACAGAAACAGGTTGGGCAATGGTATATGTGGCATTAATCTGTATCTGGATATTCAATCCAACATGATACATGTTAAGCAGGTTATTTTTGCCTTGCAGAGGATTTTAACAATGTCTTTAAAGAAATGATGCCTCATGGTCTGATTTCAGATCTGTCCTTTGCAATGTTTAAATGACTATAATTAAGAATGAATTAGCTGAAGACACTGCTCATCATTTTTATAGATGGCAGAAATCTGGAATTGATAGCCAGAAAGTTAGATAATAGTATTAGAATTCAAGATCTCAACAGGTGAGATCTCAGCAAGGCACAAAATAGCTTAAGAAAGGAATTACAGAGATGTGACTTTGTAGTATAACCTGTGTCTACCTGGCCATACCAGGTTGGAGTGGAAGCAGATAGCCAGGTCTTTCTCCCACAGAGCTGCTGGGTAGATTCAAACCCCCAACCTTGCAATTAGCAGCTGAGCACTTAACCATTGCACCACCAGAACTCTAGACCCCTGCAAATCCTTCCCCTGGACGATCCCCAGGCTGGCTCCCCCACTGCTCTGGCATTGCTGCCTTGTGGCCCCTGCTCCTGCTGGTGGGTGATGGTTGTGGCTGTTGATGCCACTCCTACCTTGGCACCGTCCCCACAGCTCCTCTGTCCCACTGCTGCCTTACCTCACTCAGGTTGTGGGAAGGCATCTTCTCGCACCAGAGTTAGTAAGTGCTCATTTCCACTGCGCCATGCAGAACAGTGATCTCCAGATGTAACAACAGCCTTCTTGCTGAGGAAGCGACAGTTTCCAGCCCAAAGGACAGAAGTGGAAGTTGCAGGAATCCATCTGTCCTTTCACATCTGCTTTGCCATCTCTCTGCATTGTCCCAACTGCTAATATAGGAGTTATCCGGGATCTTCTCATCACTGCTTACACTCCCCATCTAATGACATCCACAAGCCTATAGCTCACAAATTCCCATCTCTAGTCCATACTCCACCCTCAAGTTTGTTTCTTTTTCTTCTTATGACTTACCACCACCTGACATAGTATATATCTTTTATTTGTTTAGTCTTTGCCTCACTAGATGGTAAGTCACATGACAGCAAGGACTTTGTATCCCCAGTACATAGAACGGTGCCTGGAACATAGTAGACTCTTATAAATATTTGTTAGGTGAATGAATGAATGAAAATTTTAGTTCAATATGTGGCGCTTCCTAACCACAAAAAGTGTTCAAAATGGAAAGGACTTCCCCAAGAAGCATTAGGGTTCCTATGACTGAAGATATCTCCTTGTTAGGGATATTGGGTAATACATTCAGCTGGTAACCAGAAGCAGGGAAGGAGCCAGAAGAGTTCTATATTTTTGTGAATTGTGACTATTACAGGATTAAAGATGCAAATGTATTTGGATTTGTCATAAGCATAACGGATCTCTCTCTCCATCCTCTATTTCTTTCTCTTCCCATATGTGTGATATTTCTCTTACTCCCTCTCTCTCTCTCTCACACACACACACACACACACACAAACGTATTTATATAATCCAGATGCTACCTGGAGCCCCTCTTTCTCTTGAGATTTAGATTACCCTGAACCCCAAGTTACGGCCCAGAGATGTCCAAGGTATTTAGGAATTTCTAGAAACTTATGTGGTGTCATGATCCCCTATGCCTCAAGAATCCTGCATCTACACATGTTATGTCTGTCCAACAAGCATCAACCTAGGTGTGAAATTCAGCCTTTTCATTTTTTTTCCACCAACCTAAGTACATAGATGTTACAGAATTGCTGGGGTCAACCACAGCAACTACTACTGCACGTAATGGTTTAGGCATATCTACGAAGTACTCTGCAGATTCCCCTCCTCCAGTTCTCCATCTACCCTCCTCCTCCTCTCGCCTCCATCCCTCCCTCTGTCCCTCCCCTCTCCTCTCCTCCCCAGAGCTCCCCTTTCCTCATCTTTCCCTTCACACTGAAGAATACCAAATTCCTTTCCTCTGTAAAGCATTGATCCAATCTACGCGCAGGCCCTTAGTATCCACCGTCTGCACCAAAATCTACCTACCAAAATGCCTTTGCTCCAAGCAAAGATTATTGATTATTTACACAGAATTCTGGTGCAAAGTGTTATATAGGGTGTTTTTTTAAATTGCTTCTTGTTGCATATTTTGAGTGCTTTCTATATGCCAGAACTTAATAAGGTTTACTTTTTACCCTTTAGCCTGAATTGACATTAAAGAACCTAATGCTAGAATTCGTCAATACATGGTTGTGCGCTCTTATTTAGTCAGCCTTTTAGACATGAGCAAAGACCGGATCATTTTAATTTGCTAGGTAAGTGGGAATGAAGTGGCTTATTTTCTTATAGATGGGAATAACTCCAATTCCCTCCTCCCCCATGTGAACAGTTTTTATAAAATAGTTTTATTGTCTTTTCTGATTATAACATTAACACACATACTTATAAAAATCAGAAAATACAGAAAATGAAGATGATGATGACAGCTAATATTTTTGAGTACTTATTGGATGCTTTACTGATATTAATATGTTGAATCTTCACATTACCCAAGAGGTAGGAAGTATCATTGCCTCCATTTTGCTGTTGATGAAACTGAGAGGCATAGAGACTTTTGGTTTCTTTCTCAAGGTCACACAGCAAAAAAAGTAAGATAACAAATGATTACATCATCCAGAGACAATGACTATTTCAGTGAGTATTTTTCCAGGGTTTTTCCTATCATTAATTTCTTAGCTAGAATTATATTAAATCACTATTTTGTAACCTGTAATCATATTGTGAAACCCTGGTGGTGTAGTGGTTAAGCGTTCAGCTGTTAACCAGAAGGTCGGCAGTTGGAATCTACCAGCTGCTCCTTGGAAGCCCCATGAAGCAGTTCTACTCAGTCCTATAGGGTCGCTATGAGTCAGAATTGACTGGACGGCAATGGGTGTTAATCATATTTCATGGATTTTTAGTTTAATCATATTGCATGGATAGCTTTCCATGCCAACAAATACAAACTGTACCATCATTTTTAATAGCTCCACTATATGGAGAAACCGTAATGTAGCCAAGCCCATTTTGTCAAACATTGTTCCCAGTGTTTTATTATTTTGAACAATATTGAGATGAACATCTTATCTATTCATTTTTTTTTTCACTTGTCTGATATTTTTCCTGGGTACAAATTTCAAAAAGCATTGTCACTGAGCCTAAGTTGCTAGATGCCATCAAGTCGGTTCCGACTCATAGCAACCCTATAGGACAGAGTGGATCTGCCCCATAAGGTTTCCAAGGAGCGCTTGGTGGATTCAAACTGCTGACCTTTTGATTAGCAGCCGTAGCTCTTAGCCACTGTGCCACCAGAGCTCCAAGAGTATACATACATTAGGCCATTTTAATATATTTGAGAGGCTGAAGAGGGGTTCTCCTTATTGATCTTTTTTTTTTTTTTGGTATGTATTGTGTTTCTTTATATTATTTTCTGGATTGAACATTAATAACAAAATTTATGATTAAATGTTTCCCAAATAAAACGTTACCAGTTGACTTTGCAAAAATAAACGCTCACTGGGCTTTGCATGGTTTGTCACACTTGTTGGAGACAGTGAACTTTTGGTTAGTGGTGTTATTAGCACCTTCTAGTGGTAAGAAAGCAAAAATTGGCAGAGATAGTTCAATTTTTTTTTTTTTTAAGTAAAAAAAACACAAACATAATTTAGTGCTTTGTGGAATTTTTACTTTTCTTTCCTTTTACTAACATAGTCACAAAGACCATGAAACTCCAAAAAAGAAACTCAAATATTTTGAAGTCAATTCAGAGCATGAGTTCATCAGAAGCATGACACCATGTACTGTAGTTTAGTTACAAAAGGGCAAGATATTTCAGGGAATTTTGGGTGCTTTTTTTTTAATGTTAACTTTTCACAGTGTCTCAGATTTTTAAACACCTAGTTGAACTGAAATTGTTTTGTGGTTATTTTGTGCAGTCTCCAGCTTAGCATTATATTGACTTGCGTTGGAACAGAAATGCTAATGGGATAGTATTGCACTAAATCACATCCATCTTGTGACAAGAATAGAGATTGTGACATCTCACATTTAGTAACAAAAGAAAGAAAATACGGCCCTCGTTACAGCTGTATCATTTTATTTCTTCCAATAGAATTCCCTGCACTGGAATAGTACAGCAGGTCTCTGTTCTTGTATAGTGGTGAGACAGTTTAAAACACCATTATGAAGATTTTCTGTCTGACACAGCTCAGAACTAAGGACATAATTGATTTGACATTTCCTTTGCAGAGGAAGTTTTTGTAAGTTTTTCTTTGGAGCTTATCGATGCTGTTGTTGTTAGCTGCCACTGTGAGCCTGTTAACAATGGACCAAAATGCTGCAAGGTCCCCAGTCATTCCCAGTAGCAGAAGGGACCGTAGTGATGCATAGGATTTTCGTTGACTTAATTTCGAAAGTAGATCACCAGGCCTTTCTTCCCTTAGAAGCTTGTTGTTATTGTTGTGTGCCGTTGAGTTGATTCCAACTCACAGTGACCCTATAGGACAGAGTAGGACTGCACCATAGGGTTTCCTAGGCTGAAATCTTTATAGGAGTATATCACCAGACCTTTTCTCCCGTGAAGCCGCTGGTGGATTTGAACCAGGGCTTCAAACTGGTTTGAAATGGTTTAATCATGGCCTACAGAAATAAGTCAGGGTTTAGAACCAGTTCAAAGAGGTTCAGCCATGGCTGACAGAAACAAGGGATCAGGATTGCATTAAATCTGTAGATCACTGTGAGTAGTACTGACCATCTTAACAATACACCATCTCCTTACTTATTGACATGGTTAGGTTCCAAAGACTAGTTTGTTATATGAAATTGGCCTTATGTGAAGATAGAGGACAACTACATCAGATCACAAAATGGAGGATGACTATATCATTATATAACTGCCAAATTACATCATTACATAACTGCCAAAACTGAGTACCATGCTGAGTACCATGGCCCAGCCAACTTGCCATGTAACCTTAACCATCACAGCCAGTGTGCCTCTCGCCTCTCACCTTGGCGTTTGTTACTGCCAGACGTGTGTGGTTAATGCACAAATAGTTGGATAGCAGATTTTTTTTTTTTTTTTTTACTATTGTTGTAAGTGCAAAATGTTGGATAATGAGTCAGTAAGTGAGGGGAAGGTATATTAAGTGTTCCAATCCATAAATATGGAAATCTTTCCATTTAAGTCTCTTTAATTTATTTCAGCAATGTCAACAAGTATTTTTTGAGCACATACAAAATGCTAAGCACTTTCTCTAGTTGCTGGGTATATAGTATAGAGGGTTCACAGGATAATGAGAAAAAAAGACAATAAATAAGTAAGCATTCAGATATGAAGAAAGACATCAGGGTGATGTGAAAGAAAATAAAAGGAGAGGTTGGGAGGGGAACACCTTGGTCCAGTTGTCACCTTCCTCTCTGAAGAAATGACAAATAGCTGAGAGGAAGAATTAAGATCTGGGTCTAGGGGGAGGCCCCAGGGTGTGAAAAACCTTGGCACATCTGAGGAAGTGTAGTTGGAAGGTAGAGAATCTGGAGGAGAGCAGTAGTAGAAGAGTAAGATTTCTCAGACTCGGCACCGTTGACATTTTGGGGGGAGGAGGCTGTTCTCTGCATCACAGTCTATTTAGCAGCACCCCTGGCCTTGACCCATTAGATGCCAGGGGCATCAATCCCCAGCCCCCTCGGTTGTGACAACCAAACAAATGTCTCCAGACATGGCCAAATATCCCCTGGAAGCGGGGAGGCAAAGTTGCCCTGATTGAGAAGCTCTGGGCTAGAGGTTCAGGTGGAGCAAGTCAAGCCAGGACTTGGAGACCATGGTAAGGTGCCTGGACATTGTTTTGCACACAATGGGAAACCATGGGAAATTCCAAACAGGAAAATTCCGTGACCCAAATGGCAGTGTACATTATTGTTGAATGTTTCTTTCCAAAGTTACTGAATAATTGTGGCCACTGCCATTTTGACTAGAATCTGCCAGTTCCCCTTTATCCTCAGCCTGTGCTTCCTTGCATCCAAATCTCATCCTGGGTCTGCCCCCGAGGTAACTTCTGCTGGATCAGACAACAGCCACCAATAACACAGATTTGAGCAAGGCAGCGTGGGAAGAACATGCACTGAAACACACTTTGCTCATCTGCACCGTAGGGATACCACCCATCGCATAGGGCTACTGTGAAATGAACTAAGACCTGTGACGTGCCTGGCATAGAGTCTAGGCACTGCAGCACTGTGTAAATCTTAGAAAGATGTAGAACAAGATACCTCTTGTGGCAGACGTGGAGGTGTGCTCCTCAGATCTCTCTTCAAGAATAAACTTGCCGTTCAGCTGCAGAGTGTGCAGTGAGCTGACAGCCTCCAGCTGTTACTGCCTTCCGGCTCAGCACATTGTAGCCAAGGTCATACTGTTTCTGGGGAGCAACCGAACAGGGAGTGGGTGTGAGGGCCTGGCCGTTCCTGCCAAATTCAGGACTCCTCTAGCAGGTAATCATGCTCCAGAGCTCCCTGCTGGGTTGGCAGAGACTTTGCCAGATCTGCAATGTGGTTTGAGGCTCCCCTTACCCAATACCGCCTCCCCGGTCCCTTTTGCTTTTCATAGGCCTCACTTCTCAATAAACCTCTTGCCCTCCTAATGCTGTATTAACATCCTTTTCCCAAATGACCCAACTGGCGCGCCTCTCTATCCATTTGCTTTGCCCTCCGCCTGGAATTCTTTCCTTCTGTGCCCTCCAAATTTCTGTTGTCCTATCAAGTCCAATGTCATTTTCTTTGCAGAATTTTCAGAAAACCCTTACAAAGAAGGGGAAAAAAAACAGTTCCCATCGACTTGATTCCAACTCATAGTGACCTCATGTGTGTCAGAGGAGAACTCTGCTCCATAGGGTTTTCAATGGCTGATTTTTCAGAAGTAGATCACCAGACCTTTCTTCTGAGGCACCTGTGGGTGAATTGAGCCTCCAACTTTTGGGTTAGCACTACCCAGGGACTCCACAGGAAAGGGGAAGGAATGAATATTTATTGAGCACCTACTATGGACTGGAGACTGTATAAGTAATTTCTATATAAAAACCAGAAAACAAAATCCGCTGCAGTTGAGTCGATTCCGACTCATAGTGACCCTAGAGGACAGAGTAGAACTGCTTCATAAGGTTTCCAAGGAGCAGCTGGTGGATTTGAACTCCTGACCTTTTGGTTAGCAGCCGAGCTCTTAACCACTGTGTCACCATTCACTCTGAATTTTCACACTAGCCTGGAAGGTAGGGATTAGCATGGCTGTTTTGTAGATAAAAGCTCAGTGCTACAGCAATCTGTATTCCAGGATTATTTTTCATTTCTCTCTCACCAAAGACCCTATTTATTTTATTATGTTGTTGTTGTTAGGAGCCATTGAGTGGATTCCGACTCATAGAGACCCCTTGTGACAAAATAGGACTGCCCCATAATGTTTTCTTGGCTGTAATCTTTATGGAAATAGATCATTAGGCCTTTCTCCCACAGAGTCACTGGGTGGGTTCAAACTGCCACCCTTTCAGTTAGCAGTCGAGCGCTTAACCTTTTGTGCAACCAGGGCTCCTTACTTTCACTATACAACTATGCATTTATTGTACTGTATTGTACTTTATCTTTTTGTATGTCTAGTTTTTTTTCTTTTTGATTTTTTTAAATTGTACTTTGGATGAATGTTTACAGAACAAATAGTTTCTCATTAAACAGTCAGTACACATATTGTTTTATGACATTGGTTAACAACCCCACAACATGTCAACACTCTTCTCGACCTTGGAGGACCTTTTTTTTTTTTCTGTGAAAATATACATAGTCAAAATTCCACCATTTTAAAAGTTTCTGCATGTACAATTCAGTGACACCGACTACATTCTTCCAGTTGTGCTGCTATTCTCACTATCCTTTTCCAAATTATTCCATCACCATTGTCTTCAACTCACTGCCCCCTAAGCTTCGCATCAAACCTTTGAAGTTGCTGTTATCAGTTTGATCTTACATAATTGTTTTTTTTTTTTTTGTACCTTAGATGAAGGTTTACAGAACAAATAGTTTCTCATTAAACAGTTAGTACACATATTGCCCTATGACAATGGTTAACAAACCCACGACATGTCAACACTGTCCCTTCTCAGCCTTGGGTTCCTTTTACCAACTTTCCTGTCCCCTCCTGCCTTCTAGTCCTTGTCCCTGGACTGCTGTGCCTCATTAGTCCGGTTTTGTTTTATGGGGCTGTCCAATCCCCTGCTGAACGGTGAACCTCGGGAGTGACTTCACCACTGAGCTAAAAGGGTGTCCAGGGGCCATACTCTTGGGGTTTCTCCAGTCTGTCAGGCCAGTAAATCTGGTCTTTTTTTATGAGTTAGAATTTGTTCTACATCCTTCTCCAGCTCTGTCCAGAACACTCTGTTGTGATCCCAGTCAGAGCAGTCAGTGGTAGCTGGGAACCATCTAGCTGTACTGGACTCAGTCTGGTGGAGGCCTTGGTAACTGTGGCCCATTAGTCCTTTGGATCAATCTTTTTCTTTTATCCTGTTCTCTTCATTCTCCCTTGCTCCCAAAGGGGTGAGACCAATGGAGTATCTTACGTGGCTGCTAACAGGCTTTTAAGACCCCAGACACTACTCACCAAGGTAGAACGTAGAACATTGTCCTTGTAAACTGTTATGCCAATTGACCTAGATGTTCTCCAAGACCTGTATGTCTAGTTTTTGAGAGAGGAAACCATGCTTTATTTGTCTTTATAGACAAATATAGAGCCTGGCTCCATGTAATGTACACATATAAATGCTTAGTGAATGAATGAACGGTAGCCAGGTTGGAGGTACTCTACTTCTAGGTGAAAAGGTGCATTTTGAATAATTATTAAAATGCATGAGAATATGAGTTACACAGGGCCACATGTAGCAGAGCCACTCTGGTGCTGTTAAGTGTTAGCATTAGATAAAATGGAAACTGCTTGGTTCCATGGAGCAATAATAAGATTTGCACCTAGGAGACTGCAAGTGACTTTTCAGATGTAAAAAGTTCTGTCACTTACAAAGAGAGAGGAAAAAAAAAAAAGGCCAGGTAAGTAGGGCCTGAAGCCAAATGGAGGAGATCAGGCTTAAGAATCAGCATGGTAGACCTAACTGATTTGCAGAAAGCCAACGAGTCTCATAGCTTCTCCAGGAGTGAGAGGTAAATGTGAGGGTAGGGAAGGGCTTTCCGGGTCAGCTAGAGCAGACCGGGGAGCGAGATCACTGCAGTGGCTGGAGTTCATGAGTGGGGTGGAGGTGTTACGTCTCTGCTGCAGAAAAGTCATGGAGGAAAACAGAAACAGACTAAGAAGCTCTGTTCCTAGGAGGTGAAGTAGACAAGGAACAAGGGAAGGTGGTGTTCCTCTACCCTCACACCATAACCATGAGACAGCAGAGTCATTTCCTAGCTAGAGCCCTGAGGCTGAGTACTAGCACGCTTACGGATTTGGGTGAAGGGACAAGTTTTAACACAGAGCTATAGTAGTAGAAGCTGCCAGCTTACCGAGGTTAAAAATCAAAGGTGACAAACACTAATGCCTATAGAGATCGGGTAGATGCCATGAAAAGGCAAAGTGGTCTGGCTGTAAGAGTCTTTTATTCCAACGTGGTCATATTTTATTTCAGTTTTTGTATGCAACTGACACATAGCGGCATAGGGAGTAATAGGACATGGTGGGGACTAGGGTCAGGTGTAGCATGCATGGCCCATCTAAAGGCTCTGCCAATGTCACCAGGTGAGGATGTGCATCCAGCGTTGCCAGGTCTTTCAGGTTTTGAAGAAAGCTAGAAACCCACATTTTCATGAGAAAACTTCTGATTTTCAAATGTTCAATCAGAGAAAATGAGAATTTAAAAGCCCAGGTAGACAAAAAAAATTCTTTGGGCTGAGTTCAGTCTGTACAATACTAATTTGTAAACTGCCAAGATCTGTAGATTCTAGGATATAGGAAGGAATAAAAAATGGAAAGTTTTACATGGAATGGTGAGAAAGGGCAAGATTCAGCCAAGGCATGATTTAATGAAGATGCATAGATTTTTAGAGTAAGTACAAACTGAACCAGAATCTAATGTCACCGGGACTCAGAAACATGGAATTTTAGACTTGCAGGAAACTACTGTGTTCCCACCCTCATGAGGGGTTTTAGGGCAGGAGTCAGCAAACTAAGACCCACGGGCCAAATCCAGTTCACCATCTGTATTTGTACAGCCCCGGAGCGAAGAATGGTTTTTACATTTTTAAATGGTTGAGAAAAAAATGAAAAGAAGATGAAATATTTTGTGACATGTGAAAAGTATATGAAACTCAAATTTAAGTGTCTATAATTAAAGTTGTATTGAAATAATAGCCATGCTTTTTTGTCCAAGTATTTTCTATGGCTACTTTCATGCTAGAATGGCGGAGTTGAGGAGTTGCGATGAAAATCATGTGGCCTAGACTTACTGTAGCAGTAGAAACTAGATAAACCTCTGAGACTATCGCCCTGAGATATTCTTTAAACTTGGAACTCAAACCACTCTCAGAGGTCACCCTTCTGCCAAATGACAGATTCGCCCATGAAATAAATAATATCACCTGTGAGTACTGTGTTCCTCAAAATAATTATCTAGATGAAACCAAATAGTAAACATTTACCCTAGACCAAAAATGAGAAGAGAAGGCTGAGGGGGACAGGGAAGCTAGACTAACAGAAACAGAACAACTAAAATGGAAATAACCAGAATACTGATACATTGTGAAGAATGTAACCAAAGTCACTGAACAATATGTATAGAAATTGTTAAATGAGAACCTAACTTTCTGTATAAACTTTCACCAAAAACACAATAAAATATTTTTTAAAAAATCATATGGCCTGCAAGACATAAAATATTACTGTCTAGCCCTTTCTAGAAAAAGTTTGTAGACTCCTTACCTAGGGTATCATTGCTGGTTTGTGGAAATCATGTTCTTGAATTTCATATTTTCTTTTATATAACTTTTATATAAATATATGAAATTTATATATATGATAGATAACACATACTTATATATGTATGTATTACCAAGTAGATTATAATTTCTATTTAGTTTGTTCATAAATAGCAACATTTTCCTACTAAGGCTGATTATGGGACTGTCAGTTCCCCAGCGAAACTGGAAGGATTCAGGAGCCAGCAGATCTGAATTTTATTTCAGTGACCTTAGTCAGTTCACCTAAACCCTATGGATCTCAATTTCATTGGCCTGAAATTTGGAAGTTGGAATAGAACAGATATCTAAGATTACTTTCAAAGAGAAAATATGGTGATTCTCAACCATCAGACATTTTAGAAGGTTGTTAGGGAATGAAGGTAGAACCATTAGAGAGCCGGATTAGGGAGGTTTAGGCATGCGTGCTTTGACAGGCATACGTGATCTGAGATGGAGCCACCACCTTTCACCGGACTGTTCAGATGCTGGAGGATCTGGAGCACAGCTACAAGTAAACATCGCCATCTAGTGGCAACTCCCTTGAATTCACCTGTCCAGCCATGCGTCCATGCATCTATCCATCCATCCATCCATCCATCCACAAGTGTCTACTATGTGCCAGAAGGAGCCTTGGTGGCACAGTTGTTAAGCGCTTAGCTGCTAACCAAAAGTTAGCAGATCTAACCCACCAGCTGCTCCACAGGAAAGGTAGCAGTCAGCTTCTGTAAAGATTACAGCCTTGGCATAACATAGTTTATAAAGAAAATGTTCTACATTCTACCTTGGTGAGTAGTTTCTGGGGTCTTAACAGCCTGTAAGCGGCCATCTAAGATGCTCCACTGGTCTCACCACTTCAGGAGCAAGAGAGAATGAAGAAAACTAAAGACTCAAGGGAAAGATTAGTCCAAAGGACTAATGGACCACAACTACCCTGGCCTCCACCAGACTGAGTCCAGTACAACTAGATGGTGCCCGGCTACCACCACTGACTGCTCCGACAGGGATCACAATAGAGGCTCCCAGACAGATCTGGAGAGAAGTGTAGAACAAAATTCTAACTTGCAAAAGAAGAGCAGACTTACTGGCCTGACAGAGACAGGAGAAACCCCGAGAGTATGGCCCCCGGACAAACTTTTAGCTTGGTAATGAAGTCACTCCTAAGGTTCACCCTTCAGTCAAAGATTAGACAGGCCCATAAAACAAAATGAGACTAATGGGGCACAACAGCCCAGGGACAAGGACTGGAAGGCAGGAGGGGACAGGAAAGCTGATAATAGGGAACCCAAGGTCGAGAAGGGAGAGTATTGACATGTCGTGGGGTTAACAATTGTCATAAAACAGTATGTGTACTAAGTGTTTAATGAGAAGCTAGTATGTTCTGTAAACCTTCATCTAAAGTACATTTTAAAAAAAATTTTTTTTTTTAATTACAGCCTTGGAAACCTTCTGGGTCGGTTCTATTCTGTCCTATGAAGTCACTATGAGTCTGAATGAACTCGACAGCAATGGGCTTAGCTTTGTTTTGTTTGTTTTGAGTCAGAATTGAGGGGTTTGGTTTTTTGGTTACTATGTGCCAATACTATATAATGGTGAACAGTGAACGAGAGAGATCCTAAAGTCTCAGTCCCTGTGGAACCTGAGTTCTAATGGGGAAACATACAAGCCTGAAGTCCCACAGTGATAGTCTAGCTCTCAGTAACTGATTTTGCTCAGATGTCCCAAATTTGGAGGCCAAAAACAAAGATAATACACTAAGCTACTTGCTCATTTAAAAAAAAAAAAGTGAAAATTTATCTTTTCATGGAGAGGAGATGGACACATTACATGTTGGGTAAAACAGCTTCTGAAATAAGCCAGCTTAAAAGTTCATTTTTATGGTATTTTTAAATACTCTATATCAGTTCAAGTATTTTTCTTTTTTTCAATTTTTAAAATTTATAAGACCATAGCTGATTTTTTTTGTAATGTAAGTAAATATTTTTATGCTGTTGAACATCATGGAAAAATATAATAAACTACAAATTATACATTTCATTATTAATAAACATGAGATTAAAATGTCTTTTATTCTTGTAATAAAGGACCCCATTTTTGAAGTTTGACTGCTGCCAGTTTTCAAGCCCCACTGCCTCCTTCATCCCCTTCTGCTCCACATCTGGGAAAGCTGGTAAGAGTTCCTGATGCTCCCTTCTTTGGTGCTGCGGGACGTCCAGACCACACAACCCCCTGGCCAGCATGAACTCTCGCCTCAGTTCCACCTGCTGATCACAGTAAAAACCAAGTCAGCCTCCTTTCTCTGCTCTCTCAAGCCATCCTTGGACCTGCCTGGGAGCTTCCCTGTTCTTCCCAGAAAGCCTCATAATGAGTAACAAACCTTTTCCTGTGCTTCTGTGTGTGTGAGGTGTCATCAGTCTCCACATCTGAAAGAAATTTGGGGGGGTGAGGTGGTCCATCCTGCCCCTGTGAAATGACCCCGACAATTCTATTTTTAGAAACAAGCATACATTTGGTATACATGCATATTATACATGATTATAATTAAATACCAATCTGAACGTTCTCTTATAATCTATACAAAACCATTCATTAAAGGCCAAGTAGCAAGAGACAAAGTTTTAAAAGGTTGGAAGATGCCTTTGGCAGGGTGACTTGCGCCTTTATCCTCAGTATCTAAAGAACATTTTAAAAATATAAAAATTTAACCTGAAAGGAAATAGTGTTGTATAGATTAGATAGCCCTGATGATCACATGTGAATCAGAAATGTTCGTTACAGTAGATGCATTCGCAAGATGGGTGGGCTAAAGGAAACTCCCGTTCCTGACGCTACATACCGGAAGTTTTTCATCTCCTTTACATCTTTCCTTCCTGCACACCCAGAGATACCGGAAGGAAATATGTTACCAAAGCAAAAATTATCTTTAGCCCCATTTTACAAAAAAATGCTTCCAACAAATATCATTGTTTATTTGAATAAGTCAAAATGCAGTGACAAATATTTGTAAATGTATATGTCAAGAAAGAAGACACCTTCTGTGGCTCTTTCGTCTGTAATTTCTTGCTTCCAGGTAGAGAAATGTCAAACTGCCACTTTGGTGTCGATTTTTAAGATAAAAATTGGTCATTTGAGCTTCCATTCTCTTTTGTCTTCCTTATAATCGGGGCTGCAGATTTTCAAGCCAAATAACAGAGAGTAAAAGGAAGAGATCTAAGCAGGAATCCCAGCATCTGCACCAGCTCCACTGGCACCTGCCCTGGCTGTTATAGCTCCACCCTCCTGGAGTTCAGAACAGCTGAACAGAAGGTTTGAATCTTGAAAGCTCACTAACACTCTTAAGAAGGCTTAGTCCCCCTGGCATGTTTAAGTATGCTAATAGTTATCCATAAAATGAAGATTGCTTTAACATCAGGATTGTGTTTTTAATCTATGATTTCAGCATCATGAAAATTAAATAGACAGGCTTTGTCGTGAATTGAGTTGTGTCCCCCCAAAATATCTGTCAGCTTGGCTGGGTCATGATTCCCAGTGTATGATTGTGTAATCTAATGTGATTTCCTTATGTGTTGTAAACTCTACCACTGTGATGAGGTTATATGTGATCTCCCTATGTGTTGTAAATTCTATCACTGTGATGAGGTTATACTGATGAGGTTTACAAGATTAGATAGTGTCTTAATGCAATCTCTGTTGAGATATAAAAGACAAAAGTGAGCACAGACACATGGGAACCTCATACCACCAAGAAAGCAGTGCCGGGAGCAGAGCGCATCCTTTGGACCCGAGGTTCCTGCATGGAGAAGCTCCCAGACCAAGGGAAGATCGATGACAAGGACCTTCCTCCAGAGCTGACAGAGAAAGCATTCCCCTGGAGCTGATGCCCTGAATTTGGACTTGTTGCCTACTGGACTGTGAGAGAATAAACTTCTCCTTGTTAAAGCCATCCATTTGTGGTATTTCTGTTAGAGCAGCACTAGATGACTAAGGCAGGCTTATTTAATAGAAAACATGTGAAAATAAATAGAATTTGTAATTTGTTTCCTATTCTTTGTACGTTGGGTTTAGAATCCTGAATCTTCAGCATGTTATTAAGTTTCTTTTGGTGGCAGAAAATGACCTGCACTCACTTCAACAAACTCCGAAGCACAAATGAATTGGAAAGATCCTCGTTGTCCTTGGAGCCGGCAGGAAGCAGGACCAGAAAGTGCATCAGCAAGGCTCAGCTCCAGTGATTGTCTCTGTCTGTAGTTCACATTTCACATTCTTTAAAAATAGGATCTGATTGGCCAGGATCAGGGTTCATCCTTTGGCCATCAGCTATGGCCTTAGGCAAAGTCATGTAGAACTGGCCCTGATGCTGGCAGTTCCTAGAAAGGGAAGAATGGTTTTGAGCAGGACATCTAGCCCAAGGGGCACCTGCTACATGTACTTGCACAAATTTTGTAAAATTCTTCACACAGGAAAGATGAATGATGTTTCTCAAGTCCAACAGCTAACTATCCCCATGTTGAATCATCAGGATTAACTCAGTAAATAGATCTAAAGGTCTGTGATAATTGCATGAAATGACATATAAACAAATCTAAAAAAGGCAGACAAAGTAGTCCAAAAAGAGTTTTGTGATTTGTATGTAGTTTCAGGAGTCCCCGGGTGTAAACAGTTAACATGCTTGACTGCTAACCGAAAAGTTAGAGATTTGAGCCCGCCAAGTATGGAGCACAGTTCTACCGTGACACACATTTTTTTTAATGTAGTTTCATACTCACTTCTCAGTAAAAATATCTATTTTCCTGTTACGATAGGCAACACCAGCACTTGATATCCATAATCTTTAATCATCATAACCACTATACAAGGTAGATACCATTAAGTAATTTTTCCAGAGTTACATAGTTACTACTACTACCACTGTTTTCTTTTTCCTTACCAACAGAGGAAAGTTTTATTTGGGTTGGCAATATGCCCAACCTAAACACAGTAAAACCTGCAAAAGCCATAACCTGTGTAAGGCAGAAACCTGTCAGAGAAGGAAAAGGCAGATATTTTCCATTAATAGAGAATGATGGAAAAGTGTTTGTAAGAGTGCATCCAGTCAATGAGAGAGAAGCAGAAGTCATCGGGAAGGCTTTTAGAGGAAACTGAGTTTTTCCTTCTGACAGGAACTTAGACATCATGACTAGACCTCCTGCAGCCCGGAAAACTTGAGAATGGAAATCAGCTCTAAGGATGGTGGATAAATAGGTAGAAGGGGCTTGAGTCCCTGATGACTGTAGAGTTGCCGTTTCATCCCTGGACTTACTTACCATGAGACAAAAATAAACCTGTGTCTTGTTTATATCACTGGTATAAACTTAGTGAAACTTAGTCCAAATTACAACAGCTACTAAATGCCAAATCAGGATTTGAATCCAAACATATATGATGCTAAAATCTCATGTTTCTTCCATTGCTTCGCATGCTTTCCTGACCGAGGATGAGGGAGATCTGGGAACAAGCCTGGGTTCTGCCACTAATACTTAAAACAATATACAGGTAGTCCCCCGCTTTCAAGGCATTCAAGTTACGATGAACCACACTTATGACTGTCTGTTTGTTTGTTTTATACCTCTTATTGTTTGTAATACGTATTACATATAATGTTGCAGCGCATAATTTGCTGATGTTATCATTCTCAGATGTTCACTCACAGATGTTCAATGTTACGATTTTTAAAGACACTGATAATAAAAGGCAATAATAATGAAAACTAAGAGAAAATGAGGTATTCAATTTACATCAGAACCAACTTACAACGATGTTGTCAGAAGGAAACCTGTTATAAATTGGGGACTACCTGTACGTCAAGACCTCTATGAGTCATATGCTATTCTAGGCCCTGGTATACAACGGTGAACAAAACAGACAAAAGTCCCTGGGGCTTACATTCTTATTAGGGGCAACATATAATTACAAAGATAATAAGTCATTGTAGAGTATGTTAACCAAAAACCAGTTGCACTGGAGTTGGTTCTGACTCATGGTGACCCTTTGTGTGTCAGATAGAACTGTGATCCATAGCATTTTCAATGGCTGATTTTTCAGAAGTAGACCACCAGGCCTTTTTTCCAAGGAGCCTCTGGGTGAACTTGAACCTCTAACCTTTCAATGAACAGCCACGCGTGTTAACTCTTTGCACCACCCATGGATAGAGTATGTTAGATAGTGACAATAAGTACTATGAAGAAAAACAAAGCAGTAAAGGCACATAGGGAGTGCCAAGAAGAAGGGTTTCAGTTTTCTTTAGGGTGGTCACAGAAGCCCTCATTGAGAAGTTGACAATTGAGCAAATACCTGAAGGAGGTGAGAGATTAAGACAAACAAAACATTTAGAATGGGTGAATGCATAGAGACAAAAATTTATTAGTGGTCCCATCAACAGATGAATGGATAAACAAAGTGTAGTACATACATACAATGAAATATTATGCAGCCATAAAGAAAAATGAGTTCTCAAATCATCTTGCAACATTGATGAACCAGGAGGACATTATGCTGAGCCAAATAAGTCAATCATAAAAGGACGAATATTGAAGGATCTCACCTTTAAGGAATGACAAGAATAGGTATATATACAGAGACCAGTGTTCATTGGAAGTTACCAAGGCAGGAAGAGGGAAAGGGAGAATCATTCTCTAGGTAATAGTCACTTTTTGTTTATGGTGACAAGATAGGTAGTACCGAATGTGGGGTGAAATTTGCACAGCTTAACTAGTGTAATTGATGCCACAAAATTGTCTATAAGAAAAAGGATAAATTGGTAAATGCTATGCTGTATGTAAGGAGATCTGGTGGTGCAGGGGTTAACCACTAGGCTGCAAACCAAAAGGTTAGTGGTTTGAATCTACCAGTCACTCCATGGAAGAAAGATGTGCAGTCTCTTCCCGTAAAGATTACAGCCTAAGAAATCCTATAGGACAGTTCTACTCAGTCCTATAAGGGTTGCTATCAGTAAGAATCAACTCAATGGCAACAGGCAGGAGGTAAATTATATATAATTTCACAACAACAACAGCAACCATAAATATATAGAAACTATAGGAGCCTTGGTGGCGCAGTGGTTAAGCACTTGGCTGCTAACCAAAAGGTCAGTGGTTCAAATCCACCAGCTGCTCGGTGGAAGAAAGATGTGGCAGTCTGCTTCCATAAAGATTAGAGCCTTGGAAACCCTATGGAGCAGTTCTACTCTGTCCTGTAGAGTCATCATGAATCAGCATCAATTCGAAGGCAATGGGTTTGGTTTTTGGTTATAGATAATAAATCAAATAGGAGCTACAGATGCAGATACTTCTTAGACATAACCAATTGCCTCACATAATTAGTTTTCTTGGTTTGAAGACTTAGGGTCATAGTCTCATGGGTCATTCAGTCAATTAGCATAACAGTTCATAAAGTTCATGTTCTACATTTTAGTTTGATGAGTAGCGTCTGGAATCTTAAAAGCTTTCAAGTCACCAAGATACAACTATTGGTCTCTATTCGTCTGACAAAAAACAGAATGAAGAAAATCCAAGAACCACAATATAGGACTCTGCATTGAGACCAGAAGAACTAGATGGTGCCCAGCTACCACTACCAAACTTCTGTTCAGGGTCACAATAAATGGATCCTGAGAGAAAGGAGAAAAAATGTGGAACAGAACTTCAAATACTCAAAGAATCCAGGTTTACTGGCCCCATTGAGACTGAAGGAATCCCCCAGACTATTGCACTGAGATACTCTTTAAACCTTAAACAGAAACTATTCCCTGAAAGCACCTCTTATCTAAATAGTAGGTTAGCTCAAAAAGTAAAGAATTTTACCCTTGAGAAGTGTACTCTTTTAAAAATTATCCGTATGAGACCAAATGGACAATAGTTAACTCCAAACCATAGATTAGAAGTTTGGAGGGCAGTGAGACTAAATTAATGGGAGTGGAACAACTAGAACAGAAACATTTTTTTTTTAAAGTTTATTGGTGGTTACCAGGGTCTGTGGGTGAGAGAGGAGTGGGGAGTTATTTATTGCTGAAGGGGTACTTAGTTTCTGCTTGCGGTGATGAAAAAGCTTTGGAAATAGACAATGGTGATGATTGTACAACATGGTAAATGTAATTAAGGTCACTGAATTGTACACTTAAAAATGGTTAAAATGGAAATATATATATATATGTATACCAAAAAGCCCCCAAACCCATTGCGATTGACTCAATTCCAACTCATAGCGACTCTATAGGACAGAGTAGAACTGCCCCATAGGGTTTTCAAGGAGCAGCTGGTAGCTTAGAACTGCCGACCTTTTGGTTAGCAGCCATAGCATTTAACCACTGTGCCATCAATCTCCTAAGCTATGAAATGGAGTCCTGGTGGCAAAGTGGTTAACAGCCAGGCTGCTAACCAAAAGGTCAGTAGTTTGAATCCACCAGCTGCTCCTTGGAAACCCTATGGGGCAGTTCTACTCTGTCCTATAGGGTCACTGTGAGTTGGAATCAACTTGATGGCAACGGGTTTAAGCTATAAGATGAAAGGGTTGGCCAAAAAGATTTCTAAGAATCCTTAGAGATTTAATGAGTACTGTGGGAGCACATTGAATCAAAAGACGTTAAAACGTAAAAATGCTTTAAAATCTCTCCCACCTGCAAGGAAGCCTTTACCCAAATCTCCTACACTAAATTTTCTCCAAGTTCCATGTTTATATGTGTTAGGTAAAAGAGAAGGGAATGGAGATAGATTGTTCTGAGATGAAATAAGCTTTGGAAACTGTCTAAAAAGTTAAACAGGGTGTATTCAATGCAGGAGGGCATTTGGTGGTTCAGTGGTAGAATTCTTGCCTTCCATGCAGGAGACCTGGATTTGATTCCAGGCCAGTGTACCTAATATGCAACCACCATCCATTTGTCTGTGGAGGCTTGTCTGTTTCTATGATGATGAACAGGTTTCAGAGGAGCTTCCAGGCTAAGATGGACTAGGAAAAAAGGCCTGGCAATGTACTTCTGAAAATTAGGCCACCAGCCAATGTGATCCAACTCTATGGATCACAACAGTCTGATCTGCAGAAGATCATGGGGATGGTGCAGGACTGGGCAGCATTTCATTCTATTGTATATGGTGTCCTCACAAGTCAGGGGCTGACTCGACAGCAGCTAACAGTAACATTTAATGCAGAGCTTTTCAGATCCTTTATTATCTAACGTACACAATGATTATCCAACAGTGAGTAATGGTAGGCAGAATTTGCCAAGTTATTTTAACATGGAAGCCTTTTTTATGCAGAGCGTCTGGAGAGACTATTCTAGAAAAATACTCTACAGCAGGAGTCGGGAAACTTTTCTATAAAGGACCAGATAATAAATATTTTAGGCTGTGTGGGCCAAATCATCTGTTGCAACTACTCAGCTCCACCATTGGAGCATGAAAGCAGCCATAGAGATAAACAGATGGGCGTGGCTATGTTCCAATAAAACTTTATGAACACTGAAATTTGAATTTAATTTTTGTGTGTCATGAAATGTTATTCTTCTTTTGATTTTTTTTCAGCCATTTAAAAATGTAAAACTATTCTTAACTGTTCTTATACAAAAACAGGCAGCAGGCTACATTTGACCTGCAGGCCTTAGTTTGCCCACCCCTGCCGTAGACAGATATGAATTAATACTATTTTTTGTTAATGGTACATTTATTTAAAATGCATACTAAAGATGTGCTGCTTAAAGTCACAGTGCTCATGTCCTGGCAAAACAAAACAAAAGAAGTGGTTGGGTGTCATATTCCCCAAACGTATTTGAGGCAGAAGAAAGACTGTTTCGGAGAAAAATCATTCTGAAAAGAAACGTTTTTGTTGTTGTTGTTTATTGTTGTAGTTTAAGTGAAAGTTTACATTTCAAGTTAGTCTCTTCTACAAAAATTTATACATACCTTGTTATGGGACCCTAATTGCTCTCCCTATACTGTGACAGCACACTCCTCCTTTCCACCCCTGACTTCCCGTGCCCATTCAACCAGCTCCTGTCCCTCTCTGCCTTCTCATTTCACCCCCGGACAGGAGCTGCCAGTTTAGTCCCATGTATGTACTTGAGCTAAGAAGCACACTCTTCACGAGTATCATTTTATGTCCCACAGTCCAGTCCAATCCCTGTCTGAAGCGGCGTTGGCCTTGGAAATTGTTTTAGTTCTGGGCTGATAGAGAATCTGGGGGCCGTGCTTTCTGAGGTTCCTCCAGTCTAGGTCAGACCATTAAGTCTGGTCTTTTTACTAGAATTTGAGTTCTGCACCCCACCTTTAAAAGAAACATTTTTAAACATCGCTCCTTTACAATAACTTCTCAATAGAAAATGGAGTTTAACTCTTCACTTGTCTTCTAATTTTACTTCGATAACAGAAGCATTGGGGAAAAATTTGTCCTATATCTCTCAAGTATTGGTTTTTATGCTTCTCTGTATACTTTAAAAAATTATCATTCTGTATCTAGAAAGCACTCAATAAATGCTTATTAAATGAACCCCTTATCCCCGTTGTTAAAACTGAAACATTGGCACTCAGCTTCGCTCTAGGCAAAATTGTAGCAAATGACATCTTGAGCATCTTCAGCCTGCCTCTCTGCATAGTATGTCTACTTCTTATTACTGTTGTTTTTAAACCAACCTTTTCCCTTACCCTTGTCAAGATCTTAAATATTCTCATGCTCCCTTCTCTTCAACTTTTTATTGAAACTGGTGCTCCATAAATAAGTGCCTCACTCTCACTATGATGTAAATGACTTACAACAACAAACAGTTTTCCCTCTCTGTTGGGTCCATTTTAACAGGTTTCAACTCTTCATATGAAGCGTATCTGTCTGTCATTTCAATCTTCAAAGAGCTGTTGTTGCTGTTAGGTTGTCATTAGATGCCTAGAGTCAATTTTTGACTTATCGTGACGCCATAGGCTTTTCTAGGCTGTTAGCTTCACAGGAGCAGATCACCAGGACTTTGTTCCCATGGAGATGCTGGGTAGGCTCGAACTGCCAACCTTCTAGTTAGCAGCCTAGCACTTAACCGTTGCGCCACAAGGGCTCCTTCTTTAGGGAGCTAGCAGATGGGAAAAGCATTTCTTCCAGGAGCATCAGGGAAACCTTTCTCCTGAGATCACATCCCATAAGAAGTCACCTACTTCTTCCATGAGGAAAAACAATTTCACTGTCGCTAGGCGGAACAGTCACAGCTTGTTGGTGGTGGAATCATGCATGGTCCCAATCAGAGGCTCCAGTGAAGGCTGGCCTTGTGCTCTGGATCTGGGACAGATTAGGGAGAATAGCATTCTCCAGGAAAGATCACAAAATACGGACAGTAATTGTCCACGCCTTGCAATCACAAACACAGAAATCTGTTTTAGAAAGAAGAAAGTGTCTTATGGAATGCTTCTGAGGAGATACTTCAAACACAAGGAACTCTGCTGAGATTTTAAGTCATAGCATACCAAAGGAAAGGCTTGAAATGCTTGGCTACCAACTGACATTTCATGTGAAATATCAACTTTTATATCCTTAATATTTATATTGCCTTACTTTCATAAGGTACACAGTATACACAAGTATACCAAGAAATGGTAGCTCTGTACGGTGCCATTGGCTTTGGATCATTGCTTGAATTGAGCCACATAATAATTTGGAGCACAGACAGACTATCAGACTCACCCAGGAACATAAAATTTTCATCCAAGGGCAAATAGTGTAACCTAATTGTAAATAAAATGGAGCAAACACTTTTCACTGCCTTTTTCTCTTTCTCCTTTTGTTCATTTGCTCTCCACTAGGGGATGAGATCTCTGAAACCCTTGGCTCCTTATGTTGATGGTTTGCAGGGGACTGAGTGAGAGTAAAAAGCTGAAACAGAAACAAGACCTTCGTGTTCTCACCTTACATTATGCTCTCCAACCATGTGAAGTTAGTGTAACCCCTCACTAAGGACTTGGCAAACTTTTAACTCTACATCTGTGAAGCTGGGCTTTTTCTCCTTCGCATTACCTTTCACCTACTTTAAAATAAACCACTCATTGTTCAAGAAGGAAAACTCAAATGTGTTTTTCTAAAGTAATCTATAATGGAGTAAAACATTGCTGGAAGGTTTGCAGTTAAATAACTTGCTGTGCAATAACTTTTGGAGGAGATGTTAAGTTAATGAGGGAAACGTTTTCAACCTCAAATATTTAGGCCTCTATTTGCTTTTGTTAATTAGTAAAACGTAAACTATTTTTTAAATTACAAAAGTAAATGAACCTAATGGAAACAGAACAAACAGAAGAGAAATAACGAGAATGCTGACCCATTGTGAGGAATGTAACCAATATCATTAAACAATATACGTGGAAATTGTTGAATGGGAACCTAATTTGCTGTGTAAACTTTCACCAAAAACACAACAAAATATTATAAAACAACAACAAAGTGAATGAACCTGATTTTTTAAAGTTTAAACCGTACCAAACCCATTGTCCTCTAGTTGATTCTGACTCAGAGTGATCCTATGGGACAGAGTAGAACTGCCCCATAGGGTTTTCAAGGTTGTAATCTTTACGGAAGCAGACTACGATATCTTTCTCTCCCAGGGAGCAGCTGAGGGGTTGGAACTGCTGAATTGTCAGTTAGCAGCCAAGCACTTAACCACTACGCCACCTGGGCTCCTTTAAATTAAACTGTACAGAGTATATAAAATTAAAAAGAACAAGGAAAAGCCTATTTTCTTGTTGTTTTAGTATTAAAATAATGAAAGCAAATGTATGGAAATAAAAAGTTTGTGAATTTTATTAAATTTAACTTTTAGTTTTACCTATATTTTCCCGGATTATATCGCTTAAAGATAACAATTATGTAAAAAAACGTAAACATATGTAAAAAGATAACAATTATGTCACTGAACAATATGTACAGAAAAACAATTTAAATGGGAACTTAATTTGCTGTGTAAACTTTCCCTAAAAACACAATAAAATATTATTTTTAAAAAACTAGTTTGAAAATTGCTAAATAAATAGAGAGGGCCTACTATGTGCCAGGCATGGTGCTAGACATCAGTGCTGATACGAAGATGAATAACTCAAGATCCTTGCCTCTATAATAAATATTTATAGAATAAAATGAAAACTTTCTACCTTGGCCACTAAGGCTTTTCATGATGTGACTTTGGCTAGTTTCCACTGCTCTTTCATATACACCTTGCCCTAGAGCCATGGGAAATTATTTGCATTCTCAAACAGGCCAACACTTTCCAAGCTTTTATGCATTTGTAAATGCTATTCTCTCTACGTATAAGACCCATGTGACAGAGTAGAACTGCCCTATAGGGTTTTCTTGGCTGTAGTCTTTACAGAAGCAGATCACTAGGTCTTTCTTCCATGGAGCCACTGAGTGGGTCCGAACCACCAACCTTTTGGTTGACAGCTGAGCACTTAACCATTAGTAGTCAAATGCAAACTGTTTACACCACCCAGGATCCTCTATTGCACGGTAGGCGATAAATAAATGTTATATAAAAGTACTGTGGCAGCACTGAGAAATGAGTGACTTCCTCTTTCTGGGTTATTGGGGGAAGGCTTCCAGATGACTTGCCACTTGACTTTGATCAGCAATTTCTCAAAAAATTTCAAACAAAGGAAACACCATCTGCAGAGGCATATAAGCATGAAGAGGTGTGAAGTAGATGAGGCTTTAAAAGTGGGTTGTACCGAGGAGCCCTGGTAGCACAGTGGTAAAGAACTCAGCTGCTAACCAAAAGATCGGTAGTTCCAGTCTACCAGCTGCTCCTTGTAAACCCCATGGGGCAGTTCTACTCTGTCCTGTAAATCGACTCGGTGGCAACAGGTTTGGTTTGGTTTTGCTTAACAAGACTGAAAGGTCTTATATGTCAGGTTCCAGAGTTTGGCCACAGTACGGTGGACACACTGGAAGGTGATGGACCTAGAGGTAGGGAGAATCGTCACGAGGCTCTTCTGGTAGTGTAGGTACTAATGGATCATTAAGATCATAGAAACGGGGGTTGAGAGAAACATTAAGATTAGAGAGATATTAGAAAGTAGAACAGAGACTTGATTTGACAAGAAGTTCTGGACTTGGGGTAGAACTTTTTAAGCACTGAATCAAAACGCATGCTTTAGAAAGACCACAGGTCACTGCTGTGTGGAGGGCAGATGGGATTAGGGGTGCAGGAAGAGAAAGGAGGCCGTTTACAATAGTACCACTGCCAGTCCAATTTCAGCCACATTGTGGGTTATATAGACTTTGGGGGGCCAGCCCCATTATCTCAGCTTTCACTTATTACATTGTTTCCATCGGAAAATGATCTGAGTCTTAAACTGATTTTCAAACACATTTTTGGAACCCAGCCCATTTGTAGTTTGGGACTTGTCTTGCTGAGAGATATGGTAGAGGGAGCCAGGGCTTGATGCAACTTGAGTGCCAGCCTTAGTTAACTTCACAAGGACAATCAAGCAATGTTGCATATCTGAAAAAATTACATATTTGCTGCGTCAAATAAAAGTTGTACTTTTCCTCTCCTATTAAGTGATTTCTACCGATTTGCTAGTTAGTAGAAACCGAGATCAGCTTTCACAGTGCTTTCTTTGACTGCCAGTAAGTCCAGAAACTACCCATTTCCGGTAATTAATAAGAGTATATGATGACAGGAAATCACAGCTCAGGAAAACGAAAATCAGGTATAAACAGCTAAAAGCTGAAGTAACAACTTGAAGGAAATGCCTTCCATTGCCTTAAGGTTAAAAATATATATATATTTGTCATCACTGCATGAAACTGTTTCAGGAGAAGGAACTATAATTATATACACTGTTTATAGTTAAAACCTTCAGTGTTCTCTGGAAGATAGATCTTGGCTTAATTGTATAGTAATTTGTACCTCAGGGTTTTTACTGATTGCAAAAGGAACATGTTCCCGTACATTTACCCATCCTCCAGGTATGTTGGAAATGAGCATGTGCTCTGGATGTCTGACTTACCAGAGGTCATTTCTAGAATCTAGAACTTCTCCTGAATCTTTGAGCCCTTTGCTGTCCAAGCTTGTCTTTTACACAAACAGAGGCCAGCCTAGGTATGGGGTGGATGGTTTTGCTCATGAGCTGCAGAGCTGAGAGCTACAGAAGGTTAGACAGGTGATGTTGAGAACTAAGAAGTCCAAATGAAGTTTCAACCAAAAGGTTAAAATTGGGACCTGGAGAGGAAGCTGAAGCACAAGTAACTGAAGCAGACCCTGGAACACTGAAGTCAAGCAAGTCCATTCTTACTGCGTTGTCAATAAGGGCATCAAGCAAGTTCAGACACTGATGCCATGGTGGTCCCCTTGCAGTTCAGGCTCTGGAAGAGGCAGCAAATGAGCAAAGCCCAGGAGGGAGAAGTTGCCACATGATGGGGGCTCGGGGAGAGAGCCATTTATAGCTTATAACTAACTGCTGGAGTGAGGCTTCCTTGACCCAAAGAGATGGAATTGGTAGTCTTTTGTCTTCAGAATCTTTGGGCTTTAATTCAGAGAAACCATACCTAAAGATGGAGCCCTGGTGGTGCAGTGGTTAAGAGCTAGGCTGCTAACCAAGAGGTCAGCAGTTCTAAGCCACCAGCTGCTCCTTGGAAACCCTATGGGGTAGTTCTACTCTGTCCTATAGGGCTGCTATAAGTCAGAATTGACTCAACTGCAACGGGTATACCTAAAGAAAGACAAACACAGAGCTGCAGAATTCAGCTCACAGGGCAAATTTTATGAACCTAAAATATAATTTTTGAGGTCAGTGGTTCAAATCCACCAGCCCCTCCTTGGAAACCCTATGAGGCAGTTCTACTCTGTCCTATAGGGTCACTATAAATCGGAATCAGCTCGATGGCAAAGGGTTTTCTTTTTTTTTTTTTGGTATTGTATTCCAAGGAGCCCTGGTGGCACAGTGGGTAAGCATCTGGTTGCTAACCAAAAAGTTGGCAGTTCGAACCCACTGGCTGCTCCTCGGGAGAAAGATGTGTCAGTCTGCTTCCATAAAGATTTGCAACCTTGGAAACCGTTCTATTCTGCCCTATAGGGTCACTATGAGTCAGAATTAACTCGATGGCAATGAGGTTTGGATTGTATTCCAGTCACTAGGCAAAACCTTGGAAATGCAAATATAAATACCACATCGTGGATGCCACCTAGAACGCTATTCATGTATGAAGGACTTATTCTCCATCTGTTGGGTGTGCTGCTGGCAGAAAGACCTCAGCTACCAGGCCCCTACAGAGATTGCCTCAGCTAAAGAAGCTGAGATATTTCCAGAGGAGTCACTCTTCCATTATTGATCAAAGTGGGGATACAAAGGCCCAGCCACCTCACCCCAACTCAGGACAATTCTGAAGGTCCCAACTTCAGGGCTCCTCGTAGGTTTGGCTGAAGCTTCCATTGAAACTGCATTGCTGCTCAGCTTTTCCCTCTGCCCAAACCTTCTTTTTTTTCACTTTCCTTCCCTTTCACAGGTATTGACTCCAAGAGCACTTACCAATCGACTTACTGAATGTTGGTCTCCATCTCAGAATCTGCATCCTGGAGCTCAACCTACAATATATGGTACCAAAAATACCAACAAACCCAGGATGGGATTTTGGAGACGAATCACCCACCACCTACTTGGAAATGAGGATCTTATCTTTATAGGTCGGTGGAGCACAGAGAGCCCCCGGCACACGATAGAGTGCAATTGTTACAACTGACACCAGTAGTGAATATAATGGTATATTTGTAGAAGAATATGTACTAGCTGGTGTGATACATGAGGTGTTTAAGAAATATGAAGGTACTAGTAATTTACAGGGAGCCCTGGTAGTACAGTGGTTAAGAGCTCAGCTGCTAATCAAAAGGTCAGCAGTTTGAATCCACCAGTGGCTTCTTGGAAACCCTATAGGGCAGTTTAACTCTGTCCTGTAGGGTCACTCACTATGAGTTGGAATTGACTTGACGGCAACTAGTTTTTTTGATGGTTTTAATAACTTAGGCAGTAGAATTGGGTGGCTCTTGCTAAGCAGGAATGATTTTTGGAAAAAGAAAACAAAAGGCTCAGGCAAGTCTAGAAGCTGGCAAAGGACTGTGGCTTTTTATTGAGGTGACTGCCCTTAGCCTCCTGTTTCTATCCTTGATTTTGTTTGATTATACAGATTCTACGGAGCCCTGGTGGCTCAGTGGTTAAGAGCTATGGCTGCTAACCAAAAGGCCAGCAGTTCCAATCCATCAACCTCTCCTTTTTCTACCCTGTCCTGTAGGGTTGCTAGAAGGCAAAATTGATTCGATGGTAACAGGCTATAGATTCTATACATTTTGATTGTACAGATTGAGTAGTATACTTGTTGGGTGTGGTTGTTGTTAGTTGCCATCTAGTCAGTTCCAACTCACAGGGACCCCATGTGTGCAAAGTAGAACTGCTCCATGGGATTTTCAAGTCTGTGACCTTTTGGAAGCAGATCACCAGGCCTGACTTCCATAGCACCTCTGGGTGGGTTCGAACAACCAACCTTTGGGCTAGCAGTCGAGTGCTTAACCATCTGCACCACCCAGAAGTTCTTTGTACTTGTCAGACACTACTTACAAAAGGAAAAAGAAATCAAATTGGCAATTAAAAGTTTAGTGTGAAAACCAGAGAGTCACCTTGGTAGAACATAAACAGGCTCTAATCTCTTGCAGTGGGGAAGCAGAGAAAGCCAAGGGCCACACTCAGGACTTAATCATGAGGTGAAATGAGCTCCAAAAATGGCTCATCTTCTATGCCAGGTAGGTTTGGTATACCAAGGTCAGGGCTCTGATTGGGAAAGGATAGAATCCTCATATGGGATGGAGGTCTTCTGTCCCTCCAAATCTTGAATCCCCAAACCTTTGATGTGTTGTTGCTGTTGTTAGGTGCCGTTGAGTGGATTCTGACTCATAGCGACCCTATGTACAACAGAACAAACACTGCCTGGTCCTGCGCCATCCTCACAATCATTGTTATGTTTGAGCCCATTGTTGCAGATCCATCTCGTAAAGGATCTTCCTCTTTTTCGCTGACCCTCTACTTTGTCAAGCATAATGTCCTTCTCCAGGGACTGGTCCCTCCTAATAACATGTCCAAAGTGTGTGAGATGAAGTCTCGCCATCCTTGCTTCCAAGGAGCACTCTGGCTGTACTTCTTCTAAGACAGATTTGTTTGTTCTTCTGGCAGTCAGTATTCTTTGCCAACACCATAATTCAAAGGCATTAATTTTTCTTCAGTCTTCCTTATTCATTGTCCAGCTTTCACATGCATATGAGGTAATTGAAAATATCACGGCTTGGGTCAGGCACACCTTAGTCCTCAAAGTGACATCTTTGCTTGAGCTCAGCTGCAAACTAAAAGGTTGGCACTTCAAATCCACCAGCTGATCCTTGGAAAACCTATGCGGCAGTTCTATTCTGTCCAATAGGGTCACTGTGAGTCAAAATTGACTCAACAGCAAAGGGTTTTCTTTTTTTTAGATTTGTCTAATGCAATACGTTGTTTGATTTCTTGATTGCTGCTTCTACGGGCGTTGATTGTGGATCCAAGTAAAATGAAATCCTTGACAGCTTCAATCTTTTCTCCATTTATCATGATGTTGCTTTTTGGTTGGTCCAGTTGTGAGGATTTTTGTTTTTTTTATGCATTAGAATCTAGCTGATCAGCTGACTTTCATAAGTGTGAAGCTGTCACCAACTGCTGGTTTCCAGAAACGTGGTTACTGACATTCTCACTGATCAACTAGCACAAGTTTGAAATTGGTTCTGGTGGTTACTTGTGCTAAGACCAAAGAACAGTTGGTCCTTTCCTAGGAACTTTTTATTCTTAATGCCTAGCACAGTGTCTTACTCAGTTAGCATTTGCTGAGTGAGTGAATTAATAAAATTTTTTCTCTCTCTCACCTTAAATTCATAAAAAACAATATACTTAAAATGTTCCTTAGAAGTCCATATAAACAAGCTCTTTTTAACAAGACAAATACAATCAATTCAATGCCAACTAAATGTCCAATAATAGAGTAAGTAAACTGATTCATCCAGTTACTAGAATATTCTGTACCCGCTAAAAAGTATGGTTATCAAAACCATACACAAAATGAAAACATGTTTTTGATACAGAGTTAAGTGAAAAAACATGTGTCTTAGGCTGGCAAAACCAGTAAAGTGTATAAATATATATATAGAGAGATTTATATCAAGGCAATGACTCACGCAGTTGTAGTCATTGGAACATCTCAAGTCCATGGGTCAGGATAGAGGCTTCTCCTGATTCACATAGCCGCAGGGGCTGGTGAACCCAAGATCAGCAGGTCAGAGAGCGGAGCTCTTGCTCACAGGCTGCAAAGATCGAGAATACCAAGATTGGCAGGCAAGACTGCAGGTAAGCTGCTAACTCAAGTCCCTAGAACCAGAGGTCAAAGGAACAGGAGCCAACTGCAAGATCCAGAGCAGCAAAAGCCTGCCAGCCCTGCCAGAATGTCCATTTATATTTGATGCAGGCCACACGCCCAAGGAAACTCCCTTTCGACTGATTGTCTACTCCCAGCAGATCCCATTGCGGGGGCAACCACATTATATCAAATCTCAACATGGAAGTGATCACAATGTCATACGACTGCCAAACCACAGAAAATCATGGCCCAGCCAAGCTGACACACAATCTTAACCATCACAACATGATACAAAAAAATTACAATAAAGCAAAAAAGCATAAAAATTAAAAAATGAATACACCCAAAATGATAACATTGATCGTGTTTTAGGGAAGTGGGATTATTAGGTGTCTTTTTTTTCTTTTTCTTTTATCTATTCTCTAAATATTCTTAAAGGTGACAATATTACTAATTATAATTACTTTAAAACATTTTAAAGCTACGCTCCTTCCCTATGGCACTTGAAAATAGAATACTAGGATTGGAAAGGAGCTTACACATCATTTAATTCTATTAACCAAACTTGTTTCATCACTACTGTGTGAGATACTTCCCTGATTAACTAACAGAGGAAAAGAAAAAGCAGATCTAGACAGAAAAGGACAAAAGAAGTGAAACACATTTGGCTGGCACGAATTCATAAATTCAGCTTCCCCTGAACATTCTAAGGCAAAAAATAAGAATTTGCCATTAGCCTCACCTCACCTACTGAAATCTGATATTTTTTTCCACCTCCTCATCCTCCCTATCCTCTTTGCTCACACTCAGACCTGTTCTGGTTTCTAAGCCAGTGCTGATGCAGGCTGGGCATAAATTAAGATCTTCCTCCACTCCCTTCTCCTCCAGCCAGAATCAACTAGGCAACTATTTTTGTTTTGTTTTTTATTACTTGGTGGACCAGTTACACCTGCCTGACTGCCATCATCTTCTGAGTTTCTTGTCTTACCCTCCTCCACAGCTTGGATCCCATGTCCTGGCCAAGCCCTGTTTGCCCATCTATCCTAGAAGTCCTCACCCTCCCTCCAACCTCATGATAACCAACTCTGACGATGACTGAGATTATGTAAGAGGTACATCTTGACTTTCAGCTATGATTATAACCCCTAACTTCGGCACTAATCAAAGGTGATTGTATAAAATTGTCATATATATATATAAAATTGCCAAGTATCTATGATTAATAGTCACATAGGTTAAAAAATATAATGTATATAATTTTACAAGTGATTCAAAATTGTAAAAGATTTTTAGAATGAAATAGTCTATATACTGTATATTTATATATATATATATATACTATATATTATATATATATATAAACCATAGCGTTACCAAGGAGCACCTGGTGGATTTGAACTGCTGACCTTTTGGTTAGCAGATGTAGCTCTTAACTGCTACACCACCAGGGTTTCCTTTTTTTTTTTTAATATAGGGATATTTAACATGGAAAAGCTATATGTAGCATATATTTAAAAAATGCCAATTAGTAAACAAAATATATTTTAAAAGTAGGACCATGGGAGAGGTATTAGGAAATGGATTCCTTTAGTGGCAAATGGTTTAGAAAATACTGGTATTCAAGATAGAATGTTAGACATCATATATCCCTTCCGAAACAAGGTAGAAGGTTAATAAATACAGGAGATACTGGTATCCAAAAAAGTCATCAAAATAAATTTTAATAGGAAATAAAAATTTCATAGTAAAAAGTTTTATTTTGAACAACATAATATTATAAAAACAAGTATATTTTATCTTAGTTTATAATTCCAACGAATCAAGTATTGACTATTTTATTGACATTGCTTTTTTGATAGGCTTCACCATGATGTTTGGCTTTAGCAGTGCAGTCACAGAGAGGGTCATTTCTATAAAAATGTGAATGGGCTTCACCAGTTTTCCCCGAAGGTCGCTATTACTTCTTTGCTAATCAAATCATTCTCTCTGGAAGCACTTGCCTTGTCACTATCCCCGTTGATTATTTTCCTTTTAGTTTTTAAGTATTCTGACTTACGTAGATCCTTGCTTGTCAAAGGCTTTGTCATCTCCAACATTACTTTCATCAACTTTATGTAATCCTGTATATTTGATGAGAGTTGCAGTTTCACTGAGTAATCAATTTGCAATGACAGGCTGGCTGACAGGCAAAGTTGTTGACCTGGAGAAGTGTTTGAAAAAGGAGAGTTCAGTAGATTATAGTTTCATGCTACCTCTTTAGCTGCAGGGATTTGATAATGACTATTCTGATGACAAGGCCCCTGGGTGGCTCAAAGGGTATGTGCTCACTACTAACCTAAAGGTTGGTTGTTGGAACCCACCCAACAGTGCCACGGAAGAAAGGCCTGGCAATCTGCTTTGCAGAGATTGTTGTTTGTTGTTGGGTGCCGTTGAGTTGGCCAAGAAAACCCAATGGAACTGTTCTACTCTGCAAGACATAACAAACACAGGGCCACCATTAGTCAGAATCGACAGCAACAAGTTTGATTTTTTTTTTTTTTCTCTGATGACCAGGACCCTCCCACATCCGGAAGGAAACTTCCAACATTTAGTCAAATTCCTTCATTTTATAACTAAATTCCTTAATTTTATAACTAAACCTCAGAGAATAGAATGAGTGATCCAATATCACAGAACAAATTAGGGGCAGCTCAAAGCAAAATTCCAGATCTGCATTCCATGGCATCACCAGGGTTGGTGTCACCCAGGGTGGTAACTCATGGGTCACAACTCTCCATGAACTTCCTCCTGTGCCAGACCATACAGAATCCTTAGTAATGTTTTTTGTACTAATGTTGCTTGTGAATCTTAATTCCCATATATCACTCGTTCCTTTCCTTTAATTACTACTTCATTCCCAAAAAAGTTATTGATATAGGTTCACAAATACTAATTATCACAATATGGTAACTAAAACACCAGAAAATTTGACAAAATCAGTGACTATAAATACATTGGCAGCAATGAAAACAATAGCAAGTGCTTGTAGCACATGTTATAGCTCGTGCAGACTAAACCACATGATTTGAAGCATCACTGTAATTGGGTAATAATGACAGCTCTGACTGAGCACATTAGAAGGTTCAAAAAGTAAACTGGCATAGAGTTGTAGCCTTGTAGGTATATCGATACCTGTAAGCTGGGCTAACGAAAAATGTTGTTGTTATTATAAATAACTACAGAGATTTGTTTTCTGTTTTTTGTTTTTTTAATTGTGCTTTAGGTGAAAGTTTACACCTCAAGTTAATTTATCATACAAAAATTTATACACATATTGTTATGTGATGTTAGTGGCCACCCCTATAATGTGACGGCACACTCCCCCTTTCCACCCCAGGTTTCCTGTGTCCATTCAATCAGTTCCTGTCCTTTACTGCCTTCTCATCCTGCCTCTGGACAGGAGCCACCCATTTGGTCTCGGGTATCTGCTTGAACTAAGAAGCACACTCTTCACAAGCATTATTTTATATTTTATAGTCCAGTCTAATCTTTGTCTGAAGAGTGGGCTTCAGGAATGGTCTTAGTTCTGGGTTAATGGAGCGTCCGGGCACCATGGCTTCAGGGGTTCCTCCAGTCTTAGTCAGACCATTAAGTCTGGTCTTTTTACGTGAATTTGAGTTCTGCTCCTCAGTTTTCTCTCGCTCCTTCAGGGACTCTCGGTTGTGTTCCCTGTCAGGGCAGTCATTGATGGTAGCCAGGCACCATCTAGTTCTTCTAGTCTCAGGCTGATGGTGTCTCTGGTTTTTGCGGCCCTTTTGTCTCTTGGGCTAATGTTTTCCTTGTGTCTTTGGTGTTCTTCACTCTCCTTTGCTCTAAGTGGGTTGGATGTATCTTAGATGGCTGCTTGCAAGCTTTTAAGACCCCAGACACCACTCACCAAAGTGGGATGCAGAACACTTTCTTAATAAACTTTGTTATGCCAATTGACTTAGATGTTCCCTGAAGCCATGGTCTCCAGGCCCCAGCCCCAACTACTCTGTCCCTCGAAGTGTTTGGTTATGTTCAGGAAACTTTTTAGCTTTTGCTTTAGTCTGGTTGTGCTGACTTCCCCTGTACTGCCTGTTGTCCTTCCCTTCACCTAAGATGATTCTTGTCTACTATCTAGTTAGTGAATTCCCCTCTCCCTCCCTCTCCACCCTCATAACCATCAAAGAATGTTTTCTTCTGTGTTTAAACTTTTTTCTTGAGTTCTTATAATAGTGGTCTTATACAATACTCATCCTTTTGCGACTGATTGATTTCACTCAGCATAATGCCCTCCAGATTCATCCATATTGTCAGATGTTTCATGGATTCATCATTGTTCTTTGTCATTGTGTAGTATTCCATTGTGTGTATATACCACAATTTGTTTATCCATTCATCTGTTGATGGGCCATTGTGCTATTGTGAACAGTGCTGCAATGAACATGGTGTGCATATATCTATTTGTGTGACAGCTCTTCTTTCTCTAGGATATATTCCAAGGAGTGGGATTGCTGGATCATATGGAACTTCAATTTCTAGCTTTTTAAGGAAGCACTAAATCAATTTCCAAAGTGGTCGTACCATTTTACATTCCCACCAGCAGTGCATAAGTGTTCCAGTCTTTCCGTGACCTCTCCAATATATATTATTTTGTGTTTTTTAGATTAGTGCCAGCCTTGCTGGGGTGAGAGGTACAGGGATATTTTCATTAAAAATAATAAATTTCTGCTGAAACATTGCACAACAATTTTGTAGACAGTCATTTTGGTGTCACCCCCTCTGACAGTGTCACCAGGTGCAGTCTGCACCCCCACACCTCCCTAGTGATGCCACTGCTGTATTCTACACCATATAATCACAGAATAGGGTTGGTACTGACAAGACTAATTCTCTTAGAACTTCCCCACCTCTAGAAACTCTGAGAAGGAGGAGCTAATTAGCTCATCCCCAAACCAGCATAGTCATCCTCCCCAACTGGTGGTACTGAAGGAAGAAGTTCAAGCCACACTGAAGGCATTGGTGAAAAACAAGTCTCTAGGAATTGACGGAATATCAACCGAAATGTTTCAACAATCAGATGCGGCACTGGAGGTGCTCACTCGTCTATGCCATGAAATTTGGAAGACATCTACCTGGCCAACCGACTGGAAGAGATCCATATTTGTGCCAATTCCAAAGAAAGGTGGTCCAACAGAATGCAGAAATTATCAAACAATATCATTAATATGACACACAAGTAAAATTTTGCTGAAGAACATTCAAAAGCAGATGCAGCAGTACATTGACAGGGAACTGCCAGAAATTCAAGCTGGATTCAGAAGAGAATGTGGAATGAGGGGTATCATTACTGATGTCAGATGGATCTTGGCTGAAAACAGGAAATACCAGGAAGAGGTTTACTTGTGTTTTATTGGCTATGCAAAGGCATCAGGCTGTGCAGACCATAACAAATTAGGGATAACATTGCTAAGAATGGGAATTCCAGAACACTTAACTGTGCTCATGTGAACCTGTACATAAATCAAGAGACAGTCATTTGAACAGAGCAAGGGGATACTGCATGTCTTAAAATCAAGAAAGGTGTGTGTCAGGGTTGTAGCCTTTCATCATACTTATTCAATCTGTATGCTGAGCAAATGATTCATGAAGCTGGACTATATGAAGAAGAATGGGGCAGCAGGATTGGTGGAAGACTTACTAACAACCTGTGATATGCAGATGACACAACTTTGCTTGCTGAAAGCAAAGAGGTCTTGAAGCACTTACTGATGAAGATCAAAGACTACAGCCTTCAGTGTGGATTATACCTCAACAGAAAGAAGACAAAAATCCTCACAACTGGACCAATAAGCAGCATCATGATAAATGGAGGAAAGATTGACATTGTCAAGCATTCCATTTTATTTGGGTCCACAGTCAATGGCCATGGAAGCAGCAGTCAGGAAATCAAACGATGTATTGCATCGGGCAAATCTGCTGCAAAAGACCTGTTAAAAAGCAAAGATGTCACTTTGAGGACTAAGGTGCACCTGGCCCAAGCCATGATATTTTCAGTGGCCTCATATGCATGCGAAAGCTGGACAATGAATAAAGAAGACTGAAGAATAACTGATGCCTTTGAATTATGGTGTTGGCGAAGAATATTGAATATACCATGGCCTGCCTGAAGAACAAACAAGCCTGTCTTGAAAGAAACATAGCGAGAGTGCTCCTTGGAAGCGAGGATAGCGAGACTTTGTCTCATGTACTTTGGCCATGTCATCAGGCAGGATCAGTCTCTGGAAAAGGACATCATGCTTGGTAGAGGGTCATCGAAAAAGAGGAAGACCCTCAACGAGATGGATTGACACAGTGGCTGCAACAATGGTTCAAACACAATAATGATTCCAAGAATGGCACAGGACCAGGCAGTATTTTGTTCTTTTGTACACAGGGTTGCAGTAAGTTGGAAACGACTCAACCGCACCTAACAACCCAACAACAACATCCTCCCCATGTGTGGCTAGAGCTTGGGGCAGAGAACCTGAGGCCTGCACTGAGCACATCAGAAATGAAATCACTGTTCACTGGGTCGAAACAGGAATGGTCATTAGCTAATCCTGTAAACTGCTGTTTCAAAAGCAATGCACAGGGGTGAATCACTGAAATAAAAACGTAACCAACTTACATATCACCTAACAGGAAACAAAGGAAGAGGAACAACCCCACTAACTTGATTAGGTCTTCTAATCCGTCAAGCTAGCCTGCAAGCCTGAGCCTGAAGCCTCAGCCCTGCCCAACTCCACCATATTTGGCTTTGTCTCCAGAACATCTTTAGGGAGGGGTTGGTTTTACCCAAGTCTGATAACACTTTTTGTTGCCTCCTGGCTTCTTGATCCCAGCAGCAAGGCACGTGAAGGTGAGTGAGAAAGCAGGTTTCCAAAGAGGCAGGTGAGTAATGTAGGTATAAAAGTTTTAATTTTTTTTTCCAAGTGAGTAATAAAATTTGCTTTGGATCCAAGCCGGGCTCATAGAGGGGATATTAAAACCCAGCTCAATCCCTATTGAAGAGAAAGAACTAACAAATCCTCCTAGGCATTTCTCAGAATTCGAAATTACATGGCGTGACCTGAAAAATTCCAAATAGCTTTTATAGACTCTAGAGGAATTCTTCATTTGACCCTCAAATGAAGCTGCTTCTGGTGAGGAACTTAAAAGCTAAATTGTGCCTAGCATCTATGCAATCTGTACCCAAGGAATTTGATCACGTCACTTTCTTAAGACACTTCAATGATACCCCCTTGCTTCAAGATAAAAATCTCTAGCCAGTAAAAATTTATAATTCGGGAGATCTTGCATAGTCTGGCCCCAATCTTCCCCTCCAGCTTTGCCTTCCAGCCAGACTGAACTATTTCCAGCTTCCCCTCTGGTCCTTGCTCTCATCCCCTCTCTAATCTCTCTGACTGCAATGTCTGCTCCCTCCACAGCCCTGTGCCTGGCCATCTCCTTTGGATCTTTCCTTTCCTTCAGAAAAGCTCCCCTGACATCTGGGAATTGGCTTAGGGGCCTCTCTCTGATGCTCCTGGTTGTTATCAGCAGTCATCGAGTCTGTTTGACCCATGGCAACCTTATACATACAACAGAAGACACGTTGCCCTGTCCTGCACCATCTTCATGATGGTCGGTATGTGTGAGTCCGTGGTGTCAATCCATCTCATTGTGGGTCTCCTTCATGTTCACTGCCCCTCTACTTTACCAAATATGATGTCTTTTTATACAAAACAAAAACCAAAAGCTAGTTGCCTTCCAGTTGACTAGGACTTATGGTAAGCCCATGTGTGTCAGAGTAGAACTGTGCTCCATACGGTTTTCAATGGCTGAGTTTTCGACAGTAGATTGCCAGACCTTTCTTCCGAGGCGCCTATGGGTAGACTCAAATTTCCAACCCTCTGGCTAGCAGCTGAGTGTTTACACTACCCAGGGACGCCTATCTTTTTCTAATCAAGCCAAAAAATCAAACTCTTTTCCATAGTGGAGTTGATTCCAACTCATAGGACAGAGTAGAACTGCCCCCATACGGTCTCCAAGGCTATAAATCTTTACGGATGCAGACTGCCACATCTTTCTCCTGCATCCAAGGGTGACCTTTCTGTCAGCAGCCAAGCACTTTAACCATTGCGGCACCAGGGACCCTTACCCAGGGGGTAGGACTGGAGAATCCCCGTCAGGCCAGCGCAATGCCCTCTTCTGCAGTGCAGTGGCGCTGCCTCCTGACTGCAGGGCTGCCTGGGCCCGGCCCGAGGTCGCCAGGCAGAGAGCCAAGCCAGTCCCAGGTGCAGGCAGGTGTTAGCACCCAGGCTCCACCCACCGCGGCCGCCCCCGCCCACAGTCCAACGCCCACCGCCCACCTCCCAGATGCCGAGCCCACACCCGTCAGACTGTCGCCGCCGCGGCCTGCCCCGGCCGCCCCGCCCCTTGTTCCGGTGGAGGGTACACGGAGGTTGCGGGCTCGCGAGACTGACAGGGCTTGTCAAAATAGCGAAACTTCAGTTCCACGTGGCCTGGGGGTGTGGCAAATGAGAATGTGGGAGAGGTGTTGATTTGTAGGCAACCGAGTCGCCTACAAATCTGGGACCCACTGTTTCCCCACAGCCTCACACAGGGACATACACAGGCCTGCAGAAACCAGTTAGGCCGTGGGGCTGGAAGCATCTCAAACTCGCCTGTCGCTTACACCCGAGGGTGGTGATAAACCCCAACAGCCACAACAAGTAGGTTTTCTCTAGAATATTATAACTCCGCCAGACCGTAAACACTGACTTTGCCTTAGAAGTTGCCGTTAAATTGGAAGAGCTTGGAAGAGACTTTTGAGTTGAATTGCCAAGTCTGAGCTTTTGAAGCTCCTCAGAAGTTTACTTGAATTGCATCCCGAACTACATCTTTTCCACAAGGGCTGGACACGGTTCAGGAATCTGGTGCTTCCTTAGGGAATGTTTTCCTCGCAGTAAACTGGAAGCTGCTGTCTGTGCTTTAACCCTCTTTGCTCGTCCCCATCCGTTGAAACTGACCCTTGTTCCTGCATGGAACAAGCACACTTGCTCTTTCAGCAGACCCACTGTGGGACAGACACCAAAGCTACACACTCTCCCTCCTGGGCCTAGCTGGGGATCCGGCCAGGACTTCCTCATCTACATTAGTCATGTACATCCTGGGCATTTTGGAATCCAAGGCCTTGGTTCTGTAACTGCACTGCATTTGCCTTCTTGGGCACACTACCGTTAGGTTTGGTGTCCTTCTCTCTGTTCTCGAACATCCCCCCTCTGCCCCCCCATGCCTACCCCAGGGCTCACACTTTTTAAACTTACCCATGTGGCTCAAGGAAACCCTGGTGGCATAGTGGTTAAGAGTTACAGCTGCTAACCAAAAGGTTGGCAGTTTGAGTCCACCAGGCACTCCTTGGAAACCCTATGGGGCAGTTCTACTCTGTCCTATAGGGTTGCTATGAGTTGGAATTGACTGGAAGGCAACAGGTTTTTTGGGTTTATGTGGCTCATAGGGTTTGCTCTTGCCCACTAACCTAAAAGGACTCCTTTTAGGAGTCCCTGGGTGGCGTGAATGGTTAAGCACTGGACTAACTAAAAGACTACTAACTAAAAGGTTGGCTGGTTCTAAACCCACCCAGAGGCACCAAGCCTGGTGATTGCTTCGGAGAGATCACAGCCACTGCAAATCTTATGGAGCAGTTCTACTCTGCACATATGGGGTCACCATGAGTTGGAATCAACTTCACGTCAACTAGCAACAACACTAACTTAAATGTTGGTGGTTCGAACCCACCCAGTGGTACCTTGGAAGAAAGGCCTGGTGATTTGCTTCCTTTAAGATTATAACCAAGCATCAAAGGACTTTATCACAAAAAGACAGCCAGCCTACAGACTGGAAGAAAAATTTAGGGAACCATATATCCGATAAGGGTGTAATATCCAAAATATATAAAATACTTCTACAACTTAACCACAAAAAGATAAACAACTCGATCAAAAACTGGGCAAAGGAGTTGATCAGACATTTCACCAAAGAGGATATTGAAATGGCCAACATGCACATAGAAAGATGCCCAAAGTCATCAGCCATTACCAAACCCATTATTGTCAAGTCAATACCCACTCACAGCCACCCTATAGGACAGAGTGGAACTGCCCCATAGGATTTCCAAGGCTGTAAATCTTTACAGAAGCAGACCGTCACATCTTTCTCCTGCAGAACGGCTGATTAGTTTGAACTGCCAACCTTTCAGTTAGCAACCAAGCGCTTAACCACTGCGCCACCAGGGTTCCTCAACAAATATCTAGAAGCCAAAAAGTATTAAGCTACAAAGGGTGGGAAGGAGGGGGAAAGAGGGAGTTTTTGCTTAGGGTATGTTGAATGTATGTATGTTAATGGTGGTGGGATAATTTGGAAAAAGATAGTGAGATTGGTTGCACAACTTGAAGACTATAATCAACATTAGCGAATTGTACATGTAGAAATTGTTGAATTGTTGTATGTTTTGTTGTGTATATTTTCACCACAATTTAAAAAAAAAAAAAAAAGATTAAGTGGAGAAAATGTTGGCGCAGTTCTACTCTGTAACACGTAGGTTCGCCGTGAATGGAAATTGACTTGACAGCAGTGAGTTTGGTTTTTTAGTTTATTTACTTATGTAGGTCCCTGGGTGGTGAAAACAGTTTGCTCTCGACTACTAACCTTAAAGATTGGCAGTTGGAATCCACCCAGCAGTGCTGCAGAAAAAAAGCCTAGTGATATGTTTCCTTAAAGGTTGTTGTTGTTAGTTGCCATAGCGTCAGTTCAGACTCATGGCGACCCCATGTGTGCAGAATAGAACTGCTTCACAGGGTTTTCAAGGCTGTCACCTTTCGGAAGCAAATCACCAGGCCTATCTTTTGAGGCATCGGTGGGTGAGTTTGAACCACCAACCTTGTGGCTAGGAGTCGAGTGCTTAACCTTTGTGCCACCCAGGGACTCCCAAGAAAACCCTCTGGAGCAATTCTACTCTGAAACACATGGGGGTTGCAATGAGTTAGAATGGACTTGATGTCAATGAGTTTGTTTTTGGTTTTATTTACTTATCTGGAGTCCTTGGGTGGTGTAAACAGTTAATGCACTTGGCTGCTAACCGAAAGTTTGGCTGTTTGAGTCAACCCAAGGTGCCTCAGAAGAAAGGTTTGGTGACAAGGACCTTTCTTCAGAGCTGACAGAGGGAGAAAGCCTTTCCCTGGAGCTGACACCCTAAATATGGACTTGTAGCTTACTAGACTGTGAGAGAATAAATTTCTCTTTGTTAAGGGCATCCACTTGTGGTATTTCTGTTCTAGCAGCACTAGATAACTAAGACACCTGGCAATCTACTTGTAAAAACTCTGTGGAGCACAGTTCTGCTCTGACATACATGGGATCACCATGAGTCAGAATCAACTCTATGGCCACTGGTGGTGGTGGTAGATTTACTTGTCTGTCTCTCCTACTAGGCTCCTTAGATCTGGTATTTTCTCGTCCTGTGTCAGCACAGTCCCTGACACATAGAAGCATGGTTATAGAATGAATAACTTCCTTTACCAGTTATAAAGGGAAGATTCCCAAGAATTTAAATGGTCTCCTTGGCCCATGGAGGATGCAGAGAATGGGTCATAAGGAAAGATCAATCCAGATAAAGTCTGAGGCATTGGAAACAACCAGGTGATACTTCCTTAATTTGATCTTTTATACTTTGGAACTATTCATTCTGCTAGATTTTGAGGAATAACTGCAGTTAAAATCCACCATTCCTTCCCACCACTTCTAATCCCCACGTATGTAGATATAATTTACTTCGGGAATTCTGAAACTATTTATATTCAATTAAATGATTTTTATCTTTACCAACCTCCTCCTCCTTCACATATTTTCATGAGTAGAATAGGGATTTGGGCGTAGTTTTAATGGTCAAAGAGTCCTAAGCATGACTTTTAATTTTTCAAAGGAAGGAATTCATACTTAACCTCATCTCTGACATTCATTCAGTTACAGATTTAAAAAAAAATTCTAATTTAAATATTCAAATAAGTGTTGCCTTTTCTTGGGAGGTTATATGATTATTTAACAATGCTCTGTGATTTCTGAAAACATTTTTGACATATTTTAGGCCATAGGAAAAGCAGACTTGTTTCTTTATAGTAACACTTCAAATACCCCAGTATTCTGAAGGTGAGATGAGCAGGCATGCAAAATGGAGCCTCAGGGTCCCCATCCCCTCTCCAAGTTTCTTAAATTCACTTAGTGTTCTTTCTGGGAGCCCTGGTGACTCAGTGGTTAAAGCACTCAGCTGCTAACTAAAAGGTTGGTGACTTGAACCCACCAGCCACTTCGCGGGAGAAAGATGTGGCAGTCTGCTTCTGTAAAGATTACAGCCTTGTAAACTCTCTGGGGCAGTTCTACTCTGTCCTATAGGGTCGCTATAAGTCAGAATCCACTCGAAGGTAAACTGGTTTGTCTGTTTGTTTTTGGCGGGGGTGCGGGGTGGGTTCTTTCAACTCAAGCAAACTAAAATATCTCAGTTTTCTGAAGCAAAAATGAACATGATTTATTGACCTTATTTAACCAGAGGAAACACATGGTGTCACTTACAGCTAACTCCAGATTTGGATCAAATTTTTAGAATGAGCAATGCCTCTCACTGAACTCAGCATCTCCTTAGAAAAGAAGTCATGCAAAGCTCAGTTTGCTCACTTGAAAACAAGACAGGCCAAAGTTTAAAAGTATATTCCCTGGGTTTCTACAGGTTATTACAATATTTGGCTAAATGATTGAATACCCCTAACTTAAAAACCATAATATTTTCAGATGCAACATTTGGAAATGAGCTATTGCTGTTCATCTGCTTCTCATATGGATAGCACAATTCCCTCAGAGATTCTTGTGGCCAGGGGCTATGGACTTTGCAGAATCATAGAATAAATGGGACACAATTTTTTGGAGCATCAATTTTGCTGAATGGTGATTAGCCCACAATATTTTATATTTAAAAAAGCATATTGTGAACACAATGCAACATTTGTATAAATTTTAAAGATAAAACAGGAAATTTTAATGAAATTTCTGTTCATTTGCAGTGCCAACATCATCTCTCCAACCCCCGAGGATCTGTTCCCACTTTCCTTTTCCTTGAGATTGTTTGGAGAAGTCTGAAATGCTCTCATCTAATATGTTGACCTTAGTCAGGCTCACTAAAGGACCTTGAAGAAAGCTAGGTAACCTTGACTTCAGCTGTGGTTTGGTCTTTATCATTCTAGTTCCCTCCGCTCCCCTCTCCTCTGCTTCCCTTCCTCCCCCCACCCAACTCCCCACATATGGTAACACCAGTAGGAGCTCAACTAAAATTTATACTGCCTTTTAAAGGTTACCTCCTTTCTCAGTGTGCACTTAGAAGACTGCAAAAATAGTGCCAAGCAGTTATGAACTACCCCCCTCCCCAACCCCTAATTGTCTGTAAATACCTAACTATTGTGCAGGAGGCTTACTTTTTTGTTTGTTTGTTTAATTTTATTGGGGTTTTATATATATATATACATATATGGAGCTCTGGTGGTACAGTGGTTAAGAGCTACGGATGCTAACCGAAAGGCTGGCAGTTCGAATCCTCCAGGCACTCCTTGGAACCCCTATGGGGCAGTTCTACTCTGTCCTATAGGATCACTATGAGTCAGAATCGACTCGATGGCAACGGGTTTTGGTTTGGTTTCCTGAGAGTGCCAGTTATTCCACATCCACACCAGTTTCTCCCATTCTACATCCATACCTCTGACTCAGATCTGTTCGTATTGCTACTTCCTGTGTAGTACCTGCAGTAACTCCATCAAGCTTTTTTCTACGAATGCCCACCGGCTTCTCCTGCTTTACTGTAGAGACAAGAGATAAAAGACAGGGGTTCTTTTCTGCTAGAATCTGATGTGCCATTGCTTCACTTCCCAGGCTGGTTAGAGGTAAGCATAGTTGATGGTGTCATTTTATATAATTATGCCTTGTGCCTGCTTTGATTTTTTTTTTTTCAATTATTTCAACTCCTCTAATTTTTGCACGAAGTTTGATAAAATCTCTAAGAGAAAACATTCTATATTTAAAAAAATAAGATCATGCTCTAAAAATGCTTAGAATATGAATAGAGATGATATTTTGAATGATGGGTATATTTTTAAGATGCTATTAAAAACCTAAAATCCCTCCCTAACTCCCTTCCCCACAAGAGATAGAATAAAGCAGAAAGGAAAGGACTTGCCCACTGAGAGAGTCAAAACAGCCACTTACTTACAGACTTCTCATTATGCTCTAGGGAATCAAAAGGCAGTGTCCAGAAAGAGAGCAGAAGAGGGTGCAGAGACCCATCTTTGGACAGATTTATATTGCCTTATCCACTGAAGATGTTATTTACGAGGAATATGCAGCCAGGCTGGTGGATAGGATCAAGAGCACGTGACTATGGACTTGACTCTAAACCCCACCATTAACTACAGCACAAATCACGTTCCCCATACAAGTTCACTGTAACTTAATGCCCGGTCATGAGAGGTGTGCAATTAACTCCTACCAGCACTGAGCAGAAGTTTTAAATTAAACGGATGTGATGTATATTAATGGCTGAATGTGACATCAAAGTAGCAGTTTGGAATTATTTTCTTCCTCCAAATGGACTTTGATCTGGCTCTCTCTCACATATTGCCAGGATTAGTGTGATGTTTAGAGGTCAGTGTTAGAAATGGACTGTCATCACGTAAGGACTCACTCTGTGGCTGCAGCTGCCACTCACTGAGCCCGTTTCCTGCTTAGAGTGGGGATGATCAGCAGTTCTGCTTAAAACAGAACAAAACAACCCAGGAACTGCTTAGGATATCGTACCAACAAATATCAACACAAAACTGTCTTTAAAGAGGCTGTTTCTATTATCTTACTTTATGTTTAATTTTCAAACATTTCAACATGTAAGAAATAAAACTCTTTTGGAATTTACATAAAATTTAATACTTAAAAATGAATAGGTTCACTTAGTAAAGTACAAAGCAAAATATACTCATTTGATTTAAAGAAATCCTCTTATCCCCTCCAAACCAAACCAAACTAACTGCACTCGACTCAATTCTGACTCATAGAGACCCTGTAGGACAGAGTAGAACTGCCCCCACAGGGTTTCCAAGGCTGTAAATCTTTACAGAATCTCTTGTGGAGCGGTTGGTGGGTTCGAACTGCCAACCTATTGGTGAGCAGCCGAGCGCTAACCACTTCGCCACCAGGGCTCCTTCTTATCCCCTACTTGATGCAAATATGTTAAAGAAAGAATAGTAAAAATACACTTTAGGCCCAGGGCTTCAAACTGGTTTGTTCTGGTTAGACTCTCTTGTGAGAATTTGCATTTCCACCCCACATATACTGAATCAGAAACTACGTTTTAACAATATCCCCAGGTGATTCTTATTTATGAATAGGAATCTTGTTAAAATGTAAATTCTAACCTAGGAATCACCTGGGGATCTTGTTAAAACATAGATTCTAGGTGGAAATGCAAATTCTCAGCAGGAAGTCAAACCAGAATGAACCAGTTCAAAGCCCTGCTTAGTCCAGCAAATAAAATGGAGACCTTGAATGCTCTTTTTTAATTTTGAGGATTTGTGAGAGAAATTTTTTCATTTTGTGAATTTTAGTTGACCTTATGACTTGAAGTGAACATTTGCTTTTTTGGCTTCCTAACATCCAAACCCACTACCCATCTGTCAGTTTGTCCTACTGTGGTGGCTTGAGTGTTGGTATGATGCTGGAAGCTATGCCACCAATATTTCAAATATCAGCAGGGTGGGTCACCCATGGTGGACAGGTTTTAGCAGAGCTTCTGGACTAAGACAGACTAGGAAGAAAGGCCTGGCTATCTAGTTCTGAAAATTAGCCAATGAAAACCTTATGGATCACAACAGAACATTGTCCAACTCGCTTGCTTTGGGTGAATCATCAGGCAGGATCACCTGCTAGAGGAGGACATCGTGTTTGGTGAAGCAGAGGGCCAGCAAGGTGAGATAGATTGGCACAATAGCTGCAACAATGGACTCAAACATGCTGGCGATTGGAAGGATGATGCAGGACTGGGCAATGAACACCCCTTCCTATATTTGGAGAAACCCCCACCTACACTATAGAAGCTGAAAATGCCAGGTATTTGCTTTCCCAGTCTACCTTGCAGCTCAGGTGGAGGCATGTGACCACATCTCCCCTTATTAGATGCACCTCTCTAGGACTTTGAGTTGGAAGCCAGTGATGCAAAAACAGAGAGACCACGCTAATTCTATTCTGGCGCAGGCAGCCACAGTGATGACTCCTATGACCATTTCCAGAGGCAGCAGAGAAAGAGATCTTTTGTCTTTGTCCAAGATTGGTATTAGTGATCCAAGTGGCTGGGAGTACCCTATCCAGCAGATGCCCTCTGTGGCATGAGTTTGGGCATAGTTCCTGGCTCATCCATAGCCTCTAAGTCTGATTCTCTAGCCTTCTGAAGGGTGTATGAGCTATTCAATAAAATTTTAAAAAATAATAATAAATTTGTTTTTCATTTAAAATAGCTTGGGTTTATTTCTGTTGCTTGAATAGATAAGAAAACAAGAACCTTGATTCATATAGAAATCAATGACAGTAGCAACTACCTTCTGTAACAGCCTCTCAGAAAATAATCAGAATCTGGGATTCATTATTTGAGCTCTTTGTTGTGACCCCAATATAAATCCATCTAGCATTTGGGAGGGAACTCTGGAAGCCCATGCCACACAGTGGCAAAACTGTCAATTGAAAAATCATCTGATATGCTCATTAAAGGCAAGACTTTTGGGGAAACAAGTGGTAACTGTCATGGATTGAATTGTGTCCCCCAAAAATACCTGTCAACTTAGCTAGGCCATGATTCCCAGTATTGTGTGATTGTCCATCATTTTGTTATCTGATGTGATTTTTCTTATGTATTCTAAATCCTATCTCTATGGTGTTGAAGAGATGAGATTATCGGCAGCTATGTTGATGACACTCAATCTACAAGATTAGGTTGTGTTTTAAGCCAATCTCTTCTGAGACACAAAAGACAGAAATGAGCAGAGAGACATGGCGACCTCATACCACCAAGAAAGAAGTGTTGGGAGCATACCTTGTCCTTTGGACCTGCGGTCCCTGCACTGAGAAGCTACTGGACCAGGGGAGGATTGATGACAAGGACCTTCCCCCAGAGCCAACAGAGACAGAAAGCCTTCCCCTGGAGATGGCAACCTGAATTTGGAGTTTTATCCTCCTAGACTGTGAGAGAATAAATTTCTCTTTGTTAAAGTCATCCACTTATGGTATTTCTGTTATAGCAGCATTAGCCAACTAAGACACTGGCCTAGAACAGTACAAAAGCCATGAGGAATTAAACAACTATAGAAGTGGGTAGTTGCTGGTGGAGAGCTTAAAGAAAGAGAATGACCAGCTTAGAGTCCTAAATGGTTGGCTAAGGACCAGCTGAAAAAGAAGACTTCCTATGATGGTGCTAAGATCCTTGGGTGGTACAAACAGTTAAGCGCTTTACTAACGTAAAGGTGGGTAGTTTGTACCCACCCAGCTGTGCTGTGAAAGAAAGGCCTGGTGATCTGTAAAGATAACAGCCAAGAAAACCTTACTGAACAGTTCTACTTTGTAGCACGTGGGATCACCATGAGTAGACATTGACTTGAGAGCAACAGGTTCAGTTTGGTTTATGATAGCGCTAGAAGGAAAACTTATCTCTTAACAGCTACCGGGCTAAAGTAGCCAAAGCCAAACTTAAAGTTAAATCTTATTGATTGTCAAATTACAATATTAGTTGAATTCACAACTTAACTAGCCGTGAAAAGTAAAAGTTAGAGCCCAATCTGGGAAAGAATCGAGCCCAGAGGATTCAAATGGGCTCGTACCTGGAAATGCCAAAATAAGCAGTCCTGCTTACTCTGTCTTACAAATGTATTTTCCCTTACTTGAAGACCTGCTTAACAACTTTGTTACGAGGAAAAGCCTGTTCTCTACCTGTCCTCCCCACCATTGTTTCCCAGACCATAACTAGAATCAGAGCCCAGTATGCCCTGAGTGGCCAGTTACAAAGCCCCACTGAGGGAAAAGGCTATTTTGCTAGTACGTATTAGGGGAAAAAAAAAAAAAAAGTAGAATACCTAAATGATATTCTGATGGTGCTAGATCAAGTAGGAAAAATTAAAATTTTAGGTTTTAAAATCGAGAAATTATCAATATGGGTGCAATTACCAGAGATTCTTAAATCACTGGGCTAGATCAAACACCTGGGGGGGAAGGAGTCTGATCGTGTGCTCCATTTTTATATTTAAAGCTGGCCTACTCTTACCCACTGTGGCAAACTGTTGCCCAGGCTTGCTACAACAAAGCCTCAAGTAGGCCTGATGACGCGGAACCATAAAATATAACAGGAACTAGATTATGTAACTACAGTGTACTAAGTAATTCTTTTTATGAAAGTAGAGTGGACTTGAATGATTACACAGGCTTTCCCTTCTTTCAGCCTAAAGTGATATGAAAGACAGCCAGCCCATGTTTCTGGACTCCGTTGACCTGATGAATTAAATTCATCATTCTGTGAGGTCTGCTGAGACCACCAAACTTAGGATGCACCTCTGTGATTAACACAATCGAACACTCTGGGGTGTTTGTTTACTCACACCAACATGTATCCTTGATCGTCTGTGTATATTTTGAAGCAGCTGTAAAACCAAGACCTTAGCCGAGCCTGAATTGTCATTCTCACTGGTGCAGAAACATGGAGCAGCCTTTGTGGTCTGCCTTAGCTTACCCATGCTAATTGAAGTTCAGATACCAGAAATTCCTTGGTATAATGTAAAAGAAATAATTCAAAGTCTTCGGGAGATAGGAATGTTGGAGTGGATGTTTAATGGATGAACTGCTCAACCCATCTCCTAACTATGTCTTTTGAAGAGCTAGAAGATGCTCCACTTACTAAGACATTGAGAAGCCACCTTGAGAAACATTGGAGAGGAGAGCATCAGCATCTTTGAATATTGCTGTAGTGGCTGCCAGGAAATGCCCCAATTGAAGTGAGCACCCTGATTCTATGGAAGAGGAAAACCATGACCCAGGGATGGCAGAGGCATTGTTGTTAACTGCTGTCACCATGCACAACAGAACAAAATGTTGTGATCCATAGAGTTTTCATTGGCTGATTTTTGGAAGTAGATTTCTTCCTACTCTGTCTTAACCTGGGAGCTTCACTGAAACCTGTTCAGCATCATAGCAACATGCAAGCCTCCACTGACAGACAGGTGGTGGCTGTGCATGAGGTGCTCTGGCTGGGAATTGAACCTGGGTCTCCTGCGTGGAAGGCAAGAATTCTACCATTGAACCACCACTGTCTTCAGAGACTAGGTAAAGGCTCTTCAATGCCAGCTGCACAGTAAGTGTGGTTAGTTACAAATGTAGGGAGCAGGGGCAGGGTGATTCTCAGAATAGTCTGGCTGTCAGGAGACTTAGGCAGCAACTGTTTGATTACAGGTTTCGTAGGACCTATGCAGATTCTACTTGATCTACATAGTAATTAAAAAACAAAACAAAAAATCCCTACATCTGGTGGACAGAGACCTGACTGGATCACCCTGATGGAGATTTACAGATTCACGACTGTTAGGGCATAGCTAGCAGGAAGTGGCAGATGACCAAGATGCCTTAATAAGACACTTACTTCCATGCCAAAGGGAGAAGATAAATCCCGCAAAGCACAGGGGCCTGCCACCACATGATGTTTCCAAGCATCTCAAGGTCCGGAGCAGTTTGAGATATTTTCTCCCACTTACATTAAAAATAGCAGCACTGGTGGTGCAGTGGTTAAAGCATTTGGCTGCTAAATGAAAGGTTGGCGGTTTGAACCCACCAGCCACTCCAGGAGAAGATTGACAGTCGGCTTCCATAAAGATTTACAGCCTTCGAAACCCTAAGGGGCAGGTTCTACTCTGTCCTATATGGTCACTATGAGTCAGAATCAACTCAATGGCAATGGGTTGGGTAGGTTAAAAATGACTGATAAATACAACTATATATAAAGAAAATTCGCATGTCAACATAACATCCTAACAAAAGTCAAAAGACTAGTGACAAACTGGGAAAAATTTTTACAACTTATGTTACAGAGGGCTAATCTCTCACAGAGTTCCTTTATATTTATGAGAAAAAAATCCAGCAACTCAATAATAAAATGGGTAAATGATCTGAATAGATAATTCATAGAAAAAAGAAAGACAAACTGGTCTTAAATATAGGAAAAGATACTCAACTTATAATAAGTTACAGGCAAATTAAAACTATTGAGATACCATTCCTTACCAATCAAATTGACAATATTCCAAAAGTAAGACATCACACTTTGTTGGTAAGTTTGTAGGGAAACTGGCATTCTCATAAAGTATTGGGAGGAGTACAAAATGGAACAACCTCTGCTCTAAAATGTGTCCGCATTCACCAAATTGCAAATCTATCCCTATAGATAATATTTGCACCTATACACCTGTACAAAGTGACGCAAGGACATGATGATCGCAGCATTGTTTGAAATGGCAAACAATTGGAGAGAATACATGCTCACCAATAGGGGACTGTCAAGCTATGGTACATCCACACAACTGTGCAGCTGTTAAAAAAAAATTGTGGACTTTATGTACTGATATGGAAAATATGTAGGATATATTGTTAAGTTAAAAGGCAAAATGCAGAAAAATGAAAAATAACAACTGTTGGCGAGGGTGTACAGAAATTGGGACCCTTGTGCATTGCTAGTGGGATTATAAAATGGTGCATCTGCTGTGGAAAACAGTTTAGTGGTTCCTCAAAAAGTTAATAGAATTACTATATCACCTAGCAATTGTACTCCTAGATATATACCTCACAGAACTGAAAACAGGAATGCAGACTGATACTTGTACACCTATGTTCATTGCAGTATTATTCACAATAGTCAAAATGTAGAAATAACCCAATTATCTATCAACAGATGAGTGGATAAACAAAATGTGGTACATACATACAAATAATGGAATATTATTCAGCCGTATAGTGAAATGAGCTTCTGATCCATGCTATGACGTGGATGAACCTTGAAAACATTATGTTAAGTGAAATAAGCCAGACACAAAGGGACAAATATTGTATGATCCTACTTATATGAAATATCTAGAACAGGCAAATTCATAGAAACAAAAGTTTATTAGTGGTTATCGGGGCTGGGTGGTGGGGTGGGGAGTGGGAAAAGGGGAGTTACTGCTTAAGGGGTAATGAGTTTCTGCTTGTAGTGATGAAAACTTTTGGAAACAGATAGTGGTGATGGTTGCACAATGTGATGAATAAAATTACCATTGCCATCAAGTCGATTCCAACTCATAGCGACCCTATAGGACAGAGTAGAACTGCCTCATAGGATTTCTGAGCCCTGGTGGCATACAGGTTAAGAGTTCGGCTGCTAACCAAAAGGTCGGCAGTTTGAATCCATCAGCCACTCCTTGGAAACCCTATGGGGCAGTTCTACTCTGTCCTATAGGATCACTGTGAGTCAAAATCAACTCAGTGGCAATGGGTTTGGTTTGGATTACCCAGTTGAGAGAACCAAAGGTGGGCGAGTTGTGTTTTGAACAATGGATGTTTCTGGCCAACCAAGAAATTATTAGTTTTATATCTGTCACTATAGGACACTTCATAAGACAAACCTAGATGAATTTGTTAGGAGAACAAATATCCAAGCAAAAGAATGAGTTCTGGGTTTGGGGAACATAATTTTGTCAGCGGTAACTAACTAGGGGCTAGGGATAGTTTGTTTCTTAAATTTGGTGGGTCCAGGGCCAGTCTGTAATTATTTTGTGTATTCTTGGACCCTTTAAAAAGGAAAGTTCATGAAAGACTTGGCATTGAACTATTTATTGCAACTTATGAGGTCATGAAAGAATGATGCACTTTCTATAAATACAGCTCAGGCTTTGGCTGTAGAAGAAACCTCAGCTCTACCCAGAACTGAGAAACAACTGAAGTTGAGTGGAATAAGCAGGTGGGCCTTTAAATCACAATTTTTTTAGACTTCTAATTTTTTTTTTTTAATTTTAGCATCACTGGACTTAAATTTTTTAAATAGGGATTTTCATATTGAGAACGGGTTTATATTCAGATTTGGGGCATTTTTATATTTTTGGCCTTTTATTATTAGAGTGTTTATGTATAGCCCAAGCCCATTGCCGTTGAGTCGATTCTGACTCATAGCGACCCTATAGGACAGAGTAGAACTGCCCCATAGGATTTCCAAGGAATAGCTGGTGGATTCAAACTGCAGACTTTTTGGTTAGCAGTCTAACACTTAACCACTGAGCCACCAGAGCTCCCCCATACTATTATGTTGTCAAACATAGCATATTAGAAGTTCCACCAAGACATTACGTTTTCAAATTAAAGTCCATAAAGACAACATAACTGGGTATACTTTGGAACAGAAAGTCAATTTTAGCCTTGAGGACTGAATGAATTTGGGTCATTTGGACCCTTTTGAGTGCCTTCTGGGGTAACATTAGGAGTCCCTGGGTGGTGAGAAAGGTTAAAGCACTGGGCTGCTAACCTAAAGGTTGGAGGCTCAAGTCCACCCAGAGGCACCTCGGAAGAAAAGCCTGGTGACCTACTTCTGAAAAATCAGCCACTGAAAATCCTACAGAGCACAGTTCTACTCTGACACACATGAGGCCACCTCTGACTCAACAGCAAATGGAGCAAATTTTCACTGGATATCCAAATAAGCAGTAGTTATTTTGGGTGCACAGCCCTATAAAGGTGGGTACAGGGCTGTCGTAACAGGTGTCATTTATTGGGCCTCCTTGAACACCCCAGAAACTGTCATTATTATTCCTTTCTGCTTCCCACAGTCGCTGGGTACCAGGCAGATTGGGGCTGCATAACATCTGTTGTTCTTCCTCCAAGAAGGAGGAGGCAAACATTAACCAAAAACCAAACCCATTGCCGTTGAGTTGATTCCAACTCATAGCGACTTTATAGGACAGAGTAGAACTGCCCCATAGAATTTCCAAGGAGGACCTGGTGGATTCAAATTGCCAACCTTTTGGTTAGCAGCCGTAGCTCTTAACCACTACATCACCAAGATTTCTGGGCAAATATAGTTATTGCATAAATGAATAAAGGTGGCATTTATATTTGAAACGTCCTTAGAGATTAGGGAAGGGTCATTCACGTCTTAGCTGGAGCCATTAACAACTTCCCAGGGCAACTTCCACTCCACAGCCAACCTGGGTGATGGTTGCTAGTCAGAAATAAGAGGGTTGGGGGAGGGGGAGACAACAGCTGAGTCAGGGATAAAAAGTGAGAATCGCTCTCCTCTCCCTCCCACTTACAGAACCAGAGACAGTGGTGGATTTTTCTTCCTCAGATTTCTCCCTTTCCATTGACTAGTCAACCCACTACAGTCTGGCTCCCTCACTGCTTTTGACAAAGTTTTCAGTGACTTCCATACCACAAACTCCAGTGGACAGTTTTTTAGCCTTTATGTTACTGGACCTCTCTGTCGTATTAAAACTGTTGATTAACCTTCCTCCTTGAAACTCTCAACGTCTTTCACATCACTTCCGTCTGGTTCATTTCCTACCTTCTGACTGTTTCTTCTTAGTCTTCTTCATTCGTGTGAAGCCTTATGCTAGGTGCTGGGGATATAGGATGAACACAAAAGACAGAGTGTCTTCCCATGAGAGGAAAGGACAAACATTAAACAAATAATTACCCAATCAATAATTTTATCACAGTTCTGAAAGGTATGACAGAGAGTGCAAGGGGTTGTGAGAGCATATACCCGGGGTCTAGTTTACACTGAGGAGCCCTGGTGGCACAAATGGTTAAGCGCTCAGTTGCTTATCAAAAGGTTGGCGGTTTGAACCCACCCAGCTGCTCTGCAGAGGGAAGACCTGGCGATCTGCTCACATAAAGATTACAGCCAAGAAAACCCTATGGGGCGGTTCTACTCTGTCACATGGGGTTGCTATGAATCAAAATTAACTTGATGTCACCAAACAACAACAACAGTTTACACTGGGGGTTCAGAGGCTTCTCCGGAGAAGTGACTTTTAAGCTAAGACATGTAGGTACAACCAGGTGAAGAACTGGGACAGCATTCTTCCAGGCAGAGGAAATGAAATGAGGAAAGGCCCTGAGGTAGAAAAGTGTTTCCATGTTTCAAGAACAAAGAGGCCAGCATGACAGGAGAAGGAGTGAAGGAGAGATGTGGAAAGGGGCAAGATTTTACAAGGCCCAGTAGTCATGTAGGATTTTGGACTGAATCTTAAAAGTAATGAGAAGTCATTGAAGTGTTTTAAGCAGGAAAAGGACGTGATCAGATTTGTTGTTCTAAAAAGATCCCTCCATGTCCAGATCTGAACTTACTATGCCCCTAAATCTGTTTCTTCTCCTATTTCCCCTATGTGGCACCACTAACGATTAGATATCTGGAAACATCCTAGACACCTTCATCTCTATTACCTTCCACTTCCAATCCAAGTTCTGTGGGTTTTATCTACTAGCTATTTGTAGATATCCAAGCCCTTATCACTATCTCTACTACCACAGACAACCTAGGTTTTTATTATCCGTCAGCCTATGCAATAGCCTCTTAATTCATCTACACCCAGACTTGCCTTTCCTTCAAGCCATCCTCCACCCTGCAACTTGAGTAATGCACCTAAATTGCACACCTGGTCACGACCAAATATCCCACCTGCAGCAAATCCTTCAGGGGCCCCAGAGTGTCAGTGAATTCCATAGCAGGGTAAAGACTTTCTGTGACATGGCCCTTGCTTGTCTCCATCTGCTGCTGCTTCTGGCCTCATACTGGATGGCCCAGAAAAATTTAAATGCTGGGGTTTGTCTTAGTTTCTTAGTGCTGCTGTAACAGAAATACCACAAGTACATGGCTTTAAAGAAGAGAAATATATTTTCTCACAGTTTAGGAGACTAGAAGTTCGAATTTCAGGTACTAGCTTTAGAAGAAGCCTCTCTCTCCCTCTCTGTTGGCTCTGAGGGAAGATCCTTGTCTCTTGCAGCATTCCTCAGCTTCTTGGCAATCCTCACATGGCACCTATCTTCCCTCATCTGTGCTTGTTTGTCTCTGTGTCTATATTGCTCCTTATAACTCATAAGTGATTAGGTTTAGGATGCACCCTACACTGATATGGCCTCATTAACATAACAAAGAAAACCCTATTCCCAAACAAGATCACATCCATAGGTATACCAAACGAAACCCGTTGCCGTTGAGTTGATTTCAACTCATAGTGACCCCACAGGACAGAGTAGAACAGCCCCATAGGGTTTCCAAGGAGCAGCCAGTGGATTTAAACTGCCAACCTTTAGGTTAGCAGCCGAGCTCTTAACCACTGCACCCAGGGCCCCATCCACAAGTATAGGGGATTCAGTTCAATCCATAACAAAGGTCTTTGCACAAGCCATACTTTTTCACCCTGCTCAGTCTTTGCTCATGTTTTCCCTTCTGCCTAGAATCTTCTTCCAACTTTGGGTCCACATCTGATATGCCCCAAACACAGATCTATCATGTGTCTGAGGCCAGAAAATATCCTTAGGCCAAGAGGCCTCTGGAAGCATTTGGCATGCATTGGAACTGTCTGTAGGTGACTTCTGAGTAGACCAAAATGATTTGGGCAATGCACCGACAGTATCTGCTATAGTTTCCACTCATGTACTAGTTCTTACAGCTTCTGCCTTTAAGTGATACATATTGCTTCTGAAAGCAAAGTCACATGGCCACATCTAACTTCCAAAAGGGTAAAGAAGTCACCCTTACCATGTGGTGAAAGGCAGAGGACCCAAAATATTTGGCACTGGACACTAATATACTAAGCTAATATTTAGATTATACAACATGCCAGGAGAATGATAGATTAAATATTAAATATTGACATAATACGGTATCAATTGGTAAATAGTGTAACTTCAGAAAATGGTAAAACAAATAATAATGTAAATTCAATTGTACACCTGTTGGTGGAAGCTAACTACTTCAAATGGTAAAGCGGGTTTCCTGTCCCAGCAACACCTGACAAACCTGAGAGTCTTACCTTTCAGTTCAGCCTGTGTCAAGGCAGGCACTGTGTGCTGCACATCCTCTACAAAGCTCTTTGGGTGTTAGTGGGCTCACCAACTTCTAACTGTCTTCAAATTACATAGCTGTTGCTTGTTCTTAATATTCTCGATATTTTCTTGACTACTCTTTAAAAGTAGTTTTCAAAATATTCTTAATATTCTGGTTTTATTGTTAAAGGCGTTGTAATTCTAGTTTAAGTAATAAATAGATAATTAGGATGGTGAAAATTTCTAGTAAAATGCTAAAAACAAAAACTCAGAATGGAGAAATGACAAAATTTGGATATGTTTCTTAAATATTCCTTTTCAATATCCTATGCACAAATTTTCTGAATCTGTGGAGAACAAAAAAAGAAATGATACTAAAATGAACCACAGCTTGGAGTATCTTCTGATACTGTGCAAAATCAGAACAGCCAGGGGGTCTTTTGCTCCCATGCAGAAATCAGAGCAAGATAAAACAATTTTTCTTTTGAGAACAGAAGGAAATTTATTATTTCAACAAAAAAAATACCAGTGATTTAACGTTGTTTAAGATTGTAAATGTTGGATACAAATAGTGCTCAAAAGTCGATTCTTTAAAAGGTTGGGCTAACCCACTAGGTATTTCATTAAAATGAAAATTATGTTCAGTTAAAGCTTATAGTTTAAAAAAAAAAACTTTTCATCATGAGGAAAAAAATTAAAGAAACATCACAATTTAGTTTTACAATATAAAGCATTTGAAATTTATAAAACTTTCAGAAAAATATTTTAGCAAACAGAATCAAAAGAAAGACATTTAGAAAGTATCATCAGTACATATTCTTGGGTAGTAAAAGAGGGAAACACAAAAAGTAAAATAAAAATCACCATCCAGAGGTAATGTTTTAAAAATAAACTTATTTTAGAACAGTTTTAGATTTACAGAAAAATTATGAAGATTAGTACCAAGAATTGCCAAATATCCTACACCCAATTTCCCCTATTGTTAACATCCTATATTTGTACGTCATTTGTCACAAAAAATGAACCAGTGTTCATATATTATTATTAACTAAAGTCCCTACAGGACTTTACAGGATACCACATGACATTTAGTCATTATGTCTTCTTAGGCTCCTCTCAGCTGTGACAGTTTCTCAGACTTTCCTTGGTTTTGATGATCCTGACAGTTTTGAGAACTACTGCTCAAGTATTTTGTAGAATGTCCCTCAATAAGAATTTATCTGATGTTTTTCTCATGCCTAGACAAGGGGTTATGAGGGGAAGACTAGGAGGTTAAGTGCTATTTTCATCGTCATATCAAGCATACATACCATCAACATGACTTATCCCTGTTGATGTGAGCCTTGATTACCTAGCTAAGGCAATGTTTGTCAGGTTTCTTCACCATAAATTCCCCCCTCCCCATCCCTGCTGTCCATACTGTAGTCTTTGGAAGGGAGTCATTATGTGCAGCACACACTTAAGGAGTGGGGAGTTAATCTTCACCTCCTTGAGGGTGGAATATCTACCATAAATTATTTGGAATTCTGCATGGGAGATTTATCTACTCTCCCTCTATTTACATTTATTTATTTATTACTTATTCATTCATTTATTCAGTCTTTTATTTCTATCAGTATGGATATGTTTTTTATGCCTTGGGTCATAATTCAACACTACTTTATTTTCTTATTCAAATTTTCTCAACTTTGGCCACTGGGTGCTCTTTCAGTTGGCTCCAGTGTCCCTTTGATATTATTTCCAACACTGGTGTTTTTTAAGCACTTCCTTACTTTCTGGCACTACAAGATGCTCCAGGCTCATGTTGTATATTTCTTTCTCAGTCCTAGAATCAGCCATTTCTCCAAAAGGCCCTGGTTCTTTTCACTGGAGAATGGTATTAGTGCCAAGTTCTGGGTACTAGATGTGCTTATTGCTACAGCGGTGTCATTGCTTTTAGGGCTCTTAACTGGCAGGGCAAGGACATATATGTGTGTGTACTAACCTGTGTATACACACATATCTATATATATTTCTTTGCACATTTCATTATAATACTTTACTTTGTCTTCTAGAGCTGCCCTTTGAAATCTTCTGTTCAGCTCTTTAACTCCATCATTTCCTCCATTTGCTTTAGCGACTACTTTCAAGAGCAAGGTTCAGAGTCACTTCAGACATACATTTTGGTTGTTTCTTTCTGTCTTTTTTAATGACCTTTTGCTTTCTTCATGTCTGATGTCCTTGACGTCATTCCACAACTCATCTGGTATTCGGTCATTCGTGTTCAGTGCATCAAATCTGTTCTTGAGATGGTTTCTAAATCCAAGTGGGATATACCCAAAGACATACTTTGGCCCTCATGGACTTGTTTTAATGTTCTTTAGCTTCAGCTTGAACTTGCATGTGAACAGTTGATCGTCTGTTCCGCAGTTGACCCCTGGTCTTGTTCTGACTAATGATATCGAGCTTCTCTATCGTATCTTTCCACAAATGTAGTCGATTTCATCCTGTGTATTCCATCAGGTGAGGTCCAGTGTACAGTCACCATTTATGTTACTGAAAAAAGGTATGTGCAATGAATAAGTCACTGATTTGCAAAATTCTATCATGGGATCTCTGGCATTGTTTCTATCACCAGGGTCATGTTTTCCAACTACCCATCCTTCTTTGTTTCCAACTTTTGCATTCCAGTAACCAGTAATTTTCAATGCATCTTGATTGCATGCTTGATCAATTTCAGACTGCAGAAGGTGGTAAAAATCTTCAGTTTCTTCATCTTTGGCATTAATGGTTGGTGTATAAATTTGAATAATAGTTGTGTTAACTGGTCTTCCTGATAGGCATACGTATGAATAGTATTATAATGAAGTTTGCGAAGACCTGGAGTTAGAAAACCAAAAAGAAAGAACACTCAGTATTTCTCAAGCTAAAAGAACTGAAGAAAAAATTCAAGCCTTGAATTGCAATATTGAAGGATTCTATGGACAAAATACTGAACAATGCAGTAAGCATCTGTCTTAGCTATCTAATGCTGCTATAACAGAAATACCATAAGTGGATGGCTTTAACAAACAGAAGATTATTCTCTTACAGTTTAGGAGGCTAGAAGTCCAAATTCAGGGTGCCAGCTCCAGGGGAAGTCTTTCTCTCTCTGTAGGCTCTGGAAGAAGGTCCTTGTCATCAGTCTTCCCCTGCTCTAGGAGCTTCTCAGTGCAGGGACTCCAGGTTCAAGGACACACTCTGCTCCTGGCTCTTCTTGCTTGGTGGTAATGAGGTCCCTCCTCTCTGCTAGATTCTCTCTCCTTTTATCTCTTGTAAGATAAAAGGAGATGCAGACCACACACAAGGGAAACTCCCCTTACATTGGATTAGGACTGTGACCTGAGTAAGGGTATTGCATCCCACCCTAATCTTCTTTAATATAACCTCATCTTGCCTCATTAACCACAGGCAGAGATGAGGATTTACAAGACATAGGAAAATTACTTCAGATCACACAATGGAGGACAACCACAAAATACTGGGGATCAAGGCCTAGCCAAGATGACACACATTTTTGAGTGACACAATTCAATCTGTAATAGCATCAAAACAAGATGGAAGGGATACACTGAGTCACTGTACCAAAAAGAATTGGTTGATGTTCAGCCATTTCAGGAGATAGCATATGATCAAGAACTGATGATATTGAAGAAAGAAACACAAGCTGCACTGAAGGCGTTGGCAAAAAACAAGGTTCCAGGAATCGACAGAATATCAGTTGAGATGTTTCAATAAACTGATGCGACACTGGAGGTGATCACCAGTCTATGTTAAGAAATTTGGAAGACAGCTACCTGGTCAAATGACTGGAAGAGATCCATATTTGTGCCCATTCCAAAGAAAGCTGATCCAGTGGAATGTGGAAATTATTGAATAATATCATTAATATCATGTGCAAGTAAAATTTCGCTAACAATCATTCAAAATTGATTGCAGCAGTACATCAACAGGGAACTGCCAGAAATTCAAGCCAGATTCAGAAGAGGACATGGAATGAGGGATATCATTGCTGATGTCAGATGGATCTTGGCTAAAAGCAGAGAATACCAGAAAGATGTTGACCTGTATTTTATTGACTATTTTAATGTGTGGATCATAACAAACTATGGATAACATAGTGAAGAATGGAATTCCAGAACACTTAACTGTGCTCATAAGGAACTTGTAAATAGACCAAGAGGCAGTTGTTCAAACAGAACAAAGGGATACTGTATGGTTTAAAATCAGGAAAGGTGTGTGTCAGGGTCGTAACCTTTCACTATACTTATTCAATCTGTATGCCGAGCAAAAAATCTGAGAAGGTGGACTATATAAAGAACACAGCATCAGGATTGGAGGAAGACTCATTAACAACTTGTGTTATGCAAATGACACAATCCTGCTTCCTGAAAGTGAAGAGGACTTGAAGCACTTACTGACAAAGTTCAAAGACTACAGCCTTCAGTATGGATTACACCTCAGCATAAAGAAAACAAAAATCCTCACAACTGGACCAATAAGCAATATCATGATAAACAGAGAAAAGATTGAAGTTGTCAAGGATTTCATTTTACTTGGATCCATAATCAATGCCCACAGAAGCGGCAGTCAAGAAATCAAATGAAGCATTGCATTCAGCAAATCTGCAAAAGACCTCTTTAAAGTGTTGAAAAGCAAAGATGTCACTTTGAGGACTTGGGTACACCTGACCCCAGCCATGGTATTTTCAATCGCCTCATATTAGCATGCAAAAGTTGGACAGTGAATAAGGAAGACCAGAGGAGAACTGATATCTCTGGATTACAGTGCTGGCGAAGTATACTGAATATACTATGGACTGCCAGAAGAAGGAACAAATCTATCTTGGAAGAAGTACAAGCAGAATGCTCCTTAGACACAAGGATGGTGAGACTACATCTCATACTTTGGACATGGTATCAGGAGGGATCAGTCCTGGAGAAGGACATCATGCTTGGTAAAGTAGAGGGTCAGCGAAAAAGAGGAAGACCCTCAACGAGACAGATTGACACAGTGGCTAATGTGCTAAAGCATAACAATGATTGTGAGGATGATGCAGGACCCGGCAGTGTTTCGTTCTGTTGTACACAGGGTTGCTATGAGTCGGAACCCACTCAGTGGCACCTAACAACAACAATAACATATGCCCATTGTAGAAAAATAACCAAATACAGATAAACTTAAAAATAAAAAAGAAAAGAAAAATCACATATAATCCTGCCACTCAGAGATAACCACTTTTTGGTATATATAATTTTCTTTTAAAAAAATGTACTCACATAGTTTTTCAACAAAATGGGAATACGCACACACATAATTACTGTTTTGCTACTCAATCAACTAATATTTATTGAGTGGTTTCTTTGTACTAGACATGACGTTAGTTTCTGAGAACAGAATTTTTAAGTCTGCTTTTTCATCAAATGATATACAATATTACAAACATTTTTCCACATCAATCAACATTGTTTTTGATAGTTCGTAATATTTCATTTTTTGGATAGACTTAATTAAACCAACCCATTTTTTGAAATTTATTATTCCCAGATATTTACTCTTATTTCACTAAATCTTTGTAGCATCTTCTATTTACTCCCCCTATTTCCATAGGATAAGGTCCTAGAAGTGGAACCCACTGGTCATCTTGTTAGATGACTCCCAGTTGGTTCTTCCATCACTTTTCTACTTGCCTACCGAGTCCCCCCGCAGTGTTGCAGCTAAACATCTGCCACACTCTGACCCCTGCCTCAGAGAAGGTCTGCAGATCCTCCAGCATCACCTCCAGGACTCACTCAGTAAGTGACCAGGTTGTTCCATCCCTTGTGCTATGGACTGAATTGTGTTTCCCCAAAATATGCTTTGTAAATCCTAACCTTTATGCTTGTGTTTATAATCCCATTTGACAAATGGGTTGTCTTTGTTATGTTAAAGAGGCAGGATTAGTATAATGTAGGTATTTTGAGTCAGTCTCTTACAAAATATAAAAGGAGCAGATGAAGCAAGCCAAGAGAGGGGAAGATATATGCCAAGACACATGGAGATCTCCAAGGAACCAGGAAACAGAAGCTGAAGAGGCAAGGACCTTCCCCTAAAGCCAACAGAGGAAGTCTTCCCCTAGAACTGGCACCCTGAATTTCATACTTCTAGCCTCCTAAACTGTGAGAGAGTAAATTTATCTTTGCTAAAGCCAGCTACTTGTGGTATTTCTGTTACAGTAGCACTAGATAACTAAGATACCTTGCCACCACTCATGTATAGTTTGCCTTCTAAATTTTCTAAACATATCAATAAAAACAATAGATGAGAAGTTTGAAGTTTTAACTAGCAGATTTTTTTTAGTTTTGAATCTATCACACTCTCCCCCATTTTTTGCATGTATTAAACAATTTTGTATATGACAAATTGATGTAACTAGGCCCATTATGGGAGTTTTATATTTTATACCACCTTTCTTTAACAGGTCTGATTGACACCTTGGATTAAAATGTGTAATATACAGACTTGATATGCATAGCTGAATTATGCTCTCCAAATTCACTGCCAATTGGTTGTTTGTAACCAGAATGAATTTACCCATAAAAAGTAAAGTTATGAATAGTTCTCAATCCCAAAACTTGCAGATAAAATCTATTTCAAATAATCTATAGTGTAGGTGCAATATTAATTAGGAGTTCTATGGTCAGAACCCTCCCCCTAAGAATTATGTTGGATTATAGAAAGTTATGGCAAGAAGGGGAGAAGGACTTTAAACAAGCCAGTTGCCTTCTCCCTGGTGCCCAGCCCTGATCAGTCCCTCTTAGAGATAAGGCTCCTCTGCTGAACCCCAGACCCAGTCAGAGAACAAGTGCCTCCTATTGGGTGTGGTAACGAGTGTCAGGCTTCCCCTCAGGAGTGCCAGATGGGCTTTTACTTGCTCAGGCTCTTTAAAACTAAAAGGATCCAGCTGAAACGGGGCCAGTTGGGTAGCTATGAGTCAAGAAGACATAATGGAAATAGAGACTCACCTAGAACATGCCTTGCCCATGGCCAGGCCTGAAGTGACCCCCTCTCTCACTTGAATAATTACATTTCACCTCCTCTGGGAATCTCTTCCTGACCCTCAGTTTCAGGGTTAGGTGTCCCACCTATGGGCCACTTAGTAGACAGAGATGACCCAGATTGTGGCACACTCAGCTCTTTTTGCCACTTAACGTATCTGTCTCCTTGACCCTGGACCACTGGTTCCTGGCTGCACATCAGAGTTATCTGAAGAGCTGTTAAAAAAAACCCTGAAGCCCAGGCTTTACCCCAGACCAATTAAAGCAAAATCTCTAGAGGGTTGGGGTGAGTGAACACACACATCAGAGTTTTTTAAAAGCTCCCCAAGGGATTCAAATATTCAGCCAGGATTTAGAACCACTTCCGTAGACAACAAGCTGTTTGAAAGTGAGGGGCGTGCTTGTTCATTATTGTTACTAAATGAGTTAATAAAGCTCTTAGAATAGTGCTTGGCACACCTTTAGCTCTCTTAGTAACTTAGCAAATGTGCCCTGGTGGCACAATGGTTAAGTGCTTGGCTACTAACTGAAAGGTTGGCAGTTCAAATCCACCCCGGGACTCTGCAGGAGAAAGACCAGGTCATCTGCTCCCATGAAGATTACAACCTAGGAAACACCATGGGGCAGTTCTACTGTCACATGGGGTCGTATGAGTCAAAAATCGACTTGATGGCCCACAGCAACAACAGTTTATCTGCTATCATTATTATTATCTCTGCCTTGACCAGTTCAGTTACTGACACATAGAAGGCACCTCACTATCCATTTAACTTACATAAATTACAGTACACATGCTGAAGAGAAAGAGGAGAGATTGTGAGAGAGAAATAATAGCTGCCTTGGTGATTCCACAGGCCCTTCCACTCAATAGCCACAGGCTCCAGAGCAGACGAGAAATGGGCGAGCTCCATCTGCTATTCCTTCCATCAGTCTTAGTCCTAAGTGCCTTCCAAAGGTGCACTGTCTAGAGGCAATTTCAGGGTTTTATTCAGAGCAATGTTAACTCTCCGTGATTTTCACCTTATGCACTGGTGTAAAAGAGACATCAATGTAGAGAAATTCATTTGGAGTCAAAAGTCTAAGGTTCTGTTCCTGCCTCTACCACTTATTTGCGTATGTTTTTGAGTAAGTCACTTAACGTGCTGGGCCTCAATTTTCTCTGGAGAGTTCTTCAGTTCTGATTTTGAAACCTGGATGAACTCTGTATCACACCTTGTCTGCTTCTGACTCTGATGAATCAGGCTCCCAAGCCATGACTTTGTGGGCCTCACAAGCTGCCCTGGGCTGGGTGTCATGCCTCTTGCCCACCAATGTTTCATGAAGCCCTGGTAGCCCTCACCATGCCTGGGATGGTGCAGGGGAGGTTCTCACTATCAACCCTGATTCATTCAGCCCCCATGTGGGCTGAATAAGTGGTCTTGAAATCCAGTTGCCATTTACACCTTAGCACGAAGAGGGGGAGGTGCTGTGGCCAGGGAAGAACTGGGTTGCACCATAAATAAGTCTCTTCTTTCCTGGATGCTTGTTTTGGGGAATAAAGAGAGGGGCTGTAAGAGACCAGCTCCAGCTTTGGGGCATTTCTCCCCTGCATCCCACCTCCTGCCAAACAAAACAAAACAAAACAAAACTGGATCATCTGACTTTTCACTCAGTCACCCTGGCTTTTGCCCCGATTACCCCAATCAACAAAGGTTTCTCAGCCTGGCAACTCAGCTGAAACAGCTGGACAGATGCCAATAACATACAGTTCCTCCAGGACATTGTAAACAAAGTGTGAATTGCTAATCAGCTACACATGGCATTTTGGCCACTTTTAAAATACAGGCAGTCCCCGGCTTACGAATGAGATCCATCTCTGACTGTCTTTAAGTCTTTAAGTAGGTACGTTGAAACAGGCGCATAATGTTCTTATTTAGCCTTACTTTAGTGCCAAGAAAAGGCTCAAAGCCTTTTCAATGATTTAAAAGCATGTGCAGCAAGTGAAGGTGACTGTGATGAAGAACTGGTTGCAAGTAGGGGTTGGCTCAACCATTTCAAAGTAAGGGTAAATTTACATAACATTAAAGGGCAAGTATGAGTTGTTCCTAAGTAGGATGCTTTTAACCCAGGGGCTGCCTGTATACAAAGCCAATTGGAGAAGTGGGGTCAATTCCTGCTAGGGACGAAATAACAGAATTGCCTATATTCTCTTGTTATAGTTACAAGAGTCTTTCAGGTTTTTATTTTAACCATACACAGATATGTTCTAATGTGGTTTGATTTGCATATAAAAATAGTTAGGTGGCAATTATCTTTTAAATTTGGGTTATTCATTTGGGACCATTGTTTTGGTTTTGCTCTGGCTTTTTAAGGGGTTGTGGACTGCTCTCATTATTTGTGGAGTTTTTTTGGGTCTCCATGGTAGAGTTTAATGAGATCAAACACACCCTAGAATTGCCCATTAAGTTCACCATCTAAATCAGTTGTCTTTGGTGACAACACAGGTCATTACCCACAGGCGACAAGCTGATATGGGATTAACAGAGCAACAACCCCTTTTTAAGCCAGGCAGCAACTTTAATTTTTGATCTGTACTTAGCCAACACATTTTTTGTCTGGAATATTTCCCCTAAAACCTGTTCATCCTCTACTATTTCATATCTTAGTATGGCAGCTCCCTTTACCCAACAGCTCATACCAAGGGAACTATCTCTGTTACTTCCTTTTCCTTCTCTACCATATCCAGTCCATTACCCTGTTGGTTGCTTTCATCCCCCAAACACTCACTGAACAGTTTCTTTCCACCTCCAGTGCCACAACCTTAGTGCCAGCCACCATCACCTCTCCCCTGGACTATTATTGTGGTTTCCTAACTGGTCCTCTGCACCATGCTCACCCTTCCCCTCTAATTCACTGTCACATAGCAGCTAATCTTTTTTTTAAATTTGATTGATTTATTTTTGGGTGAAAATAGGCACAGCAGGAGATATATCATTTCAACAATTTCTACATGTATAATTCAGTGACACTGATTATCTCCTGATTTTTTTGCAATCAATTCCCCTCCACCCCTGGCCGCAAATTTTGAATCTTGAATTGGAGGGTGTCATGGATTGAATTGCGTTCCCCAAAAATGAGTGTCAACTTGCCTAGGCCATGCTTTCCAGTATGGTGCGTTTGTCTATCATTTTGTGATCTAATGTGATTATCCTATGTGTTGTAAATCTTAACCTCTATGATGTTAATGAGGCAGGATTAAAGGCAGTTATATTGAGACAGGATTCAATCTATAGGATTAGTATCTCGAGTCAGTCTCTTTTGGGATATAAAAGAGAGAATCGAGCAGAGAGGAGAGGGACCTCATTATCACCAAGCAAGAAGAGCCAGGAGCAGAGCACATCCTTTGGATTCCGGGTCCCTGTACTCAGAATCTCCTAGAGCAAGGGAAGACTGATGACAAGGACCTTCCCCTAGAGCCAACAGAGAGAGAAAGCCTTCCCCTAGAGTTGGCACCCTGAATGTGGACTTCTAGTCTACTAGACTGTGAGAGAATAAATTCCTGGTTATTAAAGCCATTCACTTGTGGTGTTTCTATTATAGCAGCACTAGATAACTAAGACAGATGGGACAGGCCAGGCCCCAAGATGTGGAAGGAGCCATTCCCACATGTGCTCAGTACCCTACAGTTTACAATGTTTTTGCACTTTCACGTATTTGCCTCTCACGTATGAAGCTATGGATGCTAAGATGGGCTAGGGGACATGGGTCAGAGGATCTCCAAGTCAAGAGGCCCCACTGACACCCTCCCATACTTCCTGAGGCCTCGGTAGTGGGTCCCTGGCCCAGGGGTCTAACCCACCAGGAAGTTCGCGGGTGTTCCCTGGGGTCTGGATGCATGGCAAAGTCTAGGGGAAACTCTGCTTGCGGCCCCAGTTCTACCCTAACTGGCCCAGGGGTCCAGCTAGGCTGAGGAGATGCCCTGGGGCATCCAGATGCCAGCTAGCTCTAGCCAGGCAGGCTGGCAGTAGTGCAATCTTTTAAATATATGTCATCCCCTACTTTAAACTCTTCAATGGCTTTCCATTGCTCTGAGGATTGAATTTCAAGTCCTCAGCATGGCTGCGAGGTGTTGTGGGAGGCAGCCCTGTCTACCTCACTGCTTCTCTCACTGTGCTCCAGCCACATAGCCTTTTTCTTTTAATTTTCTCTAAGGCTGATAGAAGCTCCTTTTCATCTCAAAGTTGTGGGAGCATGCTGTTGCATTTCCCTGGCATGACAAGCCCCCTGTTCTGGCCCCTAACTGGAGATCTTTCCCTAATCCTCTAGGTTTTGTCTTCAATGTCCCCTCCTCAGAGAAGCCTCTCTTTATTCCCCAGACCTTTACATGCTTTCACAGGCCCAAACTCTTTATCGGTGACAGGGATCACAGTTATAGTTAGATACTTGTTTGTGAAATATTTCAAGTCTGCCTCTCCCTGGAGAGCAAGCTCCATGAGGGCAGGGGGGTTCTGTTCAGTTCACTGCCCTAACTCCACTCCCAGCAGAATACCTTCCACCTAGTAGGAGCTCAATATATATTGATGGAATAAATTGTTTCCTAAATGAATCTGCTTACTCTGTGAAAACAGTTGCCACTGAGTTGATGCTGACTCATGAAAAACCCATTGTGTCAGAGTAGGACTGTGCTCCATAGGGTTTTATTTATTAATAAATTATTTTTAATTATTTATATATCTTTAAATTTTATTCATTTTTTGATGTAAGAATATATATAACACAACATTTGCCAATTCAAATTTTTTCAGGTCCATAGGGTTTTCAATGGCTGATGTTTTGGAAGTAGATGGCCAGGCCTTTCTTCCAAGGCACTTCTGAGTGGACCCTGACCTCCAAAATGTTGGTTAGCAGCTGAATGCATTAACTGTTTGCACCATCCAGGGACTTTGTGAAGACCATGGGTATTTGTTTTACTCTCCCTGTATGAATTCATTTATTTTCTCCCTGACATGATTCAATCTTCTCCTGAATTGGGGGACCCGAGCCAATTTCTTTAGGGCTGATCCCTCTCTGGAAGAGTGAATTGTGAAGGGTATTAGCAACTAGTCAACACTCTGTACCACTGGGTTCCTGTTCCCACTGGGACTCCTCTCCTCCCATCAACAGCCAACTTTCAGACCTTGGGGAACAACTTGTTTTAACATTATAACACCCATCTCAGATGGCATAGTTCTACTGGTGAGTCTGTCTGATCTTTCTGCTGCGACTTGTTTCTAATGAGCCAGCTTTAAACTGAGTAGTGCTTTAAGACACTCAAGACATAGTTTCTTCTCACACTGGCTTGTTATTACTGCACTCGTGCAAAAACACATTCTTCAGTCACCCGTCTCTATGCATGGGCAGTGCAGAACCATTTAGACTGAATTTTTGAATAAGTACATATGGAATTACTACTTGCCCTTGCTCTGACATTGCCACCCAGAGCATGCAGGATAATTCATATTTCTGTTTACTGATAAGTGCATCTTACCCAATGCTCATTATACTTTAAATTACTTATTTAAGGTCTATTTTCCCATTAGACTTAAATTCCTTGAGTGTGGGGATTATGCTACATCTCCTGGCCTAGCCCAGAACATGGCATGTGGCAGGTGCTCAAATACTATTTACTAAAATTGGAAAGTGCCTATCAAACAGTAACACATATATGACTAAATAGAAAGTCTAGGTTGGGCAAAGGATTTCATCAGTCTATGATTTGTTTTCTTCAGGCTTTTTATTTGGTCCATTCCTCTCCAATGGCCCCCAAACAAGTCCACAACCTTTGGCCTTCTGCGTAGCTGCCCTTGGTGGCCTCATGAATTTAATTTTTCCAGTTTTTCTTTGCCTGAGGTAAATTTCACAAGTCAGGAATCTGCTCAGACACCATTTTCCCTAATTATTTTCCTCTGTATGATAAATTGCACACAATTATTTCTATTTTGCAGTACCCACTGCCTGGGCAGACAAGTCTGATTATAGTATTGGGAAAACCAGTTAATTCAATTTCCTTTGAAATCTTCACTGCTCCTGTCTTCCATTTGTCAGAAAATTGAAAAAAATTGATCCGTAGTATTATGGGGACAAATCAGGGGTACCAGAGTTCACTGTTAATATCTGGAAATGTGTATGCAGATAACTATGATACCCTTTTCTCTCCACACTTGCATGTGTAGCCAGCCCTTTTGTTACTCTTTGGGATAAGTTCAATTATAATATCTTAAAATTTGATGCAATAGCCTGTACAGTAAATAATTTTTCATAATACCACCCTCTTGTTTCAAAGAACTTCGAAGGCCTCCATTGCTAATTAAATATTGAAATTTCTTACCCAGGAATTTAAGTCATAGGCAGCAGACGGTAGTGGCACTAGGTCAGATTCTGGAGCCAGACTGTCTGGATCCACAACTCAGAGATGTGTGACCTCTGTGACGATTTTATCATCTGCAAAACCAGGATAGTACCTACCTCATAGGGGCGTTGTGAAGAGTAAATGAATCAATACATGGGAAGTGCTTGGAAAAGTGCCTGGCACAAGGTGAGCACTAGATATACATAAGCTATTATCATCTGGCCCTGGTCTGTCTAGAATGTAAACTTCACAAGGGCAGGGACTTCTGTTCATTACTGAATTCCCAGGGCTTACAATGGGACATATTACTCAAATTTTTTTTTTTAACAAATTAATCTGTTATGTGTTTATAGCCAGCCAGACTGAAATACTCCCCATTCCCTAAATATGCTTAGGGTTCCTGCCTCATGCTTGTAACACCATTTTTGTTGGCTAGTCCTCACCACTCAATGCCTAACTTGCATACTTCCTGCATGAGTCCTTTCCTAATCATCCCAGGAGGAAGTAATCTTCCCTTTGACTATGCTCATGAACTACTCTTTAGAACTTAACACAGTCTCATTTTATTCACTAATTTGTCAGCTCCTTGAGAAATTTACCGTACCATTTATTACTCAGCACTAGAACATTACCTGAGTTTGTGGAACGAATGTACAAATAATTGAAAAATGGAAGGATGACTCACAAACCCATTAGGGCACTGTCTATTGTGGCCGTCTTCCTAGGATTTCCTGTGTGGAGAGCATAGCTTCACCTGCCCTCTGCAGTGGGGCCAGGGGCAGGGAGGCTCAGGAACAAGAATTAAAGAAGACAGCTTTGAGTTCCAATGAATATGGTTAGCTTCACAGAAAAAATGATTTCTAGTTATGGGCTACACTCTCAACTTCTACTGGCCACCTCTCAACCACAAACATGGGAGTTGGACCTAGATTTGAGACACATAGTTGGGAACAATAATAATCATACCTACATTTTACAGGATTTGATATGGTCAGATAGGGTAATATGTGGAAGTGTTTTGATAATTATAGAATATTGAAATAGTATTCACATATTTAAAAATGTGGAGGAATAGGTTTATTGGTGTGGATACTAATGACAGATCAAGGCAGAGCCCTATGTACCTATGGAAACACCCTGAGTAGATCTACTCAAGTTTAAAGGACTATTTTGAATTATTCAGTAATAAACAACGTGACAATGAGAAAGATTATGGCCATATTAAAAAGCAATATTGCTTTTAAAGAATCTCAACAGTTTACCAGTTGCTCTAACATTTATTTTGATCCTTGTAACCAGTCTCTCAGATTGATGGTACAAATTATAATATTTTCACTTCACCCAGGATAGAAATAAGCCGTAGAGCCTCCAAGTCCTACAATAAGTGATGGCAATGGGATGTCAATATGATTGGAATACTTTGCTTTTCAATCTTGCCATATTCAGCAGGATAGAACAATGAAACTATGGGAAAGAATATGTTCAGGCCTTGAGAATTTTGCTTTGTGACTTTGGAATACAGACAGGGACTTGATCAATACACCTGCTCCTCACTTATCAACAGGCTAGATTCCAAAGACCAAGTCATTATGTGAAAATCTGTGTCATGTGAAAATGGAGGATGACCACATCAGATCACAAAATAGAGGATGACTACACCATTACATAACTGCCAAACCACTGAGAATTATGACCCAGCCAAGTTGGCACATAACCTTAACCATCACAGCCAGCGTTACTCTCATCTTGTACCTCGGCATTCATTTCTGTGAAACGTATGTCATTAATGAGCAAAATAGTAGGATATTTTTTACTGTTGTTGTAAATATGAAACGTCAGATAACAAGTCAGTAAGTGAAGAGCAGGTGTAGTTCGTTTTTAGCTCAAACCAGGGTTAAATTTCCTAAACAATACTCCAAACTTGATCAGGCCTTTGCACTTTAAAATCAATGATGTGCCCTCAAAGGGGAGCTCTGAGCTGGTTCACACATACTCCCCAGTGAAGCATCAGGAGTCTTCAGATTAGTACGTGGACTCATACTGGTCTGCAAATCTGACTGCAGATCATAGAATTTCTGTAGAAATTTCTCTAGAAGTTCTTTTGGCCTAGAATATAGAGTAGCTACATGTTGCTGGTGATTTTGATTGTGTAAGAGAATACCTAAATCTCAAGTCCTCTGGCCAGTCTCATTGAGATTATTTTACAGCGCTCAAGAGACCTACTGGTGCTCAGAGAGAAAACACCACAGCAAATGGCCTTCTAAAGAAGATACTGCACATATACAGTGTTTTTGCAGCGTGACTTCAAGCTGTCTAGTGATCTAGCTGCTCCCGAACATGATTTCTCTCTCTCATAAAATCTATAGTCTTGATTCATGGTGACCCTAGAGATCAGGGTTTCAAAAATTTGTGATAATCTGACCATCATTTAAACCCTGCTGATTTACTGCCAATGAGTTGCCTCTGTTGAATCCTGGCTACAAATATGCTTACCTCTTGATTAGTAGAACGGAGAGGTGCTTAAATACAAGTTGCTACAAGGTTCACTTGAGGAAGAGGTATAATCTTCAGCCAAGTTTCCCAATCCATCAGTCACTCTGTTGGCTTTGGATAGCTGGCTTCCGTAGCTCATGGAGATAGTACTAAAATGTAGCGATGCTTTATTCTCAGATTCTGTCACTTAATCCACAGCCTGAGAACATTAATTTCTCTTTACATTGGCTAGATGTAGAACCACTTTAATCCTGTGAAAATCTACTGTAACACAGGAACCTGATTTGTAACTGAATCAATTCCTTAAACTGAACTGTGATGTGGCTTCTAATAATATCCCAGGATGAAAATTACAACCAAAGGGGGATGTTTAATTCATAGACTATTTTATATAGATTCTATGAAGGTCATGGGAACTATAGCCCCCATCGTGAAACATACTTGGGACAAGACATGAGGAGATATGGGGAAAGGCGTGTCATAAGCCTAAGAAATAAGCTGTTTTTAAATAAAATATCAACACATTTAAGATTTTCAAAATATCATGCTAACTAAAGGTATCCTACTAGTCTAAATCCTATTTTCTCTTTCTTTTACTCCTTAGAGACGTTCCTTTATTAAGAAACAAGCCATGTCCACTCAAGTGCAAACCACTTATCAACTGCACAAAGTTTTAGTATTCTAATTCTTAGTTTCACTTTTGTTTTGTTTTGTTTTGTCTTGTTAGGTACCAGAGTAGCTGTTCAGACATTTTGGAAACTGAATCTTGGCTCAGAGGACTCCAAATATTGCTTTGAATAGCATATTGACACCAGTGCTTGATTAACTTCGTCATGGCAGCTTAGGAGTCAAGTATCTTAGTTTGGGAGTTTTGTTTTCTGCTAAAATACAACAGATTTTAAAATTCAGAGTATCTTTTCAATACTGTTCTGCTAGTTTGATTCTGTAACTGGTTTCATTTGTAGTAGTAACAAGTCTGCCAGTGTTAAGGCTGTTTATGGTTAGGAAATTATCAATTTTACTTATATAGGAGCTTTTTGTATCCAGATAATATGGCAAAAAATTATTCCGTGTATGATTCTGAAAGACTGTAGCACTAGGTATCACATAATTCTCATCTGATTTCTAATTCAGTAAATTTTTAATTGAAAGACTGTTGCATAAAAAGTGAGTCTCTAATGACCAAAGTGACAAAATACCACTAGTTCAAAGTGGGATAGGGACAACAGAGCAGAACACTGTGCCACTCTATTCCAGCGGCACTGGTGTATGTGAACCCTGGAGCTCAAAGGAGAGCATATATATTTACCTGATGACAGAGAAATTACTCACAATAAATACAGGTATTCAGTATAATTGATGGTTACCAAGGACCAGGGAGGGTTTGGCTTCCATTTTAGAAGGTAAAAAAAAAATGGGATGAGGTCTTTGGGATTGGTGTTCTTTTGCAACCTCAGTTGCCAAGATGGAAATTCACAACCCACTGGTCTATTCAACACTCCTTAGTAACCATCTTGGTTTCCTCTTATGACTAGTTATTGTTTTCTCTCCTCTGGAAGATCATGTTTATTCCAGCTAGGCAATTCATTTACTGAGTTAATTTTGGGTCTTTCCTAAGAAAAAAAAATATGTAAATTACTATCGGGTTCTAAGTAAGACTATTATGTTGTTGTTGTTAGTTGCTGTTGAGTTGACCCGACTCATGGCAACCTCATGATTACTGTAGACTTCTTAAATATTTGGAACTCTAGGCCCTGTTCTTTCTAGAGGCTACTCTTCCATAATCCAAATTTGCAGGTTCTTCTAAGTAATCAGCCTACAGTTAACTAAAGGTTGTACAATACTGGTTCACAGGATCTGGAATGAAGGTGGACTTACATTGTTGTTGTTGTTGGGTGCCATCAAGTTGATTCTGACTCAGAGAGACCCAATGCGACAGAGTAGAACTGTCTCAAAGGGTTTTCCTGGCTGTAATCTTTACAGAAGGAGATCACCAGGTCTTTCTCCTGCAGAGCTGCTGGGTGGGTTCAAACCACCAACCTTTAGTTTAGCAGCCGAGTGCTTAACCCTTGCATCACCAGGGCTCCTTGGACTTACACTGCCGAACTTCAACCAATATAAAAGTGTAACACCCCTTACAATGACTCCTGTGTCTACAGACACAGGATATGGTTTTGAGCTAAGGTGTACAACCACTGTATTTTGCACTAGATAATGGAAATTATCAACTTTAAGCTACACAAAATTAGTGCTCTACTAATGTAAGAAATCACACAGTATAATCTGGGAACAGACAAGGGTGTTGGTTGAACCACACAATAAACATAATTAATGTCACTAAACTATATATGTGAAGACTGCTGAAATGCCAAATATTTTGTTACATATATACTTACCACAATAAAAATATTTAAAAAAGAAATTATACATAGCAAAATACGAAAAACTTTCAGATTTGCCTCAACAAAAACTGATGTGTCAATAAATGAAGGTTTTATAAACACACAAAAACCAAACCAAACCCACTGCCATCTAGTCGATTCAGACTCATAGCGACCCTTTAAGGACAGAGTAGAACAGCCCCATAGGGTTTCCATGGCTGTAAATCTTTACAGAAGCAGACTGCTACATTTTTCTCCCACGGAGTGGCTGGTGGGTTCAAACTGCCAACCTTCTGGTTAGCAGCTACGCATTTTAACCGCTGCGCCGCCAGGGCTCCTATTAAAAACAAACACAAATAAATCTTCTTCAAAGACAATCAAATCTTCTACTTACTCAAAGTTCAGGACCTACCACTTAAATTTGTGAATGTTTTTATACATAAAACACTGTAAGTGATAATTTTTACTAATATCCATGTGATATTTTAGAGACCATGAGAGGATACTTCGGAGAAATAAAACCAAAGGCTGTTTGGAAAGGCAGTGTCACTTTCTTCTCAGTTTCCTCTGTGCTATTATATGTGCTAAAGTCATTTTAGAATAAAGGAGGCACAATTCTGCTTACATACTACAACTGATGGGGATTGTCTAACTAAAGAGTACAGAAGATAAAGTTCAAAGAATTGTATCTGTACTTCAGAAGTTTCAAATGCCATGCTCAACTAAAAGAAGCAAAACTAACCTTTAATTTAACCTATCTACCAGTTACTACTGAAATCACTTTTTAATTTTCTTTTATTAGCAGTACTTATTCTACTGGAAGACCATTAAGAAGCAAAAAAAAAAAAAAGTCAAATATTATCAATTGTTCAAAACAACGAAGAAGAGTTTAAAGAATATATTTGTAACCACATAAACAAAAAGGTATTATGTAAAAAAAATTAATGTAACAATTTATGTAAGTACCTAACATATGAGCATGCTCTTACATCTAAAACAAAAAATAAAAAGGTAACATTGGTACTATATATATATATATTTGACAAGTGTGCATTAAAGAATTCTCTAATATAAAACATTTAAAACGTGGAGAATACTTTTTTACGATACAGAAAATAATTGTTAAGACAGGCACACCCACAATTCATATAAAAACATGCTTGCCAAGATAAAATTCATCTGAGGACTCATTTGTCAGATGTGCAAAAGCTACAAAATTGTTAATCACTGGAAACTGCCTCATTTTTGCATTGCTTGAGTTCCAACACTAATTGGTATGAATTCTGAATTACATAATTATTGATATTTTTCAGTCTTTCTGCCATGGTTCCATATAGAATGCATCTACTTAACATGAATACTTAAAACAGCAACGTTTTTTGGAAAAAAAAAAAAAAGAAATCACTTATTTTTTTCTTTTTAAAAAAGGCACTATATTCAGAAAAATTTATTACAACAAATAGTGCTTTGAAAGATCCGAAACTCCAAATCAATGTGCTCTATCAACCATAAGCAGATCTAAGAAACCCTTACTGAAAAGAACACAAATATAAAAGCTGATAAATTTAAAGATTATAAAATTGGTTTATTGTAAAAGCAATTCAAGAATACCCAGTTAAAGTCTTATCCCAATGCGACCCAATACAACCAGTTAAACACTTTTACATTAGAAACAAGGACATAGAATAAGAAAGACCACATCAAGGCGGTGATTCTAACTCAAAAAGAGAAAGGACTCTTGGGTCTCCTTCAGGTCATATGATTGGATCAAAGCTCTGTCAGGTACCACAGTGCTGCTACAACATTGAGGTATAACTGGGCAAATTAAAGTTGAGGGGAAATAAAGAGCTACATATTCTTGTTTTGTGGGTGTACTTAAGTGACTGAAATTTTAGGAACAACTGCCTTTAAAGACAGTGAGATGCAAGACAAATCTTTATTGAAGAGAAAGAAGCTTATACTCTATCAAGGTCTCACTAAGTCTTCACAACCCCCCTACCTCCCACCCTCCCCCAAATCTAAAGCTACTCTGCTGATATATAAAATGCAATCTTAATCTGTGGCTTAGTAGCAAATTGTAGGCACTCCTTCCAAGTAGCTTTGATCTTCTGCACATGAAAACAACAACAACATGCTGTACCATCCATATACTCAATTATGCATTCTAAGTAGAATTTATTATTGCTCTAAAAATCAATGCTTCTGCACAGTGGCCACTTACCCTTCAGACTTAATTCAAGATTTAATCTCTCTGACGTTTTCTTAATAAAAGTCTTAGAGTCAATTATTATGAATGTCAACCTATAAATCATTATATACACAGTGATTGCATTTCTTGAGCACTGAAAGTATTTAATATAAAACTCCTTAATCTCAACTTTTGCACTCCTCTAAATCAAAGGGCCAAAATACTTAGATTTTTTTAATTAGAAAAAAATGTATCTTCCCAAGCAGAGGCTTTTCATAGCAGCTTTGGCCAGGAAAGAGATTTTATGTCTGTCATAAACCCTTTAAAATAAGGGATTATACTAGAAACAATGAAAGACCCTTAATCATAGAGGTGTTAGCTGGTGCCACTATAATTCATAACCATTACTTTATAGCTTATACTGAAGAGTTGATTCATGCTCATTTTGTTCCTTTAAAAATACTCTTTGGAAACCATTATTACTCCTGTAGACACATACTCTAGTTATATCTCTTCCTGTAAAAATAAAGGTATAATCAAGATTATCGATATTTCTTTGCTAAATTCAACTACCAATATACATTTATTAATCTGATCACTTTACCACTAATTCATGACCTTACAGTATTCTATACACTGTCCAGGGTCAATTCTCAGCATATAGAAGTAGGAGCAAGTCTTGCAACAAAGAACAATCTTGTAGGCGATTTTTCAATCTAGCTTTAATGTGTTCATTACAAATGAGAACTGCAGCACTAGACTTCACTTCCAAAGCTAAGTGAAGATAAACTTCCAAAGCTAAAGGAAGCTAACCCACTATATGGAGCTTACTTCTGTCATGTGATTTCCCATCAAGACTTAAAATTAGTCCACGGGAGTAACAAAGGGAAAATAAAGCCATTTTTTTGTTTGCTCCTTTCAAATTCATCAGATAGTATTTATTGTATGCCCAGAGGGTATGTGGTACTTCTCTAGGCACTATCCATAATAGTAGCTTTTTCTAGAACACTAAACTACCTCAAACACCTGCAGACTGCCCCAATCAGAATTCAACTATCTGTAAAATATAAACTACTAGTCATGTATTCTAAATGCATACATTCAAAGCTACCGTTCTAAAATATATTGAAAAGTAGGAAAACCTAAAAAAAAAAAAAAAAAAAGAGATATACTCTGCTATCACACTATCATAAACATTTAAGTGTGTGTGGGTATATATAGAGAGAGCAGATAATCAAGATTTAAATAAGATGGTAAAAAATGAGAAAATGTAGATTTCACCAAAGAATTCTAATAACCTTACCACACTACAATTATAAACAGATTCACTAATAAAGTAATTTGCCTAGGTTCTGACAAAACCAATCAACTGAAGAAAAAAAAAAAACAAAAACAAACCCCAAAAAACAAAAACACAAGACCTATACTAGAGTATGTGGCAATAATTAATATATTTCTATGGAAAATGTCTCATGCCTTATAAGCTCCTAAAATAAAATCAAGGTCACTATGTGGCTAATGATAGCACTAGGAGGGGGAAAAAAAAAAAACCACTGAAAGTAAAACAGTCTTCAGCCTTGGTTTCAGCTATCTTTTCAAATCAGCATTAAGTACTTAATATCAGATACAACATTTTTGGCTTGTCAGACCAGTAAGTCATGTTTTTCCACTGGCCAAAGGTAGCTGAAGAAACAACTGTTTGAACAAACTAAATGCTGTGACATGAAGCATTTGACTTCCAAGTCTGAGTATTTAGTTAAAATGATCGTTGAACATCTAACTGGGCAAAAGGAATGGCATCCATCATCCAAACAGGCTCACTTTCCCCAGCCCCCAAAACGAACAGTAGTTATAACAGCAAAAGAAACAAAAAAGTTTTTTTTGATTCTTTAGAGCCAACTGTGAAAGAGGTCAGCAAAATATTAACAGCAGCAATGGACAAGGAAGAGCAAAATAATGGATGAAAGAATCTTGCTGGACGTTTGTTCATCTTTTTCTGTATGAGCCAGAAGATTGCAACTGCCTTATTTGGAAATTTCAGGTGTATATGTCTTATCTCTTTAGATCCTTCACAGATTTAGAATTCAGTCTACCTGAGGGCTCTATAACCATGTAAGAAAGCTTTCTTTATCTAGCTTGGTGGCAGCCAAAACAGATTCCATGTCATTAAGGATGTCAGAACTCAAAGCTTCCTGCAGACTTGGCATCAACTCCTCGCCTTCTATGTTCATTCCATCTCCTTCCAGTGTTCCAAGGTCCACATTTGTCCCAGGAATGGCTTCAAGGTAGTCTGGGAAACGGCTCTGCTGTGAGGGTAGGGTGCTTTGGTTGATAGTATCACCTAGTTGGAACAGAGAGAGATAATGAGGTTCTTTCTGAAAGGCTAACTCAGAGCTGCATCACATGAACATAGAGAAATGCATAGAAGAAAGAAAAACACTCCTGACTGATCTCCTGAATTGATGCCCAGAGTTCATTTTAAGCCAAACAACACAGAGATTAAAAAACAAAAAACAATGCCAAGTTTACTTTTGCTTCAGCATTCGTTCAGGTATCAATCAATAGCTTGATTGCTTATTACTATGTGCTGAGCACCAAGGAGGGTCATGAAAAAAAAAATCCTTTGAAAGATTATGCAGCAAGAGGAGAAAGAGCAAGTACACTACACAGTAGTAGAACTGTACCATCAAAATAAGGTTAAATGTAAAAGTAAATGATATAGACCAGTCTTTCCCTTAAGTACTCTTATGGGAAACACTAAAATAAAATACTCTTTTCCACTCTTGGAGATTCACATTCATAATAACAAAACAAGTCTCCCAGAAATTCTTGAGCAAGTAAATCCTCACAGCTTTGCTTCCAAGTCTCCCAAACTTACATGGCCACAGAAACTTTTTGCACATGACAACATTAACATTCTACAGAACTTCAATGGAGTTTTTTTCAGAAAAACTAACATAAGCCATTAAGTGCTGTAGGGGTTTGGAGAAGAGAAAAATAAGGGAGTAAGGAAAGGTTTTGTGAAAGAGATGGATTTGAAGCGGCTCCTAAGGATGATTAAGATTTAGATAGGGAGAGAGGAAGCATCAAAACCAAGAGTGGAATGAGCTCAGGCAAAAAAGACCTGCCAAACACTTTCAGAAGAGAGGCTGACAGTTAAAAAGAACTAGCTAGCTAGAGAATGGCTTCATTTCCCGGCCAGTTCATGCACTCTGACAGAGCTGTAAAGTCAGGGTCACCAGGTAAGCCACAGAGGAAATGGTTCCTTAATTACGCCTGTGAGACAGGTTACTTCTTAGCTCCTCCAAGACAACAATAAAGTAGGTGAGCCCCACCACCTAGCCTCTCCCACTTGACTTCTGAGCCCCATGAAGCCACAGTTGGACCAAAAGCCCTCAGAGAAAAGAGAGACAGGCACTGAATCACATATAGAAGTCTCTCTCCAAAACCAGTAGGGTCCCCAAGTGCGTAGCCAACTAACTCAATATTGTACATGCTAAAATACGTCATGTCATCAGTTTTATTTTCAAATAGAGCTAATATATTTATGACAATTAAAAACTGAGGAAAGACTTAAATTATAAATCACCATATACAAACAATGTGAGCTCAATCTGAACTGAAGTTGTAGGATGTTCTTCTGAACAACCTCGGTTAACAATGGCTTATTAGACCTGGTGATGATATGGCTGTTTCTAACAGAAGGTCAGGTTACTAACAGGAATAAAGAACACCAACCTGTATCCATCTCATCAACACTGTTGAGGAAGTCATCTGGAGTCCGGGGCACACTGTAGCTGCTCATGCTCAGTCCACTGTCTGTGCTCTCATCACGAGAGTGATAGGTGCCACTGCAAAGAAGGAGAGTCAAAGACGGATACAAAAATTGAAAAAATCAATTCAAGGCAAAACAAAACCACCTACTGAGCACCAACATGATTAGAAGATTAGAGATAATTCTTGCCCTGCAACGTCTGAAACAAGCACCCTCCTTCAGGGCCCATACACAGCCCATGTGCTATGAAGTGAAGTAGACAAGTTAATCCTAATTGAAGCTGCCGGCTTTAATGGGCCAAGATCTCTCCTTAGCTTCTGGGCTTGGTGGCAGTAGACGAAAAAAAGATAAATGTCCCACTGGTACACCTAGTTAATTTTCCCAGCTGACAGAAAATTATCTGCATAGGTAGTCTCTCTGTAATATCATTTGAATCTGGTGGGATCTGCTCGCTTCCTTCAAGATCTCAGTTCCCCAGGTGGTACAGCATAGGCAGAGAGGTCAAAACAAAAGCTCCAGGTGGGCAGTGAGACAGGCCTGTACTAGACTTGTGTTAAATTCCTAGCTCTGGTGCAGACAGCGAAAGCTAAGGAAAAAATCAACCCAAAATAAAGAACGAGGATTCCTTCTGGACTGGGCCAAAACAGATGATCACTGACGGTAAGATAAAAACACCTTGCTTTTATTTGGGGAGGTGCTGGAGGGGTGGTGGGCCCAAACACCTCTTAAGATAAACACCACATAGCTTAAGTTGAAGGAAAGATTAAAAAACAAAACAAAACTACAAGGCACAGCCCTTGAATAAACAGGAAAACATAAGCCAAGAAGATTTTTACTTTAGGCTAAATGAAAAGTTTCCCAGATTTACATACAGGTCTGATAAATATCATCATCAGAATATTACTTTCATAAATAGAACACTTTCCTGAGCTAGTAGCATGTAGATATTAGCCGGCTTTGACTGCAAAATTCTTATGTTCCACTAAGTTCAGAAAATCTTATGGAGATTAAGTTTGAAACAAAGCAATTGTTATTCTTAATGGTCTCTGAAGATGAACAGGAAGCATAACTTGCCCCAAACTGGACATTTAAGCAGCTGTTCAACTTACACAAAAGTAAAAAAAAAAAAAATTAAAGACAAGCTTTAACAATTGTTCAAGGTTAAATGCTCAGTGCCCCAAATTTGTTCCCTAAGTTACTCAATGCATTTGCCTCGTCTCCACCGGCCCCCGCCTTTTTACTGCAATCACTGGTTTGCTCCAATGCTTCTGCCAGATTTTGGTAATATTCAAAAGCCTCACACAGATCTAAGAAAACACAAACCTGCCTCTGAGACCATTTGTAAACAATGAAGCCATGTCTGAGAAGGCCTCAGGATGTGGTTTGTTTTTATTTTGCCGGCCCTGATCTGGGCCAAGGGCCTGGTCCTAGTCATCACTTTATTCCCACTGCTAAGCATGGGGCACATGTCAGACACACAGAACAGATGAATTTACAGAGTTGTGCAGAGTTCATTCCAAGCACGGGGAAGCACAGGGGCCTTCCTGAAGACAGAATTTACGGGACCATTTTCCTGACCTGGAACTGCTCCCTACAGAACCCTATCTCCTGCAGCCCCCATGATTCGATAAACATTCACGGAGTATCTGCTACTACATGACAGGCGCTAAACTATCTATACAGAGGTGAACAACAGCAAAAACACACTGATTATCTGCCGCTTCTGTAATCTTACCAGAAAATACAATCTCAAAGTGAAGCCCAGTTCTAATCTTAAATTTTAAGGAAGAATCTTCACAAGCAACTGTCAGAAGAATATGCAATCTATCCATTTTTCTAAATAGTTTACATTTATCCCTGGATCAATACATACTGTCAGTAAGATGGGTGCTGGAATTCTATTGATCTAAAATTTTCTTTGTGAAAAAAGAAGTTCTGTGCTATGACCTTTCCTAATAAGCCTCAGTTTAATTTTAGAACTATAATCTTGTACAAATCCACCCAATTTCTGGCATAGCTTTAAACTGTGTGTGTATGTCAGAAGAGTAAATACAAACTTAAATACATTTAAGAAAGGCTTCAAAGCCAAACCTCCCAACTAGGCCAACAGAAATAATCTTAAGACAGGGCAAATGATGCAAAATTCTATTATACTAAATATCTTTAGCAGGATAAGGTATTTTGTTTTTTCTTAGAACCAAAAAGCTTTCAATTCAACTTGTGAGAATTGAAATGGTAGCACTATAACCTTCCTAAATCAAAATACCTGGAAATATTTTTAAAACTATGTTTAAAAAATAAATAAATACAAAGCACAAAAACCAGAAAGTATTTTTTCACATTTTTAAAAACAGAAATATCTTTTACAATCTAAAAGAATGAAACAGTTTTAGTCAAATCTTAATTTTAAATGGTTTCTAGGCAAAGAATATGACCTGTTTCATCTCGCACTTTTCAATACAGCACTACATATAACATTTTCGCAATCTGCCTAAAACCCAAGATTTGTGGTAACTCACTCAAAAGCATCCTTAAGCTATGCTATTTTCAAATACTATCATTAATCTTAATGCATTTCTTGAAAGAAGCACAACCTTACATTTTATCTCCTTGAACTATAGCTCTTAAGAACATAAGGCCTTACAGTGCGGCTGTAGTGAAACCTCTCAGATTGAACACCTATGTGGAAAATTCCTTCCAATGATCTTTACAATGTAGTCCTAAGTAGGTTTCGGATACAGTTCATTTGCTTTCACAGCAAGGCAGTCACATGTTCCTTCATGATTCTGTAATTTTAAGTAACTGTTAGTCAACAGTATAGGCAGAAGCAAACGCGTTGTGACTTTGAATAAATATCCCCTCTACAAGTCTGAACATCTCACTTCCTCTCACAGGAGACGGCTTTTAACCCTCAACTTTTATTGTAGTTGCCATCTAAGGAAAGAGATTCATTTACAGCTATGGTTTTTGGCCCACACAGATGTTCAAACCAGCCTATTACAAGTACTCAGCAAAATGATCTTAAAGCTGTGATCTTTTGCAGATACCGGCCAGTAGTAACTCTCACCAACCTGTTAAGAAAGGGATCCGAGCTATTGGTCGTCATTGTTCTCAGTTCCTGAGACATCCCCGGAGAAGATACTGGATTTTGAGTCCCACCATCCTGTTCCAATGTTGGTAACTGGCTACGGAGAGCTAATTCCTAGAAAAAGCAAACATGAACAAACAGAATCAGTGTACCGATTAACAAATGTATAAAGTTTAAAGAAATAAAATACACATTAAGGTAACTGTGTACATATAAGGTTGAAGTATTTTAACATCCATTTTAAAATTAAAACGTTTTCCATCAGAAAAAAAGTTCTTCTAATTTTCGTGCGATTAAAAATTAAATTACATAAATTGAAAGTTTATCTAGTTACATTAACCCAAAAACATAATACTTTACTACTTAGTTTCATTTTGTTATTTTCCTTACTCTAGCAGACACTCCCAAATCCCCCTTTGTGGTAGAATGGTATCTGGCCTTTAATGGGAATTCTTCTTCAAGCATATTTTAACTCACCAACACTCAAATGGTTTTGGGTGTTCGGCACCAGTAATAAAAGCAAAGAAGTAGGAAGAACAAACAACATTTGTTGATTGACAAGAAGACACCAATCCCGCCTCCCAGGGTACTGCTTTACACTCTGCTATCAGGTGTCTCACTATCTTGAGCTGAATAGAATATGTTCTACCCTCTAGCAGGAAGAGAGGGTTAAAAAAAAAAAAAAAAAAAAAAAAGACATCAGAAGTGAAAACACGAACCTAAAGCCTCTCCACCATAACCTAACATTTAAAAATGGGATAAAATATTAATTTTGAGGGGCACTTAAAAATTTCTCACCAGGATTCTACCTGGAAACCTGAGCAAAGGCTACAACCACTGCCCTGATGGTTCCAGGTGGCTTGCCTGATAGTTCCAGGTGGCTTGCCTTAATGGGCTTCCAAACATCCTAGGCTTCTGTCTGTATGCCCAGGACATCCAGGCCAGTTCATCTTACTCCGGCAGACCTATGATACCTTCATACTACTCTGTACTTTCTCTTCCTTTCAGTGTTCCCTTGCCTCCCACGAATTTCCACTGTGCCTCTTGAGTTCTTATAAATATTATCTCTACTAGAGCATCAGCCTCCTCTCCCTCCACTTTTTTGGTGTGACTTGAAATATGGCTTTTTATCACAAAGGTAACTGCCTCCCCTGCAGACTTCCTGAGCCAAGGCTGCTTACTGAGCCACATTCCCACCACCGTTACCACTGGGTCCAGACGCAGTGGCTCTGTACTGCCACATCTAGACTACGATTTCTCTCTCATGCACTTCTTTTTATTTACGTTTATGCCTTCTTCTTATACTATCCTCTAAACCCTGGTTTCTTACCAAGAGAATCATGACAGAATTCAGGGGTCTCTAAACTTGGACAGGGGAAAAAAATTACACCTTTAACTTTCACTAACCTCTAACTGAAATTTAGCATTTTCCTCAAGTATGAATTTAGGCCACAAACACAGAAGTATTCATCGTACTTTTGACTTTTCATCAATACAGACATTTTCATATTACACTGTAGTTGTTGCAAATATCTTGAATTATTATTTATGTTCATTACTATTTCAGTATTATAGTAGTTATAAGACACACTACTAAGGAGCCCTGGTAGAGCAAGTTTAAGCACTTGGCTGCTAACCAAAAGGATGGTGGTTCAAACACACCCAGTGGATCCATGGGAGAAAAAACCTGGAGATGTGCTCCTATAAAAATTACAGCCTAGGAAACCCTATGGGGGAAGTTCTGCTCTGTCCTATAGGGTCGCTATGAGTCAGAATCGACTCAATGGCACACAACAAGACACACTACTAGATCTTACTTATATATTATTAAGGCATGTAACTATTACAAATTTTTATTTAATATTTTAATAACTGCATTTCAATAAAATTCCTTTTCCTTATAATCCTACACATTAAAAAAAAAAAAAATTCTGAGAAGCAATCCACAGGCTCAGCAGATTGCCACAGGAGTTAATTGCTCCTTGTACTCAATTTTCTGACTTCTTAGCTACTCCATCGTACATAGGGAAGAATTTCAGAACCTGGCTCAGTCTCTTGCCACTCAGAGTATTCTCCATGTCTCTTAACGTGCTTCAGTATTAGGATGGGTGACTTATTCAATATGAAAGCTTGTTGGTCTTCTGCATTCCAATGAACTTCATTTCCATCTACTTTAATCACTGTCATAATCACCAAGACCTTGTTATTTAAAACCAAACTACCTCTAAAACCTTAAGTCATGTTTAGGACAAGGATGATAATGTTTCAGTTCATCTCCACTGCATTCATCACTCTGGAGCTGTCAATTTCCATGCACAAAACCCATGCAATGCCCTATCCTTGAAATTCCTAATGTCCTTTAAATTGTAATGATACTAACCACTTCATCATTGTACTTCAATCATTAACTACCCAGGTCACAACCTGGACCTAGCTGTCTTAGAAGTTTCTTACATGCGTTTATCCCACTTTCTGACCACATTTTTCCTTCCACCCAGGTCCTCCATGAGCTCACTCTCACAGTACCAGTCCTCTAACCTTGTAGATTCCAGACCCTTCTCTCTTCTTACTCTTCCTAGACTACTGCTCCTTCCTGGCTTTTTTTTTTTTCCCCCCCTCTCCTTTCCTACCAGCTTGAACTCATGGGTGATCATCCGAAATACACACAAGCACCTTTCAGATTCCTGATGCATGCAAAATTTTATCTCAAACCAGAAAACACCAGCCTGGAATCAATGCTAAAATGTACTTGCTTAATTTCCATATTGACATTGATGAGAAACGCTAAAGAAAAATCATACAACTACCCAGACTGTTATCATTACAAATTAATGGTCTTTGGCCTTGCTTGACTTCTCTAGGTAATTCTCCATGGAAATCCTATCTCCATCTTAAGACTGTATTAGATAGATGTCATGTCTCTAATACCCTGAGCATATCTAGTAAGATCACAGCATTTATCACATGATATTATTTATTTTCTCTGTGTTCCTTAAGGGTAGTGAATGAACGGACAGACTGTTTTGGACCTTAAAATGGTAACTGCGAATACTCTGAAGAATCTATATTGCTCTTAAAATATGAGAATATATCTAGCAATAAACTTTACTGAATAAATAGGCTATAATTTTCATATTGTTTTCATAACTTTTTATTTTAGCCTTTTTGATAAAGTTCCTACTTTTCCAAGATTTTTATCAGATTAAAGCTAATAGTCATACGCAGATTTGTTTTTGCTACTTTTAATTTTGCCACTGTGCTCCTTCAAAGCTGCCAAATTGTTACCTTTTGCTTCCTTTAACAACTGAATGTCTGTCTAGTGTCTGTACACACTGCATGCCTATCAGATTTACAAAGAAAGGTAATTTAGAGATGTGAGTAAAGAAGGTAAATCATTCCAGGTTGCCTAAGGAGATATCCAACACTCTGAAAAGCTACGGAAACACATTTATCATCAAGACTATATTCGAGCCACGACTAAAAGTAATCAACCTAAGGATTCACCTAAATCAAACTTGTAAAGATTAAAGGAATAAAATGCTGCTTTATTCAAGGTATAAGTATTTAGCTCAGTTTTGAAACTTCTAGCTACAGCAAACTGAACAGGGCTGAACAGCTACTCTAAGACATTTTTTTAATAGCTTGAGGTATAACTGATGTTCAGTAAATTACACATATTTAAAGTGTACGATCTGATGAGTTTTGACAGGTATATATCCATGAAACCATCACTACCATCAAGGTAATCATCCAAAAGTTTTCTCCTGCCCCCAGGCAATTAATGACCTTTCTGTCACTATAGATTAATCTGCATTTTTAAAAATTTTATGTAAATGGAATCATACAGTATGTATTCTTTTTCACTCAGCATGATTATTTTGAGATTCACTCATGTTATATCAACAGTTCATTCCTTTTTATTGCTGACTAGTATTCCATTTAGGGATATACTATATTTATTTATCCATTCACCTTTTGATAAATATTTGTTTCCAAATTTTGGCTTTGTGTAGACATATGCTTTTCTTTCTCCTGGATGCCCTAAAACTTTAAAACCTAGAAATGTGCTAAATGTTTCCAGACAACTGACTACTTTCACTGTCTTTCTCCTTATTTCATGTGTACAAATGCACTGATTTTATACAGGGGTAAAATACTTTAACTACCAAATACATGTTATCTGAAAGTATTTTTCTTATAGGAAATGATATTACTATTTACACAAGAGAGGGAAATATAAAAAAAGCCAATGGCCTATGAGCCCGCTGGCTCATGAGTCCATAAAAATCTACAACATAAAGTAGGCAAACTCATGTTTTCCTTTATGAACCACCCTGGAAAGTTCCCTCCAGGCCAGGCTGGGACCATTAGTTTTACTTAGAGTGCAGATAGCTCTGACTCCAAATACTTCCCAGATTAGCTAAGATTTATAAGCTCAATGGGAAAAGCCACCGCATTTTTATATTTTTACAGAAGAAAATGAGCTAAAAATACTTGCTTCATTTAGAAAAACTCAAATACTCTAAAAGAACTATTTAAACTTTGAAATACAAAACAGAAGCATGATTAACTTTTGGCTGAATTTCCTATAACTTGCTTACTTTCCATTTTTGAAAGTCTGTCAAACTATTTATTTTAACTACCTTTGGGAAAAGAGAAGCTTAAAACACTTGTATTTTTAGCTCAGCATTCTAATTTTAGGCACTGTGTTCAGGATAAATAATCCAAAAACTCCTTAGAGATAGACGTAACTTTCCACATGAACTGTTTCAACTGAAATCAGTTTTTGTAGACAATCCAATTATGTCCCAAGGCTTATTTTCAAAACAGCTGTGCCAAATTTACCCAATTGCAAAATATGTTCATATTCATCCAAAATTTGTTTTGATAAAAATTACTTTATTTCAATGGAACAGGCATATTCTACATAGGTATATATAGGCTTACTTTTAAATGCAGTGAGTGCAACGGAGAAAGAGTTTATATGGAGTACATTTTTTGCTTAATTCAAAGTAACTGCATTTCATACCTCCCCATATTAAAATATTTTTTCCCTAACGTCTCTAGAAAAAAATCTATACAGCTCTGAACAAACTTTCAATTATTTTACTTTGAAAAGCTCTACTTTCATGTAGTATGGTCACTATTTCGCATTTACAATCCTTGGCTAAGAATATAAAGAATTACAAGCTCACTCAAAATGGAAACCCAAGATTTAATTGTTCCTCCCTGGAAGCAGGACAGCTTATGGGAGGAACTCTTTTTCAATTAGCTCTTACTACACGCATCTTCAATGTCAGACTAGGTAAAGCATGGAGTAGGATACATCTCCAAATTTCCATTTCACTTGTAAGATCTGCCATCTTAAAATTATTTGTGTGTGTGTGTGTGTGTGTGTATTTATGTGGGAAGAAGAGATTGCTGCTTTTAGACTCAACTGAACTCCAAAATCGTAGGTTAAGAATAAAAAAAAAGGTTAGTCTGTTTTCCTATGTAAATACATACAAGTTCCCTCCCTCCATTTATGCCAATTTCTCTAAAATAGAATCAACAAATTTTATCCTCTTTCTTATTGAACCTAGTGAAACAAATTAGATTCACAGTAGCTGAAAATACTAACGTAAGAATTAATGGCTTAAGGATGGAGCTACCAAATAAAATTTAATTACTTTTTAAAAAATTTTAAATACTTTCTTAAAGCCATTTTGTCTTTAGCAAATCCTGAGTTATATTAAGAGTGCATTCATTTTTGGATATATATGGCACGCAAGTGAAGGTATTTTTTTTTCTAAAACAACATTTTATAGTGTTTTCGCCGAAGGCTCACACAGCAAATTAGGTTCCCATTTAACAATTTCTATATAAATTGTTCAGTGACATTGGTTACATTTTTCACCAAGTGTCAATATTCTCAATGAAGGAACTTTTTTTTATAATCAACTTGTTCAAGGAAGGTTAGTTTAGTGAAGTAAAAACTCAAATTTAGAAATAGAGAATAACTCTAAAAATATATATCTTATAGTTTGTCCTAAGGATGGCAGTTTATGTCAACAAGTCTAAAAACAGAAAAGCCATTTCTTCTGTTTAAGATAGGCCTCCCATACCCCGTATCCCAGCACAGCCTTAATCAATCACATATTACCTTGTTATCTATAAAGTTATGAAAATATTCAGCCAATGCTTAGAACACTTTGTTTTTTAATGTTTCTGCCATTTACTGAAGTGTCTTCAACTTCAGACTAGGAAAAATGTATACATATGGGTTTAGGGATAATTATGATAACTATATAATAATCCTAAACTCTGAAAGTGCCAGTCAAAGCAAGAGTTGCAATTTGGTGTTCCCAGCTCAATCCTGCAATTCAATACTCCTTTTACAAATCTTTGGAATTTAAGTAATAAAATTCTTGTGGTACCACTCAAATAAGGAAGAGGTGATTTTAATCAATAAAACAAATGAGATAAACTATTAGAGGATGCAGAGTATGAGGCTAAGTCTCCTCCTTTTTAGACAAAGTTCTCCACATATTGATTAAAAGGGAAATATAATAGGTTCATTGAAAAATCCAAATAAATGTATGACTTATTCAATACTAGGAATGCAAAGAGAAATAATCTTGGAACAAGTGTTAACAGAAACAACTTTTCTACTGTATGATAACAAGAAAGACAGTTTGGAAAAAAACCAAAAAAAACCCCAAAAAACTCAAGCTCTTTGCTGTTTCTAAATTCGGGGGGCGGGGAGGGGGGAAGTTTGTCAGCAATTACTGTAAATGCTTTCCCATAGTTGGAATGGTGGTATTATTTTGCTTTATGTGACTAAAACTATGGACATCTGAACCAACCTTTTCACCAACGGGGCTAATGGTGTAGTGCAATAGCCTAAATAACATTAACACTGTAGGTTTTATCACTCATTAAACCAGTAACTGACTTGGATGTACATTTATCAATATCCACAATGTCAGCCATTACAATATTCATCATTTGCAAAATATTTAGAGTTGTAATTTCTATGAATATTGAAGCAATTATTTGCTCAGAAGTAAAATTAAATAATCCCATAACATACCTTTGGCCTCCCGACTTTGAATGAATTACACTGGCTGCTGAATTAAAACATCTATATACAGCAGTCTTGTTTCTATTTTCTGGATAGTTTTGAGAATTCTGATGAGGCTACTTGGGATGAGTTTTGAGCTAAGTCTAATAATGGAAATGGAGAAGCTTAATTAGTAGGAGGGAAGGGGGAAAAGCAAGACACTCACTATGGGGAAAAGCTCATGAGCAGAATCATGGCAGCAAGACAGAGTGGCACTCAGGTGATAGAAAAGTACTGGCTTAACTAGCATCACTGAAAGAGACAGCTACTGACCACAGACCATGAGCCAGGTTGCAAAGTTCAGACTTGATCTCACAGATATTAAGAACCACACTTTTAAGTATAAGAACAGACAAAAACATTCACACTCAGGGGAGACTAAAAAAAAAAAAAGTGTTTCCTCAAAAGACCCTTGAAACAAGCTGAAATGCATTCCTAACCCACTCTCTCAAAAAGTCTCTCCAACTTATAAAGGAGCATTGAAGCGTAAGAGATAGGACTAGAAAATTGAGCATTAAATCCTCAATGGTCTCACAGAGCAAGGATGATTTTTCTAGTTTCTAAGTTTCTTTCCCAAAAATAGAAATTTTTGAAGCATAAAACAGTGAATAATCAAAATGTAAATAAAAATTTTAAGCTGTATAAGGACAAATGCTTCTAAAGTTTCACAAACAAATTCTAACAAATTAAGGTGATAATTCCATATTTAATGGAGAAGATATATGAGTGCCTTTAAAACTGCCTCAATTTTTCAGAATTTTGCATTTCAGTACCACTGGAGTCACATCTCCTAGGATTTTCAATTAACCTCATCATAGCAACATTAGTTTACATAACCATAGAATCCTACAATTAAAAAAAAAAAAAATCCTACAATATAGACATGTTTTGTTAATCCTAGTTGGAAGTACTTAAGATAACTTTGGAAACTTGTATTTCGTGAACATTTTGAAGTTCAGTACATTCCCATATATCACAGCAATGAGGTACATAATTTATAAAATAATAACACTGATTTAACGTTGCTTGCTAACTCAGCTGCACTAATTTCTATTAGAAATGTTGAAAACAAAACACACCACAAAAAAATTTTGAACAGTAGTGCCTAGCACTCAATAAATACTCAATGAATCAATCTTTCTTCTCCATTATACGTTCTGTTCTTTGAGACTGGAAAGACCTTTCTGGCACAATCTCGACTATCCTGGTAAACCCTATTTAAAGCCATCTTCACCTAATATATGACCCTCTTTGTGAAGTCTTTCCTGACATCTACCTCAAGGTCATCCAGAAAATATCTACGATGAGAAAAACATATAACGTATGATGGCTTGATACAAACACCATGAGATTCCATGTATCTGAGTTATCCTACATTTAACCTTACACTGAATGTCATATGCTTACTGACATTGTCACAATTGTACCAGGTAAATACGTTGACAGTTAAAACCTATATAGCAAATCAATATTTTAATTTCCAGCATATGCAAAATGGATTTAAAAACCCGAAACTATCTTAGGTTTCTTGCTCTGGTCTAGGTAAATCTAGGAAACCAACACTGAAATTTTAATACCTTGGAATTATAAGCCTCACCTTTTCTAAAATTTTACTGTTTTAAAAAAGTTTCCAAGAAATTTTGACAATAATTTTAATAACAACTATTTATACTTCTACTCAAGCATGAGATAAATATCTACAAGTATTTAATTTCTATCAAATATACGATCTGGGTAGGGAAAAAAAATTATTTCAACATCCACTTTTTGCATGGAGGACTTTTTTTTTTTTTTAAACATGTACAGTTCAGTGACAATGGTTACATACTTCACACTGTGTCACCATTCTTACTATCTCTACGCATATTATTTTACCACCATTAACTTATACTCTGTCCTTCAAAGTTCTCAACTGTGCTTTAGAGTTACTGTTGTCAATTTTGATATTATACAGATAATTCTTTAGAAGAGTATAATGCTCACATTCTCTATTAACTGAGCTAAACTGTTGTTTAAAAAATGACTTCATGGCATAGTTTCAGTTCAAGGCTTAACAACTGTTTCTAGGCAATACATTCAGGGGTTCCCCCAGTTTCAATGGATCCACTAAGTCTGGTTTCCATAAGTATTTGAAGTTCTATTCTACAACTTTCCTCCTTTTGATCAGGATCCATCTACTGGGTCCCTGATCAAAATGTTCAGTAATGGTAGTTGGGCACCATCCATTTCTTCTCGTTTCATGGCAAAGAAGGTAGTTCATGAAGGCAATTATACCTGCAGCCAGCATGGAGGACTTTTCACTTGAATTCAAATCTCATTTAATTTACGCTCCTATTTTAGTTTCCATTTCATTTATCATAAATAAAAGCCTTCTTTCAGAAACACTTTAGAGAAAAAGCAAAGAAAGAAGTACCTTTACTTTATAAAGATCCAATGCTATGCTGCTCTTCACAAATGTGATATGAGCGCCCCTCATCATGAGAATGCCTGTGCCCTGTTTTAGTGATGATGACTTGTTATAGTTATTTCCTTACTTGGTCTTTTTATTAAATGGAGGCTATTACGAGATAGATAAAGAAGAATGGAGTTTTTCCTTTCACAAAGTTAACTGGTCCCTATGAAGACTGTATCTGGCTTTATCAGCACAGTGCTCCAATAGACTGTTAACAGTATCCAAAATGAGTGGAATTCTGCCAGCTCCCACTTCTACACAATGGATTCTGACAGAATGCACTTATTTAGCCTAGTGCAAAATGAGCTGTATAGAATGTAAGGTGTTTCATGGTTACTTCTGTACACCCAAGAAGTGCAATGATCCTCTAGCTCCTAATTCCATTAAATCTTGTGGGTCCTAAACACACAGCATCTCTTTGGCTCCAAGAATGAGGTTCTTCCCACCAGTCACATAAGTGTTTGAGTAAGAAAGAAAAATGGCCACAATCTTTCCAGCTAAGTAAGATGCCTTCATAACCACTGTTCCTGGAGGTTTACCAGGAGAAAATGTTGATAGAAGCCAACAAAGAAACCTGAAGCACTCTCCAGGGAGATCCTTCTCTCTTCTGATATTTTCTCTTTAAAATGTCCACTAGAGAGTTTTTTTCACTATCCTTCTAGGATTATTATGGCTCTTAATAAGATTTCCTAAATCAGCCTACCCAAGTAAATAGTCTGTGCTATTTTTGTTATTACTAAAATTATTAATCCCTATAAATCATTAAAAAACTATTTTAAACTATGCAAATAAAAACTAGGCACACCTCGAAGCTGGTAAGATGTATAACTGAAATATAATACATTTCAAATGTGAAATAAAAAAAACCTTCACTGAATGAAAATGAATGTTAGATGCTCTTGGGGGTAGGGGGAGCAGATGGTATAGACTTTCTGAGAACAGCAATATTAACTGAAGTATCTTGGTAGAAAGATGGCTCAAACTTGTACTCTGGGCTAATCTTCAATGAGGATGGATACCCGGAGCATAAATTTCTCTCTTCTCTAATTTTATATCTTTTTTTTCCAAACACTAGAACATCAGATAAGAGCCTACCTGACATTTTGGAGAATTTGCTGTGCTGGGATTGATATTCCGCATTGCCTAAGAGTAAAAAATAAGATGGATAAAAATTACTTTAAGCCACATGGTTTGGCTGTGCAGGCTGACTTACAAATTGCATCCAGTCATACTGCCATAGCACAGAATTCCCAAGCTAGCCCAAGAAGAAGCAGACTGAGGAAGACAGGAGCCAATGGAGTCACCACATAACAAAACTGAAACCTCAGAAATTTTACAGTATTGAGGACAGGACAGCAAGACTTTAGGTGTCAGGACTAAAATACAAGTTGATACTGGTCAGGTAGGTTCTTTGCTTCTGAGTATTAGATGAAGCAGTAAAAATATATTTGATGTTTCAGTGATGAGAGAAATTGTCAATGGAAGCTCATAGGAAACCGAAAGACCTAAAATATCCTGAATTTATACTGATTGCTAAAAAACAAAACAAAATCCTAAAAAAATATACTATAAGAATAGAGCAGATCTTTCATTTCAACACAGGAAAAAGACAACACAGTAGATAGTGAAGAAGAAACAAAGTAAGAAGTTACCTTTAAAGGAAGTGAAGCTATTCTGTCCAGGACCCATCACCCAGAGTAAAAGTGAGAGTAAGAATTCTTTGGAAGGAAGAGCTTACAACAGCAGCTTTCTGCCCACCAAAAAAACCAGGCTGATCTATGGCATACAACAAAATGACGAATGGCTCATTTCTAGACTTTAAAAATAATCTTAAAAACAGCAAGACTTTGACATTAGCAATTACAGAACCTGTTTTTTTCTTATTCAGGTTTCCTGATTTTGAAAGTCTTCATTCATATGTGAAATTATGACCTGTGTTTACTTAAAACATCTACGACTTAGTAACAACGAAATGAAAAGCAAACAATGAAAACATGCTACGTAAAACATACTCCTAAATAGTTTTATTTCTTCTAATAGCTACATAATTTTATTCCTGATGGTGCTACCTTGTTCTATCAACACAGTGTTATTTAAGTAAAAAATATCTTTCCTTTATTGTACTTTGTTAGAAAGTCAGTTAGAGGTACATGAAACTGTTAATATGCTTTCTCCCTCTGCCTTCTTAATGGCAGATGAAGAAACACTTCTTTTAAGACCGCTTCCTGACATCATATGTTGGCACAAATTCTCTTACTCTTGCCAGGGCTCACTTTTGATGCCAACCACACTAGAATTACACTGACGCATTACTGACAGCATAAACAGTTCAGAGATGAGTCTGTCTGGGACTCCCTGGCTTAGTTTAATTCTTTAGGTACCCGTTCCTCAAATCCCAAATTAGAGTTCAAAGATGGTATCAAGTTCATGTCTTTCCACTGACACTCAAGTGACTCTTTTAAAATACAGCTCTATTTTTCTTTTTTTTTTAAAGTACATTGTTTAAATGCTCACATCCTGGTAACAGAAATGTAGACTATAGACTATAATGGCTTTTTAATGTCTACACTTAGTATGCTACCATGTAGGAGGAAAAACAGCACATAACATATATTATACATGAATTTTGTTTTTAAATTGGTACAGACTATCTTTGAAAAAGTATATAAGAAACAGTTAATAGTTGTTTACATCCAGGGAAGGGGATCAGGGAAACAGGAAAAGGAGATTTTATTTTCACTTTTTATAAACTTTGAATATTATACTTTGTTTTTATTACCTAGTCAGAAAATTTTTATATAAAAATTTAAAATATATACGTCTTCAGATCACATTCCCAATAGCTGAACTTACACTCTACCACTTTGAAACAAGAAAAATTACAGTTTGACTTCGAGATGAGGGATTATCTATATCTGTTTCTGTGGAGCACGAAGACCAACAGTACTTTCTGAAAGAAAACTGATAGAAATGGTGGTAAAGGGCCTCAAGCTTTTTACTGTTAGTTTCTACCCTTCCCAACATGAAAAAATATCCATAAGCAGGTAATTTTAAGGTACTCTGGGATCTTTTAAACTTGGGATAATAACGTTTACTATGTGTTACATAAACCATCTTAGGCTCAGCAATACTGAAAGATTTAGAAATTTTTGGGATATGTCATATTAGTGTATCCCCCACATGAATAATTAAAGTAAAAGATGTCTTCCCCCAAGTGATATCCTTTAGAGGAATCCTCAGAAAACGCGATCTACAATTCCATGTACTTTTGAAAAAGCAGCCTTACTTCCTTCAATTTCTGTTCAACTGTAATGGTCATGGCTAAAATCTCTCTTTTGTGATACAGGTTTACAAATTACATCCCAGGTAATAAAGGCCAGTCAAGAAACTAAGGCAAGGGTGAAGCTGGACAGAATGTTTCTGTGTCACTCTAGTTTTAGAGACAACATTCCTCAGGAAGTACTAAATGCAAAGATGAAATATGCCCAGTTTCACGTTAGGAAAACAAACCCCAAAAAGCGGAAGGCTGGTTTCTAACCTGTGGCCTCACCTGCCGAAGCAGTTCTTGCTGCTTTAGTCGAAGTCTCTCCTTCTCCATCTGCAGCTGCTGCAGTCTCATCTGCTGCTGCTGGTTGGAGGTGCTGCCTCCCATGACTCCTCCCGGTGGGCTCTGGGGGGCCAGGGGTGGAGGCTGCTTCACTGGAGCACTCTGACTGATTCTCTGATTGATGGCTGAAATGAAACAAGAGATCTGTACTAAAAAACTGTTAATAAAGATGAAAGGACGATTTAGTTATTCAAAAGCAATGAGGGACATTCAGTGTAGCTTTGTTCGTAGTAAAAGACAGAAAACAACCTGAAAATCCATCAGTAGTACAACGGCTACATTAACTTATTATTACTGTTGTTACCATACAGTATGCTAAGCAGTCTTAAAGAGGAAAAAAAAAAAGAGAGAGAAGTAGCTCTAATGTGCAATGAAATGGAACAATCTTTAAGACATATTAAGGGGGGGAAGCAAAGTACAGAACAAAGTGTATAAAAAGGGAAATAAATATTACATATACAGAGAATATGAACGGAAGGATATCCAAGAAACAACTGACACCTGTTGACTCTTGGGCTGGGAAACTGGGCGACTAATGAACTGTGTTACGGACACTTTTTTGTAACTTTTGAATTTTGAACAATGTAAATATGAATTACCTATTTTAAAAAACTATATAGAGCTGGAGAAGGATGTAGAACATAATTCTAACTCACAAAAAAAAAGACCAGATTTACTGGCCTAAAGGAGACTAGAGAAACCCCGAGAGTATGGCCCCCAGATACCCTCTTAGCACAGTGGTGAAGTTATCTCTGAGGTTCACCGTTCAGCCTGGGAGTGGACAGCCCCGTAAAACCAAATGGGACTAATAAGGTACAGTAGTCCAGTGACAAGGGCCAGAAGGCAAAAGGGGACAAGGAAGCTGGTGATAGGGAACCCAAGGTTGAGTAAGCATATTGTTGATGTGTTGTGAGATTGTTAACCATTGTCATAGGGCAACGTGTAGTAACTGTTAAATGAGAAACTATTTTGTTCTGTAAGCTTTCATCTTAAGTGAGAATAGCAGCACAATTAGAAGAGCATAGTCAGTGTCACTGAACTGTGCATGTAGAAATTTTTGAAATGGTGTATCTTTGGCTATGTGTATTTTCACCAAAACAAAAGCTTGAGAAGTTAGAGGGTTGACATGTTGTGAGGATGTTAACCAATGTCATAAAACAATATGTGTACTACTGTTTCATGAGAAACTGTTTGTTCTGTAAGCCTTCACCTGAAGTACAATAAAAAAAAAAAACTATATAAAGTACACTCCCAAACAGCAAATGAGTCAAAGCATTGTGAGCAGTAAAACCCATCAAAATAATTAACCATATATATATATGTGTGTGTACACACACACACACACACACACACACCCCTAATAATGCAAATGTATTAAAACAATCTGATGCCTGCCCAAGAAAATCAGATAAAAGTCTACAAGCATCTGTATGGCCAACACTTGTCTTATTCACCACCATTGTGCCTCCAACATACAGCCCAGGTAGTCTGCGTGTGTGTATTTTTGTTGCTGTTGAACCTTATACTAGTATAAGACAGGATTCTTATACTAGTGAAATTCTGTCACTGATTGAATGCTGATCAAACCATGGATTGTAGTAACCTCAGTAAGTAGATGGAAGTTTTTTTTTCAATCTGATCCCTTTGGAATTTATCCTAGTGTATCACATGAACGATCTAATTTCATCCTGTTCCTTATGACTGATTATTCATTATATACAATACCACTTATGTAAAAGTTTATCTTCTCCCTGATCATCTTTATCATGGACTAAACTTGCATATTAAGATATTTTATTTTTATATTTTCTATTCTGTTCATTAATCTAACTACTCTTGTACTAGTACCACAGTTTTAATTACAGCCTTTAAAGCTGGTAGGGTGAGCCATATTTTTTTTTTTTAAAGCTAATGAGCTTAGCCACCACTAAACCCAGCAGCCCCCTAGCATTGCTTCCGCTCGCTGCTTACTGTGGTTTTATTTTCTGACCTACAGAGATATTTTTTAAATATACAATCCTAGTCATGTCTTTTAGGTTATCTTGTTTTAATATTTTGTCTGGCAGACCAGAGAAAGAATGAGAAAATGTGACTCACTCGCTCAATCTTGTTCAAAAGTCATATTAACCTCTTATACAGTCAAAGAGTCAGAATATTATTTATGTAATATCTTTATAAAGAATGGCTTAAACTTTTGTAATTGTGGTTTATGGTAAGTATTTTGTAGAGGAAAAAAGCCAACAATTATTGAGAGGCTAAGCTTTGCCAAGCACCAACAACATAATAAATTTACTGATGTCTATTTACTCCATTACCAACATTATTAGATGCATAATTGTTAGGTACCATGGTATGACATAAAAAGCATGCCCTTCAGAGTAGGACAAACCTGGATTTGAGTTGAGCACATCAGTTTGGTTATTCATCTAATCCTCAGTTTCCTCAACTATACTTGGGATACTAACATCTCCCTTCTGGACTCACTGTGGGGATTAATATATGTAAAGCATCTATTACAGTCCTGGAGCACAGAAGGTGTTTCATGTTAGGCTACTCCCTTTTCCAGATTAGCTCTTTCTAAACCTGAAGGATTTTGGCAGGTTTCCAAATCAAGAAGCCCTTCTTTGGTCTTCACTCACCTGATTTACCTCACCCTTAAATGTCCATATACGGTACCCAGGAGTGGGAGGCAAACACTAAAGTCTCCTTTTACCCCAGCTTTGGCTTTTTCCTGTCATATAGACTCACTTTTCACATTAAAACCAAAAACGCAATTCCCTAATTTCAGTCTAGAACATAAGATGACAAGCATGACATGGCCCCTTCTTCCTTCTACTACCACCCCTAGAGATAATCACACTGGTTTAGATTACCAAGCCTCCCTCCTCCTCCATACCAACTGCTGTTGAGTCAACTCTGATTAATGGCAACCCCATGTGCATCAGAGTAGAACTGTGCTCCATAGGGTTTTCAATGGCTGATTTTTCAGAAGATTGCCAGGCCTTTCTTCTGAGGTGCCTCTCTGGGTGGACTCAAACCTCCAACCTTTCGGTTAGCAGCTGAGTGTATTAACTGTCTGCATCACCCAGGAACTCCATAAACACACACAAAAACTCCTCTTCTTCCCATTTTACCATGCCACTTGCTGTTTCCAAATATTCCTATGATGCACAAAGATATGCATGTCTATCTTTTCTGTAAGATCTAAATGGAAAAATACAGGTGGTGGAGACTAAGGAGAGAGTGATCAAAGAGGATCCAACCTCTTTTGGTGAAACATGTTCCTAGAATCAGCAGAACACACAACACATTTCCCCACAGAGATCTTTTATATACTGTGTTATGTCAGGTTCACTAGCATGAATTAAATATGAACTGAGGGGCTGAAATGAGAACGCACCACATATACAGTGAATATCTCATACACAGAGCCCTGCAGCAAACAACTACTAGGGAAAAAATATTTCCAGTTCCAAGCAATTAGAATTAACAACAACAAATTACAAACCTGCTAGAAAATAGCCGATTAGTTAAGTCGAGGAGTGTTGAAATTATAAAACGTGACTGATCTCAAAACACATTCTAGAGTTAGACACTGTTAAACTGGGCAACAGAAATGTATGAAAATAAAGAGGTAAATATCCTTTGCTTCCCACCAGTTTCCCAGAATTACAAGATACTACACGCAGCAATTACTAATGACAATAGCCACTGCTGCCTGTAATAAAGATAAAACGTGACCAGTGGGCTGGGGAATGCAAAGATCTTCCCCTTCTCAGTGGATTTTACACTCCTAGAAGATGACCCTTTCTTGAATATTTACGTTGTCCCTTACTGCATTTTTATTTACAATAGTCCCCACTGCCTCCTGGATCAAATTCTTCAGTCTGCTCAATGAAATACAATCAGTTTGCTACGTAACCCTTGTTTGAAAATGTGAATTTGTTCCAACGTGACTGATGTATTTACCAGGTTACTAACTTATTTAACTGATAAAGTTTTTGAGTGTTGTGCCCCTAATTCCATATTCCCATAAATCCTGTAGTTTTTACTTGTGTAATTTTGGCAGTGCCTTTAGGAACACAAAATATAATATTTTGGAGTACCGTACTCCAAAATCTGCCTCATTTTACCTAATCAAAATAATAATAGCTAACATTTATCATGCTAGCCTGTTGAAAGCATGTATATTAACTGATGTAATTCTCATAAAAAACTTGAGACAGGTTCTATTAGCCCCTTTTATAGACAAGTTAAATAACTTGCCCAAGGTTCACTGAGCTAGTAAGCAGAGAAGCTAGAATTTTAATTTGACACAGCTCTTACCAGTACTGGCTATTGCCTTATACTTACCTCCCATTTCCCCGATGTGCTCCATCCAACAATGGGCTTTTCTGCCCAGTCCTCTAAGTATGCTTCAGTCATTTCTACAGTGTCCTCTCATCCTAAAAAATTCTTTTAGTTCACCTTTCTTCTCATCAGAATCACACACGTTCTTCAAGACTACTCACCTCTTTAGTTTATACTGAATCAGGTCATATATTGAATATATGGATTGAATTCTGGAGCTGATGCCCTGAATTTGGATTTGTAGTCTACTGGACTGTGAGAGAATAAATTTCTCTTCGTTAAAACATGTGGTATTTCTGTCAGAGCAGCACTAGATGACTAAGACAGAATTTGGTACCGAGAGAGTGGGGTGTTGCTCTAACAGATACCTAAAACGTGGAAGTGGTTTTGAAACTGTGAATGGATAGAAGAGCAGCAGTGGCAGAGAACCAACAGGAGCAGAACCAGGAGACCAGTGCAAGACGGCGCTGGAACGGACCCACGGAGTGAGAGAGCCGAGTGCCTGTGCACAGGCGGCTTCCTGGCAGAGTGAGGTGCTTCCGGGCACTTATTCGTGGAGCTACCCAGCTTTGGAACACTTTTGGCCCGAAGGCGGAAAGGCTACCGGAAGCAGAAGCCAAAGAGACAAGGAGCACAAGAAGCCAAGATGCCTCAGTCTCAAAAGGTATGGCCATGACCTCAGGGGTTTCAAAGGGTGGAGCCATGGCCTCTGGTGCTTCTAAGGGTGGAGTCGCCACTGGGATGGACTAGGAGAATGGTGTGCCTGAAGCCAAGCAGAGCACAGTTGCTGTCCCAGTGGGTCTGGAAGGCGGAGCTTAAGCCCAGGGCCAAGGGGCCTCCACTCAGAATCTGGAGAGTGTGATCAATACCTAGAGTCTGGAGGGCAGGGCCTTGTATAAACTGTCTCAGAGAACAAAGGATTATTTTCAAAGCCTTGAGGGCTAATGTAATGTGTTCTGCTGACTTGCTTAGTGCCTGTTATCCCTTCTTTTCCTCTAGTTTCTCCCATTTGTAATGGAAATGTCTAGCTTGTGCCTGTTGTGCCCTTGTACTTTGGAAGCAGATAACTATTCTAGATTCCACAGATGAATAGGAATTTTCAGATTTTTGACTTGAAGTTAAGATTTTGCTATGATATGATGAGATGAATATGTTTTGCATGTTGCAAGGATGTGATTTTGGGGGGCCAAAGGGTGGAATGTCATGGATTGAATTGTGTCCCCCAAAAAATGTGTGTATCAGTTTGGCTAGGCCATGATTCTCAGTGTTGTGTGGTTGTCCTCATTTTATGGCTGTAATTTTACATTAAAAAGGATTAGGGTGGGATTGTAACACCACCCTAACCCAGGTCACATCCCTGATCCAATGTAAAAGGAGTTTCCCTGGGGTGTGGCCTGCACTACCTTCTATCTCTTGTAAGAGATAAAAGGAAAGGGAAGCAAGCAAAGAATGGGGGACCTCATACCACCAAGAAACCAGTTCTAGGAGCAGAGCACGTCCTTTGAACCTGAGGTTCCTGCGCAGAGATGCTTCCAGACCAAGGGAAGACTGAGGCATCACAAGGACCTTCCTCCAGAGCCAAGAGAGAGAGAAAGCCTTCTCCTGGAGCTGATGCCCTGAATTTGGACTTGTAGCCTACCAGACTGTGAGAGAATAAATTTCTCTTTGTTGAAGCTATCCACTTGTGGTATTGCTGTTAAGAGTAGCACTTGATGACTAAGACACCCTTGTTACTTTAGATGTCTCTTACATACCCCTCAGTTGATTCTTCTTTCATGTAAAAAAATTCTCTCTCCAAAAAGAAAATAAATTCTTCAAAGCAGGGACTGGGTCTTATATTTCTTTGTTAAAATCTCCCAAATAAGTACCAGACATGTAATACATATTCCTCAAATAATTTTTTATGGTAAAGTTTAAAACAGAAATAATAGTTATTACTCTCATCTCACTCCAATTCATTGGTCTAATTAGCATATTCTAATCCCATATTCAGGGCAAAGCAAATGACCTAAAATAAACAAGGTTCAAAAAAACCCAAACCAAACCCATTGCTGTCGAGTAGATTCTGATTCACAGCGACCCTATAGAGCAGAACTGCCCCATAGAGTTTCCAAGGAGCAGCTGGTGGATTTGAACTGACAACCTTTTAGTTAGCAGCTGAGCTCTTAATCACTGCACCACCAAGGACCAAAACAAGGTTGAGATCCTGATTAATTCTAAACTTGAAAGTACTATACCTCAAGAAAGGATTTTTGTTCTCATTAACACAAAGTCCAAGACAGGAGAAAAGTTTTTAACTGGATACCTAACTACCTAGTTTGAAATACTTTTAAATTTATAGATGACATAGGGGGAAGGAATACCTTTCACCGAACTAAGGTATTGAATTTAGGTAGGCTTAAAAATTACCAAATACAACATAGAGGTAATTTGAAGAAGATTTCATGTGAGTGTTGCTGCAAACTAACAAATTGAATCAAATGATGAGCAATTTCCAGATGAAGACAGGTTGTCTCTAATGCATTTCAAACTCACCAGAACAAGGCACATTCAGGAGAGATTCTAGCAAATTTAAGTTCACATTAAAAAGAAGAACTATAAGGACAATGACTAGTATAAACTATGCCACATGGGGAATAATTTTGGGGCCATTTAAACTAGAGAGTATTTCGGGATTATATAACAGCTGCTTCAGATAGCTGAAGATTCATCATTTAAAGGAGGGACTAGATGTATTCTAAAACTCCTGAGCAAATGCCAGAAATCAGGACTGGAATGACTTCAGCTCAACATCGAAAAGAAAATTTCCCAATTATCTGAATTGCCACAATGCAATGGGCTAACCACAAATAGCAAACTTCCTATCATGATATAACGCTCAGACAGGCGTCTTCACAAAGAGAAGTCTTCTGAATTGGTTGGTAAGGTCTTTTTCAAATCTATGCTTATCTGAGTACTTAAAAACACAGAAACAGAAAAATAGGATACCAAAGGATGGAGGAAGAACCAGTCCCCAGAATTATAGAAAACAGAAATATGAACAAAATACGCAACAGAAATAAGTCCATCTGGATAATAATGTTGAGCATTCAGTTGTGTTTACCTAAAAGCTGTTACCTCTGGATAAAAACAGTGCTACAAGGTTTCCAAGAGCTTTCTTAAATGACCAAACAAACCTGTTTATCTACTGAAGCTGGGATTTTATGTCTCCAGAAGCATCCTTTTCTTTACCTTTTGAGTATCTTAAGCACACAAAGCCCAGAGCAATGCACCCACATAGGGTACAGCAGAGACCTCACAAGCAGGCAAGAAACAAAACAGGCTTTGTTTCCTGAGGGAAGGGGGCAGGGCAGCTAGAGGAGAAAAGAATAGCATTACCAACTTCTTCCCTCCATGATCAACTACTGAAATTCCAATGTTTCCAGTTTTAATAAAATTTCTAAAAGGTAAATTATAATTTTCTGTATTTTAAAACTCAAGAGACTGTGCTGCTTGGACTATAAAGCAGTAACTGCTTCAACTTTTACTTAACAAATCAGTCCTGACAGCTTTATGGTAGCAAACCAGCTACTCAGCAATTGCTGAAAAATAAGAACCACCTTTTTAAAGGGAAAAGAAAGGGGATCTTTACCATGGGCCCCTCCCCAAGTTTCATTCTAAATCTCTGCATTTTCAAACCAGGGATAACTTTTAGACTTACATAATTTGTAACCCTAAAACCTTAGAATATTACAAAATATTACAGGTCTGGTATTAAACCACAAATTCTGGGATAATCAAAAATTCAATTCTAGTAATCTTAAGTGTAAATTTAAAACCAGAAACAATTTTTGAACTTTTTAAACATTAATTTACATTAAACATCACACAAAAACTTTCCTTTGATAGTTTATTAAGTCTCAGACATTGCGTGTTTATGTATTAGTATGGCTATGATCTTAATTTGTTCAGATAACATTTAGACACAGATTTTAGGTTTTCTCCTATATCTACAGGCATAGTTAAGACTATAAAATAGTAGACTTGTTAAATGAAACGAATGTTTTTCTAAAAACATGGGCAAATAGGCCACCTATGGATCTTAGAACAGTAAAATAACAAAACAAAGCACACACACACACTCACTGCTAGCTCTGCCAAGCATTTACTGCATAACCTGCTGCTGTTGTTAGGTGCTGTTGAGTTGATTTTGACTCATAGCAACCCCATGTGACAGAGTAGAACTGCCCCATAGGGTTTTCTAGGCTGTAATCTTATGGAAGCATATCACCAGGTCTTATACCCCAGGAGTCACTGGGTGGGTTCCAACTATTCCAACCCCCAACCTTATGGTTAGCAGCCAAGCACTTAACCAGTGTGCCACTGGGCTCCTTATATAACCTAGGGGACTTAATCTACAAAGAGTTGTTACTAACTTAACAACTGGCATAATAATTTATATACCTAAATATAAAATGATAGTTTTTCTGTGAAAATTACATACTATTCAATTCACACCCAAAATCTCTGTCTCTACCTAATGGCTGAACATGTCTTTTTATTACCTAATGCAAAAGATGTTTCCCAATACTTTGACAACTTTTTTTAAACAACAGCTTTACTGAGATAATTCACATATCACAAAATTCACCCTTTCAACATGTACACTTCTGTAGTACATTTATAGTGCATACATATATTTGTATGTGTATATATATTTATAGTATATTTATGGAACTGTGCAATCATCACTACTCTCTAACTTCAGAATATTTCCATTGCCCCAGAAAGAAAGCTCATACCCATTAGCAGTCACTCCTCACTGCACCTTCCTCCCAGTCCCTGGTAACCACTTCTTTCACTTAGCACAATGTTTTCAAGGTTCTTCCATGCTGTAGTATGATCAGTACTTCATTGCTTTTTAGTCCTAAATAATATTACATTGTATGGATATACCACATTTTGTTTATCTATTCATCAGTTGATGGACATTTGGGTTCTTTTCACTTGTTGGCTATTATGAACAATGCTGCTATGAACATTCATATAAAGGTTTTCATGTGAATATATGTTTTTATTCTCTTGGATATATACCTAGGAGTGGAACCGTAGGGTCACAGTGAAACTCTGGAGGCCGTGGGTGGTACAAACGCTGTTAACCGAAAGGTTGGAGGTTTGAGTCTACCTGGAGGCACCTCAGAAAAAAGGCCTGGTGATCTACTTCTGAAAAATCAGCTATTGAAAACCCTCTGACACACACGGCCTCACCATGATTCAGAATCGACTAAACGACGACTGGTAAGGTTCTACTTTAGTAATTCTCTCCCAGTACTTTGCACTTCTCTCCCTTCCCAAGCACCAACTCCTATCTTCCCAAGACTGGGTTAAGCTTTAAATCTTTTAATTGTTTAAAAATATTCATAACAAATATTATTTAAGTCAATCTGATTTCTTCCTCCTTCAACCATCTATTAAAAGACTGGCATAAAAATTATTATAATGGTGTTTTTAAAAAGACTGCTAATCTGGTTTAAAATCAGGAAAGGTATGCGTCAGGGTTGTATCCTTTCACCACACTTATTCAATCTGTATGCTCAGCAAATAATTCAAGAAGCTGGACTATGTGAAGAAAAATGAGGCATCAGGATTGGAGGCAGACTCATTAACAACCTACAATATGCAGATGATACAACCTTGCCTGCTGAAAGTGAAGAGAATTTGAAGCACCTACTGATGAAGATCAAAGACTACAGTATTACATCTTGATATAAAGAAAACAAAACAAAAACTCCTCACAACTAGACCAACAAGCAACATCATAAAAACAGAGAAAAGACTGAAGTTGTCAAGCATTTCATTTTTTTTGGATCCACAATCAATGCCTATAGAAGCAGGAGTCAAGAAATCAAACAATATATTGCACTGGGCAAATCTGCTGCAAAAGACCTCTTTAAAGTATTAAAAAGCAAAGATGTCACTTCAAGGACTAAGGTGCACTTGACCTAAGCCATGGTATTTTCAATCGCCTCATATGCATGTGAAAGTCGGACAATGAGTAAGGAAGACCAAAGAAGAACTGATGCCTTTGAATTATGGAGTTGGCAAAGAATACTGAATATACCATGGACTGCCAGAAGAATGAACACATCTCTCTTGGCAGTACAGCCAGAATACTCCTCATAAGCAAGGATAGTTGAGACTTATTTTGTCTTGCTTACTTTGGACATGTTATCAGAGGGATCAGTCCCCGGAGAAGGACATCGTGGTTGGTAAATTAGAGGGCTGGTGAAAACAGAGAAGATCCTCAAGGAAATGGATTGATACAGTGGCTGCAACAATGGGCTCAAACACAGCAACGATTTTGAGGATGGAGCAGATCCGGGCAGTGTTTCGTTCTGTTGTGCATGCGGTCACTATGACTCAATGGCACCTGACAACAACATTTTTCCAACAATACAACTGCAGATGGCGCTTTAAAAAAAAAAAAATTCCAACAGAACATTTTCTCCGTATCACCTCATTAAGCAGTTTGGGGCAGGACAAACTAAATGAGGTGAGGAAGAGAAGGGAGAAAGTGTTCTAACTAGCTTTCAGCTCTCTCTATACCCAGAGGACAACCAAGTTTTTACCTCTACTAGGAAAATAAAAGTTTAAACATCTAGTTTGGAAAGACAGTACAGATAATAAGACTACTGCTCTAAAGAGAAGGCAAATTATATTTTAAAATATACCTGCCACCAAGAATTCATGTTAGATTAATGAATAAACAGGTCCCATTAATAATAGCTTTACTTCTAATTTCATATAATTTATTACTATTAAAGCTCTTTCACTGGGGAATTTATAATTTAGAAGTGATGCATACCTTAGTTTCTACTGATAACCACAAAAATTGGCACTTTCATATACTCTAGAGCCTGACTGGGTTCTCTGCATCCTTCAGTGTCCTGCTGCAGAAAGACCGTCCCATAGCATCTTGTTTTTATCTTCAAGGTACTTTACACATTTTGTAATGATTTACTTGTTTATAGCTTGCCTACCCCACCCCAATGGCTACCATAATGCCTAGCACATAACAGGCACACAATCATTGTTGAACAAATAAATAAATATTGAAATAGGTTCTAGCCCTAGTTAGAATGTTAGTAATGCACACGAGAATCTCCAGTTGAAACAATCCTAGCAGCCATGGTGGCAGAATAAAATGAGTATAAAACAAAGCAAAACACGTGAACCAGTCTCCTTACAAATCACTCTACTTCAACAGAAATTTGATTTTTCCCTTGGGAATTCTATAATCTCTTTTTCTATTTCTTTTATCTGAATTTCTGGGTTGGCATAAAAGGTAGCAACACCACGCACAAAATAATGAATAACACCCGTTAAGTACTGTGCTCTTTTAAAAAATCACCTATATCACAAACTATCAATAATTACTTTAAAACAAAGATGAGAATATAAGGGGGCAGGGAAACCAGATTAATGGAAATTGAACAACCAGAACAGAAATAATGAGAATGCTCACACATTGTGAAGAATGTAACCAATGTCACTGAACAATCTGTGTAGAAATTGAATGGGAAACTAAACTGCTGTGTAACTTTCACCAAAGACACAATAAAATTATTATTTAAAAAAGTGGCAACACCGAATAGCTCTGTTCCCCTGTACATTTTATAAGATACTTGCTGTTAGCGCAAAGTTAATACAAATATAACTTGAAACAGTTTTCTTCTAAAAACTAATCAGGTTTATTTGTGTTTGATGTTAGAGGCTTTAATAACACAAATAAGCCATTAATTTAAATTATCATTCAATGATTGTGGTGATCTTAAGCTAAGGTTTTAAAAAATTCTGTATGAATAACTCATTATGTAAACAAAGTCAAGACTATTTCTTCATTATATAATTTATTATTTGAACCATGCCTCAAGTAGGAATTAACATATTAATTTAAGTTAATTAACATAGATCTACTCACCTTTGGCGAGTACTGGAAAGATTGCTATGATCTTATAAACTATTTTGACACAATCCTATTGAATTGGACATAAATTTTTTAAAATGAAAACTGCTAAACTGAAGTATTCAACCAATTTTGAGATTTATTCTATAATCTTATACATTAAAGTATTTCTTCATTTCAGCAAATGATTGTTTCTGTAAATAAAAACAAAAATCTCTAACAAACAGCCTGGAAATATACACCAAATCAGCCTTCTATCATGGAAGCTTCATGGGAGTTCTAAACTTTAGAAACAAAGCTTACCAAAAATGCACCAGCTTTAAGGCAGTAAAGCTGTTTAAACCCCTATATGCTTACAAGAGTTTGAGAGTGTGGACAAAGCTTAACTATTCAACCTAGCACTTCCCATCCCCCATCACGTTTGCTTTCCTGGACATACTTCACCATGTGATAAGGCTTATCTTTAGATTAAAGGTTGAAAGATTTCTGTCTCCTCTTCAAAAGTAATTCCCAGCTGTGACCAGAGGACGAAAAGCTGAACTTAAATAGTGGAATAAATAGTTCAAAGTATCTCAAAAACCTCGCACTCAAATTAGTAAAGCTACTGAAAAGAAACCTTAGAATAGTTAAGCAAGGGTCCAAAGTAGTCACTGAGAATTCATAATCTAGCATGCTTGTATTAAATTAATTAAAGACTGGAAATATTCTTAGAGCATGCAGTGGAGCATTCAGTCTAATCCATTCACATTTTACAGATGAGTCAAAGTAAGTCAAGATAAGTTCGGCATCTTTCTGGACCAGCTGGTTACATTACTGCTACCAGAGAACTCTGATCTCAATTCCCAATTAAGTTGATCTTCTTTTACATCACAATTCATTTGATTTTAGTAAATTTATTATGTCACTATCATGTGGAAAAGAGAATGTAAGCCTTTACTGTAGATTTGAAAAATCAAAATACTATAAACCGTATTTTTATGCAAATAATGCAGGCGCATTATGTTTTTTTTGTCAACCACGCAACACCTCGTGATATTTTTGTAAGCACGCTCACTATGCCCATGTTATATATGTGGGCATATTATTTACATGGGGCATTATTTGTGAAAATATGGTAGACCATGCACGCACTCAAGGAACTTCAAAGAAAAATTCATCAAATCTATTATGATACAGGGAAAAATAAATGAAAGTGAAAAAAGGTGACACCTGATTTGGAGAAAACGGATGAATCATTCATAAAAAGTACACGTGAGAAGAGACTGAAAGACTCAACAAGAGAAAGACATGGTGGATGTTCCAGGTAAAGAGGACAGCAGTGAGGAAGTTGGAGTAGCAGCTATCTAGCGTGCATGGAGTACCATCTGAGCATAAAGAGGTAGAGGTAACCCACTAACAAGAGAAACTAGGATTTTTGGAGCGCTCTGTATGCTGGGTCAGAGTAATGTAATTTTTATCACTGGATAATGCACAAATAAAATACCATACTGAGTATCATATTTAAAGACACACCAATAAAATGAAAAGCATCCAGAGGAGGGGTGTGAGCTGATAGAGAACCAAGAAAACATGAAAAACTGGAGAAACCATAGTTAGAAAAGAACACTTCTAGGATTTTTGGTTTATTCACAAATTTGAAGGGAAGTAAATTTCTGGGCTAAAAAGGGACACAATCTTTCTGGTCATTAGAACTTTCCTTCATCAGACTGTACTGCCTTATAACTAGATAAACTCCCAGTCAGCAGAAAGGTCAAAGCTAAGATCGAAAGACTATCTCTGAAGTTATATGATAGAGGTGAGGTCTGGCTTCAAAGTCTGTTCCAATCCGAGATCTTAAAGTTCTCTTCTGTAATTGGAAACTCATTACCTTTGGGTAATTTCCTCAAGATAAGTCACAGTATAGGATATAAGTGAATTAATCACTGTCTTCTTCCTCACTCTGAAATTTCCACGTATCAGTATTGGTGTATTAGATGTGTTTCAGAAAGATTACTTGCATGCAACCTAAATTTCTTATAAATTCTAGATGCCAAAAGACCAAGTTCAGATTTCAGTCTGTCACTTAACTATGTAACCTTGGAAAGGTCACAATGCCCTTTAGTCTCAGAGGGACTAAGATTTGGGGCAGTATTCCCCATCTCTCCCAGGGTTTTCCAATGACTGTGTGGCACAAATGTCCTATAGTGCCCAGAATACCAGTGTTCCTCTAACTGAGAAATGCTGATTAGAAGAATTAAAAAGTCCTTTTCAAGGCCACATTTTGTGAGGTTTATCTGTCACTGATTTTCAATTAGCAACAGTTTTTCTTACCTAAAAAACACCGAAACATCTATTTGTCGATATCCTAAGTAGCTAATAATATAGTCCACAACCAAGTTCATCTGACAGTTTAAGATCACCAAGGAAGAAATATAAGAGAGGAAGGAAAAAAAATCTTGTTTTTAATGCACAGATCTAAAAAAATTTGCTTCAATAAAATTCACATGATTAGATGTTAACATTCTTTCTACCTAAGATTCTATTAATGGAGTTACAGGTTTAATTTCTACAGTATTTAGTGTTTTTCCTTATTGTTAATAGGAGAGATTCTTAGGTATTTAGTCAGTAAGTGTGTTTTTATCAAAAGAAAAATATTATTTATAATACGCAACAGAAATACTGGGTCTTACAGGAAAAAGGCTAATAAATGTCTCAACATTTAAAATTTAAAAATTATTAATGTAAGAATTTAACTTTGATAGGATGATAAGAACTTTTAAGAAGAAAATCTTGGCTTTGGGGTCTTATTTTAAGAAATTACATATATGTGTATATTATTTATTTTTAAAATTTTATTTATTATTTTAAAAAATTATATGATACACACAAATTTTGAGAAACTTTGAAACAGAGAACCAAAATCAACATCTGTTGTTTGATTACCTTTAACATTTCCATGCCCAGAATAGTATTAGGAATTATAGAATGTTGTTTTTGCCACATTAGATTGTTCACTGCTTCCTTTTGGACTTAAAAGATACATATTTCCTCCAAATCTCTGGCTTCAATATTTTTGTTCAAACCAAATATATATATTTTTTATCTCAGTGGTGCCATCAGCACTTACTTCCAGAAGAACAGATTGCTAGCATTATTTAATACATCCTTTTATATAAACAATAGGGACAGTAACATTACATAAAAGATCAGTTCATTGACTTGGTGCCTGGTCTTAATACGACAGATTCTTAGGCATTTAGTTGGTCTTTATTCTTTTATTCTGAAAAATAGGAATTATAATTTTATTGCATTTTCATTAGGGATTTTACTGGAAAATATTTATATGATTATATTACATAAAACAATAATTCTACAATGTACAAGAAAATGTTTAAACTTGAGAATCTTTATGTTTACCAGTACAAAATCTCCAGGAAAAAAAAGGGTCTCTTATGTGTTTATACGAAATAATTTAATGGCCTGCATAATACTCAATGAATCATTTTTTAAAATACAGGGTAAATACATTTCTAATTCTTTTTTTTTTTTTTACTCTCCATTTTTCAAAGCTCAAGAATAAGTAAATATTTATTGCAATTAGATGTAATTTCACGATGTTGCAAATTACTAGTAAAAAACTCTCTATAACAATATAAATGTAAAAGATAGTTTTTCAAAGTTAAAGAACATGACAATCAGATAAACCAGAATCAATCCACAACAAATCACTAATTTACTAAAATTAAATAGAGAATTTATTAACTTCATGAGGGATGTGAAGCACTGATAAATTATTCTTTGAACACTCTAAAGTACCTGATAAAGAAAAACATAAAAGAGGTCGATGTTGGCAGGAGGTGAGCAATAAAATTAAGCTTATACAGAGCGAATCTTTCATTTCAAAATACCAAAAGACACAGGCCTGTTTGACACTTTAATATAGTTTAGAAAATACAGAAAAGCAAACTCCACAAGCACGACAGCAATAACCTATCATTTGTTTATGTTTGCACGGCTCAAAGGAGCAGAAAGAAGGGGATAGTTTATATTTCTCTGGTAGAGATAAAATGTAATCCACTATATAGAACTGCAGATTTCAAGGAAAACTCCTTCAAATTCAGCAGCTAACAGCTTGTCTCTATTTGCTGTCACTCTAGATCAGAGAAACCCACACTTTTTTTCTTTTCTGCCCCCCTTCAGTTACACTTGAGCTCTCTGACTGAAAAGGTCTGGAACAGATTAAAAGTCGAGCCACAAAATAAAAAGCTTTGGCATGTTGTCAAGCCTGTCTGGAATATACATACACAGTGGGCCCAAAAAGGGAAACTAAAGGCAGTAAAAAAAACTTTATGAAACTTTTTTTGGCATATCTAATTGTATGCTTGTGTGTACATATGTGTTGATGTTAAGGAAGGAGTTTTTTTTTTTTTGTACTTCCCCCTTAAAACAAAAGTCCAATCTGTATAATCCAGTTGGTCTACTTAAACTCACAAAGAGTTGTTTTATTTCATTGTTCTAAATGAAAATATTTCTTTAATTTAAAAAAAAAAAAAGCTATGTTCTAGTTCCCGTTCTCTGTAGTTAGCTAACAGTTAATCATCATCTTTCATAATCTTGTGTTGAGAAAAAAACCACAGCACCATTTATTTAAATTTCCAAAACCTAGACAAGTTGAATTCATTTTATTAAAGATGATTTTAAGGAAACATGGCCGTGATCTTTCCAGTCCCTACAAATGCCAATATTTATTAAATTATCTACCTTACTTGGTTTCCAGTTTCAACCACAAGGCCTTATTCAAGTATTAAATAGAATCTGAAGTTGCAAATTATAAACATGCCACATTACTTTTCAACACTCAAACAGGTCTGAAGCTCAAAAGGCTAGTATTTAAGCCAAACCGGATATCTGTCAAAATGACCGTCTCTGCCCTGACCCCACCTTTGACTTTACTTGAATAGGGGGCTCAATCAGTCCATAAAGCTGACCAGTCAGTCAGTTTGGGGTAAAGCCAAGTACTGGATTTTTTTTGTTAAGATATACATAAAGACATAGGAGAATTGTTCATAATGTTCCTGACAGGGAAGTTATTTTATCCGACTAGTTGTGGGTAGAGTTTTTCTTATTCTTTCTCGCCCCAGGGTTGTGTTTTGATGGCATTCACAGAGTTAATTCCTCTTTCCCGTAAGGGCCCCACAGTTGTTGTTAGGTCAACCCCTGTAAAGCTTCAAAGGTTCCGTGTCCCCTCGGTCTGACCTACTCAGTGATCTGCACACTGTTTTCATTTAGCTGCCTCCAGTCCAAGACGAAAGCTTCAAAACCACAATGATCTGCTCCTTTTTAGATTCATTTTTCCATGGCGTTGGAAAAATACCTCAGAAACCCAACTAAAGAAACTGAAAACAGTGAAAAAATATGAGTAAAAAGGCACTGAAGAACTTATGTAAGCTTATCAAAATGTACACATTTGGGAGGAGATGTGATTTGGAGAGGAATATGGCTTGCTTTTTGTTTCCTAAATTAAGAACAGAGAAAAGTATTTACATTTAAAAAAAAAAAAAAAAAAAACAGTAAAGAAGAGAGAAACAATGTTTTCATCGGACCATCTCTACTGTGATGGGTCTTTTTCTCCCCCCTAGGCTGGGAAACACTAAAATACTCAGGCATGGGATGGTATTCATCACTCAGAAGTTAAGCATAAGCAGACACCAGGTCACTGACAAAAGCTGGTATTCCAGGTTTTAGATGTAGCGTGACAGCCTGATTATTACTGCAGCTAGGAAGATCATTTTAAGCAAGACCACTATGTCTCCAAAAATGTGAAAGGAACAGTGATTCTGGTTAGTTAGCCACCATAACATTCTCCCACCCCCAACCCAAAGAGCCCAGAATAAAAAAGCTGATTTAGACCTGAATTTCTCAAGTTTAAAGTGAGAAGTATAAAAATAGTACTGGGAAATGTTGGGTGGGTGGTCATTTTTAATATTATAAAAGCAATGCGATTTTATTTAAATGTACCTTCCCAATACACATACCAAAAAAAATAGTAATCAAAAATATCTAAAAAGGTTTTGAGATGAACCTTTACCAAAACGAGGGTCAAGCCTTGGGTCTAGCCAAGAGGTGGTCTTGTTCTTATGGTTTATATAGTAAATTTCTCCATCCTGAGTCATGGCTTGTTCCCATCCATCAGGAAGAGGACCTATAATACAGAAAAAAAATCACGGTTGGTTTTTATTTGGTGCAGCTAAAAAAAGTGGGAGGGGTACTAATTTAAAAAGAAAAGACATCTTGACATAAAACAGTTCATTAAAACAGATTTAAGCATGTGTTTAGAGAAGAAAGGTAAACCTATATGCCCGATTCTTCTCCACTAAAAAGAAACCACCAAGTACCATAACGAACATCCCCAAGACAAACATGGAAGAAAAAAAAGTTAGTTTTTCAAAAATTCTTTTGGACGTCATGACTTAAATAATTATCACTATTGTTAATACAAGGCATGGGAGTGTTGGGGCTCAAGGACTACTCCCAATCCAATTGGTATGGTGATGGTATTTTCCTAGGGACTACAAAGTTCTTTAATAAGGAATATATATATATATATATATATATATATATGCATGTGTTTTCAGACCATCTAACGTGTCATAAACATTCTATTTAATAATAATGCACAAGTTAGCTAAGCCTGCCAAGTTCCATTTATTTCCTTTATTTATGTGACTGGCTGGCTCACACCAAGAAAACTGTAACAGAAAAACTTACAGTCCAAAAAAGCTTATTTTTAAGCAGCCAAGAAATTGCTAAGAGGTGGGGATGGTGGTTGGTTGTTTAAGTCTGTGAGACTTGGAAGGGGGAAGTGGGGCGCTAAAGCTGTTGGAAGGCAAATTTCTCAGGAAGAAAGGACAGGGTATCATTTCAAAGCTGCAAAGTAAGGAAAACAACAACTGGGAGGTAGGACGAAAGAATATAGTAAGTCTAAGAAGATTTTTCTATCTTTATTAGGTTAGGGAAGCAAGACAATTGCTTTTGGGAGGTAATAGCAATGAAAAGTGAGGCCTAGAATAAATCACCAAATTCAAGCTTATTTGCTTCTCATCCCCTTGTCCCCTCCCCCTCCTTTCCTCCCATCCCGAAGGGCAAGTATAAATTGGGAAGTCTGAGTACATGCCTAAAACCTGTAGACTAACATGAACTGAGTACTTACTATGTACCAATCACTGTCCTAAGTATATTATATACATTAACTCATTTAATCCTTACAATGACACCAATGACACAGGCAGCAGTACTACCTCCATTCTAATGAAGAAACTGAGGCACCGAGTGGTTAAATGTGGTACAAGGTCACAAAGCTAGTTAGTGTCACAGATAATACTCAAACCCAGGCAGCCTGATTCCTATGCCGTTGCGCTTCACAACTACAGTTCTCTCCTTTCATCTCCTGTATCCAACACCAAAGACTGAGTATGCTTCCTATGCAAAAATGGAACAAGTTCTTTCTATATCAGCAGTCCAAGCCAACCTCAGCAACTTTTCAGAAAATCATGCCATCTCCTTTCTGTGCTGTTCCCATTATCACAGACATCCTTTTCTCCTTTATAAACTCTTACTCATCCTGCAACAGACCAGATGCCACCTCTTCAATCCAGCCTGCCCTGATTACATCAGACAGAATTATTAGTTTCATCTCCTCTTTGCAGTTAACATTTAATAGAAGGCAGAACTCTAACTACTTGTTTATATGTCTTGTTCTCCTTATAAGAGCAATAACCAAGTCGCTCATCTTTTCAAACTTGTAGGCTAGTACCTGAGTAATTGCTCAATAAGTATTTAATGAGAATGAATTTCTTGCCTTTTAATTAATACTTTAAGCTTTCTGTAGTTAAAAATTACATAGTTTCTATATTATTTTCAAACAACAGGTTTATAAACAGAATATACTAATGATAAATGTTATTAATCCAATGCCTATTGCCTCTTAAGCTTTGTGTTATTAATTTTTACAGCCCATTTAAATTTAAAAAAAAAACTTTAAAAATTGTAGAAATACATAACAAACAAAGCAAAAGTTTATTGTAACCCACTCCCCAGGGGAAAAAAAAGTACAATTTCTGTTTTTGTGACATGCTTCTGGATTTTTTTCCATGTACATTTCATATACATGCATACCCACTGAATGGGGTCATGCTCTACCTGTACCATACTTGCTTTATTCACTGAATATATTATGGATATCTTTTCTTGACACAACACATAAGTCTACCTTATTCTTTTTAATGGCTGCAAGAACCCTGTTGTGCTGATATACTAGAATTCATTTATCCTTTCCCCGGATACTGAATATCAGAGTTGCTTCTAATTTTTTTGCTGTTATAATTGTATAACACATATACTCTGACGCAGGGGTGGAAGCAGTACCTCTAACCACTACTAGTTCTATCACCACCATTACACACTGATAATACCATCATATTTAAATCCACACAGTGGCTCTGTGTGCTGGGTACTGTTCTTATCCCTGTTACACAGATGAGGACAATGATGTTCAGAGACGTTTAGTAGACAGTTTGCCCAAGGCAGACAGCAAGTTTTAAGCCAGGGTTTGAACCCAGGAAGTCTGACTTCAGAGCTTCTGCTTTTATTTTAAGCCAAAGATATTTTGGGAACCAACATATTATATGAGTTAAAATATACATATATTCCCCAAAACTCATGCAGATGTTTCTATGAGATTAGATTATCAAAGTGGAAACAGTGACTTTTAAATTTTAATCATTAAGAATTAATTTAACACAATAGAGGGTTCTGGACAGAGCTGGAAAAGGATGTAGAGCATAATTCTAACTCACAAAAAAAAAGACCAGATTTACTGGCCTAAAGGAGACTGGAGAAACCTCAAGAGTATGGCCCCCAGACACCCTTTTAGCTCAGTGGTGAAGTTACCTTTGAGGTTCACTGTTCAGCCTGGGAGTGGACAGCCCAGTAAAACCAAATGAGACTAACGAGGTACAGGAGTCCAGTGACAAGGGCCAGAAGGCAGAAGGGGAGTAGGAAGCTGATGATAGGGAACACAAGGTTGAGTAAGGATACTGTTGATGTGTTGTGAGATTGTTAACCATTGTTATAGGGCAACATTTGTAGTAACTGTTAAATGGGAGGTTATTTTGTCCTGTAAGCCTTCATCTCAAGTGAGAATAACAGCACAATTAGAAGAGCGTAGTCAATGTCACTTAAATGTGTACGTAAAAAGTTTTGAAATGGTCTATCTTTGGCTATGTGTATTTCCCCCCCCCCCAAAAAAAAAAAAAAAAAAGCTGAGAATTTAGAGGGTTAAAATGTTGTGGGGTTGTAACCAAAGTCATAAAACAGCATGTGTACTACTGTTACATGAGAAACTGTTTGTTCTGTAAGCCTCCACCTAAAGTACAATAAAATATTAAAAAAAAAAAAAAGGATGAATAGATATCTAGAAATTATGAATTAATAACTAAAATAACAAAGCAGGGATGATAGAAGATCACAGTTGCTGCTCAGCCAAATAGAGGGTCCGACTGAAGTTCAAGTTCTCTTACTCTACTCCCAGGTATCTTGGCATTCAAAAACCTAAATATGGGATTACATGGGTTTATCTAGGTCCACACTAGAGGTAGGACTGAAGTGTTGATTGGAAGGATTTGTGCCACAAATGTAAAATGAGGCCACAAAAGGAGGCATTTAAGAGACATAAAATACATAAAATGTGCCTGCTTAAGAGAGCTTCTGAATACAGCTGAATTTTTGCTTTTCCTACTGACTCAGGCCAATTCCATGTCATTTATAAAGCATGTAGTTGCACATGTACGTCACTGTCCCTTCCTACATATTGGCATCACTGCCTAGAATGGACGGTATTAGGAGTAACTGTGGCAGTTCACTGTCCTGATGCTATTATGCCTGAGTTGGCTTCAAGGCATGTTGATGCTTTGTTTACTCTTTTTTCCTCTCTTTTGATGAAGGAACAGGAAGAAGGCAACAACAGAATTAATAACAGGTACCAGATGGGTTTCAGAATTCAGAAATTTTGAGTTTAGTAAGATAATATGGTGCAAATTCTGTTCTACAGAACATCCCTAGCGGGATCTAAGACAACATCCTATAATAATCTATTGATACGTTTTTAGTAAAATATGTTAATATTTACACGAACTAGGAAAAATGAAGATAGGAATAACTTTACATTTGTTCAAGGTAGACTTTGCCTCTAGATGAATTTGTGTCAAACTTCCAGTTTTCAGATTTTTTAAATTTCAGAATTTTGCTTAAAGTATTGTATATTTGTATTATCATTGTTACTTTTCTTGATATTATCTTCATATCTTTATAATTACCCCGTAACTGAAGTTTTATTATCCCTTGCTGGAAAGTTAATAAACTTGTCAAGAGTACCACAGTTAGTAAGTTGTGATGTGAGATTTAAAACTAATCTCATTTGACTTGAAAGAACATGGCATTAACAACCAAATTACCCCAAAACAACTGGATGTGTTTGTGAAGATCTATGCAACAAACAGAATGAAAACTTATGTTTGGGATAATAGTGTATCTTTTCAGTGGAATTATTCTGTCTGTTGGTAAACAGTAACCAAGATAATCATTTCATAATATATTATTTTGTTGGCCAAAAAAAAAAAAGAATTAATTTAAAAAAGAGAATTTCACTAAAGACCAAAGACTTCAAAAAATTATATCCAGGAAACTTTTCACCAATACTATTTTTGTGTAGTGTAGATAAGTGCAAACAAATCTCTAAATGCAGGAATTTTAGACATGAATATATAGAGACAAGCCCCGTGAGATCAAAATAAATTTAGAATGCCTTCGAGTTCAATTTATATTCTAATTTAAGCATGCCATAAACTGTACAGCTTCTTCAGTATGTAGTATATAAAAGAAAGTAAATCTAAGTGGCAATACATTATTTATATAAAATGATCTTATATTAAATGATCTAAAACAGTGCTCTCAAACTTCAGTGTGCATTAGAATCACCAGGAAGCCTAGTTAAAACACAGATTGCTGAGCCCCATCCCTAGAGTTTCTGATACAGTAAGTCAGGGGTAAGGCCTGAAAATTCCCACAAGATACTGAGAAAGTGCTGGTCCAAGGCACACACTCTTAAGAATCACTGATCTCAAATAACCACTTAGAATTCTGTAGCTGGTCCAGAACTGCTTACTGAATCTATCCAACCCATACACAACTATATCTATTCACTGCTAGGTACCATGAACAGTTCAGAGATTAACCTATCAAGCCCTACATGTCTGAGAATGGCACACAGCCCTGTCTGGTAGAGTAAGATGAGGCAAATGGCTTACATCTATCAGGGTAAAGCAGTCACAAGAAGGGTGTTGCTTTTTTTTTAACTTGAATGACACAAGTAATTTTTATGGAGAAGTAGACCAAACTTCATTTCATATGTATCCTCCATTGACCAGATGTGACCCATGGGAATATTACTGGCAACTTCAAACCATTTTTGGTTGAAAACGCTTCACTTTCTCAATGGACATAAAGAGGCCTTCCTCTGTGCTGGCACAGTATTTTCTTCCTATCACAGCACTTATCACACAGTATTACTTGGTTACATGTTTTCTTCCTAGCTAGATTGTAAAATTCCTGAAGGATTATTATATATTATGCATTTTTCTATCCTATTATCCAGTATAGTGTCTACTACTCACAAGGGATATGAATAAATGTTGGCTGAAATGAATGTAATAAAAATAAAATTCAATTAAAATCTTTATTTATGCTTGTGAAACAAAACAAATTTTGCTTCATTCTTTCCATGTAAGTTCAATATCTCCATTATCTGGTACTACTTAAACTAATTTTGATTAATTAAATACTTGAAGGCATGGGACAGAGCAAATTCTTTTATTCAACAAGCATTTACTGAGATCCTACTATGTCCAGGCCTTGGGGATATAGCAATAAACAAAATAAAATCCTTGTGTCATGAAACTTATGCTCTATTCAGAAAAGCAAACATATGTATAAAACGTTGGCTAACAATAAGTACAATGAAAAAAAAAAAAGTAAAGCAGCATGAGAAAGATGGGAAATGATCTATTAGAGATGGGGACCAAGAACCGTCACATTGAGGAGGTGGCCTTTAAGCTGAGACCTGAACACAATGTGAGCTCAAGCATGTGATGGATGATATGGGGCAAGAGCTGATTCCAGAGAGTTGAGAAGTGAGGAGGCCAGTGTGGATGGGGCAGAATATGCAAAGAAAAAGATTCACTTTGCTTTTTTATGATCAAGATGCTACCAGAAAACCTTTCAGTATTTCAACCAGTTGGTTAAAACTTTCTAAAGAGTAATAGTGATTCCCCAAACTCATGGACAACCGCTAGACAAGTCAGAATGGGCAAGAAACATTTTCATCCTGATTCACTTTTATATCCTTTAAAACTAACCCTTAGATAAGGAAAAGATGTGGGAGTTTTTCAAGGCTGGCCTACTAAGCGTGACCAAAGTTTTTTGCAAGAAGGAGAGGAGATAAAAACAGGCCTTGTATCAGGAAGGCAGAAAGATAAAGTAGTCAGCATTTTAATGAGATATAAGGAGGGCAAGAAATTTGAATTAGGATAGCAAAAGAGCAGGTGGTAGGCTACAACTGAAACAATTCATAAATTAGAACTACTTACCTTAGAGAAAATAAATTTTTATGTAGGATTTACTACTTACTGGTTGATTGATAACTTATCTACTATAGCATATAGTAACTTCCTGTAATATTTTGAAAACAAATAAAATACTCCATGTTATAACAGTGAAGGTGACATCATCAATTTCCTGCTCTTGCCTAAGGACCCTCTTGCATTAGTAATGACTAACTAAAACCATTTGCAATGTTTAATCAAACAAGAAAGTCTTGATTCACTATGCCACAGGTTAGCTGATCAACTTCTCCCTCTCATCCACCTGACATTCAAGAATAAAGACGTCAACCAGGACACTGAAAGTTTACAAAACACACCCTGATGAGTGGTTCAAAGTACAAGTTTACTCAGAAAGTAAGAGGAACAGCTGAAAAAGTACATTCAATGACCTGTTAAAGGAATTTAATTCTAAAATTCTGACCAATTTCAGTTTTCAAATTCTGGTCTCTTGTATATTTTTGATGAATCACAAATTGTTCTTACTCTATAAAAGGTACTACTTTACCAATCTAATTCATTTAATAATCCAATGATGTATGTATTATTACAGTAAAACCTGTAAAAGCCAGAACCTGTGTTAAGGCAGAAACCTGTCAAAGAAGAAAAATTCAAATATTTTCCACTAAAACAAGCAACAGAAAAAGGGGAAAGACTGCACCCTTGTCAAAGGTGGAAAACTTGCAAGACCTGGAAAAACAAGGCAGTCCTGTCAAGTTTCACCTCTCACAGGTTTCAGCGTATTATCTTGACTTTACAGATAAGGAAATTAAGGCACAGGAAAGTTACTCAGCTTGCCCAGGATCACTTAGCCCAAGCTAGTAAGTGGCAGAGCTGGAATTCAAACCCAGGTAGTCTAGTTCTCCAAACTCATGCTCTTAAGCACTACAATGCAAATACAACAAAGAGCAATCAAAAGATTTTGTTTTGTTTTTTAAATTTTCTTTTCCTGGAACTTTCATAAAATCCCATGGTTTTAGTCATATTCATGTGGATGACTCACAAATCTTTAATGCTTCTCTCAGGGTCAACACCAGTCTCTCTTCTTCACCAAGTGGGCACTGATACTTCACAAACTGTATTTCTACCTTTTGAGCAGTTTTTATTTTAAAACATCATTTGCATTGCCCTTCAAATGAAATTTTAATGTAGATTTTCACTTTTCCATGGCTAAATTTCAGCAACAGCCTCCAAATTTGTCTTTACCAACTCCAATATTAAACTTCATATGTACCAAAAGAACATCTTGCCTCAGAGCTTTGGGGAAGTAGGTCTCTGACTCGGGGCTTTCAACGGCTCCCTGAAGCCCACCAAAAAAACTTTCGAATCTTCAGGGAGTTATTCAATGTCCTCTACAGTCAGGCATTACATAGCACTGCATAGGTCCTGAAAGCATCCGGCATTCTAGGGTCTACCTATTCCTCCCAAGATCATTTCATACCCCTCCTCCTCAGTCTTCTATCAGCCCCTCACCAGAACCTTCACATGTGCAGTTCTCCCTACAGGAACTCATCTCCCCACCCTCTTTGCTTAGCTAACTCCTACTCATTCCTACCTTATTTGAATTACACTTCCTTATGAAGGCCTTGACTATGTATAGTTTCCCTTCCTGTTGCATCAGGTGCTTTCTCTTTGGTGAGATGATTCTATCAACTTTAATAATTACTCAGTCAATGTTAGTCCAGCTGCATGGCTGGTTCACTCCTGTCTTTCCAGTACCTACCACTTTCCACCTCCACATACATCCTTAATGCAGCCACCCTTCAACCTGTCTCCTCCCTGCCCCCATCATTTTTACCCACTGAAATTCTACTCTATTCTCACGCTATATACTTGTGAAGCTTTTCTCAATTCTGTCCCACTTAGAAGAATCTTCCCCACTTATGAATTGAAATTTTACTTGTTTTGAATTTTGGGGTACTTATTGCATAGTGTCTTTTACACTTGAGTTTAACTACAGGCCATGTAGTATTACGGGAAAAATATCATTATACCCTAGAAAATAGAAGAAAAGTTCATTTTTTAATGAGTGAGTATGCTCAATTTTGCAAGGTTGTTCAGGACAAAGGTGGGAACATTTATTAGAAACTACTGCCAAGCTAGTTTGATATTTTGGTCTGCACATTTGAAACTGTGGTTTTCAAAATACACACGAACTAAAATATATTTATCTCTGATTCTTCTGCAGTTTTGTTTCCAAAGAAGAAAGTTTTCCCTCAACATAAACATTTTAAATTCATATGCTTGACCCTGTAAGGCTAAACAATCCGTAGATGAAAGTTCTCCCCATACTACTAAAATTTTTAGGTAGACGCAATGGAAAAGATGGTCATGTACAAATTTGGGGAACTTTTAAATATTATTATCACTAACTATTTTTGTGGCTTCAATAAGCCAAACATGGGCGAAGTGTATACAAATGCATTTATGGAAGAAAAACCAGCCAAACTTTGGTTTAAAAAAAAAATGATTTCTCTACAGACTTCCAGAGTAAGAGTTTCATTCTCAGGATAAAAACTGACCTGAAGCATGCAGCTCTGAGTCATGAGCTCAGATCGTGTCTTTTTTGTGGACGAGCCTAGAAGCTAGAAACTAAAAATGACTGTAAGTACACTGATGAAAATTTGCTTCAGGCAACCAAGTGCAAGAGTGGTGGCAAATCCATTTTTTTTTTTCTTCTTGAGTTTTGGTGCTCTCTCATTTCTTACAGGTAGCTAGAAGATTCTTCTGTCAAACTACTAGAACGTGCTGATGAGCCCAAACCCTTCTAGACTCCAATGGGCAGTGTCACGGATTAGACAAAATCCTGGACCACACATCTGAAGGCTCAAGTTGGAATCCTGGCATTGCTGCTTACCTGCATTTCACTTACTAGCATACTGTGCCTCAACCACTGTGCACAAATCGCCTTTACAGCAGATGCTTCACTATACCCTAATCATATGCCTCTCTCCTCAACAAGCTCTAAGCTCCTGGAAGTGGGAAACTTTTAATTTTTGTCTTGCAGCCCCAGGGCTTCACACTGCCACAAAACACAACCATATTTTGTTGAGCTGAAATAATTAAGTACTTATCTGTAGAAAGAATGACAGATTTTGGTAAAGTCACAATCTCTCAGATCTTTAGTTTGTGCTTTTCTAAATTATAGATTTAAAAAAGTAGATAACATTTATTTTGCAGGATTGTTGTATGGAATAAGAGCTCATATGAAATGATATAATATATATGAAATGATAAAGTCATTCATATATATTAGGCACCCAGTAAAGGTTTTATTCCATCCTAAAATAGGAATAAAAATCCATTGCTGTCAAGTTGATTCTGACTCATAGCAACCCTACAGGACAGAGGAGAACCGCCCCGTAGGGTTTCCAAGGAGCAGCTGGTGGATCAAACTGCTGACCTTTTGGTTAGCAGCCAAATGCTTAAACCACTGCACCACCAGGGATCCAAAATAGGAATACTCCTAAGCAAAGTTTATCTCTAACAATAAAATTCCTCTGGTTTTAGGTTTAAACCATTTTAGGTTTAAATCATTTCTTCTACATGTGTAGTATTGCCATCACCTGGAAACTTGTCAGAAATGCAGATCTCAGGCCCCACTCCAGACCTAAGGAATCAGAATCTGCATTCTGATCTGGGGATCAGGAGATTCTTCCATACATTACAATTTGAGAAGCACTGCTCTAGAAGACAGAAGACTAATAAGGCTCACTTTTTTTATTAAACCTTTTTATTAAACTACCACTAACACATATTTACCAACACAGTAAAAGTACCATTAATTAGATGAATTGAGAAATAAAAAATCACCTTTGATGCATTAAACATGACATTAAATGTTATTTTAGCCTCGTCTTCAACTTTAGAAAACAGCAAGCATAGTTTACAGAAAACTGCAAAGGGTTTGGATTGAAACACAGCTGGGTTAAAATCTTGGATTCAGTATTTATTAGCTTTGTAACTGAGCAAATTCATTAACCTGCTTGATGCTCACTTTCCTTATCTACAAAACAGAGATGAACACTCTCTCAATTCATTGTTGAGATTAACCCTTTTGTAACTCAATTATTTTTTCCCTTTAATTTTTTGTTGATACTATGTGTTTTCAGTAATGGAGGGCATGCTGAATCATTGAGTGTATCCGAATTTTTGGTAGGTAATATGGTTTTTGTTTTATGCCTCATGCCATGAATCATACCCTTGGAGTCCAGAGGTACATATGTGTACCCCTTGTGAACACAAATTACACCTCAGAGTCCAGAGGTACATACATGTACCAAATAAAAAATTTCAAAATTCATGTTTTTCCTACCAAAAATTCAGTGATTCAGCACCACCTCATACCATATCCTGTGAAAACAGTAATCTGTGGCACATGCCTGTTCATTCCATTTCAAACTGTTATTTAGGGCTCTGCATGCCAGTAGCACATACTGTCAATGGAAAGTAAGTGGTAGCTACATATACCACCGGTCCTGAAAAGGAGAAAGTGCTTAATACAGGGTAAGGCTTGTAGTAGGTGCCTAAAAAAAAAAGTCAGTTCCCCTCCCTTACCTGGAATAGTTAAACTACCATTTTGTTCTAAGAATATATTTAACTTATTTTTCTTTAACCAACTTAACTCCCACACATCCATTAAACTCAAGTCCTGAACCCAACCACTCACCTCTTCTACTGCCACCACCCTAGTCCATCCTCTTCCCTGGGTTACTAACAATTGCTCCCTACCTAGTCTCCCTACTTCCTGTCCATTCCCACACAACAGGTAGTGTGACCTTTAAAACTTACAAGGCCCTATATGATCTGGTCTTCATGCTGCCTATCACTGACTCTGTTCCTGTTGCAGTGGCCTCCTCACTACTCCTCAAACATGGCTCTGGGTCTTTTAATTGGCTGTTTGTTTGCTCTGAACATTCTTCCCCTTTTTCCCAGATAGTCATATGATTTTCACCCACACTTCATTCAGATCTCCACTCAAAAAGCATCCATCACAGAGACCTGCACTGGAGAAGCTATCTAAAATACAATCTCTCCCCATCCTCAGTCAATCAATCACTCTCTGACACCTAATTTTCATTTTTCTTTGCATTTTAAACTATCTGACACATTATTTATTTGTTTATATTTTATATTCTTATCATCTAGAAGAGTGCCCAGCACATAGTAAGTACTCAATACCTGTTGAGGGAATTAATGAACTTTTGCCTCTTTAAAGAAGTCTTCCTTGCCCTCCCTCTCTTAATGATTCATGTGTTTGTTCTTACTTCCTCAGTACTCAGTGCATACCTCTGCCATAACATCTATTGTTTTTACATGGAAAAAGTCTGTCTTAACTTGACTCTGTAATCCCAGTGACCATCACAGTGCCAGTACAAGATAGGTCATTTGATATTTGTTGAATGAATGGTTTAGTACAATTGTCTCAAGGTAAAACTAACTATAAGACTTTGTTAAAAATCATTTTCCTGCTCATCACGTTACAGCTAAATGAACTTCCCAGAAGAAAAGGCCAAGTATAAACTCAGAGAACTTTCTAATATAAAACTTAGACTTTTTTAAGTGCATCTTGAGTCTTTTAGATTTTAACTTGATGAAAGAGCTTAGAGTTTTAGTAAGAACTTTATTTATAAAAGATTGGCTTTCTGAAAAGTTTTATTGGAGTGAAAACCAAATAGCTCATTTATACTTCAGATTGTTCAAATAAATGAACCACCTCCTTTTAATAGAATTTTAACTTAAAACAAGTTTTACTACCTCTTGGTCACCAGGAGTCAGAACTGAGTTCGCAATGTCTTTTTTTTTTTTTTTAATCCTATTAACATCAAAAGAAAATATTATTTTGGAAAACTCTATTGTTAGAAGATTTTATTTTGTTTCACTCATGCTATATATGGTAGTCTATGGATATCAGTTTTAAAGAATGAGCATCTTAATCTTTCACACAAATATTCCTCCTATGAGTCATAAAATTATTGTAGCAATAGAGTAACCAGAAGGATTTAGAAATCAGTGTGAAAGACAAAATAATATTCCAACACTTATCAAGAGAAGAAACAAAAGATATTTGATTTAGTTCTTAAATGCAAATAATTTAACCTCTCTCTTTCTTCTGACTCTAAAGCTCAGCGGAGTTCCCAAAAATCTACAAATAATCACTGCAGAAAAGCTGAACACAGACATTTCTATATTTAAGCACAACCATCTAATAATAATTCATTTTACTAAGCGAGCTGCTGGCAATGATACTAATGCTTCTAAATTTTTTTCTTTATATTCTTTAACAACATCTTACTCTTCTAAATTAATCTACTGGTTAAAATAGAAGTAAGTATCCTTTTCTTCTACTTTATTAGGTTTGGTTTGGTATTTACACCAAAATCCTATTAACTTTCAGAAATCAAATGAACTTTACTTTTCCAAATAATTCAATAACTTCTAATAGATTTAAAAAAAATTATTTATGTTCTAAGATCAGGTGAAGAGAACTCAATAATTTTGAATTTCTATATCTCTCTCCCTGCTTCAGAAGATAACTTCTAAAATAGAGCAAAGAGGATAGGAAAAAAATAATTTACGTGAAATAATCATGTAAGTAAACATATGAACACAGTACTCCCTAACACATTTGAGATTCAGATCATTATTTTGAATATCATCGCTCTCAAATTGAAATAATTTAAAAAAACAAATATAAAACTTATAAAAAATACTAATTTGAAGCTACTGAAAACAAAATAACTCTATATACCCACCTCTCAACATGATTAATTTGGGTTTATTCAACAGAAAAATGAAGAAATTAGTACTTTAAAAGTGTTATATATCATACATGCCAATATGTAAAGTAATATATAAAAACACACACCCCAACTGCAGATTTACTTAGTTTGAAGTCTTTGTTGATAAATGTTTGTGGGGGATGGGGGGGATCTTACTCTGGAAGCTTATTTTAGAAGCCCAGCTGGGTGCTCATTGCACAAGGAATGGCCATTTCTCAGCCAACATTCATTGTTGTGTTTGCCAAGTAATTCTGCATTGGCCAGGTATCCTGAGTTGAAATATTTTTTAAATAAAAAATTATGACTGGAATCAGTTAAATCAAGAAAGACCCCCAGTGGAGAGGGAATGAAAGACTCTAACTGACCATCAGAGTAAAATAAGGGTCATTAGCGGTCCCTGTGTGGCACAAATGGTTAAGTGCTCAGCTATTAGCCCAAAGATTGGTAGTTCAAATGCATCCAGTGGCACCATGGAAGAAAGGCCTGGCAATCTGCTTTTGAGAAGTCACAAAACCCTACGAAGCAGTTCTACTCTGCACACATGGGGTTGCCATGAGTTGGAATTTACTTGATGACAACTAACAACAACAACAGCTGCCCTGGCGTGGGTTGACTGATTTATCATGTAGCAAGGTCAAGAATCCATCAGATGAAAAGAGTGCTATGTATGGAGCATCAACGTGTTTAATAAAAACGTTTAGAAGAACTCTTATACTAAAGAAGACTGCAAGCTAATATCATTTGCAACTTGACTGAACTTTATTATTGAATGATTGTATCTATTTCACAAAGAAATAGTTTCATATCTTCATATTCCCCATATACTGTTTACATCTTTTATTAAAATGAAATGGATGGTCAAAAAAAGGATTGATCTTTATTTTAAATAAGAAAAACGGAGGTTGTTTCCATATTACCAACCATTTTTCAGGAACTTAATCATCAAATAAAACAAGACACAAACTATACAGAACAAATAGAGCTTCTTAAGGACTTGTTATGTTGATTCTGGATTATTATGCTCTTGCTTTTCCTATTTTCCCTTTTCCCGTGGCCAACTCTTCTTAATTTACCTGAACTTTCAGATAAGGGGAAAAAGCAGCAATTTTGGTTTAGAAAACAATATCTGGGATAGGTGCTTGAGAGTAACTAATAAAATGCATCATCTATCTCTTCATTGTTTTGACATCGGGCTTTATTTGTTTTATTCCCATTTTGATTCTCCTTAATGTAGCCTTGTTCCACATATTATGACTTCAAATTAACAACTTCTATCTAATAAAAAAAACTTCCAGAAGAATCAGGAAAATTTTCACTTATGTAAAAGAAGAAAAATGTATTTATGTTTAACACTGTATCATTTATACCAAATAGGGAATCTTTATGTGAATCTAAAAGCCAGAAGATAACTCACTACTTGGATAAGAGCCAGTGACCCAAATTTGAGGATACAGAACTTGTAGAAATAAACATAGTTGCAAACACAATGTGGTAACACATTTTAAAAATCATTTTAAATGAAATAACAGTGGCTACCAGTTACAGTAAATGGATTAAATTTTAAAATATCAGATCATTTATCTTTTAGCTATGCAATATACTATACTAAGCACTGTATATTACTAAGAATTGCTAACTACATACCAATCACGTTCTATAGATTGTATCATTTAATTCTCATAATACCCCATGAGTCTGGTGTTATTATTGTTATCCCCATTTTCCAAGTGAAGAAACTGAGGCATAAGTAGATAACTTGTCCAAGATCTTGGAGCCAATAAGGGGCAGAGGTGGGATTCAAACCCAAGTTGATCTAACTTTAAGAGCCCTTGATCTTAAGCACTATTCTAAACGGTCTTGCACTTACTTAGCTGCAAAGGTGAAAAGTAGAACTTCAAAGTTCATGAACTACAGCACATGAAATAGGAATCATAAACTCCTAAAACCTGTTGCCAGCCCGGCAACTTCTCATTCATCCTTATGTCTAGTCTCTCCCTGTGCTTTTTAAAGTTAAAAATGGTATATCTATGTTTTAGCTATCATTGTTACATTTCACATCTATTCTCTACCTGTCATTTTCCTTGGCAACACTCACTCTTTCCCACTTGGATTTTTATGCTCTGGAATAGATTACATAAAGCAGGAGTAATGTGAACGGTAAACATTAAAGTGGCTCTATACTACTCACCTTACTTGGTTCCGAACATTTTTCCCCACTGCAGTGCTTACACATTCCTCTAACATGCATCACCTTTCTCAATCAAGAGGGTAAATGCCAATGTGCTTCTGATTTTAAAACATAAAAATAGTGAATCCCTTAAACATACCTATAACAAGACATTTTGGCTTTGGACTATTATCAAAGGTACCTAAAAAAGCAGATGGATGGGTTAATTGATTTTGCTAATTTAAATCAAGGCTTATGATTTTTAATGGTCCTAAATAGTTGCCGAGGGCATTGATGGTTCAGTGGTAGAATTCTTGCCTTCCATGTGGAAGACCCAGGTTCAACTCCCAGCCAATGCACCTCATGCATAGCCAGTGGAGGCTCACATGTTGCTATGATACTGAACAGGTTCCAGCGGAGCTTCCAGTCTAAGATGGACTAAGAAGAAAGGACTGGTAATCTACTTCCCAAAAATGAGCCATTGAAAACTCTATGGATATCACTGACTTGTACATGTAGAATCGTGAATTGGTATACGTTTTTGCTGTATTCTCAACAACAACAAAAACAAAATAACGTCACTGAATAATCTGTGTAGAAATTGTTAAATGGGAACTTAATCTGCTGTGTAAACTCTCACTGAAAACACAATATTATTTAAAACAAAACAAAACAAAAACCTATGGAACACAGTTCTACTTTGACATACATGGGGTCACCATGAGTCAGGGTCAACTTGACAGCAGCTAACAATAACAACAAACAGTTACCAGCCCTTTGGCGTCCAGTTATTTCTGGACCATCACAGGGTACGCTTTTTTGACTTTATTGTTGCTTTAAGACTCAGCAATCATTTAGGCTGGTGTTAACAAGCAACTACCAGATATATACATACATATATATATATATATGTATATGTACATCTCTCACACAAACAGAGTCTACTAAAGGAGAAGTATCACTTCTCTCCCACAAGTCCTCATCTTCTAATGTCTAACACAAGAATGACTGTTTATCTAATTCTCGATATGTAAAAAAAAACCACTTATATAGATCTCCACCATGCATCAAAAGGCTAGTAAATTAATGTACTGTAAGTATAATACATTTAATGTAACTTTTAAAGGGCAATCACCTCAAGTAATCTTTTAATAAGTTTAAAATATAAAACAGAATAGTACCATTATCTTACTGAACTATTCAAACTTCTTTTAATTTACTTATTTTACTTTCTTTTCCCCATCTTTCAAATTCCTTTCACCAAGTTCACTGCCATTTCCTTGTCAATTCAATGGCACAGTTCAAGAATATAAATGAATCTTCTTCATAGGATGCAGTCAGTCTTGCCTGTGGAACCCTTTCGAGGGTGCATCTTTGTTTTGGGTGATTTCTCAGTTGTATATATTTGAAAACTTGGCCAATTACAAACCACAAGTCTCTAGTAATGAAATTCATCATTTCAACCTCATATTTTGAAAAAGGACTTGTAAAAACAAAATTAGACTCTTTGATCATTTTTTGCTAAACCAAATTAGACTGAACAAAAGAAATGGGATTTCATACAAATCATAGAATTGTAAAGAATCTTTAAGGATAACTCAGCCCAGCCAACCATTAAAAATTATGCAGAAAACAGGTTTGGGGAGTCAATAGAAAATGACAGTATTTTAAGTAAAGCGGTCTGATTAGAAACAAGAATCAGAGAACACAAAGCTAGAATCAAATGTTTAAATGAATAGATTTCTTTCTGAAAAAAGAGCAAAACTAGGAAGTTCTTATTAAAATAATTAATGATAAAAATGTAAATCAAGTTACATTTAGCTTAACACAGTAAAGTGTTTTAAAAGAGCTGTACAGCATTCTCTTATATCTGAAGGCCTCAGATTAGCAGAGTCAGAAGGCATTCCCTTTAGGGTGTACATTTTCTGTAGATACCCTGCTACCTCGAAACCACATTCTTCTAGTTATTGTAAATACCCTCCAAGTTCTCTTTGATTACTGTCTCTAGGCTCCAAAAACACCTTTAAAGGTCATTCATTTTTCAAGCTCAGAGGAGTATCACTTTTGCTGCTTTTCTCACAGAAATAAAGTCATTTCCAAATTCTGTACAATCCTTGACTGAGTGACAGTAAGATCATTTTCTCTTAAAGCTATTTCAGAAACCATGTTACCTCACTTGACAGTGTACAGCCGCCAAGCACCATGGCTGCTTTCCAGATGGAGAAAGAGAAGCCCCTAGGTTGAAACCTTATTACCATGACACTATAGCTATAATTTTATGTGAATGACATGAGGTATATCAAGATTACAGTCCCCATGACATTCATTCCAAAGCATTCTGATACCATGTAGAAGTCCTCTATTTATTCTTAAACTTCCACCGAAATTGAAGAAACAAAAGACAAGTGAACGCACATAATCAGAGTAAAAAGAGGCAGATGTTATCAATAGCCTCAGCAAGGATTTGACAGTCAAGCCTCCATTTCTATCTGTGACCAAATTCACAATAATTCAGACTTAAATTAGCACCATGCTTAGAAATTTCAGGTATACTTAACATCTTACTCTCATATTGAAACTTTTGGTGACTCCTTTTCTTTTTCAGGACCCAATTTAAAAAAAAAAAAAAGCTTTTTGGCTTTACCTTACCTGTCACATACTCTCTTCCTTTCCTAGCTCATTATACTGACTGACCATCTCCATTAAAAGCAACGACCTCTCTCGAAAAATTCTCTCCTCTTTAAGGTACAGTGTATATATTATTAGAAATAAACCACCCTTAAACAAACATTATCTGCACACCCACCACCTTCAGTATAGGCAGTTCTCCAGAATATCCACTGTAGTATTTTCAAATAGCGCCTCCAGTGCAGTGGATAAGTGCTCCACTGCTAACCGAAAGGTCAGCAGTTCGAATTCACCAGACGCTCCCAAGGAGAAAGATGTGGCAATGTGCTTCCATAAAAGGTCTGCAACCTTGGAAACCCTATGGGGCAGCTCTACTCTGTCCTACAGGGTCGCTATGAGTCAAAATCGACTCGACAGCAGTGGGTTTTTATTCCCTTCTACTTTCTCTGAGACTTTACTCTGTCACTTATCCTACCCCAGGTTCACATACAGATTAATAAGAGCATGGGTTCTGGAATCCCATCTCCCAAGCTAAATCCTGACTTCTACCACTTAAAAGTTGTGTAATCTGAGGCAAGTTGTTCAACTTTTCGCCTGTGTGAGGAATGGCCATTATAACGATTAATGAGATAGCACAAAATGACCTTAGCCAAGTTGCGGGGCATGTAACAGGACATTTATTAATTATTATAATTTATACCTTCTAATACCATTTAAATATGTGCAAATCTCTTTAGAGGCTGCTTTTTCTACTTCAAGCTCTTTCCCACTCTCTGCCCCCAACCTCTCTCTTTACACTTTTCTTCCTCTTACTCGTAACTTGTCATAGTTGTACTCCTTGCCACTCCAACTGAAACTCTGCCTGTCAGGCTGTCTCTTTACTAAATACTACTCCAAGTAAGTATACCAACTGAATTATATGCAGTAAATAAAACACATCTTGTATTTCTCAAACAAAATACAGATCTGAAATAAAACATAAACAATTATTTTTTAAACCCACCAAAACCAATTTGGTATATAAACTTTCATTTTAAACATAAATTTGAGCCCCAAAACTTTCACATTCTTAGACCATTTTATCATAAAATTTAATAATAATAAAGCAATATTTTTTAAAAATCACAACGATCAACCTTGTTGGATACAAAATGCCTACCTTCTCAAAATAAGATTTAAATTAATGAGTTATTTGTTACTAATTTCCTAGGTATACTTTTAGATGGAGCACAACAAAATGAATGACGTCAATCATCTCCTATGGACTATAAATACAGGACAGCTTTCACAACTTTTATTTGGCAACTCGGTAATTAAGAAAAAGTTACTACGTAAAAATATTAGTCAATAAATACATGCATTATTTTCTTCCTTTAAATTTTTTAAGATTTAAATTGTCACATATATGAAACTACAATTCTGAGAATATTCATATTATAATAAGCTAAAATGGAAGATTTAAGGAATTTTTTTTTCAAGAATTTATATAAAGTTTATGACAAGAAACGCTCAATCACGAATCCTGCCTTGCTTTTCATTTTTAGCTCTTAACTCTTTTAGAATTCCAGTGTTCAACCTGTCCAAGGCAAGAGCAGACAGTTATGGAATGGCAGAAACGTTCGATTACATTGGAATCATCTTCAGAGCAGGACATTTCAAAATTTGTGAGCTCTCCTAATCAAGAAGCCCTCCTGTCAACTAACTGTACCACTCTCCCAACTCCCACCAGTCCCCTTCCTAACTGCTACTGTTTAAGAAAATCTACAGTGCAGTTATTAATATTATGCTGATCAGTTTGATGGGCTGTGAAGGAGGAATCCATTAAGGCCACTAAGGCTGCCACTTACTCTTATTGCCGTCTGTGTCCTGAACCAGGGTACTCCACAGCCGGGGATGGGGGAGGGCGCAGCAGAGAGGTCAGAAGCCAGCCCAAACTCTTAATCCCTGATACTTAACATGGGGTTGCATCTTCCCACAGGAAGAGGTACCTTTTCCTAATATGCACAAAAGTACATAATGGGCTGGCCATGGCCCTGAGCCCAACAAGCAAAGGAGAAAGATGTCATATAATATCTAACTAGGAAAGGGGAATGCGCTAAACTTGTAATTAGTACCTACTCTGTACCAGAACTGTAATAAGGCTCTACTCACATTAATTTCCTTGAATGTTTTTCTCTCTATCGTAAGGGGCGTTGTTATTCCCCTCCCACACCTCCCCTTCTGCAAATGAAGAGAACTACAGGTTTTAAATAGATTGCCAGATAATTAAAAAAAAAAAAAGTTGTTGTCAAGTTAATTCCGACTCATAGTGACCCCACAGGACAGAGTAGAACTGCCCCATAGGGTTTCCAAGGACCGCCTGGTGCATTTGAACTACCAACCTTTGGTTAGCAGCTGTAGCTCTTAACTACTATGCCACCAAGGTTTCCAATAAGCAAGGTACAAACAGGCTTACTTGTGCTTACTTACTAATCTGTAGTGCACAATTTCACCATATCAAAGACTCATATAGCAACCCTAGGCAGGAAAAAATATTACACTCAGGTTTATCTTCTGTGGAAAAGGTGGAGATAACACGAGCTAGACTCGGGGGTAAGAAAGGCTCTTTGCCTTCTAGTTACTCTCAGGGTAGAATGAATTTCTGCTTCAGAAGGTGGAGTAAGAACATCAGAGCTTTGCTTTCTATTTAAACCACAAAAGGAAGAGGGAAACTTCAACTCTAAGGCCTCAGACACAAGAAAACAGCAGAAGAAAACACACACATGTCAAAATTAATCAAGCTAGGAATCTGATACACTCACTTCATAAATGAAACATTAAAAACTGCTAGCTTGCAGTTACTGGCCCTTTATGTATTAACAACTAAACAAGACTGGCAGATAGCACATGTTCTTTTGAAATAAAATACGTCTCCCATATGAAACTGGATGAAAAATAAACATCACCCATGCTCCAGTTTCCTTAAAAGTGTAATTACTATTTTCCACGGAAAGGTTTACCAATGCATAAGCATTACTCCGTGTAATCTAATTACAGCGTCTCACTCACCTGAGGCCGAGTTTATCATATTCTGCTGCACTGGTGGACTGGTGGGGGCTGTAACGTTCATCTGAGAGAGCATGGCCTTCCTGGGGTCCTGCCATGTTGTTGTCTGATCGATGTGACTGAGATAACAAAAGGGAAAAAAAATACAGCTGCATTAGCTAACAGTGATACCCCCTTATCAAAACAGGGTAGATATATGGGTTAATGGGCAAAAGGTTCCAAGTAATTTTAGAAATATATAGTCATGTCATCTTACTGCTCATATCCTTCCACCGTATCAGCCGTGTTTTTCATATTTAAATTACTCAACCTTTACCTTTTAGACCTCACAACTTTGAGATCTGAAAAGTTATGCCTGGAATTTTAAGTGAAGGGAAATCACTTTCACCTAGAATAAAATTGTTGTTGTTAGCTGCCATCAAGTTGCCCCCTGACTCATGGTGACCAACATGCACAACGGAATGAAATGTTGCCCAGTCCTGTATCATTCCCATAATCCGACCACTGTGATCTATTGGCTGGTTTTTGAAGGTAAAGTGCCAGGCCTTTCTTCCTAGCCCACCTTAGTCTGGAAGCTCTGCTAAAGTCTGCTCAGCATCATAGCAACACTCAAGCTTCCACTGACAACAGGTGGTAACTGTGCAGGAAATACATTAGCCAGGAATTGAACCCAGGTCTCCTGCATGGGTATTTTAAATAATTATTGTTGGTATTTTTGTGTGTTGTCGAGTAGACTCCAACTCATAGCAACCCTACAGGACAGAGTAGAACTGCCCCATAGGATCTCCAAGACTGTAATCTTAACAAAAGCAGACTGCCACATCTTTCTTCCACTTAGATAATTATTACCACTTCTAATTCAAAGATAAAAAATAGTTTTTCAAATTAATTGTCTAAAACAATAGTTGCATGACCAAACCCCAAGATTAACAAGAGAGTCATCCAATTTTCTTCTCCTAAAGATAAGAAAGCAGTCAGCTAAGTGCTGAAAGGTTGGCCGTTTGAGTATACCCAGAGGCACACTGGAAGAAAGGCCTGACAACCTACTTCCAAAAACCAGCCATTGAAAACTCTATGGAGCACAGTTCCATCTTGACACATATGGGGTCACCATGAGTCAAAATCGACTTGACAGCAACTGGTTTTTTCATTTCTTGTTAGAGATAAGAATGTCAATTAATATATAATTTTAGGCCTAAAACCATTTTCAAGTAAAACACAAAAAGATGGAAAAGTCTTATTACAATACATAATCCAAGGCCAAAAAAGAATTAAAAACTTAAATTTCTAATCTGAGTTCTCTCTTCTTGGATCACCTCATGGTAAATAACCATGTAAATGGTAAGGAAATGACACTTGGTCATTAACTCTCCTGAAATGAAACTAGAATGCTATCTCATCAATAATTTTATCTTATCAATAACACAGTAAGAAAAAATCATAGACGGGCCAGAATGGATCTTTACTATCTGCTGGAGATGAGAGTAAAGTTCTTTTAGCTCCTAGACAAGCAGGAAGGGGATGAAAATAGGATAAGAATGTGCAAGACTGTGCACAAGAATGCCTAAGAATGGGCAAGATTAGAACACTTCGTAATGCACTGTATCTGTCCATTCAAGGCTACTACAGACCAACTAAAAAGAAGCCCTGGTGGTAGAGTGGTAAGTACTCAGCTGCTAATCAAAAAGTCAGTGGTTCGAACCCACCAGACTCTCTGTGGGAGAAAGATGTGTCAGTCTGCTTCCGTAAAGATTACAACCTTGGAAATGCTATGGGGCGGTTCTGCCCTGTCCTACAGGGTTGCTATGAGTCAGAATCTACTCAACAGCAGTGGGTTTAATGGATAAACACTAAGAGAAAGAAACAGTCTATTTAGTGGAATATATAATTTTTCTTCTCAAGTGCTAACTTAACAGCACCTCTTTCTTTCTTTTTTTTTCTCTACCAGATGTATCTGCTTTTCAGCAATACCACTAACATTTGGTTAGGTCTAGACAATATAAGCAGTACCTTATTCAAGTCTTTCTGTCTGAACATCTTATTCCAAAAGATTAAGTCTCCATCAAGCCCAGCAAGGGCTTATTCCTCCTCCTTTTCAATCCTGCACATGAGTCACTAAACAAATAAAACCATAAAAGTTCTCTGCATATACAGTGCTTCTTATGCTTACAGATACTAGGAATACTCATGTGGCTATTAACAAACTCACAATCAAGGAAAGAAGCTTAAAAAGCTACACAAAGACCAAAATTTAGGAAAATATGTCTCATGATCTGTTGTAATGTTAAGAAACCAGGAAAGGAAATGGCCAGTGATTCATTACTGACTCTTAAGTTTCAGTACAAACGTGTACCACTGCCTATTCCTTGTCTCAAGTACTTTCTTACAATCCCTGACATATTTGAGGGGAGAAGGAGAAGAGAGAGGAAGGTATACTAGAAGCAAGTTCAGAATTCTGACCACTGAAGGTTTTCTCAATATCTAGCAGTGGAAGTCCTCTGAAAACTAAACCACCACAAAAATCATATTAACCCATTTATAATCTTCAGCTCTTGAAGCAACAGTTGCAATCAGATAGAGCTCCACCAGAGGGTTCAGGAAAAGCCATATAAATGGAAAGGAAATGACACCCTGTCTGATGTCATTCTGGTGACTGAAAATGGCAACCACATGAATTGTCCCAAATAGCAAAGCCAATCCATAAATCAGTTCTTAAGTGTTCTTTCCTATATAAATACACCAGGGTTTTGAATATAACGTAGAGAACTCATACTTCTCTCAAAAGATCGATTATTTTGCTGAAATATTACTTACATGTATAAATGCTAAATTTTCCTCTTGAAAAAGCTGTTGAACTTCAGTAAGTTATTTTAGAGCCCTATTAAACTGTGAGATGTTACTTCAAGTAATGTTCCACCTACTTAAAAAAGATCTACACTTTTTTAAGGACGTAGTGGTTGAAGACATGTGAAGAGATAATTGATAGGGTACAGTCATCCTTCAGAGAGTGGGAAGGGACAAGATACAGATATTAATTCTATTAAATTGTAACAAGAAATAAGAAAGAAAGGATGAGGTAGAAGCAAAGTTGCGCAGGTTCCTATGTGATGGCTTCTGCTCACTTAACACAAGAGGACTAAGGATAAGGTGACTGACAAGGCTGGCAGTATTAGTACCTCACTGTGCAAACAGAGAATTGAGGGACTTGCCCAAGGTCACACACTAGTAGACAGGACAGCACCCTGTATCCAGGAATTCTGAAACCAATTTTTATACTGAACATGTATATGAAAATGGCAATACTCAACGTGTAATTTCCTTCTTATATATATTGAATATCTGATATTACACAAACACGTAGGGGGAGTAGTATAAAAAGGCATGTGAAAAGGCTTAATGTGAATTAAAGTACTGGCAATTCAATATCTAGTCCCACTAGAATTATAAACTTCTCGAAGGTGCCTGGTGCATAACAGGGTTCAATAAATAAATAAATAAATAATACGCTGAACTGAATGAAGATAAGCCATGTATTATTCAAGACTGTAGGAAACTAAGTGTTTACATAAAAACTAATCTGAAAAAGGGTTGCAGAAGGAATTTTATCATACAAAATACATCAATTCTAAAAAGTGTCAAACTCTACATAACAGAATCAAAACTACAAACCAAGGAGCTAAAACTAAGGAAAACACATAAAACAGTATTTACATAGTTAAAAATTGAAGAGTCATTATATGTACCATAGAAAATAATTAGAAGACCTAGTTTATCTTGTTCCTAAGGATAGCACAGCTGCTGAACTTACTATAAAGAAAATAGTAAGTGTGAAATTCTACAGCTCCTTCAATACATATAAATAAATTATTCTGTTATTATTTTGGAAAAGAAAGAGTGGTTGGACTTATGACCAAGATAAATCCTATGATTTCACTCTAGAGCAACTAACACTGGGAAACAACAGACATGTCAAAGTTTAGATCTAACAACCATATGATGAAACATATGCAGCTGCACTGTGACCAATGTCTCCTTCCAGCAGCCGTCTCTCCTGCGTATACACAGCCGCCTCTCCCTGTTGGTTTCTGTCTTTTTATTTCACACTGCAGAATCTGGCCTTGCATATTAGATGACTTAGCAAAATGTATACAGAACCAAAAACAAAGGGCTGAAATTCTGAAGTGAACCATTAGAAAATCGACTTTGCATAATTCTACAAGTTAATGAAGACAATGGTAATTAGAAATATTTAAAGAGCTTAATATCCTCCTATGAGATGTTTAAGTCTCGTGAAACTCAAACCTGGGCCTTGAACACGCAGGGGTTCTGATCTTACAAAGAATAATGATATTACGTTCACTTCTACTAATTACAGGAAAAAACCATAAGAAAACTAAATGTGACCTGAAGCTACAGTAGAGAGATTCAAAGATCTCATCCTCTCAAGGACAGAGTTCTGCAGGGAGGATGATGACATGTCATTACTGCTTGGGTCTCTCACAGAGTTGGGAAAAAATCACTTTAAACCCCCCACCCACACACACACACACAAATTCCAACAGCCTTCTTTACAGAAATGGAAAAGCTAATCCTCGAATTTACATGACATTGCAGAACCCCAGAGACTATGACTCAGAATTGAAGCCACTCCCAACGTCCACCTTTCAGCCAAAGATTAGACAGGCCCATAAAACAAACAATAACACACGGGACGAACTTGCTTCTTAGTTCTATCAAGTATACAAGATCAAAAGGGCAACACCTGCCCAAAAACAAATACCAGAAGGCAGGAAGGGACAGGGAAACTGGATGAATCGACACAGGGAACCCAGGGTGTAAAGGGAAAGGGGGAGAGTGCTGACACAATGCAAGGATTGCAAACAATGTCACAAAATAAACTTGAGAATAAATTTTTGAATGAGAAATTAATTTGCGATGTAAATTTTCACCTAAAGCACAATAAAATTAGAAAAAAAATGATATGAAATCGCAAGGGGCCCTGAATAGACAAAATAGTCTTGAAAAAGAAGAAAGTAGGAAGACTTACACTTCCCAATTTCAAATTACTGCTGTTGTTGTAGGTGCCGTGGAGCTGGTTCCAACTCATAGGGACCCTATGTACAACGGAACGAAACACTGCCTGGTCCTCCACCATCCTCACAATCATTGCTATGTTTGAGCCCACTGTTGCAGCCATTGTGTCAATCCATCTTGTTGACAGTTTTCCTCTTTTTCACTGACCTACTCTACCAAGCATGACGTCCTTCTCCAGGGACTGATTCCTCCATATAATGTGTCTAAAGGACGTGAGATGATGCCTCGCCATCCTCACCTCAAACTACTATAAAGCTATAGTAACCAAAACAGTCTGGTACCGGTACAGTGATAGAAATATAGACCAGTGGAATACAACTGAGAGCCCAGAAATAAACTCATACATCTACAGTCAACTGATGGTCAACAAAGGTGCTAATTTCCCATTGATTCAATGGGAAAGAATAGTCTCTTCAATAAATGGTGCTGGGAAAGAATGAAGCTGGACCCATACCTCACGCAACGTACGAGAATTAATTTAAAATGCATCAATGGTCTAAATGTAGAAACTGAAACCATAAAACTCTTACAACAAAACATAAGAGTGATGCTTTGGGACCTAGTTTTCGACAATGAATTCTTAGATATGACACTAAAAGCACAAGCAACAAAAGTGAAAACAGATAAATTGGACTTAATCAAAATGAAAAACTTCTGCATATCAAACAATTTTATCAACAAAGTGGTAGCAAAAAAATGGTACAGCTGATACGGAAAACAGTGAAATAAGTCAGTCACAAAAGGACAGATGATCCCACTTATATGAAATTTCTAGCAACAGGCAAATGTATAGAGACCAAAATTTATTAGTGGTTATGAGGGATGGGAAGAAGGGGTCAATGGGATGTCTGCTTAGGGGGCACTGAGCTTGTTAAGAGTGACAGAAAAATTTTGAATTGAATAGTGGTGATGGTTGTGTAACATGATGAGTATAATTAATGTCACTGAATTATAATGTAAAAAATGTTGAAATGGCAAATGTTTTCATTATATATATATACATATATATACCCCAAACCAAACCAAACCCACTGCCTTCAAGTTGATTCCGACTCATAGCGACGCTACAGGACAGAGTAGAACTACTCCATAGGGTTTCCAAGGAGCGCCTGGTGGATTCCAACTGCCGACCTTTTTTGGTTAGCAGCTGTAACTCTTAACGACTACGCCACCAGGGTTTCCATATATAAAACTCCAATAAAAATAAAAACCTCCAATTATATTAAGGTTAAGCGATCCAAGGGCTGTTGCTGTGTGCTGTCAAGTTGATTCCGACTCACAGTGACCCTACTGGACAGAGTAGAACTGCCCCATACGGTTTCCCCAAGAGCGGCTGGTGGATTTGAACTGCTGACCTTTTGGTTAGCAGTCTAAGCTCTTAACCACTTTGCCACCAGAACTCCCAATCCAAGGGGAGCAATGCTGGGATTTAAACTCAGAACTGAAAGATGAATAATCTGCACCCTTTCTGCTACATCAGACTTCCTCTAGTGTTGTGAAGACATTTTGGGTGTTTTTTAGATTTCTGAAGACAACCTACCTCTACACCACCTCTCCTCCCCCAACTCTCTGAATAATTAAATGCAAGGAAACAGGAATCTCCTCTGGAATAACACCCAGCTGACTAAAAACTCAGAATCACACATCTTTTGCATCTCTCTCATTCACAAACAAAGGGAATGTGGTAGATGAGAAGTTCCCAGGGCTTTTAGATGGGACCAATGATAGAAGAAAGATCCTACAGACAAGTTCCCACATACTAGATACACGTGCTGCTTCCTCATTGAAACCTTGGGATTTTACCGTGCAAGAGAAAGTTGCCAACTTCTGTTAACTGCTCTCAGGATGATGTGGCTCTTCTGAGGAGCCAGTGGCAGCAGATAATAAAAAGAGATCAGACAATCTGGTGTTGGAATGTTGTGAAGCAGAGACTGAGCACAGTCAAGACTTCCTTACCTTCACAGGAAACCTATCATAATGGTTCTCATTCACTTCTCAAAAAGATCTTCCCTTAATAAATGAGGGCACGGAGGTTCAGAAAGATACAGTAATTGGCTTTCAACAACACTCTAGTAAATGGTATAGCCACTTTAAGCTTCTAGCTTAGTGCCCTTTTCATTCTATTTTATTGGCCTCTAAGTAGAAAAGCATTTTCTAAAATGATAATTTGCCACTCTAGCAAAGAGAATTTTTACAAGGAATATAATGAGAAAAAGGAAGCAGAATACTTTTAAATGCTTCCTTTTTTAATTCATTAACTATTAGGACTAATCCAGAACTAGCAAATGAGCTCTGCCATCAGAACAGAAAGCATCTTTATCACACAAAATACATAACCATTTCAGGACATTAATGACTGGTAATTGAGGGCACTGGTAAAGAGATATATTAGTTACAGGGCTGTTATGTTCACTATTGCTACCTCTTTAAATTGGTGGTTGACAGCTTTAAAAAGTTATCCTGGTTTTAGTCCCTCCTACTTTGCTCAGGACTTTAGAAACATCGATCTCTAGCACTAACATAAATTAAGATGCAGACATCATAACCTGCAAGCTGCTTCTCTGTTTAGGTGTTGTCTTCTTGCTATATTGTAGTACTCAATTCCCCACAAAAATATTGGTTTCAAAGACCATCTCTTAAACTATCTCTAAGAGTCTACCGGAGCCCTGGTGGCATAGTGGCTAAGAGCCCAGGCTGCTAACCAAAAGGTCAGCAGTTGGAATCCACCAGGCACTCCTTGGAAACCCTATGGGGGCAGTTCTACTCTGTCCTATAGGGTCACTATGAGTCGGAATGGACTCAACAGCACACGACAACAAGAAGAAGAGTCTACCACAAGGGATTTTCCCTACAGTTTCCTGCAACATATATAGTTATACTAGCATGTAAGAAAATTACAGGTTTTAACAGTAGTGAATGCATTCTGGAAGTGAGGCATAGAGAGATGGCTTAGACAATCTAGGTTATTCTTAAAAAAACAAAAAAAACTTTATGAAATAAGTGTTCTCAGCTATATAAACTTCATATAAATCTTTGATTTTTTTGAAGCAGCTACCAAATTTCTTGAGGCCACTGTTCTTCCTCAGGTAATCTTTTTTTCCTACTGGCCCACAAGACACCTAATTTCTGCTTAATCTTTTAAAGACCCAAATCTGTAGCCCCTCCTTTTAAAAGCCTCATCTGGAGAACAGTGAGAAAGGTCAGGCAGACATCCAAGCTCTGCCAATGACAAGCTGGGTCGTAGCGGCCGGTCATTTTATCAATCTGTTCTGTCTTTAGTAAAATGGGAGTAATCTTATTTACTTACTTCCCAGGGTTGTGACAATTAAATTCAATAACATATAAAAAAGCAACCAGCACTGCAGCTCTTGGTACACAAAAGGCCCTCAAACGTACGTCCTGACTTCCTTCCTATGCTAGTTAAATATTTAAAATAGGAAAAACTTCACAGTGCATGAGCCAAGACAAGAAAGTGTTTAAGAATGAGATCAGACTCAACTAAGTGAGGATGACAGCTCCAGAGCTTCAAGCACTTTGAAAAGGAATTTGGTTTTCACCTGATAGGTGATGAAAAGATGCAGTAGGCAGACCTACAGATCTACAGGTTTTGGGGGCAGTGAATAGAAACAATAAAAATGTTTCTGGACCATTAGTTCAACCTGCACAGAGCTACCAGTTTAAAGTAATAATAAACTAGAAAAGAAACCATGCATATGTAGACATACTGCCTTCTACAATAATCTCCTCCTTCCTATAACCAAATGTCTCAAAATATTAATTATTGAAAACTTCTCCATACAAATTTTTTTTACTTAAGCCATAAAATGGTCAACTGTGTCAACCTAAACTAAGGCAAATTATAAGCAACATTTCTTATTTGCCAGCCAAAGTCTAAATTTTAAAGTCTTAAATAAATTCTAAGATGCTCTTCAAATTTTTGGTTGTGCTTGAGTTTTATTATCAAATACCAAAAAAACAAACCTGTTGCCATGAAGTCAATTCTGACTCACGGTGACCCTATAGGACAGAGTAGAACTGCCTCATAGCGTTTCCAAACCTTTACGGAAGCAGACTGCCACATCCTTTTCCCATGGAGTGGCTAGTGGATTCAAACTGCCAACCTTTTGGTGAGCAACCAAGAACTGTGCCACCAGGGCTCCTGTATTATCAAATACTGACTATGTAACCCTTAGATAAGCAACATCATAGTGGGAAATGGGTTTTATGGTGATACAAAAACATTTATGACTTGTATCTACCCTCACTGTATAGGACTAATTTTTTGCTGTTAATTAGTGAAAAGTATTAGAGAATTAAGCTAATTTAGTAAAATATTTTTAGTGATTAACATGATCCTGATACTGACAGTTTAGAAATGTCAAGGAATAGATAAGTAATAATTCACTTATACTCCTTATACTCCTGCGTTTGGTAATCAGGCCAGAACCACTGATAACACCTTGGGGCTTGTTCGAAAGGTAGAACCTTAGGCTGCACTCCAAACTACTGATTAAGTATCTGCAGTTTAACCAGATCCACAGGTGATCTGTATGCACGTTAAAGTTTAAGAAGTAATTTTTAGTTACCAATTCAACATACCCCTTTTTGGCCTTTATTCAAAACTGTCACCTTCACAGTAAAAATAGATTCAGGCACTAAACTACTTTACTATGGCTTCTAATAGTGATGTCCAAGCATTTATATGTTAATATACGTATTATTTTATTATAAATTACTTTATTTCTCCTCTATATTACATTATGATATAATGTTGATTTTTTTTTTTACATTATGTAATTAAATTAGATGAGTCCTTGGTGGTGCAAATGGTTAAGTGCTCGACTACTAGCCTAAAGGTGCCACCCAAAGGCACCTCGGAAGACAGGCCTGGCGATCAGTTTCCGAAAGGTCACAGCCTTCCTAAAGGTTTCAAAAATCTAGTTGTCAACTTATAAAATGCTGTAATTTTTTTGTTAAAAATCTAGAACTACTATCAGTAAAAGTTGTTATAAACTTAAGTCTAACCACGTTGTTATGAACTTAAGTCTAATGACTGTAAGGATGGCGCAGGACTGGGCAGTGTTTCCTTCTGTTGTACATTGGGTTGCTGTGAGTTGGAACTGACTTGATGGCACCTAACTACAACAACAACAATCATATTGTCTGTATGCTTTATCCCTTTCTTATAGTCTACTTTTGAAAATGTTTTCCTTCTAAAGCAAAAAACCTATAAAACCTACTTTTCACAAAATCCTGGCAGTATAGTCTGAAGTTGTTTGTACTTGCGCACAGCTACCTAACAAGCTGTTCCCTGCCAACTCTGCCAAGATTCTGTGACTTAGATGGCACAAATTAGCTGTTTACTCAAAGTAGGTGTAAGAATTTAACAATATAATCGACAAACTTTATGAACGGAACTTTTTTTTTTTAATGCAGATGTCAAGGATTTTTAATGTGCTAACACACCTTTCAGACTTTTCCACAGTGTTGCAATAGAGGAAATGCAAACATAAATAAATAAATAAAACTTTGGCAAGAGTGATCTGCTCAGACACTGATAAAATGTGTCTTTGTAAACTCACCTCCGCTGTCTGGGCTTGTAACTGAACTATATTAGGGGAACTGCTTGAAATTTCTTTTTTTTTGTTCAAAGAAAGATGAAATGATAGAAATATGCTCTGCCTTTATGCCAGACACATCTGGACAACCAAACCCCTATCATCCCTGAAGAAAGAGAGAAAATTTATAGTTGAATATATGCAAGACCACAAAACCTAAGTATCTAGTAATGAGAAGCCAAGTAACCAAACTAAAGGATTCTTTTTATTAAGAAAAGTTGACTTTTAGGAAACAAGAATTAAGATAAAACTGGGAAATGGAATAATGTAAACTGGGTGTGAAGAATGTTTTAATTTTTCTGCTGCTATTGCTGTCAGGCCCTCAAAATCCTATGATAGCAGGACTGGTTCTAAAATTTAGTAGGGTGGGCAGTCGGCCCAGATTTATTGCTCACTTATCAAGCCCATGTTTGTTGTGCAAGTGTTATTTATAGAGTCACATGCTAGAGGCTGTTCCCAAGCTAGCTAAATCTACAGGCTTAATTGACTCTAGGAACAATGCTACATTGTTCAATCTAATCCTTCTATGAGCTACAGTTCCTAAGCCAAAACCATATACTTTTTAAATTTGTATACTTCTACCACGGACTATTTTTAGATCCCTCAAAAATTGAGATATGCATTATACTATAATTCCGTGATAAGGATGAGAAGACTTACACTTTGCCTCTACAGTAAGACAGTTTTTCTATTACCAGAAATCAAAATCTAACATTGAAATACTTAGGCTCTCACTAAGGGTTCTTAAAAAAGAGTTAAAATTATGAACAAGTGTGGGCAGAAACATTTAAAAACAAGTGTGAAAACTGACTACACAAATTGTACACCACACTGTAATCTAACCCTACAGCCTTAGGTTATATAAAATTAAAACTTGCTCAAAAGTATGAAATCAATTTAAACACAACTTAACCACGCTGCCATATAAGGCTGACGTGCTTATATACGGTTCCCCTTGGAGATGACTGTTCCCTAGGAAGGCGTGAGGTAGTAGAACAGTCATGAGAACAGTGCTAAAGTTCAAGTGGAGACTTCCTGAAACAAACACAGTTCTCTCAATCTCCATCCCACATGGCTTTTAGCTACTGGGTTATTCTTTAACCACCCATGAACACTGTGACCTAAATCATATATGGACTGATTAACATGTAATGTATGACACATAGTGAGTAATGAGTAAAAGTGATTTTCTTTCTGTAACGTCATAATGACTGAGAACATTTTTCCCCAAAAGTTCAAAAAATGTATTATTTGTCCTTATTTCATGATATAGAAAATGACAAATGTCATAATTACATTTTTCTTTACTTCTTTAAGAACATGAATTAAGACTCATAGCTGTATTAATAGAACAAAGACCAGAATTCAAGTTCCTTGATTCCCAGTCATTAGGTCTACCTATCTCCTCTCATGTAACAGTCACTTTAATTTAAAAGGAGCCTGGTTAAGAGCTTGGCTGCTAACCAAATAAATAAACCAAATAGTTGGCCGTTTTAATTCACCAGCCACTCCCTGGAAACCCTATGGGGCAGTTCTACTCTGTCCTGTAGGGTCATTATGAGTTGGAATCGACTCGATGGCAAAGGGTGGGTTTTAATTTAAAAACATAAAAGAAAGGAAAAAAAATCAGTGGCAGAAATATGAACCTCCCCCCAAAAAGAAAAGAAACACCTCTGAGAAATTTTAAGTCACACAAAGTCTAGTATAAACATTTTTCAAAATGTGGTCCTCAAACCACTTGCATCAGAATTACCTGGGAGCTTATTAGCTCCTGAGTGATTTTTAAGCACAATAAAATGGGGGAGTATTGATGAAGCAATTTAATATATTCTTTCATAATCTGCAATCCTTACAATAATAAGGCATTTATTTACCCAAATGAGCCAGATGAGCAATCCAACCTCTTCAAAAGATCGTTGATGATTTTCTCATGTTCCAATGTTTTGCTTAAACTGATTCCTGGGCAAACACTATTTTAAATGGAACTACTAAGTAAGTGTCAGATACCACAAGAAATGAACTTCTTAGGCATGTTTAAAGACCTTGGTAATATTAGTCTTTCATTTTATAATTGTCAGTCTAGGAGTGGAAAACCAACTGTGAAGATAAGGAAACAAAATGTGTTGAGTACCAAGTCTGACCTTGTTTGCAATGATACAACTTAAAGCCCAAGGCCCTCAATGAAGGACCAGGAAGGGAGACAAGTTTAGGAAGCCATACCAAACCATAATCAGCCTTCTATAGCCCCATCAGCCACCAGTGCCTTCCAAATAAGGATCTATTTGTTCAGTCTATGGGCTCATATGTCTCTACCGTGAGGAAATCACATTTAGTTATAAACCTGGAGCCATATTCATCGCTTATTTATGGTGATGAATATGTGAAAATTTCAACCATTAACCCAACAGGGTTTCAGTAACCCAAAATATTAATACAAAACAAGTCTAACAACCTAGGCAACATTTCCCAAATGGTAAATTACCAGAAGAACAGCCAAGAAAATCCATACTACTGAGCAAAGTAGACAGATTGCCCTATCCAAAAAAAAAAAAGGGTGGAAATTTTACATAAACAATGCTCAATCCACCACCACCACCATTTTGATGAAAGTACTACAAATGATGAGAAAATCTTATGTATTTTCTCTTTAATCATCACTTACATTCAACAATAGTTTGATGACACTACAGGCTGTCTTCGATTATGTAAAAAGATTCATCTTGAAAACAGTAAAATAGCTTAGAGAGGGAACCTCCAAACCTAAAATAGTTACCTTTTACATATTGTACTCCACGTTTTCAGAATGGATGAATATGCATGTCAAGCAATGAGAGACAGTTTCTACACAAATAAATATTAAGCACAGAATCTTGGTCTTAATTGTATTTCGTTAAATGGTACACAATATTTTAATGTTTCATTATTTAACAGTTTGATGTCACTTTTTTAGATGTTACTGGGATAACTTCAAAATGTTGATAATGCTTCCAGGGTTCCACAATCAGAAAAGTGAGCAAGACACTGGTGGAAAGGCACTAGATTTACTAACTTGGGAGTTAAGATCAATCTCCGTCAGGTCATTTGACTTCTCTGGACCTTAGCTTCAGCAGTTCTGCTATAACAGGCCTAATTAAATGAGAATAAAACCTCACTTACTGAATGAATGCCTACTGTAGGACAGTCACTCTGCTAAAGCCAGGCATTTTATTGTTACAACTATTTTTAAAGTAAATAAATTAATATCTGATGGCAACCTTTGGAAAAATTCGCTTAAAGGGAAGCAATGAAATACTTAGCTAAATTAAGGTTACCGCTAATAATTAATAATAAATGAATAAATTCTTCAAACAAGATTCCCACAGACGCTAATGTCAGGCCTGTGTATGCTGCAGAAGTGGATTCTGTCATCTGTGGCCAAGGAGTCACCTACCATTCTTCTATACATTAAGTTCTCTTTGTACGGTCATGCTGCAAACTTATTATTATTTTTAAGAAAATGAATGTTAGACACTCATCCAAACTAAGCTTAGTTTATTAGGTAGGACTAACTTACTTAGGCTACTCAGTAGAGTCTATCAACACTATATTATAAATACAGATTAAATGTCTCCCTTCTGTCTCCTCTGGGCTTAACAAGTTCATTAAAAGGAAGAGAAAAATCACTTTGTATATTCCCTAGTTCTCCAGAATCAGAACATTTGTTCAGGCTAAAAACTGGGATTTAATTTGCTTTTTGCAAATTACAATGGAAATGTGATTCTGTCTGTGAAAATCTGGCTTTGTTCTTTGACCCTTTCAAGCTAAGTGGCTATGAAACTCAGTTGTACTATGAAATATATTAATACCTTCTTGGGGAGATTTTTGTTGCTATTGTTGTTAGGTGCCGTCAAGTCGGTTCCGACTCATAGCGACCCCACGTACAACAGAGTAAGACACTGCTCGGTCCTGCGCCATGCCCACAATCATTGTTATGCTTGAGCCCATTGTTGCAGCCACCGTGTCAATCCATCTCATTGAGGGTCTTCCTCTTTTTCACTGACCCTGTACTTTACCAAGCATGATGTCCTTCTCCAGTGACTGATCCCTCCTATTTTAGACTGGTAAAAAAATGTTACAAATATTTACAATTATAGCCATTAAAAAGATATAAAATTAAAAGGTTACATTGTAAACACTAAGTAACATGATCATTTATGGATTGCCTCAATCTATGAGAACCTGCCAACTGGTTAGATCCTCAGTTTTTACTGCCAAATGGGTAGTTTATAATTGTAGTACTTAGGTTTTTTTTGTTTTGCTTTATAGAGTTCCTGTAAGTGGAGAGGATACTCATCTAGCCTCGAATTCAGATCCAAGCACCCACCAGCTCACTAAGAACAAATCCAAACTCTAAGAATATAAGAAGTTAGTAAAAAGGCTATTCACAGGTTTAGAAAAAATATAATCGAGTGGCACGAATATAAGTTTCACTGCAATTCTCTTTAAAATTCTTTCAATAACTAAAAAAAATTAACAACTGAAAAAGATTCCTGAAGCAGGAACTCAATTAGGTTACCTATAGAACTCAATTTTGTTAAACTACTTATTCACATATAATGCATGAGTCAGAATCGACTCAACAGCAATGGGTTTGGTTTTTTTATGGTTTGGTACATACAGAAAATAAACTGATTCTTAATGTTGTGTGAGGAAATACTATTGGATTTTAAGGTAAAAAGATCAAAATAGCTAAGAATTATAAAAGAAAAATTATTTCTTTGTATCATTAAAAAAAAAAAGCATTCTATACAAGAGTTTCTGTAAAATACTTTGTCCACTATAACTCTGCAGGATGGGTGGGGAGAAACAAGAGGTAGAACAGTGGAATGGGCATTAACGTTTTGCCTATTATGAATCACTTATATCTGTGGAAAGTTTTGGTCACTGTTGCTCAAGACTGACCTAATGGGTCTGCTAAACAAAGATGAACTATTAAAATGCTTAAGGGATGGAACAGACTAGATCTAACTGAAATGTCTCAGGCTATAAAAATTAAGTCCAAGCAATGTGATGAAAATTACAAATGGAAAGAAAGTTTCTAAAGTTTCCAAAATACGAATATCACTTCACACCTTCATTCATCAATCACTCTTTTTCATGTCTCCATGCCTTTGCTCACATTTTGTCTCTGCCTTTGATTCCTTTTCCTTCCCTATTACTCTCCTGCCAAAAGCCTTTGAGGTCAACTCAAATGTTGACTCTTAGGAAGGCCTCCCTGAGCTCTCCCCACCCTCACTGAATCCCTAACAGATTAAACTGCTCCCTCCTGTGTTTTCATGGACATTTCTTTACAGAGCTACTGATCAGAGGGTTAGTGCATTCATGCCCTTTAACCCTCACTGAACTATAAGCTCAGTAAGGCTCAAGACTCTCCATATAGAATATACGTTCATAAATGTTTTAAGGAAAACAAGACAACATTAATGAAATCTTCTTGTAGATTCCACTCTATGAAAGTGGGAGGCATTGTTTTAAAAAGCACTGTACCACCATAATAAATATTAGAATAAATCTAAGGATTTGACAGTTTTATAGTATTAGACCAAACTCTAATTTCTATTATATGAATAATTTCAAATACATAAATTAAAATGAAAATACATCTGTATCAAGAAGGTTTTTATGTGATCAGTCGAGTGGCATTAGGTAAAAGAGCCAACATCTGTTAAAAGAGCTCCTCAAAATTTCAGATTTAATCCAAAATAGTCATATTACAGATTAGGAAAACAACAAAGGTAAAACTGACTTGCTCTTCTATGATCAAAGATCCCTGAATAAGCAACGTATGATGGCTTCTGTGGTCAGGGAAGGTGAGGAAGGGTAATGAAAGAAAAAAAAAAATTGTTAGTTCAAGAAACATCCAAAATCATGTACAAGCCATGAGAAAACCACCAACATAGAAAAGTAGCATAAAAGATCCCAAATCTTTTCATTCTTTCAATAACGTCTTTTGGTCTGATCTGTCTCAAAAATTACTTCATAATTACTGCAGTCTTTTATGATCCTTTCCAAAATTGTTATAGTAGTTATAGTGTTACTTATCATTCCATCATTTAGACATTCAATTTCCTAAAACTAAGCATGGTACTAGGCGCAGGGGAATCAAAGATGAACAGAAAATGTTTCACAGTTTTGAGGCATTCATAGTCTAATATGATTTAATTGTTTGGTATAGTTTATCTCACCAACTAGATTACAAACTTTCATGAGCAAAAAATTTACTTTCCTTTCTTGAGCACTGTATGTCAAGGCACAGAATGGAAACACCAATCATTGATTAGGAAGAAAACAAATGGATATGCATTGTATTTCTAAGATGGACTGTTAAAGTTTCCCTTTAATCACCCCAAAATAGCACAGTTTACTTCTACTAATTGAAGCAGACCCTAAAATATATTCAGATTACTCAGTTATGTTGCAAGCCTAACCAGAATCTTCTGAATCATTAATGTGATTAAGTCAATACAAAGAAAGAATCACTGAAACCAAAGGGCAACAGTACAATGCTAGAACTAGAAGGAATCTTGGAGACCATCTGGCCAACTGTTTTCACTTTACAGATGAGGAAATGGACATAGAAAGAGTCATTTAACAAAGTGCTTGCAATGGGACTTCTTCTGACTCACAGAGTAGCGTGGCTTTCCTTAAGCAACACCCAGACTGACCTTCTTTAACTCGAGGAGCCTCATCTAGAGACCAGTGTAAAAGGTGCATGGGCGATGCCTACCTGTCACCTGCCCTGCCCAACAACTAGGTCACTGATAGAAGCAGCATCTACAATTGCTTTGATGCCAACGACTCAGAGGATGAAAAACAACTCAGAAAAACAAAGACATTTCATCAGCATCTTGCAGCTCTTCATTAGCCAAGTGAAAGATGCTTACTGAAGACCATATGTCAACCAGGCTGAATATGGTAACACTTCATTTATTCAGATCATCAGTAAAGCAAAGTGTATCCCAAAAGTTCGTTTAGAGATAAGAGAAGTGAAAGTCTTCACTTGGAAGCCCAGGGCTTGGTATTCACTACTAACAACTGTTTCTAATCTGCTGCCTTTTATTATGGGGGAAATATCTGGCAGTTATATGGAGGACTCTTCAACACACAACAGTTTTCAATAAGGCTATCTGGCCTCGAGTTAAATGGAGTTGTGCTACGCTGCTTGTGGATGGCAGAAGCAGAACCAGAATGGAAGTCTACTGATTGTCAGTCAGTTTTTCTCTCCACAATCCCAACCCTCTCCAATAACACAAAAACCCTGAAATCTAAGCCAAACAATATAATCTGAGCTACAGCTCAATTAAAACACTGGCTAAACATAAATGCCAAGCACTGCTGACATAAAAAGAAATAAGACATAGTCTTACACTAGAGGAGCTTATGTTCTAGTGAGGAAGACCCATAAAGATGAAATTTTAATTAAAAATGATAGAACATCAAGTTCCTGTCAACAGTGATAGAAAAATTTGGAAATGCTGATGGTTGAACAGCATAATGAACATATTTAATATTTCTGAACTGTACATGTAAAGATTGTTGAAATGGCAAATATTTCTTAACTATATGTTTATCACAATAAAAAAAAAAAGAGAGAGGGAGACACAGAGTGTTTTTGGAAAGGTTCTCAGCCCAACTTGAGGATACAAAGAAGAACATATAGAGGAGATAACCGCTGACCTAAATGTTGAAGAATCTGTAAAATCAGCTATTTCGAGAGGCTGGAAAGGCATTCCAGGAAGAGGGGGAAACTCAAACTAAATTACAGAGGTATGACTTTTGTACCAATTAAATAAGGCAGCCCTAAGTAGAGTTCGGAAACCCTGGTGGCGTAGTGTTTAAGAGCTACAGCTGCTAACCAAAAGGTTGGCAGTTCGAATCCACCAGGTGCTCCTTGGAAACCCTACAGAACAGTTCTACTCTGTCCTATAGGGTCACTGAGTTGGAATCCACTCCACACTCCACGGCAATGGGTCTTTATTTTATTTTATTTTATTTTTTAAGTGGAGTTCAATTAAACCCCTCTGGCTGAAAAGAATTTAACATGATTCTAGCAACCAAAAATGTCTCCAAGCATTGCTAAATATCCCTGGGGGAAGGGAAGCAAAATCATCCTTGGTTGAGAACTACTGCTCTAGTCTCAAAAATAAAGATCATATTGTAGTCATGTTTGTACCTCTAGCTCCTAAGAGAGTCCATTATACGTTCAATGTTGCTTGAACTAAGCTATCGTTTTTTAACAAACATATTAGATTAAAATTTTATCATTTAACAAATATTAGGCTAATGAATAGTCATCAGCCTAATATTTGTGTGTGTGTGTGTGTGTGTATATATATATATACTGTCTCTGTCTCCCTATATATATAATCTATACTCATCTATAAGGGCATACACAGACCTCCTATTAATAAGTATAGATATGGTTCAATTTCCATTATAACAGGAAAAAACATAACATTAATGAGCTTAATACTTGCTATAAAAACTCCAAAGAATCTGCAGTATTTTATTTTCATTTCAAATATATAAGTCCCGACTATCTCTGTGTGGCAGAAACATTTACTGCTCACCAAAATTTTCCCATCATTTCTTATGCCCCTTACAGTTAAGAAGAATCTAATGACTAGTTCTTGCCAGTGGACTATGAGAAATTATGTTTCATTTTCAGATCAATGCACAGGAGGAAAAAATAGAATAAATCCGTTGCCATCTAGACGATTCCAACCCAGAGCAACCCTATAGGACAGAGGGGAACTGCCCCAAAGGGCTTCCAAGGAGCGGCTGGTGGATTCAAACTGCCAACCTTTTGGTTAGCAGCCTGAACTCTTAACCAATGCATCACCAGGGCTCCATGCATAGAAGGGTAGGTGTGAATTCTCATGTTTATCTTCAGTTTGTGTGAGGATGCTGAAGACAACACGTCAAAACAGCAAAGTCACAACAGAGAGACAGCCTGGATGCTTGAATTGTTACTAAAAAGGGAAGAAAGAGCCTTGGAGAGCTGCCATGCCCATAAAAGGTATCTTGTGAATGAGAAGAAAAGTCTTCAGCTACTGAGTTTTTGGGATTGTCTGTTATCCAGCATAATCTAGCATGTCTTAACATAAAGTACAGAAAAGTGCTGCTAGTATTTGACAACATGCTTATTCAGATGTTTAAGACACAAGAATACTTCCTGAAGAATTTTTCTAGGCACTAAACTCCTCATACATCACATAGAACAAAATAATAAGGGTTCAAACTTTTCACTATGATTATTATCTTTAATTAAAAAGGCAAAGAATTACAAGAGTATTTGTTGTTTCTTTTTCCTTCATAGCCTAAGATCTAGTGAAAATGCTTCTATACATGCTACTGAACCACATTTTCAATCCTGTCTTCCAAGAACTGCAACCAGCTTCAACTCAGGAAGGGCACGAGCCTCTTTGGAACTAATTACGTATGGAAAAGATTAAAAGAAAATCAAGATCTCTTTGCAGTTTGTGTTGACTTCATAAATCCATTTGATACCATTGGCAGATCTGGGCTTTGGCACCTACTAACAAGTCTGGCAAACAATAAAGGCAGCAGAAATTCTTGATTCTCTGAAGCAGAGCTATAAACAATGAGTTCTATCCATGAAACTAGAATGGCAGACAGATCATTGTAGTATGTATGCATGCAAGACAGGATATGCTCTCTTTAGGTAAAGGTTTCAGGCATTTCATACCCTAAGAGGCATAATTTTAAATGAACTGGCAACAGTAGATTTGGGTACAAGTCAAAGTAGAATATTTTGGGTACACTGTTCTATGACCTCCCGCCCCCAATCAAAATCAAGTCAGCATCTCCTAAATGGAATCTTAAGCCATTAAAAGTAACATAAAGACTATGTAAACTGAAAAAAATATTTAATAATTACATCAAGATAAAGAAAATAAAATTTCACCACACTGTGATTAGAATTATATAACAGAAATACTGTTTGGATATATGCATTTTCATAAGAAAATGTAGACAAAAAAGTTTGCATGTATAAGAATTTTTCATCATTTAAAGTTGTTAACATTCTTAATCTTATTTGTGAAACAAAAATGCATTAAGGGTTAAAACATAAATCACATCAGTATATTATTTTTTTTGTAACCATCATCACTATTTCCAAAACTCTTTCATTATACATTATTTTTTTAATTTTATAGATGTGGAAACTACAGAATAAATAGTACAAAACAAAATACCTACTTTTGAGAATTCCATGAAAAGGGGGAAAAAGCTTGGGTGAAACGATTAGATAACCAAATACAGTATATATATTAGGCTCAACTTAATAACTAAAACTACTTGTCATTAGATCATATCTCAACAATTTGCCATGCAAGATAACTGAGTATTGATGATGCTGTTAGCTGCCGTCAAGTCCATTCTGACTCATGGTAATCCCAATTATGCAAAGCAGAGCTGCTCTGTAGGGTTTTCAAGGCTATGACCTTTCGGAAGTAGATCACCAGGCCTATCTTCTGAAGTTCCTTTGGGTGGGTTTGAACCACCAACCTTTCAGCTAGTAGTAGAGCCCTCAACTGTTTGTGCCACTCAGGAACTCTTAAACGAGCATCATTTTAAAAAGTTCCCAACATACTGACTGGCAATACTTCATTTAGCCAAAGATCAAAACAACCTGAAACTTATTTGGCAGATAAAAGACAAAGGACACTAAAATGACACCTCCAATTTCTGTGGAAGGAAACGATCACACTGCTTACAATCTCTTTCTTAGAAAATAATCAAATTATACTAGCTAAAACACTAATGAAGTTAAAAACTGAAATGTAAAGAGAATAGTGTGTGGTCTTCTGCCTATTTAAGTGTTTGGAGGGATTCAAGGGCTCTTTCTGGCACCTTGTGATGGTTAAGGGTGTGTGTCAACTTGGCTGGGCCATGATTCTCAGTAGTTTGCAATTATGATGTAGTTTGGAAGTTATGTAATGATGTAATCACCTCCGTGATGAGATCTGCCAATCAGCTTAAACGGAATTTCCTTGGAGGTGTGGCCTGCATCCAACATATATGGACATCCTACAAAGATCACTGGATTTTGCTCTGCTCTAGATCCTGCATTCAGCTCATCATTGTCTGACCTCTGGTTCTTGGGACTTGAGTCGGTAGCCTGCCCTCTTACCTGCTGATCTGGATTTGTCAGCCTGCGCAGCCCATGAGCCATCAGCCTGCTATCTGACCTGCTGATCTTGGGTTCATTAGCCCCTGCAGCTAAGTGAGTTAGAATCCTCCAGCCTGATGCCTGACCCACGGACTTGGGACTTTCTAGCCTCTACAACTGCTGTCAACCATTTCCTTAATATAAATCTCTCTCTCTTTGCATATATTATACACACATACGTGTATATATACTATATATATATATATATATATATATATATATATATACACACACACACACACACAGACACACACACATATATGTACATATGCTTCACTGGTTTGCTTCTCTTAGAGAACCCAGCCGAAGATACAACCTTCAGCTCAGCTAGTCTCATGGCTATCTCTCACTTCATTTCTGCAACCTTATCTGAGTGCTCTCACTTCCTGTCTCTTTAACCACAGGAATTTGTGTGCAATGATAGCTTCACGTCCCTCCATAGTACTGTCTTGGTGTTGAAATATATCCCCTAGTAATCTATGGATTTTTTTTTCATTTATGCGATTAGTCAATGAATGTTACTGAGCACCAACTATGGGCCAACTCATCATATGCTGTATGCTGTTGGGTACAGAGTAAGAGAGGCCCAGTCACTCAACAAAATCCAAAGGCTGAACAGAACAAGAGCTAGGAAATTAATATTTAATATAACTGCAAACTAAGGTACTCATCTTTCCTTTCCCAAACAAATTCTTCCCACTTTTCCAAGATCAAAAAGTAGTATTATGTCATTTACATACACTTTGTCTTTTTTTTTTTACTTCCTATATTCAACAAGGAGCCCAGGTGGTGTAGTGGTTAAGAGCTCAGAGTTTACCAAAAGGTTGGCAGTTCGAATCCACCAGCATCTCCCTGGAAATCCTATGGAGCAGCTCTACTTTGTCCTACAGGGTTGCTATGAGTTGGAATCGACTTGACGGCAGCAAGTTTGGTTTTCTGGTATACTCAGCAAAAGAGGGCAGTGTTGGTTCAGTGGTAGAATTCTTGCTTTCCATGCAGAAGACTCGGGTTTGATTCTCAATGACCACACCTCAAGGGCATCCACCTCCCATCTATCTGTGGAGGTTTGCGTGTTACTACAATCCCGAAGAGGTTACAGTAGAGCTTCTGAACTAAGACAGACTAGGAAGAAAGGCCTGGTGATCTATTTCTGAAAAATGAGTCAATGAAAACTCTATGGATCACAACAGTCTGATCCATTGTGCGTGGGGTTGCCATGCATAAGGAGCTGACTCAACGGCAGCTAACAACAACAGCAACATACTCAGCAGTAACTAGTTTGGCCAGTCCTCTCACAGACACCTTAGAAGACTGAAACTTGACTCTGCCTCATAAGCCACCTTCCACACAAGCTGTTATGCCAGCTTCCCTCAAACACAATTCACATCTGGTCTCTTTCCATCCTTTACAACAATAAATCTGGCTTTCCATTTCATCTACCCCCTGGTTTAACACTCAGTCTGATCCCCATATCTCACCACTTTCTTATCTTTCTTGAAGACAGGCTATCAATTTGTTATCCAGCACACAGGCCATACTCATCCTGTTCCATTCCCCTGTACAAACCATGCCTCTTCTCTCCTCTGGCTCCAAAACATAGGTCCTCCAGGAAGTTGCAGATTGATTTCACTGGCTGGTAATAATTCTGTCTGAATGTGGTCAAGTTATACAGCATTAATACACTTTTAACTGTTGTTTTATAGGAACAATCTGAGGTTTTCCTCTGCATCCTCCACTATGGAGTTTTGCCAGAGTGGGCATTTCAAAAACCTAAAGGAAATCATACTTCAAAATGTAATTAAGTAAAAACTACATACTACATGTGAAGAGGTAAAGACAATCTATCAGAATACCAAAGAACTATAAAAGTGAGCATATCAGGCAATATCCAATGCTACTAGTGAGAAAACAAATAACTTTACTGGAGAGTTGTTTGACAAGATCCAAAACTTACAGCGCAAACAGTCTGAAAATATATAGCTAAAATGTTAACAGTCGGTGGTAAGAGCACAGGTTATTTTTTCTTTTTTGCCTTTCTGTATTTTCTAAGTTTCCCCCTACCTTATACCTCTATGACTTGTACAACAACAACAACAAAAAAAAAAATAGTAATTTGTTTATTTTTAAAAGTAGATTAATAAAGTGACCGGGAACTGGCAAAAGATGAGTAAGGACATTTCAGACATTAGTGCGTTGGCCAGAAAATAAGAAAGTATTTTAAAGGCGTATCAAATAAATACCTTACAGTGGTTCTAGTGCTATGTGGCTACCCTGAAATTGGCACTTACCAACACTAACTATCATTAACTTATGTTGTTGTTAGTTGCCATCAAGTTGGCCTCCAATTCATGGCAACCCCGTGCACAACAGAACAATACACTGGCTGGTCCTGCTCCACTCCCATGGTTGGCTGTGGATCAGGCCATTGTAATCCATACGGTTTTCAATGGCTGATTTTCAGCAGATCACCAGGCCTTTCTTCCTAGTTCATCTAAAGCCTGGAAGCTCTGCTGAAACTTGTTCAGCATCACAGAAACATGCAAGCCTTCACTGAGAGATGGGTGGTAGCTGCACACCATGTACATGGCCAGGAATTAAACTAGAATCTCCCTCATGAAGATGAGAATTCTACCACTGAACCACCAATGCCCCCTATTAACTTTTATAGGACCATGAACAAGCCACATTAATGCTATCCAGAAACTGTCAGTGTGTGGCACACAGTGAGCGCACAGTATTTATTGAACTAAATGAACCACTGTTAAAACCATATGGGTCTTAGGTCTTGTTTTTTCAGTTGTTATCTACAATAAACATTTTTCAGACAGATGAATGCAACTAAGCCTACTCTCCTTTTGCAGAAACACTGGCTGTCATAAATGTACATTTATTCCAGCTTTCAAACCAATGGTCTTCTCAGGCTCCCAAAATGCCTTGAAACCAGATATTTACCCATAAGTCAGATGTTTACATGCAGCTTAGAGATCAAAGGGGTAATCTCTCTTACAAGCCAACTAAGAAACACCAAAGTTTCCCGAGTGTGTAAACTTGCTCTATCATTTTCACATGCTGTGAAATGGGCTAGAATTTAATACAGACTAAAAATCTTCAAATTTCTTAAGTTTCCAATACAGGCTGTGGTGGTGTTGCTGGGTGCTGTCAAGTCGATTCCAACTTATAGTGACCCCGTGTGACAGAGTAGAGCTGCCCCATAGAGTTTTCTTGGCTATAATCTTTATGGAAGCAGACCGCCAGGGCTTTCTCCTGCAGAACCACTGGGTGGGATCAAATAGCCAACCTTTCAGTTAGCAACTGAGAACTTAGCCACTGCACCCCCAGGGCTCCTTATTCAGACTGTTGTTGTGGGCCATCAAGTCAATTCTGGCTCATAGCAATCCCATATAACAGAGCAGAACTGCCCCCACAGGGTTTCCTAGGCTGTAATCTTTACAGGAGATTACCAGGTCTTTTCTCTCACAGAGCTGCTGGTGGGTTTGAACAACTGGCCTTTCAATTAGCAGCCAAGTGCCTAACCATTGAGCCACCAGGGCTCCCTACAATGCGTTAATTATTCTAAATAACCAAAGATAGAGTCATAGTTAACGCAGACTAAAAAAATTCATAAGGATGCCTTTAGAACTTTTTCTATAGTTTGATTTTACTAAAATTCCACAATATGCTCAAATAATTTCTAAAACATAAATAGTAAACATTTTTCTTCTTTTTCATGAAATAAAAAAATAGTTCTATTTCCTTTTCTAATAGTCCAGTTTTAAATGTTCACAGTACAGCAGGCAGAGAAACTATGTGTATAATATCAAATATAACATATTAAATACATGATTATGAAATTTTTGCTAACTACAGCTATTGAGTATAATTAAGTTATATAATAAAGTAAGACATAGCTAGTTATTGAATTTCAGGATAATTCATTGGTGGAATAAAAGGATGATGGGAAAAGATGACTCCCTAAAAAGGCTAAAAATAAAATTGGATGACAGAGGAATCTGCTTGTTTAGAGGTCACTGTTGGAGGCAGAGATACAATACTAAAAACTGAATTCTGCCTGTGCTTCCTGTTCAATGTTGGTCAAGTTATTTAATCTCTTTGAACTTCAGTTTTCTTATCTGTAGGTGAGGATGATGCTCACCTATCTTAAGTATAGAAGGTGCTCAAAGTTAGTTCCTTTTCTCTGGGGTCTGGATTTACTTCAGCAATTGAATTTAAAAATATTTCAAAAGGTAAAAGAGACCTAGAAAGATCACTTCATCAACCTTCATGCTCTAGCATGTACATTCCTTAATGGCAGAACTTAATTTTGTCTTGTTTATCCCTTCAAACTGTCAAAATTGGGCCCTGGTGCCACAGTGGTTAAGAGCTGAGCTACTAACCAAAAGGTCAGCAGTTTGAATGAATTCACCAGCTGCTCCTTGGAAACCCTATGGGGCAGTTCTACTCTGTCCTATAGGGTCGCTATGAGTCGGAATCAACTTGACAGCAACAGGTTTTTTTTTGTTTGGAGGGGGGTTAACGTTGGAATAGGCACTAGAACTTACATTTATATTACATTAAACATCTTCATGGAGACTGTGACAAGGATTCAATGAAAAATTCAACTAAAGCACGTAATACAGTGACTAAATACTCAAATATATTTTGGCATAGAACAGTGGTTAAGAGCATGCATTTGGTGCCAGGGTACCAGAGCTGGAATTCTGGCGATAGGATCTTGGTTGAACTGTGCCTTAGTTTCCTATCAATAAAATAGAGATAATAGGGTTGTTGTATGGATTACTCCATATAAAGTATCTAAACTAGTACCTGGCACATAGTAAGCACTCAATAAATGACAGCCATTATTGTTATTGTTGCTGATATATTTCAGAACAAACTATGTCCTTGAAAGTTACCTGAAATTAGTAAAAGTCAAATGATGTATTTCAATTCCATTCAACACTGGAGCATCAACACAAACTGTGCTAGAAGAGGAATTAGAGACACAGCCCCAACAAAGAGTACAAGTTCCAGAGTGGGACACTCACAGAGTCTTAAGTCTGTGTGATACACACCAGAACAAAGGGATCTTATTCCATCAAATCTAAGATCTCAAGCATTGTAAGAATTATCCTAATTTCAAAGGTTAAAATATGAAAAATGTACATATTAGAATTGAAGGAATGCCATAAGAATGAAAATGAATAAACAGTTAATTCTACAAAGGTTGAGATACAGTAGGGGTTCAAATATTATCAACAGAAGCTACAGAAAAATCTGTGACACCATCTAAGCTGGAGCTGGACCTAAATGGTAAAATAAAAATGGGGGGAAGATGGGGAGACCTTCTTAAGGTAGGTAGCGGGAACATGCCATGCAAAGTTCCAAATGTATCAACATGCAAGGCCTCTTGAGTGCAACTGACTGTTGGTACGAGGTAGGGGATGCAGGGAAGGGAGCAGGGCTTGAGGAGGAGGAGAAGAAGAAGAAGTAGGCAGAGATGAGGCTAGAAATGTTATTTGGAGCCAGGCAAGTGGTTCCACTGACTTATGCAATTACATCAAATACATGTGACTTAACTAATGTTACTAATTCCTTGACATAACTGACTTAACTAAGTTGAGCTAAGTGATTTTTGATTAAGTGACTTATCTTAAACACATGGGTTAGATGCTGTCAAGTAGCTTCCAACTCATAGGGACCCTATGTACAACAGAACAAAACACTGCCCAGTCCTGCGCCATCCTCACAAACATTGCTATGTTTGAGCCCACTGTTGCAGCCACTGTGTCAATTCATCTCGTTCAGGGTCTTCCTCTTTTTTACTGACCCTCTACCAAGCATGATGTCCTTCTCCAGGGACTGGACCCTCCTGATAATGTGTTCAAAGTACATGAGACAAAATCTCGACATCCTAGCTAGCTTCTAAGGAACACTCTAGTTGTATGTCTTGTAAGACAGATTTATTCATTCCTCTAGCAGTCCCCATGGTATATTCAATATTCTTCGCCAACACCGTAATTCAAAAGTGTCAATGCTTCTTCAGTCTTCCTTATTCACTGTCTAGTTTTCACATACATATGAGGTGATTGAAAATATCACGGCTTGAATCAGGTGCACATTAGTCTTCAAAGTGACAACTCTGCTTTTCAACACTTCAAACAGGTCTTTTGCAGTAGATCTGCCCAATGCAATATGTCATTTGATTTCTTGACCTCTAATTCCATGGGCGTTGACTGTGGATCCAAGTAAAATGAAATCCTTCACAATTTCAATCTTTTCTCCATTTATCATGATGTTGCTTATTGGTCCAGTTGTGAGGATTTTTGTCTTCTTTATGTTGAGGCATAATCCATACTGAAGGCTGTAGTCTTTGATCTTCATCAGTGTTTCAAGTCCTCTTCACTTTCAGCAAGCGAGGTTGTGTCATCTACATATTGCAGGTTGTTAATGAGTCTCCAATTCTAATCCACCATCTTCATATAGTCCAGCTTCTTGGGTTAAGTTAGAAGGCTTCTTTTCTATTCTCTCTGGCAGACTTTATAACCACCTGTGTGTTTAAATACTCCAAAATATTCAGGCATTTAAAACTGCAAGTTTTGGGAAGTTCACAGAACAAAGATGTGTGAGTAAAGGAGTATGAAAAGTAAAAAATATAGGTAGGTAGCTAGCTAGCTAGAATATAAACAGAAATACAAAGGCAGTCTGGATCTGAGAACAAGAAGAAACCTGAATCTATAAAGTTTTATTAATCCTGTCTACCAAGTGAAAACCTGTAAGGCTTATTGCCTTTTGATTTTGAACAGTTCAAGCTAACAGGCTGAACAATACAGTCTACATTTTACAAACATTGCATGTCTCACTGATGAAACTATTTCTTCATGTTTCCTCTCTTTACCTTCAACTTTTAACTCAGTTCAATATTTATGGTTTAGAGGGCTAATGTTTCCAACAGATTAGACAATTATATGGCATATTTATTGCATGTTTCTTTTCAAGTTGGTTATACTTGATATAAAAATGTTTTTCCACATTTGATGCCAATGTCTACGAGGTCAGGCAGAGGTAGGTCTTACATATCTGTAGTAATTCTGATCTCAAACTCTTTGAAGAAATAAGTCACATTTTACCTCTCCTGCCTACAAAGAAGTACTTACTGTCCACTCACAACACGTACAAAACCAACACGTGTATCTGGGACTCTGACCAACTATTGGGAGAACACCATGAGCACTGAGTCGAACTCCAGTCATCACACAGATCATTTCTATTCTTAGGAAATGGCAGAGTTTGGTTCAGTTAGCAATACTGCAGGCCTCTAGATCAAGAGGTTACAATCTCACATTTCATACAGGAACTCCAGTTTACAACCCTTACTAACACTCCTGCAGAAAAATTCAAGACGTATGAAATGATAGGGCCATCAACAAGTATGCAGTAAAATTTCAAATCTAGAAATATAAGAATACGTAAATATATGGAGTACAGTCATGCACTGCATAACGTCCATTTGGGCAATGTCCAACCGCATACACATCCACGTTTCAATTTTTTAAATGTTCTTATTGGCAACACACATTCGGTTAACCAGAAATGCAACCATAGATTTTGTGCCCGGAAGAGGATTTTCTCTGTTCTGTTTAGATCCACAGCATACGGTAATTAGTTTAAAATCTTGGTGTGACCCAGCAGTTTGGAGCATCTGCACCACAGAATGCTGAAAAGCAAATAAAAATGAAACCTCTGCAGCGGCCAGGGCCAGGGCACGTGCAGGATGCCCCCTGCCATTTTAGCATTCATCTGACTCACCCTGGGCTCCTGCGCTGCCCAAACCTCTGGGTTTTTTGAGATGTCTGTGGAGATGTTTCATTCAAATCCTTAAAAGTCAAACTGAGCACAGATCTGAGTTCCCACTGAGAAGGAAACAGGGACATGGTGAGGAGGGAGCAGGGAAGTTAAGTGGGCTGTGTGCCAAATGGTAAAAGAGGAGCAAGTGATGGACTGAATTAAACTTATCAATCCAATTTCTCATCTCTCTTACCCCAACCATAGTGTCCTTTTTTTCTTTTCCTTCTTCTCTTAAACTTACTGAATCCTGCAATATTTGCAATGTACTCAAGTTTTCCTTACCAGCACAAACATACGTCCGTGGGTCCCATAAGGTTATAACAGAGTTCAGAAATCCCCACTGGAGAACGGGATGCAGCATTGCTAAGTATATAATGATGTTCGCACAATGTCCAAATCACACAACATCCTATTTCACAGAACCTATTATGGACATTAAGGAACACATGACTATACAAATCCTTCTTTTAAATAAAAGACTGCACGCTTGGAGATAGTTAAATTTATATATATACATATACACACACATATATATGTATATATTTGGGGGGAGAGATAGGATAAACGAAGTATATCTTATAACTACACTGACACGTTTTTAAACACTGTCTTGTGTTTAAAATGGTAAGGCAACATCTGCTATAAAGATTTTATTAAAAGTAAGCTTCTGATCTCTAAAGATTTTAACTTTGTACTAGGTGGTGGGCTAAAAATACAGGAAAAATTTTTACAGAAATAAGAAGCTGTATCAAGTGATTTCATGTAGACAATCCACACACACACAACTCAGACAGAGTGGCACCAAGTGATTAACAGCCCTTTACAAAAATAGATAAATAATGTTGCAATACACGAGCTCTCATTTGAAATACCAGGTTGAATTTCTGAAAGCAGAAGCTTATTCTGTATTTTAAAAATAGGCATCCTAGTAAAATCAATAAGCCACATTTAATATTCAGACAGGTGTTGTTTAAAGAATACCAGGCGTCCTAAAATGTCAAAAGGTCAATTTCCTCAAATAAAACTATTTTTTTCCCTGCTGACTTAAAATTGTAAGATTGGATATTTTATTCTCATGAAACAATTTGGTCCTAAGATCATGACAAGAACTGTATAACTTGAACTAATTTTGTATATGTTTAGAAGATTACTGGAATGTCTGTGGGTGAGGGGAAGGAGTATAATTATTTTCTATAATCCCAAGAATTTTGAGTTTTCACTGAAAATGGGTTGTCTGGTGGCATTACTTTTAGTGTTCAATGAGCTTTAGTTATGGATTCTTGATCACAGTCTGGAGCCAGAAGGCACCCAGGAAGTCATCCTGTCTCTTTTCATGCTAGAAACCAAAGCAGGAATGACCTCTACCACATACCTGTCAGCCTCTACAACTGCTTAGTTTTCTTTACATGTCTTTATGATGAAGTCCAGTTTACCTTAATCAGCTACAACGAAAAGAGTCATTTCTATTGCTTATCATTCCCAGAAGTGGGAAATTCCAACTAGGATAGTTCCATTAAGGAAGGTATAGTAAATGACTGTCAGTTTGAACTTGCTACTGTTTTCACACTAAACATATGAAAGCAGAACAACACCAGCCTAAATGAAATCCTTATCAAATTCTAACCCAATGTGTAAGCACTAACATGTAATTTGTCCAACTAAACTATGGGTTTTTAGGTAAAGAACTCCAGTAACCTCTTCTCCTTTAATGCCAATACCAGGTGACCTGCTCTTAGCAATAAACAAAGCTAGGAAATAAAAGACAACATTTACAAATATGGCCTTTAGTACTCTCACATATACTATTTCAGTTATGTATGAAATACAGGGAACTTAAATTAGCAGCAGTTGCGGGTTGGGGAAAGTGCTAGCTAAACTCCACTTTCATAAATGCTTCCACATCTGTAAAATGGGGATCGACCCATCTCACAGCTTGATGTATGTATTTAACAATATGAAAAAGTATATAAGTTATGTTCAATCTGAAAAATCTTCTCAATTCATTTAACAACTATTTACTAAGTGGATGCATACATCTGAATCACCTGGGGGAGCTTTTGAACAAGAAGTTATTAATTCATCCTTACTGGTACTATTTCTTTTAAGGAGCATTGTAATGAAATTAAAGCACCCAGTTTAATTCAACAAGCATTTACTGATCACTAAATGAGGCATTATGGGAAATACAGTCTAGATTTAACTCAGTCTACCCAAAAGCTTGTGGTAGGAAAAAAAACAACAAAGCAAAAAACTTTAATGGTTGTAAAAAGTGAGCCACAGATTAATAGAAATAGCTTGTGCTTTGGACTGACACAGAGCTCGATGGGTGAGCCTGTGAAAGTTACTTCACTTCTCCAAGGTATATCCCCAATTTTAAAAATAAATACCACAATACCTACACCTATAGACAATGGGGAGGATTAAATGAGATAAAACATGGGAAGAGACTAGCCTATACATAGCAAGTATTCTAGAGATGGTTGCTCTCACTTTACAGCATCAAATGCAATACATAAAATAAAAATTACATGCTCAAAGGACATTTCTTTAGCATCCCATTGTTAAAGGGGTCTGAAAATATATTCTTATGAACCATGTTTTTCTTTGAAATTAAATCTAAGTATAAATCACTACCCTAACTCACAAAATATTAACCTTTTTCCATACATTTGAATGAATACAGCAACTAAACAATCATCAGCAATCTACATTATTGCTTACAAGGGTTAAAAAAATTTTTAACTTGTATTTGACCATCACTATGAAAATCTGAGTAGTCAAAAATTATAACTAACTATAAAGAATAGAGTCCCAAAGACCTGGAAAGTTTCTGGGGCCCCCATCCCGTGGCTCTAACAACAATGAATAGCCCTTCTCTTGGAAGGCCATATAAAGCCCTTTACTGGCTCTCAGGGATGCTGGCTCTCAGTTTTTGTGCTAAAGGAGGTGCACTTTCCCCTCACTTATCGACTGTCTTGTTATCTGACATTTCACATTTATGACAACAGCAAAAAATCTACCATCTGACTATTCTGCACATTAATGACGTACATCTGGCAGTAATGAATGCTAAGGTGTGAGGCAAGAAGTAACACTGGTTGTGATGGTTAAAGTTATGTGTCAACTTGGCTGGGCTATGATTCTCAGTGGTTTGGCAGTTATGTAATGATGTATTCACTCTCCATTTTTGTGATCTGATGTGACCATCCTTCATTTTCACACAATGCCGATTTCACATAATGACCTGGTCTTTGGAACCTAACCATGTCAATAAATGAGTAGAGGATGCACAAATGAGAAACAGCTGGAAGGTGAAATCTCAAATTTCTTTTTATTTTTAAATGTTTTACAGTTTAAGACAATTAGTGATATTATTTTCTCAAATAGATTATTTCTTAAAATCAGTTTACATTCTTTGCAAAACTACATCCCAAAACTAATCATTGATTCTTTACCCAGAAAAGTCAGTCCTAAAATTCCATTTAATTTCCACCTAAATCATATGTCACTGTTAGAAGTTCTACTTTTCATTTTCCTCCACAATATCAGAAGTCTTCTTCCATACCTTCCTTTTTATCTACTTAAGTTACAAGAAGAAAAATCCCTACTCCAAAAATATCCCCTCATTGCCAATATTACAAAGTTCTTTGCTTAATGTTACTATTTCTATATTAAACTCAGTATACTTTATTCTTAAGGATCTCTGGTGGTGCAGTGGTAAAGTGCTAGGCTGCTAACCGGAAGAGTGGCAGTTCAAACCCACAAGCCACTCAGCAGGAGAAAGATGTGGCAGTCTGCTTCTGGAAACCCTATGAGGCAGTTCTACTCTGTCCTGTAGGTTCCCATAAGTTGTTATTCTAAATGAAAAAGGAATGTAAACACAATAATGCTGTAAACAGAACATCATCATATCAGAAAATACTTATTTATATGAAGACCTGGGAATTCATAGGAAAATTTTCATTGATCTTCCCAGCATTTTGGAAGTGGAAAAGTTCTTAGAAATCATATACTCCGATCCACTAATTTTACAGATAAGGAAACCAAAGCTCCCAGAATTAAGTCAGTAAATCACAGTCATATTGCTAAACATCTTATTATATGCCAAATACATGATGATACTGATATTATATATTATAGTAGGTATAATTATACATTATATATATCATGACATTATATATCAATATCATTAATATTACACATGAGTAAACGCTTCCTGAAGATAGTTCAGAAAACGGTTGCAGCAATGTATCGACAGGGAACTGCCAGAAATTCAAGCTGGATTCAGAAGAAGACGTGGAACGAGGGAGATGATTGCAGATGTCATATGGATCCTGGCTGAAAGCAGAGAATACCAGAAAGATGTGTACCTATGTTTTATTCACTATACAAAGGCATTTGACTGTATGGATCATAACAAATTATGAAAAACACTGCAAATAATGGGAATTCCAGAATACTTCATTGTGCTCCTGAGGAACCTGTAGACAGACCAAAAAGCAGTTGTTTGAAAAGAGTAAGGGGATACTGAGTGGTTTAAAATCAGAAAAGGTATGTGTCAGGGTTGTATCCTTTCACCATACTTATTCAATCTGTATGCTAAGCAAATAATCAGAGAAGCTGGGCTATATGAAGAAGAATGCACCATCAGGACCGGTGGAAGATTCATTAACAACCAGCGATATGCAGATGACACAACCTTGCTTGCTGAAAGTTAAGCAGACTTGAAGCACTTACTGATGAAGATCAAAAACTACAGCCTTTAGTATGGATTACATGCACTTCAAAATAAAGAACACAAAAATCCTCACAACTGGACCAACAGGCAACATCATGATAAACGGAGAGAATACTGAAGTTGTCAAGGATTTCATTTTACTTGGATCAACAATCAACGCCCATGGAAGCAGCCATCAAGAAACGAAACAACGTATTGCACTGGGCAAACCTGCTGCAAAAGACCTCTTTAAAGTGTTGAAAAGCAAAGATGTCACTTTGAGAACTAAGGTGTGCCTGGCCCAAGCCCAAGCCACAGTATTTTCATATGCATGTGAAAGCTGGACAATGAATAAGGAAGACAGAAGAACTGATCAATCTGAATTATGGTGTTGATGAATATTAAATATACCATGGCCTGCCAGAAGAATGAACAAATCTGTCTTAGAAGAAGTACAGTCAGAATGCTCCTTTGAAGCAATGATGGCAAGACTCTGTCTCACATACTTTGAACATGTTATCAAAGAGAGACCAATCCCTGAAGGAGGACATCATGCTGGGTAAAGTAGAGGGTCAGCAAAAAAGAGGAAGACCCTCAATGAGATGGACAGACACAGTGGCTGCAACAATGGGTTCAAATGCAGGACCAGACAGTGTTTCATTCTATTGTACATACGGTCGTTTTGAGTAAGAACTAACTCGACAGCACCTAACAACAACATATACCAGACACTGTGCTAAGTGCTTTAGAGATAATGGTGAACCCAGTGGGTCTTGCAATCTAGTGGGCAGGGGGGAGGTACAATCAGACAGCCGAAATTCAAATAAGAAAGTGGGAAAAAATTTTACAGATGCAGAATTACTAAAATCACGTTGTCAAGTTACAAAACCATTCGCAAGCAAAGTCAACAAAAGGATCCCATATAAGATAAAATCCTATTCTATATAATGCTATCCATGTTTCAAATACAACCAAAGACCAAGCTCTTCCATAAAACCTTCAACAATTTGCTTCTTCATCTGGATACCTAAGGTAAACTACTTAGGGCTGTTTAGCAGTCAACTAGATATTTTCTCATGCCACATCTGTGTCATCCATCTTGCCTCCCAACTGTTTACATGGACTTTGGTTCCATAGCTATGAACAGTGCTGAACTGAAGCTTTCTGAACGCACCAAAACAAATGAAAGTAATAGTCTTCTGAATGACTGAGAACAACATGTAAAAGCAGTTCTCACTACTCTTAGTGAGAACTTACTACATGCTGGTGGCATGGAGGATACAATATCAACAAGTCTCTTAGTGAAAATATACATATGGTTCACAGGCGGTCAAAAGAGGGGAATGTGAGGTAGACTTGGGGCTAGGAAAAATGTGGGACTGCTCCCTAGAAGAATTAATTCCTGAGATGAATCTTGAAGGAATTATTTCATTTAAGCCATTCCTAGAAAAGGGGGTGGGGGTAAAGCAGGACATCCAAATGGCAGTTCCAAAAGCCAAAACTCAGCTAAATAGAAAAGTGGTAAGAATGTCCTAAACTCAATTTAAGACATGGAGCTAGGAAATTTCTCTCAATTGTAACTGCCACAGTAAAGAAACTCACTATTTTTCCCAATCTGACTGTGAAATTCAAGAGGATTATTCATGGCTCAGGGTGCCATTTCTAAAAAGCCTAGTCATTTGAGGCACATCCTATAGTGATACTATTCTCTTTTTCTTTTTAGTCTACGTTGTTGACTATCATCATGGGCTGTTTTTATGCACATGTATGGTGGTGGGTTTTTGTAGAGATTCTAATTTTCTCTTGTAAATAATGCCTATGTAACTAGAAAAATCATTTAAAATATCGTAGATTGTTATAGCTAATCAAATGTCAATACTTTCAAAGAATTTGAATTAAAAACAGATTTCAATTTGTACAGCATAATCCGATTTTATCAACTGATACTTCCTTGAGATTAAAATTACAAGTATTGTTAAAAACCTACTTTCTAATAGTACTTAAAATGTTCCTGAAATTGAATCAAGAACACTGGAAAAATACAGATTTTTACAGGGCAGAGAATGCCATGGAACAACGCTTAAATTATTGAAGATACCAGACTATAATATACAAAAGCTACTATATTTTTTAGTCTGACACAAAGTAATAGTAGAAAGGCTGTAAATTAATTCACAAGATAGAAATGTCTTGTTTGAGACAAAGCTACTAATTTTATCCTGAGCAGATTTAAATTCCATGTGCTGTGCTGGTATCTAATCAAATATAATTTTCCAATCAAATTCAGGTAAGCCAATTTTATCCCTTGTTAACAAAAAATGCAAATGAGACTATTTTCTTTTCCATCACTGTTTTAAACACACACACACACACACACACACACACACACACACACACACACACACACACACACACCGCCCTACAGAAAAATTAATATTTTTCTAGGTAAGCAACCAAGTTACCTCAAATTTGAAAATTAAACTCTCCTCGAAGACTCTAGACTTAAAGGGTGTATACACTGAGTTGGAATTCGTTTGACAGACAACTCCCAACATATGTTGATAAGATGATCTGATCTTAATACAAGAGAACAGGGGAAGGGGGATCATATACTTGGATGATCATTCTTTAAAGTTCAAAAACAATTCTATATTCTTTAACTGCTTAAAAATCAAGCTGTTAACAATACGGGTTTAGAAGCTTGAACCCCTCCAGTCTTTTAAAAAGTAAGCAACTGACAAAAATTTAAGAGGGCAAACAGCACAGCAGTGGTCCTGAACTCACTGCATGCTGGCTGCAGGGTAGGGGCCTCGGTGACTGCTGGCATGCAATCACTGACTTGCTCAGCAACTTTGCTGTAATGGCTTCAAATTGCAGGCCTGAGGAAATGCTCCATAAATAGCTGCTCTTTTTTCCTGCAAAGCCTCTTCATAGACCCAATACAACTCCACTACCAAAAATGGAGGAGTTACCATGGATCTTTTTTTTTTTAAGTCAAGAGAACTAAGGATATTCTGTTAATCATGTTACTCATTTTGGGAGTATGAATCACAATACTGAAATCTGATTCACTGTTTAAATTCAACTTTTAGGTAACAAAAATTTACAATAGATTAAAAATCAGTTTTTATAATCACTCAATTTCATGGGGAGGGAAAAACTGTTGTTTTTAAATAGGTCTTTGGAAAAAAGAAACATACTTAGTTTTCATATTAAATGTTTGAGAAGGTCTCCATTACCTCCCCATGAAGTACTGCTCCTTAAGTGTTCATTCATAAGCACCTGGAAACCTAGATGGGTGTGGCATGTGGTCATAGCAAACACTTTTGGGAAGCCAGAACAATCATTCCAAAGTCACTGTAAGTGCTCACCTCCTATACTGTTTTACTTCTATTTAAGTATATATACACATATATAACTTGATAATTCAATTAATTAACTCCAAAATTCAATGAACAGCAAATTAATATCAAGTCTAATACATTAGCAATAACAATAAACATTCTCCCAACTTAATCAGGAAAAGAAATCAGCAAAGTAATTAAATGAGACACAGGTGGGTACCAAAAATCCAGGTTCTATTTCTGCTACAGTTTCTCATGTGAGGACAAGAGTACTTTGAGTTCATGCCTAAATTCACTTAACCTAGATATAAATAATTTGAGTTTTTTTTTAAAATACCAGAGTCAAACTTTAGAGGATAACTACAATCAGGTCTCAATTAAAATTCATGGTCTTGAACATAAATGCTGAACTGTGGCCACAAAGCCCATATTCTCTCTAACCTACTGAATGTCTAAAAATAACTTGTTTAACTTGATGATATTTCAAGAGAAAACACTTATCAATTTATATCTCATCATTCATTAAAAAAAGAGATTTTACTTAAGAGTATTAACTGTTTTCTAATGATATTATGTTCTACCATGACTTTTTAAAGCCCCAGATGACATTTCATCTATCTTGAACATTATCAGATAAAACTTTCTAGTGTGGTAGTTTGAAAAACATTGCCACCATCTTTTGCAGCTCTTCCCATCAAGAGGCAAAGTCTACTTCCTAACCCCTTGAATCTGGGCTGACTTTGCTTTAACCAACAGAATGTGGCAGAAGTGACTCTGTGCAATGGTCTCATGAGGCCTTGCAGATTTCACCTTCATCTTTTTGGAACACTCCTCCCACCACATAAGGAAGCCTGGGCTAACTAGATTGCTAAACGATAAGAACATGTGGAGAGAGAAGTTTAGCCAACAGCCAGTACCAGGGCCTAAACATCTGAGTGGCCATCTTAGACCCTCCAATCCCAATCCATCTGCCAGATGACTCAGCTGCAGGAATGACCTCACACCAGACCAACAGAAGAACTGCTCAGCTAAGCCCAACCCAAATGGCAGAATCATTCTTATAAAGCCATTAAACTTTTGAGTAGTCAGTTAATGCTGCAATAAATAACCAATACATCAAAGGAGCCCTGGTGGTGCAGTGGTTAAACACTTGGCTGCTAATTAAAGGGAGGGGTGGTTTGAACCCACCAGCTGCTCTGTGGGAGAAAGGACTTGGCAATCTGCTCCTGTAAATAATACAGTCTAGTAAACCCTATGGGGCAGTTCTGCTGTCATATAGGGTCACTGTGGGTAAGAACTGACTCAACAGCACACAACAACATCAAGGAAATTCAGAAGTCAATTATGAGCTGTGTTAACATTTTTAGAAAATCCTATACGTTATATGGAAACCCTGGTTGCATAGTGGTTAAGAGTGGCTGCTAACCATAAGGTCGGCAGGTCAAATCCACCAGCTGCTTGCTCATTGGAAACTCTATGGGGCAGTTCTACTCTGTCCTGTAGGGTCGCTATGAGTCGGGATCAACTCAGTGGCAATGGGTTGTTTTTTTTTTTTAAATATGTTATACGAAGAACTGTAAAGAAGCTCAATGACTGTAATAACCTGAGAAAATTTAGAACTAAATTAGCCCACAGGAACACAGGTATGCTAATATCTCAATAAAACACTTAACCTAAAAAGTCAAATTTAACTTGTCTTTACTGTCACTTCACATTAGAGGGGAGAGGGAAAAGAGGCACATTCTTTCAAATAGTATGTTTTTGCAAATATACTTTTTTTCTCCTCACAATTTTATTATAAAAAATTTCATAAGCAAGATTAAAAGAACTTTACAGTGAACACTCACTCATATACCTATCCCCTAGATTCTACTCATATACCTTATTTTGATGAATTTGCTAAATAATTTTAACTTTACTGCCAAAAAACGATATTAAAATAACATGTGCGTGCCTAGTTTAAAAATGATTATTCTATAAACTTTAAGGAGAGAGCTGTAGTGTAATACTAATAAAGCTGCTTCCATTTACTAAGTGATTATTATTTACTAGTTTCTATGCTAGAATGGGAATTCCAGAACACTTAATTGTGTTCATGAGGAACCTGTACACAGATCAAGAGGCAGTTATTCGGACAGAATGAGGAGATACTGCGTGGTTTAAATCCAAGAACGGTGTGATTCAGGGATGCATCCTTTCACCATACCTATTCAGTCTGTATGCTGAGCAAATAATCCGAGAAGCCAGACTTCATGAAGAAGAAAGGGGCAACAGGACTGGAGGAAGACTCATTAACAACCTGCGATATGCAGATGACACAACCTTGCCTGCTGAAAGTGAAGAGGACTTGAAGCACTCACTGGTGAAGATCAAAGACCACAGCCTTCAGTATGGATTACATCTCAACATAAAGAAAACAAAAATCCTCACAACTGGACCAACAGGCAACATCATGATAAACAGAGGAAAGACTGAAGTTGTCAAGGATTTCATTTTACTTGGATCCACAATCAACACCCATGGAAGCAGCAGTCAGGAAATCAAAAGACGCATTGCATTGGGCAAATCTGTTGGAAAAGACCCCTTTGAAGTGTTGAAAAGCAAAGATGTCACCTGGAAGACTAAGGTGCGCCTGACCCAAGCCATGGTATTTTCAATCACATCGTATGCATGTGAAAGCTGGACAATGAATAACGAAGACCAAAGAAGAACCGACGCCTTTGAATTGTGGTGTTGGCGAAGAATATTGAATATACCATGGACTACCAAAAGAATGAACAAATCTGTCTTGGAAGAAGTACAACCAGAATGCTCCTGAGAAGGAATGATGGCGAGACTACATCTTACATACTTTGGACATGTTGTCAGGAGGGATCAGTCCCTGGAGGAGGACATCGTGCTTGGTAAAGTACAGGGTCAGCAAAAAAGAGGAAGACCCTCAACGAGATAGACTGACACAGTGGCTACGACACGGGGCTCAAGCATAACGATCGTGAGCATGGCGCAGGACCAGGCAGTGTTGCATGTTGCTGTACACAGGGCTGCTATCAGTTGGAACCAACTTGACAGCACCTAACAACAACAAGTTTCTATGCTAGGAGTCTTAACATGATAGCTAATTCTCTTAATAACTCTGCTTAATAGATAACCACTTATAATTTTACAGATAAGAAAACTAAAGCTTAGAGAACTTAAGTGATTTGCCCAGACTCACCAAGACAATAGCAACAAAACTGAGTTTCCAATCCAGATCTGGTTAGTTCCAAAACCCAAGCTCTTTCCACAATGCCACATTACCATCTCTTTCACTTTAAGGGAAAAAAAGGATGAAGTGGTGTTTATGCCATCTTTACAGACTGGAAGACTCAACAGTATAAACATGTCAATTCTTTCCCAAATGTTTCTATAGATTCACTGCACTCTCAAAATTTCAAAATGGTCTTTTGTGGAATCTAACAGATTCTAGGATTTATTTGAAGTACAATGGGCAAAGAATAGTCAAGACAGGACAAGATAAAAAGGACTCTCCCTACTATTAAGACATATTCTAACGCTACAGCTGATTCCATATTTGTAAATTTGCCTACTCACTAGAATTTATTTGTAACCCCCCAAATCCATATTCTCAATATTTTCGTAGTCATTCTGAGAGATGCGCAGAGCAGCAAAATATTTGAGTCACCATGATGTGCACATTCCCAGCTGAGGTCAAACAAGGCGACACTCAGCCTTCTTGTTTCAGCTTATATTATAAACAAATGTCCTTTTCGTGATTATTTAGTGCCACATTTTTCACATTTTTTTGTGTTTTTTGTTGGTAATTTTGCAGTTTAAGATGGCCCCAAGCATAAAGCTAGAGTGCTGTCTAGTGTGCCGAAGCACAATAAAACTGTGATGTGCCTTACAGGGAAAACTTGTGTGTTAGATACGCTTGGTTCAAGCATGAGTTATAATGCTGTTGGCCATGACCTCAATGTTAACGAATCAACAATATGGTACCATCCAAAAAAAGGAAGAGGAAATTCACCAATCTGTACAAACAGCTACTCTGAAAAGTGCTTATGTAACATCTATGGTGCATGATGAAGCTATGGAAAAGATGGAAAAGTGGCTAAATTTGTGGATTTATGAGATGACGACCAATGAGAAAGAGCATACCTGTCGAGGTGGTTCTGACTCATGGCAACCCCATGTGCTCCATAGGGTTTTTAATGGCTGATTTTTCAGCAGCAGATTGCCAGGCCTTTCTTCTGAGGTGATTCTGGGTGAATCTGAACCACCAACCTTTTGGTTAGCAGTCTAACACATAACTGTTTGCTCCCACTCAGGGACTCCAAAACAAAAAAAAGCACATTGAACAGCACTGTTGTGAGGCTGAAAGCCAAAGAAATTTACAGCCACGTTATCCAGCATCAGGAAACCATTAAACCCTTCTCAACTAGTGTTTTATTAAAAAGAAATACCGCATATAATTAATTATTGGTAAGAAATATATATTAAATAAGGTGGCTCTGAACAGAAACATGCATAAAACAAGGTTATGTATTGATAAGCCTGCAAAATGTTGTTTCCAGGGGCTCATGACACAGGGGCTCACAGGAACCTAACTCAGTTTTCCCCTACAGATAATACTGGCTAATTCAGTGTTCAGACTTTATAGAACATAACTACCATAATAACAAGAATCAACTGCATTATGGACATTTGATATGATAGAAGTGGAATTGCAAATCCATGAGGAAAGGGGTGGACTTTTCAGTAAATGGTGCTAGGAAAACTGGATGTTTGCTTGAGGAAAAAAAAATTAACCTGGACCCCAGCCCCACCTCATGCCATTCACAGAAAGCAATTCCAAGAGAATTAGATGTACATATGAAACTTTTTTAAGGAGCCCTGGTTGCACAGTGGTTAAGCACTTGGCTACTAACTGAAAGGTCAGCAGTTCGGACCCACCAGCCGCTCCGCAGGAAAAAGATATGGCAGTCTGCTTCCATAAAGATTATAGCCTTGGAAACCCTACAGAGAAGCTCTAGTCTGTCCTATGACAGAATGGGGTGACTGTGAGTCAGAATCGACGCAATGGCATCAGTTTTGGTTTTTCAGATTTTGGTGGTGCAAACGGTTAAGCGCTTGACTGCTAACTGAAAGGTTGGCAGTTCAAACCCACCCAGTGGCTCCACAGGAGAAAGACCTGGCAATCTGCTTCCATAAAGATTACAGCCAAGAAAAGCCTATGGGGCAGCCTACTCTGTCACATGGGGGTCACTATGAGTCAAAAACAACTCAAGGGCACCCAACAACAACATACGAAACTTTTTAAAGATAATACAGAAAACTAGCTCCGTGTCCTCTGGAAGGATCAGTAAACAAGGCACAAAGAGCACTAATCAAACAAAAGGGCACGGAGAAGGTAATCCAAGCAATGTAAGTTAAAACCACAATGAGATATCAGGATAACCACATAAGACACAAAAATACCAAACGCTGAAATTGTCAAGAAAAGTTGAAGATGCACATACTGTGGTCCAGCAATTCCATTCTTAGCATATATCCTAAAAAAAAACTCTTGCACATGTACACACAGAAACCTTTACATAGAAGACATGTACAAAAATGTTAATTGAAGCCTCATTTACAATAGGCAAAAACTGTAACAACCTAAATGTTCTTCAACAATAGAATGGATAACCTGTGGTCTAGTCATACAATGGAGCCATACAGCTATGAAAATAATCAAACTATACAAAAATGAATATGAATGAACTACATTAACATGAGTCTTACAATGTTGATCAATAAGAAACAAATCACAAAAACATCTGCAGTATTACTTTATATAAAGTTAAAAATGGGTAAAATTAAACTATGATTTAAGGACTGTGGTGGATTAAAAATGACTACTAATTCCTTGCTATTCCTCCCATTAAGAAATGAAATGTATCTCCTTCCCCTTGAATCTGTACTAGTCTTAGTGACCTGCCTGACCAATAGGATGGGATGTCCATGGTAATGCCATAAGAAGCTTGGAGCTTCTGCCCAGGCCTCTTAAAAGCCTCTCTGGGAATCCTCAGCCACCATTTAAGAAATCAGCAGCCCTGAGACCACAATTCTGGGAAGGCCATGTTTAGGCACTCTGGTGACTAGTCCCAGGTGGTGGACAGTCCTAGCTAAGCCCAGTCCTCCAGCCATTCACACCAAGGTGCCAAACCTATGAGTGAATCTGTGCTTAGCCCTGAATCTAGACAGACCCATCTGCCAGCTGAACGGCATGGAGTGACCTCCATCAATGCTATAAGGAAAAGACGACTCATCCAGCTGTGCCTTGACTGAATTCCTGACCCACAAATTTGTAAGATATAATACAATTGCTGTTTTAAGCCACTAAATTTTGGGGTAGTTCGTTAAGCAGTAATAGGTAACCAAGAAGCCCTGGAGGCGCAATGGTTAAGCAGTAGGCTGCCAACCAAAAGGTCAGCGGTTTGAATCCACTGGTCGCTTTGCAGGAGAAAAGACCAGACAATCTGCTTCTGTAGCGATTACAGCCTAGGAAACCCTATGGGGCAATCCTACTCTGTCATCTAGGGTTGCCATGAGATGACACCTAACAACAACAGGTAACTGGAAGAGATACATATGCAGGTGGAAAAACAGAAAAGAAAATGCAAAAGTCAGAACATCTGTTGCCTCTGGACGGAGGGAAAGGGATCTGTTCAGTGAGGCAGATGGAAGGCTTCTAAGGGACTAGCAACATTTCTTTACTAACCCGGATAGTGGCTAAATGGGTGTTTGCTTCATAATCACTCTTTAAAAACTGAGTATGTTTCTGTTGAATTGGTAAATGTTGCGGAGCCCTGGTGTCGCAGTGGTTACAAGCTTGGCTGCGAACCAAAAGGTCAGCAGTTTGAATCCACCAGCCAGTCGCTCCTTGGAAACTCTATGGGGCAGTTCTACTCTGTCCCATAGGGTCACTATGGGTCAGAAACAACCTGATAGCAACAGATTTGGTTTGGTGTTACATATATAATTTTACAACAATTAAAAAAAAAATTAAACAGTACTTTCTTCTGCATGTATATTTCGAATTTTTCAAAGATAAAAAAGAGAAGGGGCATACAGATTAAGTCCATAGCATATAAGGACAAAGTACATACCTCTAAATAATACGGAAAAAGTAATTTGGAGATGTAAAAAACTGAACTCCTGCATCATACAACTGCATATAATATACATGCTGTTTATGTCATCTTGATGTTTTAAAAACAGAGTACCAACATATCAATCAATATGGCAATAAGGCTCTATTCTGACACCTTAAACTGAGAAAGTCAAAGGTTTTCCTAACAAGTTAATGCCAAAGAAAATGAGAGACCCCTGAAAATACTACCTAATTGACATTCGAAACACATAATGCAAAACTCTCCTGTTAAAAAACAGTAAATTATTGCCATGTGACTTACTATAAAGCAATACAATTGAAATCCTAACAGCCTAATATGCTACTGTTGACTAGTTTCATTTCTTAATCACTAGCATTCCTGAAAATCTTAACTTCCTTCCAAGATCCTATTAAATTCTGAGTTTAGGGGACAAGAAATCTGATGGCTCTGTGTTCCACAAGAATTTTACTAATAAAGTTAAAATCTGGGTAGGTTTTAAAGACACAATTTAGTTTCCACAGTAACTTTTAACGGTGACATACAGAAATATTTGCTTTATAATTTATTTGAATAAAGTTGATTAGTAAATACGCACTTAAATATTTGGTTTTGGAAATGTAAAATGGGTTAGACCATTTGATTCTGTTTTTGTAAAACACATTCTAAAGATTACATTAAAAAGTTCTTTAAATCACTGAAAGCAGAGCTTCAGTCATCAGCAGCTTTCCTATGCAACTTTAAAAAGTATAAAATCATAACTTTTTACACTGTATTTTACTACTAACTCAATTTGTGCAGTGATAATTACTAGCCAAAACAGAAGTAATGAATGTATGAAAAGGGTTTGTATTCACTTCACATAATTCTAACAAATTTACTTTATAAACACGACTATTAAACTAAATTTTTAAAGTACCAGAAAATGAAAACAGTCCACTTAACTACTGTCTTCTGACAAATACACTGTCATAAGAGTAGCAAAAAACCAGAATCTGAAATGGGCTTTAACATCAAAATAAACCTTTTTAAAATGTGTACATGATACAATTATATTTGAGAATGCTCATATAATGCATGGTTCTAGTTATAAACATTTTAGAACAGAATTTTATTTCTTCCTTATTTAATTCTAAAGCAGTCAAATATTCACTGTCCAGGGAACAAACACAACATTCTAGATTATTGCTACTTTATATCCAGAAAACAATATCTTTTTTTTTTAAATAAAGAGTTCCAGTTACTTAAGTATAAGAATAATCTCAAATTTATAAACTTTAGAATACACAAAGTAAATAGCTAGCATGCTGTTTGGCACAGAATGAACATATGTAATTTATCATCCAAACTGGAATATCTTGAGAGCGCAAGGCGGCAATAGTAATTATGTAGGGACTATAGGCATACATCAGAGTGATTAACAACTAATGGCTCTGAAATAAATGAGAGGTCTACGGGACATCATCTGTCAATAAACAAGTTAAGAGCTAGATAACATAATCGTGAACAAACAGCAAAATCTGTTTTTACTGAGTTTACAGTTAGCCTCAACAGCTTTTCAGAGAGACAGCAATAAAAAGGCAAACGAGATGACTTACGATGCAGCCCTGAGACCCAGTAAGTCCATCAAAACTGACATGTTAATTCTGTCCCATCTCCACAGAGTAGGATCCAGGAAACCCTTAAAACAATGTCTGCTACACATCTGGGGTCTTAAAAGCCTGTGAGCAGCCATCTAGATACTCCACTGGTCTCACCCCTTCGGGAGCAAGGGAGAATGAAGAGAACAGGATACAAGGAAAAGATTAGTCCAAAGGACTAATTGTCCACAGCTACCAAGGCCTCCACCAGACTGAGTCCAGTACAGCTAGATGGTGCCTGGCTACCACCACTGACTGCTCTGACCAGGATCAAAACAGAGGGTTCTGGACAGAGCTGGAGAAGGATGTAGAGCATAATTCTAACTCACAAAAAAAAGACCAGATTTACTGGCCTAAAGGAGACTGGCGAAACCCCGAGAGTATGGCCCCCAGACACCCTTTTAGCTCAGTGGTGAAGTCACTCCCGAGGTTCACCGTTCAGCCGGGGATTGGACAGCCCCGTAAAACAAAACAGGACTAATGAGGCACAGCAGTCCAGGCCAAGGACTAGAAGGCAGAAGGGGACAGGAAAGCCAGTGATAGGGAACCCAAGGTTGAGTAAGGATATTGTTGATGTGTTGTGAGATTGTCAACCATTGTCAGAGGGCAACATGTATAGTAACTGTTAAATGAGAAACTATTTTGTTCTGTAAGCCTTCATCTTAAGTGAGAATAACAGCACAACTGGAAGAGCATAGTCAATGTCACTGAACTGTGCATGTAGAAATTTTTGAAATGGTGTATCTTTGGCTATGTGTATTTTCACCAAAAAAAAAAAGCTTGAGAAGTTAAGAGGGTTGACATGTTGTGGCGTTGTTAACCAATGTCATAAAACAATATGTGTACTACTGTTTCATGAGAAACTATTTGTTTGTTCTGTAAGCCTTCACCTGAATAAAAAAAAATAAAAGTGAAAACCAGCAGCACAACTGGAAGAACATAATCGATGTCACTGAATTGTACATGTACAAATTTTTGAAATGGTGTATCTTTGGCTATGTATATTTTCACCAAAAAAAAAAAAAAAGGTCCTCCAAGATTGAGAAGGGACAGTGTTGACATGTCATGGGGTTGTTAACCAATGTCATAAAACAAAAACTACTTCAAAATGGATCAAAAACCTGAATATAAAGCCTAAAACTATAAAGTTCATAGAAGAAAAAATAGGACCAACACTTCAGGCCTTAATACATGGCATTAACAGGATACAAACCATAAACCTCAACACACAAAACGTAACAGATAAACTAGATAACTTGGATCTTCTAAAAATCAAACACCTATGCTCTTCAAAAGACTTCACCTAAAGAGTCAAAAGAGAACCTACAGACTGGGAAAAAATTTTTGGACAGTAAAAGTCAGACAAAGGTCTAATCTCCATTATCTACAAGAAAACCCAACACCTCTATAACAAAAAGACAAATAATCCTATCAAAAAATGGGCAAAGGAAATGAACAGACACTTCACCAAAGAAGAGATTCAAATGGCCAACAGACACATGAGGAAATGCTCGCGTTCACTAGCCATTAGAGAAATGCAAATGAAAACAACAATGAGATACCATCTCACCCCGGCATTACTGGCACGAATCAAAAATACTGGAAATAAGAAATGTTGGAGGGGCTGCGGGGAGATGGGAACTCTTATACACTGCTGGTGGGAATGCAAAATGATACAACCATTTTGGAAAATGATATGGCGTTTCCTCAGAAAGCTAGAAATAGACATACCATTCGATCCAGCAGCAATCCCACTCCTAGGAATATATCCTAGAGAAATAAGAGTCGTCACTCGAATAGACATATGCACACCTATGTTCATGGCAGCATTGTTCACAATAGCAAAACGATGGAAACAACGTAGGTGCCCATCAACAGATGAATGGATAAACAAACTATGGTACATACACACAATGGAGTACTATGCAATGAGAAAGAACAACAATGAATCTGTGAAGCATCTCATAACATGGATGAAACTGGAGGACATCATGCTGAGTGAAATAAGTCAATCACAAAAGGACAAATATTGTATGAGACCTCTATTGTAAAAACCCATGAAAAAATTCACATGCAAAATGTAACAATCCTTGTTGGTTACCAGGGATGGGGGGGGGGGGGGGATACTAAATAGGTAATAGGTAAGTGGTAACTTGGGTGAGAGATGAGATAGTACATAGTACAGCGGAAACTAACACAACCTGCACAAGGAAAGGTCATGAAGGCCCTATAGACACATCCAAACCCCCCGAGGGACTGAGTTGTTGGACGGAGGGCTCTGGGGACCATGATCTCGGGGAACATCTAGCTCAACTGGCATGACACTACTTATAAAGATAATGCTCTACATTCTACCTTGGTGAGTAGTGTCTGGGGTCTTAAAAGCCTATGAGCGGCCATCTAAGATACTCCACTGATCTCATCCCTTCGGGAACAAGGGAGAATGAAGAGAACAGGATACAAGGAAAAGATTAGTCCGAAGGACTAATGGTCCACAGCTACCAAGGCCTCCACGGGACTGAGCCCAGTACAGCTGGATGGTGCCCGGCTACCACCAATGACTCCTTTGACCAGGATCACAACAGAGGGTTCTGGGCAGAGCTGGAGTAGGATGTAGAGCATAATTTTAACTCCCAAAAAAAAAAAAAAAAAAAAGAAGACCAGATATACTGGCCTAAAGAATACTAGAGAAACCTCGAGTGTGTGGCCCCCAGACACCCTTTCAGCTCAGAGGGGAAGTTACCTTCAAGGTTCGATGTTAAGCCTGGGAATGGACACCCCAGTAAAACTAAATGGGACTAACGATGTACAGGAGTCCGGTGACAAGGGCCAGAAGGCAGAGGGAGAGTAGGAAACTGATGATAAGGAACACAAATTGAATAAGGACACTGTCGATGTATTGTGAGATTGTTGACCACTGCTATGGGGCAACATTTGTAGTAACTATTAAATGGGAGGCTGTTTTGTCCTGTAAGCCTTCATCTTGGGCGAGAATGGCAGCACAATTGGAAGAGCATAGTCAATATCACTTAAATGTGTAAGTAAAAAGTTTTGAAATGGTGTTTAAATAAAATAAAAATAAATAAATAAATAAATAAACAAATGAGACTAAAGAGGTACAATAGTCCACTGACAAGGTCCAGAAGACAGAAGGGGACAAGGAAGCCCCCTGGTGATAGGGAACACAAGGTGGAGTAAGGATATTCTTGATGTGCTGTGAGATTGTTAACCATTGTCATAGGGCAACATGTGTAGTAACTGTTAAATGAAAAACTATTTTGTTCTGTAAGCCTTCATCTTAAGTGAGAATAACAGCACAGTTGGAAGAGCGTAGTCAATGTCACTGAACTGTGAATGTAGAAAATTTTGAAACGGTGTATCTTTGGCCATCTGTAATTTTCATCAAAAAAAAAGGTTGAGAATTTAGAGGCTTAATACGTTGTGGGGTTGTTAACCAATGTCAAAAAAAACAACATGTGTACTACTATTTCATGAGAAACTATTTGCTCTGTAAGCTTTCACCTGAAGTACAATAAAATATATATTAAAAAAAAAAAAAAAAAAAAAAAAGGTCCTCCAAGATTGAGAAGGGACAGTGTTGACATGTCATGGGGTTGTTAACCAATGTCATAAAACAATATGTGTATTGACTGTTTAATGAGCAACTATTTGTTCTATAAACCCTCACCTAAAGTACAATAAAAAAAAAATTTTTTTTAAGTCACTACAAAAAACCACTATATAGGTGTTTATGAAATCAAGAGACCACTAAGCACATATAGTACATATAGTGAATGGCAAGGAGAAAGAAACTATAACCACATCAAAACAAGCAAACTGACACAAATCCAGAAAACCCAAGTGGGTCCTTTTTTGAGAAAAATCATCCTGTGTTTGAGGGAGGAAAGGGGATTACAGCCTAGTGACAAACTGTGCAAATTCTCATCTGTAGTATGATAGGCACTGACTGAAAACTGAAGAACAAACTTTCTAAAAGTACACAGAGGGCATGCTTTGTCCTAAAATACAGAGGACAGTGATGTTAATTTTATACACTTACTCCTCATTTGTACAGAGTCGCTATGAATTAGAACGGACTTGACGACACCTAACAACTCCTCATTTATTGGCTGCAGAGAGTCCCCTCCCTTGAGGAGGGTCTCTGGGGCCTTGGGGAAGCTGAGTCGAGCTGCCCTCTGCTCCCTCCTGCCTGCAAGACCAGCCTCCTCCATGGCCACAGCCTCTGGGCAGATGCACCAAGCCAGAGGGCACCTGATTTGAGTTCCCAGCTCCTATGTGACCTGAGGTCCTGTAGCTCAAAACTGCTGTGGGGTGGGAAGGGAGAACAGAAAGAGGCATTGAAGAAGGTGTTGAAAGAGTGTGAGTTTGACATCCTAAAGTTAGCTGATCTGGGCCTGAAGCCTTTGCCTGAAGCCTCCACCTCGGTGGGGTGGGGTGTGAGGCCAGGCTCCCAGCATCCTGGCAGGTAGCCCTGAGCCTTGGTGACTGGCCAGGCCAAAAGGGCATAACAGGCTCTGGGATCTTGAATGCAGGGCTTGCAGGGGTGGGAGTGGAGCCCTGGAAACAGCTCTAAGAGGGAAGCTTTGACACAGCACAGGATGAAGGTAAAGTGGTTAAGCCTTGGGCCCTCCAGTCCAGCTTTATCCAGCTTTGTCTCCTTCTCTGCAGAGAAATAATCCATAACTGGACTTGTCACATCGATGAACACATCAGTAAATCTTATCTGTTATTATTTCTGTGGTATTTTCTAAATTAAAAAAAAATCAAATGGATGGTCTGAAAACAGGAAAAAAAAAAAAAACTTCTATTTTCACTTAACTCTTGATTTTCACAACCAGGTTGACAAGTGAAGAGTGGGTGTATATCACTGTCAAGAAAGCAATTATTTTCTTACCCATGAGAAGAGATTTGTACCAGTCCTAACAGAAAAGGCTGCACATCCTCCAGCTGGGAGGAGTTAAAAGTGATCCTATTACATCATCTGGAGTTCATCCAAACTACGCGATTTCGGAAACATAGCCTATATCAGTCTGAACATGTGTAGAAGAAAAACAGAAACATCTGTATTTTGGTCAACCCTTCCCTAGCTTTTAAACCTTAAAAAAAAAAAAAGGTTATTCAAGAGAGCTTGGTAAATTTCACCAGTGACACTATGACTGGTAAGGATTTGTCCTAGGCAAGGTCTTAGAAATCTCCCATTTATTTGGCTTATTTCTAACCTTAGCACTTGACTATTTTAACATACTGCCTTATGCTACATATTTAACTAAGATGTACTGATTCTGTTCCATTGTTTCCCATGCTATTCAATATTTAAATACCTTTTGCAATTCAGCAGTTTTTTGCTTGGTTGGTTTTGTTTTTATATCATTTAACCTTTTTCTCTGGTGGCTCTGATCTGGTTTTGCATTGGTCACTTAGGATTTTATGTGGTTTTTAAAAGGTTTCCTTCCTCTTTTTCCAGAAAAGATTTCTACATGTGACTGTTTTCTACCTAATCAAGGCAGAGATTGTTGAAAAAGTAGACCTGGAGCAATTCAATTTGAGATTAACAACAAAGGGTCCTAACACATCTCAATAAACAACTGTGGGTAAATCTATTTTAACCTAAATCCAGCCCTCATGAAATTCTAACTTAGCCTCTAAAAATGCTTAAATTTCCAAAGGATAAGTATATGTAAAAAATATTCTCCCATATATATTAATAACATTACACAATGGCCTACTGAAGATTAAGTATAGGCTACCTTTGGGCACTACCTAATGAAAGAGCACTTGGCCAGGGAAAGTGACAACGTAAACTGAAATAAAACTCAGGTGATATATCTCTCAGAGGGTTAGGCCCATGTAAGTATGCTGATAATTACTGAATCATTTTAGACATGCATAAATATTTTATCCTGTATTGATGAAAGCAAGGAAGGGAGAAGGAGGGAGGGAATAAAGGAAGGGAGGACAAACCAACTATATACTAATTCCAGAAGGCTGATTACTTTAAAACCCTACTTTTTAAATCTGTGTATACATACATACTGAGAGTATCTTCATTACCATATTAAGAATAGTAACCAAGTTTAGATTCTTGCTGCCCCTTCACTTTTTCAGAATCCAAACCCTCTGAACAAAATACACCGCCCAATGACAACACTCCTGGTGTCCAAGTTCCCACTTTAAGAAAATACAATACATGAAAACATAAACCAAGAAAATTGACACTAAAGGGTACAAATTTCACAATATAACTGAATTAATTATTTGCTTAGTAAAAGCATTCATTGAAGGATTCATTTAAATACGATCTTGTAAACAACAACAATTAAACACCTGCTGGGGTTTTGCCTGGGATTGCACTCAATCTATAGGTCAATTTTACATTTTTACAATGTTGAACTGTCCAACCCATGAAGAAAATGGCCTACTCTCCATTTACTTAGGCCTTCCTTAATTTGTCTAATATTTTTCCGCACATATTTTATTAGCCTTATTTCTACATACCTGATTTTTTAAAATCTTATTATCAATTTTTATTATCTATTTGTGTGTTGCTGGTATAGAGAAAATAAAATATATGTTTATGTCAAAAAAAAAAGATATTGTAATATTTAAGTTAAATCACAGAAATTGCCAATATTCACTGTTTTGGAATTAGAAAACTGGCAACTTTATATCATCAACCTGATAATTATACATTTGATTCACAAAAATTCAGCTTATAACTAACATTTTAAGGACTTATTACACACACCTCACTGACCCAATCAGGAGACTGAAAACTTCTATTCCACAGAAATGGACCCAGTGAGATTCTGGATTCAGATACCCGGCACAGTCAAGAGCAAGGATGAAGCCCGGCTCTGTTCAGTCCTGGAGAATTGGTGGGATCAGTCTTAACACTGTATGAGAAAATAAGTAAGATACTGATATTTGGGGCCCCTACTTTATGGCCTGGTCCGTACTGTATTTCTCTTCAGTAAGCCCACTTTAGACAATGAGGGGTGTAGAAGAAAATTAAAAAGACACACACACTATAATATCTTCAGAGAGACAGTATATTACTACATCCATGAAGTAAGAACAGCATGTTATTAAAAATAATAAAGGAACAATGAGCTCAGGAAAAGCCATTGGAAGTTAAGAGTGATAAATGGCTTTCTGGAAAAAACATCAACAGAAAAATTGAAAAATAAAGTTGAAAAGATCTCCTAAAACATGTAGCAAAAAGCTAAGTGAAAGAAAATGGGGGAAGAGGGAGATAAGAACATTTAAGAGTTATTCTGACAAGGGGCGGTGGGTTCCAGAAAAAAAAAGAACAGATAAAATAGACTGGAAGAACTTATCCAGGAACTAATACAAGAATCCTTCCCAGGACTGAAGGACAATTAGGGTTACTGTACCGCAAAACTTTAAGAGGCACCATCTCAAGGCTTGAGTTTCCAGATGGTGCATTCGTCACAATGAATTAAAAAAGACTCATACCAGGGCATATCATGAAATTCAGACCCCTGAAGGAAAAAATAACACAAAAATCCCAAAGGGAAGTAAACACGGTTTAACTGTTCAATAAGAAAACTGGAAGCTACAATAAGATGGAGCATTGCCTTCAGAATTCCAAGGGAAAGAAAACCAAAGACACAAGGGAAAGATTAGTCCAAAGCACTAATGGACCACAACTACCACAGCCTCCATCAGACTGAGTCCAGTACAACTAGATGGTGCCCGGCTACCACCACTGACTGCTCTGACAGGGATCACAATAGAGGGTCCCAGACAGAGATGGAGAAAAATGTAGAAGAAAATTCTAACTCACAAAAAAAGACCAGACTTAGTGGCCTGACAGGAACTGGAGAAACCCTGAGAGTATGGCCCCCAGACACCCTTTTAGCTTGGTAACGAAGTCACTTCTGAGGTTCACCCTTCAGCCAAAGATCAGACAGGCCCATAAAACAAAATGAGACTAAAGGGGCACAACAGCCCAGGGACAAGGACTAGAAGGCAGGAGGAGACAGGAAAGCTTCTAATAGGGAACCCAAGGTCGAGAAGGGAGCGTGTTGACATCTCGTGGAGTTGTTAACCAATGTCATAAAACAGTATGTATACTATTTAATGAGAAATTAGTTTGTTCTGTTAACTTTCATCTACAGCACAATAATAAAAAAAAAAAAGTCCCCTCCTCTCTCCCCAAATTGACAGCCAGCTGAAGAATGTGATAATCTAATGACTAACACTACCCTGTGAAGAAATAGAAAAAGCACATAAAGTGAAGAGAAACAATAGCACCAACCACAAATAAAGCACTGAAAATATCTGAAGAAAAGCCATTATTTTATTAGATACTTTCATTTGCATTATTTTATTAATTTGCAACACTACTCAGAGCAACTATCACTTGGTTTACCACTTGATGTGTTAAAGATTATGAGGCTTCTTATGCTAAGAACCAAAAGAGGATTAAGTACGGACTACTTTTCCTTGCCTAGAATATTGACAGAAAAAAAAAAGGCGGGGGGGGGGGGGCGGGAAAGGACTATTGAGATTTATACCAAACTTCTTTGTTTGCTTTTAGAAGATGTCAAGCCCTAGTGGCAGTATTTGTTACCAGGAAACTTGGTGCTACAGTACTTGAGCAAGCAGAGCCATGAAGCAATTCTTCTTCATAAAAACAGCAATGTCCCTTTCACGGCTTGAAATTCTGATTAATCCTAGAATCAGAAGCCCTTTTTGTAAGTGCTGCATCACTTAGTAACCACAGTTATAGGACCACGCAGCTCTTTAAGACTTCCCTTTATACAATGGTATTGAACTATTATTAAACTTTCAAGACATAATTAATGGCTAAATTATGCTATTACAGAAGATAGCAAATTAAGTTTGAATAGTCTTATATCTTAACAACTGATTTTTAAAATGACTTCACTTTGACTGTACTAAGCCTAAACATCAATATACACTTTTAACAACTCAAAGATTCCAAGAGCCTTAAGGTAAAAAGCAACTCAGAGTCATGAAAACAATACTATTTTAGGATGCTAATTTAATTATTTTTCTAACTATAAAAAAAATATATTTCTCTACATTACTAATAAGGACTGATCTCAGGGTTTCAGAAAAAACTTTAAGTGTCAACTATACAAATACTACTTTTTTTTTTTTAAATGGTTAACACAGGCTTTTGGGAGGGGTAATTTTTTTAATGTTTGTTTTTTAAAAATGAAAATTAACCTACCGTCTTGCTGCATTTAAATATCTAGTCTCCTAATACCTTGCTTAGTTCACGCTAAAACTACTCTATATATTTTCCCCAGTGGATAAATTAATCTCTATGTTCTATTTACTAATCTGTCACATCTACTATCTTCTAACTGTTTTTCTTCTGCCACTGTATTCAAGAGTCCCTCCAGAGTTTTTCTGCCTAAATCATTGTGGCACTGTGGGCCATTCTTCCCAGGGATGCCCACCCACTGAGCAGAAGTAAGCACTTTTTCAGAGAGCTGAGGGCGTACTTTCATCTCTCCCTCCACTCAGCCTCAATAGCAAGACAAACAGGCAGAGACTAGCCCTCCCCTCAGATATGGAAATACTCTTGTGTTTGCAATTTGAACTGACTTTTGCAGCTTAATCAACATTTAATGGCAAAATTACAAGCCTTTCATTTTTAAAGAGAAATTATTTGGGTTACACTTGATATAGCAAGCAACCAAGAAACAAAATAGCCTTATTCTTTATGAAACTGTTCCTTTTTGAAACATCTAATTTTTATTATGGTAACAATATACATTGTATATCTTCAGTCTTCTACTAGGCAAGCGTTTAGGAGGGGAAGCATAAAATCAAATTATAACAAGAAACAGTTTGATTCAGCTCCTTTAATTGATACATTTCTGAGGTAGCTTTAATTAGAGCAGTGAAACATTCATTTCTGAAATACACTAGGTAGCAGAAAAAGAGCCAATCTAGTTATAGAGACTAGCTACAATTGAAAGGCAAGTTCATTTAAGGTTGGACTTGCTGTAGGAAATAAAAAAATGCCTTTTTTTAAACTGTGGACCAAGATAATGACTTTTAATCAAATCACAACCACAAGAAGCCTTGACTCTCCAAGGATCAAAAAATCAATAAAACAAAACAAAGCCAAAAACCACTGTGGCTAGTTGGCTATTAAGAAAATGATAAAGAACTGAAATGAAACAAAACTATCTTTTTAAAATGATTAGAAGCACATTGTTAAAATAATGCAAATTTACAAACAGTTTTTAAATCATTAGATCAGACTTTTAGAATCAAATACAAGGTCCTACATGGCATAATACATAGGAGTTCTTTGTACACGGTAATAGTTAAAACAAGTATCAGATTCAATAAAATAAATCTCAGAAGTAAAAATACTCCTTTTGACCAGAGATAGAAAACTAATTCAGGAAGTTATTCAGCAGCTTATGAAGAAATAGGAAGTTGTTCACCAACTACTTGAAAAACTATTTCCTGCAGGAAAAGTATAAGACAGCTGAAGAAAGCGGTAATTCTCAGAGTAGTAAAGGTAATGAATTCTTTTTAAATAAAGCTCAAAGTACTATGTTGAAGAAATTAGTTTCAAAAAGTAAATTCAGTAGAATATTATACGCAGTATACAGGTTAAGCCTTTTCTACATTCTTCACAATCATATCAGAGCCTGAGGAAGTGTCATTGATAAATATAGCTAGTAATGTATATCTACCACATTTCTTGCCAAAATTAGGGATAAGTTTTCTCCAGAAGACATCTCACTGAGCTAGTTGTTGTTAGGTGCCATCGTGTTGGTTTTCGACTCGTAGGGGCCCCACGTGACAAAGTAGAGCTGCCCTATAGGGTTTCTCTAGGCTGTAATCTTTACAGCAGCAGATTGCAGTCTTTCTCCCACAGAGTAGCTGGGTTAGAACTGCCAACCTTTGTTAGGAGCAGAGCGCTTAACCATTGTGCCACCAAGACTCCTCTACTGAGTAAGGGAGGGATTTAAAAATACCAATGATCACCTGCTTATAAACCTCTGCTAATTATGCTGTCTTGAAACTAGAGAATGGGCCACATGACTTCAAAATCTCCTTCATCTATGGTCACAAGGCAACAATTGGTTGTTTCCAAAGTCAACATTTCTAAGTGTTTAATCAAATTACATCATCTTGCATGTTTGGATCATTTACAGTCAAATTCCTTCATTCCAAGTAAAAATTTCAAAAAATTACATATTTTGTAACTTAAAAGTTAGTGCCAACAAGTATCGATCAAGATGTATTACAGTCAGTTAATTTTTCACTGTTGAAATGAGTATAAAGTTTGCAGTTACCGTAAGTCTCTCTACATTTGGTTGACAAGAGTCATCTTTAGACAGAAAAAAAAAAATAAGTATTGACTTCAAAAACAGTCAGACTTTAAAACATCAAAACTATGATAAAAATCAACTTTGACAATAGCAACTTGACTCCAAAATCTTAGTTTATCATCTTAGACTCACAGTCAGGACAGATATTATTCTTACTTAAGGAAGCCCTGGTGGTACAATGGTTAAGCACTCAGCTGCTAACCAAAAGTTTGGCAATTCGAACCCACCCAGCCACCCCATGGGAGAATGACCTGGTGATCTGCTTCCATAAAGATTTCAGCCAAGAAAACCCTATGGGGCAGTTCTACTGTCACTCGGGGTCACCATGAGTTGGAATCGACTCAGCAGCACACAACATTTGTATAGTACACAGAAATGTGTTTGTTGTTTATGACAACTTACTCAGTTCTGATGAATGTTTAAGAACACCATGGAAGTGGCTGACAATTGGAGAAGGTGAACTAATCTTATTTCATAACTTTTCTTCAAATTGCACAGTGATCATAAAGCAGATCCTCTTTATTAGAATATAAAATTCTATAGGCCCACAGCATTCATCCTTCACATCCAATGTTTAAGAACCCTCTATACAATCCCTTGGTAAAGCAGACGGTCAGTGAAAAAGACAAAGACCATCAACAAGATGGACTGACACAGTGGCTGCAACAATGGGCTCAAGCATAACAACTATTGTAAGGATGGTGCAGAATCCGGCAGTGTTTTGTTCTGTTGTACACAGGGTCACCATGAGTCAGAACTGACTCAACCGCACCTAACAACAACAACGTACAATCCCTAAGGAGCCCTGGTGGCACAGTGGTTAAGCGTTTGGCTGCTCCAAAAGGTCAGCAGTTCCAACACACCAGCCACTCTGTGAGAGAAAGATATGGCAGTCTTCTTCCAGAAACCCTATGGGACAGTTCTACTCTGTCCTACAGGGTCAGAGTCGGAATCAACGCTACAGCAATGGGTTTGGCTTGGGTTTTTTATACAATCCCTGACAGCTACCAAGCAATCCATGTTTTCCCTGCTTTTACTGACAAAGATCTAGCTCTCAGGGAAACTCCTTCTATTTTGAAAAGTTTGACATGAGAAAATTCCTACATGGAGCCCAAAATCTTCATGTTTCTTATCATACAATATACCTAATTTTACTTCCACATGTGAGTCCCTCAAAAATCTTGAAACAATAATCATGTCTTCTCTCTCCTATCAGCTTTTTCTTTTCCAGATAAACTTTTCTCCATTCCAGTAACCATTCCCCCATACGATTTAATTTTCATATAATTTTGCCCTAATTTACCTTCTCTACAAGCCCACATGAGATGTGTGGCATGATGTGATGTCTGCGTGTACACTTTTCTTTAATTCATCTACGTCAGTATCTTTAAGAGAAACATTTGTTCTCGAAAGAAGAACTATCAGAAATTTTTAAAAAATAAATGTGTAGAACATTATTTCAGCTCAAAAGAAAAAGTTAACTCTTCCAAAATAATGAAAAGGCAGAGAGATGTCACCCATAAGCAATTACTACAAGATACAAGAGGCTAAAAAGAAGAACATAAATATTGCTCTTTAAGCTTATACTTTTAGCCACACCATCAACCAAAGAAAACAGAAGGCAAGCTGGCTATTGAGCTGTTTAAAAATCTCCCCAGATCAGCATGTGACCCAGCAGGGAGAGGTTCAAAAAAGTACAGCCTTTCTTTTTCTTCCTAACAACCTGGTTTGTTTCCACTCCTTTCCCCTTCAAGACACATCCCTCACAGCTAGCAGCTCTTTCAATCATTTACTTTGGATGTCTGCTCGAGAACAAATGATCTTGCTCATGCAGATGAGTTTGCCAGACTTGTGTGTACTTTCCAGTCTCAGGCCCTTTATTGTTCTGGTTGAAACCTGACCCTTTGAAATGGATACCAGGACACCAGAAAATGAATTTTAAAAGAAGAAAAAAAGTTGAAGGGAAGTGGGTAAAGAACTGCAGAAACTTTTAAAGATCAAACTTTTTCCCTTGCTCTTCACCTAAATAAGCCTGTCACAAAACTCTGTATCTTGCAAACTAACAATCCACCCTGAAAAACATCATCGTTAATTGCATTATCTGAGCTAATATATAAATGTTACATTTGCCTGAGGAATACCCGTTGCCATGGAGTTGATTCCGACTCATAGCGACCCTACAAGAAAAACTAGAATTGCCCCACAGGGTTTCCAAGGCTGTAATCTTTACAGAAGCAAACTGCTACATCTTTCTCCCCACCTGAGGAATAGATTGTCAAAACAGATCTCAATCAAAACTTGGACGGGATTGGATTTCAGTCTATAATAACTGGTTTTAGAAAACATTTTGTATACACTTGATCCAAATGAACCAGATAAAAATATTCATCTATAATCTTTAATCTATAATCTACAATTTCAGAGCCCTAAAGGTCAGCAGGCAATTCAAATCAACCAGCTGCTCCCTGGAAACTCTATGGGGCCGTTCTACCCTGTCCTATAGGGTCGCTAATAGTTGGAATTGACTTGACGGCAATGGGTTTGGTTTTTGGTATCTATAACTCCAAAATTAGAGGGATTAAAATTCTATCTAGATCTTTTCAGTTTTAACACAATTTTGTCATTTTGTTAAAGACAAAAGGGCTTCCCAGAGAAGAGACTGACTGTGTTTTGAAGCTAACTTGAAAGAAGTTTGTCTCTGAGTGACTGTATATCAGAATATTTCATATTTCTCTTTATATTTTGGGGAAGAAAAACACAAACTCTGGGAAGCACTCGACTCTTTCTGCTCAATTTTTCTGTAAACCTAAACTTGCTCTAAAGTATAAAGCCTGTTAATTTTGTTTAAAAATAACTGATAAATCACATCTAACTGCTACTAAAAGTACTTGTCATTTTACAATTTAAAATACTGTAAAATTAGACTTCTATATTTTTTTTAATTCTTTTCTGTTGATAAAATGTTTATTTAAAAAGTCATTACTAATGTCCTACATATTTTGTAAGACTATGTCAGTTCTGTAATTCTCACAATTTGAAAGATTTCATGGTATTCTTGAACTCAGTTTTGTGCTAGGCTAATTAAATATATTTGGCACAAACTCAAAATAATCAAACTACCACAAAAGAAAAGATAGTAAAAATGCTCTGAAGCAAGGATCAATCAAACCTTCAAAATATTACCAAATCTAAAGAAGGCATTTAGGTCATACCAAAAGTGCAGGAAAAAAATATACATACAATGTCTTAAAACAACATGTGTATTAACTGTTTAATGAGAAACTAATTTGCTCTGTAAACCTTCACCTAAAGTACAATAAAAAACATATATATACAGACTACATAACTGAGCTTGACTTATATATTAAGTCAAATACAAGAATAAATGGCATTTTATATCTTGACGCCACTTACTGTGTCTTCCAAAATACATTTTTCTTAGATAACTATCTCCCACCATTATTTTCACTTACTTTAAGAAGTATCTCTGACCAGAAGATGTTTTCGCCATTTCCCAGCCTGCTGGCAGAGGTACATCATCAGGTATTTCAAACGAAGACTGTCGAAGATGTTGAGCAGTGGGTGTAGCTGCTGGGCCAGAAACTACTCCAGTGGGGCTCAGGGTCCCAGGAGAAACCGCTCCCAGCTGCAGGGAAGCTGGAGAGGAATGCGCTCGAACATGCTGTGGAGCCAGGGCTCCTGCAGTTCCTGCATCAGTACTGACCTATTAGGAATATTAAAATGAAAATTTAAAAAACACAATTTTTAAAAGAGTTCTTTTAAATTTTCTAGATAGAATTTCATTGCAACCCAGTATTTAAAAACCAAAGGCAAAATTCAACATTTAATATTTGACCCTGAGGAAAACAGTTTGGCAAAAGCATATTTTTAAATGGTTTATATGACTTCGTTCTTGTATTTTCGCAAACGTTTGTAATTTTAATAAACAGTCCATCTAACTGATTTTCTACCTACTACCCATTAAGCACGCCTCTACATCTTTTAGAGCCAACTAGAAAAGAATGAATGAAACATTCCTAAAGTAGTAAATACTAAACTTTACAACCTAATTTCTAAAAGGTCAAGGCAGTATGGGGGCTTTTCCAAGTTCTAAAATGTCCCAGGTATAAACATAACCCAAGAAATATAACGACTATGCCTTCCTTTTTTTGTCTAAACTGAGCTTTAATTAATTTTTTTCCAGGCCAAGACCTAAACACATGACATTTGTCATTTTTTTCTCACTATGGACAAATGCTATCAACCAATCATTGCAAGTTATACAACTTTTAATGAATGCAGAATTTTCATCCAAAAGTTCTTAAATAAAGTCATCTTAATGGATGAAATGAAAAACCAACCATATATTTGTACCTACAGGATAAAGATGTTAACAGTTTGATTATGATATAGAACTTACACCCTTATATAACTGTGTAATAGCAAAAACAAAAGGACAAAAAAATTCCTGCACTCAGACTCCAAAGAGCTGGGTTCCAGTTCAAGCTCCTATACCTTGTTGGCTAATACTACACACTGAACAAACATCTTAATCTCTGTGAGCCTCAGTTTCCTCATCTGCAAAATAGTTTTTGTTTGCTTTCATGATGGAAAAATGGGGGTAATATATGATATATAGGAGCCATGGTGGTGCAGGAGGAGCCCTGGTGGCATAGTGGTTAAGCATTTGGCTGCTAACCAAAAGGGTGGCAGTTCAAACCCACTAGGCCCTCCTTGGAAACTCTATGGGGCAGTTCTACTCTGTCCTATAGGGTTATTATGAGTCGGAATCAACTTGATGGCAAAGGGTTTGGTTTGGTTTTTTGGTTTGGTTGGTGCAGTTTGGCTGCTAACCAAAAGGTCAGTGGTTTGAACCTACCAGCCTGCTCTGCAGGAAAAAGACGTAGCAGTCTGCCTCCATAAAGATTAGCCAAAACAAAAAACCAAATCCATTGCCATTGAGTCGATTCTGACTCATAGAGATTCTACAGGATAGAGCAGAACTGCCCCACAGAGTTTCCAAGGAGCAGCTGGTGGATTCAAACTGCCGACCTTTTGGTTAGCAGCAGAGCTCTTAACCACTGTGCCATGAGGGCTCCAACTCCATACAAACCAAAAAGAATTGCAAGTGAAAAGCGTACTTAATTCTTCTAATAAATAACTACATAAGAATTTATATCCAGCAATTTGTGGACAGTCTCCCACCCTTGCCCATATGAATCTAGGAAATTCTAACTTTTGGATAAAATTCTAATTCTAATCAACAGGTTAAAAAAAAATTTACTCAGTTTGGAATAGTATGAATCTGTGTTGTAAATACTATTGTTCATAAACTGCTGGATGTAAATTCTTGGGTTTATATCATATAACCAAACCAAACCCACTGCCACTGAGTCAATTCTGACCCACAGCGACCCTACTGGACAGTAGAACTGCCCCATCAGGTTTTCAAGACTGTAATCTTTATGGATCAATCTTTATGGATTACAGCCTTGGAAACCCTATGGGGCAGTTCTACTCTGTCCTATAGGGTCGCCATGAGTCGGAATTGACTCGGCAGCAGTGGGTTTGGTTTGGTTGTATGATATAAACCTAAGAATTTACATCCAGCAGTTTATGAACAAGAGTATTTACAACACAGATATATACTATTCAAAATCGAGCAGTTTTTTTTTTTAATCCACTGATTAGAATGATTATCAAAAAGTTAGAATTTCCTAGATTCATATGGCCAAGGAAGGAATACTGTCCACCTACTGCTGGATATAAATTCTTGTAAAGTTAGTTAATTATTAGAAGAATAAGTTCATTTTTCAGTTGCGATTCTTTTTGGTTTATAGATGTCACAAAATGGGAAATTCAATCTCCTATGAGCATTATAATATAGTAATAGCATGCTGTATACTCTGTAGGGTGCATGCCAACACACTTTATCCATAATGAGTCCAGAAGCTCACCTCTGCGGTAAGAGAAAAAAGCATACCTACATCTACCTCTTACAAAGTGTTTAGGCAAGCAGCTAAATTGGTTTTTTCTTCCTCATCCTTAACCCGGGTTTTTGTCAGCAGGTAAAGTGAGCTTTTCTGAGTTCCAAAATACCCTCGTTTGCCCACAAGAATATACTACAAGCCTGCAAATAGGAGGAATGGGAGTTGGGGGTGGGGGATAACTCTTCTTTCCACTCAAGTTACAGCCAGAGTGAACCAACTACACTGCAGTATTTGGAAAACCAATTAGCTTTTGGGCAAAGTTCCTACGCTGAAGTTTAGCCTAAAGCACCTTCTTAAAAAAAAAAAAAAAAAAAAAAAGACAAATACAAAAACACCTACAAAAGCCCTCACTAAAAAAATCTACTGGGACTTACTGGGATGTTAAAACTTTCCTAATAGTTTCATTTCAATATTAAAACAAGTCGACAAAATAGTCGAACGTTGTGTTTGTGGAAAAGCAGCCATGTTCATATCCTCAATAAGAATTAAAAAGCAATGGCGATCCTAGAATTAATCATCGCTTCCCAAACATCAACTTTTAATCACAGTTGAACTAAAGCAGGACTCGGCCTATGAGTCAACCTGCAGCGTACTATCAAAGGCTGTGTGTTAAAACCTCGGTACTGTAAAACTCAACTCAGTTCCTGCGCAACGTGCAGATGTGGCTAATTTAAAAGCATTTCAGCAGACTGTAAATAATAGTCTACAATTGGGAAACCAACACGTGAACCTACGAAGTCTGATAAAAGCGAGCCTGCCCAAGTTCCAAGAGCAAGGGAAGTGCAGAGGTGAAAGAACAAACTCCATAAACAACTTCCAGGAAAGTCTGGGCAGGGGAAGCCCGGATCCTGTATTCCGAAAGGGCCGGGGCAGCGAGGAAAATAAATGCTTTCGGCCGGGGGAGGGGGAGAAAGAGCAAGAAAACGAAAAGGACTAGTTCCACCCCCACCCCCTAATCAACACTGGAAAACAAGAGAACAATTATTTGACTCCCCAGGAGACTGAAGAGGACCGAGAGGCCCCGAAGGAAAGGGGGCCCAGGGCTCAACTTCACAAACTCGGCCGCCGCTGGCAACTCACCCACACGAATGCCAGAGGCCCCCCTCCCCCTCCCCGGGCCGCGGCTGGAGCGAAGGTGCGGAGCGCGCGGAGGCGCGCGCATTGTGCAAGCCCACCGCAGCCCGGGCTGGCTCTCCCCACCCCCTTCCTTCCTCCCCACCTCCCCCTCCACTCCCGCCAACCTCTTGGGAACCCCGGGAAGAAAGAAAGAAAGGAAGAAGGGGGAAAGCACACCCCCCGGGGCTGCAACCGCAGAAACTCCAAGAGGAAAAACAAATCTCGGCCCCGGACTCCGGGAGGAGTGGGGAGCCAATAACCGCGGCCGAGCAGGCGCCTCCAGTTCCTCCAACTCACCGGGATATCCCTACCCCTTCGCCAGGGTTCCCGGAATCCCCACCCCGAACTGGGGCCCGCCCGACGGGGAAGGGAGTAGGTTACCTGTCGGTTGTGGGATTTGGGCTCCGGCGGCTTAAAGAAGGAGTCCGGCAGCTTTCGGAGCCTCATGGGCACTGTCGGGGGCACGTTGGCTGTCTTGGGGTTCATGACGGCGTTGAAGAGCGCCTCCAGGTCGGTCTCCGAGTCCCCCCGGACGTGCACAATCTGGTGCCCCGCGGGGGGGGCCTGCGGCGCCGCCTGGGACCCCCGGGGCGCCGGCTGCCCAGGCCCGGACGGCGGGTCTTGCCCCTGGGGGGGCTGCGCGGGCGGCTGCCCTTGGCCCTGGGGGGCCGGCTGAGGCGGCGGCTGCTGCCCGGGATCCATGGCTTCTGCCTCTCCCGACGCGCACCCCCTAACCAGGCGGGCGAGGGCTCCGCCCGGGCGCCCCGGCTCGACGGGCCGAGACTAGAGAAGAGGCGAGGGCGGCGCTCGGCGTCGGGAGCGGCGCGCTCCTCGCTCTTAGGGCCGAGGGGCTGCGCCGCAGCCCCGCATCCCCCGCCCCGGCGCCTCCGCCCCCGCCCTGCGCCCCGGCTCCACTGGTCTAGCGGCTGCGCCTCGGGAGGGGCTGAGAGAGACCCGGACCTGCGGCGCCTGAGAACTTTTTTGCCTTCAACTCCCTTGACTGAAGCTAGACAACTAGTTGCTTTTCCCCCTCCCCCTTTCTCTTTTATTTCCTTTTCTTGTCCTTCCTTCCTCTCTTTCTTTTCCCCGGCGGCGGCAGTGCCCGACTGAGACAGAAACTCGCCTCAGACGCCAAAACTGAAGTTGAGAGAACCGCCCGCCCGAGCCTCTCGCCGGCTCCGCCTCCTCCCGGCTCTTCCTTCCTCTGCGCGCCCGCCCGCACCGAATCCGCGGCCGGCCGCCGAGGGAAACTTTTCCCTGCAAGTTACTACATTCCTGCAAACTCCCAGCCTCCAATGCCTCTCCCAGTCGCACGTGACCAACTCGCCCTCAATCCAGTCCTCCGCCTGTGCTTCAAGGGCAGCGGTTGAGAAGGTGCCTGGACCTCCGCTCCGCGACTACTGACGGCCTGGGGGGATGGAAACTTTGGGTCCTGTCTGGGTCCGAACTCTTGTCTCTGCGGAGAACGCGGCCGCCCTTCGCCGCGGGAAGTCCTCCCGCCCCGCCCAGTCCATCCCAGCCAGTCCTCGGGAAAAGGCTCTTTCCAGCTCGCCAGGAGATGCGAAATGGCTAAGGCCAAAAGAAGTCTGGAGAGGGTGAAACTCCACTTAAACCCTCCCCGCGTTAGATCGACTTAACCAGCAGTAGTGTCAATACGGGGTTAAAGGCGCAAGAATAGGTTGGAGTTAAAATAGATATCAGTAACAGACACCGATCTTAACAAAAGTGTGTTTTTAAACACTAACTTGATTTTGCAGTTTTTCACTCACCTCTTAGCATGCAGCAAAAAGGATAAACGATTACAGTATTTAGATAGTTTGAGGCTAGTTCTGTGACTCAGTGTAACTTACTTCAAAAAAAAAAAAAATTACCTGTTTTCCTGTCCAGTGAAATAAGATGCACGAGTTTTGTTCTTTTTTTTAAGTGAAAACATCAACTTTTGTAGGGTTCAAACTTGCAACATACCCACTGAAAACCTCCACGTGAAAAATCAGTGTTTACTTTCAGTTACAAACAATTCTCTGTGTACCTGCCTTTCATCCTAGAGGAGCTGTGAACCTATTCCATTGTTACCCCTGTGCCTGACAGAACGGTGGACTCCGTGAATGTTGGCTGAATAAGAAATTAATGGGCGAGGAAATCATCCCAGGCACCTGATCCTCGATGTGGCCATGTCATATATGTTTGGAGTCCACTTGAAATCACTCAAAAGCCATCAAAATTTGGTATTTTTTTTAAATTCAAAACATCATTTTGATTTTTAAAAAAAAAGCTTCAAAATATAATATACAATTGCATATCTAACACATAAATACAATTCATCCATTTAAGCAATGCAGTGTTCTTTAGTAGATTCACAGGGTTGTACAACATGACTGATTTTAAACCACTACTCACCACTTCAGAGCCCTGGTGACACAGTGGTTAAGAGCTGGGCTGCTAACCAAAAAGGCTGGCAGTTTGAATCCACCAGTCGCTCCTTGGAAACCCTGTGGGGCAGTTCTACTCTGTCCTATAGGGTCGCTATGAGTCAGAATCCCCTCAGCAGCAATGGGTTTGGTTTGTTTGTTTTTTCACTCAGGGCGGTGGAGTTGATTCCCACTCAACGACCCTATAGGACGAGTAGAATCCAAGGCTGTCATCTTGATATAAAGAGCCACATCTTTCTCCCCATGGGAGCGGCTGGTGGGTTCAAACCCAAACCTTTTGATTAGAAGAAGACTGCTTTAACCACTGGGCCACCAAGACTCCTTAAGCCATTAGCCCATTCAAAGATATCTGCCTTCTTGTTTTAATGATTTTGTCTACAATGCTAGTGAGAACAAATGTATAAAATAGGATTAAGCAAGAAAGGGCCTCTTTGCCAAAAAATAATCTCTTCCTCCAGCCAGGACTTGCCCACCTGAATTTTGAATAGGGATCTGTATCACTTGGTGTAGGGCAGGGCCTGGGGTTGAGGCATCAGACACTCAAGATTCTAACCCCCTCCATGACTACTTTCTCTGAAGAACGGAATCATTGTAAATGATGCTCACATCCCTTCTTGGATTTGTTTCCCCAACCTTAACCCCCTAAAAATGTTAAATGTCAAGTGCGTTTAATCACAAACTTGTAGGTTCTTGAGTTACAGAGATTTGAGTTGTTCAGGTCCCAGTTCCACCATTTACTAGCTGTGAGACATTGGACAAGTTACTCTGTCATCTTTAAAATGGTCTTTATACAGAGACTCATCATTATCCTGGATCATTTTCATTGCCCATGTAGATCCCTCTCTCAAAACACTAGTTTTGCAACTATTTGACCTCTCAGCTGCTATGGACCCTCATCTCCACTCCACTTTAGGTTGCTGAGGTATTAAATGAGTTAATGGATGTAAAGTACTCGGCCCCAGTGTTTGGCATATGGTAAGTGCTGTATGTCAGCTATCATTGTTCACACATTATTTCACAGGTAGTGACACAGCACCCCTTTCTAAACATAGCCACAGGGACCTTGTTGGCAATCCCTTCCTCTCACATCCAGTAATCAATCTACACAAAGAAAGCCTTTGGGTAGAAACTAACTATGCATTGCACTGAAAACTTTTAAAGAACCAAAGTGATTGAAAACCTGGGATTGTAATGGAACCTGTCCTTTAATAAGAGCATTTATTACTATGAACACTATAATTAAAGGGCTTAGGGTACAGCAGAGGTTGCTTTGTTCAATATTGTTTCACCTGCCATTACACTGAGAACAAAATTACTTTGATAAGTGGATTGGAAGGCTGTTTGGAGCGATTTTAGGTTCTGTAAGTACTCCTCTACCAGATTTTGTAATTTAGTATTCCTCATCTATAAAATTTCAATCACAGATTAGAAATAAAGATAACATGTTTTCAGTCCTTTGTCCTTTCCCATCTCCAACCCCGTTTTGGAACAATCATCAGTTTAAGACACCTTGAAATGGGGAGTTACCGTCTTTATACAAAGACCCACCATTATCCTGGATCATACTCACTGTCCATGTAGATCACTCTCTCAAAGAACTAGTTTTGCAACTATTTGACCTCTTAACTACAATGGACCCTCATCTCCACTTTAGCCACCAGACCACCACCCACTCCTATTTCCGCACCGTTATCATCCAGAAATACTAGTGAAATCAAACTATGTTATATCATTCTCCTAGTAACCATTTGGTTCTCACACTTCATTTATTATTGCCCTCTCCTTCTACAAATCTATCACTCCCTCCTGTTTTCTCTTCCTTCCCAATTCAATTTAGAGATCATAATCATTGCTTCAACCTCTCACGATAATCATCTTTGCCCTCAATTCCATTGCCCTATGTATTTCAATGAACTGGATCTATTAAACTAGATTAATCCAGTCATCTGTCTTTTCTGCTCCAACACCTAAGGCATACTGGGCCTGGATCCCACATTAATTAAAAGTTTTCATCAAAGCTTTTGACATTTCATCCACGGGAGGTATAATACCATCCTAAAAATATACCTACATAACTACAAGAAGATATTCATTGTAGAACTGTATTACTGAATGACACTATGAATTAGTATTTTAAGTAAATTCTGTAATTATCTACTGAATAGCACAATTGTATTACATTATAATTATTGTGTGGTAAAAGTATTGATTTGCTAAGTGTAAACATTTGAAACACACTTCAGTTTTGTAATCCTCTCTTGGCATTCCAGCATGCTTCAGTATACTGGGAGTTTGAAAAAAGGAAATATGGCCACCTCTCTTCAGTCTCTGAGAAACCTGGCTGACACCCGGGTTCCTGGGGGCCACTGGAGCGAATCTCACAGCCGAGTGGATTGGTGTCCCTCAACATTTATAGTCTCTAACCTCTTTTTACTCGTATCATATGGCTATTCTGAACTTCACCACTCCCTTATCATGTTTATTCATCATCCCCTTACCCCTCAGAAAATGACATAACCGCCAACACTCAGAGAGATGAAGGCCATCATGCACAAAGGCCCTGAAAGTCTTCCCATTTCAACCCCCTCCCTGACTCCCAACACATGTATTCATTCTCACGAGCCCTTCCCTCCACAGGTATATTTTTTCAAAAGAGCAGTCCACATGCTTGTTCTTCACTTCCTCACCTTTTGTTCATTTATCCTTCAACTCATCTACAACTGAACTTTTTACTCCTGCCCTCCTCTACCCCGAACCACATACACACCCTCCCAAGCCACATCCTCCTGATTCACCATCTCAGTTAATCACATCATGATCCACCCACTTGTTCAAGCCAAAAAACTGGGTGCCTTAAGTCACCTCCCTCTCACCATCACTTACATTCAATCAGTTACTAATTTGTGTTAATTCTTTTTCTTCCAGATCTCTGAAAAGTCAGCTGTCCAACTCCATGCCCATTTCTACTTCTACTTCATTTCCCATCATTTCTTGTAGATCTTCCAAAATTATGTCCCTGCTTTAGCTTTATCTGGTTCCATAAGACTTCTATTTTGATGTCAGAGTGATCTTTCCAACATGCAATTCTGACCATGGTGTGGTATCATTCAGGACTAACTCAAACCCCTTTATATGGCATATAAGGCCCTTAACCATTGTTGCCTTTGGTTCTCTCCCCAGCCATCTCTTGCCACTCACCTATGTGTTCTGTTTTCCAGGCACACTGAACCATTGTTCCTTGAATAGCCATTTTCTTTCCTGCCCTCTTGCTTCTGCAGATGTTATTCCTGCCACCTGGAACTCCTTTTCCCCCCTTTTCACCTGGTTCCCCTTGATACTCAACCTTCAAGACTTAACTCATGTGTTACCTCTTACAGGAAGCCCTCCATGACTCTGCCCTTCTCATTGGTCCCCACCCCATAGTAACTCAGGGGTTTCTCCTCTGGGCTCTCACAGACTCTGACCATTGCCTCCATCATGGCACTTACCACAGTTTAATTGTTGATTTATGTGTCTGTGTCCCTAACACCACTTGAGGGCTTCTACAACAGTGTCTCCTGTCTCTATATCTCCATGCCAGCACTGCTTAGCAAATAATAGGTGCTTAATAAATTTAGAAAAGAAGGAGGAGAGAGATAAGGAGGAATCCCAGAGCCCAAAAGTGGAAGTGGGTTTGAATCTCAAACAATTAACTCGCTGCCTTGATTCTGATTTTGAAAATTCAGTCTCCACAGACCAGCTATTTCTGTATCGTATACTTCTAAGACTTCACAACTTTTACTACAGGCTAATAAATTTGCCTGACTTTTCAAAAGTTTTCTTTGGAAATAAACATTTATGGAGCACCTACTGCCAGGCACTGTGCTAAGTGCTTTAAATGGATTATCTCATTTAATCCTTTTAATAACTCTTTACAATTTTTCTCGTTTTATACATGAGGAAACTGAGGCACAGAGATATTAAATAACTTGCCCAAAGTTGCACTGCTAGTAAGTGGCAGAGCTGAATTTGAACCTAATTTCTGATTCCAGAACTCAAACTCCCCATCAGAAATATAATGTTTATCCTAAGATTCACCCTTTAGCCAAAGATTGGGCAGGCCCATAAGACAAACAATAATACACATAGCTCAACCATGTAAATGAGACTAAATGGGTACAACAGCCCAGGGGCAAGGACAAGAAGGCAGGAGGGGGCAGGAAAGCTGGACGAATGGAAATGGGGAACCCAAGGTTGAGAAGGGGAGAGTGTTGCCACGCCGCGGAGTTGGCAACCTGTGTTACAAAAGAGTATGTGTATTGTTTAATGAGAAACTAATTTGCTCTGTAAACCTTCATCTAAAGCACAATTAAAAAAAAGAAATATTTTTAATTTCACACATTTCAAAACAGTTATTGACAAATGTATGCAAGTAGAATGATAGGAAGGTGTAGGAACCCTGCCATTTAAAGAATAGAGTTTTATTTACTTCTGTTCATCAATAGTGCTAGTTTAGGTTTATGTAGTCTTAATATTAAACATGAAGGACAAAGCTGGGTTGACCTCTGGGAAGTCAGATTGAAAATCTGAAGAGACAAAGTCTCATTCTAAATAAGGCATTGTTTGGGAAAAAATTACTGGAAAACACACTTTTTAGGGTTTTTCATTTTGCAAGGGACGTACTCAGGTTACCTCAGTTAGTGAGGGTCTAACTTAAGAATGTATAGGGAGAAAGGAAGAAGAAATAATCCTAGCTCACCTTCCTACTTTTACAGAAGAATCTGAGGTCTTGAGAGGTTAAGCTACATTGTCGGTAGCCACGAGCCCATAAAAAATTCAGTTCCTCAGTCACACTAGCCACACATGTGGCTAGAAGCTACCATATTAGACAGAGCAGATATAGAACATTCCCCATCATCATAGGACATTCTGTTGCACAGTGCTGAGTTAAATGACTTGCCCAAAGCCATACAGCTTTTCAGTGGTAAGAGCCAGAGCTTCTAGTTTCTGGTCCAGAGACGTTCCACTATACTATCTAATGCCTTAAAAAAAAAAAAAAAAAGGCAAAATATGATAGATTACATATCTAATCTACAAACATTTATTATGTTTATGTACAAGGCATTGTGCTATGGCAAGCATGGATCCTGATTCAAGATGATTTTCAAAAGGAAAATAGGTAGGATTGCTGCCTATATAGAAAATAGCAGGTGGTTTGGTCATATTTTTCCTTCTGGCCTCTAGCTAATTAATGTATATATGTATATAAGTGTGTGTGTGTGTGTGTGTGTGTGTGACTGAAATGTCTCTATTCTCTTTGACTTTCCTAGGGACATCAGGTACTTCTCAACTCACACTCAATTCTTGCAGTCAATTCCTGGCTGGTCTCCTAGGCTCCATCTGGCCTTCTTGCTAACAATCCTTTATGACTCCACACCCATCTCCCTTCTGTGCCGTTTTCACACTCACTCCTCCACTCAAAACTGTAGTATATCTCTATTGTGTATCCTGTACTGTATATCCTACAGCAACCAACAACAAATGATGAGGTCAATAACAATGACTGACATTCGCATGACATTTTTACTTTTCCTATTGTGTATTACAGAGCCATGGTGGCACACTGGTTAAGAGCTCAGCTGCTAAGCAAAAGGTCAGCAATTCAAATCCACCAGCCGCTCCTTAGAAATCTTATGGGGCAGTTCTATTCTGTCCTATAGGGTCACTATGAGTCAGAATTTACTCAACCGCAATGGGTCTGGTTTGTTATTGTGTATTACACAGTAATAACAATTATTATGGAGCAAACACTGGACTTACATTTGCACAACACTTTTACTACTCTCAATGCTTCCACATACATTATTCCTTTCATCTAATTCTCATTCTTCTTTCCAGATTTCAAGGCCTTCAATCAACTTTTACCCTTTTATTTCACAAGACTGTTTCTTGTTCAATATTCTAAGTGGATCTGTTCTAAAAGTTCCAAAATCAGGAACCTGAGAGTCATCCTTGACTTCTCCAATTTCACCCTCCTTCCATTTCCCTTCTCCCCCTTTCATCCATCAGCAAGTAATACTGGTTCCAAGTCAAAAAACACATCAGGAATATATCCACTTCCCTCCATCTCCATTGAAACCGCCCTTGCCCAAGCTGCCCTAATTTCTCGCTGGACTACAGCAGTAGTTTCCCCACTTCTGTACGTCTCTTCAAATTGATTTACTGTAAAATAGTCACAGCAATCTTTAGATCTTTTGAAAACATACATGACTCCCTTGCTTAAAACCTTATAGTGATTTCCCAGTGCACTTCTGTTAAATTCCAAACTCCTTTCATTGGCTTATAAGATGTGCATGATCTCTTCTATCTTTCCAACTTCAACTTGTGCCACTCACTCCTTTGTCTGCTATGCTCCATCCTCAATGGTTTCTGTCAGTTCCTAGAACACACCAAACTCATTCCCATCTCAGGGCCTTTGCGCATGCTGTGCTTTTTCTGAGAACAGTCTTATGCTTAAGTCTCAGTTTAAATGTTACCTCCTCAGAGGAGTGTTTTCTGACTAACCACTATTGATTTATTTCCTGGGAAAATCATAATTCCTTATTACTTTATGTATTTTACTGGCTTGTTTTTGTTTTTCTAGATTGTAAGCTTTGTAGGAGGGGTTATGTATTTTGTTCACAACTATGCCCCCACGTTAGCATTGTGCCTGGCACACTGTAGACATTAGTTGAATAATATTCTTCTAAGCAAATCTGTTGCTCTAGTCAAAGAAGTTTGTTTGTGATCCAGCATATACTTCCTACTTCTACAAAATAACATGGAATATTTTCTCTGCCTAGAAATTGTTCCTCTAAGCCAATCCATGGCCTTCATTTCCTTTTAAATGCACCTAAAAATTCCCTCCTCAAGGCAGCCTTTCACTGTCGATCATCCTTGACTCTGATGATATCTTCCTCTCGGTTCTCTCAAAACTTCAGATGTATGTTAAAACATATTATTTTATACTTATAAAGTAAACACTTTCAAGCATAGTAAGTGTTGTAGTCCATATTTTTGTTAAGGAAGTAAAGGGGGCCAGCTAGTCAAAATTTTGGTTGAATGGAAGTTAATTTATATTGTTACAGGTAGTTTCCATTTTATCATTTCTGTCACCCACCTTTCTAATAACTAAAAAGATAAGGAAAATAATTTACAAATTCTTAGTGTGTATGTTAAAGCCCAATGAGTTTATTTTCTTTCTTTCTAAAGGAAAAAAAAAGATAAACAGGAATGGTAAGTTGCAACTTTATTTAAACTCAGTTTAGCCTGCCTATCACATTGAACTTTGACAGATATGCCAAGTCAGGAGATTGAAGACTTACACTAAAGGATATCGGCTCTTAGAGTTTGCCAGTTGGGACAGTGCTAAATGCAGCACTAGATGCAGATTTTAGGACTATTTAATACAGCTTTTACTGTGAGAGACAGTATACTTCCCTGTCTTTTATGCTTGCCTTTGTCCTTTTGTTTTCATCTATTCTTTCTTTCTTTCTTAAACTAGAGAAGTACAGGGTAGAATCCCCAGTCCTGGGGTTGCCCACCAGAATCAATACACATGTTCTAGAAAATATACAAAATAATGCTCTACCTCATACAAAAAAAAAGAAAAAGAAAAAAAATCAGAGCAATTAAAATAACAAATACCATTTCACACTCATTAGATTGTGGGAAAAAATAACAGATCTAACATATACTAAGCACTGGTTAAAAAGTGGCAAAATGGAAATTCTTACACCAGTGGTGGCAACATAAATTGGTGCAATCACTTTGGAGAACAATTTGTCAATATCTATCATGGCTGAATATACCCTAAAAAAAAAAAAACAAAAAAAAACCCACCCAGCAATTCTATAAGGATAACCCTAGAGAACACTTCACAGGGAGACATGTACAAGAATATTCATTTCAGCATTGTTAATACAATCAAAATGTCTAGCAATAGTGGGATGGATATATATGGCAGAGCCATCCAGTTAAAATGGATGAACAAGACCTATAAGAAATCAGTGTAGATAAATTGAAAAAATACTGAGTAAAAAAATTAAGTTTGCAAAATTTTTGTATAAAGTGTTTCCATTTATGTAAATTTTTAAAACTCAGAAAAGAGTACAGTATATTGTTCATGGAATCATACATATTTAGTGAAAGTATAAAATACACAAGGGAAGGAAGCACACCAGCTTCAGGACATCAGTTACTTCCAGAAAGGGAAGGAAGAAAATGGTTTAGGAGTAGAAGCTTTAGCAGTGCTCATAATGCTTTATTTCTTAAGAAAATCTGAAGTATGGATAGGAGGGAAGTGAGTAGCGGTTATAAAAGACCAACACAAAGGATCCTTGTGGTGTTGGAACTATTCATTATCTTGACTGTAGTAGTGGATACAGGAACCTACATGGGTGATAAAATTGTATCTGACTTAACTCAGACACAAATGAGTACAAGTAGAACTGGGGAACTCTAAATAAGGTCAGTGAATGGATATTTATCAATGTAAGTATTATGGTTGTGATACTATACTATAGTTTTGCAAAATGACTCCGTTGGGGAAAACTTGGCAAAGCGTACAAGGAAGGGCTGTCTGTATTATTTCTAACAACTGTATGTGAATCTGTAGTTATCTCAATGAGAATTGCAGTTTAAAAAATTTGAACTAAATGTGGCAAAATTTCAACTATCAAATGTGGGAGGAGGGTATATTATGGTAATTGCTGTACTTTTAAAATATTTCATAATTTAAAAGAGAAAAAGAACGTCTGGGACCCACTGCAGAACTGACTCAATCACCAGAGGTAGGGATCAGTCATCTTTATTTGTAAAAAGTTTCACTGGTGATTCAGATGCAAAGTCAGGTTGGAAAAGCACTAGTTATTTGCTCTGAAGTGAGATCACGTTGCGATCAAATCCTGGATCAGCCCTTACTTGCTCTGTGGCTTTAGGCAAATTGCTTAATTTCTTTAAGTCTTAGTTTCCTCATAAGCAGGAACTCTGGTGGTCCAGTGGTTAAGCACTCAGCTGCTAACTGAAAGGTTGACAATTCAAATCCACCAGCCCCTCCATGGGAGAAAGATGTGGCAGTCTGTTTCTGTGAAGATTACTGTCTTAGAAACTCTACGGGACAGTTCTACGCTGTCCTAGAATTACTTTTGGTTGGAATCGAGTCGATAGCAATGGGATTGGTTTGGTTTGGTTTTTACCTCGTAAGTAAAGTGGAGATCTAACAGAACTTCTGTAATCTAGTTTTTTGGACGTCTAGCATATCTTCTGCTTCATAACTATAAGTCAATCCTTTGACAAGGGATGCTAGTTTGCTCCTGTTATTTTCTTAATGTCAGACATTCGTGTTCATTTTACTCTGATAATTGCTCCCCATTTGAATTTAGGGTTTTTGCTGCTTACTCTCTTACTGTTTCTTCATCTGGTTGTGGTGGAACTCATTTCGCCTCTGGCTAGGAAGTAGTATGTATCAGTCTGGCCAATCAGAATCTAGCACTTCTAAGGCTGAAGGGATTGGTTAAGGGGAAGACAGTACTCCATCTCAGTCAGTGTAACAAGATGGGGCTTTTGTTGAGACTCCTGTGACAGACATAGGTGTTATTTTTCCACTGGCCTTAAAGTTGAAAGGGTGATGATAGGTATACTGACATTTTTCCGTATGTGGAAAGAAGTAATCTGAGAATGCAGTCAACAGAGAGAAAATGGGTTGAGCAGGAAACCAGGTCTTGCAACAAATCCGCCAAAGAGTCAGGCCCAACCTACCACTGAACTTTTAAGTTACATGAGCCAATAAGTTAATATTTTTCTTAAGATGATTTAGTCAAGTTTTCTTTTACTTATAATCCAAGGGACTGTATTGATTTAACCTACCTCAAAAGGGTTGTAGAGAGGATTAAATAAAACAATACATGTAAAGCATTAACTTTAGTGACTGGAATAAAATAAGAAAATAATAATAATGATAATAATATTGTCATTCTGCTTCCAGAACTGTAAGAACATCCTATGACTGATGAGAGATGTTAGTTTGTTCCTGTTATTTTCTTAATATCAGAAAATGCTGCTAGTATAAACAGAAATAAACAACTGACTTCTTGCTAAATAGTATTTTAAGCACACTGTTAACGTAAAGGAGAAAGATTGGAAAACCCCTAAAACATTTAGTTTTAGCTTTCTCTGGGAATGTACTCGTATACTTATGCTCTTTGTCTTTCTTCAGTTTGCCTGTCTTAGGCTGGGTTCCCTAGAGAAGCATAACTAGTGAAGGGTATATATATATATGGAGCCCTGGTGGTACAGTGGTTAGGAGGTTGACTGCAAACCAAAAATCCAAAGGCTCCTTGGAAACCCAGTAGGACAGTTCTACCCTGTCTGATAGGGTCTCTATGAGTTGGAATTGACTCCACGGCAACAGGTTTGGAACCACTGAGAATAATGGACCAGCCAAGTTGACACACAATCTTAACCATCACAGTCCGCCCCTTGTCAACTTGGCACTTGTACATATCTCCTTAAACCATACGCAATCTCTAAGGACAGTTACAAAGTCAGACTTGCGCCTAACATGATACAACAACATGCATACAACTGAGAACTCACTAGTTCCGTTTACACCTTACATTTTATAAGTGAAGGAAACAAAAATACTTGATGCACACATACAAGGAAGGAATACTCAACAATTACAGCCCTCGGTTGTGCAACCAGTCATGTGGTCATAACTGGTATTTAGAACTACCTTCTTCCACCACCCATTCCATATTTCCTTTGCCCTCAGCAAGCACCTCAGCTGGTTGTGGTTCTTTGCCTGGTGGGGTGACACAAACTTTCATTCTTGAAGGGTCTGGGCCATTGGTAGTCATGTCAGAATTGGGTTGCTGTAGTTTTCCACTGACGTTAATCAGAGGGCATGGTAGTACTAAGAGACATCCTACGAGATCCCCTGTATTCCAGACATACTCTTTACCTCTATTATGTGATATCAATCTGATTTGCTCTTGGTAATCAGGCAATCACACTAGCCAATACAGTAACTCTCATCTTTTCCTGTTGATCCAGAGGCATGAGGAACCCAAAGAGGCCAGGTGGCATTCTTAACTTCCAGTTTAATAGAATCAGTGTTGTGTCTGCTGGTGGGAGCATTCCTCCCTTTGGAACTAAGACCTCTAGACCCACAGAGCACAGGGTCATGGGGACAAGAAGCAAAACTTTTGTGAGTGAGTCACTAGGGGTAATAGTAAGTGGTTCCACTCCCATTTCCACTCCTTGATTCCTAGACCCATGAATCCTGGCTATGGGAGAAAGAGCACCATATGTTGTATGCTGGTTTACAGCATATGCAACCCCCTGGAGAACATTGCCCCAATGGTGCAAGGTATTGTCACCTAGCTGGCACCATAATTGTGTCTGTAGAAGGCCGTTCCATCATTCTCTCAAGCCAGCTGCTTCAGGATGATGGGGAACATATTAAGATCACTGAATTCCATAAGCATGAGCATGTTGCTGCACTTTATTTGCTGTGGAGTCCCTTGATCTGAGGCAATGCTGTGTGGGATACCATGATGGTGGATAAAGCATTCTGTAAGACTATGGATGGTAGTTTTGGCAGAAGCATTGTGTGCAGGGAAGGCAAATCCATATCCAGAGTAAGTGTCTATTTCAGTAAGAACAAAACGCTGCCCTTTCTATGATGGAAGTGGTCCAATGTAATCAACCTGTCACCAGGTTGCTGGCTGATCACCTTGAGGAATGATGCTACATCAGGGACTTAGTGTTGATCTCTGCTGCTGGCACTACTCAGCAGTGGCTGTAGCCAAGTCAGCCTTGGTGAGTAGAAGTCCATGTTGCTGAACCCGTGCATAACCTCCATCCCTGCCACCATGGCTGCTTTGTTCATGAGCCCATTAGGCAATGACTAGAGTGAATGGAGAAGGAGGATGACTGGTTTTCACAGAACGCATCATCCTATTCACTTGACTGTTAAAATCCTCCTCTGTCGTGATCACCCTTTGGTGAGCATTCACATGAGAACAAATATCTGCACTTCTTTAGCCCATTCAGAGAGGTCTATCCACATAACTCTTCCCCATACCTCCTTGTCTCTGATTTTCCAATCATCCTTCCAAGTTCCTGACCATCCAGGCCACTGGCCACAGCCCAGGAATCAGTATACAGTCTGACATCTGGCCCTTTCTCCTTCCAAGCAAAGTGAACAACCACGTGCACTACTTGAAGTTCTCCCCATTGGGAGGATCCCCTTCACCACTGGCCTTCAGGGAGGTCCCAGAAAGGGTCTGTAGTACTGCTGCTGTCCACTTTTGGGTGGCACCTGCATATCACACAGAACCATCTGTAAACGAGGCGTGAGTTTTCTCTTCCTCAGTCAACTGATAATAAAGAATTCCCCATGAGGCCACAGGTGCAGACTGGGAGAGGGAACATAATATGACAGGAGTGGTGATCATGGGCATTTGGGCCACTTCCTCATGTAACTCACTCGTGCATTCAGGTCCTGCTTGAGACTGATCTCGTATATACTACTTCCATTTCATGATGAAGTACTGTTGTGCACATCTGATTTTATGGCTCTGTAGGTCAGACAATACCCAGTTCATGATGGGCAGATCAGGAGGCATGGTGACTTGGTGACCCATTGTGAAGTGTTCAGTCTCTACTAATGCCCAGTAACAAGTCAAAAGCTGTTTCTCTAAAGGAGAGTAGTTACCTATGGAAGATGTCAGGGTTTTGCTCCAAAATCCTGAGGGCCTGCACTGTGATTCACCAATAGGGGCCTGCCAAAGACTCCAAACAGCATCTGCATCTGCCACTGACACTTCAAGCGCCACTGGATCAGCCAGATCATATGGCCCAAGTGGCAGAGCGGCTTGCACTGCAGCCTGAACCTGTTGCAGAGCCCTCTCTTGTTCTGGGCCCCACTCAAACCTAGCAGCTTTTCAAGTCACTTAATAGGCCGGAGTAGTACACCAAAATGAGGGATTTGTTGCCTTCAAAATCCAAAGAGGACCATCAGACATTATGCCTCCTTTTTAGTTGCAGGAAGGGCCAGATATAACTTATCCTTCACTTTAGAAAGAATATTTTGACATGCTCCACACAACTGGACCCCGAGAAATTTCACTGAGGTAGAAGGTGGCTGAATTTTTGTGGGATTAATTTCCCATCCTCTAGCACTCAAATGTTTTACCAGTAAGTCTAGAGTCATTGTCACTTCTTCCTTACTGGTCCAATCAGCATAATGTCGTCAATGTAATAACCAGTGTGATGTCTTGTGGAAGGGAAAGGTAATCAAGCTCCCTACGGACTAAATTATGACATAGGGCTGGAGAGATGATATAGGACAGTGAGTAGGACAGTGAAGGTATATTGCTGGTCTTGCCAGCAGAAGTTAAACTGCTTCTGGTGTTGCTTTGAAACTGGGATTGAGAAAAAGGCACTGGCCAGATCAATAGCTGCATACCAGGTATCAGGAAATGTGTTAATTTGCTCAAGCAATGAAACCGTATCTGTAACATCAGCTGCAATTGAAGTCACCACCTGGTTAAGTTTACAGTAATCCACTGTCATTCTTTTATATCCATCTTTTTTTTGCACAGGCCAAATAGGTGAGTTGAATGGGGATTGGTGGCAATCACCACCCCTGCATCCTTCAAGTCCTTGATGGTGGCAGTAATCTCTGCAATCCCTCTAAGAATGCAATATTGCTTTTGGTTTACTATTTTCCTAGGTATGGACAGTTCTAATGGCTTCCACGTGGCTTTTCCTATTATAATAGCACTTACTCAACTTTTCAGGGATCAACCATGAGGATTCTGCCACTTGCTGAGTTTATCTATTCCAATTATGCATTCTGGAACTGGGGAAATCACTGCAGGATGGGTTTGGGGACCCACTGGACCCACTGTGAGATGAACCTGAGCTAAGACTTCATTAATAACTTGACCTCTATATGCCCCTACTCTTACTTGTGGGCCACAGTGATGTTTTGGGTCTTCTGAAATTAGTGTCAGTTCAGAGCCAGTATCCAGTAATCCCCAAAAAGTCTGATTATTTCCTTTTCCCCAATGAACGGTCACTCTCATAAAAGGCTGTAGATTATCTTTGGAGAAGGCTGAGAGAAAAGATTAATAGTATACATTTTTGGCAGTGTAGTGAGGTCCTTCCTCAAGGGGACCTGACCTCCTCTTTGTTCAAGCGGTTGTGGGTCTGTAAACTGGCTCAAGTCTGGGAATTGATTGAGGACTGTAACTCTCTGTTCTGGCAATTCAAGTTAGACTGCTGTTCAGTTGACCTAGAATTCTTCTGCTTGTACAGATCAAGTAAATATTTAGTAGATTTCCCATCTATTTCACTCCTAAGGACACCATGACTAAGTAGCCAACTCAGTAAGTCCATATGAATCAGACATTTCTGATTACTGCTTTGAATCCACTGTCCATTACAGTAACCATGCTCACCTAGTCTTTGTGGACTGAGTGCTGTAACTTGGCCCCTACCACCATGGGGTCCACTCAGCCCCATTGTAGTTAGGTGTCTTAATTCAGTTGGGGCAGTTCCCAATGTCAAATTTGACTTACATAAAATAGCAATCACAGCAGTTTTCAAGGATGCTGATTCTCTCTTCACAAATTTGTTCCTCACCATTGTGGTAAAAGGTGTGTCCTTGGGCAGTCCATGTGTGGATCTGTGGGTCTAACCTGACAAATCCACTCTAATATTCCATGCCCAGAGCCATTTCCTCTGCCTCACCTGCCTGTATCCCACCCATGGTCCAGTGCTGCAGGAGTCTGGGTTTGGGGTCTTTAAAACCATTAGGGGGAAATAATAAACAAAAGGAAAGCTTATTTTCCTTTAAAAAAAAAAAAAAAAACCCACATGGGACCATGGACGTATACCTGTTGGTGTTGCCAAATAGATCTTAAGTGGTGTATACCTGTATGCATAGAAATGTATCTCAAGGAAATGGCTCACGCAGTTGTAGAGGCTGGCAAGTCCCAAGTCTGTGGGTCAGGCACTGGGCTGGAGGCTTCTGACTCAGTGTCAGAGATTGAATTATGTTTTCCAAAAATCGTGTGTATCAACTTGGCTGGGCCATGATTCCCAGTACTGTGTGGTTGTCCTCCATTTTGTGATTGTAATTTTATGTTAAAGAGGATTAGGGTGGGATTGTAACACCCTCACTAAGGTCACATCCCTGATCCAATGTAAAGGGAGTTTTCCTGCGGTGTAGCCTGCACCACCTTTTATCTTACAAGAGATAAAAGGAAAGGGAAGCAAGCAGAGAGCTGGGGGACCTCATACCACCAAGAAAGCAGTGCTGGGAGCAAAGCGCGTCCTTTGGACCCGAGTTCCTGCACAGAGAAGCTCCTAGATTGGAGGAAGACTGATGATAAGGACCTTCCTCCAGAGCTGACAGAGAAAGCCTTCCCCTAGAACTTATGCCCTGAATTTGGACTTCTAACCTACTAGACTGTGAGAAAATAAATTTTTCTTTGTTAAAGCCATCCACTTGTGGTATTTCTGTTAGAGCAGCACTAGATGACCAAGACACTCACATAGCTGTAGGGGCTGATGAACCCAAGATTAGCAGGTCAGACAGCAAGCTGCTTACTCATAGGCTGCGGAGGCTGACAAATCCCAAGATCAGCAGGCAATATGGCAGCTGCTGGCAAAAGTTCCAAGAACGGGAGGTCAGATGATAACCAGCTAGATGCTGCATCCAGAGCAAGCAAAAGCCAGTGAGGTTTGCCAGAACATCCATATATATTGGGTGTAGGCCACACACTGAGGAAACTCCCCTTACAACTGATTGGCTGATCACATCACATCATGGAGGTGATTACATTATATCACAAACTGGAGTATAACTATACCATTATATAACTGCCAAACAACTGAGAATCATGGCCCAGCCAAGTCGACACACAACCATAACCATCACATTGCCCTTCCTCATTCTCTGTTCCTTCATAAACTTTACCTAACTGGATTCCCAGATCTTCTTTGTAGAATTTCCTGATCACTCCTTGTAGATGTGATTTCTTCCTCTGAAATCTTTTAGCAATAATGGTCTCTACCAGTTATATGTTGTCTTGTACTGTTAGTAATATCAACATTTATGAGTGTCTTATGCCTCTATGAGTCTGAACTGATTCGATGGCAATGGGTTTATGTCTCCAAGAAGATTTCATGTTTCTTGAGAGTAACTGGGTATTTCTTTCTATCTCATATTGCACCTGACACAGTTATGGGTACCATCATATAACAATCTTACATGTAATAATAAAAATACAGAAATAATACGCACATTTTTGTCTGTTTTGTTTGTTGCTGTATATGCAGTGCCTAGAAAATGCCTGACACAAAAGGCAATCAATCAATAAACACCTGTGGCAAAAATGAATAGATATTAGTTCTTAATGAATACTTGCTGAATGGATGAATGAGAAGCCCTCAGGATAGATAATTCTCCTAAGAATCCTTCCGTCTTCAGTGCCTTCAGACCTAGGTTTTCGCCAAGCTGTAAGGACCAAAGCTAGCTGAGAATGGGCTGGGACAAGAATGACAGGCCTGTGGATCTGAATACAAGGGGAGGGCTCAGGATGAGGGATTTCCCCTTTCTGACCACAACTTCCTACCACAGTTCCCACTTCCCAACCCACAGTACCTCAAATACTCAACACTTAATTCACTCAGTCTGCTGACCCTTTTGGGGGCAATATTTGATTTTTTTAAATAAGCATTCCATTGTCGCATACTTCATGATGCCCAGAGAGGTTTCCATTGCTATTAACTCAGACCAGTCCATTCTGTGCCTTGACAACTGTAATAAATCTTCTATTTATCTTTGGACTTTCTTTACCCCAATTCATCACTGGCAGACTAGATGTCACAGAATATCACTTTCATGATGTTACCACCCTGGTCACAAGTCTTAATGACTCCTACCAATTACCTACTGAAAAGATATAAATTTCCTAGCTTTGCACCCACAGCCTTCAGTGACCAGGTCCCACTAATCTGTCTTCCCTGTGTTATTACAAAGAACTCCCGGGCGAGACTCTTCAGTTCTAACTAGTCAGGTGTACTCATGTGCGCCCAAACCACCCTGCCCCTATTTTTGCTCATGTGGCCTAAGTGTTCCCACGTTCTCCAGCCTTCAGCATAAGTCCCTCTTTTTAACGCCCAAATTACAGTTCTGTGAACCCCCTCCTTAAGTAACTTTCAGAATTTCTGAAGAATGTCTCTCAATTCCCAGAAAACGTTATTTGTCACCATAGTCTGCTGTCCCAACCAAATCCTCCACCCTCCACCCTCAGTTGATCACAGCTTGCCCTTTCAAAGCTTGCTTCTACAGGCTGTTGCTGTTTTCCAAGGACAATTTTGCCTCAGGCATATTCCCAGGCCTCATATCTGATCCCACACAGTACAGCTAAATCCAGACTATAATAGTCTGCAGAATTTTTCAAAAGGTTTAGGGATAACTGGAGGGATTACTGCACAGAAAACTTCGAATAAGCATCTAGATATGAAGGTTGCTAGTCCACTGGCTCTGCCCCTGCAAAGGAGGGTTCCATACTAATACTCGCTGACCTTTGTACCCACCCTCCCACTCCCTCACTCTCCACACCTGCAGTCACATTTCAAGGACCAGCTTTTCTCTGTCAAAAGGACTCTGTCAGTCAGAGGATGGAAATTTATTTGAGTCTTTTAAGTGCTAGGCACTGTGCTAGGCATTGTGAATAAAAGAGTGAACAAAACAGACCGTCTCTGATTTCATGACAGACAAATTATTACAAATAGTTAAGCAAATAATTCCAAGTGTGCAAAGTGCTGCCAAAGAAATCCGTGGAGTCCAAATTCAGGTCCTCTACATTCTCTGAGGTCCCAGGAAGAGAGGAAAAACCAGTTTTCCCACCTCTTGTATTCTATCCGATCAAATTAGTAATAATAATCTACAGAAAAGCAACTCCACCACAAGGAAGGCAGATTTTTACATTATTTTGCAGTTTAGCTCCTCATTTTCCTTATTTCCTAACTAGAGAATGAAAATAGCCAAAATCCATGAGTACTTAAATTATGTGATTAGCTCCATTCTAAGCACAATATATGTATTAATTTCTATAACCTTCACAACAACCTATGAGGGAATCCTACTATTTTCCCTATTTCACAGATGAGGCAACTAAGGCACAGAAAGGTTTAATAATTTGCTCAAGGTCACACAGCAAGTAACAGCAAGAACCAAGAATCCAGGCAATCTGACTTTCTATCACTATGGTATTATGCCAGTCCATACAGAGAATTTGCATAATCACAGAAGGATCATTAAAAATCTTTTTGCAAAACAATGGAGCAATCTTTCCTCAAAGATATGTTTTATCTTCACCTTTGTAGCAGAGAAAGCACTGGAAGCAATCAGTAGCAGTTCCTCATCTCTGGACTCTATCCCAGGGCCAGGCTCTGAGCGCCCTGCCATATCATGCTCCTTTCATGCCCTTGGAATGCTCTCCTCTTCAGCTGTTGAAACTACCAGTTCTTCCATAGCAGCCAGACTAAACCCTAAGCCTAATTCGCAGTGATTCTTCTATTTCTGAATTCATGTCACAACCACTGTCTATAACCATGCTCTTATAGATTACCTTCCCAATTAGGTTATGCTGTTGTTGTTGCTGTTATGTGCCAACATGGTGATTCTGACTCATAGGGACCCCCGTGTGACAGAGAACTGCCCTATAAGGTGTTCTAGGCTGTAATCTTTACGGAAGCAGATTAGGGAGTGCGTCCTTCCCCAAAGTAAATAGTACAGTGCCTTGAAGCCCTGGTGGCGCAGTATTAAGAGCTATATCTGCTAACCAAAAGGTCAGCAGTTCAAATCCACCAGCTGCTCCTTGGAAACCCTAGGGGGCAGTTCTCTGTTCTATAGGCCTACTATGAGTAGGAATCGACTCCACAGCAATGGGTCTGGTTTTTTGGTTTTGGTGTAATTAAAGCATGCTTGCAAGCAGTCACATGCCCAAGGCCTGTGTTTCTCAGGCCATTGTACTGTTTTGTTTTCAAGTTGCTTTCCATGGTTTTTGCTTTGGAATTGTGAGGGAATCAATGGTTTCTTTTTGGATAGAACTGGTACTCAAAAAGAACTGATTGACCAACTGATTGATAAAGAGGGAGGTCCCCAGGTCAAACGGACCTGTATGGTGGCAGCAAGACTGATAGCAAAGGGATATTTTAGTCCTTGATTTTATGTTTTTATATGATTTTTTAAAAATCTATGGATATTGCGATCATGTCTGGAAAGTAGTTATTCATTCAATAAACATTTAATGTACTACGGCATTGTGCTAGGTACTAGGAATACAACAGTTATCAAGATAGTAATATCTACCTCAAAGATCTTACAGGCTAAATAAATAAATATAAATGTTGATAGGATTACACTGGATACTAAGCTAGAAGATGTTAAGATTAAAAGAAATAGTCAAACAGAATTGTTGCCTCCATTGTGGGAAGGGAAAGAGACCGAACATTTAATGAGCATATACTAAAATATTATATGGTAGGTGATTTTTATATACATAAAAAATCTTATTTAATCCTTACTATTGTTCTTTGAAAGGAGCCATGGTGGTGCAGTGGTTAAGTGCTTGGTTGCTAACTGAAAGGTTGGCAGTTCTAACCCAAAAGCTGCTCCACGGAGAAAGAGGTGGCAGTCTGCTTCCATAAAGATTTACAGCCTTGGAAACCCTATGGGGCAGTTCTACTCTGTACTAATTGCTTCAGGGAAAGGATACAATAGGAAAAAAAAAAAAAAAGACAGAGAAAGAATTAATCCTCAACTTTAATGTTTCAAAGGCCTGGCCCTCAGAGGAGCAGAAAAGGCTCATGGATTTTGAAGAAAATATGAATAAACCCAAAAGACCAAGACTCAACTCCACCCTCATCCCAAGTGAGGTGAGAAAAAGATGCCTTGGGCAGGGAATGGGAGGGAAAGTCAAGACAGTATCAATATTTTTGGTGGGTCTCAGAGAGAGGGATCCTGTACTCTACTCCAAAGATTGAGCTTCCCAGGAGGCAGCAAAACTGTGCCCTGTTTCCTGGGTAAGATCTCAGAAAGACAGTATGACACCAGAGAAAAAACAGCTGTGTTTCATATTTTTAGGTCAGAGGATGCAGTGATCTGTGTGATCTGACGACCAAAGATAGGATGGGAGATGGACAGCTCAGCAGATGTTACTGTGGCTAGAAGATATCAAGAATATGAAACCTACTCTAACATTTTGACATCATGTAAGTCCACCCCACTACAACTTCGGGGAAATACAGGGAGTTACAGGTCCCTAGGTGGTGCAAACTATTTGTGCTCAACTATTGATTTAAGGGTTGGCAGTTTGAACCAACTCAATGGCACCATGAAACAAAGAACAGACAATCTACTTCTGTAAAGATTACATCCAAGAAAACTTATGGAGCAGTTCTACTCTGTAACACAGGGGGTTGCCATGAGTTGGAATGGACTTGATGGCAATGGTTTTTGCTTGTTTTTATAGAAACATAGTAAAAATCACATTTCTTATATACCTGAGTTTATGTAACAAGATCTGTACTCATCTCTCAAATCTGTCTACAAATTTTCTCTCTTGAGCGCTATATCCAAACTGCCAGTTGCTTCCCAGACAGATCCACAGGTTCAAATCCAAAATTATCATCCTTATCCCTACAACACAGAAACATGTATTTCAATCTTCCTCCTTCTCAGTCTCAGCATTTCTTGCAGGCTCAGAATTTCACTGTCTTTGGGTACATGTCAATCACTTTTTCCATAAAAAAACTAAGTCATACCTTCACTGTATTAATGCAATGAAGGGACAGTACTATGAGACACTGTTCTTCGCTCTTTTGCCAACTTAGTAATATCAGCAAGGCAGTTCTCTCAGTTTATTCATAGCTCTTGTATTAGCTGCAGGGCTAATTTTAATTTCAATTTCGATTTATCACGTGATTAAAAAGACTTTACAATTACTTTCAGAACTTTTTTTTTTAATTGAGGCTTTTCACTGGTACAATGTATCCAAGGATTACTAGTATACTTTTTCACAGCTTTAGAGATATTAATCTTTATGCAGTGAAGAAATGTAATTAAATGAAAGTCAAGTTGAAAAAGTTAGCAATGCATAATAATAATCAGTAGTAGAGATGCTTAGTTTTCTGCTATGCTACAGTTTCAATTCAGAATTAATTAGCTTCTAAAATAAAATGGAAAATTGAGGACTTACTTGAATATTAATGCAATAAATATGAACTAGATTTTTAATGCCTTGTAACTCTGTAAAAACTCTACAACTGGTATTGGTACAGATCATACAAAGGATGGAAGTTGGTTCCTGTATTAGTATTCCAGATGAACTTAAAAAAAGACATCTTGGTGTTTGTTTTCTTCTGCTGTAAGTAGGCTCTTTATATTTTACTTGAGTTAAGCTGCAAAGTAAATGTTTATCTGCAAATTAGAATTAAAATTAAAAATGAATGAATTAAAAAAAAAAGTAGATACGGATAATCTGAAACAGCATTATTAAGACATTTCCCCCACACCATAACAGTGGTATAAAACATGAACATGACGCTTGATGGGGTCCACGATAAAGTAAGAAAATGTCTGTTCATGACTCTTTGTTGAAGGGTAGCACATACCGGCAGAATCCTGAAAAAGATAAACCTAAATTATTTAGTATTCAATTACATTGCAATGATCATCAATATACTTGATTATATATTTTCTGCCAAAACATCTTGAGACATACATAAAATAATAAATTGGTGGTTAACTAATATTATTAAACATTTATTAACAGCATGGTACATCATACTAACAATACATGTCTACAATGCATATATGCATAATTCTTTTCTCTAAAGAAATTATAGTTCAAAGACAAATTCTATCATTTAAAAAAGTATGTTTAAAGTGCTAATGTTGCAAAAATGTCTATTTTGCAATTTTCTTCTATCTTTGCTTTCTTTTGGAACATGCTCCATATGCACCATGAGAGCAGGGACTATGCCTCTTTTATTTATCACTGTGTCCTAACCCAGCACAGTATGACACTAAAATTCAAGTACTGGATTCTGTGATATAAAGACATGTATGGCATTCTTATTTATTTGCCCTATAAATTATGGTTTCAGAGACTAGAGAACTGTGCTCTACTCCATCTCAGTCACAGATATAGTTCCAAAACAGGTAGGGAATATTTTTGGATACAGACAAGAGAAAGGATGCCAGAAGTCCATACTATTCCCCAAACAAAAGCATACACTATCAACTTTTAAAGAAAAACATCTTTTCTCCTAGGCATAACATTCTCCTACTTGCTGACTCCAACACTATTAATAACAAGTAATTAAATTAGTTGCACATATCCCCTCAACACTTACATATGCTGTAACTTTAAAGACAGAAGATGTGATTTGTATTTTCTTGGTTTGAGGATTCTTTCGAACACTAAAAAAGAAAAAAAGGGTAAAGTTTAAATGTGATGCATTTTAAATACTGATCCTTTTTAGTATTTATTCAGGTGTTCTTATTCGTATAGAATACAGAAATACATAATATCCAATTAAAGTGGCTTGCAAAGAATGGTATCTGAGGTTTCATCCAAGTATAGGGCAAGGTCAACTGAAATGAAATTGGGGGAAACTGAATTTTACAGTTAGAAGGTTTGAGGTCAATTTGAGATTCAGATGATGAACTGATTTTCTCAGGCCACAGAGACAATTAGTGGTAAAACAGGGATTGGTAAAAGTCTAATTGAGGTGTAGACAGCTGTTACGGGTAAAGGAAAGCATATTAAAGAATTAAACAATCTAAATTCTAATGTCAACTCTGATTGTGATTTGTTATTCTGTTTCCAAGCCCCAAAAAGCAAATCCATTGCCTTCGAGTTGAATTATGACTCATAGTGATCCTACAGGACAGAGTAGAACTGCCCCATAGGGTTTCCAAGGCTGTAAATCTTTTTGGAAGCAGACTGCCACATCTTTCTCCCATGGAGCAGCTGGTGGGTTCGAACCACTGACCTTTTGTTAAGTAGACAAGTGCTTTAACCACTGCACCACCAGGGCTCCTTAACCTCACTGAATCTCAATTTTTGCATATGTAAACTGGTTATAATATGATTCCTTTTAATATAAGGATTAAGTGAGATAACGTATATGAAAATAATTTGTTAAATTATATATTGCTAAATTATACTATATTAAGAATAATTTCCCCTTAGTAGTTCTCTTTTAGTTACTCTGCCTACAAAAGAGTAGCTGTGGCAATATATAATAAGGAAGCAACTGAGGTCTGAGAAAATAAGCTACAGATATATATTTATATATTATCTATATATAAATATACATACACATTCCATTTATAATGCTTTAATATTTGTAAGATATCTACATACATTACTTCCTTTCAAAACCACACAATTCAGTGAGGAGGGCAATATTTTACCAGTTTTATAGACAATAAAACTAGACAAGTTATGATTTATTTAAGACAATCCAACTAAAATTGATATTTCTGGGAACTGAATCCAGGTGACTCAGAGTTCAGTCTGCTTGCTGTTTACCCTTTTCCTATACTCTATGAGTACATATATATCATCGGTATTATTTAAATTTTTATTGTGGTGAAATACATATAAGAAAACATTTACCATTTCAACCATTTTTGTGTGTACAATTCAGTGACATTAATTACATTCACAAATTACAATTTGTGCAGCAATCATCACCGTTTGCAAATTTTTTCATCACCCTTAACAAAACCTCTGTATCCCTTAAGTAATGCCCCCTATTGCCCCCACCCACCTGCCCCTGGTAACCACTAATAAACTTTGGTCTTTATAGGCATTTGCCTATTCAGGATATTTCATATAAATAGGATCATACAATATTTGTTCTTTTGTGTCTGACTTATTTCAGAGGTATAACTCATGTATGACATGTGTAGGTTAAATTTAAAGGAAGATACTTCTCTTTTTCACTTTATCAGGTGAAAGTATTGCTTTCCCCCTTCTACTACACATTTAAAAGTAATGGGAAGAGAGTGAAGAAAGAAGATGAATTCTGTGGGAGGTGTGTATGTGTGGGTTTCAGCTTGTATACTTAACAGAGATGGTCAGTCCTAAGCCATTTCAGGTCTTCCAGATTCTTAGGTAGTTTTCATCCTTACTAGAGATATCATTCAGACTTAAACTCAGAAGTCATACAATTAAACTGATTTCCAAATACTTCTATGACATGGGGAGAGGTAGTATTTTTATATTTCTCTAATGCCTAAGATCCACCACCCATCTCTCAGTTTGTTGTACTGTGGTGGCTTGCATGTTGCTATGATGCTAGAAACTATGCCACTGGTATTTCAAATACTAGCAGGGTCCCCATAATGGACAGGTATCAGTGGAAATTCCAGACTAAGACAATTAGAAGAAATCTCTGGTAATCTACTTCTGAAATTTAGCCAATGAAAATCCAATAGATCACACCAGAATATTGTCCAATATAGTGCTGGAAGATGAGCCCCTTAAGTTGGAAGGCACTCAAAATACACAGTGGCTGCAAAAATGGTCTTCAGCATACCAATGAGTGTGAAGATGGTGCACGACCTGGCAAGTTTTCGTTCTGTTGTACATGTGATCACCTTGAGTTAGAGCCAACTGAATGGCAACTAACAACAACGCCTAAGATACGCTGCTTAGAAGTTGAAGATTACATTTAAAATATTGTGTTTATCCAAGGGATGACTATACTCACTACATATAAAACATTTGTATATATCTATATTACCACTCATTCAAAATACAGAACATATCCATGGTTTTATCTTAATTCTAAATCTTGATCTGGGGATAGTTATGTGGGTATAATCACATATATAAATTAACTGAGCTATACACTTATGATTTGTCCACTATTTGTTGTTACTGAGTTGATTCTGTGTGTCAGAGTAGAACTGTGCTCTATAAAGTTTTTAATGGCTACTTTTTTGGAAGTACGTCACCAAGCCTTTCTTCTGAGACATCTCTGGGTGAATCTGAACCTCCAACCTTTTGGTTAGCAGCTGAGTGCGTTAACTGTTTGCACTACCCAAGGACTCCATGCACTATACTACACATAAATTATCCCTCAATTTAAAAAAAATCTAAAAAAAAAAACCTTGTAAAATTTATGCTTATCAAATAAGCTTAGAGAAAAATTTAACATTTGATACTGCATTTAATAATTGTTGCCGTTGTTAGGTGCTGTCGAGTCGCTTCTGACTCAGTGACCTTCTGTGCAACAGAATGAAACACAGCCCAGTCCTGCGCCATCCTCACAACTGTTGGTATGTTTGAACTCATTATTGTAGCCACTGTGTCAATCCATCTCGTTGAGGCTCTTCCTCTTTTTTTGCTGACCCTCTACTTTACCAAGCATGATGTTCTCCTCCAGGGACTGGTCCCTTCTGATAACACGTCCAAAGTACGGAGACGAAGTCTCCCCATCCTCGCTTCTAAGGAGCACTCTGGCTGTATTTCTTCCCAAAGAGACCTGTTTGTTCTTCTGGCAGTCAATATTCTTCACCAACCCCACAGTTCAAAGGTAATCAATTCTTCTTTGGTCTTGCTTATTCATTGTCCAGCTTTTGCACGCACATGAGGTGACTGAAAATATCATGACTTGCGTCAGGTGAATCTTAGTCCTCAAAGTGACAACTTTGCTCTTCAACACTTTAAACAGGTCTTTCGCAGCAGATTTGCCCAGTGCAATACATCGTTTCATTTCCTGACTGCTGCTTCCACGGGCGTTGATTGACAACGTCAATCTTTTCTCTTCATTTATCATGATGTTGCTTACTGGTCCAGTTATGAGAATTTCTGTTTTCTTTATGTTGAAGTATAATCCATACTGAAGGCTGTAGTCTTTGATCTTCATCAATAAGTGCTACAAGTCCTCTTCACTTTCAGCAAGAAAGGTTGTCATCTGTGTAATGTAGGTTGTTAATGAGTCTTCCACCAATCCTGATGCCACATTCTTCTTCAGATAGTCTAGTTTCTCGGATTATTTGCTCAGCATACAGAATGAATAAGTATGGTGAAAAGATACTACTCTGGTGCACACCTTTCTTGATTTTAAACCATGCAGTATCCCCTTGCTCTGTTTGAATGAATGCCTCATGGTCTATATATTCATTCTGCATGAGCACAATTAAGTGTTCTGGAATTCCCATTCTTCCCAATGTTATCCATAATTTGTTATGATCTACACGGTCGAGTGCCTTTGCATAGTCAATAAAACAGATAAACATCTTTCTGGTATTCTCTGCTTTCAGCCAAGATCCATCTTACATCAGCAGTTCTACTCTGTCTTATAGGGTCACTATGAGTTGTAATCAAATCAACCGCAATGGCTTTGGTTTTTTTGTTTATATTTCTTAAGAAAAAAAAAGAAAAAGTAAAGTGATATTCATTAGTGTCCTAGGCTGTTCCACTAACAACTTCATTATACTAGATCTTTGGCAGTCACTCAGTCTCCAGGTAACTAGGTTTTTAATGATGCAGGAACATAATTTCCATATAATTCTTTTAAACAGTGTGACTATATTAATGATTTAGAAATAATGATTTCTTATCAATACAATTTGTGCTAATTTCTGAGGATCAGTTCAGTATCAACTCTAAACATCAGGATACACAGACCATGCTAGGTCACGCTGCTAATTTTAACAAGAATCCCACTGCCTAGGACCATGGTCTCGGGGAACATCCAGCTCAACTGGCATAACAGTTGATAAAGAAAATGTTCTACTTCGGTGAGTAGTGTCTGGGGTTTTAAAAGCTTGTGAGCAGCCATCTAAGATAATCCACTGGTCTCACCCCATCTGGAGCAAGGAGAATGAAGAAAACTAAAGATACAAGGGAAAGATTGGTCCAAAGGACTAACGGACCACATCCACCACGGCCTCCACCAGACTGAGTCCAGCACAATTAGATGGTGCCCGGCTACCACCACTGACTGCTCTGACAAGGATCACAGTACAGGGTCTTGGACAGAGCTGGAGAAAAATGTAGAACAAAATTCTAACTTACAGAAAAAGACCAGACTTACTGGCCTGACAGAGACTGGAGAAATTAAGAGTATGGCCCCCAGACACCCTTATAGCTTGGTATTATCATTCCTGATGTTCACCCTTCAGCCAAAGATTAGACAGGCCCATAAAACAAAACCAGACTGAAGGGGCACAACAGCCCAGGGGTAAGGATGAGAAGGCAGGAGGGGACAGGAAAGCTGGTAATGGGGAACCCAAGGTTGAGAAGGGGAGAGTGCTGACATGTCATGGGGTTGGCAACCAATGTCACAAAACAATATGTGTATTAATTGTTTAATGAGAAACTAGCTTGCTCCGTAAACCTTCATCTAAAGTACAAAAAAAAAAAAAAAAAAATTAAAAAAAACCCAACAATCCCACTGCTTAATTAGCATCTTGAAAGCCATAATCTAAGCCTCTCAGTTGAAATCATACAATTTCACATCTGGAGTATATATGTAGTGTGGGGAACCTTTCCAAAAACTTTGCCAAGAGCATTGGTTTAATGCCTAAAGTAGAAAAGACACAGGCACCATAACTATGGAATTATTTCTGCATATATATATTTTTTTACTCACAGAGTGTAAAACCTTTTTAAAATTTTTTTTATTGTGCTTTAGGTGAAAGTTTACAGTTCTCATTCAAAAATTTATACACATATTGTTTTGTGACATTGGTTGCAATCCCCACAATGTGACGGCACACCTCCCCTTTCCACTCCGGGTTCCCTGTGTCCCTTCCTGCCTTCTCATCTTGCTTTTGGACTGAAGTTGCCCATTTGGTCTTGTACATCTGATTGAACTAAGAAGCACGTTACTCACGTGTATTATTTTGTTTTGTAGTCCTGTCTAACCTTTGTCTGAAGAGTCGGCTTTGGGAATGGTTTCAGCTCCGGGTTAACAGTGTCCGGCAGGGACACAGTTTTGGGGCTTCCTCCAATCTCTGTCAGACCATTAAGTTTGGTCTTTTTACGTGAATCTGAATTCTGTTCTACATTTTTCTCCGGCTCTGACCAGGTCTCTCTGATGTGTTCCCTGTCAGGGCTGTCATGGGTGGTAGCCGGGCACAATCTAGTTCTTCTGGTCTCACACTGGTGGAGTCTCTGGTTCATTTGGTCCTTTCGTCCTTTGGGCTAGTATTTTCCTTGTGTCTTTGGTTTTCTTGATTCTCCTTTGCTCTGAGTGGGACAGAACCAATACATGTATCTTAGATGGCCACTCGCAAGCTTTTAAGACCTCAGATGCTACCCACCAAAGTGGTATGTAGAACATTTTCTTTATAAACTATGTTATGCCAGTTGACCTAGATGTTCCCTGAAACTATGGTCCCAGGCCCCAGCCCCAGCTACTCTGTCCCTCAAAGTGTTTAGATGTGTCTAGAAAAGTTATTTGCTTTTGCTTTGGTCTAGTTGTGCTGACTTCCCCTGTATTGTGTGTTGTTCTTCCTTTCACCAAAGTTGACCCTTGTCTACTATCTAGCTCATGATCTCCCCTTCCCCTCCCTCCCCATCCTCATAACCATCAAAGAATGCTTTTTTCTGTGTTTAAACCTTTTCTTGAGTTCTTATAATACAGGTCTCATACAATACTTGTCCTTTTGTGACTGACTTATTTCACTCAGCATAAAGCCGTCCAGATTCACCCATGTTGTGAGATGTTTCGAAGACTCATCATTGTTCTGTACCATTTCATATGCACATACCTTTTTGAAATGTAATAATTCATCATTTGCTCTCTAAAAAAAATGGTTCTAAAGTATTGCCTACTTGATTTAAAGGAACCATAATTGAAAAGAAAGCATTTTCTGAAACATTTAAAATAGGTATTTCTTAGGGCTTATTGTATTGGGTTGCTACGAGTCGGAATTGACTTGATGGCAACTTTTTTTTTTTTTAATTGTTCTGGGTGAGGAAGAAAATATTCGTAAGAACATGGTTAGCCTTTTGCTTCAGCCAGAGACTACTAAAATCACACTCTGTAGTATGTTCTCAACATTTTCAAACATTAGAAATGGATGTCTTTGTTAGAATAGATTAGTCATTATGTCAGATGCTGTAAAGCAGTTACTACAGGTATAATTAGAAAGATAGCAAATTTTTTTTAAAGCATGCAAAAAGAAAAAATTCAAGCAAAGGAACAGGAAAAAATAAACTTCTTGGGTAAGCTGGCTTGTACAAATGATTTGACTAGTTATGTGGCTCAGAATTCTGAGTAGCTTACTGAAGATACTTCAAGTTTCACCTAAGCTTACACTACTTATATATTCCTTGACAACTGCTATATTGATCCACTCTCTATTTTTACCACTAAATGCTATGGTCTTAACCTTAACACAGCAACTGACCCATATCAGCATGAGTTGACTAAAACTAGAAAAACCACACGTAGTGCATGTGATAAGTAAATGAACATAGTTTTTGCAGTACTCTCAGGTCATTTAATTCATTCAATTGTTGTCTTGTGCTGTTGATTTTGACTCATGGCGACCTCATATGACAGACTAGAACTGCCCCATAGGGTTTTCTAGGCTGTAATCTTTACAGGAGCAGATCACCAGGCCTTTCTCCCATAAAACATTTGAAATAAGTAAATATTTAATATAATTTTCTTCTGAAGTTGCTTTGGGAAGACAATTTCATACTCCCCTCATTTAGCAAAGAAATTCTTAAGCTTGCTTAAGCTTAGATCATCTAGAGAAATATTTAATGTTCCTAAAGAAAAGTACTGCTACAATTGGGTCAGTCTCCTTCCCAGCCTCCCCTAGAATGACAAACTTGTGATGCACTGCCCTAAACAAGGAACAGGCTGCCCTCCTCTTTGCGAGCCCCCATGGATCCCATTCCATCAAGACTTTCCTGATTGCTAATACCCACACTGACAACTTCCTGTTTTGATCTTCTGTGTAATTACTATTGTTTAATATGTTAGTTTGTTCTAATTTTCTTATCCATTAGTTTGTTTCAAATTTTCTCTCTGATGCTCTTCATGTAGTCTCTTTAGAGCTTGGCAGAGTTCTGTGTGCAATATTAATACTTTCTAATTGCCTGATGGGGTAGTTCTATTTGTCCTCTAAGGTCACTATGGGTTGGAATTGACCCAACAGCAAACAGCTTTGTTTGGTAGCCTGATTAAGTGATTCCATGGAGACAATTCCTATTCTTTCTGTACGATGGCATACGTTTTGGCCACTCAATCTATAAGTGATCATTACTCTTGGAAATATACCTTTTCTTAGCACCCCAAAATTGTAGAAGAGAATCACAGGTGAGAAGACAGGGAAGGAAATATTGGGAAAAACAGCAACTTCTTTAATGTCTAGGTCCTGAAGTTATTTCACATATCTCTAACAGACTCTCCTACTCCATCTCTTCTTTCTCCTCCAGAATTCCACAGACTCATGTGGCTGATGGGGCCCAGCATACTCTGTGTGTGTGTGTGTGTGTGTGTGTGTGTGTGTGTGTGTGTGTGTGTGTGTGTGTGTGTGTGTGTGTGTGTGTGTGTGTGTGTGTGTGTGTGTGTGTGTGTGTGTGTGTGTGTGTGTGTGTGTGTGTGTGTGTGTGTGTGTGTGTGTGTGTGTGTGTGTGTGTGTGTGTGTGTCGGGGGTACACTGAGGAGTGCTACAGCAGGCTAGTAAGTTTTCATGAGATGTAAATGATATTTGATGTAGGTATTTTTATGTTCTTTCTAAAATTCTGTTTCTAACATATCTCTTCCAACATTCTGTATGCATTGACACAGTAACTTTCCATTAAAATTAGAGACAGATTATAGAAATATTCTTGATTTTGAAACCATGTCAGAAATTAACTAATAATAACTGAATCATGCAATTTGTCATGTAGATATGTGACACATGCCTGAAGCAGATATGAGAATTGAAAGACTGAGTATAAGTAAAGCAACAATCAAGAGTCAGATGAGAAGCTAATTCTGTTGCTTTTCTATTAAAGTAAAATAATATACCTAAACATTGGGATGCTTTGTTCTCATTTGTTTATTTTCCCTTTGTCTACAAAGATAATCAACTATCTTCATCACTGAAAAACAAAACCAATATTCACTTCAGTTAAAATAAAAGTATAAAAAAGAGATTTGCAAGTCTTTATCCCTATTTAATCTTTAAGAAGGAAAAAGAAACTCCAATAGAATATTTAAAACAAACTATATAACTTTGGGATCATTTTTATTTTTTATTACATATAATACATATATTTATTATTATTTTTTACCATCAGTCAAGCTAATTCAAACATCCTGAGAGATTTCTTGTGTTTCCTTGAGATTTAAAAGGAGGCCTGTAAGATGGCAATTACGAATAAGGATGGAGTGGGCAACAGATCTGAACGAGGAAATACGGAGAAGAGGTAGATGAAGAATAAAGGGACTGAAGACTAAGAGTTGGTGAGGGAAATCTAGAAACTCCCTAGCCTGAAAGAAAAAGAGGAGGCTATGGAGAGCACCAGAGTGGTGCTATTTTTATACACTTTGGTTGCTACCATGACTGGAAACAGATAGTTTAATCTCACCATGGTTAAACAAATAATTCACTCAATTCACCAGAGATTTACATATTGTGATCTAGCAACATTACCTCACCAGATCCTTATAGATAAGTTTTGTTGTCTCCAGATATGGATTAACCACATCTTCATACTGACAAAGGGCTCCACCAAGACAAAGATGTTTGAAAAGACAAAACAGGAACTCTTCTCTGTCTAGTTGGCTGAATACCTCGTATTTTTCTGAGTCTTCCATTAGTAAAACCTATGTAGAAATGATAAACCCATCTTAATGTAACATAATTTGAGGCTCTAATTTATATGTTTTCAAAAGAGTTTCAATTATATATTCAAAATAATCTTAGAGCTATTTTGAGAAACAATCCTGAGGCAATTAGAGTGATCTGGGAGATCTACATTTATTTCCACTACATTTTATCATTAGGTACTGACATTCAATGAAAGGAATAAAGCCAAATTTAAAATACAGCTGCTAAATCAATCTTTCTTCCACTTTCTCTCTGTTCTAGTTTATATTTTTCATTGTTTCGGTGCTACTGCATTTTTAGTATTAAGCCACTTCAAGTCTTACTTGGAAATTAATGGGAATATAAATAAATGGGGAAACTTCATCAGATAACGTCTCCCTCCTTTGCTTCTATCCATAGGCTAAACACAAATGGTCATTTTCTAACCCCTCTCACCTTACAGTGTTCAGATCACTCCTTTCCTTTCTCCCACAGTTACTCCATTTTGAACCATTCAGGTAATTGGAGCCTCATACCCACTTCTCTTCCTGCTCTTCTTTAATAACATCATTTTACACTGAGTGGTGCAAGTGGTTAACGAGCTTGGCTGTTAACCACCCACAGGAACCTTGGAAGAAAGTCCTGGGGATCTATTTCTGAAAAATCAGGCACTGAAAAATCCGGTGGAGCACACTTCTACTGACACACACGGAGCTGCCATGAGTCGGAGTCGACTTGATGGCAACTGGTTTTTTTTTTTTTTTACACACCATCTATTTCAATTGATTCTTGCTCTTTTGAGACCTTGATACCTCTTTTTAGGAAACAGTGTGACTCTGTCTGATGGGGAGAATCTTCTTATAGTACTAGGCATTACAGGCAATTGGTTAATTTGTTGATTATTGGACATGGATACATTGATTAATGTAAGTTAGTATATTTCTTTTATTGAATTGTTTATACTCCACCAACTTCTAAAAAAAGAATGTGAAAGTTAACAATAAAAATATAGATATGATAGGACCAAAATAATTAATAAAAGACAAAACTATAACCAAGAAATGAAGTGGGAAGAGAAAATAAACACACACAAGGAACTCTAGATGGAAAAAGGCTATAGAAGTTGTGAATGACACTTAGGAACCCTACCATACAGGAAAAGGAGGGAGATACGATGAGTTATACAACAATCACTGTCTAGTAGTAAGGAAGTACATGTAATTAGGAAAATTGTTAAGGCTAAGCTAAACATTTTACTTCCATCTCTAAAGAAAACTTAATGACAAAGTTATTGTATAAGACATTAAAAAAAAATCTACAATGTTGTATATGGAGAGTTTACTTACAATGACTTAATGAAAGCCAGTTAAAATAAAGGTTAGGTAAGATGAAGGGAAGTGCTCTTCTGGAGGTGATACATGTAGGTAACTTTTGCACATTTTTCTCCCTTTCCTCCTTCCTTCTCCCCTCTCCTATCTCTCTGCCTCTGTCTCTATTTGTAATGAAATGATTTCCCACTGAAGCCCAAGTTTGCAGCTTCCTGGAGATCTGGCTTAATACAAGGATGAATGAAGTCTCGAGAAATAGTTAACACATTCCTTACATGAGCACTATCATATATTGAACTGATTGAGCTGTACATATTTAAAAGTAAAAATAATTTTAAAAAACCTTGTTGGAATGACTTTTAAAACAATAACATGCTATCACTGTTCTCCCTCTCTATTCACATACAGATCTGTTTTGGTTGTTTTGCCCTCAAACAGTAGGTATGTAATAGTTAACCAGTCAAATTTCTGAGCCACAGCAATCAGGAAGAAGGTTATTATCAGGACTTGCATTACACAGTGTGCCAATAGCATCTGTGTTGCTGCACAATGGGGGGCCTTTTTTTGTTCAGGCTAAAGCTGGAAGTTTTTGTTGTTGTTGTTTCCAGCCAGAAAGCAAGCAAGTTAAAACCCTCCTTGTTGCCACACGGTGGCAAAGAACACAAAAGCAAAACATACAGGCAACTAGCAGAAAAACAGAGTCAGAGCACTTCATGAATAGAGGTGCTATTCATAGCGAGAAATAAGACAGACAGCAAGCAGTTTTGTAAAGAATTCTGTCAGAAAGCTAATCCTCCTTTAAAAAAGTCAATTGATGAAGCTCTGTCTGTAGAAATGAGGATGAATTCTCCGAAATTAGAGGTAAAGGTCTTTACACGAAGAGGCAGACTGGTGAGGAAAAGAGAGAAGAACTGAGATTAGCAGGGAAATCCAGACTAGATTACACACTTCCTGAATAATTTCCAATCCTAGCTAAGGAGTAGAAATTAATATCAGATCTTCACTGTGTAGTGTTTACGTTGCCTTGTGTTATATATAAATATGCTTCATTTAACTGAAGAGCAAATTATATTCAGTTCTCTCATTCAATTGTGAGTTTGGTTATTCTCAATTAGTTAATCTTATTTGCTTCTTAAACTAAGTTAAAGAGTCCTTTTGGGTATTGCCCAGGTGTAGACCAACGTACAGACTGGAGAGATGTCTTCCTATCTCCTGCAGACAAGACTCCTGTGAGCAGAGGGGTGGATCAGCTCCTTCTTTAGTTCATTCCTGTCTGGATTTATAGTACATTAGAATCTCCCCTCTCTCTTAATGTAGAATTAATAATAATAGTAGTAGTTGTTAACATTATTTAAAGTTTACTAGGTGCCAGGCATTGCACTAAGCACTTTAAATGCATAATCTCATATAGTTCTTGTATTATTCCTGTTTTATAAATGAAGAAACTAAGGTTAGAGAGATTATCACAGCTATTAAGAATCTGGATTTGAATCTATGTCTATTTGATGTGAAAACCCTAATTTTTAACCACTTTGTAATACTCCCTGAACAATTATAATATTTCATTTTAACAGCACTTCATACTTCTATTTTTTTTATTTTTATTTTTTATTGTACTTCAGGTGAAGGCTTATAGAACAAACAGTTTCTCATGAAACAGTAGTACACATATTGTTTTACATTTCATACTTTTAAAATAATACATTTAAATGTTTTCTCAACTCATTTTCTCAAGGATTCCAGGAAGGAGGTAAAATAGGCATTTTATTACCAGGTTGTATAGATAAGATCCTGAGGCTCAAGAGATTGAATGATTTGCCTAAGGCCATTATTATCTTGTACATAATAAATCAGGAAACAGGTAAATAATCCATGTCTTCTGATTCCTAGTTCATTGCATTTCTCAATAAAACATTTAACCGAGCTAATCAAATGGTTTTGTTCATCTCAGCAAAGAGATAAAAAGATTTATTTACTCTAAGGATTTTTTAATATGATAGTGAAGAAAATAGCCATTTATTAAGTAGAGCAGGGTTTCTCTACCTCAGCACTATCGACATTTTTTTTTAATTTTTAATGATTTGTGAATATTTCTATGAAAAGTATTACAAAAGAGCAAATATTAACCCAAGCCTATGTATGCATTTAACAAGTCATTTTTTTTAAAAGGAACAAAATGACAGTCAGGCCACCATGAGCTCCTGAAGACCACTATTTTTTTTTTTCCTTTAGAATTATTAAATCATAAATGTACAATAGCTTCTTAACTCTACACACGCACTTAAATTTTTTTTTTTTAATTGTGCTTTAGGTGAAAGTTTACAGCTCAAGTTCGTTTCTCATACAAAAATTTATACACACATTATTATGTGACGCTAACTATAGACATTTTGGGCCAAATAACTCTTTGTTGTGGGGGGCTGTCCTATGCATTGTATGATGTTTAGCAGCATCCCTGACCTCTACATACCCCTCCCTGAGTTGTGACAACCAAAAATGTCTCCTGGGGGGCAAAATCACCCCAGTTGAGAACCACTGAAATCCACAAACAGTTGAGAGTATAAGTGTTCCCAATGGCAAAAAGGTGTTACACTGACAAGAGATATTTTCTGCATTTTAGTCAGGCGAAAGGTTTTGACATTTTGCGTTTCCTGAAATAAAACTCTACTGTGAAATATTAAAATTCTGTACTTACTTTTCTTAACTCATCAGAAATGAGAAAGGGATCACAAAAAGAATCTAAACACTTAACAATATGTCCATTGTCTCGTACAATATCTTCATTGTATAACCGATTAAAAAATGACATTGAAAGCTGTGTGCAAGGAACATTTATAGCTTCAATTTTTTTCACTTCAGTTCCTGAAAAAAAGATATTTTATAAACATAGATAGAAAAATTAATTTAGTATTCTCAATTATTTCCAAAATATCACTATGTAGAGATTCTACAAAGAAATCAAATAGGACATGCTTTGATATATTTAAAAGAAACATTAGAGATTTTATTAAATTCTTAAAGCTTGTTCATTTTTATTGATCATTAAAAGTTTATAACAAAACCTAATTCGGGACTAGATCAAGGGATATGTGAATTAGAGAATGCTTAAAAATGAAATACATTTTTTCAGTAGTAGGGGATTCTTAGAAGTTTTACCGTATATATTAAAATTATAACACAGGAATTACTTTATATGACTCTGAATTTGTATCATGCTTAATGCTTTATAATTCCCTATTACAAAAATTATATTAATAAATGTCAAGTAATGAGTGTTTCTATAGTTTCTGAGGGTGTCTTGAAAATATTTTCTCTCCATTCAAAAATTTCCCCGTGATCTCATTTAGGGGCTATGGTGGCACCGTAGTTAAGAGCTTGGCTGCTAACCAAAAGGTGGGCATGTTTGAATCTACCCTTGGAAACCCTATGGGGAAGTTATACTCTGTCTTGTAAGATTGCTATGAGTCGGAAATGATTCAACAGCAATGAGTTTCGTTTGTTTTATCTCATTTACAGTGTTTATTACAAAAAGGTGTTCTAAGTCAAGGTAAATCATAAACCAGGCCCTAATCAAATTATCACGAGTTCCAAATTAGAATTTCCCCTGGTGTCCCTTTTCTGGATCCCCACACCTGTTTTCTAAATGTGCCTTTCAGAAATCGATTTTGTTACTAGAGTTTCTATTAAATTACAGAAAGACATAAAGTTAAAAGCAAATATTTTTATCACCCCAATGGGTCACTCAATTTCTCACTTATGCATACATAACATGCACACACAATCGCATGCGAGCGCTCATTCAGATATAAAGGGGTTGTATTCTTTGGTTCAAAGTTCTAGGGAGACTGCAGAACCAGGTGTGGTGGCCCTTGGTGTGTCCTCTCCTTGGATATATCTGTTGAATCTGTGACCTGAGAAGTAGATTGCATTCAAGAAGAGTAAGTAATACTGGCAATTGTTTGTGCTTCCTCTCTCTGGCTGTCCACTTGGAGTCCTGCCTGGACCTGTTGCTCTATGTTCTAATTCTGAGCTGGGTTAGTTTGGAGGCAAGAAGGATGACTCAAGCCAGAAAACTGTGCCTGCTTCAGTAATTTCAAAAACTATGCTACTTAAAGAGGCAAAATCCTCTGTGGGGCTAGACAAAATGAAAACCAAGTCATCCTAAATGAGAGAGTAGCTCTGAGCAATGTTGGAAGGCCAGAGAACAAGAGCAGTAGAAGGTCTGTCAGTCTCAGAAGATGGGTTAGTGGTCCCAGGATGAGGAATTGATATTGGGCAACATGTCATTTTAATAAATCTAATCTAGCTCTGATTTGGAGCGTGGTAGGAAGGTTTAGATGATGAGAAAAGGTAATTAAATTCAAACCAATGAACCTGAGGCATTTACACAGCATTCTTCCAGGAAACAAAAGCCTTTTTCAAGGACGAAAATACTTGTATACAAACTTTTAAATTGTAGTAGTAAGTTTTCTTACCTACTATTGCTGTTAGTTAAAACATATGGTTGTTAGTCTTAACTATCAGTATGAATAAATAATACAGCCACAGGGCAGAACATGACAGCAAAGGTTTTTTTCTCTTTCCATTTTTTTGATATTTAATACTGTTTTCTCCTTTCTGAAAAGACTTGTATTAATTCAGAAATCTACTTTTCTCTACAATTGTGGTTAATTCTTATAAGATGTTAATATAAATATTCATGACTTCAGCCTGTTGGGAAATTTATTTAAAGGGCCTTATGTAAAGTTCAATTACTGTTATCTCAATTATAGTGATCAATTATCCATGAGGAAAAGGAGGTAAAAACTAAAGCATGAAGGATCTAGATTTTATATATTTTGAATCATATTTTAAATTTGCTCTAACTGGGTTAAATTAATTAGGGCATTTCTTGATTTGACTATAGACTAGACCAATTTTTATGACAGGTTTGTAGTAATACATTTATTTCTGAATAAACCTACATAAAAAAAAAACAGTAATAAAATAAAAAGTGAATGCATTGGTTTTAAATTATCAATATTAAATGTAATCATTATTCATTATTATTATTTGATATTATATTTGTGCTGTTCTGAGAAATGTAAAATAATAATGTTATTTTCAATTCTGCTTTTATCAGTGGGTGCTCAATTCATTAAAAAAAAACCAAAACCAAATCCGTTGCCGTCAAGCTGATTCCAACTCAGAGTGACCCTATAAAGGTTTATCTAAATGTAAAAATTACCCTGCTATTTGTAATGTTTCTAGGCTTGGGAGAACCCTAGGCATTTTAAAGGACAGACAGATTTCAAGACTGAACTTCCTCTTGTTCTCATTAAACACAGATAATGGGCTCCCAGTGGGGGTTCAGAAATATTTTTTTAAAGAAGTATTTTAGACCTAGTCATGTCAAAAGTAGAAAGATGGACTAAATTATCTTTTAGGGTTTTGTCAAGTTACAATTCTAGTATTATTAAATTCTCATATGTATTTGATAGTTACTACTGATAAAAAAAATACTAACTTCTTACTCAAATTAAACTATGGCTCTTTACCATAGGAATGATGAGGATAATCTTGCCCAACTCAATAAATCTAAGCTGATAGAAGTTTAATTTTAATATAAAAATAATACAAGCTATTCTGGACATTACTAAAGTATCCCACTCTCCAATGTTTAGATACCCTTAAACAGACTAGGACATAAAAGATTAACCAATGGAAGGGCATAAAAAGCAGTTACTGTACCAAGTCTTATAAAATCTGTATACTTTTATTAATTACGAGGGACAATTTATCTAAATCAAGAAAAACATGTTTGAGCCTCTACTACAAGGTAAGCATTATGAAACTATTAAGTTGAATGAATTATATAATGGGAGAAGATAAGCATTCTTATAAACAACCACAGTGATTGAATGCAACAAATCCAGTAACACTATAAAAAAGTGAAATTAGAAGACTTGAAGGGAGAAAACAATTCTGACTTAGAAACAAGAAAGGTTGGACATATGTAGTGGCACTGAATATGGGCTTGAGAAAACGGTAGGATTTCAAAAGGCAGCAGTGTAAAGAAAAGCCTTTACAGGTAGAAGGAATAGCTCTAGCAAAGGCAGAGAAGCACCTAGGCAAGGAAAGTGCCAGGAGCCCTACAGGCTTTCTGAACTTAGGCTAATACCTAAAAATGAAGACACAGGTATTTGCAAATTCATTAACTAGAGTCCTACTGATGTTTACTATGAAGGATAATCACAAAGTTACTATTGGAGGACATGTTAGATAGATGTCAATGAATTCAATATTTCATTGCTTCTCAAAGTGTAATTCCTAAGGGATTCATCAAAGGTCATTGTAAAAAATACAGTGTACCACCTTGGACTTCAACCTCATCCTGGAGTTAATGAATCAGAATTTCTAGGCAATGAACATTTTGACAAGAGATTCCTAGGCAAATTAAAAAGAAGGGGAAAAAAAAAAAAAGCAAGAACCTTTGTTTCTTGAAGCCTGAATTCTTAATATGAACCTCTACTTCAACATTTCAGTGGTAGAAAACCCACTGCTAGTTATCCATTAATGCCTGCGATTTTATGATTCTCTTCCTTTTTTTACAGTGAGTCACAAATTAATGATAATACACGCAAAAATCCTATTACAGAAATATAGGAATTTGGTTAAATTATGCCTTCAGCATTTATAATGTGTGCCATTACAATTAAACACAGGAAGTTAAGAATGCATATGTCTATTTTTCGTTGGTGTCTAAGTTGGTGCTTTTCTGGCAATCCCTGTCAACATGTAAGTGGCAGGGGCAGGATGGTGTAGTGGTCAAGGTCTTGAATTCTGGAGCCTGGATTTGAATCTTGGCTCCACCTAGCCAGCTGCAAGAAACCATACAAATTATTTAACCTATACCTCTGACTCCTCATTTGTAAAATAGGGATATACAGAGTATAACAATACCTCTCTCAGGATTGAGAATTAAAGGATGTAATGTGCCTCTAGTTTTTTTGGTTTAATGTGTGTAATGGCCTTAGCTGAGCACACAGGAAGCACCCATTATATGTTAAACAAAAAAGAGCTTAGTGTGTCTAAAGGAAGGGAGTTACGGCAGCTGGCTAAGAGGATGAAGCAGTGCTAACAACTGGCAATCTAGGCAGTGCAGCTAGTGGTAAAAGAGGTTCATGATCATTCTCTTTAGAATTGGTTCACTTGAAGAGTGTCTTTTCTCCTATTAAAAAAAAAATTTTATTGTGCTTTAGGTGAAAGTTTATAGCTCAAGTTAGTTTCTCAATTCAAAGACACATATTGTTTTGTGACATTGGTTACAATCCCTACAATGTGACAGCACTCTCCCCATTTCTACCCTGGGTTTCCTGTGACTATTCATCCAGTTCCTGCCCTTTCCTCAATTCTCATCTTGCTTTTGGACAGGAGTTGCCCATTTGGTCTCCTATATTTAGCTGAACTAAGAAGCATGTTCCTCACATGTGGTATTGTTTTATAGCCTGTCTAATCTTTGTCTGACAACTGGGCTTCAGGAGTGGTTTTAAAAAGCTGTTTCTTTTGCTTATAAAGGTCCCCAGTGGAAAATTAGAGATAAGGTAGCCAATGAGAAAAAGCAGAGGTAAACAGGAGATAAAAACAAGCTAAGGGAAGAGGACAAGAGATCCACCAGAAACTTCTGCTTCTGAAATGAACTACTACCTCCTCTGCCCTATTTTTCAGAGTACTTCTAATAGATCCTGTCAGGCACATGGGAATTTTAGAACCTCTCTTTTTTCAATGCCTTCTTCAAAAACAAGAAAAAAAGTCAACTGTTATTTTGTGATGTATATACTGATATGGGAGAAGGTTGGACACTTATTTTGGTAAACCTTTTTTTTTTTAAAGAACTGACAAGTTGCTGTAAACATGTTTTATAAATACTGCAAATGTGACTCTGATTTTCTTTTTGAAATTTTTATTTGAATTGGTAAATATATTTGTTTAGATACTCAGTCTAACTTTGTAAGTAGTCTGAAGATCATGCTTTATCAGCTTTTTGCTCTATAAATTTTGCAGTCGTCTTTAACCAAAAGCAATAAAATCTTATCTACTAATTCTAAAATTACTGTTTGTAATCTTGTTTTTGACTAATATATCAAGAAAAGTTATTTTTGTGTAAGGCTGTTGAATTCCATGAAAGAACAATGTAAGAATTTACAAAAAAAAAAAAGTAAATAAAATTTAAAAAGAAAAACAAAATCCCTATCTAGTATTTAAAATCAATTTGTTTTCTTGAGTACAAACCCACATTACCAAACAGATTCTCCTTCTAAATGGAATGATGCTTTTACTTGTTCTATTGTTAAGAGGCCTCAACCTAAAGTTTAAAACAAATGTTCATGTTTTTGTTTACAAAATATTTTTCTATTAACTCTGATTTCTTACTTGATCTGAAAGTTAAGAAATTTAAATGAACTTCAAGCATTTAAATGGTTGAGTATTTTTCTTTAAAAGTTTCTAGCTGTTTCAATATATTATGAAAATATTATTTATACAAAGTTCTTCTTTTGAGAATTTAAGATTATCTCCTTCATGATTTTATAATTATTTTTAAAAACTGTTCCATGGCAACTGTTTCCTCTGTCAGAAAGCCATGCCCTATTGCAACTGAGATTTAGCTCAATCGTTGCCGTTGAGTTGATTCCAACTAATAGTGACCCTATAGGACAGAGTAGAACTGCCCCACTGGGCTTCCAAGGAGTGGATTTGAACTGCTGACCTTTTGGTTGGCAGCCAAGCTCTTTATTACTGTGCCACCAGCGCTCCAAGCATCCTCATATCAGTGGAATCTTTCCTGATCCCTTCCCTCTGGGTAGAACTGATTACCCACCCCCTCCTTGTTCCCACTTCTATGGTAGCACCTGTGATACATTACTGCACATATTTTTTCACTTATTATGAGTTCCTTGGGTACAGACTTTCTTTTTCACCTTAATGTTCCTGACATCAAGCAGAGTGTACAGAAGTTGCACAGTATTTTCTAAATGAATAAAAAGAAAAGAAAAATTGCTCTTGTGTGCTAAGCCAGGATAGTTGCAGTGAATTCCCAGAAGGACAGTCACCTGAAAAAATGAAAGTAAGCTTTATTTACCTAATGTAATCCATTGTCCAGATGGATCTGGAAGTAATTTCAAATTGGGAATAACATTTGGGTCTTTGAAAAAAGCCTAAAATAAAAATTTGAGGGAAACAAGTTACTTTGTTATAAATAATAAAAAAAAATTAACTTCTAAAATAACTATGGTAAAATCTCATTTAATTCAAGCTAGAAAGGAAGAACAATTTTAAATGGGTATAATGTCTAAATAATAAACGTTTTACAAAGAAATGAAGTTTTATTACCTTCAAGTTGGAACAGTACGAACAACATGGTGTGCGAGTACAGACACCTTTGGGGCTCGATAGAAAAGATAATGATTTATAGTGAAACACAGGAGGTTACATAATGTTTGAAAATTGTTTTCCTTCAATCCTGTTTTGCCAATTGTCTAGTAACCCCCCTTTACTAGATCTAAATCTAAAAGTAATCATCAATTTAATTCTGCCCAAGGGGCACATAGAAAACTGACAGAATTGACTTCCTAAGGGGAGTCGGGGGATGCACCATATATGCCCAAATATAAAAAGATAGTATTTCCAAAAAATTAGTCCATAGAAGGGAAAAAAAGGACATTGTCATATAACCTTACAAAGTCTTTCAAATTAAAGGGTGCTCATGTAACTATTTTAATTTATATTACAATACATTTTGAGAAAACACAAACTGGAATTAACCTCAATTAATACTGGTTCTGGAGGCTATTTAAAGGCCATCTGAAACAATCACTAAAAAAGACAGGGAAAGAAACTTAATTTATATTTACTAATTATTTACAATTATATGTTTTGGATGTCACTGTAAGTGGAAGTAGTCTAACTGGCAATGCATGGAACTGATCTAGAGCTAATGAAAATACGTCTTTGTAAAGGCCCATCAAATAAAGCAATGCAATAAGTGATTATATTATTGTATGTTATTTATATTACAATTATATACCTAAAGAATGGATTTTTAAAAAACTGACCTAATGAATGCAAGTGGTATTTTTGGTTTGTTATAGAATTCTTAGTGAGCCATGAGGAAGGATTTTCTGTATTTCAGGCAACTTAGATGAAAGGAAAGCTGATGTGACTTGGAAAAATATCAGATGACTCAAAAACTGGATATACTGAAAATATCAATGTCAAAAATGTACATGACTTTGAATAAACTTTTAAAGATGTTTCATAAAATGTGAAGGTGGAAAACTTCAAAATTTTTATATAGTATCTAATTTTAAATATGTCTATTATGTCATACATATGAAAAAAAGGTAGATATTTGACTATATGACCTATCTGACAGAACGCTGGTTTCCTACCCAATATCAATTCTCTTTCTTAATTAATGAATCCTGATGTTATTTGGCAGAGCAATGTGCTCAGCTAAGTGTGCATTTCCTAATTTTTCTGGTATGCACTACATGCCCAAGTTCTGGTCATAAGATGTAAGTAAAAGTGTTGTGCAGGACTTCAGGAAACCTCCCTAAATTAGGGACCATCCTTGCAGATTATGTGGGAGACGTCTTTCATTCCTACTCCTATGGGAGTCCTCAAGCCTCATCATTTCCGACCCCTGTAAGGATGCTGACACTCTATTGAGCCCAGGGCTATAATGATACCCAAAATTAGATCTTCAACTATCCACCTGATATTGCCACTATTACGCTCCTCAAATTCATCATTCCTAAAACTGATTACTCTTCTGCATTTTCTCTGTATTTAATGGCATTATCAGCTACTCCAGTCAACTAAGCCAGAACTTGGGAGTCATCATATATGTTCCCCTCTCCCTTACTCTGAACATCTTATCAGTCCTTCAATACTGCCTTTCTCCTAAACATCTTTCCAGGCCATCCCAGTGCTACTGTCTTAATTCAGGAGGACATCACTGTATTTTGTCTGCAGGGCAATAGTTTTCAGTTTGGTCTTCTGCTTCCAGACTCAGTCTTAACAATCCACCCTCCACACTACTGCCAAGTTTCATTGTCTTAAAATCTTTTAAATTTTATTGTTTTAAAATCTTTAAGTGATTCTTTGTTAGCTAGATGAAGCTCAAGCTTCTCTGAATAGCACAAAAGGTCTTCTAGAACATCATACGACCATCATATCATCTCCCCACTTTGTCTACCTGTTCATCTCTCAGGCCCTAGGCTCAAGTGTCTCTTCTTTTGTAAACTCTCCCCTCATTGCCTCAATCAAAAATGATTACCTTCTCTTTTGTGCCACCAAGTATCTTGTGCATATGGTATGTATTCTATCACTTCTCACTCTGCAATGCAATTTCTGGTCTGTTTCCCCTCTCTATAACTGGGTCATATTCACCTCTACAGATCCAGAAACTAAAGAAATACTTGCTGAGTTAATGTTCCCTTTCTTCTTTCTATCCATTTACCACTTTGCAAACTAACTTTTGAAACATAGTTTGTTTTTAAATTGAAAGGGAAAATTCAAAATCTGGAATTCTAGTTTAAGCAGTATCCTTTGTTCAGTTCTAAGCGTTTGTAGTAGAAACTGCATGGAATTTAGTCAAAGTGCCTGAGCTTGCACTTGGTTCTGCTATTTGCTGGGTGTTACTGGACAAATTACTTAACCTTTCGGAGCTTCAGTTTCCTCAGGTATAAAACTTGCCAAATTGTTGTGAAGATTATAGTGATAAATGTATAGAAACTGCTGAAAGCTCTATTTGGCACACTGCAGCGACTACTGCTATAAAACAAGTACTCTGCAATGAAGCATACAAGTGTTAATAACAATAAACCAGTTGCCATTGAGTCAATTCTGACTCATGGTGATCGCATGTATGTCAGAAAAGAATTGTGCTACATAGGATTTTTAATGGCTAAATTTGCAGAAGTAGATTGCCAGGCCTTTCTTTTGAGGTGCATCAGTGGACACAAATCTCCAACCTTTGGTTAGCATCCAAGTGCGTTAACTATCTGCCCTATAAAGGGACCCTAATAATAACAACAGCTAGCATTTATTATGACTCAGGTACTTGGCTAACTATTTAACATATACTATTTGATTTAATCTTTATGTCACTCTCATCAGGAATTCAGCATTATTTTCATATCCAAGTATACTTATTAAACAGTTCTTATGTGCCAAGCGGGACCCTGGTGGCCCAGCGGTTAAGAGCTCGGTTGCTAACCAAAGGTCAGTAATACGATAAAATTCAAAGGATGGAAAAAAATATATCAAGCAAACAAAAATTGAAAAACAGCAGGAGTGGTAATATTAATCTCTGACAAAACAGACTTTAAAGCAAAATCTATCACAAAGGATAAGGAAGGACACTATATAATGATTAAAGGGTCAATACACCAGGAGGACATAACCATAATAAATATATACACACCCAATGAACTCCAAATACATAAAACAAACTCTAACAGCATTGAAAAAAGAAACAGATAGCTCCACAATAGCAGTAGGAGACATCAACACACCACTGCTGGTGAAGGTCAGAACATCTAGAAAGAAGCTCAATAAAGACATGTAAGATCTAAATGTCATAATCAACCAACTTGATCTCACAGACATATACAAAACACTTCACCCAACAGCAGCCAAGCATACTTTCTTTTCCAACACACATGGAACATTCTCTACAATAGACCACATATTAGGCCACAAAGCAAGCCTTAAGAGAATCCAAAACATTAAAATATTACAAAGCATCTTTTCTGACTGTGAAGCCATAAAACTAGAAATTAATAACAGAAAAAGCAAGGGAAAAAAATCAAATACATGGAAATTGAACAATGCCTTGCTCAAAAACTACTGGGTTTTGAAGAAATCAAAGATGGAATAAAGAAATTCATAGAATCAAATGAGAATGAAAACACTTCTTACCAGAACCTTTGGGACACAGCAAAAGCAGTGCTCAGAGGTCAACTTATAGCAATAAATGCACACATCCAAAAAGAAGGAAAGGTCAAAATCAAAACATCAACCTACAACTCGAACAAATAGAAAGAGAGCAGCAAAAGAAGCCCTCGGGCACCAGAACAAAGGAAACAATAAAAATCAGAGCAGAAATAAATGAAATAGAGAACAGAAAAACAACTGAAACAGTCAACACCACCAAAAGCCGGTTCTTTGAAAAGATCAACAAAATTGATAAGCCACTGGCCAAACTGACAAAAGAAAAAACCCAAATAAGAACTCAGATGGGCGGTATCACAACAGACCCAACTGAAATTAAAAACAATCATAACAGAATACTATGAAAAACTGTACTCCAACAAATTTGAAAACCTAGAGGGAACGGATAAATTTCCAGAAACACACTACCTACCTAAACTAACACAAACTGAGGTAGAAAAGCATTCTATGAAGCCAGCATAACCATGATACCAAAACCACGTAAGGACACCACAAGGAAAGAAAATTACAGACCAATACCCCTCGTGAACATAGATGTAAAAATCCTCAACAAAATTCTAGCTAATAGAATGCAACAACATATCAAAAAAATAATTCATCATGATCAAGTGGGATTTATACCAGGTATGCAGGGATGGTTCCATACTTGCAAAACAATCAATGTAATCCATCGCATAAATAAAAGAATCACAGGATCTTATCAATCAATGCAGAAAATGCATTTGATAAAATCCAACACCCATTCATGATAAAAACTCTCAGCAAAATAGGAACAGAAGAGAAATTCCTCAGCATAATAAAGGGCATTTATACAAAGCCAACAGCCAACATCATCCTTAAGGGAGAGAGTCTGAAAGCATTCCCCTTGAGAACAGGAACCAGACAAGGATGCCCTTTATCACCACTCTTATTCAACATTGTGCTGGAGATCCTAGCCAGAACAATAAGGCAAGAAAAAGAAATAAAGGACATTCAAACTGGTAAGGAAAAAGTAAAAGTATCTCTATTTGCAGATGATATGATCTTATACACAGAAAACCTCAAAGAATCCAGAAGAAAACTACTGGAACTAATAGAAGACTTCAGCAAAGTATAGGGATACAGGATAAACATACAAAAATCAGTTGGATTCCTCTACACCAACAAAGAGAACTTCAAAGAGGAAATCACCGAATCAATACTACTTACAATAGCCCCCAAGAAGATAAAATACTTAGGAATAAACCTAACCAGAGATGTGAAAGACCTATACAAAGAAAACTACAAGACACTGTTGCAAGAAATCAAAAGAGAGCTACACAAGTGGAAAAACATACCTTGCTCATGCATAGGAAGACTCAACATTGTGAAAATGTCAATTCTACCCAAAGCGATCCACAGATATAATGCAATCTTGATCCAAATTCCAATGACATTTTTTAACAAGATGGAGAAACAAATCACCAGCTTCATATGGAAAGGGAAGAGGCCCCAGATAAGTATTACTAAAGAAGAAAAACACAGTGGGAGGCCTCACACTACCTGATTTTAGACCTATTATACCCCCACGGTAGTCAAAACAGCCTGGTACTGGTACAAGAACAGATACATAGACCAATGGAACAGAACTGAGAATCCAGATGTAAATTCATCCACCTATGAGCAGCTGATATTTGACAAAGATCCAAAGTCCGTTAAATGGGGAAAAGACAGTCTCTTTAACAAATGATGCTTGCATAACTGGATATCCATCTGAAAAAAAATGAAACAAGACCCATACCTCACACCATGTACAAAAACTAGCTCAAAATGGATCAAAGACCTAAATACAAAATCTAAAACAATAATTCTCATGGAAGAAAAAATAGGGACAATGCCAGGAGCCCTAATACATGGCATAACAGATTACAAAACATTACTGGCAATGCACAAACACCAGAAGAGAAACTAGACAACTGGGAGCTCCTAAAAATCAAACACTATGCTCATCAAAAGACTTCACCAAAAAAGTAAAAAGATAACCTACAGACTTGGAAAAAATTTTTGGCTACGACATACCTGATAAGGGTCTACTCTCTAAAATTTATAAGATACCGCAACACCTCAACAACAAAAACACAAATAACCCAATTAAAAAATGGTGAAGGATATGAACAGGCACTTCACCAAAGAAGACATTCAGGCAGCTAACAGATACATGAGGAAATACTCACGATTATTAGCCATTAGAGAAACGCAAATCAAAACTACAATGAGATACTATCTCAGGCAGCTAACAGATACATGAGGAAATACTCACGATTATTAGCCATTAGAGAAACGCAAATCAAAACTACAATGAGATACTATCTCATCCCAACAAGGCTGGCACTAATCCAAAAAACACAATAAATGTTGGAGAGATTGTGGAGAGACTGGAACACTTATGTACTGATGGTAGGAACGTAAAATGGTACAACCACTTTGGAAATCAATTTGGCGCTTCCTCAAAAAGCTAATAATAGAAGTTCCATAGGATCCAGCAAGCCCATAAATTGGAATATATCCTAGAGAAATAAGAGCTATCATACGAATAGATATATGCACACCCATGTTCACTGCAGCACTGTTCACAACAGCAAAAAGATGGAAACAACCTAGGTGCCCATCAACAGACGAACAGATAAGCAAATTACGGTACAGAAACACAATGGAATTCTACGCACCAATAAAGAACAATGATGAACTCGTGAAACATCTCACAACGTGGATGAATCTGGAGGGCACTATGCTGACTGAAATTAGTCAGTTGCAAAGGGACAAATATTGTATGGGACCACTATTGTAAGAACTCAAGAAAAGGTTTAAACACAGAAGAAAACATTCTTTGATGGTTATGAGAGTGGGAAGGGGGGGTGGAATTCACTAACTAGATAGCAGACAAGAATCATCTTGGGTGAAGGGAAGGACAACACACACTACAGGAGAAGTCAGCACAACTGGACTAAACCAAAGCTAAGAAGTTTCCTGAATACAACCAAACACTTGGAGGACACAGTAGCAGGGGCGGGGGCCTGGGGACCGTGCTTTCAGGGGACATCTAGGTCAACTGGCATGACAAAGTTTATTAAGAAAATGTTCCGCATCCCACTTTGGTGAGTGGCGTCTGGCGTCTTAAAAGCTAGCGAGTGGCCATCTTAAGATGCATCAATTGGTCCTAACCCACCTGGAGCAAAGGATAATAAGGAATACCAAAGACACATGGAAAGTATTAGCCCAAGAGACAAAAAGGGCCACGTAAACCAGAGACTTTATCAGCCTGAGACCAGAAGAACTAGATGTGCCCGGCTACCACCAATGGCTGCCCTGACAAGGAACCCAACAGAGTTCCTGACGGACCATGAGAAAGTAGGATGCAGAACTCAAATTCTAGTAGAAAGACCAGACTTAATGGTTTAATTGAGACTGGAGGGACTCTGGAAGACATGGCCCTCGGGCTTTCTGTTAGCCCAAAACTAAAAACATTCCTGAGGTCAATTCTTCAAACATTAGACTGGACTATGAGACATAAAATGATACTCATGAAGAGTGTTCTTCTTAGCTCAAGTAGATACATGAGACTAAATTGGCAGCTCCTGTCTGGAGGCAAGATAAGAAGGCAGAGAGGGTCGAGCTGGTTGAATGGACACAGGAGATCAGGGGTGGAAAAGAGGTGTGTGCTGTCACAGTACAGGGAAAGCAACTAGGGTCACATAACAATGTATGCATAAATTTTTATATGAGCGACTAACTTGAATTGTAAACTTTCACTTAAAGCACAACAATTAAAAAAGAAATTAAAAAAAAGAAAATGTTCTGCATCCCACTTTGGTGAGTGCCGTTATGGGTCTTAAAAGCTTGCTAGCAGCCATCTAAGATACATTTATTGGTCCCAACCCACTTGGAGTAAAGGAGAATGACGAACACCAAAGACACAAGGAAAATATTAGCCCAAGAGACAAAATAGCCACAGACTCCATCAGCCTAAGACTAGAACTAGATGGTGCCCGGCTACCACCAATGACTGCCCTGACAGGGAATACAACAGAGATTCTCTGAGCAGGATAAAAGTTTGAAGCAGAACTCAAATTCATGTAAAAAGACTTAAACAGTCTGAGACTGGAGGAACCCCCGAAGAAGCCATGGCCCCTAGACACTCTGTTAACCCAGAACTAAAACCATTCCCGAAGCCCACTCTTCAAAGATTAGACTGGACTGTGAAACGTAATACTCAAGAAGAGTGTGCTTCTTAGGTCAGGCAGATACCCGAAACCAAATGGGCAGCTCCTGTCCGGAGGCAGGATGAGAAGGCAGGAAGGGACAGGAGCTGGTTAGACGGACATGGGAAACCCAGGGTGGAAAGCAGGAATGCTGTCACATTATAGGAATTGCAACTAGTGTCACATAACAACGTGTATAAATTTTTATGAGAAATTAACTTGAGCTGTAAATTTTCACCTAAAGCACAATTAAAAAACAAACAAACAAAAGATCGGCAGTTTGAATCCACCAATTGCTTCCTGGAAACCCTATGGGGCAGTTCTACCCTGTTCTATAGGGTGGCTATGAGTTGCAATTGACATGATGGCAACAGATTTGGTTTGGTTTTGGTTTATGTGCCAAGCACTGTGACCATCTGTCGAGAGGAAAACAGAGGCTAAGGAAGGTTTAGTAACTTGCTTAATATTGTATAGCTTGTAAGCTGCAAAGTTGGAATTTGAACCCAGGACAAACCAGGGGAGGATTCAGGTTTTGCAGGGCCTTTAGCTTATACAATTTTAGGAGCCTTCTCTAAGAATACAAAAATCTTATTTTTTAAAAATTTCAAAAACGTATGACCATGTGAACATACTGCTAGGGCGGCCTCTCGGAAAGGGGCTTCCACAAGTGAGGGGCTTCTGCAAGTGAGGAGCTCACACTAGTGAGGGGCCCTGAAATTTCATTAGCTTCAAGGTAAATCTTGTTCTGAGCTATGCTGTTAGCCACAATGCTTTATTTCCTTCCAAGTTAGTTATGTGAATAAATATAACGATTGTATGAGTACATTTCTTTGAATTAAAAAACGTGACTAAGACTATCCATTTGACAGAAAAAAAGTTATAAACACGAAGAGCTTGAAAATTAGTTAGAAAAAAATTGCCTGGTATTATGGAAATTTGGTGTGATTTATGGATGAGCCTTGAGTCTGTTAAAGAACTTTGTCTCTACTGGACATTCAAAATTAATTCTACACCCTCCACCATGAAGTTTTTCCTGACCATGAACTTTTTCCTGACACTAACACCCCTCTGTTGGGTGATCTTTTTTCCTGTACCTAGGACACCTTGTAAATTCTCATTAAAGCAATGTATTGCATAGGATTATTCACATTTTTAGTTTCCCAAACTGTACATGCCTTGCAAACTTGGTCTCTCTATTTTTTAATACCTTAGCATGGACACAGTTTTCAACAAATATTTATTGCATAAATGACAAACAACTTTACAGTATACTAAGATACAGTAAACTAAGATTCTAAACTTTAAAAATTAATTATTGAGAGCCAGCACTGGTATAAATGAAAAATAATAAAAAGTAATATTATAGCAGTATTATACAACCTTAAAAACCTAACCCTGTTGCCTTCGAGTCAACTCCAACTCATAGCAACCCTACAGAACGCAGGAGAGCTACCCCATAGGGTTTCCAAGGTAGTAAATCTCTGTGGAAGCAGATTGTCACATCTTTCTCCCACAGAGCGGCTGGTGGGTTCAAACGCTGGTGGGTTCGAATTGCTGTTTCAGTTAGAAGTTGAGTGCTTAACCACTGCACCACCAAAGCTATCGTACAATCTTAAAAAAAAAAATGCTGTTGAGTCGATTCCAACTCATAGAGAACCTATAGGACAGAGGGTCACTACGAGTTGGAATCGACTCAACAGCAACAGGTTATAGGGTTTCCAAGGAGCAGCTAGTGGACTCAAACTGCCTACCTTTTGGTTAGCAATGCTTAACCACTGCGCCACCAGGGCTTGGGAACCCTATGGGGCAGTTCCACTCTGTCCTACAGGGTCGCTATAAGTTGAAATTGACTCGAGGGCAACAGGTTTTATATAGTCTTACGGGAAGGAAAAGAGATATTTAACCTGTTCATCCTCATAGTAAATATTAATTAGGTTAAGAAAAATCTGACAATCCTATCTAATATTCTGCATTCTATGTTCCCTCTTATCTTCTTCACCGCACTTACATGAATTAATTAATTTGTTTATTGACAGTCTTGCCCACAGGCTTGTAAGATCCTTGAAAGCAAGGTCCTTGTCTGTATTGTTGATCCTTGTATCCCCAGCACTTGGCAGAATGCCTAGCACATGATAGGCCCTCAGGAAGTGTTTGTGAATAAGTGAAAAAATTATGCCAACTATAATGTTTCAAGGACATGAATGGGAAAGAAGGAAGACAATTTCACAAACCATAACAATATTTTCTATTTGATTGAAGAGAAAATAAAAAAAGGAAATGAATGGTGGGACTTAAAATGTGACTGAATTTTAACACACCAAAACTTATATCTCCAAATGAACTTTTCCTCTTTCGATGTAGTCACCTCTAGTACCTATAAAGACAGTCCAACAACTCTCCTATTGCTTAAAACATATTTTTGGAATTCTCCATTTGAATTGCTGTTAGAGCCTGAGGCTCAATTCCCAAAGTGTGGACTTGACTTTGAGAAACAACCAAAACTAATTTGGAGTTAGCCTGGTAAATAAAGTCAGTGATAAAGCTGGGTAACAGTATTTTAAAAATGAGGTCTGCCTATTAAAAAAGAGGGAGACTGATTTTTGATATCTGCCCAGAATTGGAAAGTTTTCTAGGGCAGAAGAATGAAGGTAGTGAAAGAATGTGTTAACTGAAAAACAAATTTACGGTTGCGGGAAATGTAAAAGTTCAAAAAAAAAAAAAAAAAAACTTGCATATTTTATTATTCCCAAACTCCAAGAAAAATCGTCCCTAAGACATAGCGTGTTCATAAGAATCTATGCAAAGTGGGGGAATGTTAAAAATCAGCAGAGCCCAAAGAACTTTGCAACCCTATACCAACCATAACGAAATCATCCTTCCGATAGGCCTGAAAGGTCTGGTCAAATCCGAACGCCTGTGCCTTGATTCTACCCAGCATGGACCTGGGGCAGAGGAGGAAAGAAAAGTCAGCGGGGTCCGGCCCCCTCTCAGCGCGCACGTTCACCACGGAATCCACCCCCGGCCCCCACTGCAGCAGCTTCGGGATTTCAATCTCGAGGGCCGAGTGGCCGACGGGGCCGCCTCGACGCCCGGCCCGCGCCCGGCCTCGCGCCTCCATAGCAGCGAAGGCCAAGGAACTCTTCTCGCCCCTCACCACTGGCGGAGCCGGCTGGTGGTCTCTTGGGATGTGAGGGATTGGAAGGTTTTCTGAGGTAGAAATCTAAAATAATAACTCCCCAAGTGCCCCGGCTCCCCTGCCGCCATCGTGGTCTTCGCTCCGCGGAAGCCCAGGCCGTTTCCAGGGAGACGCAGCTGCCGTGGGTCAGCGTGCAGCGCCGAGGGCGGGGGCGGCGGCGGGGGCGGGGCGGAGACGGGGTGGGGCGGGACCGGGCTCCGTGTCTCCTAAGTCCGGAGGTACCCGCCTCTCCGCAGGGTCGCGGAGTGGGCAATGAGGAACATTAGCTCCAGCTTTCCAGGAAGAAGTACTATAGCCTTCTATCCCCGGTTTAGCCAGGTATGGAGATTCGAGGTTCTGGTCTGAGAAAAATTGCCAATCAATACTCGTTGAAATTAACTTAGTAATAATTACTCAGCATGGGTTAATTACCTAGACTTAAAGCACTGTAATCTTACTTAGATCTAAATTTGATGACTCAGACGTTTCTGAAGAAAAAAGTTATTCCGAATTAATCAGGCTTATCTGTTTTGGAAGACAAATGTTTATGTGACTACTTTGGTAACTATTCTCTTCTACCATATGGCTCATTTAAAAAAAAATACTGTGGTAAAATATATATAGCAGAACTGCCATTTATTCATTTTTAAGTATGCAATTCAGTGACGGCAATTACATTCACCATGTTATGCAACCATTACCACTATTTCCAAAAGGTTTCATCACTCCAAACAGAAACTCAGTACCCCTTTTAGGCATTTAACTCCCTAGCCTACCCTCTCCCCAGCTCCTGGTAACCAACCACTAACAAACTTTTGTCTCCATGTATTTCTTATTCTGTTCTGTTCTGTTCTATTCTATGGTCTTCGAGTTGCAATTTTGAAGGATTCTATGGGCAAAATATTGAACAAGGCAAGAAGCATCAAAAGAAGATGGAAGGAATACACAGAATCACTGTACCAAAAACAATTGATCAATGTTCAGCCATTTCAAGAGGTGGCATATGATCAAGAACCAATGGTATTGAAGGAAGAAGTCCAAGCTGCACTGGCATTGGAGAAAAACAAGGCTCCAGGAATTGATGGAATATCAGCTGAGATGTTTCAACAAACTGATGCAGCACTGGAAGTGCTCACTCGTCTATGCCAAGAAATTTGGAAGAGAGCTACCTGACCAACCGACTGGAAGAGATCCATATTTGTGCCCATGGCAAAGAAAGGTGATCCTGCAGAATATAGAAATTATCAACCAATGTCATTAATACCACACACAATGAAATTTTGCTGAAGATAATTAAAAAATGATTGCAGCAATACTTCAACAGGGAACTGCCAGAAATTCAAGCCAGATTCAGAAGAGGATGTGGAATGAGGGATATCATTGCTGGTTTCAGATGGATCTTGTCTGAAAGCAGAGAATACCAGAAAGATGTTTACCTGTGTTTTACTGACTATACAAAGGCATTTGTGTGGGTCATAACAAATTATGGAAAACATTGCAAAGAATGGGAATTCTAGAACAAGTCATTGTGCTCATGCAGACCTGTACATACAACAGGAGGCAGTCATTCGAACAGAACAAGGGAATACTGTGTGGTTTAAAATCAGGAAAGGTGTGTGTCAGGATTGTATCCTTTCACCATACCTATTCAATCTGTATGCTGAGCAGATAATCTGAGAAGCTGGACCGTATGAAGAAGAATGTGGCATCAGGATTGGAGGAAGACTCATTAACAACCTGTGATATACAGATGACACAATCTTGCTTGCTGAAAGCGAAGAAGACTTGAAGCACTTAACTGATGAAGATCAAAGACTACATCCTTCTGTATGGATTCCCCTACCCATTGCCATTGAGTTGATTCCTACTCATAGCGACCCTATAGGACAGAGTAGAACTGCCCCATAGAGTTTCCAAGGAGCGCCTGGTGGATTTGAACTGCCGACCTTTTGGTTAGCAGCTATAGCACTTAACCACTACACCACCAGGGTTTCCTCAGGATGGATTATACTTCAACATAAAGACAAAGATCCTCACAACTGGACCAATAAGCAACATCATGATAAACGTAGAAAAGATTGAAATTGTCAAGGATTTCATTTTACTTGGATTCATGATCAATACCCATGGAAGCAGCAGTCAAGAAATCAAATGATGCATTGCATTGAGCAAATCTGCTGCAAAAAATCTCTTTAAAGTGTTGAAAAGCAAAGATGTCACTTTGAGGACTAAGTGCACCTGACCCAAGTCATATTTTCAGTCACCTCATATGCATGCAACAGTTGAACAATGAATAAGAAAGACCGAAGAAGAACTGATGCATTTGAATTATGGTGTTGGCAAAGAATATTGACTATACCGTGGACTACCAGAAGAAGAAACAAATCTGTCTTGGAAGAAGTCCAGCCAGCACACTCCTTAAAAGGGAGGATGGTGAGACTTTGTCTCACATACTTTGGACATATTATCAGGAAGGACCAGTCCTTGGAAAAGGACATCATGCTTGGTAAAGTAGAGGGTCAGTGAAGAAGAGGAAGACCCTCAACGAGATGCATTGACACAGTGGCTGCAGCAATGGGCTCAAGCATATCAACAATTATGAGGATGGCACAGGACCAGGCAGTGTTTCGTTCTTTTGTACATAGGGTCACTATGAGTTGGAATCGACTTGACGGCACCTGACAACAACAGTCTCAGCATCCCAATGCAAAGTGCAGAAGGATGGATATGAAGCTAAGAGACAATAGATGAATAACTGGCACATAGACCATACCACCGGACTTACTGTTAGTTGTAATGTAATATTACATTTACTTACTGTTTAAGCCAGTTTTGGGGAGTTTTGTTTACTTGTAGCCAAAAGCATCCTGGTATATCTGTGACAAGCTCCTGTTTTTATCTGATAATTTAGAATTCACATGTATTTGACCTAAAGTAAGTTATGATAAGAAACGGCAAAGAGAGAAGTAGTTTTAATATTAACTTGTCTCATACCAAATCACCAAAATAGCACTTATTTTCTTTCTGGGGTTCTACTTGGTGTAAATTTTCTATGATTCTAATGATTTGAAAAAGATTTACTGAACATAGTTAGAAGTCAAGGACTATGCTAGGTAGACTCTAGTGATTTTATTTTTCCTGATAAACAATTATAGCATTTTGACTTTGTTAGAGGAATGAAGTAGTGACTGTGACCACAACCAGTTGAAACTTGGAAAACGTTGTTCATCAGTAAGTTGTTTTGTATAGATCAGTGTCTATTCAAAATCAGTCCATGATAAAATTTTCACTTCGTCTGTGGCCAAGCGAGAAAAATAAGGGGGGGTGTACTTTTTTTTAAAAAAAGAAATCTATATTAAGAGCCTACTTTATTTTTAAAGTTTAGGCTTTTTTTTTTTGTAATTAAAATTTCCTTAAAAAAATTTGGTGAAAATATAGACAACAAAACATATACCCATTCAGCAATTTCTGCATGTGAAGATCAATGCCATTGGTCACCTTCTTCATATTGCGTCAGTATTGTCACTGTCTCTACCCGTATTGTTTCAATACCTTAACTTTTACTGTCTGTGCCCCTTAAAGGTCTCATCTGTATTTTAGAGTTACTGTTATTTATTTGATCTCATGTAGATAATTCTTTAAAAGAGTGTAGTATTCAAGGTTGACATTTATTAATTGAACTAAACTGTTGTTTAGTTTAAAGATGAATTCATGAGATAGCTTTGGTTCAAGGTTTAAAGATTATTTCAGGATGATATATTCTGGGCTTCCCCCAGTCTCAATGGATCCAGTAAGTCTGGTTTCCATAAGAGTTTGATGTTCTGTTCCACATTTTTCCTCCTTTCCATCAAGATCCATCTTTTGGGTCCTTGATCAAAATGTTCAGTAATGGTAGCTGGGCACCAACCATTTCTTCTGGTCTTATGGCAAAGGAAGGCAATTCTACTGCAGACTGTTTCCTTCTCCATTTTCTGGGTCTCCCTCTTTTTCTACTGCTCCAGGCAAACAGGACCAATTGTTGTATCTTACGTGGTCACACACAAGCTTTTGAGACCCCAGGTACTACTCACTGAACGAGGAGGTAGAAGAGAAACTAAAAACATTAGGCCAATTGAGTGGATAGACCCCCAAAGCCATAACCTTGAATCTTCGAACCAAGAAATCTAATCCCATGAGATATTTAGTTGTAGCTAGGTTTATCAACAAGGGCAGCCTTTTTATTTTGCCTGCTGCTGTTGTAAAATTATAAATAAAACAATATTTGTCATTTTGCCCTGTTTTTCTGGTGCACAGCTTAGTTATATCAAAAATATCCTTTTATAATTATTCTTACTTTGCAAAAAATTTGCAGCCTTATGTGTATAGGTTGTCATAGCACAGCCTTGCTACTCAAAATGTGGTTCAAGGACCAGCAGCATAAACATTGTCTGGGAGCTTGTAGAAATGCAGAATTGCTAGCTCCCCCCAGAACTACTGAATCAGAATTTGCATTTTAACAAGATTCTTTACATGATTTGCATACACGTAATAAAGTAAGAAGCTCTGATCTTGACAATATCCATCCACTGCACACACCAGCTCTCCCCAACCTCTCATCTGCTCTTCTTACCAAGACATTCTACTCCTCCATCCACCCAGTTGTTCACTTCAGAAGCCTGGGAATTATCTTGGTCTCACCTTGTCCCACTCCTCCTCTACCCTCCTCCCATATCAAATTCATCAATGTTGTTATTGTGTGCTGTCCAGTTGATTTTGACTCATAGCAACCCCATGTGACAGAGTAGAACTGCCCCGTAGGATTTTCTAGGCTTCTAATCTTTACGGGAGCAGATCATCAGGTCTTTTTCCCACAGAGCCACTGTCTGGGTTCAAACCGCCAATCTTGCCATTGCTCCACCAGGGCTAAGCCTTATGATCTTCTAAATGTATATAAAATCTGTCTACTTCTCTCCAAGTTCCGCTGTTGCCGCTTTCATCCAAGCTGCCATCATCTTTTTGCCTGGATGACAGTAAGTAAAACTTCCTAACTTCCTAAGCAGGTGTCCCTGCTTTCACTCTTGCCCTCCTGACATTCATCTGTACAGAGCAGCGAGTTTGAGCTTTAACAGATGATAAATCAGATTATGATTCTACACTGTGGAGAATCCTTCAGTGACTTTCCACTGCACTTAAAGTAAAATCCAAAATTCTTATGGCCTACATTGCCCTCCTTTCCAGCCTTATTTCTTATCACTTTTACCTGGCTCTCCACTCAAGGCTCGCTGGTCTGGAAAGAGCCAAGCTTTTTTCTTGCTCAGTGCCTTGGCAAGGGCACATCCTTTGCCTTGAATACCTCCCTCCTCCTCCTCACTCTTAACTACTTCCTATCCATCCTTCAGGTTTTAGATTACAAGTCACTTCCCTAGAGAAACTTTCCTAACTGCTCAATCAATATTAGTTTTTCTGGTTATTCTCTCTTAACACTGTACCTGTCCTTCACAACACTTTGGACAATTTACAGTAATTTATCAATTTGTGTGTTTATTTATTTAATGTTTGTCTCCCTCACTAGCTAGAAAATGCAAGAAGTCAGAGAATGATTATTTTGTTTAACATTGTATTCTTAGTGGCTAAGCATTCCTAACAATTTGTTGAGTAAATGAATCAACAATTCCATTTTATTGATGTACAGTACATTATATATTTATGTATGGAAAATACACATGATATGACTAAGTTAACCAGTTGTATTTTTATCTTAAGTATTTAAGTTTATCTACCACATGAACACTTGCTGCCTGAATGTATTTAAAACAATTTGAGCTCTTAAGGGTGAAGAAGCCTAATTTAAAGATAACATTTTATAAGTTTAATTTGCAAGTAGTGTAATACTGTGTGGTTAATGCATAGATTTGAGAGTCAAGCAGATCTGCTTTTCACTCAACTCTGTCACTTAACTACTAGTAATTGTGTGATTGGGATAAATACTCCGTGTCACACAACAACAACATTTTCTCTAAGACTCAGTTTTCCTCAACTGAGTTGTTTTAAGAATTAATTGAGGAAATATATGTAGGCTCTTAACACAGTGCCTATGCCATGGTTTGTGCTGAATAAATGAGCGTTATTACTTGCTTATTATTAGCTTTGGCTCCGCTTAGCATAGCAGCAGCTTGTGGTTCGTATCATATATCTGCTGGCAGTTAAAAAGCCTGGTGGGAAAGGAAAGGGTTAAACTCAGCTGCCTTTTATTTCTGGAAGATGTCTTGGGGGTGGTTAGGGTGGTGATGGGGGGTTGGGTAGTGGTGGAAGGTGGAGTTATGGCTGCAGGAAGATATAAACATGTAGGGGCTGGAATGTCTCTCTCTGTTCTGTGACAGGACTCCTGCCTTTGACATTAATTTAAAGCTTTTTAGGACTGTCAAGTAAAGCAACTCCTTTGCCTTCCTAATGGCTGGGTACAACTCCTGTTAGTCTTTGTTTGGTTTCTATAAAAATACTTTTTATTGCAAAAGCCTGGTTTTTGTTTACACTTGTTTAAAGAAAGTTTATGTAATGTTCTAAAGCAAGGTACCCAACTTTCCTGCTCAAATCAATCTGCCACACCTCCAGCACAGTGGGCAGAGTGGGGTTCAGTTGTAACTGTTGTTGCCTGTGATGGAGGAAAGTGCTGAAGAGGCATTGGGAAATTGATGTGAAGAAACAAAGCTCTAAGGAGGGAGAGGTGGTTCTTGATTGTTGTTTACATGTTTTTCATCATGGATAAACCTATACTTAATATAAGAACTGACTGTTCCACAAGGCTTGAAGGAAGGGAACATTGAGCTGTTCCACACTTGTTTTGTATTAAGGTGGAATTCTGGCCAAAGTTCCTCCACACTAACTGTGATCTGCACTTCACAACACAGACATAGCCTCACGCCTTTATCTGCTTTTCCTCATCTTCTAATATTTCAGGGCTCACTGTGTTGTTTCTCAACTGAAAATAGGAACAACTTCGTAAGGCTCAGTCAATGACCATTGCTTGGTGCCGCTTCCAAGAGTAGTATTTATCTAGCTTGTCAAGCAGGCAGGTACCACTCTTTCAGGCCACAAGGGAGCCTTTTTCATTTGTGTGTTGTAATGTCAGAGAGCAACCCAGAATCTCCTAACCAAGTGAGTCTCTTTGAAGATTCCAGGTAACACAGTCTTGAGGTTTTCTTTCATTTTTATTGTTTTTCAGAAAGGGATTGTGATGGTTAAGATTGTGTGTCAACTTGGCTGGGCCATGATTCTCCGTGTAATCACTCCCATGATTGAATATACTGTGAGTAGCCAGTCAGATGAAAGGGAGTCTCCTTGGGGGTGTGGCCCGCATCTGTATATAAGCAGACATTCTGGTTTTTTGCTCTCTCTGGATCCTGCGGCTGCTTCCTGTCGTCTCATCTCCCGTTCCTGGGACTTGAGCTGTCAGCTTATCTGCCGAAACTGGGATTCGTTGATCTGCACAGCCTGTGAGTGGGAGCCCTGCTCTCCGACTTTCCGATCTTGGGCTTGCCAGCTTCTGCAGCTGTGTGACTTGGGAGAGGCCTCTACCCTGATCCATGGGCTTGGGACGTTCTAGCCTCTACAATCATGTGAGCTGTTTCCTTGATATAATCTCTCTCTCTATATATATTTATACACTTTACTGGTTTTGCTTCTCTAGAGAACCCAGCCTAAGACATTTGGTACCGGGAGTGGTTCTAGAGAAACAAAATTGTAAGGATGAGTTTTCTAAATTGGTTCTCAACTCTGGTTAGTCATAAAGACATTGATGACTCTGCTTCCAGCAGTAAAGAGGTCACTGCTAGTCCATGGAGCGAGGTGGCTATACAAATACGCAAAATATCACCACTGGTAGATCATGTACTGGTGAAAGGTGAGGCTCAGGGTGAACACGTGTGATATCTTTCTACAGGTTTGTCAGAATGAGAAGTATAAGGAAGCTGGTTGGTTTGTCCTACTTTCGCTAGACAAACTGATAAAGGAAAGAGATGCGCTCAGGGTTTCAGAGTGAAGGCTCAAGTACCGCATACATGACCTCAAGGTTTCCACTTGTGCTTTGAAAGAAAGCCTTATTTCTTGTAGTAACAGAGCCAAAATTGCTGAAAACCAAACCCAGAGTCTTATTGTAAGAGTGGCTGAATTACAACACCAGCTCAATTGCAAACCTCTAGAGGTGTCTGAGGTTAAATTAAGGGCATTGATTGGGAAGAGATGGGATCCTGAGACTTGGGATGGGGACATATGGGCAGATAATCAGGAAGCTGGGGACACTGAGCCTGTAAATTCCGTTGAATCACTCCTGCCAGCAGAACCATTCCCATCTGAAGAGATTACTTCATGTTTGTCTGCTAAACCACCCTGCCCAGAAAAACCGTTAGCCCCACCACTCCCATTTGAGATTAGCCCTAGTCCAGCTGCCTCTAAAGAGCACTTGCCTGAGTCATTGCCTGGAGCATCGCCTGAGGCAGATGCTTTACAAGATAATGCTGAATGTTCTCAGAACAATTTCACACTACCGATTCTGGCTTCTAGACCTATAACTAGGCTTAAGTCCCAGCGAGCCCCAAAAGGTGAAGTACAAACTGTGACCCAGGAGGAGGTACACTACACTCCTAAAGAACTACTTGAGTTTTCTAATATGTACAAACAGAAACCTGGGGAATATGTGTGGGAATGGCTATTAAGGGTGTGGAATAATGGTGCAAGGAACGTAAAGATGGATCAGTCTGAGTTTATTGATATGGGTCCACTGAGCACAGACTGTTCCTTCAATGTTTCAGCTAGAGAAGTTAGGAAAGGATCTAATAGTTTATTTGGTTGGGTTGCTGAAGCATGGATTATGAGGTGGCCGACACTAAATCAAGTTGAAGTACCAGACCTGCCTTGGTATACTGTAGAATATATCCATAGGCTTAGGGAAATTGGCATGCTGGAGTGGATTTATCAGGTTAGACCCACAGACCTACACATGGAGTGCCCAGAGGACACACTTTTTACCACAACTGTGAGGAACAAATTTGTGAAGGGAGCTCCAGCATCCTTGAAGACTGCTGTGATTGCTGTTTTATGTAAATCAGATTTGACAGTGGGAACTGCCCTAACTGAATTAAGACACCTAACTACAATGGGGCTGATTGGACCCCGTGGTAGTAGGGGCCAAGTGGCTGCACTCAATCGACAAAGACAAGGTGGATGTGGTTAGAGTAATGGACAGAGGAGTCAAAGCAGTGATCAGAATAGTCTGACTTGTATGGACTTACGGCGTTGGCTACTTAGTCATGGTGTCCCTAGGAGTGAAATAGATAGGAAATCTACTAAATATTTACTTGATCTATACAAACGGATGAATTCTAGGTCAGGTGAACAGCAGTCTAACTCAAATTGCCAGAATAGAGAGTCACAGTTCCTCAATCAATCCGCAGATTTGAGCGAGTTTAAAGACCCACAACCCCTTGAATGAAGGGGAGGCCAGATCCCCTTGAAGAAGGACTCCAATACGCTGCCAAAAATTTTTACTGTTAATCTTTCTCTCAGCCTTCCCCAAAGGGATCTACGGCCTTTTACAAGAGTGACTGTTCACTGAGGAAAAGGAAATAATCAGACTTTTTGGGGATTACTGGATACTGGCTCTGAGCTGACATAATTCCAGGAGACCCAAAATATCACTGTGGCCCACCAGTCAGAGTGGGGGCATATGGAGGTCAGGTTATTAATGGAGTCTTGGCTCACGTCCATCTCACGGTAGGTCCAGTGGGTCCCCGAACCCATCCTGTAGTGATTTCCCCAGTTCCAGAATGCATAATTGGAATAGATATACTCAGCAACTGGCAGAACCCCCACATTGGATCCCTGACAAATAGAGTAAGGGCTATTATGGTAGGAAAAGCCAAGTGGAAGCTATTAGAACTGCCTCTACCTAGGAAAATAGTAAACCAAAAGCAATACCGCATTCCTGGAGGGATTACAGAGATTACTGCCACCATCAAGGACTTGAAGGATGCAGGGGTGGTGATTGCCACCAATCCCCATTCAACTCGCCTATTTGGCCTGTGTAAAAAACAGATGGATCTTGGAGAATGACAGTAGATTATTGAAAACTTAACCAGGTGGTGACTCCAATTGCAGCTGCTGTTCCAGATGTAATTTCACTGCTTGAGCAAATTAATACATCTCCTGGTACCTGGTATGCAGCTATTGATCTGGCTAATGCCTTTTTCTCCATACCTGTTTCAAAGCACCACCAGAAGCAGTTTGCCTTCAGCTGGCAAGGCCAACAATACACCTTCACCTGCCTACCTCAGGGCTACATTAACTCTCCAGCCCTATGTCATAATTTAGTCCGCAGGGACTTTGATCACCTTTCCCTTCCACAAGACATCACACTGGTCCGTTACATTGATGACATTATGCTGATTGGCCCTAGTAAGGAAGAAGTGTCAATGACCCTGGACTTACTGGTAAAACACTTGCATGCTAGAGGGTGGGAGATTAATCCCACAAAAATTCAGGCACCTTCCACTTCAGTGAAATTTCTAGGGATCCAGTGGTGTGAGGCATGTTAAGACATTCCTTCTAAAGTGAAGGATAAGTTATTGCATCTTGCTGCTCCCACAACTAAAAAGGAGGCACAACACCTAGTGGGCCTCTTTGGATTTTGGAGGCAACATATTCCTCATTTGGGTGTGCTACTCTGGCCTATTTATCAAGTGACTCAAAAAGCTGCTAGTTTCGAGTGGTGACCAGAACAAGAGAAGGCTCTGCAACAGGTTCAGGCTGCTGTGCAAGCCACTCTGCCACTTGGACCATATGATGCAGCTGATCCAATGGTGCTTGAAGTGTCAGTGGCAGATAGAGATGCTGTTTGGAGTCTTTGGCAGGCCCCTATTGGTGAATCACAGTGCAGACCCTTAGGATTTTGGAGCAAAGCTCTGCCAGCCTCTGCAGATAACTACTCTCCTTTTGAGAAACAACTTTTGGCTTGTTACTGGGCCTTAGTAGAGACTGAATGCTTAACCATGGAACACCAAGTCACCATGAGGCCTGAGCTGCCCATCATGAACAGGGTGTTGTCTGACCCACAGAACCATAAAGTTGGACGTGCACAGCAGCACTCCATCATTAAATGGAAGTGGTATATTCGAGATCGGGCCTGAGCAGGACCCGAAGGCACAAGTAAGTTGCGTGAGGAAGTGGCCCAAATGCCCATGGTCTCCACTCCTGTCACATTACCTTCCATCTCCCAGTCTTCACCTTTGGCCTCATGGGGAGTTCCTTATGATCAGTTGACTGAGGAAGAGAAAACTCGTGCCTGGTTTACAGATGGTTCTGCGTGATATGCAGGCACCACTCGAAAGTGGGCTGTAGTGCTGCTGGGACCTTCCTGAAGGACAGTGGTGAAGGGAAGTCCTCTCAATGGGCAGAACTTTGAGCAGTGTACCTGGTTGTTCACTTTGCTTGGAAGGAGAAATGGCCAGATGTGCGATTATATACTGATTCATGGGCTGTGGCCAATGGTTTGGCTGGATGGTCAGGGACCTGGAAGGAACATGATTGGAAAATTGGAGACAAGGATTTATGGGGAAAAGGTATGTGGATAGACCTCTCCAAATGGGCTAAAGACGTGAAGATATTTGTGTCTCATGTGAATGCTCACCAAAGGGTGACCTCAGCAGAGGATGATTTTAACAAGTGGATAGGATGACGTGTTCTGTGGAAACCACTCATCCTCTTTCCCCAACTACTCCTGCTGTTGCTCAATGGGCTCACGAACAAAGTGGCCATGGTGGCAGGGATGGAGGTTATGCATAAGCCCAGCAGCATGGACTTCCACTCACCAAGGCTGACATGGCCACAGCCTCGGCTGAGTGCCTAATCCGTCAGCAGCAGAGACCAACACTGAGTCCCCAGTATGGCACCATCCCTCGAGGTGATCAGCCAGCAACCTGGTGGCAAGTTGATTACATTGGACCACTTCCATCATGGAAAGGGCAGTGTTTTGTCCTTACTGGAATAGATACTTACTTTGGATATGGATTTGCCTTCCCTGCACGCAATGCTTCTGCCAAAACTACCATCCTTGGACTTACAGAATACCTTATCCACTGTCATGGTATCCCACACAGCATTGCCTCAGATCAAGGGACTCACTTCACAGCAAATGAAGTGCGGCAGTGGGCCCATGCTCATGGACTTCACTGGTCTTACCGTGTTCCCCATCATCCTGAAGCAGCTGCCTTGATAGAAGGATGGAATGGCCTTCTAAAGACACAATTACAGTGCCAGCTAGGTGGCAATACCTTGCAGGGTTGGGGCAGTGTTCTCCAAGAGGCTGTATATGCTTTAAACCAGCATCCAGTATATGGTGCTGTTTCTCCCATAGCCAGGATTCACAGATCCAGGAATCAAGGGGTGGAAATGGGAGTGGCACCACTCACTATTACCCCTAGTGACCTACTTGCAAGATTTTTGCTTCCTGTCCCCTCGGCCTTATGCTTTGCAGGCCTAGAGGTCTTAGTTCCAAAGGGAGGAATGCTCCCACCTGGAGACACATCACAGATTCCATTGAACTGGAAGTTAAGAATGCCACCTGGCCACTTTGGGCTCCTTATGCCTCTGGATCAACAGGCAAAGAAGGGAGTTACCATACTGACCGGTGTGATTGATCCTGATTACCAAGAGGAAATCAGACTGATATTACATAATGGAGGTAAAGAAGAGTATGTCTGGAATGCAGGAGATTCCTTGGGGCCTCTCTTAGTACTACCATGCCCTGTGATTAAAGTCAATGGAAAACTACAGCAATCTAATTCTGACATGACTACTAATGACACGGACCCTTCAGGAATGAAGGTTTGGGTCACCCCACCAGGCAAAGAACCACGACCAGCCAAGGTGCTTGCAGAGGGCAAAGGAAATACAGAATGGGTGGTGGAAGAAGGTAGTTCTAAATACCAGTTACGGCCACGTGACCAGTTGCAGAAACGGGGACTGTAATTGTTATGAGTATTTGTACTTTGTATGTGTGCATCAAATATTTTTGTTTCCTTCACTTATAAAATATAAGATGTAAATGGGGCTAGTGTGTTTTCGATTGTACGCATGTTAGTTGCATCATGTTAGGCATAAGTATGACTTTCTCATTGTCTTTATTCAGAGATTATGTATGGTTTAAGGAGATGTGTACATGTGCCACGTTGACAAGGGGTGGACTGTGATGGTTAAGATTGTGTGTCAACTTGGCTGGGCCATGATTCTCCGTGTAATCACTCCCATGATTGAATATACTGTGAGTAGCCAGTCAGATGAAAGGGAGTCTCCTTGGGGGTGTGGCCCGCATCTGTATATAAGCAGACATTCTGGTTTTTTGCTCTCTCTGGATCCTGCGGCTGCTTCCTGTCGTCTCATCTCCCGTTCCTGGGACTTGAGCTGTCAGCTTATCTGCCGAAACTGGGATTCGTTGATCTGCACAGCCTGTGAGTGGGAGCCCTGCTCTCCGACTTTCCGATCTTGGGCTTGCCAGCTTCTGCAGCTGTGTGACTTGGGAGAGGCCTCTACCCTGATCCATGGGCTTGGGACGTTCTAGCCTCTACAATCATGTGAGCTGTTTCCTTGATATAATCTCTCTCTCTATATATATTTATACACTTTACTGGTTTTGCTTCTCTAGAGAACCCAGCCTAAGACATTTGGTACCGGGAGTGGTTCTAGAGAAACAAAATTGTAAGGATGAGTTTTCTAAATTGGTTCTCAACTCTGGTTAGTCATAAAGACATTGATGACTCTGCTTCCAGCAGTAAAGAGGTCACTGCTAGTCCATGGAGCGAGGTGGCTATACAAATACGCAAAATATCACCACTGGTAGATCATGTACTGGTGAAAGGTGAGGCTCAGGGTGAACACGTGTGATATCTTTCTACAGGTTTGTCAGAATGAGAAGTATAAGGAAGCTGGTTGGTTTGTCCTACTTTCGCTAGACAAACTGATAAAGGAAAGAGATGCGCTCAGGGTTTCAGAGTGAAGGCTCAAGTACCGCATACATGACCTCAAGGTTTCCACTTGTGCTTTGAAAGAAAGCCTTATTTCTTGTAGTAACAGAGCCAAAATTGCTGAAAACCAAACCCAGAGTCTTATTGTAAGAGTGGCTGAATTACAACACCAGCTCAATTGCAAACCTCTAGAGGTGTCTGAGGTTAAATTAAGGGCATTGATTGGGAAGAGATGGGATCCTGAGACTTGGGATGGGGACATATGGGCAGATAATCAGGAAGCTGGGGACACTGAGCCTGTAAATTCCGTTGAATCACTCCTGCCAGCAGAACCATTCCCATCTGAAGAGATTACTTCATGTTTGTCTGCTAAACCACCCTGCCCAGAAAAACCGTTAGCCCCACCACTCCCATTTGAGATTAGCCCTAGTCCAGCTGCCTCTAAAGAGCACTTGCCTGAGTCATTGCCTGGAGCATCGCCTGAGGCAGATGCTTTACAAGATAATGCTGAATGTTCTCAGAACAATTTCACACTACCGATTCTGGCTTCTAGACCTATAACTAGGCTTAAGTCCCAGCGAGCCCCAAAAGGTGAAGTACAAACTGTGACCCAGGAGGAGGTACACTACACTCCTAAAGAACTACTTGAGTTTTCTAATATGTACAAACAGAAACCTGGGGAATATGTGTGGGAATGGCTATTAAGGGTGTGGAATAATGGTGCAAGGAACGTAAAGATGGATCAGTCTGAGTTTATTGATATGGGTCCACTGAGCACAGACTGTTCCTTCAATGTTTCAGCTAGAGAAGTTAGGAAAGGATCTAATAGTTTATTTGGTTGGGTTGCTGAAGCATGGATTATGAGGTGGCCGACACTAAATCAAGTTGAAGTACCAGACCTGCCTTGGTATACTGTAGAATATATCCATAGGCTTAGGGAAATTGGCATGCTGGAGTGGATTTATCAGGTTAGACCCACAGACCTACACATGGAGTGCCCAGAGGACACACTTTTTACCACAACTGTGAGGAACAAATTTGTGAAGGGAGCTCCAGCATCCTTGAAGACTGCTGTGATTGCTGTTTTATGTAAATCAGATTTGACAGTGGGAACTGCCCTAACTGAATTAAGACACCTAACTACAATGGGGCTGATTGGACCCCGTGGTAGTAGGGGCCAAGTGGCTGCACTCAATCGACAAAGACAAGGTGGATGTGGTTAGAGTAATGGACAGAGGAGTCAAAGCAGTGATCAGAATAGTCTGACTTGTATGGACTTACGGCGTTGGCTACTTAGTCATGGTGTCCCTAGGAGTGAAATAGATAGGAAATCTACTAAATATTTACTTGATCTATACAAACGGATGAATTTTAGGTCAGGTGAACAGCAGTCTAACTCAAATTGCCAGAATAGAGAGTCACAGTTCCTCAATCAATCCGCAGATTTGAGCGAGTTTAAAGACCCACAACCCCTTGAATGAAGGGGAGGCCAGATCCCCTTGAAGAAGGACTCCAATACGCTGCCAAAAATTTTTACTGTTAATCTTTCTCTCAGCCTTCCCCAAAGGGATCTACGGCCTTTTACAAGAGTGACTGTTCACTGAGGAAAAGGAAATAATCAGACTTTTTGGGGATTACTGGATACTGGCTCTGAGCTGACATAATTCCAGGAGACCCAAAATATCACTGTGGCCCACCAGTCAGAGTGGGGGCATATGGAGGTCAGGTTATTAATGGAGTCTTGGCTCACGTCCATCTCACGGTAGGTCCAGTGGGTCCCCGAACCCATCCTGTAGTGATTTCCCCAGTTCCAGAATGCATAATTGGAATAGATATACTCAGCAACTGGCAGAACCCCCACATTGGATCCCTGACAAATAGAGTAAGGGCTATTATGGTAGGAAAAGCCAAGTGGAAGCTATTAGAACTGCCTCTACCTAGGAAAATAGTAAACCAAAAGCAATACCGCATTCCTGGAGGGATTACAGAGATTACTGCCACCATCAAGGACTTGAAGGATGCAGGGGTGGTGATTGCCACCAATCCCCATTCAACTCGCCTATTTGGCCTGTGTAAAAAACAGATGGATCTTGGAGAATGACAGTAGATTATTGAAAACTTAACCAGGTGGTGACTCCAATTGCAGCTGCTGTTCCAGATGTAATTTCACTGCTTGAGCAAATTAATACATCTCCTGGTACCTGGTATGCAGCTATTGATCTGGCTAATGCCTTTTTCTCCATACCTGTTTCAAAGCACCACCAGAAGCAGTTTGCCTTCAGCTGGCAAGGCCAACAATACACCTTCACCTGCCTACCTCAGGGCTACATTAACTCTCCAGCCCTATGTCATAATTTAGTCCGCAGGGACTTTGATCACCTTTCCCTTCCACAAGACATCACACTGGTCCGTTACATTGATGACATTATGCTGATTGGCCCTAGTAAGGAAGAAGTGTCAATGACCCTGGACTTACTGGTAAAACACTTGCATGCTAGAGGGTGGGAGATTAATCCCACAAAAATTCAGGCACCTTCCACTTCAGTGAAATTTCTAGGGATCCAGTGGTGTGAGGCATGTTAAGACATTCCTTCTAAAGTGAAGGATAAGTTATTGCATCTTGCTGCTCCCACAACTAAAAAGGAGGCACAACACCTAGTGGGCCTCTTTGGATTTTGGAGGCAACATATTCCTCATTTGGGTGTGCTACTCTGGCCTATTTATCAAGTGACTCAAAAAGCTGCTAGTTTCGAGTGGTGACCAGAACAAGAGAAGGCTCTGCAACAGGTTCAGGCTGCTGTGCAAGCCACTCTGCCACTTGGACCATATGATGCAGCTGATCCAATGGTGCTTGAAGTGTCAGTGGCAGATAGAGATGCTGTTTGGAGTCTTTGGCAGGCCCCTATTGGTGAATCACAGTGCAGACCCTTAGGATTTTGGAGCAAAGCTCTGCCAGCCTCTGCAGATAACTACTCTCCTTTTGAGAAACAACTTTTGGCTTGTTACTGGGCCTTAGTAGAGACTGAATGCTTAACCATGGAACACCAAGTCACCATGAGGCCTGAGCTGCCCATCATGAACAGGGTGTTGTCTGACCCACAGAACCATAAAGTTGGACGTGCACAGCAGCACTCCATCATTAAATGGAAGTGGTATATTCGAGATCGGGCCTGAGCAGGACCCGAAGGCACAAGTAAGTTGCGTGAGGAAGTGGCCCAAATGCCCATGGTCTCCACTCCTGTCACATTACCTTCCATCTCCCAGTCTTCACCTTTGGCCTCATGGGGAGTTCCTTATGATCAGTTGACTGAGGAAGAGAAAACTCGTGCCTGGTTTACAGATGGTTCTGCGTGATATGCAGGCACCACTCGAAAGTGGGCTGTAGTGCTGCTGGGACCTTCCTGAAGGACAGTGGTGAAGGGAAGTCCTCTCAATGGGCAGAACTTTGAGCAGTGTACCTGGTTGTTCACTTTGCTTGGAAGGAGAAATGGCCAGATGTGCGATTATATACTGATTCATGGGCTGTGGCCAATGGTTTGGCTGGATGGTCAGGGACCTGGAAGGAACATGATTGGAAAATTGGAGACAAGGATTTATGGGGAAAAGGTATGTGGATAGACCTCTCCAAATGGGCTAAAGACGTGAAGATATTTGTGTCTCATGTGAATGCTCACCAAAGGGTGACCTCAGCAGAGGATGATTTTAACAAGTGGATAGGATGACGTGTTCTGTGGAAACCACTCATCCTCTTTCCCCAACTACTCCTGCTGTTGCTCAATGGGCTCACGAACAAAGTGGCCATGGTGGCAGGGATGGAGGTTATGCATAAGCCCAGCAGCATGGACTTCCACTCACCAAGGCTGACATGGCCACAGCCTCGGCTGAGTGCCTAATCCGTCAGCAGCAGAGACCAACACTGAGTCCCCAGTATGGCACCATCCCTCGAGGTGATCAGCCAGCAACCTGGTGGCAAGTTGATTACATTGGACCACTTCCATCATGGAAAGGGCAGTGTTTTGTCCTTACTGGAATAGATACTTACTTTGGATATGGATTTGCCTTCCCTGCACGCAATGCTTCTGCCAAAACTACCATCCTTGGACTTACAGAATACCTTATCCACTGTCATGGTATCCCACACAGCATTGCCTCAGATCAAGGGACTCACTTCACAGCAAATGAAGTGCGGCAGTGGGCCCATGCTCATGGACTTCACTGGTCTTACCGTGTTCCCCATCATCCTGAAGCAGCTGCCTTGATAGAAGGATGGAATGGCCTTCTAAAGACACAATTACAGTGCCAGCTAGGTGGCAATACCTTGCAGGGTTGGGGCAGTGTTCTCCAAGAGGCTGTATATGCTTTAAACCAGCATCCAGTATATGGTGCTGTTTCTCCCATAGCCAGGATTCACAGATCCAGGAATCAAGGGGTGGAAATGGGAGTGGCACCACTCACTATTACCCCTAGTGACCTACTTGCAAGATTTTTGCTTCCTGTCCCCTCGGCCTTATGCTTTGCAGGCCTAGAGGTCTTAGTTCCAAAGGGAGGAATGCTCCCACCTGGAGACACATCACAGATTCCATTGAACTGGAAGTTAAGAATGCCACCTGGCCACTTTGGGCTCCTTATGCCTCTGGATCAACAGGCAAAGAAGGGAGTTACCATACTGACCGGTGTGATTGATCCTGATTACCAAGAGGAAATCAGACTGATATTACATAATGGAGGTAAAGAAGAGTATGTCTGGAATGCAGGAGATTCCTTGGGGCCTCTCTTAGTACTACCATGCCCTGTGATTAAAGTCAATGGAAAACTACAGCAATCTAATTCTGACATGACTACTAATGACACGGACCCTTCAGGAATGAAGGTTTGGGTCACCCCACCAGGCAAAGAACCACGACCAGCCAAGGTGCTTGCAGAGGGCAAAGGAAATACAGAATGGGTGGTGGAAGAAGGTAGTTCTAAATACCAGTTACGGCCACGTGACCAGTTGCAGAAACGGGGACTGTAATTGTTATGAGTATTTGTACTTTGTATGTGTGCATCAAATATTTTTGTTTCCTTCACTTATAAAATATAAGATGTAAATGGGGCTAGTGTGTTTTCGATTGTACGCATGTTAGTTGCATCATGTTAGGCATAAGTATGACTTTCTCATTGTCTTTATTCAGAGATTATGTATGGTTTAAGGAGATGTGTACATGTGCCACGTTGACAAGGGGTGGACTGTGATGGTTAAGATTGTGTGTCAACTTGGCTGGGCCATGATTCTCTGTGTTTTAATGTAATCACTCCCATGATTGAATATACTGTGAGTAGCCATTCAGATGAAAGGAAGTCTCCTTGGGGGTGTGGCCCGCATCTGTATATAAGCAGACATTCTGGCTTTTTGCTTACTCTGGATCCTGTGGCTGCTTCCTGTTGTCTCATCTCCCGTTCTTGGGACTTGAGCTGTCAGCTTATCTGCCGAACCTGGGATTCGTTGATCTGCACAGCCTGTGAGTGGGAGCCCTGCTCTCCAACTTTCCAATCTTGGGCTTGCCAGCTTCTGCAGCTGTGTGACTTGGGAGAGGCCTCTACCCTGATCCAAAGACTTGGGACTTTCTAGCCTCTACAGTCATGTGAGCTGTTTCCTTGATATACTCTCTCTCTATATATATATTTATACACTTTACTGGTTTTGCTTCTCTAGAGAACCCAGCCTAAGACAAGGATGATAAATGAATAATTTTTTTTATAAGGATCAGCACAAAGCTGGTACTTATGGAGCAGATGTTAAAGATGTCCCAAATGTCCAACTGTTCTAAACTGCTGTGCCATGCCATCATCTCTAACATCAACTAGTCCTCCTCCCCTCAGTACTCACCCATCTTTGGGTTCCATAATTCACTGCACTGTCTCACAGAACTCAAACTACATCAAGGAAATGGCTCACACAGTTGTGGAGGCTGGCAAGTCCCAAATCTGTGGGTCAGGCTTAGGCTTTTCCTGACCCAGGTAGCTGCAGGGGCTGACAAACCCAAACCGGCAGGTCAGACCACAGGCTGCTGGCTCACAAGGCTGCAGAAGCTGGCAAATCAGGTCAGACGATAGGCCGCCAGCGCATGGGGCTGCAGAACCCATTGAATCCCAGAATTGGCAGGTCAGATGGCAGGTCAGATGATCACAAACCAGATGCAGAATCCAAAGTGAGAGAGAGAGAGAGAGCCCCTCCAGAGCCCCTACGTTTATACATTGAATGCAGACCACATCCCAGGGAAAGTGTAACTTGCATAAGGGTGGGACTTGAGTCACGCCCTCCTGCAAGGCTGTTACTCAAGATATATCCCACACTAATCCTGCTTCGTTAACAAATAAACCCATTGCGATTGAGTCGACTCTGGTTTATAGCAACTCTATAGCACAGAGTAGACCTGACCCATAAGGTTTCCAAGGAGAAGGTGGTGGATTCGAACTGTCAACCCTTTGGTTAGCAGCTGAGCTCTTAACTACTACACCACCAGGGTTCCCATTAACATATAGAGGTTAGGATTTACAACACATAAAATGCAGGATAATTAAGATAATTATATCAGATTACAAAATAGAAGACTGCCATATAATTCTGGGAATCCTGGCCTAGCCAAGTTGACACATAACCCCAACCATCACAGGTTCCATATACCTTATTTGCATAGTCCCACTCAGTCATTGTGTGTGAGTCACAAAGACCATGTCTGGAAGGGCCATATTAAGTAAATCATTGCACCACAGATAGACTATTGTTGATGCTTTCAGGGATTGTTAAGATTTGTAATAAATATACAGCTCCTCTGAAGGCACAATGATTTTGCTGAACCAGTTCATCACGTTTTTTAGACACACTATATATTTATTTATTTTTTATTGTACGTCAGGTGAAGGTTTACAGAACAAACAGTTTCTCACGAAACAGTAGTACACATATTGTTTCACGACATTGGTCAGCAAACCCACGACATGTCAACCCTCTCCCTTCTCGACCGTTTTTTTTCCTTTTTGGTGAAAATACGCGTAGCTAAAGACACATCACCTCAAAAATTTCCACATGCACAGTTCAGTGACATTGACCACGCCCTTCCAATTGTGCTGCTATTCTCACTTTAGATGAAAGTTGACAGAACAAAATAGTTTCTCATTAAACAGTTAGTACACATGTTGCCCTATGACAATGGTTAACAACCTCACAACACATCAACACTGTCCTTACTCAACCTTGGGTTCCCTCTCACCAGCTTTCCTGTCCCCTTCTGCCTTCTAGTCCTTGTCCCTGGACTGCTGTGCCCCATCAGTCCCATTTGGTTTTATGGGGCTGTCCACTCCCCAGCTGAACGGTGAACCTTGGAAATGACTTCACCACTGAGCTAAAAGGGTGTCTGGGGGGCCGTACTCTCGGGGTTTCTCCAGTCTCCTTTAGGCCAGTAAATCTGGTCTTTTTTTTTGTGAGTTAGAATTTTGTTCTACATCCTTCTCCAGCTCTGTCCAGAACCCTCTGTTGTGATCCTGGTCAGAGCAGTCAGTGGTGGTAGCAGGGCACCATCTAGCTGTATTGGACTCAGTCTGGTGGAGGCCTTGGTAGCTGTGGTCCATTAGTCCTTTGGACTAATCTTTTCCTTGTGTCCTGTTCTCTTCATTCTCCCTTGCTCCCGAAGGGATGAGACCAGTGGAGTATCTTAGATGGCTGCTCACAGCCTTTTAAGACCCCAGACACTACTCACCAAGGTAGAATGTAGAACATTGTCTTTATAAACTGTGTTATGCCAATTCAGTTAGATGTTCCCTGAGACCATGGTCCCCACAGCCCTCCGCCCAGCAATTCAGTCCCTCAGGGAGCTTAGATCTGTCCATGGAGCTTCCATGACCTTTCCCTGCACAAATTGTGCTGGCCTCCCCAGTATCATGCACTGTTAGACACACTGTAATAGTTACCAATGCAGATAATTAGATGAGGGTCCTAGAGATGTGCAAATGCGTACATCTGTCTTTTATGGATATGAGATCACACCATTTTTATGTCCATATATTTCTTTGCTTTGAAAGAAAATGTTTGAAAATGATTTGGTTTGAATAAGATTGCAAAGGCATAATGGAGCTGTACAAGTGGCATTTTGATTTTTTTTCCCTCACTCACTACTCCCCTCCCCCTCCCCTCTCCCTACCATGCACACAGAGCAATATCTGTAGACTCCTAAGTGTCTCCAGGTTCCTATGTTCCAAATGAATAAGCATACTTTCTCTCATTTCTCTCATTCAGCCAGTCAACTGAGATAGTGGGTTGTGAGGATTAGTGAGTTAATACATGTAATGCGCTTAGTCCAGTGTCTAGCACGTAGTAAACACTCAAGTGTTGGCCATTGTTATTATTTATTGGGTGCCTACTATCAGCAAGGGGGGCATTATGTGCTCGAAGGTAAATTAATTACAGAGCAGCCTTCTAAAAGCTTGTAATATAGAACAGAAGACAGGACATATACCTTGCAGCCACAGTGATTGTTTATAAAACAGTCTGATTATAGCCTTTGGTACTGAGATCCTCAAATCCTTACCAGGCCAGCAGTGGTATGGCCTCTGCCTACCTCTTCAGCCACATCTTAAACCACTCTCTCTTTGCTCTCTATACTCTAGTTATATTCGGTCCTTTCATCTCCTAGAATATAAACTCCATGAGAGAAGGAATTTCGTTCTGTTTAGTGACGGAGCCCCAGCACCTAGGATGATGTCTAGTACATAGGAGGGGCTCAATATATATTGAATAAATATCAGCAGCACTTGCTGCTTTCTTACTTGAACACATCCTACTCCTTACCCCCACCACCTCCCTTCACTAAATTGTTACTGTTAGTTGCCATCAAGCCAGTTCTGACTCATGGACCCCACACGTGCATTGTAGAACTGCTCCATAGGGTTTTCAAGAAGTAGATTGCCAGACCAGTCTTCTGAGATGCCTCTGGATGGGTTCGAACCTCCAAGCTTTTGTCTAGTAGTGAAGTGCTTAACCATTTACTCTCTACTTATCCTTTTGGTCTGAGTTTAAAATATCACTTATTTTAGAGTCATTCCCTGACCCCCTCATTTGAATTAAATTCTCATCCTATGTGCTTTTCTACTACTATGAACTCCCTAATATCCACTTACTTATCTGAAGTATGGAAAGGATCATCTCTGTTTTGTTCATTTTATATCTCTAGGTCTTAGTTCATTGCCTGGGTCATTGTAAGTGCTCAATTTATTCAAGTGAAAAATAGCTTTAATGGAAGGCAGGAAAAATAAGTGCCATAAGAAGAATATAGATAAAATACTTAAAATTTAGAGGAGAAAAACATTCATAATAACAAGAATCAGAAAATGTTTAATGGAGGATGTAGTATTTGTGCTGGGTTTAAAGGATAGGCAGGATTTGGAGGTGGCAAATAATGTCATCTTAAGACAAAGCGAATGGTCTGAGTAAATGCATAGATGTGGTGTAGTAGATGCTGTGGTGTGCTGCCCAGAGCCACCTTCAAAACTGAGACTCATTCCCTGAGCTGCTGAAACTGTGGTCTGTAGATGTCTCACAATTGAGTCCCTCTCCAGGAACTGCCCATGACCAAAGGGAAGTCCCTCACCTAAGTTTACATTCCCTCCCTGGGACAGCCCACATACAATGACTAGGCAATGTAGCCCTCTTATTTCAATATGAAATGGCATCTACCAGCTTTAGAGCTTCCTCTAATATTGACCGGAATTTCTTTGTAACTGCTTCACAGTTCAACATATGCCTCTATCCAGTCTTACTTTCTGGATTCCTTTATAGGAAGGCATGCCTCAATAAAGTTCTTGTACAACAGATCTCTGTCTTAAACTCTATTTCTTGTGGAACCTAATCTACGACAAGAAGATGCTCTGAGACTTGTATAGAGGACCAATTGGTCTAGAGAAAAACAAATCTGTTGCTGTTGAATTGATTCCAACCCATGGCAATCCCATGTGTTACAGAGTAGAACTGCTCCATAGAATTTTCTTAGCTCTGATCTTTACAGAAGCAGATCACCAGGCCTTTCTTCTATGGTGCCAATAGCTGGGTTCAAACTGCTAATCTTTAGGTTAATAGTTGAGTATAAATCATTTGCTCCACCATGGCATTCATACATATTTTTTAAAGCTTAGATGGTTTTCAATATCAATTCTTATCTGGAAACATCAACAAGTATATGAGGTAAAAGGAGAGTTCCTCTGTTTTGAAGTGAGGGTAAATGCTACAGCCCTTGCCTGTTTGCTTCCCTTGCCCCAAGTTGTTTACTTCTTCATGGTAAACTCATTCCTGTTAGCCCAAAAAAAGCCTGCAGGCACTAAACTCAAATGTGTATACATCCAACTGTTTTCAAAATATCCCAAATAAGCACATTTTTAGCCACATAGAGCCTTCTGCTTTACATGCTAGAAACTGCACCCAACATCTGGTAGCTGTGGATAAGATATAATCCTGTAGTTATAGGGACCGGAACGTGCTTCTGCCTTTGGAGCTCTCTGACCCAGAGACTTCCCACCTTGCTGCAGGAGTTCCTTGCCTAAAGGGGTATATAAGCTCCCCCTTGTCTTCTCCTTTTCCCTGGGACTTCTCATGCCCTCTTCCCCTCTGGGGGTTCCCTGTGCTACTTGCCACTGGAGAATCTCCTGCTGTGGGGGACCACCCTCTGCATGCAGCTGTCAATGCATCTGCCCCAATAAACATCTTGGGCAACTGCTGTCTGGTGGGCCTATCTCTATCCTTGATCAGCCCTGAATTCCTTCAAACTCACTACAACCTCTCTCTGAAGCTTCAGACTTGTATCTCCAAATGCCTGCTTGACATTTTGTAAGGATATCTAACAAGCACCCAAATTCAACATGGCCAAAACAGGCCACTTCTCACTCCTACTTTTTTCATCATTTCTAGTCTTTCCCATCCGAGTAAACAGCACCTCCATCTCCTTTGTTATTTGAGCCAAAATATAAGAATTATCCTAGCTTCCCCTCTTTTCCTTATCCTCACAGCTAATCATACCCCTGAACATATCCTACCCTACAACATATTCCAACTCTACCCCTAAACATATTCCAAACCTGTCCATTTCTATTCGTCTCTCCCACTCCAATACAAGACTCTATTATTTCTCACTTGGACTATAAATAGCCTCCTAACTGATCTCTCAGATTCTGCTTTTGCTTCATTATAATCCATCCTACTTCTAGCAGCTGCATGATCTTGTTGAAAGATCTTGTCACTCCTCCACTTAAAACTCTTCCACGGTGGATAGTGGAGATTATTGCACAACACGATGAACATAATTAATGTCACTAAATTGTTTGTGTAAAAATGTTGAAATGGCAAATGTTTTGTTACATATATATTTAACACAACAATAATATTTAAAAAAAAACTCCCAATGCATCATAGATCTAAATGTTAAAAAAAAGACATGATTTGAATAGACACTTCACCAAAGATGATAAACAGAAGGCAAAATGCATATGAAAAATGCTCAATATCATTAGTAATAAGAGAAATGCTAGTTACAACCACAATAGGTCTTGTCACTCCTCTGTTTAAAATCTTCCAGTGGATATTAGACCTAAAGGTACAAAACAAAAAAGAAAGAAAGAAAAGGGGTCAAAGAATGATTTGAATAGATACTTCACCAAAGATGATAAACAGATGGCAAATAAGCATATGAAAACTGCTCAACATCATTAGTCATTAGGAAAATACCAATTAAAACCATAATGAGATCTTGTCACTCCTCCGCTTAAAACCAGTCCAAGCTTTCATCATTTCTCACCTGAACTGTAAATAGTCTCCTAACTGATCTTTCTGCTTCCACTTTTGCTTTATTATAATCCATTCTCCTCATAACAGCTGCATGATCTTGTTAAAAGAGCTTGTCACTCTTCTGGTTAAATTCCTTTAATGGGTCATAGACCTGCATTGTAACTGCAAAGCCAGTTTAGTGGAGAAAAGACAGCCTTTTCAACAAATGGTGTTGAAACAATTGGATATCCATATACAAGGGGGAAAAAAATTTTTTTTTGAATCATACCTTGCACCATATACAGAAACTAACTCAGAATGGATCATAGACCTAAATGTAAAACCTAAAATGCTGAAACTCCTGAAAGAAAACATGAAAGAAATCTTTGGTATCCCCAGTTAGGCGACAGTTTCTTAGCACACAGAGAGCATGAACCATAAAAAAAAAAAAATTGACAAATTAGATTTCATCAAAATGAAAAACTTGTACTCTTCAAAAGACATCTCACAAATGCTTATTATTTGAATGTTCTTAGCAGCATTAGTCATAATAGCTCCAAACCGGAAACAACACAAATGTCCATCCAATGGTGAACGGATAAATGAATTGTGGTACATTTGTACAATGGAATACTACTCAGCAAGGGGACATATAGGCAACAGTGTGGGTGAATCTCCATGCTTAAGTTAAAGACCAGTTACCAGTTGCCCTCAAGTCAACTCTGACTCATGGCAACCCCATGTGTGTCAGAGTAGAACTGTGTTCCATAGGGTTTTCAATGGCTGTTTTTTCAGAAGTAGATCACCAGGCCTGTCTTCTGATGCATTCCCAGGTAGACTTGAACCTCCAACCCTCTGGTTAGGAGCCAAGTGTGCCAACAGTTGCACCACCCAGGGACTCCAAGTGAAAGAAGCCAGACACAAAGAAACTACATACTGCATACTGGACCGGCTTAACGGGTATGTAACTGTGCAGTCGCATGAGACCTCAAACTCAGAGGGGCCCTATGCTTGGTTTAATCCTCTGCTGTCGCTGTCTTGAAATTCTTAATTTTTTAACAAGTGGCTCTACATTTTTATTGTGCTAGACTCTGCAGATCATGTAGCTGGTCCTGACTGCATAATTCCATTGAGATTATGTTCTAGACAAGTCACAGTTATAGTGACAGCAGATCAGTGCTTGATAGGGGCCAGATTTGGCGGAAGGGAATTGACTGCTAAGAGTCAGGAAGAAACTTTCTGGAGGAATGGAAATGTTTTGCATCATGATTGTGGTGTTGATTACACAACTGTATAAACTTATTAAAATTAACCAAGTTGTAGACTTAAAATTGGGGAATTTTATTGTATATAAATTATATAGCTTAATAAAGCTGATATGTACATGTATATATATATATATCATATTTTATATAAAATAACCTCTAATGGCTTCTCTTTCCATTTGGAATAGAACTCCAAAGTACTCTCTGCTCTGTTCAGGGATCCAGGCCTTCCTAACCTCTGTGGCCTCATCTTCCTTACTCCACTATACTTAGTCGTCCTGGGCTTCTCACTGCCCTGTAAATGAGCTGAGCTTGTTTCTGCCTTAGGCCTTTGAACTAGCTATTGCATATACCTGGAGTGCTCTTACACTAATCTTTCCATGGCAAGTTCTTTCTTGTTCTGTCAATATCACTATCTGTAGACCACCATAAATTATCATATAACTTACCCTTTAACCCAGTTTCCCATCTCACATGGTCCTTGAATCTTGAATAAAGATCACTTATCAGGTGATATTTTCAGATTTTGCCTGATAGGTAGAAGAGATGCCCTAAATTGGGGTAATTTCAGAACAGAGTTGGTGGCCAGGGCCTGAGCTGTATATTCCCTATTCAAGTGCAAAGTTGAGCTTCTCCATACCTGTTGCTGCTAGGTGCTGGCAAATCGATTTTCAACTCAGAGCGACCCCATCTGACAAAGCAGAATTGCCCCATAGGGTTTTCTAGGCTGTCATCTTTATGGGAGCAGATCACCAGGTTTTTCTCCCTTGGAGCTGCTGGGTGGATTTAAACCAGTAACCTTTTGGTTAGCAGCCAAATGCTTAACCATTGTGCCACCAGGGCTCCTCTCCATCCTTACATAGTTGCAAACTTGTAGAGAGAGTTCATCAGACACTCTACCTCCCCAATGTTCTTTTTTGTGCCACCATTACCGAGACATCGGTTTAATGAGTGTCCCAGGTCATTACCTGTTCAACCTAGATGCATTCCCCAGAGCTTAGGTCTACAGGAAGCATCACTACTCATCTGGTCCAGAGAAAGCAATTAACAGAAGACACATTTTAGACAGTTTGAAATTAATTTTTAAGGTGGTGTTCATACATGCTCTAGACCTAAACCAAAAAAACCAAACCCACTGCCACTGAGTCAATTCTGACTCAGCACTAGACCTAGGCTTACCCTAATCCTGGATCTGGGCTCAAACACTCCCATTTCATAGTACTATGCTTTCTCCATACGACCACCTCAGTAGCTGGCCAGTAGTAGTATACCTGGAGGATTTACAGGCTGCTAAAGTGTATTGATAGGTGCCAGGATGATGATTATGATGATAGTATAATAATAAAATAAGAGCTAATGTTTTTGAGCATTCACTGTTTTACCAGGCATTGTTCTAAACATTTTCCATGGATTAACATTTAATCCTCTCAAAAACACTGTTATGGATTACTAATAGTACAAAGCATTCACTTACTGTTACTGGGCAATGACAAAGACACTGTTCATCTCTTCTTCTAACATATCTGCGTTATCTTTCCACAAAATGACAATGACAATAATTAGAGAGTGAGTCTTTCGTTTTTGCAGAATCACCAACCTTCTGATGTTCTCACTATAATTACTCTCTTCCACGGTGTCTTAGTTATCCAGTGCTGCTATAAGAGAAATACCACAAGTGGGTGGCTTCAACGAATAGAAATTTATATTCTCACAGAAAATAAATTTATTTTCTTGGTTAGAAGTCCCAATTCAGAGCGCCATTTCCAGGGGAAGGCTTTCTCTTTCTGTCGGCTCTGGAGAAAGGTCCTTGTCACTTTTCAGCTTCTGCCCGGCTCCCTGGCCATCTTCCCCTCCGTTTGTGCTTGCTTCTCTTTGCCTAATCTGCTCTTTTTATAGCTCACAAGTGATTGGTTTAAGACACACTCTACACTGATGTGGTCTCATTAACATAACAAAGAAAGTTCTTTTCCCAAATGGGATTACATCCACAGGTATAGGAGTTTATGATTTACAACACATGTATTTGAGGATAGAGTTCTGTTGTTAACACATAGTGATCTATTCCATCTTCCACCACTTCCTTGCTTCACCTGGTCAGCTAATACCCTGTCCTCTACCTCACATTCTCCTAGCTAACTGGTTTTGTCAATTTGAGATGGAAAATATAGTACAGAGTTGAAAAACATTAGATTGCTTTTGACACCAAAGTCAGTCCAAGTACTTAGTGTATTTTGAAGAGGGTTTGGAGGTTGAAATAGATGTCATATGAATATGCATTCATCTCAAGAATAGCCTGGAACTTATTACAGTTTTCCATTGGGTTAACCAAGGAAATACTGATCCACTCTACCTTGGAGAGGATTGTGTCTATTTTGACTCAGGACCTTTAAACTTCTCTGATCTGTCTATGCTCCACACCCTGGCCAGTTTATACAAGCAAAACAATAAAACAACAACCAACCCAGACCTCTCCTTGTGACCCATGGATCAATTATCATGTTTCCCCAATTTTTGCATTCTTCCTGGCTCCTTACACTGGTTTTAATATATGTTTCTAGACCATTTAATCTGGGGTTCACTTTGGCTTCTTGGAGTTTGTTTTTCTCTTCTTTTGATTTCTGGCAGCCCTTGTGGTCTGTGAGCAATCCATTACTAGGACTTTGTAGGGAGGATTCAGAAAACTGGAAAGTTTACTACTTTTGAGAGGGAGATGAGTTCACTTTTGGCTTTATTAAGTTTAAGATAAAGTTTTGAATGCCTTAACTCCTTCAAGGTCTACCCTGTACACTAGTCTCACCAAAAAGGATTTCTGTGGCAAACATTTAGCATTTAAAAATATATATTCCTGAACTGCTTTTGCTTTATCCACTTGTAGCTTTCCTTTCTTGATTATGTTTGTTGATAATTTTCAACTATTTTCTACTTTGTTTCATGGGTATACGTTCTATGACTTCATCCAAGTTATTGATGAAAATATTGAATGAGATAGGACCAGGTACAAAGCCCTGTGGCATGATACTAAAGACCTTTCAGATCTAGGGTTATATGTAACTGTACTCTCTTATGACCTGTATTTATCTATTTTGCCCACAAGAACATTATGATACTTTGCCTATTGAATTCCTGAAAATAAGAAACCAGTCCAAAGCAATTCCCCTGTCTATGTTAGCAGGCTGTCTTCTATGGAGAGCTGAGGTTTTTTTTTTTGCTGCTGTAATTTTTTATTTTTATTTTTTTTATTGTACTTCAGGTGAAGGTTTATAGAACAAATAGTTTCTCATGAAACAGTAGTACACATATTGTTTTATGACATTGGTTAACTACCCCACGACACGTCAACCCTCTCCCTCCTCGACCTCTTTTTTTTTTTTTGGTGAAAATATACATAGCCAAAGATACACCATCCATTTCAAAAATTTCTACATGCACAGTTCAGTGACATCGACTATACTCTTCCAATTGTGCTACTGTTCTCACTTTAGATGAAGGTTTACAGAACAAAATAGTTTCTCATTAAACAGTTAGTACACGTTGCCCTATGACAATGGTTGACAACCTCACAACACATCAACACTATCCTTACTCAACCTTGGGTTCCCTATCACCAGCTTTCCTGTCCCCCCTGCCTTCTAATCCTTGTTCCTGGACTGCTGTGCCCCATTAGTCCCATTTGGTTTTATGGGGCTGTCCACTCCCTGGCTGAACGGTGAACCTCGGAAGTGACTTCACCACAGAGCTAAAAGGGTGTTTGGGGGCCATACTCTTGGGGTTTCTTTAGGCCAATAAATCTGGTCTTTTTTTGTGTGTGTTAGAATTTTGTTCTACATCCTTCTCCAGCTCTGTCCAGAACCCTCTGTTGTGATCCTGGTCAGAGCAGTTAGTGGTGGTAGCCAGGCACCTTCTAGCTGTACTGGACTCAGTCTGGTGGAGGCCTTGGTAGCTGTGGTCCATTAGCCCTTTGGACTAATCGGAAAGCTGAGGTTTTTTGAAAGTGTCTGTTTTGAGGAACGAAGGAGGGGCAGACAGGTTTTCCTTTCCCACTCCAGCAAGAGCAGCTCTACTCTTATGGGTTTTGTGAATTGAAGTGTCGGTAATATTTCACTTGTAAACAGAATTCATTGGCTTTGAAATATTGGAAAACCTTTTTCAAGATAATGACAGTTGCTAAAAATAGAGATTAAACACCACTTATGCTACCAATTCCTTCTGTGTCTGAATCAGCCCATCAGTCATTGCAGTCCTGTTATCTGTCTATATTTTATAGTCTAGACGTGTGTCCAAACTTTGTGAGCAACTTGTGACACTAATCATAGTTAAAATATGGTTCCAAATGAAAATCATTCTGAATTGCATAGTGGTTAAGAGTGTGGGTTCTTTTTTTTTAATAATTTATTTTATTTTTGTTGTTGTTGAGAATATACACAGAACATACACCAATTCAACAATATCTACATGTACAATTCAGTGACATTTTTGACATTCTTCAAGTTGTGCAACCATTCTCACCTTCCTTTTATGAGTTGTTCCTCTCTCATTAACATAAATTCACTGCCCCCTAAGGTTCCTGTCTAATCTTTTAGCTGCTGTTGTCCATCTGATCCCCTAAAGATAGTTCTTAAAAGAGTACAATGCTCAAAGCAGACTTTCTTTACTAGTTAAGCTAAACTGTTATTTGGTGTTAAGAAGACTTCAGGGGATATTTGTGGTCTAAGGTTTAAAGATTATCTCAGGGCAATTGTTTCAGGGGTTTATAAGATAGTGAGTTCATATTGCCTAGTTTACGATTCTAGCTTGTCTAACCTTCTAGCTGTGTGGTTTTGGGCAAGTTTCTTAACCTCTCTGTGATTTAATGTTCTGTAAAAAAAGAGAAAACAATTCTGCCTACATTATAAGGCTTTGAGAGCATTAAATAAGATGATCATGTACTGTGTCTAGTACAGTATGCGGTAAGTGCTCAGTCAATCATGGTTATTGTTATCACTGTGACTTATTCAAAAACTGCCCATGACTGTACACTAGCAGGCCATAAACTACTGCTTACTTCTGAAAAATCATCTAACCAGTTACTGTTGAGTAGACAGTGACTCATGATGACCTCATGTGTGTCAGAGTAGAACTGTGCTCCATACAGTTTCCAATGGCTAATATTTCAGAGCTAAATTGCCAGGCCTTTCTTCTGAGGTACCTTCTGGGTGGACTGGAACCTCCAAACTTTTTTTTTTAATTTATTATGCTTTAGATGAAAGTTTACTGCTAAACCAACCTTTCAGTTAGCAACTGAGCACGCTAACCATTTGCACCATCCAGAGACTCTGAAAAAATCTAGAGTATCTTAATTCATGAGGGTTTGACATAAAGTGGATATTTCAGTAAAAGCCAAAGATTTAGCTGGAGCTTTTTTTGCCTTTCCTTTTATGGGGCACATAACTCTGTTGTTGGTTTGTATATGTTAAATCCACTGTCCCTTACATTATTTTTTTGTCTACTTTTATCAAAGAAAAGGCATATCAAGATATTTCATTAATAGAAATTTTAAAATTTTACCTTAAAATTAAATGTATTCTGGAAGTTGTGGGACATAAAAATGATCATTCTTTTTGAAAGTGAGAAAGTCTCAAAATAGTGTACCTGAACAGAAACATATAAAATTGTTTTAAGATTATTTAACAAGAGTGTGGACATAATATGCAGGTTCTAATATTGCTATGAAGGAGCGCTGGTATTGCAATAATTAAATGCTTGCTGCTAACTGAAAGGTTGATGGTTCGAACCCACCAGCTGCCCCTCTGGAGAAAGACCTAGGATCTGCTCCTAGAAAACCCTATTGGGCAGTTCTACTCTGTCACTTGGGGGTTGCTATGAATAAAAATGGACTCAGTGGCACCTAATAACAATATTGCTGTAGAGTTTAGCTTTCTGACTCGTAACAGTAAAAAATAGACTTAGGAGACAGATCAGCTTTGAAGGCTTACCTACAATCCTGCCTTCAAATGCCTGAAACACGGTGGTTGACTGTTCTACTGCTTAAGATGATGCTTTGTTGTTGTTGTTTTGTTTTAGTTTTTATTTTCTTTAAAATGTCTGAAGTGTTCGTGTTTTATTTGGTGTTTATTTAGGTACCTAGCAAAGAGGACTTGAAGCACTTACTGATGAAGATCGAAGATCAAAGACTACAGCTTTCAGTATGGATTACACCTCAAAATGAAGAAAACAAAAATCCTCAGAACCAGACCAGTAAATAACATCATGATAAACAGAGAAAAGACTGAAGTTGTCAACAATTTCATTTTACGTGGATCTACAATCAAGGCCCGTGGCAGCAGTGGTCAAGAAATCAAATGATGTATTGCATTGGGCAAATCTGCAAAAGATCTCTTTAAAGTGTTAAAAAGCAAAGATGTTACTTTGAGGACTAAAGTGAGCCTGACCCAAGCCATGGTATTTTCAATCACCTCATATGCATGCAAAAGCTGGACATTGAATAAGGAATACTGAAGAAGAATTGATGCATTTGAATTATGGTGTTGGTGAAAACTGTTTAATATACCATGGACTGCCAGAAGAACAAACAAATCTGTCTTGAAGAAGTCGAGCCAGGATGCTCATTACAAAGAGAATGGTGAAACTTCATCTCACGTATTTGTACGTGGTATAAGGAAGGACCAATCCCTGGAGAAGGACATTATGCTTGGTAAAGTAGAGGGTCAGCGAAAAAGAGGAAGACCCTCAATAAAATGGATTGACACAGGGGCTGCAACAATAGGCTCAAACATAGCAACGATTGTGAGGATGATGCAGGACTGGGCGGTGTTTCGTTCTATTGTACATAGGGTTGCTGTGAGCCGGAACCAACTCCAGGGCACCTAACAGCAACAACATGTGAAAGAAGCATCCCTGATGGTGCAGTGGTTAATGTGCGTGACTGCTAACCAAAAGGTTGGTGGTTTGAACCCACCAGCCTCTCTGTGAGAGACAGATGTAGCATTCTGCTTCCATAAAGATTTATAGCCTTGGAAACTCTAGGGCGGGTCTACTCTGTCCTACCTGGTGACTATGAGTCAGAATCGACTCAATGGCAATGGATTATGCTGTAAGATGAAGTTACATGAACTATTTTAAAGTTTCATGAACTATTTAAGAATGACAGAATTTATCAATGAAAGCCCTCAATCCTGTAGGATAAATACTCTGGTGGATGTTTCCTGGAGGAAATTACCTTTTGTTTTCATCTGATTTATAAAATCAACTCAAAAAAATGATTAAAGAGCTCATCTTATCAATTAAATCTCATGTCACTGCTAGTTTGTTTGTCATGGAAACAAACTGGGAAGCGATGAGATAGCTTTGTGGAAGAGGCTGATTTCGTTCTTCCCAGTTTAAACTGATACTTTTTGGCTTATAACTCATGTGGATTTAAGATCCTCTTGGCTTCCTAGCCATACACACCTCCCAAGTCTTTTCTTGTAATGCTCTGATAGCATCTCTGGATCTTTGATGATATTTTTGCCTTCCCAAATGATTTGACAAAAAGCCATTAGAAAACTTACTTCAGGTAGTGCGTACATTTGGAAAACAGTGTTTATTTAGAATAAAATTGTATTTATTTAGAATACAATGGAATATTTTGCATAGGGTAGATCAGCTAGAATCTCCTTGAAATAGGTATCTGCTTGCTAAACCTGTAACTTTAATAGTTTTTTAAATCCCATTTATTCTTTGTTTTTTCTCAAGCCAAGAAGAAACTAGCTCTACTTCTCTATGTTGATAAAATAGATTTTGTGATAGCTTTTATTCTAATCCTTAGCTTTTAAAAATATTTTTTAAAAAACAATCTTGAGCTAGTTGAGCATTTTTGGTGGTAATTGGTATGCAGAATAAAGTATTACATATACAGAGATGGCACATCAAAAGGAACATGACCCTTACACTTACTGTGTTAGAATTTGAGACATGAACTTCAGTGTGTGAGCCCCTGAATGGAGAACGCTATAACTTTATCACTCACTTACTTAACCATGAAATCCATTTGGTTGAATTGTGGTTTCTTCCTTTTCTTTTGTTCCTTTCTCTTTTAATCTTACTATTTTCATCTGTGATATACTTCTTTCTGCTTTTTCATTTGTATTCTTTAATGTGTTTTTTGGTTTTATTTTATTTTGTTTTAATATTAGCCTTATTAAGATATGCCGTATTTTTATGCAAATAACCTTGCACCTTCTGTGTTTGTTTGCTGGCCACTCTGTCCCTTTGAGAGGTAGTTCCATAAGTATGCTATGCTAATTTTTTTTTACAGCAACATGTGGAAAAGGATTGGCATAGTGGCCCTTGTGAGGGTGCCTAGCAGGGGGAGGGCGTGGCCAGCTAACAAACGCAGAGGGTACACGTTATTTGCGTAAAAATATGGTAATTCACATATAATAAAATTCACCCTTAAAAGTGTACAATACAGTGGTTTCAGTATATTCACAGTTATGCAGCCATCACCGTATCCAATTTGAGAATATTTTCATCTTCCCAAATGAACTCCATAGCAATTAGCAATTGCTCCCTGTTTCCCTCTAAGTCAGCTTCTGACAAGTGCTAATATATTTTTTGTTTCTGTGGATTTGCCTATTCTGGGCATTTCATTGAAATGCAGTCATACAATATGTGACTTTCTATATCTGGTTTCCTTCACTCAGGATAATATCTTCAAGATTTATCCATGTTGTAGCATGTATCAGAACTTCATTTCTTTTTATTGCTGAATAATATTCCATCATATGGTTTGGTGCGATGGATCAATTTTATATGGCCTTTCTCGCCATGGCCTTGTAACTCCCACCAAATGACTGGGTGGAACTATGCAAATGAGGTGCTGTGGCCTTGCTTATAATATGACTAAGGTGCATGACATACTTCTGGAGGTGGGACCATGCAAATAAGGTGTATGGAACCCTAGGGAGGGGATTGGTCAGTTTTGCCATCCTGCTAGGCTTAAAATGAGCCTTCCCAGAGGCAGAAAGGGGGACCTGACTACCACCAAGAAGAAGAAACGGGTGTAGTGTGTCCTTTGGACATGGGATCCCTGTGCCGAAACCCTTTTTGACCCAGGAGACACCGAGAGAGAGCTGTAACACTGGAGATGGCAAGACTGCGAGAAGCAGCGGCAGAGAAATGGCAGCATCAGAGGCAGCAGAACCAGGAGATCAGCAGGAGACAGTGCATTGAGCTTCCTGGCCCATGAAGTGAGAAAGCTGAGTGCCTTTAGGCAGAAGGCTTGTGGTGGGGTGGGGTGCCTCTGGACATGTGGTGGAGTTAGGCTCGCTGACCCAAGGAACTAGAGAACTAAGTGCCTTTGGGCCGAGGCTTAGTGGCAGAGTGGGGTGCATCTGGGCACTTATTGGTAAAGCTAAACAGCATTGTAACACTTGCCTGAGTAGGGCAGAGGCTGGGCTGAGGGCCAGAGAGAAGCCTGCCTGTGGGCATGGCTAAGAAGAGGCTAACCTGATCAAAGAACTGTATCCTGAGTTTTCCCTGATCCTGAATTGTTACCTGTTACTTCCCCAATAAACTCCATAAATGTGAGTATTGTCTGTGAGTTCTGTGTGGCCATAGCAGTCAATTCTCGAACCCAGCAGAGAAGTAGAGAGTGCCATGGAAGGGACAGATGGTGTCAGAATTGGTGAAAATTTTGGAGGGTGGAGGCACATCTGACTGCTGCCTTATAGGAATCGTCGTTGGGCTGATGCTGATGGTGATTCTCCTCCTCCCTTATGAAATTAGAGGAGGTCAGTTGCCTCCCTGATGCCATTTTCACAGTTGGCATCAGAAGTGAGACACATTACAATGGCTCCAGACTCATAGAAGCATAGGACTTTGTAAGAGAAAGAATGAAGGGGTGTGGGAAGTAAAACTTTTGATTCTTAGATGGTTACTTTGGTGGTTGTTATCTGTAATAGCTGAAAGGAAAGTAAGAGATGTTATGCTGCAGCTATGACAAGAAAAGCAGAAATTTGCATGACTTGGGGGCAAAAGCCAGGCAATTAAATAAGATGATTGATAGGGGGCCAGGGTCTTCTGATTCCACCCAGAGGCCCAAGGCCGTATGCATATGAATGAGAAGATAGTCAAAGTGTGGAGAAGACGAAACTGGAATGTTTTAAAAAGAGTTATGTGTTTATTTGAATGTACAATGGATATTGAGTGTTTTCCTGCTTAGTGTTGTAAAACAGACCTAAATGTATGAGAGAAATGAATATTGGGTATTATAGATAACAGAGAGCGTGTAACTCCGTCTTCACCAATACTTGATTGGATATACTAAAAGGGGAACTAAGATTTGCCTGGAAGAAACACAAGCTGTTGGTTTGAAAGCAGTAGCCCTGTGTATAGAGTACTGGGGGCTTAGGTAAAAAACCTGAGCCCCACCCAGGAAATTTGCATTTTACAAGACCTGCAGACCTACCCAGAACTGCTGGGAGAGGAGGAAATTTGCATTTGAAGGAAAGATCTGCAGGAAAAAAAATGCTTTTTGAATTTTGAGCAAGCAGTTTCCTGTTGGATGCATGGAGGCAGGAGAAGTCATTGCCCTTCAGAAGAACCCCCTTCTAGGGCTGGAAGTTAAAGGGAGCCAGAGAGTAGACAGCCTGATGTGCTTGCTTCTGGTGACCACATGGGTCCACTTGATGAATGGAAGTATGGGAGGTACAGCAATGAAGAAACAGCCTTAGTTTGTACATGTTCCATTGGCACCCATTGACCCAGCCCATGGAGGCTATGATGAGAGAGAGAGGGCTGGCTGGTCTGAAGTGCAGGGTGTTGCGTGGACTCAGCCTACAGTGATGCCCATTGACCTAGCCCCACAGGACCTAGGAACGAGAGAGAATGGGCTGGCTGATTTGAAGGTCAAGGAGGTGTGTGGACTCCTGAGCCTACAACTGGTGCCCATTGACCTAGCTTGGATGGCTAGGGATGAGCTAACCAGAACCCGACCAAATGAAAAGAAAGATGTTTGATACTGTGAGCTGATGTAGATTGCTGAAATTTGATGGCTTGCTCTGGATTGGACTTTCCTTATGGATGCAGATGTTCAAAGTTCCAACTGGAACAGAAGATTCTTCAAGGAACATGCTTGTCTCCTCAGAGTACTGGTTTGATAAAAAACCAAACCAAACTTGTTGCCAACAAGTTGATTCCAACTCATAGTGACCGTACAGGACAGAGTAGAGCTGCCCCATAGGGTTTCCAAGGAGCAGCTGGTGGATTCAAACTGCCGACTTTTTGGTTAGCAGCTGTAGCTCTTAACCACTGAGCACCACTGGTTTGATAGGGATCGGAAATTTAAACATTGGCTGTCTAAAATGGAGGGAGATACCCCCGGACACCGTTTTAACTCAGTACTGAAGTTTACCCTTCATCCAAAGATTAGACGAGCCCATAAAACAAAACGAGACTAAATGGGCACACCAGCCCAGTAGCAAGGATGAGAAGGCAGGAGGGGACAGGAAAGCTGGTAATGGGGAACTCAAAGTCAAGAAGGGGAGAGTGTTGACAAGTCATGGGGTTGGCTAACAATGTCACAAAACAATATGTGTATTAATTGTTTAATGAGAAATTAATTTGCTCTGTAAACCTTTATCTAAAGTAGAATTAAAAAAATTAAAGAAAAGTGAGGGGGAGACAAAGGCATGGGAATTCCAGAACACTTAACTGTGCTCATGTGGAACCTGTACATAGACCAAGAGGCAGTTGTTTGAACAGAACAAGGGGATACTGCGTGGTTTAAAATCAGGAAAAGTGTGCATCAGGGTTGTATCCTTTCACCATACTTATTCAGTCTGTATGCTGAGCAAATAATCCAAGAAGCTGGACTATATGAAGAAGAATGTGGCATCAGGATTGGAGGAAGACTTAATAACAATCTGTGATATGCAGATGACACAACATTGCTTGCTGAAAGTGAAGAGGACTTGAAGCACTTACTGATGAAGATCAAAGACAACAGCCTTCAATATGGATTACACCTCAACATAAAGAAAACAAAAATTCCCACAACTGGACCAATAAGCAACATCATGATAAAGAGAGAAAAGATTGAAGTTGTCAAGGATGTTATTTTACTTGGATCCACAATCAATGCTGATAGAAGCAACATCAAGAAATCAAATGACATATTGCATTGGGCAAACCTGTTGCAAAAGACCTCTTTAAAGTGTTAAAAAACAAAGATGTCACTTTGACAATTAAGATGCACCTGACCCAGGCCATGTTATTTTCAACTGCCTTATATGCATGCGAAAGCTGGTCAATGAATAAGGAATACGGAACAAGAATTGCTGCATTTGAAGTATGGTGTCGGTGAAAAATATTGAATATACCATGGACTGCCAGGAGAGCCAACAAATCTGTCTTGGAAGAAGTACAACCAGAGTGCTACTCGAAAGACAGCGTAGTACATGTACTTTGGACATGTAATCAGGAAGGACCAGTGCCTGGAGAAGGGCGTCATGCTTGGTAAAGTAGAGGGTCATTGAAAAAGAGGAAGAATCTCAACGAGGTGGATTGCCACCGTGGCTACAACAATGGGCTCAAGCATAACAATGATTGTGAGTATAGCGCAGGACCGGGCAGTGTTTCATTTTATTGTACATAATGTCACTACGAGTGTGAACGACTTGACAGCACCTAACAATAACAAGTGCTCTTCCTGAGGGTAAGCTGCCCCACCAATAGTCACGGGTCACTTTCTCAGAAACAGAAGAGAAGACTAAGACAAAATGGAGTCCCAGCCATATCTTGTGTCAGCCATTTTAGTTAGGCCAAGTGCCTCAGTTTTAGGGTGTCCTTACACACGTTATGAATCTGTTTTCTTTCTACTTCAATCTTTTGTTTTGGCTATCATTAAAAATTATTTTTTTTTAGTTTTCTATGAAATTTATTCTTTCTCTGCGAGAGTACAAATATCAAATATCCCCTTAATAACATCCAAACACAGTAGATTTTCTATCAATTTTATATTCTTGTAGCCATCCTGTCTGCAGTTCAGTTTTGACTGGTTGTTTTCTAGTCTTGCTGCGTAAAATCTTTTTTTACCATCATCCTGGGATGTATATATATATATATATATATATATATATATATATATATATATATATATATATATATATATATATATATATATATGTATTCCTCACCCCCCCAAAATGTTGGCTCCTGAGTTAGTCTGGGTTCTCCAAGAACCAGATGTCAACACGGGGTTAAATGTACAAAGGTTTTATTAAAATCCCCATGAGCAAAATGGGGAGGGAGGTGGGAGAAGCTGATCTAGACTGTAAGACCAGTTTGACCCTGAATGGAAGGAGGGAAGAATGCTGGGTAGAAGTGTCCTTGATCTTTGTGAAGTCTAAAGGAAGTTAAGCAAGTCCTTACGTAGACTCTTAGGTGAATCCTGTGTCTCCCTGGAATGGGCCTTCCTTAGTAACTCTGGGGCGCTCAGTTCTTCACTGGGAAGAGTATGTGGGAAGTGTGAGCTGGGATGGATTTCAGAGGACAGCAGCTGGAGCCCGTGGTCAATTATGCTCCTATAGTTGGAGGGCTGGGAAGTGCATTCTAACGGCCACCACGGCCTCCTTGTATACTTTTTAAAATATCTTTCAGTAATATTTATATTTTTTTCCAGAAAGAGCTTGCCCATCTTTTTAAAGATCATCACTGGTACTTTTATTTCTTGCCATTATTGTGAATGGTATTTTTTCTTTTAAAAAGTTACATTTTCGATTTCTTGCTAGTGTAGAGTCATGCCTTTCAGAATAGCCCTACCTTGAGGCAAAAGGGCCTGGCTTCTATACCCCACCTGAACCAGGCATTGGACGAAAGGGTGCCCTTAGGGAGAGGGTGTGTGAGGAGTGTCTTTGGCTGAGGACAATGCCTGGAGAGTGACTCAACCAATGGTTGTCAGCCGCCAACATTCCCAGCAGCTAGGGGAGACTCTTCAGTGCTGAAGGGGAAAATCTGGACAGCACATCACAGTAACCACTAAAATGCCCTTTAACAGGTTAACGAAGTTCTCTTTTATTCTTAGATTTCTTAAATATTTCCGCTTTGGTAAAAGATGAGAAGTTGCTCACCGTATGGTGCAGAGGATTGGATCTGGGGTCTAACTGCTTCTTAAACATACTTTCAACTAATCCTGTTTCAGCCTTAACTTCAGTTTCCAAAACCATCTGTTGTCTCTCAAAGCTGAGCCTTTCTGTGGTTCTGCAAGAGGGATTGGCTTGCTTTTAGGTGTTCCCTACTGTCAACACGGGTTTTGGCTTTCTTTGGTCATCTAAGTCAGTTACCATTGACCACCTGCTTTCTAACCTCCAAAGTTTTGGTATTATCTTTTTTCCTATTTCCTTTGTCCTCATACTCCCTGCTTTTTATCCCTTAATTGTTGTCTAGAAGTTCTCTCAGTTCTTTTTTTTGGACATTTTACTTTGGTTTAGGTGATAGTTTACAGAGCAAATTAGTTTCCCATTCAACAATTTATGCACAGCTTGTTTTGTGACATTGGTTGCTCTCCCCTGAATGTGTCAGCACTCTCCCTGCTTCTTCCCTAAGGTCCCTGTTTCCATTTGCCCAGCTTTCCTGCTCCTTCCTGCCTTCTGGACTTTGCTTTTGTCTCCTATGCTTGGTTGTTCTGGGGAGCACATTCCTCACTGGTGTTATGGTTCACTTTATAGGCCTGTCTAACTGTTTGACTGAAAGGTGATTTCCAGGAGTGGTTTCGGTTTTAAGTTTGAAGGGTGTTTCAGGGCCATAGTCTAGGTTCCACCAGTCTTTATTAGATCAGTAAGTCTCATCTTTTTAATGAATTTGAATTTTGTTCTACATTTTTCTCCCACTCCATCCAGGACCTTCTATTGTGATCCCTATCTGAGCGGTTGGTAGTGGTAGCCAGGCACCATCTAATTTTTCTGGTCTCAGGCTGGTGGAAGCTGTGGTTCATGTGGTCCATTAGTCCTTTGGACTAATTGTTTCATTGAGTCTTTGATTTTCTTCACTCCTTTTTGCTCTAGATGGGAAGAGACCAATAGTTGTATCCTAGATGACTGCTTACAAGCTTTCAAGACCTCGTTGCTACTCACTAAAGTAGGATGTAGAACATTGCTTTATGGACTATGTTACGCCAGTTGACAGAGATGTCCCCTGAGACTATGGTCCTAAGCTCTGAAGCTCAATGACTCAGTCCCTCAAGGTGTTTGGCTATGGCTAAGAAGTTTTCATAACTTTGCCCCCTGGGTGCTCTACTATATAAATACATGGATATATTTGTAGCACATACAAATACATATGTAGAAATATCCTCTGCCAAACCTCTGTATGCTTGTGGGTGTATTCCCATATGCCCTCCCACACCTGTTCAGCTTACATTATCTACCTATGTATCCACTCACAAATTACTGTTTATTACTATTGTTGCAGTCATGTGTACGTAACAGTATTTACTGTTGTTGCCTTTTACTCTGTGTCTTCCTTTGTTCATGTTGTGCTGACTTCCCCAATATTGTGTATTGTCTTTCCCTTCACCAAAGTTAATATATGTCTACTATCTAGTTAGTGATTTCCCCTTCTCCCCCTCTCATCCCTGGTAACCATCAAAGAATGTTTCTTTCTGTGTGTAAATCTTTTCTTGAATTTTTATAATAGTGGTCTCATATCGTATTTGTCCTTTTATGGTTAACTTATTTCACTCAGCATAATATCCTCCAGATTCATTCTTGTTGCGAGATGTTTCATGGATTCATCGTTACTGTTTTATGTTGCATAGTATTCCATTTTGTGTATGTACCACAGTTTGTTTATCCATTCATTCGTTAATGTGCACTTCGGTTGTTTCTATCTTTTTGCTATTGAGAATAATGCTGCAATGAACATGGGTGTGCATGTGTCTATTCGTGTCACGGCTCTTATTTCTCCAGGATATACACCTAGGAGTGGGATTGCTGGATCATATGGTATTTCCACTTCTAGCTTTATAAGGAAGCTCCATAGCATTTTCCACAGTGGTTGTACCATTTTACATTTCCACCAGCAGTGTATGAGAGTTCCAACCTTACCAGCTGTTTTCTGTTTTTTTTGATCTGTGCCATTATTGTTGGGGTGACTTTGACATACGCTGTTTCTGTTGCCTGAAATTGCCCTTCTTCCTCCATCTTTGCTGTCTAACCCGTTGTTCGTGTCTCAGTTTAGTAGTTACAGTTTAGAAGCTTGCCCTTACAGCCAATTCTGCGTTAGATACTTCTTCTGTGTGATCCTATTATAACCTGTGTTTATTCCTATTGTAACATTTATCACATTTTGCTGTAATTGTGTATTTACCAGTCCTTAAGAGCTCGTTGACTATACATTTCTTGAGAGCAGAATTGAATTTTATCTCTATTGGAGTCCCAGTCCCAAGCACAGAGCTGACTTAAGAGGCACTAAATAAAGTTGTATAGAATTAATACACAAATAAATGTGATAGCTTTGAATTTCCAATAAGTGCAGTACATTACAAAGCTCTCACATTTTTCTGTAGGTTGAGGTATCTTCTTTTTTTCTTTCTTTGCCTATAGAAACCCAAAAGGCAAAATACTAGTTTTATATCCATGAACGTTAGATTCATAGATGTTAAGCAGACCAACTTTTTGTTAGCTTTAACCAAAGCAATTTAAGAAGTATTTGGATTTTCTCTCTCATATGAGGAATTTGGAGTAGATGATGAGTAATGTTCTTTCTTACTTTATGGTTTTTGAAAGTTTACTACTTAATTTTTTTTTTTTTGATATCCAGGTACCATAAAAATCTGAAAGAAAGGCATTAGAAAAGACAACTACTACATAAGCAATAAAATATGAGGATGAAATACTAAAAAATTAAAAAAAATTTAGGTGTTTCATAAATACTGTTTGGGTCATAATATAAATTTTAGGAAATAACAATAATGATGATTAAGACAACCCTTTTATATTGTGTTTTTGCTTAGATAGTTTACAATTCTTGTGCAATAGTGCTTCATTCTCAAAAGTACCAACCAAGTGGAACAAAAGTTAGACTGATGTAACGTTTCCGAGGGAAGTTCTTAGAGATTTAATTTTCACTGATATTCATATATAGAAGAAAATAAAGCAAGCTTGTGCTTAGTTGCTCATCTTCTGATTCTGAAGGTGAAGGGGCCCCTTTCAGGAATATTTGTGCATAAGGAATGCTCCGGAAGATGCTTTTGTAACAAGTAAGGCATTATGAAAGCCGACTACAATATGAAAAATCTGTTGTAGGGTCTGTAATTCAGTTTCACAGGAAATCTGGAAAGGCAGACTTTGAGGAACATTCTTTCTCCTCTCATGTGTACACTTCATATCAAAGGAGACAATTCTTTTTTTTTTGCCTTCTATGATTAAAAAATTAATACATGCTCAATAGAAAATTCTATTAAGAAAAAATTAAAATCACCTGAAATCCTACTACCAAGAAATCTGCCACTGCTAATATTCTCTTGCATTAATTTCCTGACTTTCCTTTTTTGATTTTTGTTTCCTCTCAGAGTTGAGATACTATAGTATTGTTCCACCTCTCTCTTTCTTCACTTAGTACTGAATTGCTTCTATTTCTCTAATTAAATGTTTTTCAAAAACATGATTTTAATGGGTGCATAATACTCATCATATAAATGTACCACAATTTAGCAGTTTTTCTGTTTTTCGTTTTGAGCATCTTATTAAATTTTTTTTTCTATTATAGACAACAAGCTTTATTATATATCTTCAAGCCTTGTTTTCCTTGAGGAAATTTGGCCTTTAATTCTAAAGAACAAAAGTAAACAGAAGTGTTTAATAGAAGCTTTTTTGATATAATACATGTGAAATGTATAAAAAGTAGAAAATATATTAGGAATAATTATTACTACTAGTGTGCGGGGGGATTTCATTTATGTGTTATTGGTTTTGTTAAGCTTTAATCAATTTACTATTTAGAAAAAAGGTTTTTTTACTTTCAGAATAAATTAAATGATGAACTAAAGTCTATGTAACATATAGGTCTATGAAACATAGTCTATTATAACAAAATATTAAAATGAGTTTTGTCAGACCACTGATTTTCAAACTGTGTGGCAAGCTACTAGTGGGTGAAAATATCTTCAATGAGTTGTAACCAGCACTGCTTTTAAAGTGAAATACAATAAAATAGAGAAATATCAGGACGCATCCTTAGTTAAGCATTATTGTTAAAAAGAGTGAAAGCTACTGGCATTGAAAACCCATTGCTGTCAAACCGATTCCAACTCATAGCAACCCTATAGGACAGAGTAGAACTGCCTCACAGTTTCCAGTGAGAGGCTGGTAAATTTGAACTGCCAACCTTTTGGTTAGCAGCCATAGCAGTTAACCACTACACCACCAGGGTTTCCACTGGCATTGACTGTGATAGAAAAGGCCATTGTTTTATAACCACTAGAGGGCAGTAAATAATTAGCTTTTTAAAATCGCGGCCAAATAGTGGATTAGTGCAAGTTGACCTAGTTTTACAACTGATTATGATAGATATAAAATTACACTTAAAAACATCGCTGGAATGTTAATTTAATAACTGTTATTTGAGGATCTACTATGTAATATACACTGAGGTAGGGATACACTGATGAATGAGACACAGTCTATAATTTGGTAACTGATAATATAAGGTGGGAGTTATCCCTGTTGTTTTGGCTTCTGTCTGCCTTTCCAACTTCACATTCTGCCACTCCCCAACTCACAACCCGAGCTGCAGTCACACTGAGCTACTTGTACTTGCCTTGTACATGCTGTTCTCTCTTCTCGGAATATTGTCTGTGCCCCTCTCTGCCTGGCGAACTCCAATTTATACCTCAATCCCCAATATCCTGACTTTTCCAGGCAGCGTTAAGTGCAAGCCTGTGCTTTCTTCACTCCACTCCTTTGGTGGGGCCAAGTTTAGCCCTACTACAGTTGATTATTTACGTCTCTTTTCCCCAGGAAACCGTGATGCCACTGGAGGACAGGAGCTGTGTTATTCGTTTCTCTATCTGCTTGGCACATACCTATCAGTTGCTGTTGAGTTCGTTCCAACTCATGGTGACCCCATGTGTATCAGAGTAGAACTATGCTCCATAGGGTTTTCAATGGCTGATTTTTGGAAGATCACCAGACCTTTCTTCTGAGGTGCCTCTGGGTGGACTCGAACCTTTCAGCTAGCAGCCGAGAGTGTTAACTATTTATACCACCCAGGGACTCCTGCCTGGCACATTGGTAATGCTAAAAGTGCATATTTAATACATGGGCAAATAAAGAGGTACGTAACGAGATAATTTCCTACATAATCTCTCCAGTGACCCTTCCACTTCCTCCTTCTGTACACACAGTGAGACCTGAGAGAGCCGGAACGAGACGGGACTGCCTTGTTTTTCTGTGTCTCAAAAGTTTTCTGCCTTTAACTGAGTGCAGTCTTACCACTTTTCTATTGCTTGTTTTAGTGGAAAGTATTTGAGTTTTCTTTCGCTGACAGGCCTTACACAGGCCGCAATTGTGCAGGTTTTACTGTACTACTAAAAAGCAGCTATCCAACTTCCAACCAAATCAAAGACAGACTGTTTTGACTTACTGAGGGTTAGAGAGTTAAGCTCTGCAAAATATGAAAGGGAAAGGGAATTTTTAAAGATAATTTAGGTTTCCTTAGTATTCCCCCCACAACACCTTGGGACATGATATTTGACTTTAGAATATTATTTAGAAATACAACGGTTGAGACTATATAACCCTGTTCTTCTATCCTTCCCTTAAAAACCAAACCAAACTCACTGCCATTGAGTCAATTCCGGCTCATAGTGACCCTATGTTAGGACAGAGTAGAACTGCCCCACAGGGTTTCCAGGGAGCAGCTGGTGGATTTGAACTCCTGATCTTTGGTTAGCAGCCAAGCTCTTAACCACTGTGCCACCAGGGCTCCATCCTCCCCTTAAAGTAGCAATGTTTACTTGGCCAAACGGGTAAAGCGGTTTTGTTCGCCATTTGACTAGCAGGTAATGACCCCTGCTAACTTTGTTATTAAGAAGACAGGGTGCCTAGGCATCTTCCTAGTTTTGTGACCTGGGGCATATTATTCAACCTCAGTACCTCCCAGTTCGGTCATTTGAAATATGGTCACAACAATCTTACCTACCTCTTTCAGTTGCAAAGAGGATTAAATGAGATCCTGTATGTAAAGAGCTTTGCATAAGACTTGGCATACAGTAAGATTTCAATAAATGCTAGCTTTCGTTACAGGATAAAGATCTTTATTAGAGGATAAAAATAATTTTTTTTGTGTGTGAGCAGCTTTTTTTTCTTCTCTCAAATAGCCACTACTATGGCTGTAAGGAGGAGGATTTTTGTCATTTTGATAAGACATATGCCATAAACAAGGGCTTGTGACCATGAAAATCTTGGCAGTGAAGCCTCCCTGTGGGATGCTGCAGCCCCGTGAGGACTCTGGGGGCCTAAACGAAGTCTCTCTCAGTCTTTACTCATCCACAGAGTTCTTACCTTTGCTGCCACTGCAGATACCATGGGAAACGCTGCCTCTTTATCAAGCACCTTGAGGTTCTTTCAATACAGCGGTGAGGGTGAGGGTGAAACAGACCATCTAACTTAATCAGCAGTTCCTTGTGAGCAGGAACGTTTTCTCCGTATCATCCATATTAAAATGGCACATATGCATTAAGTGCGTCATATATTTGAAAATAAACTCTTAATTGTATATTTCAATGTCTTATATAATTATAGTGACATTTGTTCTGAACCCTCCCCCCACCCCCCCCAAGAGGGAGCATATGGTGCAACAAATAGGATTTTAAATATATTGAGAATTTAAAAAATTTTAATTTTGAAATAGTTTTATACTTAAAGAAGAGTTGCCATAATAGCACAGAGATTCCCATACACTCACTGCTTCCCTTAATGTCAACTTACAGAACCATGGTTTGAATCTTGATTCTGCTACGGGCTAACTTGGATAGGTTTAACTTCTCTAAGCCTCCAATTTCTCATGTTTAAAATGAAGATAAAAATACTCATGCTTTGGCTGGATGGTTGGATTAAATAAAAATATATGCAGAGTATTTGGCACATGGGTATTCAACATACATTAATTCATTTCCCACTACATCAAGCATTGCAAATCTAATTATGGGAAAGAACCAGAATTTAGCAGCATTATTAACAAAAGTCCACAATAATTTGCTTTCTTAAAACTTTTAATTTCTAATTTTGACCCATCAACTTTTAATGAAAAATTTCACGTTTTTTTCTATATGCCAAAGTGCCACATGGAAAATTTGGGAAGAGCCAATGCAATCTTAGGATCATAGAGGCCTCTGCTCACTGTACCGAAATGTAACCTCTGCTCTATTGTTGGCATCATTTTGTGGGCTGTGATAACTTTGGGAATATTTATCACAGTGAAATGACATTAAATCCAAAATGCAATTCTCTATAAAAATTTTATCATCAAGTTAGTGTAGGAAGTTTAATAAATAGAAATTTCTATTTAGCATATATTTCAACTATTAAACGTATAAATTGCAAAGGAGCACTTTGAATTTTGGGAACAAAATGCGTATTTGCTCTTCTCATCACTGGGTTCTTATCCTGGATAGTATTCAGGGATGTGTTGAGTCCTGCAATTTGTTCAAGCAGTCACAATGTCTTTCACAGTATTCTCAGAACTCTGCTAAACTTCACCAATTTCCAAATCTGAGTTAGGACACATATTTGGGGGGTGGGGGGATGTTGGTCACTCAAGAGTCCTTGTGGTGCTGGGGTCAGCAGTTTGAACTCACCTGCTGCTCCACTGGAGAAAGATGTGACAGGGTACTTCCATAAAGATTACAGCCTGGGAACCCTATGGGGCAGTTCTACTCTGTCCTATAGGGTCACTATGAGTCAAGATCAACTTGATGGTGATGGGGAACGGGTTGCTCACTTGCTTTTCTATGGTTGATTCCAGTAAACACTATGTAACTAATCCTAGCGAAGCACATGAAAAGTCCTCTAAGGTTGATTCTGCTGGCACTATCTCTTGTTTCTGCAGCTGCTAGTCCTATATTCCTTCTTTCCCTTTCTGCTCCTAGAAATGGGAAGAAAGAAACAAACTTGCAAACCCATGCCAAAACCTTGCAGCTAGAAACCAGACTGGCACGTCAAACAATGACATACTCAGTGAATCCTGCCATAACTCTCACAGGTAATGATTTTAAGGTTGGAAATGACTTTACAGATCATTTACCTCAATCTTATGTCATTTTCATCAGCATCTTTCTAATCCAAAAGATAAAAATTTCATTTTGGAAAAGCCCGCTTTACAATTTCATTAAAAATTCAGGTTTGAAAGTCATGCTATAACTTCTTGTTTCTTCACTTCTGCATTTAAAGCTCTTCATTTAAAAATTTTTTTTTATTTTTATTTTTATTGTACTTTAGATGAAGGTTTACAGAATAAATAGTTTCTCATTAAACAGTTAGTACACATATTGATCTATTGGTTAACAACCCCAAGACATGTCAACATTCTCCCTTCTCGACCTTAGAGGACCTTTTTTTTTTTTTTGGTGAAAATATGCATAGCCAAAGATACACCACTTCAAAAGTTTCTACATGTACAATTCAGTGACATCAATTACATTCTTCCAATTGTGCCGCTATTCTCACTATCCTTTTCCAAATTATTCCATCACCATTATCATCAACTTACTGTTCCCTAGGCTTCCCATCAAACCTTTTGAGTTGCTGTTGTCAATTTGATCTCACATAGATAATGCTTTTTTTTTTTTTTGTACTTTAGGTGAAGGTTTACAGAACAAATAGTTTCTCATTAAGCAGTTAGTACATGTATTGCTCTATGACAATGGTTAACAACCCAACAACATGTCAGCACTGTCCCTTCTCAACCTTGGGCTCCCTATCACCAGCTTTCTTCTCCCCTCCTGCCTTCTAGTTCTTGACCCTGGACTACTGTGCCTCATTAGTCCCGTTTTGTTTTATGGGGCTGTCCAATCCCTGGCTGAATGGTGAACTTTGGGAGTGACTTCACCACTAAGCTAAAAGGGTGTCCAGGGGCCATACTCTCGGGGTTTCTCCAGTCTCTGGAAGGCCAGTAAATCTGGTCTTTTTTGTTTTTTCTAATTGTATTTCAGGTGAAGGCTTACAGAACAAATAGTTTCTCATGAAACAGTAGTACACATATTGTTTTATGACATTGGTTAACAACCCCACAACACGTCAACCCTCTCCCTTCTCGACCTTTTTTTGTTTTGGTGAAAATATACATAGCCAAAGATACACCATTTCAAAAATTTCTACATGCACAGTTCAGTGACATCGACTACGCTCTTCCAATTGTGCTGCTATTCTCACTTTAGATGAAGGCTTACAGAACAAAACAGTTTCTCATTTAACAGTTACTACACATGTTGCCCTATGACAATAGTTAACTACCTCAAAACACATCAACCCTATACTTACTCAACCTTGGGTTCCCTATCATCAGCTTCCCTGTCTCCTTCTGCCTTCTGGCCCTTGTCCCTGGACTGCTGTACCTCATTAGTCCCATTTGGTTTTATGGGGCTGTCCACTCCCCGGCTGAACGGTGAACCTCGGAGATGACTTCACCACTGAGCTAAAAGGGTGTCTGGGGGCCATACTCTCGGGGTTTCTCCAGTCTCCTTTAGGCCAGTAAATCTGGTCTTTTTTTTATGAGTTAGAATTTTGTTCTACATCCTTCTCCAGCTCTGTCCAGAACCCTCTGTTGTGATCCTGGTCAGAGCAGTCAGTGGTGGTAGCCGGGCATCATTTAGCTGTACTGGCCTCAGTCTGGTGGAGGCCTTGGTAGCTGTGATCCATTAATCCTTCAGACTAATCTTTTCCTTGTATCCTGTTCTCTTCATTCTCCCTTGCTCCCGAAGGGATGAGACCAGTGGAGTATCTTAGATGGCTGCTCACAGGCTTTTAAGACCTCAGACGCTACTCACCAAGGTAGAATGTAGAATATCGTCTTTATAAACTGTTATGCCAATTGAGCTAGATGTTCCCCGAGACCAAAAATTCTTTTCAGATATATATAAAAAAATTATTTTTTAATGTTCATTAGGTGAAAGTTTACAGAGAAAATTAGTTTCCCTTTAGAAAGCTTATACATAAGTGTTCCATGACACTGATTTCATTTCCCACAATGTGTCAGCATTCTCCCCATTTCCATCCTAGGTTTCCTTTGCTTTTGGGTAAATGTTGCCCTTTTGATCTCATATAGTTTGATTGTTCTCAGGAGCACGTTTCTCTCAGGTGTTATTGTTTATTTTATGGACTTGTCTATGGTTTAAGGAGCCAAGTGGTGCAGCGGCCAAAGCTCTCTTCTGCTAACTGCAAGTTCAGCGGCTTAAACCCACCAGCTGCTCCACAGGAGAAAGATGTGGCAGTCTGCCTCCGAAAAGATTTACAGCTTTGAAACCCTATGGGGCAGTTACACCCCACCCTACAGGGTCGCTATGAGTTGGAATCGACTTGATGGTGGTGGGCCCGGTCTTTCTGGTTTGTCTATAGTGTGGTTGAAAGGTGTTGTTGTTAGATGCCAGTTGAGTTGGTTCTGACTTTTAGTGAAACCATGTACAACAGAACGAAATACTGCCTGGTCTTGAGCCATCCTCACAATCGTTGCTATGTTTGAGCCCATTGTTGCAGCCACTGTGTCAATCCGTCTTGTTGAGGGTTGTCATGGATTTAATTATATCCCCCCAAAAATGTGTGTATCAATTTGGCTGGGCCGTGATTCCTGGTATTGTGTGATTTTCCTATATGTTGTAAATCCTGCCTCTATGATGTTAACGAGGGAGGATGGGTGGCAGTTGTGTTAGTAAGGCAGGACTCAATCTACAAGATTGGATTGTGTCCTGAGGCAATCTCTTGAGATATAAAAGAGAGAAGTGAGCAGAGAGACAAGGGGACCTCATACCACCAAGAAAGCAGTGCCAGGAGCAGAGTGTGTCCTTTGGACCTGGGGTCCCTGCACGGAGAAGCTCCTAGTCTGGGTGAACACTGACAAGAAGGCCAACAGAGGGAGAAAGCTTTCCCTGGAGTTGATGTCTTGATTTTGGACTTTTAGCCTACTTTACTGTGAAGAAATAAATTTCTCTTTGTTAAAGCCATCTACTTGTGGTATTTCTGTTGTAGCAGCACTAGATGACTAAGACAAAGGTCTTCTTTTTCACTGACCCTCTACTTTACCAAGCATGATGTCCTTCACCAGGGAGTGGTCCCTCCTGATAACACGTCCAAAGTTTGTGAGACAAAGTCTCACTATTCTCCCTTCTAAGGAGCATTCCAGCTGTACAGTTAGCTGTCTGTATCTGCGGGTTCCGCATCTGAGGATTCAACCAACAGTGGATCGAAAACATATGGGGGGGGGGGCAGGAAAACTTGAATTTGTTGTGTGCTAAGAACAACACTGAATCCATATGAATGAAGTGATGGGTAGGCATACTCTGCTGTAGCCTCCCGCCATTTTATAGCTCCTCAGTCTCACTCCAGCACTTGTTGTTTGAGCATTGTTTGCCTTGTGTCTCTTTTTTTCCTAAAAAGTAATTAAGTGGTCAAAGTGACCCCTCAAAGGCTAAGTGTGATGGGGTTGAGGAGAGCAGGAGGAAGGAGTTTAAGGCTAGTAGGGGATGGCTGGCTAGCTATGTAAAGTGCTACAGCCTCAAGAATGTAAAGATCATGGGAGAATCTTGTATTTTGCCACTTTGCTGAGTCCTTCTATTAGTTTCATTAGCTTTCTTGTGAAATCTTTGGGGTTTCCTATGTATAGGATCTGTCTTAGTGATCTAGTGCTGCTGTAACAGAAAAACCACAAGTGGATGGCTTTAACAAAGATAAACTCATTCCCTCACAGTCTAGGAGGCTAGAAGTCCGAATTCAGGGCACCAGTTCCAGGGGAAAGATTTCTCTCTCTGTTGGCTCTGGGGGAAGGTCCTTATCATCAATCTGCCCCTGGTCTAGGAGCTTCTCAGCACAGGGACTTGGGGTCCAAGGACCCCCTCTGCTCCTTGTGCTTCTTTCTTGGTAGCATGAGGTCCCCCGCCTCTCTGCTTGCTTTTCTTTTATATCTCAAAAGAGACTGACTCAAAATACAACCTAATGCTGTAGTTTGAGTCTTGCCTCATTAACATCATAGAGGTTAAGATTTACAACACATAGGATAACCGCATCAGGTCACAAAATGGTGGACAACCACACAATACTGGGAATTTAGCCAGGTTGACACACATTTTGGGGGGACACAATACAATCCATAACAGCATCCTATCATCTGTGAATAGGGATAGTTTTACTTCTTCCTTACCAACTTGGATGCCCTTTATTTCTTTTTTTTACCTTATTGCTCTAGCTAGGACTTTCAGTCCAATATTAAATAGGAGTGGTGACAAACAGCATCCTTGCCTAGTTCCCGTTCTCAAGGGGAATGCTTTCAGTCTCTCTCCTTTCAGAATAATGTTGGCTGTTAGTTTCGTATAGATGCCCTTTTTTATGTTAAGGAATTTCTCTTCTGTTCCTATTTTGCTGAGAGTTTTCATCAGGAATGGGTGTTGACTTTATCAAATGCCTTTTCAGTGTTGATTGAGATGATCATGTGAGTCTTGTTTTATTTATGTGGCGGATTACATTGATTGATTTTCTAATGTTGAACCATCCTTGCATACCTAGTATGAATCCCACTTGGTTGTGATGTATTATTTTTTTTGATATGCTGGTGAAGTCTACTGGCTAGAATTTTGCAGAGAATTTTTGCATCTGTATTCATGAGGGATATTGGTCTGCAATTTTGTTTTTTTGTAGTGTCTTTGCTTGGCTTTTGTATTAGGGTTATGTTGGCTTCATAGAATGAATTTGGGAGTATTCCTTCCTCTTCTACACTCTGAAATAGTTTGAGTAGTATCGATGTGAGCTCTTCTCTGAATGTTTGGTAGAACTCTCCAGTGAAGCTGTCCAGATCAGGGCTTTTTTTTTTTTAACCTCAGTTTGTGTTACTTCAGGTAGGTAGTGTGTTTCTAGAAATCTGTCCATTTCCTCTAGGTTTTCAAATTTGTTGGAGTACAATTTTTCATAGTATTCTGTTATGATCTTTTTATTTCTGTTGGTTCTGTTGTAATGTTACCTACCTAATTTCTTATTTGGGTTATTTACTTCCTCTCCTGTTTTTCTTTTGTCAATTTATTGAGCTTTTCAAAGAACCAACTTCTGGTCTTGTTGATACTTTCTATTGTTTTTCTGTTCTCTATTTCATTTATTTCTGGTCTAATCTTTATTATTTCCTTACTTCTGGTGACTCTGGGCTTTTTGCTGCTCTCTGTTCAAGTTGTAGGGTTAATGTTTTGATTTTGGCCATTTCCTCTTTTTTGATGTGTGCATTTATAGCTATAAATTAACTTCTGAGAGCTGCTTTTGCTGTGTCCTAAAGATTTTGGTAAGATGTGTTTTCATTCTTATTTGATTCTAGGAATTTTTTTAATCCATCTTTGATTTCTTCTACTACCCAGTGATTTTTAAGCCAGGCAGTATTGTTTCCATGTATTTGATTTTTTTTCCTTGCTATTCTTGTTATTGATTTCTACTTTTATGGCATTGTGAAGAGAGAAAATGTTTTGCATTATTTCAATGTTTTGGATTTTGTTAAGGCTTGCTTTGTGGCCTTAAATGTGGTCTATTCTGGAGGATGTTCCATGTACATTGGAAAAGAATGTATACTTTGCTGCTATTGGGTGGAGTGTTCTGTATATGTCTATGAGGTCGAGTTGGTTGATTGTAGCATCTAGATCTTCTGTATCTTTGTTGAGTTTCTTTCTAGATGTTCTGTCCTTCATCAAAAGTGGCATGTTTAAGTCTCCTATTATTGTGGAACTGTCTATTTCTCTTTTCAGTTCTGTTAGAGTTTGTTTTATGTATTTTGGAGCCCTGCCACGGGTGTACATATGTTTATTAAGGTTATGTTCTCCTGGTGGATTCACCCTATAATCATTATATAATGTCCTTCCTTATCTTTTGTGGTGGATTTTGCCTTAAAGTCTATTTTATCAGAGACCAACATTGCACTCCTGCTCTTTTGTGGTTATTGTTCGCTTGATATATTTTTTTCCATCCTTTTGAGTTTTGTTTATGTCTTTGTGTCTAAATTGTGTCTCTTGTAGACAGCATATTGATTGGTTGCATTTTTCATCCATTCTGCCACTCTCTGTCTCTTTACTGGTGCATTTAAGCCATTTAAATTCAGTGTGATTATCGATAGGTATGAGTTTAATGCTGTCATTTGTTATACTTTTTTTTAGTGTTGATGGTTTCTTTTCTGCTTAATTTTCTGTGCTGAGTTATTTTTGTTTGTAGATTTTCTTTTAATTTCTTTCACTGTTGCTGATTTTGTGTTTACTGAGTCTTTATGCTTTTCTTCTTATTTTGAATAGTAGGTTTGTTAACTTTCTTTGTCGTTACTTTGAAATTTACCTTTACCTTCCTAAGTATAAACCAGTCTTTTATTTCGTGATATTGCCTTGACTTCCTCTCCATATTAAGGTTCTGTAACTACACTGTTTATTCTGCTTAATTTTTCTGTTGGCATTGTCATCATTTACAGATTGACATCTCTGGTTCCCTGTTTTCAGTCTTTTAGCTTTATTTTTGAGAATTCTTTACTGGATTGGTATCTAGCTAATGCTGTCCTGACTCTCTCTCTCTCTCTCTCAGTCTCCTGCTTCCAGGAGCTTTTCAGCGCAGGGATCCCAGGTCCAAGGGACGTGTTCTCTGCTCCTGGCTGTTCTTCCTTGGTGGTGGTAGGATCTTCCTCTCTGCTCTGGAACTGGCTCTCTTTCAAGGAAAAACTGACCAATCCCTTTGATGAGCCACAATTACCTATCGCCCAATCACATGGGTAGGCGTTACAAGTCCATGGCTAGAAAGGCCACACAAAAGTAATTAATTGCACCACAAGGTGACTTTGTTTGCCCTGAGCTGCTCTCAGGATTTTTCTTTGTCTTTGGTTTTGGCAAGTTTGATTATGATCTGTCTTGGTGAATTTCTTTTGGGGTTTATCCTGTATGGAGTTTGTTGAGCTTGTTGAATGGATAGCTTCTCATCTTTCATGATATTAAGGAAGTTTTGTGCCAGCAAATCGTCAACAATTCTCTGTGTTTTCCATTGCCTCCCCCTGTTCTGGAACTCCGATCATGTGCAAATTATTCCTCTTGATAGTATCCCACATAATTCTTAGGCTTTCTTCATTTTTCTTCATTCTTTTTTCTGATTTTTCCTCAAACAAATTGGTGTCAAGGGATTTGTCTTCAAATTCACTGATTCTGTCTTCCATTGTTTCAATTATGCCCCTATATTCTTCGATTGAGTTGTCTATTTCTGAAAATTTATTGTTAATCTTTTGGATTTGTAGTTGCTGATTTTGTATGGTTTCTAATTATTTATTTTGTTCTTGTATTGTTTTCCTGAATTCTTCTATTGCTTTGTCTGTGTTTTCCTTAATTTTGTTTTCATTTGTTTTGTCTGTGTTTTCCCTGATCTCTTTTTTTTCACGATCTCTTGGAGAGCCCTGCATATTAGTCTTTTGAATTCTTTATCAGGTAGTTTCATTGTAATTTCTTCCTCCAGAAGGTTTTCTGGTTCTTTATTTTATTCACTTGCTGGGTCCATCGTGTCCTGCTTCTTTATGTGATTTGATATTATCTGTTGTCTTTGAGACATCAAGCAGTTATATATTTGCTTATTGTATGTTTGTTTGCTGTGTCCTGTTTTTTTTTTTTGATATATCTGAGTAGGCTGGGCATGTGTGCTACCCTGGTCACTAATTTAGCCATACTGAAGTTTTCACTGCCTGTCTCCAGGTGGGTGGGGCAGCGACTGGTTGTGTGAGCATGGGTCTCTGTTTGCTGGTTCTGCGGGGCTGCTGAGGATGTCACTGGCATTTCTGGTGAGGTGATGTATCTGTCTAGCTGGTCATCTGGCCATGGGTGCGGGGGGTGTTCTCCCTGGTCACTGGGTTGGGTGTTGTGTGCACTCTGCTGATTGCCGGGTGGTCAGGGTGAGGGTGGCTGGGTCGTTAGTCACTGGGTGGGTGGTGCAGAAACTCTCAGTGATGGTTCTGGGCTGCTGGGGTTGCAAGGGGGCATTCAGAGCAGGCATAAGCCTCTGGTTGCGGAGGGTGGACGATGCGGGGTGTGAGGCAGGGGGGATGTCACCTGTCTGTGGTTGCCTGGTTGGAGGTCATGCTTCTGTCTGCTAAAGTGCATCACAGGGGAGGTTGTGTAGCCAGTCCTCAGGCACCTGGCACAGGTGGCTGTAGGGAGTAGGAGGCACCATCTGTCCTCAGGCCCCTGGTGCAGGTGGCTGGGGGGAGCATGAAGCACTGCAGGTCTGTGGGCCCCCAGTGTGAGTGGCTGAGTGAAGGCATGGCTGCCTCCAGTCCATGGACTCCTGGCTTACGGGGAGGGGCAGTGGTGGGTAATGCCAGACTGTGATCACATGCAGACAGGGAGAATGGGTGAGGAAGGTGGGGGGGCCTTACAGGCCCTTGGGTCTCCAACATGGGGGGGTGGGCATGGTGGGTGGGGTGTGCGCAGTTAACTTACACAGGGTGGAAAGTACTCCTGCCTGGCTCTGGATGTGAATGCAAAGTTGCATCTGCTTGTCTGCACCAGGTGATGGGGGTTTCAGCTGGGAACACTGCTTGCCTTGTCTCAACATGGCCACCCTGTGCAGCTTCAGCTAGCAGGGCACTGGCAATCCATAATTCTCTGTGCCCACTGTTTTTGTACTGTTTCTCCTTCTGTTTGGCACTTGGTCGATTCTTCAGCCTTGTCTTTGATGCTCAGGGTTCCAAAGTTGTTATCTATATCTGATTCACTTGTCTTCTTGGGTCTTTGTTGTAAAAGGGACGTTATGAAGCATCTAACTACTCCACCATCTTGGACTGTCTCCTCTATTTAGTTGTATTTCCAATACCAAGAAATCTCTACTGTGTTGTATAGCTGAAAGGTAAATTCTGGGAGTGAATTTGTGAAAACTATGGCAGATGGACCTAATGATGAAAGGGCCTGGATCCTACATAGTTAGCACACTCAGAAGGAAGCCTACAGAGTACCTTAGCCCCTACTTCCTTCTCTAGCTTTCTCTCACTCTTTCCTGATGTCTCATCTAGGTCTTGGAGGCTGTTCTTTTCTTTTCATTCTCCAAAATATTCATTTGGCTAACCCTGAAACTTTTCTTCAGTATTCAGAATTTCATTTATTTCTCATGTGTGCATATAGCTTGTGAATTTAGCATTTTTTACACTGCTTTATAATTACCTGCTTATTTGTGTGTCTCCTCCATCAGAGAGGAAACAAAGTCATTATTAAGAATTATGAGGATAAGGGATTTATTACAGGAATTAAATTTTAGCAAACATAGAAGGAGTTGGGAAAATAAAGACCTGGAAGAGGGAATTGAAGTAATAGAGAAATAGTCACTAACCAGGCTCTCTGAAGCACTGGTGTGGGTAGACAGGTCAAAACTTGCAGGGAAATCTGAGAATCCAAGCACTCTCAGCTGCTGAAGTGGAACCATGCAGAGGGAATTTGATGGAGAAATCTAAGCAAACTGCTGATGTGGGAAAACTGTACTTCTGTGAAGTTACTGACTTTGTGGGTCTGCAGCCACCTAGAGGTGGGCACGGGCCTCTGCTGGTCAGCAGAGCCCAGAGTTGGGAAGATGTAGAGTGAAGAAGAGTGAGTACAAGTTGGGACCTGCCGGGTACTTCTGTGTCTGTTCATCACTGAGACTGACCATGATGATCTTCTAGGAGTAATGCCTCTTCTTCACTTCTGATTTCCTCTTTTGGCCATTCTAACCTGGAACCAGACAGGGAAGGAGGTCTGGGAAACATGGATCCCAGCCTTAGCAAAGTTGTCAAAACAAGAGCTATTTCATGCTCATAATGTGTCCTGAGAATGTAGCAAAGTTTCTGGTACATAGACAGTACTTAATAAATATTTAATAAATGAAAGGAGGAATTAATAGACCATTCATTTACTGTAAATGAGGAGAAGCAAAACAAAATTTGTTTCTGGGATACTAGAGTATTTCATAAATCTCTTACAGTAAACTTGACTATAACTAATAGTTAAAACATTTATGTAGTACTGCTATTTTATTGATAGAATGGTGATTAAGGAAAGTTCAAACCATTAGTTTCTCTTATTTAGTTGTTGTTGTTAGTTGCTGTTGATTTAAAATATTGTAAAAGCACTTCAGTTTGTTCCTCTACTTAAATACTTGTCACCCCCCTCCATCCTCTAGGAGTATTCTCAGACACCAGACAGCACGATTCTTTTAAAAGAATCATGTCCTTCCCTTACTCTAAGCCCTGCAAAAGGGCTCTAGATTGAAATCCAAAGTCCCTCCTATGGCTTACAAGACCTACATGATCTTACTCATGGCTACTTCTTCAACTTAATTTCCCACTAATTTTGCTTTATTCACTCCTCCATAGCCATGCCAGCCTTGCTATTCCTAAAACATGTCAAACATGTTTCTGTATCAGGTCCTTTGCACTCACTGTTCCCTCTATGTAGAATGCTTTTCTCCCATGTTATCACCAAGATTAGCATCCTCACTTCACTCAGATTTCTCTGCTCAAGTGTTACCTTCTCAGAGAGACCTTCTCTGACGGTTTTACCTCTCTATCTAAAGTAGTATTCCCATCACTCTCTATTCTCTTACCATGCTCCAGTATACGTATAACTGCTCTAGTACACTTATAACTGATGGAATACTATGATTAAAAAAAATCTGTACTTCCCGCTAAAATAAGGCCAAATACTTTGGCCCCAATAATACAAATTATTGTATACCAAACAATTAAAGCAGTATCTGGTATATAGTAAGGACTTGAAAAATTGAATAATTATTTTGTTCCTTTATTCATTTTTTTTGATACTCCCCTATGTGCCCTATTTTAATTCCTAAGGGCACAGAAATGAGTGACAATCTATTTTTATCTCCCAGGAGCTTTTGATTTAAAAGAAGAGTACACAAATAATTACAATTCAGGGTAAAAAGACCTAATTGGTACAGATGAGGATTATCAGGAAAAACTGGGGAAATTTCAACTTGAGCAGGACTTAAAAGAACGAGTAAAGGTTTATCAGGCAGATGGTAAGCAGAGTGGGTAGGCATCCCATGTATAAAGGCAGAGGCATGAAATAGTAGATTATATTTGGGGAACTATAAATAGTTTGGTATATTGGAATAAGTGGTATGGTAGGAAAGGTGGTAAAGATGATGCTAGGTAAGCTGGGAGGAACCAGAATACGAAGCATCTTATATGCTATACTAAGGAGTGAAAATCTTCTCCAGTAGCTGAAGTGAAGATGGTGAGACTTCATCTCACATACTTTGGACATGTTATCAAGCAGGACTAGTGCCTGAAGAAGGACATCATGCTTGGTAAAGCTGACGGTCAGCGAAAAGGAGGAATACCCTCAATGAGATGGATTGACACAGTGGCTGCAACAATGGGCTTAAACATAGCAACGATTGTGAGGATGGTGCTGGATCCGGCAGCATTTCATTCTGTTGTACATAGGGTCGCTATAAGTTGGAACCAACTCAACGACACAACAACAACAAGCCGAAGGGAAAGCTCTGAAAACTTTTAAGAGGGGATTGATATGGTAGATTTTCATTCTGGCCACTTCACTCACATTTTAGATATGCCATTCTAGAAGACTTTTCCTGGCAGAGTCAAGAAATTCAGTTTGAAATAGTTCAGATGAGGGGCTATGAAAGTCTGGTGCAGGACTAGTTGGGGGAAATGAAAAGGATACATGAGGCCATCATAATTCTATAAATCTTTTTTTAATCATATAACTTTTGACTTTGCTTCCATATTTTAAACAGCAAACTTATAATACAAATCTGGTTTACCAAGTAGGTATTCCCACTGAGAAAAGAATATACTCATCAGGCAACTCAAGTAATCCAGTTGGGATTACAGTTTATTTTTCACATTTACCATTAAGTCCCTTGTGACTTTTACTAGTGTAGCTAGAGTTTTAGAGATAATCACCCCTGGATAAACTGATAATGCAGAGTTGATAACAAGATCCCTTGGTAACATCTCCAAAGTACACAGATCCTGCGTGGTCATAAACAAATAGATTTACTATTTACACAGAATATTATTAATCTTAAACTTTTTATACCATTGTACAAAAATTTACTAGAATTTATTAGGAATTTCAGAAAAATAAAGCTTCACAACTACAGCTAATACATAATTTGAATAACAAAATATGTTGTCTTTTATTTTCAGATATAATGAATTTATATCCAGGAGCATGCTTATTAAAAACAAATGAAGTACTCTCATTCATTAAAAATAGATTTAACAATAAAATACATAATAAACTGTAATTTGTAGCATAAATGTAAATGAGTTGATTATATCCACTACCTATGTTATGATTTACCTTTATTTTATGATTAAGTACAGTGCTTCAAATAATAAATGTAGGAATATATATTTACAAGAGATTCTCAAAAATAATGATTCCATTTAACAGTTACTGTTATACTTATCAGTATTTTCTCTGCAATCTGGATCTAGCATCAGGAGAAAGGCTGGCCTGTGGCTGACTGTTCTGTAACGTAATTTAAAAATATTCTTTTACTGTAGTGTTCATAGACTTTAACAGGTAGATCTCCTTATAGATTACAGATTTTAATAAGACTAAACTTCATTTAAATTCTCAAATGCTATATATACATATACATTAACCTTTAACACAACTTAGTATCACTGTGTGTAAGGCATCATACTAACTATAATAATGCATAATATTCACTTTTAACGACTAGTAAGATGTGCTTAAAAGATGCTCTCTATCATCTGCTGTATAAAAGGTCAAAATTAAAAAAAAAAATTCTACATAAAGCATTTGGAGCCTATGTAACAAGCTATGGGTAATTTAACAACATATATTGGCCTACCATGCAGTATCCCCTTGTTCTGTTTGAATGACTGTTTCTTGGCCTATGTATAGGTACCGCGTGAGCACAATTCAGTGTTCTGGAATTCTCATTTTTTGTATATTATCCATAATTTGTTATGTTCCACACAGTCAAATGCCTTTGCATAGTCAAGAAAACACAGGTGAACATCTTCCTGGTATTCTCTGCTTTCAGCAAAGATCCATCTGACATCAGTAATGATATCCCTCATTCCCCATCCTCTTCTGAATCCAGCTTGAATTTCTGGCAGTTCCCTGTCTATGTACTGCTACAACCATTTTTGAATCACCTTCAGCAAAATTTTACATGCATGTGATATTAATGCTATCAGGAAAACTGTTCATCAGGGTTGTATCCTTTCACCATACTTATTCAACCAGTATGCTGAGCAAATAATCCGAGAAGCTGGACTATATGAAGAAGAATGCAGCATCAGGATTGAAGGAAGACTCATTAACAACCTGTGATACGCAAGTGACACAACCTTAGCTGCTGAAAGTGAAGAGGACTTGAAGCACTTACTGATAATGATAAACAACTACAGCCTTAAGTATGGATTACAACTCAACATAAAGAAAACAAAAATTCTCACATCTGGATCAATAAGCAACATCATGATAAATGGACAAAATACTGAAATTGTCAAGGATTTCATTTTACTTGGGTCCATGATCAACACCCATGGAAGCAGCAGTCAAGAAATCTAATGATGTATCACACTGGGCAAATCTGCTGCAAAAGACCTCTTTAAAATGTTAAAAAGCAAAGATGTCATTTTGACGACTGGGCTGCACCTGACTCAAGTCATGATATTGTCAATTACCTCAAATGCATGAGAAAGCTGGACAATTAATAAGGAAGACCGAAGAATAATTGATGCCTTTGAATTATGGTGTTGGGAAGAATACTAAATATGCCATGGACTGCCAGAAGAATGAATTAATCTGTCTTGGAAGAAGTACAGCCAGAATGTTCCTTAGAAGAAAGGATGGCGAAGCTTCGTCTCACTTTGGACAGGTTATCAGGAGAGACCGATCCCTGGAAAAGGACACCATGCTTGGTAAAGTAGAGAGTCAGCGAAAAAGAGAAAGACCTTCTACAAGATGGAATGACACAGTGGACTCAAACATAGCAACAATTTTCAGGACGGCACAGGACCAGGCAGTATTTTGTTTTGTTGTACACAGGGTCACTATGAGTCAGAACTGACTCAACAGCACCTAACCACATAACAACATATTGGCCTAAGGAAGTAAGTTGCTTGGGAGGGTAACTGTTAAAAATTCATTATATTTATTTTATTTTAAAAAGTGAATAAAATCCTTTAAAATGAAAACTTTGCTTCTGAGATTCATAGTTTTTATACTGAAAAAATCATAATCTAAGCAATGGTAGGTTTTTTTTCTTACTTTTTAAAAAATTTATTGTTGTTGAGAATATACACAGCAGAACATACACCAATTCAACAGTTTCTACATGTACAATTTAGTGACACTGATTACATTCTTTGAGTTATGCAACCATTATCATTCTCCTTTTCTGAGTTGTTCCTCCTCCATTATCATAAACTCACTTCCTCCTAAGGTTTCTATCTAGTCTTTCGAGTTGTTGTTGTCAATTTGATCCCATATACGTAGTTCTTAAAAGACCTTAATGCTCAAGGCAGAACTTTTTTACTAGTTAAGCTAAACTACTGTTCAATTTTAGGATGACTTCAGGGGATATTTTTGGTTTAAGGTTTAAAGATTATCTTAGGGCAATAGTTTCATGGGTTCATCTACCCTCCATGGCTCCAGGAAGTCTGGAGTCCATGAGAATTTGAAATTCTGTTCTACATTTTTCCCCTTTTGATTAGGATTCTTCTATGGAATCTTTGATCAAAATGTTCAGTAATGGTACCCAGGCACCATCCAATTCTTCTGATCTCATGGCAAAGGAGGCAGTTGTTCATAGAGGCATTTTAACCACACATTCCATATCCTCCTCTTATTCCTAACTCTTCTTCTTCTGTTGCTCCAGGTGAATAGAGACCAGTTGTTGTGCCTTGGATGGCTGCTTGCAAGCTTTTAAGACCCCAAGCATTATGCAACAAAGTAGGAGGTAGAACAGATGCACTAAATACGGTATCAGGCCAATTAACTGGGATGTCCCATGAAACCATGACCCTAAATCTCCAAACCAAGGAACTAAATCCCATGAGGTGTTTGGTTGTACATAAGCAGCCTCAGCAGCTACTTTTTTTTTTTTGTCATTGTTGTAAATATATCACACAACTTTTGCCAGTTCAACTTTCTACAAGTGCAAAACTTATTGACAGCAATTACAATAATCGGCTGTGCAACCTTACCCTTAATCAATGTGATTTTTCCATCATCGTTAACCCCTCTTTTTCTGTCCCTCCTGTCCCTGATAACCACTAATACACTTTGGTCTTTATACATTTGCCTTTTCTTGTCTTGTTAAATAAGTGAAGGTCATACAGTATTCATCCTTTTGTGATTGACTTATTTTGCTCAGCATAATGTCTTCAAGCTCCATCCATACTGTAGCATGTATCAAGGCTTCATTTCTCCTACTGGTTGAGTAGTATTCTGTTTTATGTTTGTACCCCATGTTGCTTATCCATTCATCTGGTGATGGTCATTTAGGTTGTTTCCACCTTTTGAATATTGTGACTAGTACTGCAGTGAACACTAGTGTACAAGTCTCTTTTTGAGTCTCTGCTTTCAAGTCTTTCAGGTATCTACCTAGAAGTGGGATTGCTGGGTCATAGTAGTTCTATTTTCAGTTTTTTAAGGAACTGCCACGTTGTTTTCATCAACAGCTGTACCATTTTGCATTCTCACCAGCAACGGATAAGGGTTCCAATATCCCCACATCCTTGCCAACTTTTGTTATTTTCAGTTTTTTAAAATCTTAGCCAACTTAGTTGGAGTGAAATGGTACCTCGTTGTGGTTTTGGTTTGTATCTCTTTGATGGTCAGTGACACTGAGCATCTTTTCGTGTGTTTGGTGGCCATTTGAATGTCCTCTTCAGTGAAATGTCTATTCAAGTCCTTTGCCCATTTTATGGCTGGGTTGTCTTTTTGTTGTTAAGTTGTCTGAGTTTTCTATATGTTTTGGTTATTAGATTCTTGTCTGATATATGGTTTCCGGAGATATTTTCCCAGTCAGTAGCTTGTCTTTTTTGGTAAAGTCTTTTGACGAACAAGACTTTTAAAATTTGTATGAAGTCTCATTTATTTATTTTGCCTTTTGCTGTTTATGTTTTTATTGTATTAGATAATCTATTGTTGCAATTACAGGCCTGACAGTGTTGCCCCTGCTTGTTCTTCTAAGAATTTTATGGTTTTAGTTTGCATATTTAAGTCCTTAATTCATTTTGAATTTGTTTTTGTTCATGGTGTCAGGCATGGATACTATTTCCTTTTTCTGCATGTGGAAATCCAATTTTCCTAGCACCATTTATTGAAGATACTGTTCTTTCCCCATCAGATGTACTTAGCACCCTCGTCAAAAATCAGTTGACCATTGATGTGTGCGTTTATTTCTGGACTCTCAATTCTATTCTGTTGGTCTACGTGTCTACTGTTATACCAGTACCAGGCTGTTTCGATCGCCGTAGCTGTATGTTTTAAAATCAGGAAGCGTGAGCCCTCCTACTTTGTTCTCTTTTCAATATTGCTTTAGCTATTCAGGGCCTCTTGCCATTCCATATAAAGTTGACGATTGGTTTTTCTATTTCTGTAAAGAAGGCCACTGGAATTTTCATAGGGAATTCACTGAATCTATAGATCACTTTGGGTAGTATTGACATCTTAACAATATTAAGTCTTCTGATCCATTAACATGGAACATCTTTCCATTTATTTAAGTCTTCTTTAATCTCTTTCAGCAGTATTTTATACTTTTCATTGTTTAAGTCCTTCATGTCCCTGGTTAGATTTATTCCTAGGTATTTTATTTTCTTAGATGAGATTGTAAATGGAATTGTTTCCCTAATACCCCTTTCAGATTTCTCATTGCTGATGTATAGAAGCCCAACTGATTTTTATTTGCTGACCTTGTACCCTGAAACTTTGCTAAATTCCTCTATTAGCTCTACAAGTTTTCTTGTGGACTCTTTGGAATTTTCTCTATATAGGATCATATTATCTGCAAATAGAGGTAATTTTACTTCCTCTTTCTAATATTGATACCTTTGATTCTTTTTCTTGTCTTATTGCTCTGGCTAAGACTTCTAATACAATACTGAAGAGAAGTGGTGAGAGCAGGCACCCTTGTCTTGTTCCCGATTTCAAGGGAAAACTCTCAGTCTTTCTCCATTAAGTATAATGTTGGCTCTTGGCTTTTCATATATGCCCTGAATCATATTGAGGAATCTCCTTTTTATTCCAATCTTCTTTAGGGTTATCATCAAGAAAGGGGGTTGGATTTCATCAGATGCTTCTTTCGTGTCCATAGAGATGATCATGTGGTTCTTTTCCTTTGTTCTACTGATGAGAAATGGTAGGTATTTTGACTTTGCCTTGCAGCAACCCTATTATACTGTATTGTTTTCATGTTGCCGCTATTAAAATGTTATTAGAAAGTGCTTTCCTCTTTCTAGTCCTAGCCCCTAACAGAATGCTGATACGTGGTAGGAACTCAAGCAATGCCTGTTCAACGAATAAAAAGAGAACAATATGAAAACTTCTGTAAAAAGAAAAAATCAGGCTGCTATGGTTGCTGAAAGGAGGCAAATTCTAAATTTTGGGCAGAAAGAAGCTTGGGCTGAATAAGACTTCCTAGAGAGGGTGGTACTGGAGTCAAGTCTTCATGAATAAGTAGACGTGAAGCAGACAAGGGAGCTGGGGGAACTCCTGTGAGGCTGTAGGAGCAGTGGACCACGGAAGCATGCAAGGAGTTCCAGGGAGACCTGGAAGTTACTCAGTAGTGTGTAAGGTATGAGATGGAGAACCAACAGAGGTGAGACTGGAAGGTCCATGAATGCAGTTCTCGGGATTTTTTTTTTCTTTCTATTGGTTTTCTATTTTCTTTTGTTGTACTTTAGGTGAAGGTTTACAGAAGAAATAGTTTCTCATTAAACAGTCAGTGCATGTATTGTTTTATGACAATGGTTAACAACCCCATGACATGTCAACACTCTCCCTTCTCAACCTTGGAGGACCTTTTTTTTTTTTTTTTGGTGACAATATACATAGCCAAAGATACACCATTTCAAAAATTTATACATGTACAAGTCAATGACATCGATTACGTTCTTCCAGTTGTGCTATTCTCACTTTACATGAAGGTTTACAGAACAAAATAGTTTCTCATTAAACGGTTAGTACACATACTGCCCTATGACAATGGTTAACAACCCCACTACATGTCAACACTGTCCTTACTCAACCTTGGGTTCCCTATCACCAGCTTTCCTGTCCCCCCCTGCCTTCTAGTCCTTGTCCCTGGACTGCTGTGCCCCATCAGTCCCATTTTGTTTTATGGGGCTGTCCAATCCCTGGCTGGATGGTGAACCTCAGGAGTGACTTTACCACTGAGCTAAAAGGGTGTCTGGGGCCCATACTCTTGGGGTTTCTCCAGTCTCTGTCAGGCCAGTAAATCTGTTTGTTTTTTTTTTTTTTTTGTATGTTAGAGTTTTGTTCTACATCCTTCTCCAGCTCTGTCCAGGACCCTCTGTTGTGATCCCGGTCAGAGCAGTCAGTGGTGGTAGCTGGGCACCATCTAGCTGTACTGGACTCAGACTGGTGGAGGCTTTGGTAGCTGTGGTCCATTAGTCCTTTGGACTAATCTTTTCCTTGTATCCTGTTCTCTTCATTCTCCCTTGCTCCCGAAGGGGTGAGACCAGTGGAGTATCTTAGATGGCTGCTCACAGGCTTTTAAGACCCCAGATGCTACTCACCAAGGAGGAATGTAGAACATTGTCTCTATATACTGTGTTATGTCAATTGAGTTAGATATTCCCTGAGACCATGGTCCCCACAGTCCTCAGTTCTTGGGATTTTTAATTTTATCTTTTAGGTGATAACTAACCACTGAAGTTGGGTTTTAAGCGGGAGAATGGTGTGTTTTCATTTGTGTTCTAAAAAGATAATTCTGGTGGTGGTAGCAAGAAGGATGCACTAGAGAGAGCAAACCTGGAGACTGTTGAAATGGTCCAGATGAGACATGATGCTTTTCTTTCTTTTTTTGCCATTTCAACCACTGAATGCCATTCAATTCAGTGGCATTAATTACCACAATGTCATGCAACCATCAGTGCTATATCCAAAACTTTTTCATCACCCCAAACAGAAACTGTGTACACATTATCTCCCCATCCATGGTAACTTCGGGCTTTTTTTTTTTCTCTTTTATATGAATTTGAGTTCTGTTCCACACTTTTCTCCCATTCTATCCAGGACCATCTATTACTACCCTGGTCAGAATGGTCAGTGATAGCAGCTGGGTAGTATCTGGTTCTACTGGTCTGAGGGTAGACAAGATTGTGTCAAGTGGAGACTTGTTTCTTCTCTGAGCTTTTGGTTACCTTCTTACTGTTCTGCTCCTGGTAAGTAGAGATTTGTAGCTTTGTCTTAGATGGCCGCTCACAAGTTTTTAAGACCCCAGATGCTACTCACTTCACTAGGATGCAGATCATGATTTTTGTGAACTATGTTATGTCAATTGGAGCCCTGGTGGCAATGGTTAACAGCTTGGCTGCTAACCAAAAGGTTGACAGTTCGAACCCACTACCTGCTCCTTGGAAACCCTATGGGGCAGTTCTACTCTTTCGTACAGAGTTGCTATGAGTCGAAATTGATTTGACAGCAACTGGTTTGGTTTTTCTGGTTATGCCAATTGACTGAGTTGTCCCATGAGACTATGGTCTTAAGCCTTCAAACCCAGAAAACCAATCTTGAAGGTGTCTGGTTATGTCTGAGGAGTATTCATATTTGTATCTTCAATGAATGTATGTGCCTGCACCCATATATTTGTATTTACACATACCCATAGATGCTTCTATCTGTCCTCACCTATGTACACACCTGTACCTACCTGTATAATAATATGCCTATACCCATCCATATGTGCTCAAACACTTGTTTTTACTTTTGTTGTGTTGTGCTCACTACATCCGTATTCAGTACCACTTTTCCGATACCAAAAATAACAAGTCTCTGCGGTCTAAAGTCTACTTTCCCCTCCCCTGCTCCTCTCCTTGGTGACTACCAATGAACACCAGTCTCTGTATTTATCTATTATGGTCTTTTTGCAAAAGAGGGATCATACAATATTGGTCCTTATATGCTTGATGTATTTCACTTAGCATTATGCCCTTTAGGTCCATCCATGTTATGTTTCACGGACTGACTGTTGTTTTTTTATGGTTGTATAGTATTCCTTTGTATGTATGTACCACAATTTGCTTATCTATTCATCTGTTGATGGCACTTTGGTTGTTTCCATTTATTTGCTATTGTGAATAAAGCAGCAATGAATGTAAGTGTGCATATGTCTGTTTGTGTCATTATTTTTAGATCTCTAGGGTATATACCTAGGAGTGGGAATGCTGGACCATAGGGTAGTTCTATTTCTAGTTTTTTGAGAAAGTGCCATACCATTGTCCATAGTGGCTGTACCATTTTACAGCCCCACCAACAATGAATAAGGAAGGGTTCCAATCGCTCCACATTTGTTGTTAGATATGATGAATTCCTAAACTAAGATACACTCTCAGTAGGAATGGAGAGGACTGGATGGATCTGAGATGCATTTAGGAAGTAATTAGATGGATTTTTTGACTAGGGATATGGGAAAATGAGAAGCCTGGATGAGATACAAGTTTCTGTCTAGGAAATTTGGTGGATGATGGTGTCATTAACTGAGATAAAGAGTATAAAAGCTAGAACAAATTTTGGGGGAAAGAGAGAAAAGTTAAATCCTGGCTGTGCCACTGAACAGCTTTGACAGCTTGGGAAAATTACTTGATGTCCCTAACTCAGGGAATTAAATAAGAGAATATATGTGAAACCCTTTGGTACGGCACTTTTCATTGGTAGGAACCGAGTGTTAGTTTCCTTTCTTCTTTTTAGTTACATCTCAACAATGTTAATTTGCCACTAAATAGTACTAATTGGCTAAATATCAATACTCATTAAAGGGTTCTGGAAGAACTCCAGAATCAGTGGTATTTTTACAGATTATAAATTCCTGCTTCAGAATATTAAAAAAAAAAAATTCAGGTTCAAATAAATCACTACATTTTACTGCAGTGTAAAAAAGGTAGATAATTTATATATAGGAAGACCATGTTAAAAAAAAATCAACCAGTATTTTCTAAGTATTTAGTATGTGCTGGTTTCTTACTGAAGTAGATAGATAGGTGAAAAACAATTTAGGCCTCCAGAATATAGCTCCAATAAAGATTATTCGCTTAGAAAGACAACAAGAAATACCTGTAGAGTCTAAGTACAAAACCAGAGATACTACAGTAATTAGTTCAGAGGTGCATCCAGCACTGTAAGCTGGATTGGTCATGGGAGCTTCATGGAGGAAGTGACATTTAGTTGGAGTTTAGATGGGTTAGATTTGAAAATGAGAGCAAAAGTATCTGTAATACTATATAGTGCAGTTAGGAATTGGGCATGAACATACATAAGCACCAAGGAGTCCTGGTGGTGCAATGGTTAAAGAGCTTGGCTGCTAATCAAAAGGTCAGCGGTTTGAACCTAACAGCGTTCTGTGGGAGAAAAGACTGGTGATCTGTTCCCATAAAGATTACAGCCTAGGAAGCCCTATGGGGCAATTCTACTACCTCATATAGGTTCGCTATAGGTCATTGGAATCAACTTGATGGCACAGAACAACAACAACAATAACATACATAAGCAAAGCATGAGAAAACCATGGAGGCAGAACAGAGTATTTCAAACATGATGGACAATATATTAAATGAGTTTGGCTGGAATGGACGATTCATAGTGTAGTGGGAGGAAGAAAGGCAGGTGGAACTACAAAGGTTGTTAAAGTAATTCCTGATTTTTAGAAGGGAAAGTTATGCCTTATATGTAAGTTTCACTTAGGCATTTTCAAAATGTTACATTTTTTTGAAGACACTTTAAACAGATAATAATGGTACTAGTTGCAGTAGTAATAATAATGCCACCTAATATGTATTTAGTGTGTACTATATTACAGGCACTGTTCTAAGTGTTCTACATGGATGACTGTCTCATGTAATATTTACAGGCACTCTGTAAGGTAGGTACTATTATTATTATTAAGATGATTATGAGTGCCCAATGAAGGGTGCATTGCATTTGTTTTTTTCTTCTGAAACTTCAGAACCCTATGGAGCACAGTTCTACTCTGACACACATAGGGTCACCATAAGTTGGGATCAACTCCATGGCAACTGGTATCCATGTGCAATTAATTACTTTTGTGTGGGCTTTTCTAGCTATGGTCTTGTGACTCCCACCCAGGTGGTTGGTTGGGACTGTGCAAATAAGATAATTGTGGCCCACCGAGGGGATTAGTCAGTTTTGCCCTAAAAGAGAGCCAATTCCAGAGAGAGAGGATAGCCCACCACCACCAAAAGAGAGACCCACAGCAGAGACCAGCAGCAGAAACCCACAGGAGACAGCGCAGTGGGTTTCCCGGCCCACAGAGTCAAAAAGCTGAGTGCCTTTGGGCAGAGACTGAGGACCAGGGAAAAATCTATGCCTGATCCACAAATTTGGGACTTGCCAGCCTCCACAACTGTGTGAGTGGTTTTCTTTATATGGCTCATGAGTTCTGTGAGACGTTGCTGTGAATTAGGGAATACAAAGACAGGAGGAAGAGTACTGAAGTCAAAGGAAGTAGTTGATGTTAGAGATGATGAAGTGGTTCAGCAGCTTGGAAAAGTTAGACATTTGGGACATCTTTAACCTCTGCCTCATAGCAAGGAGCTTTGTGCTGGTCTTTATAAAAGAAATTATTCATTTACCACGTGTATGTCTTTCTTCCTAATCAGGCAGTACAAAATCCTAAATGCACCGATTGTTTCTCATTTATATGTGTACCTTTACCAGAGCCCAGTGCTAAGGCAAAACATTTTTTTTTCAAAATAGTAATGTCTAGTTTTGACTGGAAGAGATATGATCAAAGACAGGGATCATTACCAAAATAACCTTCTTAGGAAATTTCCCATTAGGTTAAATATTTAAAATTATTTGAAGATTGGTACATTGACACCTCCCATGACTACTCCCATGATTGACGAAATACTCTGGATGTAAAAATCTTTACATCATGATCTTTCTTTTAGAGAGGATATTTGCTTCATTCTAATGAAATACCTTATATATAAAAGGTTATTGGGGAGAAAAACTCTTTAAAAGCCAGTTTCGATAATATTAATATCAACACAGGATCCTTACACAAAAAATCAGGAGGTCTCCCTAAAACAAGGAAAAAAAAAGCCTTAAATACTTACCAGAAGTGGTATTATTTGTAAAATATTTTTGATGGATGGATTTTTGCAAACAGTTTCTTGCACATCTGAAATAATTTTACCATAATATAAAAATACTTAGTTATGTGTTGAAAGAGAAATAATGACTAAATCAAATATTAAATTCTACTGTGCCAAAATACTCTAAATTGATTGAGACTTTTTTTTCCTATTGACCCCAGAAATAGTCTTTATATTAGGTTAGAAACTAGGAGTAATTTGATTAAAAATAAATACACAAATATTATGTTGACAGAAAGGAATTCCTAGTACTTTGAATCTTATATAACAATCCTTACTCAAATGTTAGGTTTTCTTTTCTCTCTTTCTACTTCCTTCCTTTCCCTTCCTCTTCCTTCCTTCTTTTCTTTAATATTCCTTCCTTCCTCCCTCTTCTCTTCTTTTTTTTCTTTAAATAGAAAAGGAACTTCCTCCTTAGTCTCTCCAGAAAGAAGAGGAATTGTTGATTTAATTATTGGGGCACAAAAAGTTGAGTAATTCAGTCAACCTTACCCTTTCAATTTTTAGGCTTTTGTCCACAGGATAGCAAGCATCTGGGCAAAAGAATAAAAATGTAGGCACAACCTTTTTCATGAAACATTTAAATACGTAGATGCATCTAACAGAAGACAAAACAAAAACACCAAATGGCTGACTTGAGTTTTTAATTCTTCATCCACATAATTTTAACCTTAAATTTACAGCCTTAGTTCAGTGTTGTTTTTGTGGTTGTAGTTTGCCTTTTATTAATATACTAAACTTTAATGTTGCAATTAACATACACATAAGTTTATATAAAACATATGTGAATATTTAAAATAACAATAAAGCTAACATCTGTGTAATGACCTGGATGAAGAAATCTGAAAATTATCAGTACATTGGAAGCTTCCTGGAGCTCCTGGCTTCCAAACTGCCTTACTGATTGCACCCCCTTCCCTTACCCACAGAGGTACCTCACTATACTGACTTTTGCTTCTTTGTAATTTTAACACATACATACATATTCCCAAAATAATATTGCTTAGTTTTGCCTGTTTTTGAATTTCACATTCATGGAATTATACTGTCTTTATTCTCCTGTGACTTGCCCTTTTTTGCTCAAAATTATATATTTTAGATTTCTCCGTGATGATGTGTGTAGCTACAGTTTGTTCATTTTCCTTTTTGAATAGTATTCCATTATATAAATATACCAAATTTAGATGTTTTTTATTTTTGGTTTTTATAAACAATGATGACTGTATCTGCTTTTACACATCTCCTGATGCACATGTGTAAGATTTTCTCTGGGGTATGCATCTAGATGTGAAATTGCTGGGTTGTTGTAGCTTATGCTCACGTTCAATTTATTGTTGTTGTTGTTGTTGTTAGGTGCCGTTGAGTCAGTTTCAACTCATAGCGACTCTGTGTACAACAGAATGAAACACTGTCTTGTCCTGCACTGTCCTCACAATCATTATGCTTGATCCCATTGTTGCAGCCACTGTGTCAATCCATCTCATTGAGGGTCTTCCTCTTTTTTGCTGACCCTCCACTTTACCAAGCATGATGTCCTTCTCCAGGGACTGGTCCCTCCTGATAACATATCCAAAATATGTGAGATGAAGTCTCGTCATCCTCCCTTCTAAGGAGCATTCTAGCTGTACTTCTTCCAATATAGATTTGTTCTTTTGGCAGGCCATGGTATATTCAATATTCTTCACCAACACCACAACTCAAAGGTGTCAATTCTTCTTCAGTCTTCCTTATTCATCGTACTGCTTCCGCATGCATATGAGGTGATTGAAAACACCATGGCTTGGGTCAGGGGCACCTTAGTCTTCAAGGTGACATCTGCTTTTCAACACTTTCAAGAGGTCTTTTGCAGCAGATTTGCCCAATGCAGTGGGTCGTTTGATTTCTTGATTGCTGCTTCCATGGGTGTTGATTGTGGATCCAAGTAAAACGAAATCCTTGACATCTTCAATCTTTTCTCTGTTTATCATGATGTTACTTATTGGTCCAGGTGTGGGGATTTTTTTTTATGTTGAAATGTAATCCATACTGAAGGCTGTGGTCTTTGATCTTCATCAGTAGTGCTTCAAGTCCTCTTCACTTTCAGCAAGCAAAGGTGTGTCATCTGCATATCGCAGGTTATTAATGAGTCTTCTTCCAATCCTGATGACCTGGTTCCTCTTCATATAGTCCAGCTTTCTCAGATTATTTGCTCAGTATACAAATGGAAAAAGTATAGTGAAAGGATACAACCCTGATGCACATCTTTCCTGACTTTAAACCACACAGTATCCCCTTGTTCTGTTCAAACGACTGTCTCTTGATCTATGTACAGGTTCCTCATGAGTACAATTAAGTGTTCTGGAATCCCCATTCTTTGCAATGTTATCCATAATTTGTCATGATACACACAGTTGAATGCCTTTGCCTAGTCAATAAAACACAGGTAAACATCTTTCTGGTATTCTCTGCTTTCAGCCAGGATCCATCTGACATCAGCAATGATATCCCTGGTTCTTTGTCCTCTTCTGAATCTGGCTTGAATTTCTGGCACTTCCCTGTTGATATACTGCTGCAGTTGCTTTTTGAATGATCGTCAGCAAAATTTTACTTTAGTGTGATATTAATGATATTATTTGATAATTTCTGCATTTGGTTGGACCACCTTTCTTGCGAATAGGCATAAATGTGGATCTCTTCCAGTGGGTTGGCCAGATAGCTGTCGTCTAAATTTCTTGACATAGACGAGTGAGTACTTCCAGTGCTGCCTCCATTTGCTGAAACATCTCAACTGGTATTCCGTCAGTTCCTGGAGCCTTGTTTTTTGCCAATGCCTTCACCGCAGCTTGGACTTCTTCCTTCAGTACCATCGGTTCCTAATCATATGCTATCTCCTGAAATGGCTGAACATCGACCAATTCTTTTTGGTATGGTGACTCTGTGTATTCCTTCCATCTTCTTTTTATGCTTCCTGCATCATTTAATATTTTCCCTGTGGAATCCTCCAATAGTGCAACTCGAGGTTTGAAGTTTTTCTTCAGTTCTTTCAGCTTGAGACATGCCAAGTGTGTTCTTCCCTTTTGGTTTTCTACCTTCAGGTCTTTGCACATGTCATTACAATACTTTACTTTGTCTTCTCAAGCTGCCCTTTGAAATCTTCTATTCAGCTCTTTTACTTAATCACTTCTTCCTTTCGCTTTAGCTGCTTGATGTTCAAGAGCAAGTTTCAGAGTCTCTTCTGACATCCATTTTGTTCTTTTCTTTCTTTCCTGTCTTTTTAATGACCTCTTGCTTTCTTCATGTATAATGTCCGTGATGTCATTCCACAACTCGTCTGGTCTTCAGTCTTTAGTGTTCAATTGGTCAAATCTATTCTTGAGATGGTCTCTAAATTCAGGTGGGATATGCTCAAGATCGTACTTTAGCTTTTGTGGACTTGTTCTAACTTTCTACAGTTTCAACTTGAACTTGCATATTAGCAACTGATGGTCTATTCCGCAGTTGTCCCCAGCCTTGTTCTGACTGATGATATTGAGCTTTTCGATTGTCTCTTTCCATAGATGTAGTTGATTTGATTCCTGTGTATTTCATCTGGTAAGGTCCATGTGTATAGTTGCTGTTTATGTTGGTGAAAAAAGGTATTTGCAATGAAGAAGTCACTGGCCTTGCAAAATTCTATCTTGCAATTTCTGGCATAGTTTCTATTACCAAGGCCATATTTTCCAACTACCTATCCTTCTTCTCTGTCTCCAACTTTTACATTCCAATCACCAGTAATTATCAATGCATCCTGATTGCATGTTTGATTAATTTCAGACTGCAGAACTTGGTAAAAATCTTCAACTTCTTCATCTTTGGCCTTAGTGGTTGGTGTGAAAATTTGAATAATAGTTTTATTAAGTGGTCTTCCTTGTAGATGTATGGATATTATCCTATCACCGACAGCATTGTACTTCAGGACAGATCTTGAAATGTTCTTTTTGACAACAAATGCAATGCCATTCTTCTTCAATTTGTCATTCCTGGCATAGTAGACCATATGACTGTCTGATTCAAAATGGCTAACACCAGTCCATTTCAACTCACTAATGCCTAGGATATTGATGTTTATGCATTCCATTTCATTTTTGATGATTCAAATTGAAATTAAATTATTCAATTTATTAGGTGTTATCAAAACATTTATCAAACAGATTACAGGAGCTTACACTCCTACCAGTATCATATCAGAGTTCCTATTGCTACACATCTTTACCAACACTTCATACTGCCAGGCTTTTAAATTTATATCAATCTATGGAATATGTACTGCATCTCATTGTTTTAATTTGCATTTCCCTATTATCAATGAAGTTAAGCATCTATCAATGTTTATTGGCCATCTGCGTTTCCTTTGTTGTGAAGTACCTGATCAAGTCTTTAATTTTCCAATTTTTCTACTGGGTTGTCTTTTTTCTTGTTGATCTATAGGAGTTCTTTACATAGTTTGAACAAGTCCTTTATTATATGTGTTATATTTTCTCTCACATTGTGGATTGTCTTTTCACTCTGTTAATGGTGTTTTGATATGATAGGAAGTTTGCAATTTTAATGTAGTCAAATATATTAATTTTCCCTCTACAGATTATGTTCCTTATACTCTACTTATGAACTCCTTCCTTATACTGATGTTGGAAGATATTTTTTCCTACATTATCTACTAAAAGCTTTATACATTTTCTTTCATATTTAATCTGTAATGCCCCTAGAATGGATTTTTATGTATGATATTTAGTAAGAGGCCAATTTTATTTCTTTTATTTGGGTACTCATCTATTCCAATATGGAGTTACAAGCAGCTTATCTGAAGATGATCCCAGAAGTTCTTTATACGTTGTCTGACAATGTGCTAGCTGGGATCCAAGAACAGGATTTAACTCCAAGTAAGAGGAGCTGTGTCTAAACCCAACCTCCTATGGGATCCACAGCTTCTTCCTCTTAGCAAAAAAGGCTAGAAATTCCCACACTGGGATTTAAATTTCAGTATGTGCTTATTAGATTACTTGATATTGTCCCACAGATTTATGTATTTATTATTTATTTTTTTCCCACTCTTTTTCTTCTCTTTGTGTTTAGGTTTGGATAATTTCTACTGATCTATCTTCAAATTCACTGACTCTTTCCTCAGTTGTAACAAGTCTACAGATAAGCCCACAGAAATATTCTTCATTCCTGTTACAGTGTTTTTAATTGGCAAATTTTCTTCAGATTCTTTCTTATAGTTTCCATCTCTGCTAAAATTCCCCATCTGTTCATGCATGTTGTCTACTTTTCCCATTATAGCCTTTGACATAGTTGAACATAGTCATAATTATTTTAAATTACCTGTTTGATAGTTCCAGTATTTCAGTTATTTCTGTGTCTCATTCTGTTGACTGTTTTGTCCCATGACAGTGAGTTTTTCTTTTTCCTTATGTTTTTGTGTGTCTTGTAATATTTGACTGGATGCTGGACATCATCTTAAAGTAGTACAGACTGAGGTAAAATAGTTTTTTGTGTCTAGAAATGGACATGCCTCTTCTTCTGCTAGGGCAGTCATAACCAGGGGTGAATTTTGCCACCCAGGGGACGTTTGGCAATGTTTGGAGACATTTTTTAATTGTCCCAGCTGCGGGATGCTATGACATCTATGGGGTAGAGGCCAAGAATGCTACTAAACATCTTACAAGGCACAGGACAGTCTCCCTACCACAAAGAATTATCTGGTTCAAAATATCAACAGTACTGAAGTTGAGAAACCCTGATAAATATTTTTATTATTGTTCAAGTCAAAACACTTTGTAATTTACATTATTATATATTTTTAAGACTCACAGTTTATTTAGAAGTGTGTTTCTTAATGGTTATCTTTTTTTTTTTTTTTTGTTATTCATTTCTAGCTAAATTTCATTGTGGTCACAGAGGATGTAGCTTGCAAAACTCCAATCCTCTGAAATGTGTTAGGCCTTTTTTATGGTCCCATATATGGTCCATTTTCATAAATGTTCTATGTGGCTTGAAAAAAATATATCCCTTTGATGAAGTTTGTTAATCATGTTTGATTCTTATATATCTATATTGATTTTCTTGGTCTATTTGTTCTATCAATTATTGATAATGGTATGTTAAAATCTCCTACAATGATTAAAAAATATTTTACATATTTTGAAGCTGTGTTCTTAAGTTCACATGACATTAAAATGTACTACATCTTTCTCCTGAGTTACAATTTTGATCACCATGTAGTGACTCTTTTTATGTCTAGTAATGCATTCTGCTTTAAAGTCAATTTTGTCTGATAATAACATATCTAAACTGGCTTTCCTTTGGTTAGAATTTGCTTGGCACATTATTTTTGCTTTTTTTACTTTCAGCTTTTCTATATCCTCATGTTTTAAATACATTGCTTCTAAACAGAATTAGCTGGATTAAAATTTTTTCATCTGACAACCTCTTTTTTATTGTTGTACTTTAAGTGAAAGTTTTACAATTCAAGTTAGTCTCTCATTCAAGAATTTATACATACATTGTTATGTGACCCTAATTGCTCTCCCTATACTGTGACAGCACACTCCTCGTTTCCACCTCTGATTTCCCGTGTCCATTCAACCAGCTTCTAACCCTCTCTGCCTTCTCATCTCACCTCTGGACAGAAGCTGCCCATTTAGTCTCATGTATTTACTTGAGCTAAGAAGCACACTCTTCATGAGTATCATTTTATATCCCCCAGTCCAGTCCAATCTTTGTCTGAAGAGTTGGCCTCAGGAATTGTTTTAGTTCTGGTTGACAGAGAGTCCGGGGGCCATGCCTTCTGGGATTTCTCCAGTCTCCTTTAGACCATTAAGTCTGGTCTTTTTACTAGAATTTGAGTTCTGCATCCCACCCTTCCCCCGCTCCATCAGGGACTCTATGTTGTGTTCCCTGTCAGGGCAGTCATTGGTGGTAGGCAGGCACCAACCTCTGTCTTTTAACTGTATCATGTAACTCATTTACATTTATTATAAACATACCATTTATTTGTACACACCATCTTATAGTATAGTATTTCTATTTGTTCTCTCTTTTCTATGCTTATTTTTCTCTGTCTTATTTTAGATAGATTTGGTATTTTTGCATGCCATTTTTCCTTTCTACCAGTTTGGAAGTTCTATACTTTATTTATATTCATTTAGTTGTGACCATAGTAATGACTACAGGCATACTTCAATTATCAACATCTAAAGTTAATCTATATCTTTACCCAATTCCCTAACAATGCAAGAAACCTAGTACACTTCAACTGTGTTGAATCCTGCCTCCTTATATACTACTGTTGATAGGTATTTTACGTCTAACTTTTTTTCTCTTTAAAACTCACACTACTTCCTTACTTTTATTTTTTATACAATGTTTGTTCAAATCTACCCTCTCAAAATGTCCATCTGAGATTAATTTCAGTTTGCTAAAGTACATTCTTTAGAATTTCCTTTAGTAAGAGTTGGCTGTTCAAAGTCTCTTAGTTTTAGTCTGAACATATCTTTAATTTACTCTTATTCATGAGACACATTTTAACTTTGAAAAGGTTTTAAATGTGACAGTTACTTTTTCTCAAGTAAATATACTTGAACATTTACATGTTTAACGTGTTATGCCCTTTTTTTTTTTTTGCTAATAAGAATTCACTGTGATGTATCTTGGTGTGGATTTCTTTTTATTTACCCTGTTTTAACTGTGTTGAATCTGTGGGTTGGTACTGTTTGTCAGACTGGAAAAAATCTCAGTCATTATCACTTTAGATATTGTCTCTTCCCTATTTTAGACCTTCTTTTTCACTGTACTTTAGATGAAGGTTTACAGAACTAGCTTCTCATTAAACAGTTAGTACACATTGTTTTATGACATTGGTTAAGAACCCCATGACATGTCAACAGTGGTCCATCAGCCATTTCAGACCTTTTAACTCACTCTTCCATGGTGTTTAAAATCTATCTCATATTTTCTATCTCTTTGTCTCTCTGTAATTTATTCTAGACAAGTTTCTCTGATCAATATTCTAGTTTACTAATTTTCTCTTTAGATGTCTTTAATCTGCTGTATAAACCATCTGCTGAATTTTAAATTACCATGATTATGTTTTCCATTTTTAGGAGTTCAGTTCAGTTCTTTTTTCAAATATACTTGGTCATTCTTTATAATTCCTTATTCCCTAGCATATTTTAAAACTTATTTCCGATTACCTTAAACATATAAATATAGTTATTAAATAAATATAGTTATTAATAAATATAGTTATTTTAGATTCTGTGACTTGTAGTTTTATTATCTAAAATGCTTGTGGGTCTCTTTATACTGTCTTATGGTTTCTTTTCATTTTTTCAAGGTGCCTTTTTTCTTTATGAGTTTAATTATTATTTATTTTTACTGTGGGATGTTCATTTTCCTTGGATTTTATTTATTGTAATTCTTTGAGACCAGGAATATAGGTAGGTTTCCCCAGAGAGATATAAATTTACTTCTGCCAGGTATTTTGGGGTATTACCAGTTCAGGATCATTCTAAATTCTTGGCTTGAGGTTTCAAGGAACACTCAGATAGTATGAATAAACCAAATCAAACCCATTGCCACTGAGCTGATTCTGACTCATAGAAACCCTATAAGGACAGAGTAGAACTGCCCCATAGGGCTTCCAAGGCTGTAATCTTTAAGGGATCAGACTACCAAATAGTTCTCCCATAAAGGGGCTGATGCGTTCGAACTGCTGATCTTTTGCTTAGCAGATAAGCACTTAACCACTGCATCACCAGAGATAGATTAGACTGTAGTTCCAAATTCTCATGGGTGATTTTTCCCCCTCATCTGCTCAGTACTGAAGTTCAAGATAGGCAAACTCTTTAATTCTTGTGTGGGTATGTGTGTGTGTGTAGCTCTCTAGGGGAAGGCAGCTTTACAGCAGGAGGATCTTCTATGAGACTACTCACCCTGGTTTTGTTCCCTGTTCCCCTTTTTCTGTGAGGTCATGAAAAACAAAGCTCAGTTTCACTCTGTGGGTTAAATGTCCTCAGGATAAAAACTACATGGAACGCTCTCCTTAACTTTCTGGGGTCCTAGCTATATTCAGTGCTTAGTTTAATAATTCCTTGTATTCTTAACAGCTCGTTGCTATATTTAATATTAAAAAAATCCTTTATTCAGAGTATTTAGTTGTTTTTGATGCATAGTCAATCTAGATACCTAGTCTGTTACATTGCTGAAATGGAAGTCTATTTGTATTTTACTAAAAGACAGTTAAGCCTGCCAAAGAAATTGTCTTTAAATAAATGAGATGAGTATGGTATATCTGAAATAGTATGGTATATTCAAATATATTCTGAATCATTATTTACTTGATTTAAGTAGACAATAATCTGGATAAATTTTCTAATTTCAGATTATAAATGAAAACTGTTGAATACTAAACATTCCTTTAAAAAGGTGTTCTTCCATACTTACAATGTAATCTTTCATTGAGATGATTAAGGGACTGAAGGATCTTCTGTTCTTCAACTGATAATGTACAGATGTTGAAACTCTGAGTCTTATTTAAAGCCAGATTTGGTTTCTGTAGCTGCTTGCTATTCATGACAGTTAGAATTTCATCCTCAGGTACTGAAGCTTTCACTAGGTTTTCAGCCATCAAAAACTCACAAGTACTATCTGAAACTGTAGAAACTTTACATTAATTATTCTTTGATCCTTTTCTTTCTGGGATCAGCCCTTAGACACACTTAACTGCTTTATGCATGTATGTATTCATTTCACAAAGAGAAACCTACAAACATTGTTACTTTTCATTTTTTTATCAGGATCCTCTATATCTAGCTCTTTCTCATCCTTAATTAAAAAAAGAAAAGATATTCAAAATGATGGCACTGAGGTAATAAAACTTCTGAGTGTTACTCGAACTAAAGGAAAAATACATTATGTTTAGATTAGTTTTGCATTGTATTTTTGTTATTCATTCATGGTACAAAGAGAAGATGAAGTAGATTGTCTTTATAATAACAATTAAAATGAGTTATAAATAGAAGGATAAGAAATAAGGAACTTAAGGGAAGATTAGAAAATTAGATGATCAACTGAACAGAACCTACCCTAGAAACAGAACCAAGTAGATGTAAAAATTTAACTTATGATCAAAGAAGCATCAAAGAGTTGGGAGAAGGGCAAGATGACTCAATAAATTAGTTAATTGTTTATAAAAGAATCAATTTGGAGGTTCACTTTGCATTATCTATTTAAGCAAATTTCAAAGAAATTAAATAATTAAGTTTCTATTAAGGCAACCTAGAGGAAAAAGGAATAAACGTTTATTAAATTTCTGGATTGGGAAGGGTCTTTTAAGCTTAAAAGTAATGGAGAAACCACAAACAAAAGAATAAAAACATATTTATTTAAGGCCAGTCTTCCCTTATAAATTTTAAATTTATGAAGGGCAAAACTTTTATATGTTTTATTCATTACTGCATAGCCAGTATCTAGTTCTAGGCAGAAAATTAGCCCCCAATAATAATTTATTGAATGAACAAATAAAAATTAAGACTTTTATATGTAAAAATACAATGGAAGTAGAATAAAATGCAAATAACAAAGTAGTAAAAATACTTGAAACTAAAGTAAGGATTAGAATTCTTGAGATTTAAAGAAATCACAAAAATTAATAAGAAAACACTGAAACTCCAAGATCTAAACAGAAGAATAGGAAAAATATACTAAAAATAAGTATATGAAAAATAAATGTTTTTAATAAAAGAAAAATAAAACATAACTAATAAAACACCATTTCTTTGCCTATCATAAAGCAAATATTAGAAGTGATTTTACCTCAAGTTGGTATACACCACAAGAAAAATTTCGAATGATAGTATTTTTTAGGAAAGTGCTTTAGCAATACGTATGAAAAACCTTAATAATGCTTAATACACAGAATTTCATTCAACAAATACTTAAAAAACACAAACAAAAAAAAACCAAAACCCATTGCCACTGAGATGATTTCGGTTCATAGAGACCCTACAGGACAGAGTAGAACAGCCCCATAGATTTTTCAAGGCTGTAAATCTTTACAAAAGCAGACTGTCACATCTTTCTCCCAAGGAGCAGCTGGTGGATTTGAACTGCCAACGTTTCCATTAGCAGCTGAGAACTTAACCACTGCGCCACCAGGGCTCCCCTAACCAATATTTATTGGGCGCCAGTTATATGGCAGTACTGTCATTTTAATTCTCGGAACCTATTCTAAGGAAATAATTGAAAAGTCAGAAAAAGCTTTATGTAGAAAGATGTTAAATTTATTACCATTTAGAATAAAGGAAAACTGGCAACAACCTCAATGTGCAGGGGTGAGGAGAGTGCAGGTCCCCGAAGGTGGTTTAACAGTCACATAATATATAAGTACTTGGGAAAATACATATAAGAAGAAAAAGGAAACCACCAGGAACAAAGCTCAGAGGGAAAGTTTAAACTAAAACATACCTTCTTCAATATTAGAAGTACCCCCTGTAGTTTGTTTTGGCTCACTTGAACTTATCTGGACATTCTGCTCAAAATTCTACAAAAATAGAATATTTAATCAGAACATATTTAAAATTCATGATATATGCATTGCCTTTAAAAAATTATATATATATATATATATATATATATATACTTGGCTGTTATTATTCACTTAACTTGTATATTTTCTTTTTGTTTTGAGCATAAATTAAGAACCACTAGAATAAGGCGTTTCTATGGTACCTGAATATTTTAATATTTTAATAAAAATTTTCAAGTTGTGGTGTTGTCTTGGATATTTGGAAGTGGGAAAGTAAGCTGAGTGGCAATCAAAAGTGCTAATTAAAGAAAGACCAAAATTTAACTTAAGGTTTATAATCTACTTGGTTTATAATTATAAGGGTCAATCATAACTACTAGCCATTATTGCTAATGACAAGGATAGGTAAATATCATAGATGACAGGGACTTAAAACAGAAATATAGTTGCCTCAGTGCTGCATAAAAAAAAAAAAAACAAAAAAATCTAAACTTGTTGATTCCGACTCATAGCAACCCTATAGGACAGAGTAGAACTGCCCCATGGAGTTTCCAAGGAGTGGCTGGTGGATTTGAGCTGCTAACATTTTGGTTAGCAGCCGGGCCCTTAACCACTGCACCACCAGGGCTCCCAATGCTGCACACAACAGGGAAAAGCGAAATCTCAGAGTGCTGGCAATAAGTGCAACCAATCAGCAATCTCTGGGGGATACTGACATTCCTTCCCTGGACATGATCAACTTTCCTTCTTTACTCTCATTCTGCCCCACTTTAAGAAACGACTGTTTTCTCAGAGAAAATTGCCTGACTATGCCTATACTTAGCCTTTGTTCAGTCTGATCTGATGAGTAACTGATGCAGGTCTTTGCAACTGCCCTCCTTCCATAGCTCTCATAGCCTTGTATGATCTCCATTAAAGGTCTGAGACAACTTGGACTGAAACCCTGGCACAAAGTGGCAATTACGCTTTTTATACCTTTCATTTATCTCTATTAGATTCTCTCCACATAGAAGTGGTGGGCTAGGAAAAATCCAGCATCATAAAATACTTTTCTAGTAGAATATGCCAAGAGCCACTGCTGTAGTAACCGAACTTAGGCTCTGGAATAAAAAACAACCAAAAACCGAAACATAACATAAAACAAAACAGTAGGGATGAAAAATCTAAGATACAAAACTTGATTTGATTCAGGAGCACTGACCTATTCTAAGGTTAACAAGACTTTGGAAGATGTGTAAGTGAAGATGGGTATGTGAAAGTGGAAGTGAGGTTTCTGGAAAAGAAGGACAATAATGGACTCTAAAGACAGTAAGACAGAATGCAAAGGAGCAAGAAATAGACTAGAAATAGACCTGGAAAAATAAAGATGGATTACAAAGGGAACTAATAACAGGCATTTAAATTTTAGCTTGTTCATTTACTTTGTTATAATAATTACACAGTACTTTTTAAATTTAAAATATATTAATAAAAATAATGGAAAAATAAAGGTTAAAAATGTGTTCACTTTATAGTTTTGAGATATTTAATGGGAACAACACGGAAATTAAAAAGGAAGGACTTATTAGGCATTATTGTATTGGTAATCAAGAAATTATGCTGGTAATTAAGTATTATGTCTGTTACTAATAAGAATATATTGGTAATATGACTATTTTTATTTGCATAAATATATAACTAAATGAATTTTGTTTTGCCAATCATGATCATTAGATCTAGTGATTAGACAACTAATCAACATTAGGTAGATTGTTCTCCATATTAATAACCTTATCCATACAAAAATCAATAGTTCCTATATATATAAATAATATAACCCTATAACCTGGAATATCAAATTCTACAGAAGGCACCCTATTCCTGTGCTATTTTAAAAAATCAAAATAAGTGATATTTAAAGTGGAAATTCCAAGTGAAATGCTATTCACTCATCCATCTAGATTTTCTAATATTCTAAATTCAATCCTTGGATCAAGTTAGACCTCTCCAAAGTAAGTATAGCACAATTAGCTTGTGGGATAGAGGTTCCAGCACTTCTTCACCAATGGCTTTGACTACATTTATAGTTACGCTGTGAATACAGTTACACCAAGAATTACCTCCACTGATTTTCTTATTAATGTTATTATGCTTCTGGCTTTTACTGGACATCTCTATTTTGCATATCCAGGTGAAACTCCTTATTCATCTGCTGTTATACTGTTATTAGAGACAATATCCATTATGTATTTCAAAATCCACTATGTAAGGCCTAGATGGGAAATTTCTTTTAAAATAATGTACCTAAAACAATATCATCATTATCAATATTCCCTGAAAATGATATAATTCATTCTATTTTTCTTTATGCCATGTATTCCAGGAAACAAATCAAAATAGGATATTCAACCACATGGGACCATATTAGTCTATGATTAGCATACTTGCTCCCTCCTTCCATGGTTCGAATCTACTTTTCTTGTTCTTTTTAAAAAATATATATTTAAATAACCTTGTTGAATTTTGTTGTGAATGACCTCCAAGTTTTTCAGAAAGAGTTGATTATAAATAATAACAATAAAACATAACTGTGATTCCTTAAAGTTGGTTTAAAATTTTCATTAGTATCTGATCATATAGGCTAAGCAGAATACAGTAAACAAGCATAGTACAATAAGCTTGTAGCATAGAGATTTCAGAACTGTTTCACAAATGGCTTTGACTGCATTTACATTTATGTTGTGGTATATAGTTACAGCAAGAGCACAGTCCTTCCCTTAAGGATATTCTTCTTTCCAAACAATTTTCTACTACTGAATAGAGACTTTTACTAATACTGTACTTACATGCATTTGCTCACTGTACTTCTGTCCTAGATATCCAGGATTTTGTCTTTTCTGCTTTAAAAGACCTCTCCGCTTATTTTCAACAATTCGTTTTCTTCTCGTAATGGTAGAATCTTAAACAAATGCCAGCACAATGTCAAAAATCACACAAGTTGAGTAGATCATATATATTCACTGTAAAGTTCTAAGTTATCTTCCAACATCACAGAAAATTCTCTAAGTTTCATTCATTCAGTCAGCAAATATTCAGCTACTCTTACATGCACTGTGCTTGGCACATTACAATGGTGTGTGAAATAAAGTCCTCACTTCTGAGGGGTTTATAGTTTAGAGCAATAACCTTCAAAGTGTGGTGCTGGAGCATGAGGCGGCTATGCAAGATAACCTACTGGTGTGCAGGAAGAAGTGACCTGGTGGTGCAATGGTTAGGAGATCAGATGCTAACCAAAAGGTCGGCAGTTCGAATCCACCAGCTGCTCCTTGGAAACCCTATGGGCAGTTTTACTCTGTCCTATAGGATTGCTATGAGTTGGAACTGACTTGACAACAACGGGTTTGGTTTTGGGTTGATGCAGGAAGAACATGTTAGAATTCTAATTTACACTTATTACATAAAAATTAGAAATTATACTTTATTCATGTAATACATGGTTGTCAGTATGCATGGTAGATGGCCATATATTGAATGCAATAAACAAAGTTATCTTGAGGGAAGGGTAGAGGTTCCACAGCGTGAGATGTTGGCAGTGGAATCATTATTCATTAGTCCTCTTTAGCTTCCTGCAATGTACTAAAATTTATCTGTGCCCAGGTAAGTGGATTTATGGGTATCTTGCAGTATCTGAATGAGTCTTCCCAGAATGGGAAAGTGGCTGGAAAAGACTTTTGTAGGGCTTCAATTGCATGTTTTATTATTTAAGGTGAGTGGTGGGTACAAGGATGCTTTTTATAATATTTTTCTATGCTTTTTGTATGACTGTTTAATAAAAAATATATTCTTGTAAAATTATAGAGCAAAGATAATACTAATAATGCAAACACAGGTGAACAAGAAAATGGCATAGCTAACACATCTCTTATTTTCATTGAAAACTCTCTGCCAACCAGTGTAAAACTACCATAAGGAAGCTTGGATGAGGTAGAAAGATAGATGGTAACTATAGGAGAAGACAGGTTCAAGAAAAGAATTTGTTGGAGTTGTATTGCTGCTGCTGCTATTGTGTTGTTTATGTTAGCAACTAGACGCAATCATAGAGAAATACAGGTTGTAAAAAATGGTAGAAAGAGGACAATTGAGAGAGTTGCCTGAGGATATGGGAGAGGATGGGTTCTAGCTACAAATAGAGGAATCAGTCAGGAACAGAAGGAAGAATACTTCATTCTCTGAGTCTTAATGGAGAAGTTTGAGAATAGATATGTTTCCATACAAAAATATTTGTATGGGGAAAAGAATAGGAAGGAAGAAAGAAAATTGATTTTAATCTGTTGTCTCTGCTGAGCCCAAAACTCACTGAAAACTATCATAATCTTATTATAGATTGGAGAAGTTGTTTATAAAGACTTGAGATTGACAAATCTTTGCATAACTTCTGGAATTCTGTTTGAAAGTCTTCCCCATCTTTGACTTTCTGGCTTTAAAAAATATTTTTAATACATTTTATTTTTTATAGTGGTTTTATGTTTATAGAAAAATTTTGCAGAAAGTATAGTTTCTATATAGCCATTTCCTCTGGCCAACTGTTTCTCTTATTATTAACATCTGGCATTCCTTGGTACATTTGTTACTATTGATGAAACAACATTGATATGCTACTATTAACTAAAGTTCATAGTTGACATTAGGGCTCACAATTATATTGTACAATCCTATGGGTTTTGACAATTGCATAATGTTATGTATCTACAATTATAGTATCATACAAAATAGTTTCATCATTTCCCCCTCAGCCTCTGATCAACTGTCTCTATAGCTTTGCCTTTGCCAAAATGTTATATATTTGGAGTCATACAGTATGTAGCTTTTTCAGAGTGGCTTCTTTCTTTCACTTAGCAACATGCATTTAAGTTCCTTCCATGTCTCTTCGTGACTTGACAGCTCATTTCTTTTTATCACCGAATAATAATCCATTGATTATAAACCATGGTTTGTTTATCCATTCACCTGTTCAAGGACATCTTGGTTGCTTCCAATTTTCGGTAATTATGAATAAAGCTGCTATAAACATTCATATGTAGGTTTCTATGTGGACATAAACTTTCATCTTATTTGAGTAAACACCTAGGAGGGCAATCGCTGGATTGTATGGTAAGCCAATGTTTCACTTTATAAGAAACTGCCAGACTGTCTTCCAAAGTGGCTGTACCATTCTACAGGCATACCTCGTTTTACTGTGCTTCACAGGTACTGCATTTTTTACATAATGAAGGTTTGTGGCAACTCGGCATCGAGCAAGTCTATCGGCACCATTTTTCCAACAGCATGTGCTCACTTCATGTCTCTTTGTCACATTTTGGTAATTCTCACAATATTTCAAACTTTTTCATTATTATTATATCTGTTATGGTGACATGTGATCAGTGATCTTTGATGTTACTATTGTAATTGTTTTGGGGCGCCATGAACCACATCCATATAAGACAAAGAACTTAATCAATAAATATTGTGTGTGTTCGATTGCTCCACCAACCGCCATTCCCCATCTCTCTCCCTCTCCTTGGGCCTCCCTATTCCCTGAGACATGACAATATTGAAATTAGGCCAATTAATAGCCCTACAATGGCCTCTAAGTGTTCAAATGAAAGGAAGAGTTGCACGTCTCTCACTTTAAATCAAAATCTAGAAACGATTAAGCCTAGTGAGGAAGACGTGGAAAGCTGAAACAGGCCAAAAGCTAGGCCTCTTGCGGCAGACAGCCAAGTTGTGAACGCAAAGGACAAGTTTTTGAAGGAAATTAAAAGTGCCACTCCAGTGAACACACGAATGATAAGAAAGTGAAACAGCTTTACTTCTCATATGGAGGAAGTTTTAATGGTCTGGATAGAAGATCAAACCAACCGGAACACTTCCTTAAACCAAAGCCTAATCCAGAGGAAGGCCCTAACTCTCTTCAATTCTATGAAGGCTGACAGAGATGAGGAAGCTGCGGAAGAAAGTCTGAAGCTAAGGAAGGTTGGTTCATGAGGTTTAAGGAAAGAAGCTATCTCCGTAAGTGCAAGGTGAAGCAGAAAGCGATGATGTAGAAGCTGCAGCAAGTTATCCAGAAGATCTAGCTAAGATAATTGATGAATGTGGCTACACTAAACAATAGATTTTCAATGTAGATGAAACAGCCTTATACTAGAAGAAGATGCCACCTAGGAATTTCATAGCTAGGGAGAAGTCAATGCCTGGCTTCAAAGCTTCAAAGGACACGCTGACTCTCTTGTTAGGGGCTAATGCAGCTGGTGGCTTTAAGTTGAAGCCAATGCTCATTTACCATTCCAAAGATCCTAGGGCCCTTAAGAATTATACTATATCTACTCTGCCTGTGCTCTATAAATGGAACAACAAAGCCTGGATGACAGCACATCTGTTTACGACATGGTTTACTGAAAATTTTAAGCCCATTGTTGAGACCTATTGCTCAGAAAAAAAGATTCCTTTCAAAATATTACTGCTCACTGACAATGCACCTGGTCACCCAAGAGCTCTGATGGAGATATACAAGGAGATGAATGTTGTTTTCATGCCTGCTAACACACATCCATTCTGCAGCCCTCGGAACAAGGAGTAATTTTGACTTTCAAATCTTATTATTTAAGAAATACATTTAGTAAGGCTATAGCTGCCATAGATAGTAATTCCTCTGATGGATCTGGGCTAAGTAAATTGAAAACCTGGAAAGGATTCACCATTCTAGATGCCATTAAGAACATTCGTGATTCACAGGAGGAGGTCAAAACATCAACAGGAGTTTGGAAGAAGTTGATTCCAACCCTCATGGATGACTTTGAGAGGTTCAAGACTTCAGTCGAGGAAGTAACTACAGATGGGGTGGGAATAGCAAGAGAACTAGAATTAGAAGTAGAGCCTGAAGATGCGACTAAATTGCTGCAACCTTATGAAAAAACTTAAACAAATGACGAGCTGCTTTTTATGGATGAACAAAGAAAGTAGCTTCTTGAGATGGAAACTACTCCTGGTGAAGATGCTGTGAACATTGTTGAAATGACAACAAAGGATTCAGAATACTACGTAAACTTATAGTTGATAAAGCAGTGGCAGGGTTTGAGAGAACTGACTCCAATTTTGAAAGAAGTACTACTGTGGGTAAAATGCTATCAAATGGCATCGCATGCTACAGAGAAATCATTTGTAAAAGGAAATAATCGATGTGGCAAACTTCATTGTTGTCTTATTTTAAGAAATTGCCAGAGCCACCCCAACCTTCAGCAACCACCATCCTAATCAGTCAGCAGCCATTAACATTGAGGCAAGACCCTCCACCAGCAAAAAGATTACGACTCGTTGAAGGCTCAGATGTTAGCATTTTTTATCAATAAAGTATTTTTTAATTATATACATTTTTTTTTTTAGACAATGCTATTGCACACTTAGCAGACTACAGGATAGTGTAAACATAACTTTTATACACACTGGGAAACCAAAAAATTTGTGTGACTCGCTTTATTGCGATATTTGCTTTACTGTGGTGGTCTGGAATCAAACTGGCAACGTCTCTCAGGTATGCTTATACATTCCCAATAGCAATGAATGAGATTTCCTGTTGTTCCACATTCTTGTCAGCATTTGGTGTTGTCAGTGTTTTTAATATTAGCCATTCTAACAGATGGTGGTACATAGGGCACCTAACAACAACAGATGTATGGAGTCTCTGGATGGTGCAAACAATTAACACATTCAGCTGCTAACCAAAAGGCTGGGGTTTGAGTCCACCCAGAGGTGTGTAAGAAGAAAGGCCTGGTGATTAACTTCTGGAAAATGAGCCACTGAAAATCTTATGGAGGACAGTTCTACTCTGACACACATGGGGTAACTATGAGCTGGAAATCAATCGACTCAAGGGCAACTGGCTAATAGATGTGTAGTGGTATCTCATTGTTTGGCTGGCTTTTTTTTTTTTTTTTTGAGTTATACCTTCCCTTGTGTGTACTAGGCACAAAAGACCAGTATTTCCTAAGCATCTGGCTGCTAACCAAAAGGTCGGCAGTTCAAAGCCACCAGCTGCTCCTTGGAACCCTATGGGGCAGTTCTACTCTGTCCTACAGAGTAGCTATGAGTCGGAATTGACTCAATGGCAACAGATTTTGTGGTTTTTATTCCCTATCTGTAGTTTAGGTACGGGGTAAAGGACCTAGCTTTACTCAAAGTAAGGTGGCATTTGTCCTTTGTTTATATGAAATAACCCTTGGAGTAACTGAGGTGTCTTGGTCTGGGATTTCAGGCCATATCAGGTAATATGTGTTGATGAGTAGGGGCTGGCCAGACCAGAAAAGACTCATCTGGGAGGCCAATGTCATCTAACCCCAGGAGGCATGACTGAACCTATCACATAGGACTGGCTGATAAACACTTGGAACCCTAAGGCTCAGAGAGCTCCCTGGTCTGTGAAGGGAGGGTGAGGTGCCCTTTCTGAGACACAGCAGCTGCACACCAGGAAACTTCCTTGCCTGTGCATCTGTTCCCTATGATGATTCTGATTTATATCCTTTTACTATAATAAAGTATAATATCTCCAGCAAGTTCTGTGAGTTGTTCTAGCAAATTAAGAAACTCAAGGATGGTGTCCTTTTAGTTTGTGAGCACTGACCTAACTCCAGGTAGCCAGGGACTAAGAGAGAGAGTGCCATGTGGGCAGCTGGTGTCAGAAATGATGGAGAAGTGGGAAAGCAGGGATACACTTGATCTCTGCCTTATGGAAATCAGCTTTACGCTGATTATCATCCATGAAAGTTATCATTTTAGTAGGCCTGCTCTTGAAAATTTTGTTGCTAATGCTACAGCAGTAATTTTTATCAGACTTGGGGATGATGTGGTCAGATCTTGGACTACCTTGGCTTTGGTTCTACAAAGACTCTTTAGACATACCTGCATTTTTTTTTTCCATATAAGTGAACACTTCAAAGACAATGTGAGTGAACTACTCTAAATATTTTAAATCCCAAAGATTCATCTTGTATGCCAATAGCATCACTAGTCACTCACTTATTTACCAACATTAATTTTTTTCCTCTACTCTCCTATTTGCCAGGTCATTTTTATTCTCACATTCTACGTATCTAGGGTTACCAGTTCTGGAAGGTGTTCTTGCTCTCTATTAGCATTTTCAGAACCCTCTAGCAACATTCTCTAGCAAAAACTGTATTTTCATGAGTCCCAAACCATTCAACTATACCACCTCCTGACCTCTCATTTCTTGCCATTCACTGATGACTTTGGCACATGGTAAACAGTCTTACTTTCCATGCAAAGCCTTTGCCATCATACTGGAAAACTCAACATTCATGTAGATGGCCAATCCAACACCCTGCTCTCTAAATCCTTTCTCATCTTGAATGACTTTCTGCACCATTCTGCCTCAACTACTATTTCCTCAGTTATACTCTAGACCTTGTCAACATGCATAATTACTTCTAAAATAAGTAATTCAATTTGCTTCCTGCTCTCAGACTACACTCTCCTATTCTTCCTGCTTATTTTTTCAACTACTCTCACCACTATCATTTTTCTACCTCACTGGGATCGTTAGTCAATTAATTTCTCTGCTTTCTTATCTCAGTTCATCAGCTTTCTACTTCCCACTCCTTACCCAGCTTAGATTTAATGCCTCATCGTTTCAATAACTCTTCTGCCAATATTCTAAACTATACTCCCGTTGGTCTTTTTGTCTCAGTCATCATGCAATCCTCCCACCCCTTATCCACTTTCTCTCTGCTTCTCAACAGGAGACAGGATTCGCACAATGTGTCAAGCATATTGTTCACAGTATAAAATTCATAATTACCAGTCTCTAGTGATTGACATTACCTATTAATGTCACCTTTTCCAGCTTAAACATCATTTCTTTAGGGAGGCCCTTTCCAAAAATCCCAGAGTGCATTAGTATCCCTTTCTCTATGTTCTTACTGTACCTGGTACTCTTCTTTTTGAAATGCTTATCAGACTTGTAATCACTTGTTTCAAGTCTGTCTTCTTTGCTAGATTATAGGGCCTGTTTGCCTTATTTAACCCTCTATCTCCATCTCTTAGCACATAGTGATGCTCAATAAATACTTGTTGAAGGTATGATGTGATTATCAACATTATCTTTCCTATCTGGCATCTACAGAATACAGATCCTTTTTTAAAGAGGAAATACATCTAAATTTCAGCACCTAATTAGAAATTTAACACCGAATCAACTATAATCCAGTGTTAGCAAACATTCACTTGGAATGTTTGACATTTTAGTTTTGGAAAGAAAAGTCTGAATGACTGAACATACTAAGTATGCAGTACTATTAGATTTTCTAAATAATCACTGTATTGAGGTATTCCCCATTCCCTTTGCTGTCAAGTTGATTCCGACTCATAGCAACCCTATAGGACAGTAGAACTGCCCTATGGGGTTTCCAAGGCTGTAAATCTTTACAGAAGCAAACTGCCACACCTTGGAGCGGCTGGTGGGTTCAAACCACCCACCTTTCAGTTAGCAGCCGAGCTACTTTAACTACTGTGCCACCATGGCTCCTTATTAAAAGGTATAGATACATACATTAGTTTATTTCTTTCTCTTTAAAAACATGACTAAAAATGTTAAAATTCATTATATTTTCCTGTATCTCTATAAAAAGACCCCTATGAGAACTACCTCCTTTGATTAAATGCCAGGAAAATACTGGCTTCTCCAGATAAAGATATATCTTCCATTCTTTTATCAGAGAATGAAAATATAATTTTAATATTGTTCCTGGAATCTACTTGATGGCAACTTGTTTTGTTTTTGGTTTGCTTATGCTTAAACTATTAGTTTCCTAATATTTTCCTGATCAGCTGTGAGTATGATATATGGTATTTGCTTAATAACTATGTTTAATATATGGTTTTAGTAGAAAATGGACAGGATTTGTAGTCATAAAGAGTCAAATTAAAATATTAATTCTGCTTTGTATTAATTCTGGATCTATTTCTTTTTTATAAAATGGGTTTTAAAAATATTTATTTCCCAGAGTTGTTGTGAGGTTTAAATGAGTCAGAGTGTAAAGCAATTAGGACTGTGACTGGCACAAAGTAGGTACTCAAAAAAGGTAAACATCATTATTTATATTAAAATATCTAATCTGTGTGATCCACCCAGGGTGCGTCGGCAGGTAGTCCTCATGATTTGCTTCCAAAAGGTCACAGCCTTGAAAACCCTATGGAGCAGTTCTACCCTGCATATGTGGAGTCACCCTGAGATAGAATCTACTCTATGGCAACTAAGAAGAACAATCACAACTATCTGTATGATACTTTCATTTTATGTGAAATACGTGAAAACTAAAGTTATCATGTAAAATGGCTAGATAAGAAGAAAATGAAATTTTTAGTGAGAGAAATAGTTTAAATTATAGGTTTTTATAGACAAATAATGCTAAAGTACCTAAGATTTTTTAAGTGAGAGTCTTTGCATTTAGTTTCCCATCTACTAACGTGGCTTATGTCCATTCAAGACAAGTCTGAGTACCTTTTAAGTGCCAGGCACTGTTACGCCCTGGTGATACAGTGATGAATTAAAAAAAAAAAAAAGAAGTCCTTTGTCTCACAGTCTAATCAAAGAAGACTTTGAAAATAAAATTCTAAACCAACTGTATATTTTCTTAATATTTATTCATTCCTTTGGAAAAATAAAACAGTTCCTTTCTGATTTTTCCCCCCAATCCTATTTCTAACTTATGGGACAACTGTTTTCTACTGGAAGGAAAATTTATGGGCTTCTAGTCCATTCCCTCAGCAGAAGAAAGTAGCTTCATGAGGAGTCAGCCAGCTACTAAGCGCAATGGCACTCTACAGAGAGTTAATTTTCAGAAAATTTAAAGCCATGATATCTTTTTCTCTCCACACGCTAACCAACGTGCATAACAGATAAAAGCAGAAGCTGCCACTTTTTTGGAAAGGGAATGGAAGGATCAGGCATGTCTCTTATTGGCTTACAACCATTCAATTTAACAAACGTTTTAAAGAGAAATAATGGAATGTATTATAACCACATTTACCCACCTATTTAGAAATTTTAAACCATATTTTTTTCTGTGATTACCTTGACAGAAATTTTGACAATAATAGTGGGGCAACAGCAGAATAATAATATGGGACAAGAATCAGGCCCTGTTCCTTGTCTTCCCTCTTTTAAACTAATAAAAGTCTTATTTTCTTTAAAATAAGACATTTTCTTTAAAGCTTTAGCTACTAGACAGAATAAATTATAATGTTCAGGGAGGTAAATTATTTCTATAAGGTTAACGTGCACATTGTATAATTCTTTAAGGTGTACACTGCCATAATTACACATGAATTTTAAAAGTTGTATCTTTTATCTATAACATTTATTCTTACCAGCAGCCCTCTCATTTTGACCCAGAATATTATTATGCCCTATTTTCCGTAAGGGAATGGATTCTTCTCCAGTAGTTTTAAAGGTCACATCATGATGGCTTTCTTCATAAACAGGGCATCTTTGGGTGCAATATAATGTCCCATCTTGCTGAGCAACCATTTGAGTGCCATTTGAGTGATTTATTTTCGCGAATGTTTGGCACGCAGACTTACAATAAGAAGGTAGAGAGGGTATCACAGTGACTAAGTCAGAAGAAGCATCTGAGAGTGGAGGACTACTTTCTTGAGTTCCCTGACTGAAATGATATTCCATTGGAAGTACATATTTTGAAACATTAAAACAGTTGTGTGTAATGTTTTCAGAATTTTCAGGCATTACTGATTGACGAGACACTTTTATATTTTTACCACTCCTAATATTTGATGTAGATTTAGGAGGAGGATGAGGTACAGTTAGTTTACCCTGAGTTTGTATGAATGTTTTGGCTTTGCTTGCAGAATGTGGTTTAATGATAGTGCCTTTTCTGTTCGTATATATAAAGCCTGATGGGGCTTTAGCAGATTTTGTTCTTCTAATTACATTTGTGCCATCGCTTTGTGGATTAGCTTTCTGAGTTATAGAATCACCACTATGTGCAAGGGATTTACTCTCCTCTTTTTTTGAGGCTAGCCAGGCTTGTTTAGCAAAGTTATAACCTGAAGGCACAAAAAAACAGTTCAAAGGCACATGGTCTCTTTCATATCCTCCTACAGCAACATTTTCAGAGACAGAATCATCCTTAGGCTTTTTTCTGTCAGCAGAATTTACAGCAGAAGCAGGAACACTAATTATGTTGCTGGCAGCACCACTTTTAGTTAGGGTGTGAAATTGTTGAGACCATTGCTGAGCTATTCCTGTTCTATTTTTCAGTGAATAACTCTCTTCAGCATTGTTTTCTGTATTGCCAGTTTCATCAAGCCACCTGAGTTTTTTAATAGTTTTTGGAACTTCTGCACCTCTCCCTTTTTCTTTTGTTAATTCAATACTATCTCTGATAGCTGCTGCTTTTTTATTTCCAAACTTACAGTCTTGATTCATAATCAGTGCTTTAAAATAATGATGGTCATATTTAGATTCTTTCTTTAAAATACTTTTAATAAACCTCACACCATTTCTCTCATGAATGTTGTACTTCATTTTCTTGTGATGACCAACTACGTCATAATTAGAAATTACATTAGACGATGTTTCAGCTATTTTCTGTGTTTTATCTTTTGAATCAGGGTTGTGAGGCATATCAGCTTGAAGATCATCTGAAAATAGAGGCAATTCTTTCTTATTATCGTGAAAATATTGCATCTTTTCATCTTTAACATCTTTCAATTGATCTAACTTATCAGAACACTGCACTGGGTCAATTTCTTTTACGTGTATACCGTCCATTGGTGAAGGTCTAGCTGACTGTACATTAGGTGCCAAAACTAAAGGTGCTGCCACTGATGCAAATGAAGTATGAATTGAAGTAGCTGCATTTTGTTGAGTTAATTCAGAATATTTCTCTTGGTCTAAAAATGTAGCAACTTCTCGGGTTAGAGAATCTGGAGTGGTCCAGGCTTTACTGAATTTAAAGGTTGGGCTTTCAGTAACAAATGGTCTCTCCATTTTGAACGCCTCAGAAGAGGAATCAGTTGTTCCAATAGTGCTAGTTGCAGAAGTCTTTTCGTTTTTCTTATTTTGTACAAATATGCATGGACTATGTGCAAAGGCTACTGAATTATTAGCAGTATTTGTAGTTCTTTCCACAGTTCTACTCAGAATAGGTGAATTTTGTTCTCTACTATTAAGACGTTCACACGAAGGCAGAACATTAGGTTTACTTAAAATATCTGAGAATGGTGCGACAGTCTGAGTATCTGGATCATCTAAATTTATAAGCCAATTATTTATGTGTTGAGTTTTAGAGAATGATAGGTTATCTTCATCAAAGAAGTTTAGATTAGCTGACTGCAGATTTGCTGATTTGAGGTGAATGGAATTCTGCTGGATTGATGTGGAATGGTCCTTATTAAGTGTTAAATATATTTCTTCATGCTCCCCAGCTTCAAGACTGTCTATACTTGAAAGAGTTTCAGAATTGGTTATCCGATTAACTTCATCACAAAATTTCTGGAAAAAAAAAAAAAAGAATACTGTTTTATAGCTTAGATATTTTTAAATGCCAAAATTAATGGTTCAACATACCATGTCACTGAGCCCAATTCTCCCTGGTATATAAAACACAGTAATATGACTATAAACTTGTAGAGTCTTTTCACTTAGGACAACAAGCATGTAAATAATCTATATCCCCAGAGCAGTGCTCAGGATGAAAAACGGGAAGTTAGCAGACTTAAATGTGTCTGCGGTAATTTCAACTCCTACAGTACCCAATTATTCTAACCACAGCTATAGTTTAGAAAATAACTTTATTATTGCTATTCCATTTACAGTATGGAATTTTTTGAAAGTCTCTTAAGAGTAAGTCAAATTCTGAAAATAGTTATTTACAAATTGTATTTTTTTTCCTGAAACCTTCACTGGTCTTGATTTAGGGCTCCTAAAATCTCTGTAACCCTAATGTGAGCTTCCTCTGGATTGGGAATACATCTTTTTATAAAAGTTAAACTCACTCTCTATAGTAGAGGGTCTCAACTGTGACTGTATATTAGAATCACCTACGGAACTTTGTAAAAATATAAGTGCTTGGATCCCACTGACTTAATTCTTCTTAGGTGGGATCCGGGTGTTGGTATTATTACTATTTCTCAATTCCCCAGGTGATTCTAGCGTGGCTTTAAGGGTTTATAACTAGATTTAGGGTTGATTACTATTGATTTTAATGTCTGCTTTTTGGAGATTTAGCAGAGTAATAACTTCCACAAATTCTATAGGCATTCTCATTACTATTTCACTGAAATTTCCATGGAACTTATCAGTCTTTAATGAAACTTCATGATCACTTCAAAATATAATACTTTAAAATACTTCACTTTTCTCACACATACCTAGAATGTATTACTCTGTAAGACATATATAAAAATAAATTTCAAGAAGATTTAAATTATAAGTCTAGTCAGAAAGTTGAATGGACTCGAAGAAAGTTAGTGGCTCTTAAGATTTATCACAAATTTTAGAAAATTTAAATATTCTAGTATTAAACAAAAATATTTTCCTAGCCCAGAAAGTGAACCAAGAAGGTAAGAAAATAAGTTACTGAATAAAAATAGTTTGCACAGCTAATGCTTATTGACATATTACTATGAAATAAGTTCTGAAAATGACTCATGAGAGTTTGATAATACTAGCATTTATTCCCTGCTTATCACATCCTTTGTCACTGTGCTCTCTTCTTAAAGTGATGGTCACTCAACCCAATCAAGACAACAAAATGAAGCTCAGCTACTTCAATGCTTGTTCTTGGAACTGAGATGTTTTCATCAATAACATTAAATAAACCAGGCCTGAGATGTAGCAATTTTGGTTAAAAGGTCCTTCTAGATATAAGTTTACCAACAATCATGAGGATGGTGCAGGACCAGGCAACGTTTTGTTCTGTTATACATAAGGTCGCCATAAGTCAGAGCTGACTCAATGGCAACTAACAACAGATGTAAGTAATGATTGGTATCCATGGCTCTAAAATTTTTGTTTGCATAGGCTCTGTAATGGCCTCATCTCCCAAAGTACCCCAAAAAGAGCTCAGCTACTTCTAATTTCACTATACTATTTTTTTCAGAATTTTTCCCACTGGTAAATATGAAATATTACATGATCTGCTTCAAGTTTTACTCTAAGCTACTGATATAAACTGTACTAAACTTAACATCCTTTGTTTTGTCATTTTTTAGTTTTTAAATAAACTTTACTGAGATGTATTTTATACACAATAAAATGCACCCATTTTAAGTACATAGTTCATCGAGTTTTCACAAATTATTCGCTCATAACCACTATTAAAAACATACACACACACAAACACACACACACACACACAACCTGTTGCTGCTTAGTCGATTCTGACTCATAGCGACCTGATAGGATGGAGTAGAACTGCCCCACAGGGTTTCCAAGGAGCAGCTAGTGGATTTGAAGCGCTGTCCTTTTGGTTAGCAGCCAAGCTCTTAACCACTGTATCACCAGGGCTTCCATAATTACTATATAAAACAATACATAGAAGCTTTCCATCTGCCAAAAGTTCTTTTATGCCTCTTTGTAGTCAATCTCTACCCACCACTAAAAACCACTAACCTGCTGTCACTACAGATTAGTTTTGATGGTTCATAATCTTAGAGATAAACTGCTCAATATTTTACTATTAGGTATGATGTTAGCTACAGGCTTTTTGCAGCTGAACTTCAATTCTTAGTTGGCTGAGCATTTTAAAACATGAATGTATACTGAGTATTGGTAATGCTTTTCCTGCATCTACTGAGATAATCGTGATTTTTCTCTTTTGTTCTGTTAATATGGTTAATTATATTGATTATATTTCAAATGTTAAACCAACCCTGCATTCCTGAGATAAATCCCATGTGGTCATGATGTATTAACCTTTTTATATATCACTGGATTTCATTTGCTAATACTTTGTTAAGGATTTTTCCGTTTTATTGTGTGAAGGATATTGGTTTGTATGTAATTTTCTTTACTGAGCAATTCTTTGTTGTTGATATCAGGGTAATGCTGGTCTCATAAAATGAGCTGGAAGTATTTTCTTCTCCTCTGTTTTTTGAAAAAGTTTGTGTAAGATTGGTATTATTTCTTTCTAAATGTTTGATAGAATTCTACAGTGATGCCATCTTGTCCTAAGATTTTTCTTTGTAAAAAGGTTTTAAATGACAAATTCAATTTATTTAATACCTATGGGCTATTCAGAATTTTTATTTCTTCTACAGTGAAATTTCGTAGTTTGCATCTTTCAAGGAATTTGTCCACTTCAGTTAAGTTGTCCAATTTACTGCCATAGTTTTTTTCATAATATTCTCTTATTATCCTTCTAATAGTTGTAGGAACAACAGTGTTATTCTCTTTTCTATTCCTTATATTGGTAGTGTGTCTTTTTTATTATTGGCCTAGCTAGATGTTTATCAATTAATCATTTTCAAAGAACTAGCTTTTGATTTTATTGATTTTTTTCCCAACTGTTTGTCCTTTATTCCATTTCATGATGTTTTGTACTCGTGATTTTTTATTAGTTCCTTCCTTCTACTTGTGTTTAACTGGCTCATTTCTAATTTCTTAATGGGGAGCCTTAGATTATTAATATTTAATTTTTTTCTTTTCAAATAAACATACTTCCCACAAATGTTGATAGTTTATATTTTCTTTATAATTTAAGATATTTTTCAAATTCCCTTGTCATTTCCTTTTTGATCCATGGCTTTGTAAGTGTGTTGTTTTTTAATTTCCAAATATTTGGTGATTTTTTAAGGTATTGTTCTGTTAATAATTTCTAATGTAACTCTGTTGCCATCAGAGGACATACTCTGATTTCAATGATTTTAAATTTATTGATTCTTATTTTATGCTCTAGCATATGATTTTTCTTGGTGAATGTTCTTTGTGAATTTAAAAAGAATGAGTATTCTGTAGTTTTGAGGAACTGTTCCACAAATTTCAATTTGGTCTAGTTGGATAATTTTCAATTTTGTAGAGTTGTATAAATCTTGTTTATCCTTATTTAATACATCAACTAACTGACAGAATAGTGTGAAATTTCCAACCATCATTGTAGATTTGTCTATTTCTCCTTTCAGTGCTGTTAGTTTTTGCTTCATGTATTTTGAAGCTCTGTTAACAGGTTCATATATATTTAAAATTTTTATATCTTCTTGATCCTTTTATCATTAAGAAAGGCCAATCTTTATGTGAATGTAATGTGCTGTTTTTCCCTCTGGCTTAATTTGAATTTGATGAATATTGGTATTTTATATGTGTGTGTGTGTATGTGTGTATGTGTGCACTTGCTTGGAGTTTGTTGAGCTTCTTAAATCTGTGGATTTACAGTTTTCATCAAATGTGAAACATTTTCATATTCTCTGAATATTTCCTCTCTCCCTTTGTGATCTTTTAATTAAATATATGTTAGACTATTTGATATTGTCTCGCTCGTCACTAAGGCTCCGTTCACTTTTTTTTTCCAGTCTTTTTTCTCCCAATGCTTCAGTACGGTAATTTCTATTGCTATGTCTTCAAGTCCACTGATCTTTTCTTTTTCAATGACTGTACTATTAAGCCTATTCAGTAAAATTTCATTTCTGATATTAAATTTTCCAGATCTGGAAGGTCCCTTTGGTTCTTTTTTATATTTTTCCTCATTATGTTTATTTTTCCTTTAATTTGTTGAAAATATTTATAAAAACGGTTTTAAATTCTTTGTCTGTTAATTCCATCATCTCTGTCATTCCTGTGTCTGATTCTATTGACTAATATTTCTCCTGATTATAGGTCATATTTTCTTGCTTCTTTACATGTCTACTAAGTTTTGATTGGATGTTGGACATTGTGAACATTTTGTTTTTTGAGTGTCTGAGTTTTGTGGTTTCCTTTAAGAGAGTGCTTTTTTTTTTTTTTTGATAGACAATTGGATTATTTGTGAATTCTTTTGTTCAGAAAGTACCTCCAGGTAGAAAGCCTAAGTGATCACAGAACTCATCTCCCTAGTTTCTCTTTCTTCAAGGTCACACCCTGTACTGCTTGTTGTCTAATGTATAGTTATTTCATTTATTGTTGTTTATGGTAGGAAGGCACTTCATCACTGTCAGCAGAAGTCTCTTGCTTTGCTTTCTTAGCCTTGCCACTACTGCTTAGGTTGTATGAATCAGGCCAAGGTTATGAATTTAATCTTGATATTGGCCTATTAAGACTCTCATAAATGTGTGATTATTCATGAAAAATAAATGCATGAGCATGTAGCTGAATCAGCTGGAATCCATATTCATTTTTGGGAAAATAACAAAGTAAATGTCCTAGTAGGGACAGACTGGAAACACTATCTCTAGCTAATTGTGCCATATCTCCATAAAGAATCTAATATTAACATGTATTATAATATCCAGGCTGTTCTTATAATCCAGTTTTGAACAAAGATGTTTATATTATATTGTATTTTCAGATAGATTTCATCTTTTTTAGAAAATGACATTCATAAAGCCTATTTTTCTGAAGAGAGATAGAAAAAGAAAAATAGAGGAGAGGCAAAAATGGATAAAAGGTAAGGAAAAATAAATTATTTTTCCAGTATCTGTGATGAATTTGTGCTGATTCATCCACATTCTCTTTCCTAGTCTCAGTTAATAACACATTTCCTTAGTGGAGAATACTACAAAAATGAGACAGAATTATTACAAAAAATTAAACTATTAGTAACACATTTATCATTTCATACTTGCAAACTGCTTAAATGCTGCTCTTCTAGGAGTTTCTGAGTTTCCTCCAGTTTAAGCTGGAATGCATCTTTGTTAGTGGCCAAGTTTGCCCTGCTGTTTTCCTTCATTTCTTTATTGCAACTGACTTTGGATAAGAGATGTATCTGATGCTTGTGATCATTGTTTGACAATGCTGAAGGCAAGGCAGAATCTATAGCTCTGTGAACCAGAAATAAAATATATTTAGTACATTTAAATAACAGTGACTTCTTTATATAAGTATATAAATGGCACATATGTGTTATATGTGTCAGTGTGTGTCTGTGCCCAGATAATCACATATAAGGATATTGGAGAAATGTATAAACATTTTAGAATGGAAATTTAATGCAGTCAATAGTAGAAAAAAATGGTTGTGGGACTATAGTGACAATAAAGAACTCCATCTTCATGTAGGAATGCCCAATTATTCATGGTTTTGATTATTAAATCCTATTTACCTATCATTTGGGATGGGGTAGAAGTTATTCCAATAGGTGTATGGAGTCAGTCTTCCGTCTTTTAAGAGCATTCCTATCTGGATAATAATACGCTGTATTACTCTTAATTCTGAGTGGATGTCATGGCTGTCAAGTATTTCTATAACCCTAAGTTGGTTAAAGTTTCAAGCAAATGGAAAATATGAAAATTGCTTATAAGGGTAGGCAGGATTTTCCATTCTACTTAACTAGGTTTGGAAACTTTGATCTTACTCCATGCAGGAGAGCGTACATATTTGTTGTCAGCTGTTTCAGGAATATAATCATGGTTTTATGTTATTGAACAGATACCTTTAATATAGAGTCTACTTTTAATGTGTCAAAGTGTCTTCCCAAAATGTATCAGTGCATGACATCATTATCTGTTAGAATTTTGTATCTTCTGGAAACATATGATATAACAAATTTCAGCACATGTGTAGGCTTCAAAGCAAAAAGCGAAGAACAAAGGAAGACTTTTTGGCGGGGTGGGATGGGGATGAGGTATATCATATAGCTAACTGCCTCCTGCAACAGGCCCATTATTGTAAGTCCCAAGGAACTTTATTCCCAATTCAATGAAGATGAACATCTTTTGAAGGTGACACATGGCCACATGTGACATGTACCTATCTCCAATACCCATATATATCTTTATATGGACAGACTAGAATAGTTAAGGTCAATAATTACTAGATTCCTGACTATCACTTTGTGACCACAAGGAGATTATGGAAAGCAAGAAGGTATTTAACACAAGCTCCTGAACATTGAGAGTATGTTTCTATTTCTTCCTTTACTACTTTACTACTCTTACATATTACTCAATCACCCTTCCCAAACAAAATATTGCTAAATCTACAAAATATCTAATAAACTCGATTTATTTACCTTTAAAGTTGTCGTCTCTCAACTTTTTCTTCTCTATTCCTTTCTTCTCTACTCCACTTTCTTCTCTTCTCTTCTCTACTTTCTTCCCCCAGTGAGGAGGATTGAAGGGATGGATAGGAATAAAAGAAGATGGGGAGGTAGAAATAGAAGGAGAGTGAAGCATGGGGGGAAAGGAAGAAGAAATCATAAAGGAAGAAGAAACAGGAGAAATTGGAGAGGGAAAATCTAAGTAAGTTGGAGGCAAACACAGAGAAGGAGAATGCACAGGAGAGGAAAGAAGAGGGATAGACGAAGGAGGTAAGGATGGAGAGGTAGAAGAGGAAGATGAGGGAGAGGAAAGAATGGATGATGAAGAAAACAGTATAGATGGTGAAGAAGAAGATGTGGAAGTGGAAGGAGAGGACACAGAAGAGGATGGAGAATGACAGTGAGGTGAGTGGGAAAGGACTGAAGCAGGCGGATGGTCTACAAGGGCCTGGGGTAGATTTGACAGTGTTGTGGCTTGTGGAATAGATTGCTGGACTGACTGGAAGGGATCCAAGCTAGCAGAAGGATGTTCATGCCACGGAGTGATATAAGAAAGAGTAGGGACTGGTTGATGAGGGGGATGACTGGATAAACAGGAAGGTTTCAAAACAGGGAGAACCTCCAAAGGGATTGGGGAAAGAACCAGCTGAGCTGGAAGGGAATGACGAACAAGGGCAGGCATTAGAGTGGCTGGGGTAGAACGCTGGGCTGAAAGGAAATGTTTGGGTCTGAAAGTTTTGTAAAATAGCTCGTTCTGTGAGTCAAGATCAGGAATGACTGGAGAACTCTGGGGTGGGGGAGGTAGGTGGTCAGGTGGGCCAGAAGGAATTGGGGCTGGTAGACGAGGAAAACTGCTAGAAAAGCTGGAAGTTACTGGGGCTGGAGGATGAGGAAGGTACTTGATTGGATAGGACAGTAATGGGGCTGGTAAAAAGGTCTTTGGAAGAGTAGAGGGGACAGATGGATGGATAGGCAGGGTATGTTGCTGACAGGTGGGAGAAACAGTTGGGTAGCTAGGAAGAATTTGGGAATGGTGGGATAGCAATGGAGCTCGTGAAGGAGAAAGCTGATCAGGTAAGTAGGGATCAGGTGTGGAGACAGCTGGACAGGCAGGAATGGATCTGCACAGGTGGAAAAGCATTTGGACAGGCAGGTAGAGAGAGAGCCTTATTAAGATGTTTGTTTGTTTTTTGGCTTATTGGGCTGCCTTTAGACTTTTCATTCACGTTATTTTCTGTCCTTAGGATCCACGCATGATCCTCCTCTGATCAACCAGTGTCCTCTCACATGGGCTGAGAAATGTACATAGCTTATTCAAGTTCTCCTTTTCTCATTCATTACACTTTGAATATTTTCATCTCTCAGAAAGTTTGTTAGTCATAAAGATACATGAATATGGGCTGGAAAATGTGGCTTAAAGCACTTATACAAAGGGCAAATAGAGGTCAAACAGACCACTGCTAAGCTCTAGCCAGATTTCTCAGGGTAGCATGTGGCTCAGGATCAGCTGTCGGACCAAAACTACATGGATATTGGAGATAGATATCTAACAACATCATTTTAGAGTTTAAGAATTTAATATGGGAGAGACTATAGCCTCTTCCATCCTGCAGCTACCAGAAGGGTCAAGTGTATCACCTTTGTGATCGGGGTTTGGTTGTGATAGAAGGCTAATTATTTCTTATGATTTTACTTTTAGTCCCTTATTAATATTCTTATAATCTCACTATTTCCTGAGGCAGTTTCTATTCTCATAAGGACATATTCTCTGATTTTTCTTGAGACTTAAGCATTGAGTGGCCTCCACGTTTTTATTCAGTATTCCCTCCTTTAGATTACTGTATTACCACCATCTTGAATTATTTTTATCTACCACTAATATTTTCTACATTAGAGTAATCTTTTGTGAGTAGTTATATACCTCCATTTTCCTGGAAACTTGCTGTTTCTTGGCATTACTTTATTTCTTAATATGTCTTAGGTTTTTATTCCATTGCAAATGTATTTTTAATGTGATAATAGCTTATCATTATTTCTAGCTTAATTATATTTGCAAAAAATAATACACATAAATTGTTCCATCAATCTAACACCTGATACTTAATATTCCTATAGCTCATATTTGTTTAGCATTTTATAGTTTACAAAACACTTTCACATACATTATGTGATACTGTTAGTTATCTGTGGAGAGTAGTTCAGCTTTTTAAATAAGTAAACCAGTGTTCTCTCTACAAACTGTATAAATGTTATTTTCCCAATATATAAAACTTATATATGTATATATAAATATATACATGTATATATATATATAAAGTCATAGTCATAATAGCATATTACAACAATAACATGAGAACTGTGTTCTAATACAGAATTAAGACCATTTCTTATCAAACAAAAATGATATATCTTATCTAACAATCCTAGCATAGATTTTCTATAACTATATGTGTTGTTTGCTATTAGGAAATCAAAGTTGTTCTGACATTGTCTCCCCTGAGACTTTGTGACTGTACATTGCTGAATATGAAAAGTGATGTTTTCACTTATAGAACAGAAGCATTTTATTGTTGAAAATATCTGATAACACAAAGAATAACAACTGATAACAGAAAAAGAAAGCTGAGTGTGAAGAAAACCTGTATACAAAAATGTACATTACTGTCATACTAAAATGGTTTGGATTTTTTTTTTTTAATTGGCCTAAATTTCTCCTGGACCTGAAGATTCCCTCTAATTGTCTGTCCTCTTCCCTTTTATTCCAGTCTTTTCCACAGAGTACTCTGAAATTACATTGCCTTCACTGCTCCAGCTTCTATTTGTTCCTTAGCCCACTATTACCTGGCTTCCACATCTACCACTTTAGTACACTGCTTTTGCTAACGATTAACTGACTTAAAAATTGCAAAATTAGATACTTCTTGACCATCCTTTCCTGATTTATTTCCCTTGATTTCCACATCATCCACCTTGCTATCCTACCATTCCCAAATTCTTCCAAGCTACCTAACTGCTTCTTCCACCTGCCATCACCATACCCTGCCTATTTGTCCATCTGTCTCCTCTACTCTTCCAAAGATGTAGTGATTTTCCTACTCCTCTGGTTGTTCCTTCTTAGGCTCTTTCATGAGCTCCTTTTTGTTTGTCCTTTATATGCCAGAATTTTTTTTTTAATTTTATTTTGCTTTAGGTGAAAGTTTACAGCTCAAGTTAGTTTCTCACTCAAAAAACTTATACATATATTGTTTTGTGACATCAGTTACAATCTGTATAATGTGACAGCACTGTCCCCCTTCCTATCCTAGATTCCCTGTGTTCATTTGTCCTATTTTCCTGTCCCTTCTGCCTTCTCATCTTGCTTTTGGGCAGGAGCTGCCCATTTGGTCATGTATATTTGATTGAACTAAGAAGTATGTTACTCACATGTGTCATTGTTTGTTTTACAGGCCTGTCTAATCTTTGTCTGGAAAGTGGGATTAGGGAGTGGCTTTAGTTCTAAGTTAGCAGGGTGTCTGGGGGCCGTAGTCTTGGGAGTTCCTTCAGTCTCTGTCAGACCAGTAGGTCTGGTCTTTTTTTGTGAATTTGAATTTTGTTCTACAATTTTCTCCCACTTTGTCCAGGACTCTCTATTGTGATCCTTGTCAGAGTGATTGGTGGTAGTAGTTGGGTACCATCTAGTTCTCCTGGGCTCAGGCTGGTGGAGGCTGTGGTTCATGTGGAGTATATGCCAAGATTTTTGAGAGTTCATTATACGGCTTTTTTCTTTTCCTACTCTACCCATACACTCTGTAATCATTTATATTTTCTGAATTATCTTATCTATATCTGCATGTGAGTAAAGGGTGTACAAAATCTGTTCTCCTTTATGGACAAATTTGACTTTGGGTTAACTTTCTAGATCTGTTCTAGATTATTAGTAGGATTTTAGATGTGTTACAGGCACACTGATAATGGTAAAAATGATGCTTGATTGTTAAACTGCATCTGTACTGAGAGGACTGTGAATAAACTACAGATAGATGGCAGGAAGCCCTAGCTTTGGACTTCTCTGAGTGTGTGATTCTTGTAACTGGGCATGTCTCTTGCATGGACCTGGAAGCTATTCATATGAAACCATTACAAGAGATTTGTTCCTGTCTGAAACCTGGGGCTTCTAATCCAAGATGGCTATACACCCGCCCACTGTGATCTGGTTTACTTACACCTGAGTTGTCACTTGCAGATTGTTGGGTGGAGGGGAGGGATAGCAAAGATGACTAGCTCTTGAACTGTTCCGTGGCCTACCATGAGGATTTCTCCTATTGAAGAATGTTGCCTTACTGGCATGTGGTGTTTTCTGTTCTGTATCCTTCTACTGTGTAGTACGAGCTTAGTCTTACTGACTCTCCTTTGTAGATGACTTTTTGTTTATCTCTAGCTGCTCTTAAAATTCTCTTTTTATCTTTGGTTTTGGAAAATTTGATTATGCTATGTCTTGGTGACTTTCTTTTGGGATCTACCTTATGTGGGGTTCGATGAGCATCTTGGATAGATATCTTCTCATCTTTCACGATATCAGGGAAGTTTTCTGCCAACAAATCAATTCTCTCTGTCCTGTATCCTTTTAAATGAAACCAAACATGGCTTATTGTAGTCAGGGGGGTTTGACTGGTGAGTTGAACCTGAGACCACCACTGGTGGTCACTGTGCCATGGCTTTAACCTCATCCATTCACTGGTGACAGTCATATCTATATTTATGACCCAGAATTCTCACCACAAGAAATTTGCCTCTGAATATCCCAAGTGTCTCAAACTCACGACTTATCATCTCACTTCAACTACTTACTCCACTAACCTACCCCAGCCCCATTTTGACATAATGGTTTCAACCATTCATTCATTGGTCAAACCCAATCTTTGAAGTCATCCTTGACTCCTCCTCCTAATCAACTTCAGTTACCAAATCATGCTGATTCTACCTCCTTAGCAGATCTCACAAACTCATCATTTTCATTAAGTACTATGGTACCACCTTACCTGGTTTTCCCACCTTCAGTCTTACCCTGCTCTTTCTAATTCTGGTAACATTTCTTTCTTTCTTTTTGTTGCTGTTTGTTGTTGAGTTGACTTCGACTCACAGCAACCCCATGTGGATCAGAGTAGAACTGTCCTCCATAGGGGTTTTCAAGACTGTGACCTTTTAGAAGCAGATTGCCAGGCCTGTCTTTTGAGGGAACTTTGAGTGGGTTTGAACTGTCAACCTTTCTGCTAGTAGTTGAGGGTTTAATCATTTGTGCCAGAGGCTTTTTTTTTTTTTTTTAAATTGCTGTATATATAACACAAGGAGCCCTGGTGGCGCAGTGGTTAGGAGCTTGGCTGCTAACCAAAAGGTCAGCAGTCTGAATCCACCAGCCGTTCCTTGGAAACCCTATGGGGCAGTTCTACTCTGTCCTATAGGGTCACTGTGCCGGAATCAACTTGACAGCAATGGGTTTGGTTTGGTTTTGGTTATATAACACAACATGTGCCAATTCAACATTTTCCTTGTATACAGTCAGTGACACCAATTACATCAAACACACTGTATAACCATCACCAATATTTGTTGCCAAAATTTCCGCCATATTATGGCAATGGTATTTCTAAAATATTCCAATCTTTCAGTAATTGTTTTCAAGATAAACTACTTAACAGCGGTCTTCATAATTTAACCCCCAGTTTCCTTTCCAACCTATCTGCCCACAACTTTGTTGTCTTCACTGTACATTCAAGCCAAATTGAACTACTTGCAGCTCCCTTAACATACCATGCCCTCATGGCTTTCTACACATTACTTATTCCTTCCATCTGGAATTGCTTCTTAATATTCGTCTCTAATGAATATCTCCCTCATCTGTTAAGCTTCAGGTCAAGTTTATACCCTCTGAGAAGCATTCACTTATGTCAGTGGCATTTCTCCACTCAACATATTTACTGAGTACCTCCAACATGCATAGCACTGAGCTAAGCACTATAAGGAATCCCTGTATATAGAAGATCTACCTATCTCTATGTATCTATCTTATCTATATCTGTATACATAAGACTGTTCTGTAGAATACTATAATCTAGCTGGAGAGACAAAAGTACACATAAAAATTAAGCAGCAATATACATAATCATCACTTTCAAATCTATTTCTATAACCTTGACCTTTTGCCTCATCTTTGGTCAAATTGTTTTTATACATTTCTGCTTGGATGTTTATCACTTCAACTTGGAATGCTCAAATAAAAGTTAGCAATATCTAGCCAAACCTGTACCCTTTCATTATGCTCCTTTTTATTTTTTTTAAGTCATCACAGTTCCCTTAATCATCAAGACTCAACTGTCACCTTTTGATTTTTTGCTTTTTTCATTTTCTTCATCTATTCTTTCCATGAAATATCTTTTCTTCCTATCTTTATTTTCTACTTCACTACCACCTGCCTAACATAAGTCCTTTTTAACTCATGGCAGGACACTGTCTCATTTTCCTGCTATTGTTCTTTCCACATTTCATTTCTTATACTTCTATTTGATCAACATTATTACACCTTATTTCTTCATGCCACTTCTCTGCATTGTGAAAAGACATTATCATTTATTTTTAATTCTTGCTCATCCTAATCTAGTTACTCAAAAATCTTGTCTTTTCTTTATTAGGTCTATCCTTGCCTCACTATACAAAGTAGTACTGTTCTAGTTTATGAAGTAGTAATCTATCGCTTGGATTATCCCCAAATTTCCTCTTTGATCTCCTTGCCTCCAAGTTCTCTTCATCCATCCCATTCTCCAACATTCGTACTAGTCATCTTTCTAAAATAATAAAGAGGACTGTATCACTCCCTGCTTAAAAACCTCCCTTAGCTCTTCACTAATTACATAATAAAGTTTAAACTCTAACTACTCACACAAGTCTATCACATCAGATCTCAATCTACATGTTTAGATCATCTTCTGTCCTTCCAGCAACACATCTTATAGTCCTGCCACTCTAAATAGCAAGTTCTCTCTCCTTACAGGCCTGCACATTTCACAACTCTATAACCCTATGCATGCCTGAAACCCAACCATGCTTCTTTATTCGGCAGTTCTTTAAGACTTTCTCCTATCTTCGTTTTGTGAAACTTTTTCAAAAATCCCCCAAGAACTTTTATCTCCAAATTTTGTACTTCTTTATCACTTTGCTAATATTTTGTAATAGCTCCCATTACATGTTATTATAATGTAATGGGCGAACACTTCTTGGGCAGAAAATCATATTTCATTCATATGTATAACCCAGCTAATCAACGTCTAGGACAGAATAGGGACTTAAGGCACTTCACGTTTTTACCATACTCTTCTCTAGATAGAGTCCCTTGGTGGTACAAATGGTTAAGTGATGGGCTAATAACCCAAAGGTTTGCAGTTTGAACCCACTCAGAAGTATGTCAGAAGAAAGGCTTGGTGATCTGCTTCTAAAGGTCACAGCTGTGAAAACCCCATGGAGTAAATTTCTATTCTGACACACATGGGATCGCCATGAGTTGGAATCGACTGGATGACAACTGATACTGGTATCTTTCTAGACTGCAGTTGTATTACTCATCAGTTTGACATTCACATTTAAACATGATCAGATCTGGAAAAACATGTTGGCCCTCTGGCTACTGTCCTATACACTCACCCATTATAATCCCATTTCCTTACACCTTAGCTGTCACTTGAAAAATGAAGAGGGATGGCAAAGAAGACAAGCACCTACACCTACTCTGTAGCTTGCCCTGAGGATTCCTTCCAACAGGAACCGGAGAAACTACTCTTTTCCTTTCACAGCCAACCACTACACGTATCCTTGTTATCTCCCTGTCCATTTCTCTTCGACTCACTGCAATGTTTTCTGCCTCCACCACTCCACTAATATTGCTCTGACAAAAGTTGCCAGTGACCTCTTTGTTGTGAAATATAGTAGACATATTGCTGGGTGTTCTCTCCTTGTCCTTCCAGATTCACTTTCCACACTTCTCTAATTGGTTCTGTGCTCCCCAGCGACTGAACGATCCCTTGTCCTCTGATTTCTGGCTGAGTTCAGACAATGGAAGCCCCTAACTAGCAGGGGATGGGAGGGTGGCAGGAGAACAAGGTTTTTGATAATTATTCCTCCAGCTCTCTTCCCACTGGGCTTGGATTGGCAGTGGCTATATTCTTCTGAGTGGTGCAAACAGTTAATGCGCTTAGCTACTAATTGGAAGTTTGGCAGTTCGTGTCAACCCAGAGGTGCCTAGGAAGAAAGGTTTGGTGATCTATTTCCAAAAAAATTGGCCACTGAAAACCCTATGGAACACAGTTCTACTCTGACACACATGGGATTGATCACCATGAGTCAGATCTAGTGCTATGTATGAAGTAGCTTCAATATACATTTAGAATAAATAAATACAGAACTTAAGATGGTGTCCAGTGATTAGCTGGTCCATCCTGTTGCATCTAGAAGATTCACTTAAGCCACCATGGAGAGGAACTAGGAAACACTGAAGCCTTTTCATGACATCCAAGAAAGACTTTCAGTGAGGAAAACCCCAATTCTGCTGTAAAGTTTTTCCTTTTACCTAAACATCTATTGCTACAATTCAACTTCTCAGAAAAGATAAGTAATAACTAGTTTCAATACTTTCAAGTAGTAGTTTTGATGATAATTTCCACAGAAAAATTATTCAATATAGGCAGCATATGTAATACCAGAAGACTTCAAGACAATACATTAGAATTTTGTCTTACTCTTGGAGCAATTCACATTCTACTGTATCTCAATTTAAACGGTGAAAATAAAATAGAAAACTGTAAAACAGAGGTGAGGAGCAACTAATGAAAACACCTACACACTCAGCAAACAGAAAGCTATATAATTATTACACATTAATAATTATACATAGTAATTATAAACTACTTACCTCCAGTTAATTGTTGGTCTGTGGGACGTGGGAAGATTTAATTCTGATTTTAAGTTGGAGCCCTGAATTTGTTTTAGGGCCTCTTCTAATGGAGGAACTGTTTTTTTAAAAACTAAGGGATAATAAAGAGGGAAAGATAAAATATTATAAAATGGATTCATCCTCAATGGTATCTTCATATTGAACCTACAATTTAATTGGTCAATGATAAAATATTACTATAAAATTTTTATAAAAAGAAAATATTTTTTAGAATAGTGTACATATTTTAAATTTAGACATTCAATTCCCAAAAGAGAAACTGTTTACCTCAAAATTCTCATCACCAATTTTAAGAATACATATCTGGAAAACAGAAACTTGAAGAAATGTTTAGGCTCTTTGTTCTGGCATACAAACCCTTCTATAATTTGATTTCATAATCCCATACATTTCTGACAAAATTTTAAAAGTTTCCTATGAAGAAAAGGGGAAGATACAAAGATAGCAACTAACATTTACTGAGCACCTACTATGTTATAGGCACTATTTTTAAGCACTTCACAAGTATTAATTAATTTAATCCTCATTTTGCCTATGAGGCAGATGCGATTTGAGCCTACATTTTTTTTGAGCATTTACTATGTACTAGAAGGAGTCTGGGCGGAGTAATGGTTAAAGTGCCCGGCTGCTAACTGAAAAGTCGGCAGTTTGAACCCACCAGCTACTCCGTGGGACAAAGATGTAGCAGTCTGCTTCCATAAAGACTACAGCCTCAGAAACCCTAAGGGGCAGTTCTAGTCTGTCCTATAGGGTTGCTGTGAGTTGGAATTGGATGGATGGCAATGAGCTAGGTTTTGGTTTGGTTACTGTGTACTAGGGGTTTATTATTTCCTTCCCTCTGGCATTTTTGATAAACTAATTGGTTTATTTGGCCCATTAGCTCCAATTCTTTCAGTTCTTTTATTCTAGTATTCTCACTCCAACAATTTTCTGACCTTATTGAGACCCCAATCCATTGCCCTTCTTTGTAGCAAGGGGAAAAGTCAGCTATTGTGCATACCTGGTGATCCTTTGGTTTAACCCCCTTTATCTGGGAATAAACCAAACTAACAGATAATTAAATAAAAAGTTGTCTTTCATAGTTCTATATAGCATTGGATTTTCTTAAAATTTTAATTAATATTTTTTACAGGTAATATATATTCATATGGTTCGGAAATCAAAACTATATAAAATATATACAATTAGAAGTCTTTTACTGGTCATTTTGTATTCTATCACTGTTACTTTATGCAAATTGAGAAACTATGAATATATATATTCTAATTTTCCCTCTTATACAGAAGGCAGAATATTTTTTATACTGTTCTGGACCTTATTTTCATATTTAACAATGTATCCTGGAGATCAGGGGCAGATCCAGATTTTATGAAGTATAAAGCTTATATATTGGGGGGGCATCTTTAAGAAAAAAATAATGCAAAATTAAAAATATAAAATTAGATACAGGGTCTAAGAGAGTGAGGGGTCCTAAAAACTTAACCCTTATTAGCTTCACAGTAAATCTACTTCTGCTGAGAGCTTTCCGTATCAGTCCGTGTAGAGTTTCCCCATTACTTTTTTTTTTTTTTTAATAGTTTCATAGTATTCCATTTTATGGATATGTATGTCATTTGTTTTTGCTAAAACACTTGACTTTTTGTATCTAGACGTTTGTCCTACTCTGGGGGCAAACAGTGCTCATGAGTGGGAACTACCTTTCTGAGGCATTTAGCATAACTGACCATATTCTCTTTCTTAAAGCTACCATATCTTTTGCCTTCTTATACATTATTTAATTTGTTTGCTCCCTCCTCTCCTGCCTTCTTGATAACTACTTCTCAAAATACAATTTTTAGTTCTTCTAGCTCTACCTATAATAAATGCTAGTGTGTATTAAGGTTCTATCTTAGGTTGTATTCTTAATCTGTGGTCTATACCTTATTTATTTAGCTTGTTTCCCAAGGCTTCACTTATCAACTATATGTCTATTCACTCACTTTTTAAAATAGACTTTACTTTCTTATTGCAGTTTTAGATTTAGAGAAAAATTGTACAAAAGTACAGGAAGTTTCCATATATATTCCTCTCTCCCCTGCACAGTTTCTCCTATTATTAGCATCTTTCATTCCTTAGTACATTTGTTACAATTGAACCAATATTTATATATTCTTATTAACTGGAGTCCACAGTTTACATTAGGGATCACAATTTTGGTTGTGCAGTTCTATGGGTTTTGACAGTGTATAATGTCACATGTGTATCCACCATTTTGGTCTGATACAGAGCAGTTTCACTGCCCTAAAAATGCCCCGTGTGCCCCCTCTCTCTGACCCTGATCTTTTCACTCTCTATAGTTTTGCCTTTCCAGAATGTCATTACAGTTGGAATTATACAGTATTTAGTTTTTTGGATTGGTTTCTTAAACTTAGCAGTATACGTTTAAAGTTCCTTGGTGGCATATCTTCAAGATAGCTGATTCTTTTCTTGGCTGTTTCCAGTCTACTAAATGCGCCATTTATGTTAGTGTTTTTGACTTCTTTCATTTTCTTTTTTTTAGTTTTTTTACTGAGGTAAATATATATGTAACAAAACATTTGACATTTCAACAACATTCATGTGTACAGCTCAGTAACATTAATTATGCTCATCCTGTTGTTCAACCATCACTTTTATCCTTTCCCAAATTATACCATTACTCTTAACAGAAACTCGGTGTCCCCTAAGCATTGAGTCCTCCTTTTCCCCTCTTTCATTTCCCTTTGAATGTTTCTTAGAGTTTCAATCTCTCCTTAAATAGATCCCATCTGTTCCCACATGTTGATCACTTTTTCCATTAGCCTTCTTAGCATACTAATTGCAAAACCAAAAAAAAACCCGTTGCCGTCAGAGTCAATTCCGACTCGTAGTGACCCTATGAGACAGAGCAGAACTGCCCCACAGGGTTTCCAAGGAGCAGCTGGTGGATTCGAACTAATCATAGTCATTTTAAATTCCTGGTCTGATAATTCCAACATCTCAGCCATATCTAAGTCTGGCTCTGATGTTTGCCCTGTCTCTGTCTCTTTAGATTGTATTTTTTTTTTTGGGCTTAGGGTATGCCTTGTAATTTTTTGTTGAAAGCCAAACATGATGTATTGGATAAGAGTAACTGAGGTTCTTTCAGTCATAAAGTTCTGCTGATACTGATATGATGGTAAGGTGTGTGTGCCAGGGAAGCATTCTATAGTTCTATGATTAGGTCTCAGTTTTGTAGTTAGCCTGTGACCCTGGTGACCTTCATAAATGCTTTTAAGTTCCCTGACCCCTCGCTCTATAGGTGAAACAGGAAGGCTGGAGGGGCCTGGAGCTGGACATTGCCTTTCCCCACATCCAACTCTTTTCTCACACTGAGGGCTGGAGTTTGACAATTCTCCCATGCAGAAGGTTAGATGGGGCTGGAGCTGGGTATTTCCTCTCCTCCAAGTTGATTAGGCTCTGATAAAGCCCACATTAGCTAGGCTCTGGTAGTTTCCCTTGAGGACAGGCTATTGTCAAGAACAGGGCACTATATCAAGATGGTTACCATATTTTTATGCAAATAATGTGCTTTATATGTTTGTTTGCCAACCACACCCTCTCTCAGTGAGATATTTTCATTTAAGTGTGCTACGCTGATTTTTTTTTTATATGCTGCTGTAAAAAAAAAATACATTGTGTTATTTGCATAAAAATATGGTACTTTTTTCCTCCTCTTGCCAGAAGCACAAAGGGATTTTTTCTCTGAGAGTTGCAGTGAAAACCTAGTGGGGCTCCTGGAGGTGAAACTCATGAAAGCGTGGGAGTCCCTCCCAAGGCTGGGCCTCCAGGAGTTTTTATCTCTTAAGCTTGTTATTCATCTACATTTCATATACATAAATCTACATTTCTATTCCATATCTTTCTCTTGAGTTTCAGACCAATATTTCCAATTGTTGATTGGATTTCTCGTTTTGGATGGGCCGTGGGGAGCTCAACATCAATGCATTTAAAAACTTAATGAAAAAAAAAAAAAAACTTGATGAATGATCTTTCGTATCTCTATCCTGTTTCTCCTATTTGTAGCCTTGATTAATATTACCATCATCCACCAAAATAATTTATTTAAAAATGAGTGCTTACAATGTGTGAAGCTCACTGCTAAGTCCTATGGGCACTGTTCTCTTCCTAGACTTTCTTTCACCACTCTCAATTAGTAACTGAATCCTGTTGATCATATCTCCTAAATCAAGTACCTCTTATCTCCATATCCAAAAACACTACTTTAATTCAGAACCTTAACCACTCTAAGGGTGCCTACCCTTTTTCTGTATGAAGCTTTGATATCTTTTTGTTAACTGTCTTACTATTTAAGGTTTTTAAAAAAGTAGATTTGGAGCCAATGAATCAACCATCGTCATAGCTAAATTCTCAATTAGTTCCAGGTCCTAGATTGCTGGATTGTATCACTTTGTAGCCTTTATTTTTGTTTTGTCAGTATCTCAAATTTTAATTTAAACTAAATTGTAAATAAAATGTCAGAATGAATGTGATGCTGTTACTGAACCCAAATGTTAAATTTTCTTTTTATTAAACTACTTACTAAATTGATTTTAAAAAGACAAAATGTAAGCCAGTTTGAAAATTTACTAGAAGAGGCAACAAAATATTGTTCAAATTAAACCTAAATCAAATTACTTTTTTCATCTGGTTAAATTCCTATTACTCAAAAGGCATAAATGCCTATTTAGTTTGAGCTTCTACTTTGTTTATTAATTTATCGTTTTATTATCTACTCAAATCAAATGTGATAACTTTTATTTTTGTTCTCATATTGTTCTAGAAATTAAGGCACCTGCTCTCCTGCGCTGTGAAAGAGGAATATGGGCACGTTGGAATCTTTCAGTAACTTCCTCAAACTTCTGCTTTCTTTGTTGAAGTACTTGTTCTCTGAGTTGGTGTTCTCTTTCTTCTTGCTCTTTTCGTTTTTCTTCAAAGGCTCTATATTTAAAATGTAAAGTACATAACAGAATTAGGCAATAAGTTTTAAAAACTTAAACACAGGAAGTTATTTCAAAACAACGTACTTATATAATGGTATTTTCATTATTTCAGAATTTTATTTACTTAGAAATAAAAAAATTTAGATTAAAAAAAAGGCCCTTGGTTTTTCTTTTGGATCAGAAGTTTAACACTGGTTGTCATATTAGATTTGAACTATGTTAAAAACTTGGACAGTTTTCATAAAAATCTTGATTTTCAAATTCTCTTGAAAATTTGGAGGTTTAGCAACGCCGCCAGACTCTTATTCACACTTGGCTACAAATACTGGAAATAGTCCCTACAACTCTCTATTTTTCCTATACCTGCTTATTTCATTTATTTCTGATTATCCCTAAGCACTTGCGTTTATATTCTGTACTTTAAATTGTACTGTCTCAAAAATTAATTTGTCCATGGAAAATGTGTGCCTGTGTGCCTGTGATTAAATAAATTACTGCACATGAGAAAAGTGAAAAGGCATATCGGGTGAAGAAACCTCCAAGGGAACCTGCCTAATAGATAACATTGGGGGCAGGTGGCAACAACTCTTTGAGATTTGGACTGCCACACCATACTTCTGAAGATCTCCACTTCCTAGAGCATTATTTAAATCTAAATAACTCAGATTTAGGAAACTATACTTCTGGGGTATAGGGCTGTAGATCTAATGGTCCAACTTGAAGGATAGAGGAGTGTTATGGATTGAACTGTGTCCCCCAAAAATGTATGTCAACTTGGCTAGGCCATGATTCCCAGTATTGTTTTATTGTCCACCATTTTGTGATCTGACGTGATTTTCCTATGTGTTGTAAATCCTACCTCTATGATGTTACTGAGGTGGGATTAGCTGCAGCTATATTAATGAGGCAGGACTCAATCTACAAGATTAGGCTATGTCCTAAGTCAATCTCTCGAGATATAAAATAAAGAAGCGAGCAGAGAGACATAGGGACCTCATATCACCAAGAAAGTAGTGCCAGGAGCAGAGCATGCCCTTTGGACCCAGGGTCCTTACACAGAGAAGCTCCTAGACCAAGGGAAGATTGATGATGAGGACATTCCTCTAGAGCCAACAGACAGAGAAAGGCTTCCCCTGGAGCTGGCTCCCTGAATTCAGACTTCTGGCCTACTAGACTGTGAAAGAATAAACTTCTGTTTGTTAAAGCCATCTACTTGTGGTATTTCTCTTACAGCAGCACTAGATAACTAAGACAGAATTTGGTATGAGAAGAGTGGGGTGCTGCTCTAACAGATACCTAAAATGTGGAAGCAGTTTTGAAACTGAATGGATAGAGGCTGGAAGAGTTTTTAAGTGCCTAGTAGTAAAAGTCCAGATTGCCTTGAAGAGACTGTTGTGGAATTATGGACATCAAAGACAACTCTGGTGAGGACTCAGAAGGAAACGAGGAGAGCTGCTACACTGGAGACAGTGCAGACAGTAAGAAGCAGCAGCAGAGAAATAGCAGCAGGGGAACCAGGAGACCAGCATGAGACAGCACTGGAGCTGACCCATGGAGCAAGAGAGTTGACTGCCTTTGAGCTGAAGTTTACTGGAGGAGTGGGGTGCCTTCAGGCACTTATCTGTGGAGATAAAGAGCTTTAGAACACTTGCCCCAGCAGGGCAGACACAGGCTGAGAGGCCCGAGGGCTGAGAGGCCAAGGAACCAGGAAGCAGAAACTGAAAAGACAAGGAACACAGGAAGCAGAGCTACCTCACTCTCAAAGCGTAAGGCCACGACCTCTGGAGTCCCAAAGGGTGGACTTGCTACTCAGATGGACTACAAGTTATAGCAGCACTAGATAACTAAGACACAGGAGGTTGTGGTGGTGCGACAGGTGGGGAAGAAATTTTTTACTTCCCAAAGTAATCTCCTTTAAGAATCCCTCAAGGTCTTTGATACCAAGCATGTGTCCTCAATATTAAGTAATATACAATGCAAATGCAACTTTAATTTCCTTCTTTCAACCTGATTTCTCCCTCTAAGCCCCTCCTTACAGAGACATTGCAGCTGCACAGTCCATTAGAAATAAAACATAAGCTGTGTATGTAATTTTAAATTTTTTAGTAGCCATAAAACTAATTTTAACAATACATTTTACTTAACTTGATATATCAAAAATATTATCATTTCAACATCAGCATAAAACTTATTTATATATTTTATATTCTTTTTTTTGTACTAAGTGTATTTTACACTTAAAATACATCTCAATTTGTCTCTGACTGAGGGTCTTATGCTTTCTTTTAGCCTGCCATGATATACATGAAGTTGTGGTAGGTTAAGTTGTTAGACTGAAAGTAAGGTAATGCTCCTTGTCTTAAAGCTACTTTGGCTGATGTTAATATAGTCAAATAAGTTTCTTATGCTTATGCTTTATAGTAAGTTTTATTTTATTTTATTGTACTTTAGATGAAGGTTTACAGAACAAATAGTTCTCATTAAATAGTCAGTACACATTTGTTTTATGACATTGGTTAACAACCCCATGACATGTCAACACTCTCCCTTCTTGACCTTGGAGGACCTTTTTTTTTTTTTTGGTGAAAATATACATAGCCAAAGTTACACCATTTCAAAAGTTTCTACATGTAAAATTCAGTGACATCAATTACATTCTTCCAGTGATGCTGCTATTCTCACTATCCTTTTCCAAATTATTCTATCACCATTATCTTTAACTCACTGCCCCCTAAGCTTCTCATCAAACCTTCAGAGATGCTGTTGTCAATTCGATCTCACATAATTTTTTTTTTTGTACCTTAGATGAAGGTTTACAGAACAAAGAGTTTCTCACTAAACACTTAGTACACATATTGCTTTATGACAATGGTTAACAATCCCACAACATGTCAACACTGTCCCTTCTCAACCTTGGGTTCCCTATCACCAGCTTTCTTGTTGCCTCCTGCCTACTAGTCCTTGTCCCTGGACTGCTGTGCCTCATTAGTCCCGTTTTGTTTTATGGGGCTGTCCAGTCCACGGCTGAATGGTGAACCTCGGGAGTGACTTCATCGCTGAGCTAAAAGGGTGACCGGGGGCCATACTCTCTGGATTTCTCCAGTCTGACAGGCCAGTAAATCTGGTCTTTTTTTTTGGGGGGGAGTTAGAATTTTGTTCTACATGCTTTTCCAGCTCTGTCCAGGACCCTCTATTGTGATCCTGGTCACAGCAGTCAATGGTGGTAGCTGGGCACCATCTAGGTGTACTGGACTCAGTCTGGTGGAGGCCGTGGTAACTACGGTCCATTAGTCCTTTGAACTAATCTTTTCCTTGTATCCTGTTCACTTCACTCTCCCTTGCTCCCAAAGGGGTGAGACCAGTGGAGTATCTTAGATGGCTTCTTGCAAGCTTTTTTTTTTTTTTTTTATTATTGTATTTCAGGTGAAGGCTTACAGAACAAATAGTTTCTCATGAAACAGTAGTACACATATTGTTTTATGACATTGGTTAACAACCCCACAACATGTCAACCCTCTAACTTCTCAACCTTTTTTTCTGGTGAAAATACACATAGCCAAAGATACACCATTTCAAAAATTTCTATATGCACAGTTCAGTGACACTGACTATGCTCTTCCAATTGTGCTGCTATTCTCACTTAAGATGAAGACTTACAGAACAAAATAGTTTCTCATTTAACAGTTACTACACATGTTGCCCTTTGACAATGGTTAACAATCTCACAATACATCAACAATATCCTTACTCAACCTTGGGTTCCCTATCACCAGCTTCCTTGTCCCCTTCTGCCTTCTGGCCCTTGTCACTGGACTACTGTACCTCATTAGTCCCTTTTGGTTTTACGGGGCTGTCCACTCGCAGGCTGAACGGTGAACCTCAGAGGTAACTTCACCACTGAGCTAAAAGGGTGCCTGGGGGCCATACTCTTGGGGTTTCTCTAGTCTCCTTTAGGCCAGTAAATCTGGTATTTTTTTTTTTTGTGAGTTAGAATTATGTTCTACATCCTTCTCCAGCTCTGTCCAGAACCCTCTGTTGTGATCCTGGTCAGAGCAGTCAGTGGTGGTAGCCGGGCACCATCCAGCTGTACTGGATTCAGTCCAGTGGAAGCCTTGGTAGCTGTGGACCATTAGTCCTTCGGATTAAACTTTCCCTTGTATCCTATTCTCTTCATTCTCCCTTGCTCCCGAAGGGGTGAGACCAGTGGAGTATCTTAGATGGCCATTCACAGGCTTTTAAGACCACAGACACTACTCACCAAGGTAGAATGTAGAACATTGTCTTTATAAACTGTGTTATGCCAATTGAGCTAGATGTTCCCCGAGACCATGGTCCCCACAGCCCTCCGCCAAGTAATTCAGTCCTGCAGGGAGTTTGGATGTGTCTATGGAGCTTCCATGACCTTTCCTTGTACAAGTTGTGCTGGCTTCCCCAGTATTGTGTACTGTCTTACTCTTCACCAAAGTTACCACGTATCTATTGAATTTTTAGTCCCCCCCCCACCCCTCCCCTTCCTCATAACCAACAAAGATTGTTTTTGTGTGTAAACTTTTATGAGTTTTTACAGTAGAGGTCTCATACAATATCTGTCCTTTTGTGATTGACTTATTTCACTCAGCATAATGTCCTAAAGTTTCATCCATGTTATGAGATGCTTCACAGATTCATCATTGTTCTTTAACATTGCATAACACTTCATTGTGTGTATGTACCATAGATTGTTTATCTATTCATCTGTTGATGGGCATCTAGGTTGTTTCCATCTTTTTGCTATTGTGAACAGTGTTGCAATCAATATGGGTGTGCATATGTCTATTCATGTGACGGCTTTTATTTCTCTAGGATATATTCCTAGGAGTGGGATTGCTGGATCGTATGGTAATTCTATTTCTAGCTTTCTAAGGAAGCACCATATCATTTTCCAAAACGGTTGTATCATTTTGCACTCCCACCAGCAGTGCATAAGAGTTCCAATATCCTGGCAGCCTCTCCAACATTGTTATGTCCAGTGTTTTTGATTCGTGCCAGTAATGCCGGGGTGAGATGGTCTCTCATTGTGGTTTTAATTTGCATTTCTCTAATGGCTAGTGATGGTGAGCATTTCCTCATGTGTCTGTTGGCTGCCTGAATGTCTTCTTTAGTCAAGTGTCTGTTCATTTCCTTTGTCCATTTTTTAATTGTATTATTTGTCTTTTTGTTGTACAGGTGTTGGATTTTCATATAGATTTTAGAGATTAGACCTTTGTGTGACTTGTAATGTCCAAATTTTTTTTCCCAGTCTGTAGGTTCTCTTTTTACTCTTTTAGTGAAGTTTTTTGATGATGGTCAGTGCCTCATTTTTAGAAGATCCCGGTAATCTAGTTTATCTTCTGGGGTTTGTGTGTTGTTGGTTATGGTTTGTATCCTCTTAATGCCGTGCATTAGGGCCTCTAGCATTGATCCTATTTTTTCTTCTATGAACTTTATAGTTTTTGGCTTTATATTTAGGTCTTTGATCCAAATTGAATTAGTTTTTGTGTATGGTGTGAGGTATGGTTCCTGTTTCATTTTTTTGGAGATGGACATCCAGTTTTGCCAGCACCATTTGTTAAAAAAGACTATCTTTTCCCCCTTTGATGGTCTTTGGGCCCTTGTAGAAGATCAGGTGACTGTAGGTGGATGGATTTACATCTGGTTTCTCAATTCTGTTCCATTGGTCAATGTATCTGTCATTGTACCAGTACCAGGCTGTTTTGACTACTGTAGCTGTATAGTAGGTTCTGAAGCCAGGTAGTGCAAGCCCTCCTAATTTATTCTTCTTCTTCAGTAGAGCTTTACTTATCTGGGGTTTCTTCCCTTTCCATATAAAGTTAATGATTAGTTTTTCCATCTCTTTAAAGAATGTTGTTGGTATTTGGATTGGGATTGCATTGTACTTGTAAATTGCTTTGGGTAGAATTGTCATTTTCACTATGTTGAGTCTACCCATCCATGAGCATAGGATGCTTTTCCATTTACGTAGATCCCTTTGGGTTTCTTGCAATAGTGTTTTATGGTTTTCTTTGTGTACATCTTTTACATTCCTGGTTAGATTTATTCCTAAGTATTGTATTTTTTTAGGGGCTACTTTAAATGGTATTGCTTTACTGATTTCATTTTCATCATTCTCCTTATTGGTGTATAGGAATCCAACTGATTTTTGTATGTTTATCTTTTATCCCACTACTCTGCTGAATCTTTCTATTAGTTCCAGTAGTTTTCTCGTGGAGTCTTTAGGGTTTTCTATGTATAGTATCATATCATCCGCAAACAGGGACAGTTTAACTTCTTCATTACCGATTTGGATGCCCTTTATTTCTTTTTCTTGCCTTATTGCTCTAGCTGGTACTTCCAGCACGTTAAATAGGAGTGGAGATAAAGGGCATCCTTTTCTTGTTCCTGTTTTCAAGGGGAATGTTTTCAGCCTCTCTCCATTAAGAATGATGTTGGCCATTGGTTTTGCATAGATGCCCTTTATTATGTTGAGAAATTTCCCTCCTATATCTATTTGATTGAGAGTTTTTATGAGGAATGGGTGGTGGACTTTGTCGAATGCCTTTTCTGCGTCAACTGAGATGATCATGTGATTCTTTTCTTTCCTTTTATTTATGTGGTGGATTACGTTGATTGATTTTCTAATGCTGAACCATCCTTGCATACCTGGTATGAATACTACTTGGTCGTGGTGTATTATTTTTTTGATATGATGCTGAAATCTATTGGCTAGAATTTTGTTGAGGATTTTTGCATCTATATTCATAAGAGATATTGATCTGTAATTTTCTTTTTGTGTGGTGTCTTTGCCTGATTTTGGCATCAGGGTTATGCCGGCTTTATAGAATGAATTTGGAAGTGTCACTTCCTTTTCTATGTTCTGAAATAGTTTGGGTAGTACTGGTATAAGCTCTTCTCTGAATGTTTGGTAGAATTCTCCAATGAAGCCATCTGGGCCAGGGCTTTTTTTGGTTGGGAGTCTTTTTTTTTTTTTTTACCTTTTCAATCTCTTCTCTTGTTATGGGTCTGTTCAGATTTTCAACATCAGTTTGTGGTAGTTTGGATGGGTAGTGTCTTTCCAGAAATTTATCCATTTCCTCTAGGTTTTCAAATCTGTTGTAGTATAGTTTTTCATAATACTCTGTTATAATCTTTTTTATTTCAGTTGCGTCTGTTGTAATGTTCCCTATTTCATTTCTTATTTCTTATTTGCATCCTCTCCTGCTTTTCTTTTGTCAGTCTGGCCAGTGGTTTGTTGATTTTGCTGATCCTTTCAAAGAACCAACTTTTGGTTTTGTTGATTCTATTGTTTTTCTATTCTCTATTTCATTTATTTCTGCTCTGATCTTTATTATTTCTTTTCTTCTAGTGGCTGTGGGCTTTGTTTGCTGTTCTCTTTCTATTTGTTCGAGTTCTGTAGTTAATGTTTTGATTTTGTCTCTGACTTCTTTTTTGATGCATGCATATATTGCTGTAAACTGTCCCAAGGACTGCCTTTGCTGTTTCCCAAACGTTTTTGTTATGATGTGTTTTCATTTTTGTTTGATTCCAGGAATTTTTTGATTCCATCTCTGATTTCTTCTGTTATCCAGTGATGTGTGAGCAGGGTGTTATTCAGTTTCCATGTAATTGGTTTTTTTCCCCTTGGTCTTCCTATTGTTAATTTCTACTTTGATGGCACTGTGGTCAGAGAAGATATTTTGTATTATCTCACTGTTCTGGGTCTTGTTGAGGATTGCTCTGTGGGCTAAGATGTGGTCTATTCTGGAGAATGTTCCATGTGCATTGGAAAAGAATGTGTACTTTGCAGCTTTGGGTGGAGTGTTCTATATATGTCTATGAGGTCAAGTTGGCTGACTGTGCCCTTTAAGTCTTCTGTATCTTTGCTGAGTTTCTTTCTAGATGTTCTGTCCTTTATCAAGAGTGGTAGTTGAAGTCTCCTACTATTATTGTGGTACTGTCAATTTCTCTTTTCAGTGCTGTTAGAATTTGTTTTATGTATTTTAGAGCCGTCATTGGGTGAATAGATGTTTATTATGGTTATGTCTTCATGATGGATCGTCCCCTTAATCATTATATAGTGTCCTTCTTTGTCTTTTATGGTGGATTTTGTTTTAAAGTCTATTTTATCTGAGATTAGTATTGCCACTCCTGCTCTTTTTTGGTAGCTGTTTGCTTGATATACTTTTTTCCATCCTTTGATTTTTAATAAATTTACGTCTTTGTTTCTAGGGTGTCTCTTGTAGACAGCATATGGATGGATCCTGTTTTTTTATCCATTCTGTCACTCGCCATCTCTTTATGGGTGCATTTAGGCCATTTACATTCAGTGTAATTATTGATAGGTGTGAGTTTATTGCTGTCATTTTGTACTGCTTTTTTTTGTGGTGCTGATGTTTTCTTCGTTCCTCTTACTCTCCTGGGCTGAGTTCCTTTTGTTTGTGGATTTTTTTTTCATTTCTTTTGTTTTTGTAGGTTTTTTTTTTTTTTTTTTTACTGAGACTTTATGTTTTTCTTCTTTATTTTGATGAGTAGGTTTGTTAATTTTCTTTGTGGCTACCTTGAAATTTACCCTTATCTTCCTATGTTTGAACCAGTCTATTATTACTTGGTATCGCCTTGCCTTCCTCTCCATTAGGAGGTTCTATACCTACACCATTTATTCCCTCTTTTACTGTTCTGATGTTGTTGTCATTTACAGATTAATTTCTCTGGTTCCCTGTTGTAATTCTTTTGGTTTTGGGTAGTCTTTAAGAGTTCATTTCCTAGGTTGGTGTCTTAGTCATCTGGTGCTGCCATAACAGAAATACCACAAGTTGATGGTTTTGACGAAGAGAAGTTAATTTCCTTACAGTAAAGTAGGCTAGAAGTCCAAATTCAGGGTGTCAGCTCCAGGGGAAGGCTTTCTCTCTGTAGGCCTTCTCATCAGTTTTCCCCCAGACTAGGAGCTTCTTGGTGCAGGGACCCCAGTCCAAAGGACGTGCTCTGCTCCTGGCACTGCTTTCTTGATGGTATGCGGTCCCCTGTCTCACTGCTCACTTCTGTCTTTTGTATCTCAAGAGATTGCCTCAGGACACAATCCAGTCTTGTAGATCAGGTCCTGCCTTACTAACACAACTGCCACCCATCCTCTCTCATTGACACCATAGAGGCAAGTTTACAACATACAGGAAAATCACACAGTACCAGGAATCATGGCCTAGCCAAATTGATACACACATTTTTGGAGGGACATAATTCAAACCATGACTGTTGGTATCTGGTAGTACAATCATGCGTACTAGATTCAGTCTGTGGTCTGATGTTGCTTGTTCTCAGATCGAAGGACTCCCTTTAATAACTCTTGTAAGTTTGGTTTGGTTTTTACATAGTCCCTTAATTTCTGTTTATCTGGAAATGATCTAATTTCACCATCATATTTGAATGAGAGTTTTGCAGGATATATTATTCTTGGCTAGCAATTTTTTTCTTTCAAGGTTTTATATATGTCATCCCACTGCCTTCTTGCCTGCATGGTTTCTGTCAAATAATCAGAGCTGAGTCTTATTGTTTCTCCTCTGTATGTGACTTTTTGTTTTTCTTGAGCTGCTCTCAGGATTCTTTGTCTTTGGTTTTGGTGAGTATGATTATGATATGCCTTGGTGATTTTCTTTTGGGGTCTATCCTATATGGGGTTCGTTGAGCTTCTTGGATGGTCAGCTTTTTGTCTTTCATGATACTGGTGAAGTTTTCTGTCAGCAATTCTTCAATGATCCTCTCTGTGTTTTCTGTTTTCTCCCCCTGTTCTGGAACTCCAATCACTCACAAATTTTTGCTTTTGATTGTATCCCACATAATTCTCAGGGTTTCTTCATTTTTCTGATTTTTCCTCAAACAGAGTTGTATCCAAGTGTTTGTCTTCAGTTTAGCTGATTCTGTCTTCCATTGTTTCAAATCTGCTCCTCAGCCCTTCTATGACACTGTCCATTTCTGAAATCTTGTTGTTTATCTTTTTGATTTCTAATTGTTGTTTTTGCATGGTTTCTAGTTGTGAATTTATTTTAGCATTTTGTTCCTGTATTATTTTCTTGAATTCTTCCATTTATTTGGTCTGTATTTTCCATGAATTTGTCTGCCTTTTCCAAGAATTTGTCTATTTTTACCTCATTTTTGTCCGCTTTTTGCTTCAACTCTTGGATAATTCTGAATATTAGAGATTTGAATTCCCTATCAGGTAGCTCTAGTGCCTTTTCTTCTGCTGGAAAGTCATCTGGTGTTTTATTTTGGATGACTACTGGAACCATCCTGTCCTGTTTTTGTATATGTTTTGATATTTTCTGCTGTCTTCATGGCATTCTGTAGTTATTTTTCTCGTTTACTGATTGTAGATTTGTTTCTTCCTGCTTTTTTGTTTTATTTGTTTGAGCAGGCAGGCTGTGTGTTCTTTGTTGTTTGCTCGATTGTGGGCACAATACTTTTCACCTCCTTCTCCAACAGGCAGGGTCAATCACTCAGGTATGGTACAGCAGGGCAGGTCCAGCTGAAGGGGAGTTGCTGGGATGGGTTGTTTGTGGCACATACTAGGGCTGACAGTGTGGACTGGGAATCAGTGCAGGGCAGGTTGCAGTAGGCCATGCCTGTGCTGCTTGGGAGTGTGATGTTCACCGCATGGTGCAGGCAGGCAGGAAGGAGTGGGGAGGTTGCGATGTATGGAGCTAGGATGGGTATGGGAAAGATGAGAGAGAGGAGAGAGGAACAGGAGCCAAAAACATATACACAAACAAAAAAGAGTGCTAAGGGAGCTTGCTATTGGAGTGGAGAGGTGAGAGACTGAGAAGCAGAGAAAAACAAAAATTAAAAAAAAAAGAAAAAGGGTAAAGGTAAAAAATGAATAAATCGAGAAGCTGGAAATAAAGAGACACAAAAAGAGAATAAGAGAGAGAAGAAAACAAAACAAAGAAACAAAAAAACAAAAACCGAAAAGAAAAAAGAAATGCACCCAGGGATGTCCCTGTGCATCTGCGCAGAGTAAAGGAGTAGCTTCCAAGCTGCACAGTACTGCCCGGCTAAAAGTGGCTCCTAAGCCAAGAAAAGAAAAAGAAAACAAACAAACAAATATATTAAAACAGAATAAATCAGAGCAAACAAACCAAAAAAAGCCCTGGGGGTCCCACCAGCATGGCGTCACAGGCTGGGAAGCAGTTTCACTGTCGAACGGTGTTTCACAGCCTTTCAGGAAGAAGCAAAGATGGCACACGGAGCCAGGTATTTGAGAGAAAGGAGGGGGAGGTGGTGCGAGGTAAGGAAGAAATCTAAAGAAGCAGAAAAAAGCAACACCAGCACCCAACAAATGGCTCTCAGGGAACCGGCCAGTGCGGGCTGTTGGAATCCAACCAACACTGGGGTGAAGCTGGTGCTTCCCGGCCAAGAGACTGTGGCCGCAGAAAGCAGAGGAGGCCAAGTGAGGGTGAAGAAGGGTGGGGGGTTGGAAAGCGTATATCGCTGGTTACCACTTGTTTTGTCTCCTGCTGGAAGCTCTGTGAAGCTGCTTTCTCATAACCCCTGTTTGCTTATCTCCAATAGAAGTCCAAGATGGCAGATCCGTGCTGCAGTAGCTGATAGGGGACCTCTGCATGTATCTCTCCTTGCTCTCTGTTCTCCGTCAGTTTCTTATTCCATTTGGTGCTTGCCTGAGTTCTTTATCTCTTCATTTGATGTTTAGGGTTTCAGGACTGACGTGTGACTCTATTTGACCGAGTTTTTTGGATCCACGCCGTGAAGGGACAGTGTGGTGCTTCTGAGTATTGTGCCGTGTTGCCTGGAAGTCCTATAGTAAGTTTTGAAATAAGGTAGTATGCATCCTCCAATTTTGTTTTTCTTCAAGATTGTTTTACCTATTTTAAGTACTTGTTTTTCCACATAAATAAACCTAACTGGGTTTTTGAGTAGAACTCAAGGGTCAATTAATCAGGAAGACATAAAAATCATATATGTGCATGCATCTAATAACAGCTTCAAAATATATGAAGAAAAACTGACAGTTTATTAAAGGGAAAAACTGACAAATCCACAATCATAGTTGTAGATTATAATGCCTCTCTCTTTATAATTTATAGAATAACCAGACCCAAAAAATCAGTAAGAATATAGAAGACTGGAACAACACTATCAACATTATTGACCTAATTGATATTTATAGAACAATTATTTATACACAACAATTGTAATGAACTTTCTTTTCAAGTATACCATAATAAATCTTATGTTTGGTCATTAAATAAATGTCAATGAATTCCATAAGATTAAAATTCACAGAGTATGTCCTGTAAAACATACCAGTTTACAAAATACAATTGAATTAGAAATGTATTAAGATACCTAAAAAAGCTCCAAGTGGCTGGTAATTAAAGAAACATATTTCTAAATAAGCCATAGGTCAAAGAAGAAATCAAAAAGGAAATAAGAAAACATTTAAACTACATAAAAATGAAAAATACAGCCTATCAAAATTTGTTAAATGCAGTTAAAAGAATGTTTAGAGGAAAAATTATAACTTTAAATGCTTGTATCAGAAAAGGAAAAATGTTTAAAGTCAGTTATTTTGGTTTCTACTTTAAGAAGCTAGGGAAGAGCAAATTCATCCTAAGGTAAGAAGAAAGGAAAAAAAAAAAAAAAAGACAAGAGAAGAAACCAATGAAACAGCAAATTAAAGATAGAGATAATTAACACAGACAAAAGTTGCTTTTTGAAAATATTAACAAAATTGATTAACTCGTAGTAAGAATGATGGGAAAAAAAGGGCAAACATAAATTATCAATATTATGAGTGAAAGAGAAGCTATCATTAGGAATACCATAGACATTAAAAGAATAATAGGAGACTATTATAAACAAAAGGAACCCTAGTGGCGCAGTGGTTAAGTGCTCGGCTGCTCACATAAAAATTGGCAGTTCGAACCTACCAGCTGCTCCGAGGGAGAAAGATGTGGCAGGTAGTTTGCTTCTGTAAAGATTACAGCCTTGGAAACCCTATGAGGCTGTTCTACTCTGTCCTGTAGGGTTGCTATAAATTGGAATCGACTTGATGGCAACAGGATTATAAACAACTTTATGTCAATAAATTAAACAATTTAGATAAAATGCACCAATTTCTCAAAAGACAAAACTTACCAAAACTGACAGAGAAGAAAAAAAATTATGAGGAACTCTATATTTACTAATAAAATTTAATTTGTAATTAAAAGCTTGACACAATGAAAAGTCAAGGTTCAGATATTTTACTAGTATTTTGTGTCAAACATTTCAAGGAGAGACAACAATCTTATACAAACTTTTCCAGATATAGAAGTGGCATTTACAATAGCATCACAAAATACAAAATACGCAGAAGTAAATTTAACAAAAGACATTCAGGACCTCTACGTTGAAAACCAGAAAATGATGCTGAGAAAAATTAAGGAAAGAAAAAAAAAAAGGAGAGGTATGCCATGTTCATGAATTTCATAAATTGCAAGACTCAATATTGTTACGATATCAGTTCTCCCCCATTGATCTATAGATTCATGACAATTCTACTCAAAACCCAGTTAGGTTTATTTATATGGAAAAACAAGTACTTAGAATAGGCAAACCAACCTTGAAGATAAACAAAATGAGAGGACACACACTACCTTATTTCCAAACTTACTATAAAGCAGTGGTTCTCGGCTGGGGGCAAGTCTGACCCCCTGCCCAGTGGACATCTAGTAATGTCTGGAGACATTTTTGGTTACCATGATTGTGAGGTGCTACTGTCATCTAGTGGGTAGAGGCCAGGGATGCTGCTAAACATCCTACAATGTACAGGATAGTGCTCCCCACTTCCCAACAAAGAATTACCCATCCAAAAAGTTAACAGAATCGCTGTTGACAATTACTGCCATAATGATACAATAACCAAGACAATGTAGTATTGGTATAAGCATAGACAAACAGACCAATAGAAAAGAATATGGGGTCATGATCAGAGATTGAGATACCTGAAATTGAGATTTTGGAGGTGGAGGAGTAATTGATTAAAAAAAAAAAAAAGTCTAGGAAATGACTAAGGGAGTGAGTTGAGTAGGTGAGATGAGGTGTCAGCGAAATTCAAGAAAGTGACAGGCCACTAGGTTGGATGGATGGTCTATGCAGATATTGAAATTAACAAGAACAATCACTGAAATAGTGGTAGGGAGACAAAACAGTGAGCAGGTGCTAAAACTTTTAAGGAATGACACACAGAATCTGTAGAGAACTGCAATAAGGACAGGTAGTGATGAGCAATGTAGTCTTGTAGCAGGTGCTTTAAGAGTTGTGGGATTTTTAGGGAGAAGGGGGAGCAATGTGAGAAGTGGCAATGAGAAGCAAGGATGACTCCTTATATCTTATTCTATTTATCAAGTATTTACTAGTAAGTCTTTTCACTTTCTACAATATCAACTTCTACCTCAAATCCTTTATCATACAGACAACAGACATCATAAGCAAAGAACTTGTTACATACCTAAAAAATTACTTGCATCTGTATTTACCTCAATTTGAGGTTCTAGGGACAGTTTCTAATACAATCGCATATTTTCAGCTGCTTTAAGTCTTAATATTTTTGTGTGTAAGTTTTCTATGTTTACTTTTTCACAAAGGCACTGTATATGTGGGTGTTCATATGATTGACTTTTGTATTATGGTTTGGGAAATATTATCATGGTGCTAGAGAATGAGACAGAAAGGAACTCTGGGGAAAGTCCACCGGCAAAGGAAAATTCTTGTCACTACATATAAGTTTAAAATCAGGAAAGGTGTGTGTCAGGGTTGTATCCTTTCACCATACTTATTCAATCTGTATGCTGAGCAAATAATCTGAGACATTGGACTATATGAAGAAGAACACAGCATCAGGATCCAAGGAAGACTCATTAACAACCTGTGATATGCAGATGACACAAGCTTGCTTGCTGAAAGTGAAGAGGACTTTGAAGCACTTACTCATAAAGATCAAAGACTACAGCCTTCAGTATGGATTGCACCTCAACATAAACAAAACAAAAATCCTTACAACTGGACCAATGAGCAACATGATGAATAATGGAGAAAATACTGACGTTTTCAAGGATTTCATTTTACTTGGATCCACAGTCAACACTCATGGAAGTAGCAGTCAAGAAATCAAATGACATATTGCATGGGGCAAATCTGCTACAAAAGACCTGTTTAAAGTGTTGAAAGGCAAAGATGTCACTTTAAGGATTAAGGTGCACCTGACCCAAGCCATGGTATCTTCAATTGCCTCATAAGCATGTAAAAGCTAAACAATGAATAAGGAAAACTGAAAAAGAATTGATGCCTCTGAATTATGGTTTGGTGACGAATATTGAATATACCATGGACTGTGAGAAGAAGGGACAAATCTTTCTTGGAAGAAGTACAGCCAGAATGCTCACTAGAAGTAAGGAGGGCAGGACTTTGTCTCACATACTTTGGACATGTTATCAGGAGGGACCAGTCCCTGGAGAAGGACATCATGCTTGGTAGAGAGTTAGCAAAAAAGAGGAAGACGCTCAATGAGATGGATTGAAATGGTGGCTGCAACAATGGACTCAAACACAGCAACGATTGTGAGGATGGCGCAGGACTGGGCAGTATTTCGTTCTGTGTACATAGGGTTGCTATGAGTCAGAACGGACTTGACAGCAACTAACAACAAAAACAACATATAAGGTGACCTATGAAAAATGGAATAATAATAATAAACATTTGTTAAGTGCTTACTATGGCCAGGCACTGTATATGCTAAGGATTATCTCATTTTATCCCATAACAACTCTCTGAGGTATTTTACAGATAAACAGAATCTTAGAAAGGCTAAGTAATTTGTTCAACGTCACATAACCACTAAGAGGAAGAACTAGAATTCTAAAGTAGGCAGTCTGACCTTGCCTGGTTTTTAACCACCCTATTATACACTGTTGTTGTTAAGTGCCTGTATCTATACACTAGATAACAGCATTTTTGTAATTTTTCTCTTTTCCTTCAAAGTACCCCAGCCCCCAACATCTACACATAACACAAGTTTGGTCCTCCCATGGAACCCTAAGCCGAACTTTATCATAGTATTTATCTCATTAAATTGTAATTATCTACTTACTTGTATGTATTGTTTATTAGATTCTAAGTGCCATAAGGACAGTGTCTGTGTCAGCACATAGCACAGTGCTTGGAAAATAGCAGGAACTCGGTAGATTTGTTGAATAAGAAAATGGATTACACTCAGTCAGTCTCCCCCCATCAGACTCTAAGTTCATCGAGTGCAAGGATTGAAATTTTAATTTCTAGAATTTCTTGGCCTAACATAAAGCTTTGAACTTGGTAGATGCTTAATCGATAATTGCTGAATGAATGCTTGATCATATTTCAACTTCAAATATGATCAGAACACTTTTAAAAGAATTTATCTATTATTTTGATGGACTAACTTATCTGCTGGGGATCTAACAGCAGGTAAAATACACATCGTCCATGTACTTATTTACAATCTAGTGGGACAAACTAACAAAAACCAAGTAAACAAAGAATTGTTAATTGTTGTAAGATGCTATGAAGTAAAGAAACTCTAATGTGAGATAGAGAGCCAGGGGCACCAACTTCAGATAAGGTAAACAGGGAATATTTCTCAGAAGACATGACATTTAAGCTAACATTTTCAGAATAAGGAGACCAGTGATACAAAGAACGGTGAAAAGAATGCTCTAGGCACAAGAGACAGCCGCAAAGCGCTGGAGGGGGGCGGGGGCGGGGGCGGGGGGTGGGGTGGGGGTGGGGGTGGGGGGAGAGGACTTTGCAGGTTTGAGAAATTGAGAAAATATCACCAGTTTAACAAAGTTTGCCAGTGAGGAATGATGAATTTATTTCTGAATCTAAGAGGTGGTATTCTCCTTGCTATAATCAGGAAGTCATTTTGACAGCAAATTATCATCACTAATATTTCATACTGTTCCACAACGGCCCCATTCTCAGGTATAAAATGCATAGAGAATGTACGAATAGTTTCATATAGCACTTGCCAGGACCACAGGAAATAAAACCTATGTTAGTTTTAATCAAATTGAACCAGGGATGTAATGTAACCAACAGGCAGAAGTTTCCACTCCTGAATTCAACGACAGGCCCCATAAAAATAGGTCTTAGTAAGCAATTTTAGCAATGATTAATACAGTTCTTTCCTTTCCTCACTGAACAGCTAGTTACTGAATTCCTTTTACGCTACTATGTACCAGGCACTGTGGTAAGTCCTGTGGGAACAGAAGGAACTGGTGGTAAAAATTAGTAAGCTCCTCTACCATTGTAGGGAAAAGTATTTTGCTGCTTTCCATTAACTCTAGAATTAGCCCCTTTTACAGAAAAAAAGCAGTCTGCCTTAGCCACTTTTGAAGGGTCTATTTACATGTGCAGTTCTGCCCCATGAAATGTGTAGAACACCTTGGTTCAAAGTGAGCCATGTCATTAATTGATGACCATATGCCAAACTGTTTGTTCTGGTTTCCCAGGAGTCAACAGCTATGGGATATCATGTTCTTCTGTTGGAAATATTCTTAAGCAGTAAACAAATAACCATCATGGCAACAACTTTCTTTAACAATGAAACCTAAGCAGTGGTATTGAGAGTACCTGAGGTTATGGGAGACACAGAATTGGAGCACTTGCCTTTTGTGATGCATTTCTTTTTTTCTGGATGGAATCATATTTTAGATTTAGGTAGTTACAACTTGCTAGAGATATGATCAAATTCAAGTTTGAAACACAACCACAAGAAATTTAAAAATAGCAAAAAGTATCACTTTCAAATAAAAAATGCAGGGGTAAAGAAATAGTTTTTAGGAACAAAACATAACATTTTTAACAAACAGTAATACCAACAGCCTATACAACATAAAAGTAAACTCGAGAGCATACTGTGAGTTTTCACAGCTTGGCAAATAAATGTGCATCTCAGATTATTAATCTCATACTTGCCAGGACTGAAAATTAATTGAAATCCCTAAAATCTAGATCTGAATATTTTCCAACTGATTGTTTTTCACTTGACTGAAAAAGAAAACAAATTAAAAGTAAAAAATGACCCATAACACACTATTTGTGGGGAAAATACCCAATCAACAAAGAGCTATATTCTGAGTTACCAGATAGAATTAGCAATGTTCACAATACAAAGGAAAAATATAATAGTACCTCACTTCTCCAAAGGCTAAGGTAACAGCCAAATAAACACGCCAACAACAATTAACTAAAGTTCATAAATTTTAATCATAAAAGTCTCACAAGTCCTTATTCACAGTCCATATATTATTATTTTTTATTGTTGTTGAAAGTATATCCAGCAAAACATACACCAATCCAACAGTTTCTACATGTATAATTCTGTGGCACCGATTACATTCTTTTGAGTTGTGTAACCAGTCACACCCTCCTTTTCTAAATTGTTCCACCCCCAGTAACAAAACTCACTGCCCCCTAAGCTTCCTATCTGACCTTTCAAGTTACTGCTGTCGATTTGATCCCATATAGACAGTTCTTCAAAACAGCACAACGCTCAAGGCAAACATTCTTCACTAATTAAGCTAACCTATTGTGTGGTTTAAAGAAGACATCAGAGGATATTTTTGATTTAAGGTTTAAAGATTATCTCAGGGCAACAGTTTTGGGGATTCACTGAGCCTCAATGGCTCCAGAATGTCTGGATTCCATGAGAATTTGGAATTGTCTTCTGCATTTTTCTCCTTTTGGTCGGGATTATATAGAATCTTTGATCAAAATGTTCAATAATGGTAGCTGAAACAGCCCATTTATTCTTATCTTAGATTTAGTTCTAATAAAATTATGTTTACCAGGTCATAATGTATTAGAAATCTCAAAAAGGAAAGGGAACAATGCATCTAAAGGGAAAAATACACTCCTCACTTATCAACATGGTTAGGTTCCAAAGATAAGGTCGTTACACAAAAATCAGCATAATGTGAAAATGGAGGATGACCACATCGGATCACAAAACGGAGGATGACTACATCATTACATAACTGCCAAATTACTTCATTACATAACTGCCAAACCACCGAGAATCATGGCCCAGCCATGCTGACACATAACCTCAACCATCACAGCCAGGGTTACTCTCACCTCACACTATGGTGTTTGTTACTGCCAGATGTATATTGTTAATGTGCAAAATAGTCGGATAATAGATTTTTTACTATTGTCATAAATGCGAATTGTCAGATAATGAGACAGTCGATAATTGAGGAGTAGGTACACTAACATCAAAAAGAGACAAGTTATGCTTACGAGATGTTGGATTAGACACTTTTTGCTATTCTTCCCACTAAGTACAATTAAAAACCTGGGATATTATACATGAAACAAACACAAGAAGACTCGAAAAGGTGGAGAGAAGGAGGCAGACTGGCTAGGGACCTCTGGACCTACGGAATGACATGGTAGTAAGTTCCCTGGGTTTTCTTTTTCCTTTATATATCCCAAATGTGGAGCAGAAGAAGTTGGTGACATGAAAACGCTAACATGCTCAGATTACACAGTAAAACCTGTGAAAGCCAGAACCTGTATAAGGTGAAAACCTATCAGAGAAGGAAAATTCAAATATTTTCCATTAAAATGAGCGATAGAAAAGTGGTAAGACTACATACCTGTCAAAGGTGGAAAACTTGCGAGACCTGGAAAAATAAGGCAGTCCCATCAAGTTCCAGCTCTCACAGGTTTCACTGTAGCTTAGCTCACATTATAGTGTTTCAAACTATCTGAAGACTCTCTTTGAACTCTTCTTAAAAATTTACTTAAATTTCTTTTCCTCATGAAGTTACATTAAATCATATTATTTCCATTTCCTAAAGGTTAATTGTAGAACGGATTAAACAAATAAATTCTTCTGACATAATGTTAAATCAGTGGTATTCAATAAGCTATGCTTGTTGCGTGAATAAACGTCTGCTTGCTTATTTACCAAAATATAGTTCTGAGTAGTAAATGAAAAGCATATAAAAATTAAGTCCATTTATTTCCTTTATGTTTGTGCGTATACTGAAATTGGAAGACAGGCCTGATGATGTACTTCCAAAAAATCAGCCACTGAAAACCATATGGAGCAGTTCTATTCTGCACACAAGAGGGTGCCATGAGTAGGAACTGGCTCAATAGTAACTAACAACAACAGTAACAATACAAAGCAGCATATTAGGAAGTTACCTGAGGGTGTACTCTGGAAAACTAATGGGGTAAAACAAAAGAAGAGACAACATGGGAGGCAAGATACTGTAGCTCCAACCCAAAAAAGCTATGCCAGTTGTGCCTGTTGGAGTAGGAGGATAAAGGGAGGCCTCTGGAGGGAAACAAAGGGGGCTTCCTGAATAGCTACTAAGAGAATGGAAAACTTGAGAATGTGATAAAAGCAAAGCACAGAATGCAAGAAAAAAAATTTACTGAAAAGAAATGCAAGAAAGTAGTAAATAAGCAGCAAATGAAAATATGCATGATTTTAAGCAATTGATGGAAATAAGAGCACATGGAAACATTTTCCTTTGAGAAGTGCCGGGGACACAACACTAAAAATGTCAGTGTAACTGACAAATGGTGGAAGGCAATTGTCTCTCCTCATAGCAAAAATACTTAAAAAAAATCCTGTGACTATAATGTGAGTAGAGAACATAAACTTAGATGATATGAAGTAAAAATAGATAGAAAAAAAGGCATGTTAAAAAAGGCCAAGTAATAGACATCCTCTGAAATTCAGAAGAACACAAATAATTTTGGTCCCTTTGTAAAAGGTCAAGTATGGAGACAAATGATTAGTCTCTTAAAAGAAATTTTTAGATGATTTTATATAGCATTTTAGGGTAACAGAAAAATAAAACACAATAAAATTGTACTGGAAAATGTTCTGCCTCTTAGAATTTTAAACCAAAGTTTCTCCTCTATATTTTCTACATCTTAAGAGTGTTTGATGAGAGAAGTGGGAATGTTGTGAATCAAATTCTATATGCAAGCCTTCTATTTCACAGAGCAATTCAATTATTGGAAAATTTGACAAATATTTATTAAACAATAAAAATAAACTTAATAACCAAGAACTACTTGTGCCAAACACTGTGGTATTTTTACATATGTTCTCAAATATTCCTCTTTACATTACCTTTGCTCTGTACAACAACCTCTTGAACTAGGTGTTATTAATTCCAGCGATAAGGAGAAAACTGAGGCTGAAAGAGACTACGTAACTTGCTGTAATTCACAGGCTGGGATTTAAACCTAGATCTCTGACTCCAAAGCCTTTCAACGTATAATTATTGATCTTTATTTACTGAACACCTATTATGTGCCTTTCATAGTTCCCTTTAGTAGATAAAAAGTAAAACAAAAACACACGAAAAACAAAAACTAAAAAATAAGTTTCATTAAAGAATTTCAACTACACCAAAACAATGAAAGTGTTAATATAAAGAGACATATAACACCAGAAAAAAACTACAGGCAAACAATTTTATATTTGCCAAATGGGATTTGCAACATATGTCAGTGATGTAGTTAATAAACTCTAGGGATTTTCTGCTCTTCGTGTACTGAAGAAATGACAAGGCAAAAAAACAACAGTAAAAAATGGCAAAATCACTCTGTCTCACAATAAAAAAAAAAATAATTAAAAAAGTCCTTAAAAATGTTAAGCAGTGACTGCATGGTTTGTCTTTCTACTTTATTTTGGGTTCCAGTTTCCATGGAAAGCCTTCTTCCTTTTTCTCACATTTACTCTTATTCATATTCCTTCTCATTTTTCTGACTGGATGAACGAAGGCAGTACATATAGAAAAATAATGCAGAAGTGAATAATAAATCAAAATCACAGTGATTCCATTAGAAACTAAATACTAACTAGCAATCTTTACATTCATCATAAAACACTACAGAAAAAGAAGATAACACTTTACAGTCATTTTAAGAAGTATGTATGACCTTGTAAAAACAATTTTATGACAGAAAAGACTAATCTGGTCATAGGTAGTGAACTAGACAATATGCCACCATCCTTGTGCTTTAGGTAGAAAAACAATAATAAAATTTACAAAGCCACAAGGATCTTAATCGGTATTTTATACATAAAGCACTGTCACTTAGGTTCATAAAATGCTATAAACTAGAGAAACTATTTAATTTACAATGCTTCTGAAAATTCTACACTTCTGAATAGAATATAATTACTTACTTTTTTCTTCGGTTTGACTCCACAAAATATTTACGTGCTCGATTTCGACATATTTTTTGTTGCTGCAGTAATATTTGGCGCTCTTCTTCTAAATTTTTCTCTAGATGGATTTTCATATCTCTAATAGTAGCATTAAGGATAATGGTTTATGTTTTTAGTGGATGAGTGTCAGTGCTAACTGATGAATGTACAACAGCCGCATCCTAATGATGTAATGATGTTTTTGTGGAATAACTGGTATGTGTACACACAATTGTTAGTACATGACTGGCAGAGGCTTTACGTAAAAAATTCTGACTTGTTACTAAAACTTCAGCCATATCTCTCCTTTACCTAGAAAGAAACTGGTTACTTTTCAGAAACCATGAGCTCAGATAAAGAGACTCCATATCTTTTCATTCATTGTATCTGAATACTAACTAGCAAGATACCATCTTAGGCATGTACATAGGAAAAGGAAAGAAGGTTATATATTATTAGCAGAAAGTAGATGAATTAAACACTTCAATAGATCCTGTGGATCTACAGTATGAAAATTATATTCAATAAATAGCAGTATAACTGGAATGACTGGGAAAAGTTTAGTTATTTACAAAGTTAATGATTTATTTTTGGGTTCCAAAAAGAACAACAGGAAAACCATGCATAGTAATCTGTTTATCCAGAAAGTTGTCAAAGAAAATGAACATTTTGGTTAACCTAATCACCCATTTGTTTGAAATTATATAAAATTTAGCTTTATTTAAATATTGTATGGATGTGCTTCATTGATTTTCCCAGTTTTTAGCTGTGTTTCAACTGTCATTATTAAATAACTTTATCAATTTTATCACAATATTTCTGTTTTTAATGATTTTGAATTAAAAAAATCTCATCTTGCATATCAATTACCACTTTATCACTATTCAGAGCCTCATCATTAGATGTAGACATATAAGATTCTGCACTGAAGTTGCAGATTATAGGACATACCTAGTTCCTTTTTGAGAATAAACAGTCTATTTTTTTAAAAAAAACTTTCTTCCATAAAGTAGAGGTTCAAAATTCTCCTTAAACAATTGAATTAATCAAGCTTTTTTATACGCCATAAACTATTAACAGTAAAACAGAATACAAGAAATACACTGACCAATAAATTATGCTGTACATAATTTAATTTGTTAATTCAAAGTGTGTTAATTTCAGGACTCTACAATGCTTCTGAAGGAGCCCTGGTGACACAATGGTTAAGAGCTCAGGTGCTAACTGAAAGGTTGGCAGAAAGGTTGGCCGTTAGAATCCACCAGCCACTCCAGGATAAAAGACCTGGCAATCTGTTCCCATTAAGATCATAGCCTAGAAAACCCTATGGGGCAGTTCTACTCTGTTACATGGGGTCACTATGAGTCAGAATCTACTCAACGGCACAAAACACCACCACAGTGGTTCAGTGTAAATATTATAAACCAACCTTATTATATGTTTCAATACAATCAATTTACTTGAACTTTATGGTTGTTCGAACCAGTTACGTTGCTATTTAACCACCTTTATACCATAAACCATAATTCATTTCACCTTGAATTTATTATATGATTTTGCACCATCTCAACACAAACATACCCACACACACTCACACACGATATTTTACTTAAACTTTTTTTTTTGGATGATTTACAAAAATTAAGCAAAAAGGGAAGGAAACCTGATTTTTGCTAGCACAGAAACAGCTCAAGGTTCATCTTGTTCTTCCTTAATAGAAGACTTTATTAGTAGAAGTCAGACTTGAACCAGATGGCTAGCAACTGAAAGTCATCACATGGCAGTGGAGGAAAGGGAAGCTTCTTTCAGGGTACACAGGGGCAGCATTTTTTTTTTGTGTGTGTGTGTGTGTGTGTGTGTGTGTGCGCGTGCGCGCGTGTGGGGAGGGTGGGGGCGAGAAGGGAGGTTGCTTCAGCTCAGTTGAGAAGCATGAAGGACTGTGCCTTAGGGAGATACTATTCTGTTCAACATGTTTGAGATTTCATGACAAGAGCACAAAGAAAAATCACAAATGTAATGTTTGTAATGTTTTGTCAACTATATATTCTCAAATTTAATCAAAGGAATCTGTAAAAATATATACATAATTTTTGTCTGCTGAGTTATAAGGAATGCTGCTGCTTTGCATATTTTCAAAATATGGTATTCAAGTTTAAAAAATATTAAATGGCTGGTTAAATTTTTGTTTTTTATACAGCTATACTGTAAAAGTAAGGTATTTCCATAAGAATCACTGTTAAAGACCTATTCAAAGGAAGGTAATTTTTATATACTTAACATCCAAAACTCCCCAAAATACTATGGGTCATAGGATTGGGCAAGTAACACACAATAACTAAAAACATAGCCTAAGCTACCCCACCTCCTCTTCATCTCTCCCTCTCCAAATTTAGTCCTCCAATTGTTGTACATTTATTTTAAATGTTATTATCACAAATACCTACATATCATATGATCTATTTTCTTGTCTAATCTACTTGTAAAGTATATCTTAATTCTATTCCTCCTTCTCTGTAACATCTGTCACTGCCTTGGTTCAAACCCTCTCACTTTCTTTCCTGGACTACCTCAGCAGTCTTCTAGCTCTTCTCCCAACTCAAACTTCCTATCCTCCACTTGAACCTCCACAAATCCAGACAACCTTTCTTAAATGCAAATCTGATTGTTTCCCACTCTTATTCTCCGAAAGCTCCCTATCACCCTCATGATCAACTGCAAATTTCTTGGCCTAGTATATAAAGCATTCTATAATCTGGTCTGTTTTTCAGCTTCATTTCTCAATATTCCCCTAGATAAATTCTAAATCCAGCCATTCTAAGGTACTTATTACTAACAGAAAAAGCCATGAGGTATCATGCCTAAATGTCTTGGTACACACTTGCCTAATTATTCTCATCCTTTGAGAGCTACCTCAGTGATTCCTTCCGTAAAAAGCCTTTCTAACCCCCAACCACATGACTCGATGACATCTTCATGAGTACATTATATGTGTCTCCTCTACATTTCTATAACTCCAAGGCTTAGCACGATGTTTGGAATGTAGAAATGGCTTAATAAAAGTACATGCATTTTTATGGCTTTTAGTGCATTACAGACAAATCGATTTCTAAAGGTGTCGTACAAATTTACATGCCATTGAAAATGTACGTATTCCTTGCTCATGTATTGGACAACTTAATATTGTGAAAATGTCAATACTACTCAAAGTGATCTATAGATACAATGCAATCCCAATCCAAACTCCAACAACATTCTTTATTGAAGTGGAAAAACTAATCACCAACTTTATATTGAAAGCCAAAGCATTACTGAAGAAGAACAAAGTAGGAGGTCTCACACTCCCTGATCTCAAAACATACTATACAGCCACAGTATCAAAAGAGCCTGGTACTGGTTCAGTGAATAAACACATAGACCAGTGGAATAGAATAAAGAACCAAGAAATAAACCCATCTATCTATGGGCAACTGATTTTCGACACGGGGTCAAAGTCCATTCAACGAGGAAGAAAAAGTTGCTTTAATAAATAGTGCTGGCAAAACTGGATATTCACACACACAAAAATGAAACAGGGCCCATACCTCACCTCATACTAAAAAACTAACTCAAAATGGATCAAAGATCTAAATGTTAAAGCTAAAACTATTAAGGTCTTGAAAGAAAACACAGGGACAGAACTATGGGGTCTAATTTAAAAAAAAAAAAAAAGATCAAACACAACTATTAATGCATGACCAACAGAAGTCAAATTAGATAACTGGGATCTCCTAAAAATTAAATATTTATGCTCACCAAAAGACTTTATCAAAAGAGTGAAAAGGACCACCTATAGACCGGGAAAAAAAACCTTTGGGAACAGCATATCTGATAAGGGTCCAATCTCTAAAACACACAGAAAACTTCAACAACTCAACAACAAAAACACAAACAATCCAACTTAAAAATGGGCAAATGACATGAACAGACATTTCACAAGAGGACATTCAAGTGGCCAACAGATACATGAGAAGATGCCCGTGATCATTAGCTGTTAGAGAGATGCAAATCAAAACTACAATGAGATACTATCTCACCCCTGCAAAAAACGGTACTGATCAAAGAAACAGAAAACAACAAATGCTGACCAGGTTGCCGGGAGGTTTAAACTCTTATCCACTGCTGGTAGGATTGTAAAATGGTACAACCACTATGGAAAATGGTATGGCACTTCTCAAAAAACTAGAAATAGAACTACCTCATGATACAGCAATCTCACTGCTAGGTAAATACTAAAGACACAGACATATGCACACTAATGTTCATTGCATCACTATTCACAACAGCAAAAAGATGGAAACAACCTAAGTGCCTGTCAATGGATGAATGGATAAACAAAATCTGGTACATACATACAATGGAATACTACGCAACCATAAAGAATAATCAAACATGAGTTCTGAAAATATATTATAACATGGATAAAACTGGAGGACATTATGTTCAGTGAAATAAGTTAATCACAAAATGACAAATACTATATGATCTCACTATTACAAAAAGACAAGAAAAGGTATACATACTGAAACTAACACTCACTGGTGGTACCAGGAGTTGCGGTGGAGGGGGGGTTCACTCTCTAGATAGCAGACACTTGTTATTTTTGGGTATGGGAAATATAACACCAAACGTGGGTGAAGTGTACACAGTCTGACCAAAGTAAATGATATCATTAAGAAGTATGCCAGAAAAAATGACATTTTTGGTACATGCTAGGACATATACAACTTTGCAACAACAGCTAAATGAGTGTGGACACATATATATATGTATGCATATAAGTATATAGGTATGTATATGTGTGTATATAGATGGGCGTATGTAGATGTATCTATATACAGGTGTATATATAAGGGTATGCATCCATATATATTCATGTATACAATAAAGTACATAGGGGACACAAACACAGTGTCTTAGTCATCTAGGGCTGCTATAACAGAAATACCACAAGTGGATGGCTTTAATAAAGAGAAGTTTATTCTCTCACAGTCTAGTAGGCTAGAAGTCCGAATTCAGGGCGCCAGCTCCAGGGGAAAGCCCTCTCTCTCATCAGCTATGGAGGAAGGTCCTTATCATCAATCTTCCCCTGGTCTAGGAACTTCTCTGTGCAGGAACCCTGGGTCCAAAGGACATGCTCTGCTCCTGGTGCTACTTCCTTGGTGGTACAAGGTACCCCTGTCTCTCTGCTCGCTTTTCTCTTTTATCCCTTGTAAGATAAAAGGTGATACAGGTCACACCCCAGGAAAACTCCCTTTATACTGGATCAAGGATATGATCTGAGTGAGGGTGTTACATCCTACCCTAATCCTCTTTAACATAACCTAATCTTGCCTCATTAACCACAGGCAGAGATTAGGATCTACAACACATAGGAAAATTACATCAATCACAAAATGGAGGGCAACCACACAATACTGGGAATCATGGTGTAACCAAGTTGACACTATTTTGGGGGGACACAATTCAATCCATGACACACAGATATTTTTTAAACATCTCGCGGGATTGGTTCACAGGGTCTGAAGGCTTAGGACAATACCCTTGTGGGACAACTCAGTCAATAGGCATAATACAGTATATAAAGTTTATGTTTTACATCCTAGTTTGATGAGTAGCATCTAGGGTCTTAAAAGCTTGGGAGCAGCCATCTAAGATATACCTATTTGTCTCTACACATCTGGAGTCAAAGAGAATGAAGGAAACCAAAGACTCAGAGAAGAAACTAAGTCCACAGGACTAATAATCTGCATGAACCACAACCTCATCTACCCTGAGATCAGAAGAACTAGACGGTGCCTGGCTACCCCTACCGACCGTTCTGATCAGGAACACAACAGATAGATCCTGATAGAATGGGAGCAAAACGTGGAACAGTTCTCAAATTCTTAAAAAGTTCAGACTTACTGGATTAGTTGAGACCGGAGGACTCCCCAAGACTATTGCCCTGAGATATTCTTTAAACCTTGAACCAAAACTATTCCACGAGGTCATTATATTTATTAGTTAAATAACAGATTGGCTCATAAAATAAATAATATCACCCTTGCTCCTTTAAAAAAATCATCTATACGAGACCAAATGGTCTAAAAAGTATGTATATCAATTTCAAAACCTCAAAAGAATAGGGTAGTATTAATTTCTTTTTAGAAAGACTAGACAGAAAACCGTGTCTTATGTCTTATACATTAGCAAAATAGAATACTTCCCACGTTCGATTATTAATTTTTTCTTCTTCATTGGTGAATTGAGAGTTTAGAGCCACCGGTCATTTACCTATGGAAAACTTGATTTTTAAAAATCAATTACAATAAATTCAATACAGATAGGATAGATATTAATCCTCTATTATAGTCAGTGCAAGTATTTTCTCCAAACATTCCCACTTTTATTCAATTGTGCAGTTTCTCCTTACACTGAAGTTTTAAATTTTTAAAATTACTTTCAAACATGTAAAAAATGTGAAATTCTATTTCTGTCAGTTTTCTTTTATAACTCTGCATTTGTTATATTTATCCTTTTTATTCAGTCCAAGTTAATTCTGGGATGTAGTATAAGGTGTGACACAAAAGTAGAGACAGTGACCATAAACTACTGTTTTTAGAGGTCTCAGTGAGATAGATATCAACACATAGCCAACAGGATTCTTGTGATCAGAGTCTGTTAGTTAATTTTAAGCACAGGCAAATCTCAGCATGTTCATAGGCTGTAGGGAAAGAAGCCCATTAGAAATTGAAAGTAAGCTATGTGAGGTAGGGATAACTTATGATGCAGGGTTACTGAGAAGAGATGGAAATAAGGACGCAAGTGAATGGATTTACCGTCTACAGTGAAAGAGATATCTCATCGGTGAGTCTGGAGGGAAGGTGTGGGTTTGTGTTTTCTGTTGGGAGGGACCTCAGGAAATTTATAGCATCAACTAATCTTCTTACGAAGAAGTGGTAAGATAGTCTACTTGGAGTGGTGGAAGGTGATAAAAGAGCCAGCACAGGCATTAAGATGAATAAGAGAGAACCCTGTTCAGGTAAAGCTGGAAACCATGAAACTGTAATGGTGCCAGTTTATACTGTTTTGTGATTTTCTGAGGCACCATTTTATTATTCAAGTGAAGAAGTAGAGAAGCAGGATTTGGTAGTTACTGGGTGGTTGAAGCAGGAATGGTGCAGAGAATCAAGGACATCAGTGAGAGTACAGTTCAGATCATCAAGAATAGGATATAAACTGGGTAGGGAAGAAAGAGTATCGAGGTGGGTGCTAGGATAAAATGGAGTTATTTATGAAAAAAAGAGGCATAGTATGAAGGGGGATATGAAACAACTTTCTTCAAATTCATTTATTTAAAAAAAAACAATTTTTATTTCCACTTAAATTCTTGTATGGGAGTAAAATGATAGAAATTTAGCAAATTTTAATCAGATGAATTTCACAAGATTCTGCTCTTTTATAGCTTTGACTCAGGAAATTCTGACTCAATGAGAAAACATCTTTGGCAGAAAACTGGATGGCCTCTGAGTATTAAGTTCTTATTCAGAAATCACATGTAGAAGTTTTAGTAGTATGATTTTTTTGTTCTATGGTTTATGGTTGTTTCCATTTTTTTTTTTTTTTAAATTTAGTCATTCATTTAACAAATCTGAGTAATACTCTGTACCAGGTATTCAATGGGAAACATTACAGCCACTAAAAAACCTCCAAAATAATACTTATAAAGTTGCTGTAGTGTTTTTCCAACTAGTAAACATAATGATAGTTCTTCATTTAGTATCCAGTCTTTTTATTATATACAAAAATAATTCTTCTAGTCCAATTTAAAATCTTTATTACTAGCAAAAAAGTTGTTGAATTTTATCAAAGCCTCTTGGGCAGCTATTGAAATGATCTTTTACAACTTCTTAATTTTAACTGTATTTTTAGTAATAATATTTCTTTATAGAAAACCACCATTACAGTCTGGAATAAAGTCTATTTAGTTGTGTTCATTCAATGTATTGCTGAATTCTATTTACAAATATTTTCTTTGATGTTTGTATCAACGTTCATACCACATAAAGTTTAAAAAATGAAGCCTATGATTGTTTCATTAATGAAAATAATGGAAAGGTACACTTCATCAATGAGCCATTTACAATGCTTTTCTACTTTCAATTTAGAAATAAATCAGGGTCAGTGTAATAGGAGTTCAGTGTCCAAGAAAATATAATGACAAGGGGGCAGAGCAAAATCCGTATAGAAACAATCCTGTTTATTTCAGAGTACATCTTTGTGAGAATAGTTCCGAGGACTAGCAGGGGCAAAAGCCAAAATGAATAGGGTTAACAATCAATAGAAGAAAAGAACTAGAGGCTGCTATTGCAGGCTACCATTCTGAGAACTTGGGCAAAGAAAGAAAAGACAGAGAAGGAATGGAAGCTTGAGGAAAGCATGATCAGGGAAGATATATTTTCCGGTTAGTGAAGATTTTCACATACCTGCCTTCCTCACTAGATTTGTATTCCTAGCACCTAGCAGAGTCTGCCATAGAACATGCACTCAGTAAAAACTGTTTGTTGAACTGTTGTTAAAGCTGTAACAGAGAATAAAAGCAACCTCCCAGAAAAAATGGAAAACAACAGGTTTAGGAAGAAGGATTACTTTGGAAAGAGAAGACACTCCATTCTCTGACAAGAATGAAGATGATTATACAGCACCATCACTGCCAACCAAATCCTTTGAGAGTACAAAGGTTACATTCTAATTATCATAACATTCTCTAAAGGAATAAACATGGCTGACATATTTTGGAAAAAAAGAAAAACCACCTCACATTAATAAAAAAAAAAGTTTCTACAACGCAACCAACAGGGACATCAAATGTGAGCTAGGCCAATTCTTAGGGGAAAAATCAGAGATAATCCAGTTTGTGAAGCGTCCAGGTCCTTTGCTTCCCCTTTCCTCTTTGCTTTCTGACAACAGACGTGGCAGAGGGTGGAAAACAAAACAAATTACCTAACTGTGATAGGCTTTGGCAACTCCGATAAATGGATTAGGGGTGTGCTGGGCTAACAGTTAAAACGGACTCTTTCAGGACAACAAATTATTTCTTACCTGTGCAATTCCCCTAAGTCGCATGATAAGAGGTGGATTAATATGCAAGTAAAGAACATAATGGCATAATTCTAGAAGGCAAAAAGACAATCTCTACAGAAGACATGGTTGATATATTTTAAAATTCACAAACATTTTACACCAAAGTTAAAGAATGGGGGTGGGATAAAACGGTGGCGGGGGAAGCGGTCATGGAATTGGATAAAATGTTATAAATATCCGCACTAACATGACTTTTCTAGTTTCCATCACCTTGCGTCAGTGGCAATTATCTAATGGAAAAAAGGATCGGCCCTGCTTCCAACATCGTTACCCCAGCAGCCCCTGCCTGGGAAGGATACAGGTAAGCGCCAGGTCGGTGACGCCCGCCGCTCTCCCGAGGGCTCAGAGGGGCTCTGCTGCGGGTGTCTGAGGATTCGGCGTCCAGATCTGCGACCGCGCTCGGGTGTCCGGGCCTCCCGGCCAGCATCCTTCACCTCCGCGCCGCCTCCCCGCTCATCCCTAGCGCCTCCCTCATGGCAGCTCTGCCTTCCTCCTCCTCCTCCTCGGCCCCTCCCTACACTCCGTCTCTCAGGCCCCGCGTCACGGGAGCGGAAGGGTCGGCCGTGGCGGCCCTGGCTCCCGCGCAGAGGCACTGGTAGCTGTTGCGGCGACTGCAGCTGCGGCGATGGAGATCAAGCACCCAGCTGACGCCGCCGCCATGTTGACAACCAACCGGCGCTGCGTCCTTCGCGACGGCAACCAGCGAGCCGGGGCGGGGCGGGGCGGGGTGGGGTGGGGCGTCCGAGGCAGCCAATAGGAGACCTCAGCGGCTTTCCCAACCCACTCAGCTCAGAGCAGCCCAGGGGCAGGATGGAAACCCCTTCCAGCTTCCCGAGACCCGTCTTTGCTGGAAGGCAGAGCCGGGTCTTTGTTTACGGGCTGCTTCAGTTCTACCTAACTTTTTATGTGGGTGTTTTTGTCGGGTATTGAGAGTGATGAAAGACAGTGAGATGCAAAATCCCCAGACACAGGCAAATGCTACCCTTGGGGATAATTTGGGGTTGGGTTTGTTGTTTAACTACGGAATCCTGTTGTGAAGTTTCGAGCTGTGAGTCTTTCTTGGTCATCACTCTCCCCAAACGCCATCTCTTAGAAAAAAAACTTTATAAAGTGGAAAATTTTCTTCCCTACATTCTCTCACCCACTCGATGATGCTTTGTCTTCTTTGCTGTTGCCCTACTCATACAGTCTGCATTTCATGGACTCCTAATGCCAGCTTCTTGCTTTCAGATTCTGGAAGTGGACCATCACAGCAACGTCAGCCTGGAAAGATGCCCAGATTTAACTTAGTTTTTGTTACATTATCAGTTGGCATCTCCTTTCTCCCGGGCATCTCATTGCTTTGTCACACAGTATATTACCTCTAAGAAGCCTGACTTGGTTTTTCAATTGCCACAATTGTTTGCTCCTAGATGTCCTAATCGAAACCTCCTGGGAAGATATGCCAAAGGAGACCAACAGATTGAAATTGTTTTTGCACCATTTTCAGAAGGAGGAAAAATTAGATTTTGAGCCATCAACTTAATGGCTGTGCAAGTGGAAATTTTGAAGAGTCTGAGACTTTCTGTTGGAGCACATGTAAATTCCGACTGTATTTCAGCCAGTTTTTCCATGAAAAAAAACAAAACAAAACAAAAAACCAACTCCCAGATTGAAAACAGAATGTGCAGACCAAATAAAGATCACTCACCCACCATTTAAATGTCTCTGCCTTTGTGAATCAACTTGTTCATTTTTAGAGTTTAAATAACAAACTTTTCCAGCTGAAACTATTTAAAATGGAGCTTTTGCACAGTAGGATGCAATGACTCAACTTGGAATGTGGTCTGGGGACTGAAATTTTAAAGTGCCTCATCAAATCCAGTACTGATTTAAAGTACAAAACAAGTAAGCCCCTTCAGGACAATACAAAGAGGATAGAAAAATGATCCCAGCAAAGAAAGGCTAAATATGTACACATTGACAATTAGCTATCATTGCAAGTTTTTAGCTGGCCCATCTAAAAATTGCTATCCCAACTGCTGTCAACACAACTCTGCTACTCTAGGGCTGGTTTGAGAGAGAGTAAGCAAAGCAGGGCAGTGCGAAGTACACAAAACTGAGAAGGTTGCAGTTGTTGCTTGGAGTGTATAGGCATGTTTAGCCTTCCAAAGGAGTCCTGGTGGTGCAGTGGTTGAGAGCTACAGCGAGCACAGCTGCCAACCAAAACGATGGCAGTTCAAATCCACCAGCCACTCCTTGGAAATCCCATGAGGCAGTTCTACCCTGTCCTATAGGGTATCTGTGAGTTGGAATCCACCGGACAGCAATGGTTTTTTTTTTTTAAGCCTTGCTGAGAGCCTAGCTTTTGTTATATTATCAGTTTGGTGTCTCATAACTCCTAGGTAATTCACTGCTTTGTCACATGATATATTAGCATTAAAAAGCATGACTTCATTGCTGAATGGCCCATGATTGTTTGCTTATATAAGCATTCTCGATTCAAATGTTGCTTAAAAATGATCCTAATCAAGAGCGTAATAAATTTTAAACACAATATTGAATATTGCCAGCTTTTTTTTTTTTTTTTAAATCACAGGACTTATTTTTTTGATCTTTACATTTTTTTGTTCTCTTTTTCAAAATATTAAGTAGGCTTGTCACTCTTTTAGGTTGTGTAGACATAGATTCTTAAAAAAAAAGCCTTTAAGATTAGATATTTGGATAATATAAAGATAATTTAAGCCTTTTATAAATTTTATTTCTTGATGGGAAAGGCAAGTATTATTCAAGCAATATAAAAAGAGTATTACACTGAAATCCTTATATTTCGGAGACTAACCCATGGCCAATATTTGCCAGTCAACATATCTTCCAGGACTATTTATTAAATTAAACATTTTTTAATTTAAATTTTGATGGTAGTATTGAGGCTAAGGTGGTTTTCTCCATGTTACTAATAGCAAGATTAGAGATATTAATGCTAAAATATAAGCATTTTAGAAACAACAAATATTTTAACTTTTAGCTTTTATTCACTCCATTATATTTTAATGGATTTAGGAGCTAGACATACTTTATGCCAGTACTTAAAGAGTTTATACTTCTAAGGTTACATATGAGAAGAGAAACACCTGCAATCTGGGTAGCTGCTAAATAGGGGTTTGATTTGGTTGAAATTGAGGCATAGATAGCTATAAATATACTACAAATAACTATAGATTATATAGTTATTTATATACTTACGTAACTATAGATAAAACTAATACTGAGCATATGGTTTAATGACTGCTCTCTCCTTGCCACCGTAGAGGGAGGAAGTGAAAAGATGTAGAGATAGACTAATTCCATAATTGTTTATAAAAAAGTCAATTGATGGTCTAAAGCAGGGACCAGCACTTTTTGTTAGAGGGTCAGATAGTAAATATTTTAGACTTTGCAGGACATACAGTTTCTGTCACAACCACACATTCCTACTATTATAGCAAGAAAGAACCCACAGACAATATATAAATGAATGACAGGGCTATGTTCCAATAAAACTTTATTTACAAATACAGGTAGCAGGCCAGATTTGGCCCTTGGGCTACAGTTTGCTGACTCTTGGTCTAAGTAAACAGAGGTTTAAATATATTATGCAGAGCTTTAGAAAAAATGGTAGCCATCGGAAAAAATAATATAAGCCTGCTAATCTATCAAAAGGAATATACACAAAAGCAACAGCAACAAAAAAGATTCTATATCAAAATTTAAGGCAGTAAAAACAAAAGTATAAAAATACAATAAGAAAAACTAACACTGATATTATCTATAACCTGTTGCTGTAGAGTTGATTCCAACTCATAGTGACCCTGTAGCACAGAGTAAAACTACCCCACAGAGTTTCCAAGGCTGTAAATCTTTACAGAAGCAGACTGCCACATCTTTTTCCTATGGAGCAGCTGGTGAGTTCAAACTACTGACCTTTCCTTTAGTAGCTGAGTGCTTAACCACTGTGCCACTATAGACTAAATTCATCTCTTAAAGAAAAAGAATTTCACCTTGTATCACAAACCAAAACTCAAATATATGCTACGTACAAGAGACACATGTAAAGCAAAATGATTTAGATACATTGAAAATAAAAGGATGGGAATGGTATACCAGGAAATTATATAAAATAGGAAAATAAGGCCAAGATCTTAATATCAGACAAGGCTGGATTCAGGGGAAAGAGAGTGAAGATGATAATGCATGTCTCAGGAGAGAAGATGTGAGAATTACATGAGAGAAAGTGCATGAAAGAGCTTAACACAATTATTGACACATAATAGACATTTTTTAATTATATTTCCTTTTCCAACTGAATAAAACATGAGAATCTTCTAATAATGCAGCTAGAATACTACAAAACCCAAGTGATAATGTGGCAAGCCTGTTGACTACACCACAAAGTACCACCGGAAAAACCTGTTGATGGAGCTAAGCTGTTTACTAGATTTACTGCAGCAAAATTTTTAGCAGTAAGACTTAGCAGTTAATTCTTAGCAGCAAAAAGAGAAAAATAGGAAAAAATATTTATAGGATTCTAGGATTTGCAGGGCATCCCTGGGTGGTGCAAACGGTTAACATGCTCAGCTGCTAACCTAAAGGTTGGTAATTTTGGTCCACCCAGAAGCTCCTGGGAGGAAAACCTGGTGATCTACTTCTGAAAAATCAGCCACTGAAAACCCTATGGCGCACAGTTCTACTCTAACATACATATAGGGTCTCCATGAGTTGGAGTCGATTAAAGGCAACTGGTTTAGGGTTTGCAGGTCTTGCAAGGTGGAGAAATGTGGGGAAGGGCAAAGTTTTCTTAGATTTGTGAACCTAGTAGGGCAACGATCTTAAAGGGAGTCTTGAGGGGCAGCTCATTAGTCTTGATAAATAAGCTGTTTAGCTTTTCACAGTCTTACCTTTCCGAAGTAAGTATTTTCTGGAGCATGCAGCTAAGTTATTTTTGTGTGGTCTCAGTATTGTTTAACATAGGGACAAAGAATTACGTTGGCTTCAGTTATTACAACTCAGATAGATTTTAAAAAAAGAAAAAATGAGAAAGTATCATTTTTTATTTTTCTCGTCTACTTGCATTAATTGAGGAGCCCTGGTAGCGCGGTGGTTAGGCTCTTGGCTGCTAACTGAAAGGTGGGCTGTTTGAACCCACCAGCTGCTCTGGGAGAAAGATGGGGCAGTCTGCTTCTGTAAAGATTTACAGTCTTAGAAACCCTATGGGACAGTTCTACTCTGTCCTATAAGGTCACTATGAGTTGGACGATGGCAATGGATTGTTTTTGGACTTGTGCCATTCCCCTCTGACCCTCAGAGCCTAGTCCATATCCCAAGGGTCATGAGATGTGATCATTGAGTTTGTGGGTCAAGTTGTGAGGAAGATTAGAAGGCACTGTTCTTCTAGTCCCCACCTCCACCTCCACTGACTCTGCCCTGGCTGCCAGGCACTTGGCAGGTTCTATACACAATTCTTAACAAGGGGCTCTGTTGTCTGTTGTGGCAACAGGGTCCTGGCAACCTGAGGTGACACAGCAGTGGCCTTAGGAGCCACAGATGGTCCACTGATGGCCTTGATGCTCTGGGAAATGCCAATCCTGGAGGCCCTGTACCAGGAGGCCCTGTGCCAGGTGGTGACAGCACTGCCAGGGATCTTAGCCTAGGCCCAGATCCCCAAGGATTGCTGTGAGATATGTTGACTTTTATAGTTATAGTGGGAATTTTTATACTTAAAACTTTTTTTTACAATGCAAGGAGAGACAAATAACCGGTTACTGGAGTTTCTGCCCTTCTGGGCAAAACACATGAAATTGTTGAGAAGTTTCCCAGCATTGAAAGAGAATTTGAAGACCTTAAATCAACTATCCTAAAGCCAAACTCAAGAATGAACTATCAGAAATAGTAAATGTAGAGACCATGAATAAAGAACTAGAAATTACAACTCTTTACTTGAGCTTAAAATAGATGTTTATAGAAAAGCATGGAAAGAAGAGGAATCTAAGTGTTTACAAGTCTGTCTCATGGCTGACATTACAAACAAGAATAAGTTCTTAGAAGATGCATCAAAGCAAATCCAATATCACGGAGGTGGAACAAAAACATCTTTGAGAACCCATGAGAAGAACGGAGAACAGCTTCAGACAGCACTGACAGAGGCTTTGGAGGAAAATACTCATCTTCAGAGAAGCAAAAAACTCCTTTTACAAAAATCTAAAATATGGAAAGAAGCAATGGAACATTTATTAAAGACAAAAATGTCTCAGAAAACTGTAAACTACCTGTGGAGCAAGTTCTTAACAACCACAAAAAAGTCAGATAAAGCCTCTAGATGAACATTTACTAAAGATGAGTGATTGGGCTACAGTTCTTGGGGAGGACAGTATGGACAGATGACGGGAATGTACAACTGGACACATCAAAGGCATTAGAAAATGGGAGGCTTCTTAGACAGTGACTCCAAAGGAGTGTTGAATTATGCTGGTCTAAATATTAACCCACAAACGCTCCAAGAAAAAAGAAAACAAATGTACCTAAAATTAACTGAGGAGGATAAAAAAAAATCAAGATACTTCAAAATCGTAGTAAAAGTCTGAAAACCAAGAAAGCTCCCCTGCAACCAGAAAACAACCACTTAGAAAGAGAGAAGCAAAAGCTCCAGCAAGCACATCAAATCCTTCCCGAACTTCATCGAGGAAAAGAAACAAATTTTTATCCCATATCTAATTTAGAGAGAATACACTCTGCAAAGACAGAGGAGAATCTTCCTGTAGCAAATGAAAACTTCAGCCATGCATCTAAAGAGCTGCAGATTTATAAAATTGAAGCAGAAATTATTTCAGAAAAGAAAAAAAATTCTCTGAGATTATCACAGCCTTCTTATTTCCCAGAAAGGAAGAGTGGGATAAGAGCTCTGTCAGCAGAGAGAAACCTTGACAGCTTAAGAAAAAGAAATGCATACCTGGCACAAAAATCAGCTGAGGAGGAGTGTAAGGTTTCTGAAACCTATCTTTCTTGTTTCTGACATTTCAAATGCGGCATTTGGCAGAGGCTGGAGAGCACAACCAGGAATCCTTCTGAGGTGCCTCTGGGTGAGCTTGAACTTCCAACTTTTAGGTTAGTAGCCAAGCCCACTAATTGTTTGCAACACCCAGGGACTCCTAGGAAAGTAACAATTCCTTAGAAATAACTATGGTTACAAAGCAGGTTCATATAACTTATCTGATCTGAATACTGCTATAACCATGTAGCACCTTGGAAGAAAGTCCTGGTGACCTATTGCGAAAAAATCAGCCATTGAAAACGTATGAAGTACAGTTCTTCTCTGATGCACATGGTATCGCCATGAGTCAGAAACAACTCAACTGCAACTGGTTTTTTATAACCTTGTGAGTCATTTGAGGCAGCCTGCAACAGACAATTTCTTAAGTTTTCATTTTCGTCTTGGCTGAAGCTATTTTTTCCATCTTCTCCTGAATTATTTTCATGCTCAAGTAAGAATTTGTCTCTGGGAAAGCTATGAAAGAACAAAGACTTTTAATGTTTGACGGATTTAAAATTGCTAAAGTTCTGCCATTGTCATTTCAATTCCATATAAAAGTTCAACTAGAAATTTAAGATTAAATATATACACTAACCTGCTCCTAACATAGATTATAAAGGTCACATCAAATATTGTCAAAAAACAAAACAAACTTGTTGCCGTCGAGTCGATTCCAACTCATAGCTACCCTGTAGGACAGAGTAGAACTGCCCCACAGGGTTTCCAAGGAGTGCCTGGTGGATTCGAACTGCCCACCTTTTGGTTAGCAGACTTAGCTCTTAACCACTGAAGCACCAGGGCTCCAAATATTGTCAACAGTGATACAATTGCATATTTGTTGTTGTTAGTTGCTGTCAAGTCGTCTCCAACTCATGGAGACCCCATGTACAACATAATGGGACGCTGCCCAGTCCTGTGTTATTGTCATCATCATTGGTATGCCTGAGTCCATTGTTATGGCCACTGAGTATTTTGAATGCCTTTGAATTTAGCGGGCTAATCTTCCAGCACTATATTGGACAGTATTCCGTTGTGATCCATAGGGTTTTCATTGGCTAATTTTTGAAAGAGATTGCCAGACCTTTGATCTTAGTCTGTCTTAGTCTGAAAGCCCCGCTGAAACCTGTCTACTGTAAGTGACCCTGCTAGTATTTGAAATACTGTGGCATAGCTTCCAGTATCATAACAACATGTAAGCTACCACAATATAACAAGCAGACAGTTAGGTGGTGGAGAACTGCATATAGAACAAGTTAAATAAATAATGATAGTGCTAATAATAATAATACAAATAATAATACCACCTAACGTTTTAGTGCTTGATGTTTCCTACATACTGTGTTACATCCTTACATATACTAAATTATTTTATCCACACACCAATCCCCATTTTACAAAGGAGTTAACTGAACTCTAACAACGTTAGGTAACCCTGCCCAAGGTCTTACAGCAAGGGAGTGGTGGAATCAAGGTTCAAATCTAGGCTATCGGATCCCAGAGCCAGCATTCCCAAGCACTTCACACTGGAGAACTTGGAGAAAGTCATTTCAGTAGGAGAGTGGCAGAGATAAGTGTGTTTGGTTTTAAATAGCAGGTGATGAGGAAGCAAAGGCAGAGCATAGATATTCAGTTTAAGATAATTTCTTCATTAATCAAATATTTGAGTGCCTATTGTGTACCAGTCCCTATTGTGTGTGCCATAAAAACGATGGCATAGTCCTTGCCCTGCAATTCTCAGGCTAGGAGATCGAGAAAGGAGATTGAAAAAAATAATACCTTGAACAGGAAGCAAGACTCAGGAAAGCTTTGCTTTGCTTCTCAATTGCAGATTTAGGCATATTTGTAGATTAAAAAAAAGAAGCCATTGTAAGGGAGAATTTGAAAACTCCCCAGACTCATCTATCAATCTCCAGAGAGTGGTAATTTTCAATAACAATAGTTCCTTTATAGATGTAAAACTTACAAACCAGTTAGTATCCTAGATACCTGGCGTTTATGTGGTTAATATGATTGCTATTGATGGCTAAATTCAGTTAAAGGCATATTTTAAGTCAGAATTATCTTCTCTAGATACCCACATGGATAAAATTTCTACTTAGCAGTTTGTAGAAGTAGTTCCAATGTAATATTTTTCCCACCTCATCACCCATTTCTACTTTCTTACTATTTGTGTGCAAACCTCTTCACAATTATTGAAGCCTAATTTATTAAAGATATTTTTCCCAAGACACACACACAAAAAAGGGATTAATAAAAACTGGACAAATTGAATTAATTAACTAGTGCATTAATTAATTTCCTATATTCCGAAAGCATGAATTTATCATGCAGGCATGCAGTGATTAAAAAAAAAAGAAGCATTATTATTACTTAAAAAGACAGATTCTCTAGAGGCTACCTTGTTTTTCATATAAAGGGTGTTGTTTCAAACGAGGGCGTGGAAACCAGCAAGCGTTGGCTTCTGTTTTTGTTGTGTACCTTCCAGAAGTTTTTAACTGAAGACTCCATGCACTGTAGCTCTTTCCACAGAGAGTGACTGATATTTGAAGAAGTGTTTTCGTTTCTCTAAGAAAAATACGATGCAACTTTCCCAAGCTTCACTCTTGTTCTTAAATATATGTATTTTTATTTGTGGAGAAGCTATACAAGGTAACTGTGTACATCATTCTACGGTAAGAATTTCATCAATATTACTTTTGCTAGGAAAGTAAGATTAGATAGCTTTTAAGATATATTCTAGCATTTCTAAAAGATTTATTATAAAACAAAGTATAATTTATAGAACATTTAAGATATTTATTTAGAAACGTTGAGATTGCACTTAAATGATAATATTGTTAAACTTAGGAAATAAGCTGAGGATTGATTCAACACATTGCTTGTGAAAATATTTTAAAGAAATTGCTGATCTAGGTTAAAAACTAGCCAGCAACTTTCCAATTCACTTTACTAATGAAATATCTGATGGCTAATAAAAAAGTTCATCTTGCTGTTTTTAACCAGTCTGTGAACTGTTTTTCTTCAAATATTTTTTGAGTGATAACCAAGGAAATCAGAATTTTTTAAAAATTCAATATCAGAATAATAGCTAATACTGTGTAGGCAATACTATTGGTAGCTGAAATTTTAATGTCTACAGACTTAAACATTGGTTTATAATTTTTAAATGCATTTACCACTGTATCAAAACCAAATTCCAAAGTTCCCTGACTGAAGGAAGAAAAACTCTAGGAAAGTTTATAGAAATATTAAATAAGTTAGTTCTCTAAAATACTTGGTAAAATTTAAGATCCTTGTTTTGATCTGAAAAACCATAGCTGCAACTTAGGTTTTTGAAAACATCTCGTATGTCAGTTATTATAGGAATATAGGGAAAGAGCAGGAAGCTAAAAATAGATCTACATAATGAAATGTAAGCACCCTAGCACTATTCGCAATAGCCAAAAGGTGGAAACAACTCAAATGTCCATTAACAGATGAATGGATAAACAAAATGTGGTCTGTACATGCAATGGAATATTACTCTGCCATAAAGAGAAATGAAGTCCTGGAACATGTCACAACATGGATGAGCCTTGAAAACATTATGTTGAGTGAAATAAGTCAATTACAAAAGGACCTATACGGTCTCCCTAACAGGAAGTACATAGAATAGGTAAGTATATAGAGATCAGAGTTTAATAATGGTTATCAGGAGAGGGAGGATGGGAAAAGAGGGAAATCAATGTTTAGGAAGCAGTGAGTTTCTGTTTATGGTGATAGAAAATTTGACAATGGATGTTGGTGATGGTTACAGAACATGATTGATATAATCAGTCTCACTGAATTGCAGACATGAAAAATGTTGAATTGGCAGATGTTGTGTTATCTATACTTTTACAGCAATAAAAAAATATGTAAGCATCTTTTGGGGGCAAATACTTTCACAATTTGATTAGCTGTTTACCTTTTTCTCAGTTCCCAGGTCAAAACAGAACAAAGCTTGTTGCTGTTTTTTTCTTTTAATAACAGAGTTATCACATCTATATAACTTCTACCAAAGAATGCTTTCGTGTTGAAGAAATCAACAATTATAGATACCTTTAGAATGACAGCTGTAGTTGGCCTTGTATAATGACATCTGTTGTTGATTTTGCAGAGCAAAATTGAATGCTAAGTTTTTGTTTCTGTTATCATGAGACCTTTCAAATCTATGAAAACTTTAACTTTCAAATCTGTGACTATTTTAACTTATACAAAAGTAACGTGCCTCCTACATATTTTCTCCCAATTCCTAATAATGGGTGGCAGGAAAGTCTATTTGTCATAGAATTGTTGCATGTATCTCAAGGAAACCCTTTAATCTCTTTTCAAGGAAGTTTGAAATTGCAAGATTTCTGGAAGAGAGATGGCTCAACACTCTATCACATGTAGAAATGTAAAAAAGTTAAAGGTCAAGCCCACAGAGTCACAGCTGGGGAAGCAGACCCTAAAGAAACTCTCCTGGAATTTGAGAAGAAAAGAGAGAGTGAAAGTATTGACTTAACTTACACTTACTACTCATACCCCAAATTTATCTTTAGGGTTTATCTGTGGAAGTTTGAACTTAGCAGTTCATTATGTTTTTTCTAACAATTACCCTCATGTACGTCCTGAAATCTCACCTTTTTCCTATAGTCTTCTTATTTATTGTCTTGGATCATATAACATATTTAATAGTTTTTTTGTTATTTCTTTCTTTTTATGTAAAGGACTCTTCATCTGCCAACATTGTAGAAGATGCATCTAATGCAAAAGATGAAAGCAAAAGTAATGATACTCTTTATCAGGAAAACTGTGAAGAATCATACGATGTTAAGCCTAAAATTACACGAGAAGAAAAACATTTCATGTGTAGTAAGTACTAAAAATAACCAAAATTGTAAAGGTATATGATTTATTATTTTTTGGGTAGGCGTAGGAAAAATATATCAGCATTTGTCTGGGTCTTTTTTTTTTTTTTTTTTGGTCATTAAAAAAAATTTTTTTAAAATAATATTTTATTGTATTTTCGGTGAAGGTTTACACAGCAGTTTAGGTTCCCATTTAACAATTTCTACCCAAGTTGTTCACTGACATTGGTTACATTCTTCACAATACATAAACATTTTTATTAATTTCCATTCTAGTTTTTGTGTTTCCATTAATCTAGTTTCCTTGCTCCCTACTGCATCTTTAAGTAATTGTCGACCATTTGGTCTCATATAGGTGATTTTTTTAAAGGAGCAAAGTACGCACGGGTGATATTCATTATTTTTTGAGCCAGTTTGTTTATTTAGCTACAGGGTAACCTCAGGAATTGTTTCAGTTCAAGGTCTGAATAATATCTCAGGGCAATAGTCCTGGGGAGTCCTCCAGTCTCAACCAGTCTAGTAGGTCTGTTTTTTTTTTTTTTTTTTTTTTTTTTTTGGAATTTGAGGTTCTGTTCCACATATTTCTCTGCTTCTATCACGGTCCATCTATTGTGGCCCTGATGAGATGGTCAGTAGTGGTAACCAGGTACCACCTAGTTCTTCTGGCCTCAGGGTAGATGAGGCCATGGTTCATGTAGACTATTTGTTCTGTAGACTAGTTTCTTCTTTGAGACTTTGGTTTCCTTCTTTTGCTCCAGATGAGTAGACTCCAGTCGTTGTATCTTAGATGGCCACTTACATGTTTTTAGATCCCAGACACTACTCACCAAACAGGATGTAGAACACAACTTTATAAACTATGTCAATTGACTGAGATATCCCATGAGTTTATGGTCCTAATCCTTCAAACCCAGAAATCCAATCCTGCGAGATATTTGGTTATGTCTAAGAAGTATCTGTAACTATGCTCCCTATGAGCTTTATTATATACATGAATATATGTGCATACAGTCACATAGATGCATATACATATACATATGCATACACCTACATGTACACACATATATACATACATATACATATATATGCCTACATACATACATACCTGCATGCTTTTTTTAAATTGTTTTTGCTGTTGTTTCAAGATTATATATGCCATAGCAATTACCAACAGGTCCTTTTTTCTTGTGTACTTTTTTAGTGACGTCAGTTCCCTTCTTCAAGCTGTGTACACTTCACCCTCATTCGGTGTTACCTTTTCCATCACCAAAAATAACAAGAGTCTACTATCTATGTTCATGTCATTTCATAAAAGTGAGAACATACAATGTTTATTTTTTGTGATTGACTTATTTCACTCAACATAATGTCCTCTGGGTTCATCTGTGTTCCAAGATGTTTTGAAAACTCATTTTTCTTTATCACTGAGTAGTATTCAATTATATGTATGTACCACATTTTACTTACCCATTCATCCGCTGGTGGCCACTTAGGTTGTTTCAGATCTTTTTGCTATTGTGAATAATGCCGCGATGAATATAGGTGTGCATATGTCTGTTCATGTCACTTCTATTAGATCCCTAGGGTATATATCTAGGAGTGAATCGCTGGGTCATATGGCAGCTCTACCTCTAGTTTTTTGAGGAACCTCCAGACTGTTTTCTACAATGGGGTCTGGGTCATTTTACCTACATCTTTATCAACCTAGGCTAGAGGCTTTGTGTGTTCATTACATAGTAGTACGCACTTAGTAAATATTTGGTAAATTAATGAACTCTTTCTCTGTATAGCCTTGTGGCATCAATTGACCACAGAAGGAGGGGGAAAACCAGAGGGCACTGGTAATAGTGTTGTACAATTGAACTAGGGCTATTTTCTTATTTTCATCTGAACCATTAGCAAATTTCATCTTAGTTTAAGAGAGGGGATACCAAAAACTAATAAATTCATATGAAGCGACTGTTACAAATAGGTATAATACAAATCACAGCTGATTTATGGTTGTTGTTGTGTGCCAACAAGTTGATTCTGAGTCATAGTGACCCTATAGGACAGAGTAGAACTGCCCCATAGGGTTTCCTAGGCTGTAATCTTTACAGAGTAGATCGCCAGGTCTTCTCTCCAGTGGAGTAGCTGGTGGGTTTTAACCACTGACCATTCAATTAGCAGCCGAGCGCTTAACCATTGTGCTACCAGGGCTTCTTTGATTTATGATAGCAAATGTTAAAAAATAGAAAGTTTTAAAGTCTTGATTTTTGTTTAAAACTATTTAGTAACATCACAATAATTTTCACAGTCTATTGTATGTGTGGGAAACCCTGGTGGAGCAGAGTTAAGAGCTACAGCTGCTAACCAAATGGTCGGCAGTTCGAATCCACCAGACACTCCTTGGAAACCCTATGGGGTAGTTCTGCTCTGTCCTACAGGGTCGCTATGAGTCGGATTTGGTTTTTATTGTACGCATGTTGGGTCAGGGATGGAGAAGGGGGATCGAAGGAGAGTTGGTGATGATCTGATCAAGCTATAGGACTTAGGTCAGAAGTACAAAAAGCTCACTTTAATGTAGCTAATTTTGTGTGTAATACAAGTGTCTCAGACTTCTCAAACCAGTGAGCGCAAATTTAGGCTCATTAGCACAGATATCTAAATCCAGGAAGAAGCTAATGGAAAGCGAGAGACTGAGAATAAAAAAAGAGAGATGAAGTGGGTGAGGCAGATTAAAAAAAGATAAAAATTATTAATGTATCTTACTGCTAGAGTAAAATTTGGAAACAGAAATAAAAAATTATAAACGATAACGTATGCAATAATGTGCAGATCTTTTGTCATAAAGGACATCATTGGTATAGCTGGTGAAACTTTCACAGGGTCTGAAAAATATATAGTAGTCAATGTTTATTTCCTGATTTTGATGGCTGAATTGTAGAAAATGTATTTGGTGTAGGAAATACACACCAAAATTATTCAGGGATGAAGGGACATCATGAGAACTCACTCTCAAATTATTTTGGAAAAAGAAAGTTCTTTGTGCTGTTCTTGCAAATTTTCTGTAAAATTGCTTCATAATAAAAGTTTGGTAACAGAGAAAAATGTACAGTATAAGTTCAATCAGAAACTAACTAACCCAAACCTTTGACTAAGGTTTATCTTGTTTGTGTATATGTGTATGTGTTTTTGCAATTTATTTATATAAAAATACAGCATTAACAGAAAAAATATAAGCAAAGATTTATTTTTGAAATGAACTTGCATGGTATGAGACTGTTGCCTTTTAGTGACTTATATAGTAAGAAATGATGAGTCTTGAACCTCCTGTGTCTATACCTCCCATCTTATAAAGTGAGAATTGACATTCAGAATGTTGTCTCTCAGATTAAATTCCTTTGAGTATTCTATATTACTAGGAAGCAGAGTTTCATTAAGAAGGGTTAATCCTGAGTTAAAAAAAATTGTACTAACTAGACTATGTAAGTCTGAGTATTTAGATAAATGAGATATTATTGTGCTTATGTATTTATACAAAATCATGTGAAATTTTATATCTTAATTTCCTTAATAATGTTATATTTAGCAGCCATTTTTATTATGGTTTAAGGAAATTTGCAAAATTCTATTGTTTCCTATACACGAAGTACCAAAAAACTACTAAGAAATATGATGGATGAGCAACAAACTTCCTTGGATTATTTATCTAATCAGGTATGACGTTTTTAGTATTGTGTTGTTATTGTGTGTGTATAGGAACATACAGTTTCACTGAAGGCACAATCATTTTCATTCTTTCATGCAATCATGTTACAGACATCCACTTACTGCCTGCTATGTGAGAGGCATTGTGGTTAAGTCTCAGGCAAACAGAAAAGAATTTAAAAAAATGGGCCTGTTATCAAGGGATATACAGGCTATGGGAGCAGAAAGATAATACTGTATTGAAAAAGTGTTGTGGATGTTATTAGAATGAGGACACAAAAGAGGGAGATTCAAGAAGGCCTCCTAAAGAAGGAAGCCTGTGAGCTGAGTCTTGAAAGATGAATAAATGCTTCCAAGGTCACAAAGGTTGTGTCAGAGGGGAACTATTTGGGGTTGGTGCAGGGTAGAGTGGTTGGTGAGGTTGAAAACGTGTAAGGAAAATTAAGGTAGGCAGGAACTAGACACAGGCAATGTGAGGAAGGTAGAGGCTATAGAGCTTAATGATCAATATTTAGCTATGCTTTAGTGCTTTGTTAAAGCAGTAAGGGGTTCGATTTAGAAAAATGTGCATCATTACGTATTTCAGAGCTGGGCTTGTAAGAGGCTTAGAGATATTACAGAATTCAGCTAAATGAGGTTTGTTCAAATATAAATTTGCTTAAATGTGTATGTATGTGTGTATGTGTATTTAGGTTAATGAGCTCATGAATCGAGTTCTTCTTTTGACTACAGAAGTTTTCAGAAAACACCTGGATCCGTTTCCTCACAGACCAGTTCAGTCACATGGTGAGAACATTCATATTTCAGCATTTTAATATTTGTCTCTTATTGTTTAACATTTTCTTGAACCAAACTAAAAACAAAGAAAACCAAACCCATTGCCATCAAGCTGATTCTGAATCATAGCGACCCTGTAGGACAGAGTAGAACTTCCCCATAGGGTTTCCAAGGAGTGGCTGGTGGGTTTGAATGGCTGATCTTTCAGTTAGCAGCCAAGTACTTAACAACTGTGCCACTAGGGCTCCACTGTGCCACCAGGGCTCCTTTTTCTTGAATAGGTCGGTGCATTAAAAAGTTATTTTTCTAGATAGTAGACAAGAATTATCTTAGGTGAAGGGAAGGACAGCACACACTACAGGGGAAGTCAGCACAATTGGACTAAACCAAAGCTAAGTAATTTCCTGAATACAACCAAACACTTCGAGGGACAGAGTAGCAGGGGCAGGGGTATGGGAACCATGCTTTCAGGGGACATCTAGGCCAACTGGCATAACAAAGCTTATTAAGAAAATGTTCTGCATCCTACTTTGGTGAGTGGCGTCTGGGGTCTTAAAAGCTAGTGAGCGGCCATCTAAGATGCATCAATTTGTCCCAACCCACCTGGAGTAAAGAAGAATGAAGAACACCAAAGTCACAAGGAAAGTATTAGCCCAAGAGATAGAACGGGCCATATAAACCAGAGACTTCATCAGCCTGAGACCAGAACAACTAGATGGTGCCTGACCACCAATGACCACCCCGACAGGGAACACAACAGAGAGTCCCTGATGGAGCAGGAGAAAAGTAGGATACAGAACTCAAATTCTAGTAAAAAGACCAGACTTAATGATCTGACTGAGACTGGAGGAACCCTAGAAAGCATGGCCCCTGGGCTCTCTGTCAACCCAAAACTAAACCGTTCCCAAGGCCAACTCTTTGGACAAAGATTAGACTGGACTATGGAACATAAAAATGATACTTGTGAAGAGTGTGCTTCTTAGCTCAAGTAGATACATGAGACTAAATGGGCAACTCCTGTCCAGAGGTGAGATGAGAAGGCAGAGAGGGTCAGGAGCTGGTTGAATGGACACGGGAAATCAGGGGTGGAAAGGAGGAGGGTGCTCACAGTATAGGGAGAGCAATTAGGGTAACATAACAATGTGTGTATAAATTTTTGTATGAGAGACCAAATTGAATTGTAAACTTTCACTTAAAGGACAATAAAAATTTTTTTTTAAAAAGTTATTTTTTTTTTTTTAGCTATAGCTTGTTTGTATCCAGCAGACTAGACAAGTAACACCTGCTGTTAAGCAGATTACCTTGCAGACAATGTGTACTTTCCTAAACTGGGAAAATTTTCTGACCATTTAAAAGTCATGGCTGTATAAAGATATCCTGAATTTGTTGAAAATAGCATCGTTTTATGTAACTGGTCTCTGGGCTTCCTTTACATTTTACTAATAATTAATACCAAAAAGTTTCAAGCAAATAAATATAATTGAGGGCCTAGTATATGATCTTTCTTTTTTCCTTACAAAAGAAAGGGAATGAACATTACTGAGACTATCGTATGTGCCAGGTACTAAGAAAGGCACTTCCACATGTTATTTTTTATTATTTTGTTGTATCTCATTATTTCCTATATCTACAGAATCAACTCGATGGCAATTTTTTTTTTTCTTTAATCCCTGGATAAGTATTGTAACACGGCAGTTAAGAGCAAGAACTCTGATGTCAGACTGCCTGGCTTCAAATCCCTGATCCACTGTTTCTTTGGCCTCAGTTTCCTAATTAGTAAACTGGTAGTACCTACCTCACAGGGTTGTTGTGAGGATGAAATGAGTAAATACATGAAAAGCTCTTAAAACTGTAAACAGTAAGAGCAATATAAGGATTTTTTTTTATGATTGTCATCATCATCAGATGAGGAAAATGAAGCTCAGAAATTCTAAATAATCTGTTCACATTTATTTGTCTGGTAATGGAAAAGCAGATATTCTAGCCCAGATCAGTACTTCAGCGTGAACTTCTATCAAATCCCTCGATAACAGGTTATAATAAGAATGTCTCTTAACAATTCAGAACAAAAGTAACAAATCTTTTATGTCTCCTGGAAATGAAGGGTAAAGCAAACATTTTTTTACAGCTAACATTTTTTTCTGTGTATTCTGTGCTAGGCACTGTGCTAAGTGCTTTACATAATGCCTTACTATGTAAATTTTCAGAATAACACTGTGAAGTAGATGTTGTTAGGTGCTGTCGAGTTGATTCCAACTCACAGCAACCCTAGGCACAGCAGAACGAAACACTACCTGGTCCTGAGCCATCCTCGTGATCGCTGTTATGCTGGAGCCCCTGTTGCAGCCACTGTGTCAATCCATCTTGTTGAGGGTCTTCCTCTTTTTCACTGACCTTCCACTTTACCAAGCATGATGTCCTTCTCCAAGGACTGGTCTCTCCTGATAACATGCTCAAAACATGTGAGACGAAGTCTCATCATCCTCGCTTCTAAGGAGCATTCTGGCTGTACTTCTTCCAAGACAGATTTGATAGATAGTATTGTTATTATTCTGATATTACACATGAAGACAATAAGGCTTCAAGTGGTTAAGTAGCTTTTTTTTAATAATATTTTTTATTTTTGTTGTTGTTGTTAACACACACAGCAAAACATACACCCATTCAACAGCCTCTACATGTACAAATCAGTGACATTGATAACACTCTTTGAGCTGTGCAACCATTCCCACCCTCCCTTTCTGAGTCCCTCCTTCCCCATCAACACAAACTCACTGCCTCCCAAGGTTCCCATCCAATCTCTTGAATTTCTGTTGTCAGTTTCATCCTGTATAGACAGATCCAAAAGAGCACAATACTCAAGGCAGACATTCTTTACTAGTCAAGCAAAACCATTGTTTGGTTCTGTCATGGATTGAATTATGTTCCCCCCAAAAATGTGTGTGTTATCAATTTGGCTGGACCATGATTCCCAGTATTCTGTGGTTGTCTTCCATTTTGGATTGTAATTTTATGTTAAAGAGAATTAGGGTGGGATTGTAACACCCTTACTAAGGTCACATCCCTGATCCAATGTAAAAGGAGTTTCCCTGGGCTGTGGCCTGCACCATCTTTTATCTTACAAGAGATAAAAGGGAAGCAAGCAGAGAGTTGGGAACTTCATACCACCAAGAAAGCAGTGCCAGGAGCGGAGCGCGTCCTTTGGACCTGATGTTCCTGTGCAGAGAAGCTCCCAGACCAAGGGAAGATTGATGGCACAGACCTTCCTCCAGACCGACAGAGAAAGTGTTCCTCTGGAGCTGACACCCTGAATTTGGACTTGTAGCTTACTAGACAGTGGGAGAATACATTTCTCTTTGTTAAAACCATCCACTTGTGGTATTTCTGTTATAGCAGCACTAGATGACTAAGGTTCCAAGTGGTTAAGTAACTTAGTTAATGGTTCTTGGCTAGTAAGGAGTAGAACCAGGACTCTCACCCTGGCATCTGGCTCATGAATCCCAAGTTCTCACATTTTATTTACCCGGGAAATTGAGGCTGTCGGGATTGAACTTATTTTATTAAATTTAGAAGTAATACCACAGAATACTTTATAGTAAAATGTATTACCCCTCTCCATGTACCTATATTTACAATTCCCTGAGGTGTGGGGTGCTTTGGAGAGACAGACTATGGGGTACTCCAGATTTAACTATTGCATACAGAGCAGGGTATTGCCTTGAGTGTAATTTCTTCCTTGTGAAGTAATTTCCCCCGCTTTGGCTATTGGTAATAAACCAAAAACCAAACCCGTTGCTGTCAAGTCAAGTAGATTCTGACTCATAGTGGCCCTATAAGACAAAGTGGAACTTGCCCATAGGGTTTCCAAGGAGCACCTAGTAGATTTTTTTTTCAATTGTTGTAGTTTAGATGAAGTTTACATCTCAAGATAGTCTCCCATACAAAAATACATACATACATTGTTATGTGACCCTAATTGCTCTCTCCGTATTGTGACAGCACACTCCTCCTTTCCACCCCTGATTAACCATGTCCATTCAACCAGCTCCTAAACCTCTCTGCCTTCCCATGTCACCTCTAGACAGAAGCTGCCCACTTAGTCTCTTGTATCTACTTGAGCTAAGAGGCAAACTCCTCACAAGTATCACTTTATGTCCCACAGTCCAGTCCAATCCCTGTCTGAAGAGTTGGCCTCGGAAATTGTTTCAGCTCTGGGATGATAGAGAATCCAGGGGCCATGCTTTCTGGGGTTCCTCCAGTCTCAGTCATACCATTAAGTCTGGTCTTCTTAGTAGAATTTGAGTTCTGCATCCCCACTTTCTCCTGCTCCATCAGGGACTCTCTGTTGTGTTCCCTGTCAGGTCGATCATTGGTGGTGGCCAGCTACCATCTAGTTCTTCTGGTCTCAGGATGATGAAGTCTCTGGTTTATGTGGCCCTTTCTGTCTCTTGGGCTACTACTTTCCTTGTGTCTTTGGTGTTGTTCATTCTCCTTTGCTTGGAGGTGGTTGCGACCAATTGATGCATCTTAGATGGCCACTCACTAGCCTTTAAGACCCCAGATGCCACTCACCAAACTAGGATGCAGAACATTTTCTTAATAAGCTTTGTTATGCCAATTGACCTAGATGTCCCCTGAAAGCATGGTCCCCAGATACCTACCCCTGGTACTCTGTCCCTCAAGGTGTTTGATTGTATTCAGGAAACTTCTTAGCTTTGGTTTAGTCCAGTTGTGCTGAATTCCCCTGTAGTGTGTGCTGTCCTTCCCTTCACCTAAGATAATATTTGTCTACTACCTAGTTACTGAATAACCCTCACCCTCCCTCCTCAATCTCGTAACCATCGAAGAATGTTGTATTCTGTGTTTAAATCTTTTCTTGAGTTCTTATAATAGTGGTCTTACATAATATTTGTTTTTCAGTGACTGACTAAATTCACTCGGCATAATGCCCTCTAGATTCTGCCATGTTGTAAGATGCTTCACGGCTTCATCATTGTACTTTATCATTATGTAGTATTCCATTGTGTGGATATACCATAATTTGTCTATCCATTCATCCACTGATGGGCACTGCGGTTGTTTCCATCTTTCTGCTATTGTGAACATGCTGCAATGAACATGGGTGTGCATATATCTATTCGTGTGACCACCATTATTTTTCTAGGATATATTCCAAGGAGCGGGATAGCTGGATCATATGGTACTTCTATTTCTAGCTTTTTAAGGAAGCGCCAAATCAATTTCCAAAGTGCTTGTACCATTTTACGTTCCCACCAACAGTGTATAACTGTTCCAGTCTCTCCACAACCTCTCCAGCATTTATTATTTTGTGTTTTTTGAATTAATGCTAGCCTTGCTGGGGTTGAGATGATATCTCATTGTAGTTTTGATCTGCATTTCTCTAATGGCTAAGGATAGTGAGCATTTCTTCATGTGTCTGTTAGCTGAGTGAATATCGTCTTTGGCGAAGTGCCTGTTCATATCTATTGCCCATTTTTTAATTGTGTTATTTGTCTTTTTCTTGTTGAGGTTTTGCAGTATCTTGTAGATTTTAGAGATTAGACGCTGATCGAATTTGTCATAGCCAAAAATTTTCTCCCAGTCTGTAGGTTGTTTTTTTACTCTTTTGGTGAAGTCTTTTGATGAGCATAAGTGTTTGATTTTTAGAAGCTTCCAGTTATCTAGTCTCTTTTCTGGTGCTTGTGCATTGTTACTTATGGTTTGTACTGTGTTCATGCCATGTATTAGGGCTCCTAGAGTTGTTCCTATTTTTTCTTCCATGACCTTTATTGTTTTCAATTTTATATTTAAGACTTCGATCCATTTTGAGTTAGTTTTTGCACATTGTGTGAGGTATGGGTCTTGTTTCATTTTTTTGCAGATGGATATCCAGTTATGCCAGTGCCATTTGTTAAAGAGACTGTCTTTTCCACAGTTAACAGACTTTGGGCCTTTGTCAAGTATCAGCTGCTCATAGGTGGATGAATTTATGTTTGGTTTCTCAATTCTGTTCCATTGGTCTATGTATCTGTTGTCGTACCAGTACCAGGCTGTTCTGACTACCGTGGCAGTATAATCGGTTCTAAAATCAGGTAGTGTGAGGCCTCCCACTTTGTTCTTCTTCTTGAGTAATGCTTTACTTATTTGGGGCCTCTTCCCTTTCCATATGAAGTTGGTGATTTGTTTCTCCATCTCATTAAAAAATGCCAGTGGAATTTGGATCGGGATCACATTGTATCTGCAGATCGCTTTGGGTAGACATTTTCACAATGTTGAGTCTACCTATCCATGAGCAAGGTATGTTTTTCCACTTATGCAGGTCTCTTTTGGTTTCTTGCAGTAGTGCCTTGTAGTTTTCATTGTATAGGTCTTTCACGGCTCTGGTTAGATTTATTCCTAAGTATTTTATCTTCTTGGAGGCTATTGTAAATGGTATTTGGTGATTTCCTCTTCAAGGTTCTCTTTGTTGGTGTAAAGGAATCCAAATGACTTTTGTAAGTTTATCTTGCATCCTGAAACTTTGCTGAAATCTTCTATTAGTTCCAGTAGTTTTCTTGTGGATTCTTTGGGGTTTTCTGTGTATAAGATCATATCATCTGCAAATAAAGATACTTTGACTTCTTCCCTACCAATTTGGATGTCTTTATTTCTTTTTCTAGCCTAATTGCTCTGGCTAGGACCTCCAGCACAATGTTGAATAAGAGTGGTGATAAAGGGCATCCTTGTCTGGTTCCTTTTCTCTTCATTCAGGATGATGTTGGCTGTTGGCTTTATATAAATACTCTTAATTATACTGAGGAATTTCCCTTCTATTCCTATTTTGTTGAGTGCTTATATCATGAATAGGTGTTGGACTTTGTCAAATGCCTTTTCTGCATCAACTGATAAGATCATGTGGTTCTTGTCTTTTGTTTTATTTATGTGATGGATTACACTGATTGTTTTTCTACTGTTGAACCATCCCTGCATACCTGGTATAAATCCCTGTTGATCATGGTGAATTATTTTTTTTGATATTTTGCTGAATTCTATTGCACCTGGTAGATTTGAACTGCCAACATTTTGGTCAGCAGCCATAGCTCTTAACCACTACGCCACCAGGGTTTAGTAGTCCCTAAACACATTGGAGTGTCTGACGTTTCAAGCAGAGTAGTCAAATGAGTGTCAATAGCAGTTAATTCATTTATCCCCTGGGTTTCCTTCTCTCCATTTATATAGTTTCCTTTACACATTATGCCTACTAAGATAAACCTAGATTCCTGAAAGGGCATTATTTATTGGGAAAGAGGATACATAATTTTAAAATATGTTAAGTAAGTGTTGATTCCAAATGAAACTTTTAAACAGTATAGAATACCAATCATTAACAGTGATTTTATTAGTGAAGGCTCATTACACCATAAATTCTTAAATCCCCATTCTTCCATATATTTTCTCTTTATTTCTAAAATTGACATTATTTTTCATTTCCAAGAAGTCCATCACATTATTACTGGGGATTCTAATACCAATTTCAGATAACACTATTAATTCTCTATTATAAAATGATTAAGTCTTAAACGTACATTTGAACATATCCTAAATAATTTTACTTTTCTAGGTTTGGATTGCACTGATATTAAAGATACCATTGGCTCTGTCACCAAAACACCAAGTGGCTTATACATAATCCACCCAGAAGGAGCTAGTTACCCATTTGAGGTAAAGTTTTCCCTTATTAAAAACCAAAACCCAAACCGCTTGCTATCAAGTCAATGGTAACTCATGGTGACCTCATGTATCACAGAGTAAAGCTACTTCATGGGGTTTTCTTGGCTGTAATCTTTATAGAAGCAGATCACCAGGCTTTTTTTCTAAGTACTGCAGGGTGTTTGTCAACATTTAGGTTAGTAGTTGAATGCAAACTATCTGTGCCACCTACGGACCTTTTTCCCTTATTATGTGCACTAAGATAAACATCCAAACAATTTAATTAACATTAACATTTTAACTGTTATAATATTTAAATTTTTTTCTTGAAAATTTTTTTTATAAATTAATAAAACTTCCAGTTTCAAAATTTTGGTTTTCTTAATTCTAATCCCTAAACCAGTAAAAGGCTAGACAGCTCATCTTTCACTTTTCTATTTGAGTTTTCATGGTTACACTCTCTAAAGTAACTTCATTTGGTGCAGGATCTTATACCGCCCTTACTGCAGGCAGAACTTTGCTATATAAATACTTATTTGCTTTAATTACCTTATGGATATTAGAGAATAATTGTCTGTTTTGGCTTGGGGCTTACTAAAAATATTTCTGATTTCTTTGCCTACATATGGTTATAATTTTCTTTGAAGACAAACAATTTTATGTGATTACATAAGGAATTAATAATTAAAAAAATCTTTTGCTGGTGTGTGACGAAGATTGAAATGCTGATCCATTCTTCTTAAACTGAATAAAATATTCATATCTCTAAACTTAGTAGTTCTATGCTAGGATTTCTAGCAGAAATATCTCCTAGAAATTATGTATTATTGATGGGTGGTATATTTATACATAGCTTTAATTTTTTGGGGTAATTTTTCTTTGTGCACAAGAAAGTTTATGATACTGATTGATATACCTTAGTCTTTATGAGACAATAAAATATTTTTTTCTGAGTAGATATTACCAGTTTTTCTTAGAGTTACTGACATTATTTTTTGAATTCTTATTGACAAGATGTCAAAAAATTGGGAATTAAGTGGGGAATAATAAAAAATTACCTGAATTACTCCTACAGATTAAAAAATGGGCTTGAACAGATGTGGAAAGGGAAGGCTTCTAATTTTGTGAGGAGTAGGATGAATAATTACTTCTCTTTCGGGAAAGCGTTGGCTCCCTGACTTTTTCCACGTTGCCTTTCTCTGTCTCCATGTGGGAAGTTTCTGAAGGAGAGAGATTATCTGGTTTTTTTCCCCATGTCACTCCTATGGGTCCTTTATGAGGGTGCTCTCAGGGACATTTTACACAGCACGAACAGAGGCACCTGTAGAGCCTGCTGAGATGTGGGCACAGATACGCCTTTCTGTCTGAAGATGCCCATCTGAACACAGGCCTTCTAAGCTTGTTGGAGACAAGAGTAATCAGCTTCAGGCATATTTAACACTATAAAAAAAATCAATGTTTTAATTCAAAGGAAAAAATAATTTACCAAGAAATATATATGGCACTCTGCCACATCAGATCAGCACTGTTATTACTAAGCTGAAAAATACATCTAGAGTTGAGGAATGAAAGGATAAACTTAAGATGCTACCATCATTTATGCATTTAAAAAAATAACTGATACGGGGTAATTAGGTAAGCTACAAGTTTGTTCTATAATAAACAGTATTGTTTCTAAGGATTTTTAAAAATCTACTTATATTAATGGAATACAATTGCATTGGAAACTTGCAGTGGATCTTTTCTTTAGGCTTAAGGATGAAGCATAAGCTATATAATATTAGAGAAGAATGAAAATAATATATATTTTTTCTTCTCTGTATCAATTTTAGGTAATGTGCGACATGGATTACAGAGGAGGTGGATGGACTGTGATACAAAAAAGGATTGATGGAGTAATTGATTTCCAAAGGTTGTGGTGTGACTATCTGGATGGATTTGGTGACCTTTTAGGTCAGACTTAATGTATTTCTCCTCTATCCTTTTTCTCCTTTTTAGTATGACTGTTATAGACAATGTCCCTATTGATCACATCTCTAATAAGACAGGTCAAATCTTCATGAATATCGAAATATGAGTTAAAGCACTCTTTTGTCATAAGTAGGTCTTTGGTTGGGATCTGGATATCTTTATTTACAGATATTTGTCAAAATATAATTTGAGTGAAAATTCTAACCTGGGAATTTATTAGGTATCTACTATGTAACCAGCAGTGTACTGTCATATTGTAAGTGCTCACCTACTATTTGTAGAATAAAAAACTCAGTGGGCAGGATTGTCATGGACCTTGAAATTCTTGAGGTGTATGCTGTATCTGTATAAGCAAATAAAATGGAGAATTGAGGTACGCTGCCATACAAATTCAAATTATGTCAACTGGATGTAGTATTTTATAAAAATATCAATACAAATTAATATGTTCAAAATTTGAAAAAAATGTAAGCCCCAGGTGAATTGTAATATCTGTTTACATTATTGCCACAAGGCAGCACCACTTTTGCTGGAGAATAGAAACACCACTGTTTCTGAACCCTGCAGAATTCTACATTAATTGGAACTTCTGTGGGTGATTTTGGTAATATTTGTGCTGCTATTTTAATTGTTACTGCTATTTTAAAATCTTTTTAACTTCCCACAATAACATCATCCAAGGGGTCAGTAAGTGGTGGTGCTAGTTCTGGTGCTAGAAAACCCTACTAGATGCCAATGACTTTAGAAGAGACATTTAATGTAATAAAATGCTACGGATAAGTAAAATCAAATAAGTGTCTTGGTATGAGTACAGTTAATATACTTCTATTTTCTTGACATTATCTCTAACTTTCCACTGAGTGCTTCCTTTTGAATTAAGTAATCGTAGATCTACAGGCTCTGAATTGTCATCTTACTTACTTCCTGCATATGGGGGAAATTATGTGAGTTTTGAATAATAAGGTCTTCAGACAGATGTCCTTCATATAAACTGAGGCTGCTTTGTACTTCCAAACCCTTTGCTGTTGAGTCGATTCCGGCTCATAGCTATCATATAGGACAGAGTAGAACTGCCCCATAGGGATTCCCAGGAGTGACTGGTGGATTCGAACTGCTGACCTTTTGGTTAGCAGCCAAGCTCTTAACCATTGCGTCACCAAGGCTCCAAATTTGGGATTAAGGAAAATAGATTATTAAATCTCAAATTTGGCATTGGGGTAGATGGGAAAGAAGGCAGGGACACATAAATCGAAGACTTAAAGATTGAGAGACTAAACAGATCCCTTAGGGACCCAGTCTACTACATTCCCTTTCTTCCTATACTTCTTCAGGAAACTTTTTAATTCTAAGGGATTATGTAGCTTAAATGTGCCTGTAAACCCTGGAGAGCTATAGTTTTAAGAGTTTCATCTCTATCACACTATTCTCTACTCCTTGAAGTTTGTTTTGATTAAACCCTTACTTTCAGTAATTCTGTAATTCAGGTAGAGGGATATATCTCAGAACAGAAGTGTACACATTTAAGGTATGGCATGGTAGGTAGAGGGAGAAAGAATGCCATTAGCTAGAATATGCATGCAAGAAGTATGTAGGAGTTTAAGAATTCATCCTAGATCTACAATGCTTCTAGAAATATTGACTAAACCTGGGGATACTCCAATGTGGCTACATGATGTTTGCAGTCATAGGCAATTAACAAACTCCATTATAACAAAGAAATATTTGTTCAGAAAGTATTCTCCAAGACAGAAAAAAAAATAATTTCCACTGAGCATTTTCAGCAAACGTTTCTTTAGGAGCTGCTGATTTGGAGGTTGAACCTCCTACATTTACTGGTACAATCATTTTGTTACCTGTCATAAAATTTCAGCTCTCTTTTTGTTGATATGCCTGAAGGTAAAACTTGGGTTTTTACTATGTTAATCTTTAAATGAACTTTTGGAGAGAGAAAAATGAAAGAGAGTTTGGTATCCCCAACCTAGTAAAGAAGAAGTGGGTAGATTTTTAAAAAAATAAATCATACAAACATTGATAATTTGAACTAGAGTCATCCAGTCTTCTCAAATTATTTATGTGAACCATCTCAGAGTTACTGAAACATTAAGCAACACCAAACAATAATAAAGAGCTATTCTAATTTGTATTAAAATATATTAAAACAAAGCATCTTCTTTTACAGGAGAATTTTGGCTAGGACTGAAAAAGATATTTTATATTGTGAATCAGAAAAATACCAGTTTTATGCTGTATGTGGCTTTGAAATCTGAAGATGACACATTAGCATATGCCTTCTATGATAATTTTTGGCTAGAGGATGAAACAAGATTTTTTAAAATGCACTTAGGACGGTATTCGGGAAATGCTGGTAAGTTTTTACTCCTAAAATTATCCAAAAGACTTAAATACAACTGACTCAATATTAGGTGAAGATAAAAATGCATTTCTTTTAATATATGACACATATGTGATAACAAAACTGAGAAAATTGCCATGTTTTGAGTTTTTGAAACTGTCTTGTGATCATTGTGCCAAATCTTAATTTTGAGGTGTTTTCTATCTTTACAATTTGCTGTATGTAATCTCAGTTGATTCTTTGGACATATATAGCCTGTGAGGTAGGCTGGGAAGGTTCAGAGAGGCTGACATTTAGAAATTATAGACCGTTTGAGCTGATCTCCATTGTTCTCACTTCACAGGTGAGGAAACCTAACAGACTAAGCAACTTGCCCAACATTCTCAGTTTTTTACATCTGAGCCAGGGCAAGAATCCAGGTTTATATAGAGCAACTAGTTTAGTGCTCTTTTCACTATGCTTTAGTGCATCTACTCATTTCCAAATAATTTTAGTTTGTTAGCACTTCGAAGTATTTCATGTTAAATTTATATTTTGATGCTGAAATTTTAAAGGTACTTGAGTTAAGAAATGCTAAATTCAACTCTCATGTTGTTGCTGATCATAAATATTACTTGTTAGAAGTCCAAAAATGAATGAGATATGTTGTCAGCTCTCTTAACTGAACACAATATAGAGTGGGAGGTAGGCAAAATCGAAACACAGAGTACTGATAGAGCTTTGGGGGTTAAAAAGAGAGAGAGAGTGATTCTAAGTGTTATATCCCAAAAATCTTCAGGGAAGAGTAGTTTTCAACAAGGAGTTAATATTAGATTTAATCTAGGACACTTTTTAAAGTACATGCTCCTGGAGAATCTGATTCACTAAGTTTGGGCTCAGGTATCAACGGTGTTATCTAGGGTACTGCACTGGACCTTTGGTGCCACTGAGCAGTTTCTATTAACCTGGTACATCCCAACATCTTTTCTCAGGCATGGTAATGTGTTAACTAAAAGATTAACGAGCTTGACTTGTATTTTTGAGCTGATATTATGGTAAAGTTATCTAAAAGATGAGTGTCCAATGTTTGGAGAGGGGCGCAATTTCAGTGCTTGCCATAGGTGCCATTTTCTGTAGATATGCCGCTGGCCCTACTGGGTTAATAGAAACTGTTCAGTGGTGCCACGTGCCCAGGGCCAGTGCACTACCTGCCATACCTGCCATATCCTAGTTACACTTCTGTGGTATCCACATTCCATGGATGAATATGCTGGCACCTTTGCAGTTGAGAGCCACTGGTCTGTACTAGGAGCAATGGACAAGCTTTTGGCATGTGAATGTTGGCAAAGAAAGCAGCTTGCAGTCAAGGCACGGAGGGAGGAAAATTACAGAGCAGAGAATTGTCTGGTGTGGTTGCCATCTGTGACATCTGAGGGGCTTAGGCCTGGGATAGTAGGTGAAAGTCTGAACTTTAAGTCTTGATATGAAGGTAAAAATTTAAGGAGTTACAATACAGGTAGTCCCCGACTTACCTGGCCTCCATTCACTGTAAGTTGGTTCTAATGGAAGTCAAATATCTCATTTTCTTACCTTTTTTTAGTTTTCATTATTATTGCCTTTTATTATCAGTATCTTTATAAATCCAATCTTCGTCATTGGGGGTTGGAAACATTACATTGGAGAATGATAACATTAACAAATTACATGCTGCAGCACTGTATGTAGTACATATTACTAACGATAAAATGTACCAAAAAAACCCCAAAACAAACCCAAAACGGAAGGCCGTAAGTGTGGTTCGTTGTAACTAGAATATGCTGTAAATTGGGGACTACCTGAATACAATTTTCAGTGCTTCATCTCTGAGAGTGTAAAGATCTAAATGTGAAACATAATATGTTAGGAAAAGTTTATGTATGGGTTCTTCCAGGGTCGGATTAACCAGTAAGCAAGGTGTGCATGGGTTTACATAAGCAAGGTATTCACGGGTTTACTTGTGTTTACATACTAATTTGTAGCGCACAATTTCACAAGGGTTTCACCACATCGCCCTTTGATGTGGTGAAAAACGGGTGAAACTGTGCACTGCAGATTAGTAAATAAGCACAGGTAAGCCTGTGTGTACCTTGCTTATTGGATAATCCATCCCTGGATTCTCTAAAAGACAACTGGATCTAATTAGAGGATAAGATTTGTAATGGCAAAGTTTCTTTTCATTACAGAACCCTCATATTCTGCCACGGTCTCCTCTACATTTTTCCAACAAAGCAGTTAAATAACTTTCAGCTGTTGATCACTTAATATGATCAAAACAACTAAAGGAAAAGGAGTCAGTAGAATGAATGTAAGGATAGAAACAGACAAAACCAAAGAGTTAAGTGTGATCATGTGTGTGGTAGAGGTAGGCCGCACATTTGGCTTTTAGATCAGAGCAAAAAAGAAATATGAAATTTGAACATTTTAGTAGTACAGTTGTTTCACGAGAAGCACAAATATTTCTGATTCTAAAACTTGAGAGAGATGTCTCTGAGTTCTCAGAGAAAACAATGTGTCATATTCTCCAACCACACTCTCAGACAAAACACAGTGGTGAGATTCAAACGGCTATTTCTTAAGAAACAGACCTCTGAATTATATTTTAATTATAAGTTATTAAATTTAATACAGTGAGGAGCCAATATGATGGATGATCTTTCTGGTGGTTGGACTTATTCAAGGAAGAGTGGTTGTGCAATCATCACATAATTCAGGCAATGCCCTATAAGCATTGTCTCTCTCATTTGAACTTTTGAAAGATATTGCCCTGTAGGGTATGGAAGAGTATATCTCCCTGACAAACACCTGAAATGTGGCTATTTTGTTTCCAATGAAGGGCAGTCAGAGGCTTTGATAATCAGCAGAGCTGGGGTATTGGATGGGCCACGGGTGCTGATGAAGTTCTCCATGGTCCTCAAAGATGTATCTCAAGAGATGCCAAACACTCAGAGGCATAATGAAACAAATATGGGCTTTGGTTTCTCCCAAGATTTTACAGAGCTTCTTTTTTTAAGCTAGTGTTTCAAAACATATTAGCCAAAGTTTAACTATTGGTGAAATTTAAGTACTATGGATTTAATTGGAATCTTTTAATTTTATAGAGTTTTATAAAACAAAACTCCTGTCGCTGCTACTTAGTTACCTGGGTTGCCTTGGACAAGATACTTAATCTTGAAGGGTTTCTGTGAAGATCGGGGATACTGTACATACAATGTCCAATGTAAGCCCTTTAAAAATGGTACTGCTTTAGCTGCTATCCAATTAGTCCGTGTATCACATGAAGAGCTACAAAAAAAAAAGGCACATTTCAGGAGTAACTGAATTTTTCTTGAGGGCTTTGGCTTTATATAAACTTAGTGGCTCCTAAATAAAACCAAACATCTTCTGCAACTACAAATCTATGTTTCTTAAAGGTAGGTATTTCACCTTCTTCTATGCCTCTCTATCTAAAGTGAAGTAAAATGGTAGGAGGGAGGAAAACCTATCATTTGTAAGTGATTTGATTTTTTTAAATCATCAATCTAAATTAATTTAATTAGTTAATTAAATTAAGTCAAATCTAAATCTAAATTATTACTCTTTTCTGAAATATGATAGGTATATAATCATTATTTTTGGCCTAAACCATCTGATTCTGCCTACACAGCCAAAACTTCCATTTGTGGTTGTGATTTTATCTCAGAAGACCACTTAACGATGCTTATCATGTTGAGGAATTCATCGCCAGATTTTGGCATACTGCAATCTGGAGGAGAGATTTTAACATAATAAATAGTAGAAAAAGAATTTAAACCTTATTTTTAGATGCAATGATTTTGCATAATAGGCTGATAATGATCAATTAAAATAATGAAAATCGTCTTTAAATTCAATTATTAAAAAAAAATCTATTTCACCCAGGTGATGCATTTCGCGGCCTCAGAAAGGAAGATAATCAAAATGCAATGCCTTTCAGCACATCAGATGTTGATAATGATGGGTGTCGGCCTGCATGCCTGGTCCATGGTCAGTCTGTAAAGAGCTGCAGTCACTTCAATAACAACACCGGTTGGTGGTTCAACCAGTGTGGCCTAGCAAATTTGAATGGCATTCATCACTTTCCCAGAAAATTACCTGGAACTGGAATTCAGTGGGGTGCATGGATCAAAAACAACTCACCTGTCAAGATTAAATCTGCTTCCATGAAAGTTAGAAGAATTTACAATCCATATTTTAAGTAATCTCATTTTAAACTGTAATGCAAGTTCAATAGTTATTTTTGATAAAGTATATAAGATTCTACATAGTTTCTCTTTTTATTTAGTGTTTCAAACATATTAGCCGATACTTAACGACAGGTAGCATCCAGCTGTTATGAGTTTAATTCAAAGCTTTTAATTTTATAGAGTTTTATAAAACAAAACATAACTCAGTGTATGTTTTTTCCTACTAACCATATTAACAATGTGTAATGAAGTTTGTTCTGAGTGAATTACAACTTGTCTTCTTGAGGTCTTCAGTGCTTTCAAAGACTTCCCCTTTCTTTGAAGCATATACACCATAGCAAATTGTTAGGAAGACTGAAGAGAGTCTTACACTGCTAATTCTAAGTGGTTAACTATATAATCTGAAAATAACTTCTATTGAAGACAATTACATGGAATAACTTTTGTGCAGATTAATATATAAACCCCACACGGTTTAAATGCCTTACTATTTCCAGGTGATACCACAATAATAAGAATTTACTGCCAAAATAAAGTCCTCCTTATTTTTACATCTTACCATGGTTAATCATTTTGTTCTTATTTGTAATAAATTTACTGTATATTTCTATCTGGATCAATTGCATTCTAAAACACAGTTTTTTTTTTTTTTTAACTTTTTAAACCAATAGGAATGGTATGAACTTTAAGTGAGGGACAGTGGAGAAAGAGTGATGAATCAGTGGTCTAGGTATGGTTCTAGGAGCAAACTGGTCCCCTCCACTTTTTCCACTGAGCTGGAAGGAGTTGGAACGGTAAGGATTCCATGGAAGAAGACAACATGGAACACTGGGGCCAAGTGTCAGTTATTAATAAGAAAGAAGAGGGAAACAACTAAGAGTTAGTTTTGAACAGAAAAGTACTTTGTCTACAGTAGAGTTATTGTTGTTAGTTGCCATTGAGTTGATTCTCACTCATGGCGACCCTATGTGTACAGAGTAGAAATGCTCCATTGGGTTTTCAAGGATGTCACCTTTTGGAAACAGATCACCAGGGCTGTTGTCTGAGGCACCTCTGGGTGAGGTTGAACTGCCAAACTTTTGGCTAATAGTCAAGCACTTAAATGTTTGTGCCATGCAGGGCTATACAATGCACAAAGAGAAGTAGCTGAAAAATGAGGTGAGAGAGGATTTACAGCATCATGGCACTCTAGGCAGAACCACCACGCCATCCCTCCACAGCAAAGATCTGAAAAACTACGCCAAACAGAGAAAAAAGCAACCCTGAAACCCTAAAACATCAAATGAAGAGATAAAGAACTCAGCCAAGCACCAAATGGAGTGGGAAACTGACAGAGAACGGAGAGCGAGGAGAGATTTATGCAGATGTCCCCTATCAGCTAACACAGTGTGGATCTGCCATCTTGGACTCCTATCAGAGACCAGCAAACAGGGGGTACGAGAAAGCAGCTTCACGGAGCTTCCACCAGGAGACAGAACAACTGGTAAACAGCGATATACGCCTTCTCACCCACTACCCTTCTTCACCCCAACTCGGCCTCCTCTGCTTCCTGCGGCCACAGTCACTTGGCCAGGAAGCACTGGCTGCTTGGATTCCACCCACCTGCACTGGCTGACTCCCTGAGTGCCATTTGTTGGCTGTTGGTGTTGCTTTTTTCTGGTTCTTTTGATTTCTTCCTTATCTCTCACCACCTCCCCCTCCTTTCACTCAAATACCTGGCTATGGGTACCATCTTTGCTTCTTCCTAAGAGGCTGTGGAGCTCCTTTCAAGTGTGGAACTGCTTCCTGGTCTGTGCTGTCATGCTGGTGGGATCCCGGGGCTTTTTTTTAAAAATTGTTTTCTTTTCTCAAGTTGGGAGCCTGTTCTAGCAGGGCAGTGCTACACGGCTTAGGACCTACCCCCTCAGCTTGCACAGATGTGCAGAGGGATCCCTGACGGCATTACTTTTTTGGGTTTTTTTTTTTTTCCCTTGTTTTTTTGGGGGCTTTTCTTGTTCTTTTTTTTTTTTTTTTTAAATTTGTTTTGTTTTCTTTTCCCTCTTTTTCCTGTTTCCTTTTTCTTCATTACTCAGTTTCTCATCTCTCTATACTTTCCTTTTCTTCCTGTCCCCTGAATACCTGATGCTGAATACCGCTACCCATTCTAGCCAGGCTGTACTTCAACACCTGGAAACAACTTCCCCAGACCTCGTAGCTGCAGCGGTGGGATCCCTGGGAGCTTTGCTGTTCTCTTTTCTTTCTAATTTTTATTTATTCATTCTTTTCTTTTCTCTTCTTCTTCTCCTTCTTGTTTGTTTACATTTCATAGTCTTTCATCTCTCCACTCCAACAGCAAGCTCCCTTAGCACTCTTTTTTGTTTGTTTGTATGTTTTTGGCTCCTGTTCCTCTCTCCTCTCTCCCATACCCATCTTAGCTCCACACATCACAATCTCCCCCTTTCATCCTGCCTACCTGCACCATGCACTTAACATCACACCACCAAGCAGCACAGGCACGGCCTACCGGAACCTGCCCCGCACTGATTACTGACCTGCCCTGGTGGCTGTAGTAAGTGCCACAAACAACCCATCCTAGCAACTCCTCTTCAGCTAGACCTGCCCTGCTGTACCATATCTTAGCAACTGACACTGCCAGTTGGAGGAGGCGAAAAGTATCATGCCCACAGACAAGCAAACAATAAAGAACACACAGCCTGCCTGTTCAGACATAGCCAAATTAAAAAAAAAAAAGAATGAAACAAACAAATCTACAATCAATAAACAAGAAAAATAACTATTGAATGCCCCAAGACAGCAGACAATAACAAAATATTTACAAAAACAGGACAGGATGGTTCCAGTAGGCATCCGAAATAAAACACCAGATGACTTTCCAGTGGAAGAAAAGGCACTAGAACTACCTGATAGGGAATTCAAATCTCTAATACTCAGAATTATCCAAGAGTTGAAGCAAAAAGCAGATAAAAATGAGGAAAAAATAGACAAATTCATGGAAAAGGCAGACAAATTCATGGAAAATACAGACAAAAAATTGGAATAATTCAGGAAAATAATGCAGGAACAAAATACCAAAATAAATTCACACTAGAAATCATACAAAAACAACAATTAGAAATCCAAGAGATAAACAACAACATTTCAGAAATGGACAGTGTCATAGAAGGGCCGAGGAGCAGATTTGAAACAGTGGAAGACAGGATCAGGGGAATTGAAGATAAACACCTGGATAGAACTCTGTTTGAGGAAAACTCAGAAAAAAGGACAAAGAGAAATGAAGAGACCCTTAGAATTATGTGGGATGCAATCAAAAGCAAAAATTTATGAGTGATCCGAGTTCCAGAAGACAGGGAGAAAACAGAAAACACAGAGAGGATCATTGAAGAATTGCTGACAGAAAACTTCACCAATATCATGAGAGATGAAAAGTTGGCCATCCAAGAAGCTCAACGAACTCCATATAGGATAGACCCCCCCAAAAAATCACCAAGGCATATCATAATCACACTCACCAAAACCAAAGACAAAGAATCCCGAGAGCAGCTCGTGAAAAACAAGAAGTCACATACAGAAGAGAAACAACAAGACTAAGCTCAGATTATTCGGCAGAAACCATGCAGGCAAGAAGGCAATGGGATGACATATATAAAACCTTGAAAGAAAAAAATTGCCAGCCAAGAATAATATATCCTGCAAAACTCTCATTCAAATATGATGGTGAAATTAGGACATTTCCAGATAAACAGAAATTAAGGGAATATGTAAAAACCAAACCAAACTTACAAGAATTATTAAAAGGAGTCCTTCAATCTGAGAACAACTTCAGCTTACAGGCTGAATCTAGGACTCAGGATCGTACCAGCCAGATACCAATCTAGGAAATGAACTCCCAAGGACTATCCAAAACCAAAAGAAATACAACAGGGAATCAGAGCAGTTAATCTGTAAATGACAACAACATCAGAACAATAAAAGAGGGAATAAACGGTGTAGGTATAGAACCTTCCAATGGAGAGGAAGGCAAGGCGATACCAAGCCATAATAGACTGCTTCGATCTTACAAAGATAAGGGTAAATTTCCCAGTAACCACAAAGAAAGTTAACCAACATACTCATAAAAATAAAGAGGAAAAACATAAAGTCTCAGTAAAAACAAAACCTACAAAAAACAAAAGAAATGGAAAAAAAAATCCACAAACAAAAGTAATTCAGCACAGGAGAGTAAGAAGAACAAAGAAAACGTCAGCACCACAAAAAAGAGCACTACAAAATGACAGCTATAAACTCACACTGAATGTAAATGGACTCAATGCACCCATAAAGAGATGGAGAGTGACAGAATGGATAAAAAAAAATGATCCATCAATATGCTGTCTACAAGAGACACACCTTAGAAACAAAGACATGAATTTATTAAAAATCAAAGGTTGGAAAAAAAATATATCAAGCTAACAACTACCAAAAAAGAGCAGGAGTGGAAATATTAATCTCAGATAAAATAGACTTTAAAACAAAATCGACCAGAAAAGACAAAGAAGGACACTACATAATGATTAAGGGGATGATCCAGCATGAAGACATAACCATAATAAACATCTACGTAACCAATGACAGGACTCCAAAATACATAAAACAAACTCTAACAGCACTGAAAAGAGAGATTGACAGTCGCACAATAATAGCAGGAGACTTCAACACACCACTCTCAGTAAAGGACAGAACAACTAAAAAGAAACTGAGCAAAGATACAGAAGACCTAAAGGGCACAATCAGCCAACTTGACCTCATAGACATATCGAACACTCCATCCAACAGCTGCAAAGTACACATTCTTTTCCAAATCACATGGAACATTCTCCAGAATAGACCACATCTTAGTCCACAGAGCAATCCTCAACAAGATCCAGAACAGTGAGATAATACAAAGTATCTTCTCTGACCACAATGCCATCAAGGTAGAAATTAACAACAGAAAGAGCAAGGAAAAAAAAATCAATTACATGGAAACTGAATAACACCCTGCTTGCAAACCACTGGGTAATAGAAGAAAACAGAGATGGACTCAAAAAAATTCCTAGAATCAAATGAGAATGAAAACACATCATACCAAAACCTTTGGGATACAGCAAAGGCAGTCCTCAGAGGACAATTTATAGCAACAGATGCACACATCAAAAAAGAAGAAAGGGACAAAATCAAAACATTAACTACACAACTCAAACAAATAGAAAGAGAACAGCAAAGAAAGCCTACAGCCACCAGAAGTAATGAAATAGTAAAGATCAGAGCAGAAATAAATGAAATAGAGAATAGAAAACAATGGAAAGAATCAACAAAACCAAAAGTTGGTTCTTTGAAAGAATCAACAAAATCGACAAACCACTGGCCAGACTGACAAGAGAAAAACAGGAGAGGACACAAATAACCCAAATAAGAAATGAAATGGGGGACATTACAACAGACCCAAGTGAAATAAAAAGGATCATAACAGAATATTATGAAAAACTATACTCCAACAAATTTGAAAACCTAGAGGAAATGGGTAAATTTCTAGAAACACACAGCCTACCCAAACTACAACAAAGTGATGTTGAAAATCTGAACAGACCCATAACAAGAGAAGAGATTGAAAAGGCAATAAAAAAAACTCCAAACAAAAAAACAGCCCTGGCCCAGATGGCTTCACTGGAGAATTCTACAAAACATTCAGAGAAGAAATTGTACTAGTACTTCTCAAGCTGTTTCAGAGCACAGAAAAGGAAACAACATTTCCAAATTCATTCTATGAAGCCAGCATAACCCTGATACCAAAACCAGGCAAAGACGTCAGAAAAAAAGAAAATTACAGACCAATATCTCTCATGAATACAGATGCAAAAATTCTGAACAAAATTCTAGCCAATAGAATTCAGCATCATATCAAAAAAATAATACACCATGACCAAGTAGGATTCATACCAGGTATGCAAGGATGTTTCAACATTAGAAAATCAATCAACGTAATCCACCACATAAATAAAAGGAAAGAAAAGAATCACATGATCATCTCAATTGACGCAGAAAAGGCATTTGACAAAGTCCAACACCCACCCATTCCTGATAAAAACTCTCAATAAAATAGGTATAGAAGGGAAATTTCTCAACATAATAAAGGGCACCTAAGCAAAACCAACAGCCAACATCATTCTTAATGGAGAGAGGTTGAAAACGTTCCCTTTGAGAACAGGAACAAGACAAGGATGCCCTTTATCACCACTTCTACTTAACATTGTGCTGGAAGTTCTAGCTAGAGCAATAAGGTAAGATAAAGAAATAAAAGGCATCCAAATTGGTAATGAAGAACTGAAACTGTCCCTGTCTGCAGATGATATACTATACACAGAAAAACCTAAAGATTCCACAAGAGATCTACTGGAACTAATAGAAAGATACAGCAGAATAGCAGAATACAAGTAAACCTACAAAAATCAGTTGGATTCCTATACACCAATAAAGAGAATGATGAAAGGGAAATCAGGAAAACAACAGCATTTATAATAGCCCCTAAAAAAATAAAATACTCAGGAATAAATCTAACCAGGGATGTAAAAGACCTATATAAAGAAAACCACAAAACACTACTGCAAGAAACCCAGAGGGATCTACATAAGTGGAAAAACATACCATGCTCATGGATAGGTAGACTCAACATTGTGAAAATGACAATTCTATCCAAAGCAATTTACAAATACAATGCTATCTCGATCCAAATACCAAAAAAATTCTTCAAAGAGATGGAAAAACTAATCATTAACTTTATATGGAAAGGGAAGAAGACCCTAATAAGTAAAGCTCTATTGAAGAAGAAGAATAAAGTTGGAGGACTCACACTACCTGACCTCAGAACCTACTATACAGCTATGGTAGTCAAAACAGCCTGGTACTAGTACAATGACAGATACATTGACCAATGGAACAGAATTGAGAACCCAGATGTAAATCCATCCACCTACGGTCATCTGATCTTCGACAAGGGCCCAAAGTCCATCAAATGGGGAAAAGACAGTCTTTTTAACAAATGGTGCTGGCAAAACTGGATATCCATCGGCAAAAAAATGAAACAGGACCCATACCTCACACCATATACTAAAACTAATTCAAAATGGATCAAATATCTAAATATAAAGCCAAAAACGATAAAGTTCATAGAAGAAAAAATAGGACCAATGCTACGGGCCCTAATACATGGCATTAACAGGATACAAACCATAACCATCAATACACAAACTCCAGAAGACAAGCTAGATAACTGGGATCTTCTAAAAATCAAACACCTGTACTCTTCAAAAGACTTCACCGAAAGAGTAAAAAGAGAACCTACAGACTGGGAAAAAATTTTTGGACACTACAAGTCAAAGGTCTAATCTCCATAATCTACAAGAAAATTCAACATCTCTACAACAAAAAGACAAATAATTCTATTAAAAAATGGGCAAAGGAAATGAACAGACCCTTCACCAAAGAAGACATTCGAGCAGCCACCCACATGAGGAAATGCTCAGATCACTAGCCATTAGAGAAATGCAAATTAAAACCACAGTGAGATACCATCTCACCCAGGCATTACTGGCACAAATCAAAAACACTGGAAACAACAAATGTTGGAGGGGCTGCAGGGAGTTCGGAACTCTTATGCACTGCTGGTGGGAATGCAAAATGATACAACCATTTTGGAAAATGATATGACGCTTCTTTAGAAAGCTAGAAATAGAAATACCATACGATCCAGCAATCCCACCCATAGGAATATATCCTAAAGAAATAAGAGTCGTCACTCGAATAGACATATGCACACCCATGTTCATGGCAGCACTGTTCACAATAGCAAAAAAATGGAAACAACCTAGATGCTTATCAACAGATGAATGGATAAACCATGGTACATACACACGATGGAGTACTACTCAATGAGAAAGAACAATGATGATTCTGTGAAGCATTTCATAACATGGATGAAACTGGAGGACATTATGCTGAGTGAAATAAGTCAATCACAAAAGCACAAATATTGTGTGAGACCTCTATTGTAAAAACCCATGAAAAAGTTTACACACAAAAAGTAACAATCTTTGTTTGTTACAAGGGATGGGAGGAATGGGGGTGGGGGGAAATACTAAATAGGCAATAGATAAGTGGTATCTTGGGTGAAGGGTGAGACAGTACACAATACTGGGGAAATCAGAACAGCTTGTGCAAGGAAAGGTCATGGAAGCTCCCTAGACACATCAAAACTCCCTGAGGCACTGAACTGCTGGGAAGAGGGCTGTGCGGACCATGGTCTTAGGGAATATCTAGCTCAACTGGCATAACACAGTTTATAAAGACAATGTTCTACATTCTACCTTGGTGAGTAACGTCTAGGGTCTTAAAAGTCTGTGAGCAGCCATCTAAGATACTCTACTGGTCTCACCACTTTGGTAGCAAGGGAGAATGAAGAGAACAGGATACAAGGAAAAGATTAGTCCAAAGGACTAATGGACCACACTGCCAAGGCCTCCACCAGACTGTGTCCGGTACAGCTAGATGGTGCCTGGCTACCACCACTCACTGCTCTGACCAGGATCACAACAGAGGTTTCTGGACAGAGCTGGAGAAGGATGTAGACCAAAATTCTAACACACACAAAAAAGACCAGACTTACTGGCCTGAAAGAGACTGGAGAAACCCTGAGAGTATGGCCCCCAGACCCCTTCTAGCTTAGTGGTGAAGTGACTCCTGAGGTTCACGGTTCAGCCGGGGATTGGACAGCCCCATATAACAAAACGGGACTAATGAGGCACAGCAGTCCAGGCACAAGGACTAGAAGGCAGAAGGGGACAGGAAAGCTGGTGATAGTGAACCCAAGGTTGAGTAAAGACAGTGTTGACATGTAGTGGGTTTGTTAACCATTGACATAGGGCAACATGTGTACTAACTGTTTAATGAGAAACTATTTTGTTCTGTAAACCTTCATCTAAAGAGAGAATAGCAGTACAAGTGGAAGAACGTAATCGATGTCACTGAACTGTGCATGTAGAAATTTTTGAAATGGATGGTGTATCTTTGGCTATGTATATTTTCACAAAAAAAAAAAAAAAAAAAAAAAAGGTCCAGAAGGGAGAGGGTTGACATGTTGTGGGGTTGTTAACCAATGTCATAAAACAATTTGTGTACTTACTGTTTAATAAGAAACTATTTGTTCTGTAAACCTTCACCTGAAGTACGATAAAAAAAAAAGATTAACAAAAAATAAAAATAAAAATGAGGTGAGAAAAGGACTGAAGTAAAAATAGGTATGAGGATATAGATTCCTGAGCCCACAGTAGGGCTGAGCTGTCAGAGGAAAACCTGACCTGGATTCAGGGATAGGCAAATATGACAACATGATCTCCCTTCAAAGTTGCTTTCACTCCAATCTCCTATCAAAGCAGTGAATAAAATATGAACAGGATATCCGTGAGACAAGGTTGCACGTGGGTGAGCATGGCTGTGCATCTCACAGAGGTACAGCTGAGGTTCTGTTGTCTCAGTGATTGAGGAAGATATCTGCTAGTTGCTGAAGCACAGAACTGTAGATTCACTGCCTTTTATACCTGCAGAGACATGAGTCAGGAGATAAATTAGCCTAAACATTATGGCAGTAATTTTGTTACTTGTTAGTTGCCATGAAGTCAATTCTGACTCATGGTGACCCCACAAGTGCAGAGTAGAACTGCTCCATAAAGTTTCCAAGGCTGTTACCTTTTGGAAGCAGATCACCAGGTCTGTGTTCTAATGTGCTGCTGGGTGGGTTCGAACCACCAACCTTTAACATTATGGCTAGTAGTTGAGTGCTTAACAGTTTTCATCATCCATGGACTTCTTGAAATTCTTGCTGAGCTTGTACAGGGGCAATATCTGCTTATCTAGATCTGCTTTGCAAAGTCTAGTGACTTCACATTTTTATCCCTCCATAAGGGCTATGGAGATGAGGGAAACATGGAGAGTAAGGCAGAATGGGAATAAGTGTTAGGATGCTAAGGGGAAGACAGATTCAGAGAGCAGGAAAAAAATTAATTTCTTTGGGCTTGGATGTAGGAGGATACATTGGGCTTGTGAATGGCTAGGATGAGAAGATATACAAGTATTAAGAGGTCTCAAATACCAGTGCAGATAAGAAGGTACTTTTTAGGTAATAATTCTGAGCCTTGGACTCCCAGAAATGAAGTGACCTGACTTAGGAGAAGTTAAGGTATCAGGACAACGGTCCCCTTTTGCTGTCTAGCCCCCACAAGTGTAACTCATGTCTTGGGAGTAGGCATGAAAGGTAGCAATCACTTGCCTATGGGCTGAATGACACCATTATAGATTCATTCTTTCAGATTCCAAGGACTTCTCTGACATTGTCCCATTTAAAAGCACAAATGCTTTATTCTTTCATCAACTTACACCTAACTTACTAAAAATAATATAAAAAGAAATATAGAATTTAATCACTTCTCTCTATATCAGCATAGGTTAGTTATTCATAGAAAAAATAAACTTATTTGTTAAAGATCTGAGAGCTAAAGTCCTTAGAGGTAAGGTTAAAAAAAAAGTAATGATATAAATATAATGACAAATTATTTCTGAAAAACATAAAGGGCTCTAAATAGCAACACATGTCATGATCTTCAATTAGAAGACTTGATGCAAAGGGCCCAGATGTATGAAACTATATGGTGGAGTGAGAACCAGGAGCAGTTTGGAGCTGAAGGAACAATATATGAGAAAGACTTATGTTGTGCCAAGGGGTCAACAATACCAACCACCATTGCCTCACTGGCACATATGTCATCAGGAAAAAACATACAGGTAGGTAGGTAGGAGAGCCCACTGATCCTAACAAGCAATGTGCTCTAGGAGGGTGCTGAGGAGTGGCCTTGTTGGAAATGGGGGGCTCACTGGAGCTCAACAGCTGGCATCCCACTCTGGTCTTTCCATTTAGCCACCTTATATCTGCTAAGCCTACTCTTTGGTAAGCTACCAAAAGAGTGAGACAATGAGCTGCGAGGACTAGCTATCTGGATCTGTCCCTAAAGTAATTCATAAATGTAGCATGAGGACACTGTCTGAGGCTGGGTTCTCTAGAGAAGCAAAACCAGTGAAGTGTGTGTGTGTGTGTATACATATATCTCAAGGAAATGGCTTACATGGTGTAGAAGCTGAAAAGTTCCAAGTCCATGGGTTAGGCATCAGGCCGGAGGCTTCTCCTGACTCACATAGCTGCAGGGACTGACGAACCCAAGATTGGCAGGTAAGATGGCAGGTTGCTGAATCAAGTTCCACGAACTGGAGGTCAGATGATGATGAGACAAATGCAGGATCCAGAGTAGAGCAAATGCTGGTGAGCTTTGCCAGAAAGTCCATATATATTGGATGCTGGACACACCCTGAGGGAAACTCCTTCTCAACTGGTTGGCTGCTCGTAGCAAATCTCATTATGGAGGTGATTACATATCAGATTTCATCATGGAGGTGATCACATCATTACATAACTGCCAAACCACTGAGAATCATGGCCCAGCCAAGTTGACACACAACCTTAATCATCACAGACACCATGAAAGATCAATAGGACTTCCTGAATTTTGAAAAATTTTGAAGTGCTTCTAGTATGATGCATGAAAAGAGATAACATGTTTGAAAAAAGTGTTGATGGATGAAGCCTGTTATCCAACTGAGTTCTCATCTGGGTTTGGGGTCCTCTTCCAAGCTCACTAGTTATTGGCAGGATTCATTTCCTTGAGGTAGCAGGACCGAGGTCTCCATTGCACATTTAGCTGTGGGCTGGACCACTCTAAGCTCCTAGTGGCCACCTGCAGTTCCTTGCTATGTGACTCCCATAAGATGGATGTTTCATAAGATGGATGTTTCATAAAATGGATGTTTGCTTTCTTCCAGGCCAGCCAGAATGCATCTCTCTGACTTCCTCTTCTGTGACCAGTCAGAGAAAACTAGCTGCTTTTAAGGGGCTCATGGAATTAGGTCAGGCCCACCTGTATACTCTCCCTATCTTAATGTTAGCTGATTTGGAAACTTCACTATATCTGCAAAATTCCTTCAGAGCAGCACTCAAATTAGTGTTTGACTGAATAACCGGAAGAAGGTGTGTGTACACCAGGGGTCAGGAATATTGGAGGCCATCTGAGAATTCCGCCTATCCCAATAAAGTTACAAAATCAAAACAATTGAAATGCAGGAAAACAGAAAGGTCAGTAGACTAGAAATTCCAGAACATGATTAAAAATATATAATGTAGTAAGTGATTTTCTCTTATACTTTTTGTAGAGTTTTATATCAGTAGGGGAAGAGACAAACTGATAAATGGTGATAGGAAAAATGGCTAATAACTTGAAAAAAAAAAGCAATATTTTATTGTACCAATTTTTTTTCAGATCGATTAAGTACCTGAAAAAACAAAATCATTTAGTATTAGGCAAACATAGGTAAATCTTCTAGTTTCTTTGGTGTAGGGACTTTCTAAGCCTGATATCAAAGGCAGAAGGATTTCATTTGATTATGTGAATATTTGAAACCTCTGTATATCCCAAGGAGTCCCTGGGTGGTGCAAATGGTTAACATGCTCGGCTGCTAACTGAAAGGTTGGAAGTTCAAGTCTGCCTAGAGGCACCTAAGAAGAAATTCCTGGTAATCTACTTCTGAAAAATCAACCATTGAAAATCCTATGGAGCACAGTTCTACTCTGACACACATGTGGTTGCCATGAGTCAGAATCAATTTGACGGCAACTGATTCACTGGTTTATATACATTCCAAACATCATAAATAAAACTAGAGACAAGTGAAAAACTAGAAGAAGTATTTTCAACAAATGACATCTTATATTCCTTATGTGATGCATCCTAAAAAATAAGAAGGGGTTATATGAAGAAGAATGTGTCATCAGGATTGGAGGAAGACTCATCAAAACCCTGCGATGTACAGATGATACAAACTTTCTTGCCAAAAATGAAGACAACTTGAAGCACTTACTGACAAAGACAACACCTTCAGTATGGGTAACACCTGAATTTGAAGAAAATGAAAATCCTCACAACCAGACCCATAAACAACATCATGATAAATGGTGAAGAAATTGAAGTTGTCAAGGATTTCATTCTACTTGGATCAACAATCAATGCCCATAGAAGCAGCAGTCACGTAATCAAACAATGTATTGCATTGGAGGAATCTGCAGCAAAAGACCTCTTTAAAATCTTAAAAAGCAAAGATGTCACTTTGATGACTAAGGTGCACTTAATTTTCAATCACTTCATATGCATATGAAAGCTGGACAGTGAAAAAGGAAGACTGAAGAAGAACTGGCACATTCAAATGTTGGTAAGGAATACTGAATATACCATGGGCTTCCAGAAAAACGAAGACATCAGTCTTAGAGAAAATACAGCCAGAATGCTCCTTAGAAGTGAAGATGGAAAGATTTTATCTTGCTTACTTTGGACACATCATCAGGAAAGAGCAGTTGCTACAAAAGGACATCATGCTTAGTAAAATAGCTTTGAGAAACAGAAAGGAGAAAAATTGGGAATAAGGTGGAGAGATACTTTTTACTTCATTGGTCCTAGAATTATACATTTAATATATCGTGCTTTTTGTTTTCTATAAAAGTAGAGCTTAAGAAGTCAAATACCTGTTACCTGGCACTAAGAATGTAATGTAAAAGAGGGAGACCTTCAATGAAATGGACTGACATAATGGCTGCAATGATGGGCTCAAACACAGCTACAATTGTGAGGATGGTATCCGACCTGGCACGGTTTCACTCTGTTATACATAAGGTTTCTATGAGTCAGAGTTGACTTGATGGCACCTAACAACAACAAATAGAATAGGCAAATTACTTGAACAGCAATTCACAGAATATAAATGGTCAATAAGCATATGAAATTGAGTCTCATCAATCATCATGAAGATTAAGACCTAATATTGAATCTGTCAAATCAGCGTTTATATGAGAACACAGCTCAGTTTTTGTACAGAAGCTAGGAAATAGGCTTAGCCATACTTTCTGTGAAGGGCATATTTGATAGTACTTGTCTAGAGCTGAGGAACAAAGTCAAGAGGAGACAAATTTATCCCAATTCTATGAAACATATACACATACATGTAATTATGAATATTTAATCATAGCTAACATTTAGTGTTTATTCTGTGCCTGATAATGTGCTAAAATATTATACATGGATCTCATGCAGTCCTCGGAAAGATCCTATGAGGTAGGTATTCTTCTCATTTTACTGATACAGACAGTTGAGTACCCATAGCTATACCACTTATGTGTAGGTGAAATGAAGTTTGAACACCTTCTCAACCCCTTCCACCATGCTGAAACAGCTGGGTGACGCATGCCCTATGGAGGCTTACGGGTGGCTGACCCTGACTCCGTTCTACTTTAAAGGCCTTGTCCCCATTGTGCTATCATGCAGTGAATATTCTTATAAGTAAGGGCAAGACAATCCTTATGCCAGTTCTGAGACTGGATTTTAGTGATATTATAAATAAAGAGTTTGGAAAACTCTGTGTTGATGTAATAGCGAGAGGTCTGAGGGTAGGTAGCAGAAACAAAGTCAAAAACAATTCCTTATTGCCTGTTAAAATCTGCCCTAACCAGGCCTGTCATCGGGCTCATTGTGGTTGCTCACCATGCAAGGAGTGATGTAAGAGGTTCATAAGACCTGTGTTTTCAATTCAAATAAACAAGCACAACTAGAAAAGCTTTGAGAAATAGAAATGAGAAAAATTGGGAATAAGGTGTAAAGGAATTTTTTACTTCACTGGTCCTAGAATTATACATTTAATGTAATGATGCTTTTTGTTTTCTATAAAAGTAGAGTTTAAGAATTCAAATACCTGTTACGTGGCACTTAAGAATTCAATGCTTTAAACAGCTGGAAATGAGACTTGAGGTATTTTGTTTTCCACTAATGCCTGAAGCATTTTGTATTTCAGAAAGACCAGGCTTCTGAAACAAGTGGTATAATGCAAACTTGGATTTCCTGTAAATTATACAAATTTTCTAGAAACTGATTTGAAAATATATTTAATTTACATGCTTAACAATATTGTAATTTCACACTTGGATGTAAGTTTTATTACAAAAAGGCATTTATGACAGGGATTTAGAATCTGAATTTTTTAATCTTAATGATTTTTTATTGAAGCACAACATATGTATAGGAAGATTCACATACCATAAGTATACAGTTTGTATATCCATGAATCAAACATACTCGTGTCACCAGCTCCCAGAAGGGAAGCAGAACATTTCCCAAACTTTTGGAAGCTTTCCTCATGCTGCCTTCTAGTCACTAACCCCTAAAAGTAACTATGATTTGGACTTTTTACAACATAGATTAGTTTATGCAATAGCCTTTGGTTTTATTGTGGTAAATATATATGTAACAAAGTATTTGCCATCTGAATGTTTTTTACATGTACAATTTAGTGACATTAAATACATTCATCATGCTGTTCAACCATCACCATTATCCATTTCCAAATATTTCCATCACCCTTAACAGAAGCTCAGTGTCCCGTAATCAATGAGTCCCCTTTTCCCTCTACCTCCCACATGCCCCTGGTAAGTGTTAAAACACGTTGGTCTCTATACACTTGCCTATTCTAGATATTTCTTATAAGTGGAATCATATGATATTTTTCCTTTTGTGACTGACTTATTTCACTCAGCATAATGTTTTCAAAGGAATACATTATGGTGGTACAAAATGTTAAAGGCTGGGCTACCAACACAAATGTTGGCGGTTACTAAAGCCCCCCAGAGGCACCTGGGAAGAAAGGCCCAATGATCTACTTCGGAAAGATAACAGCCATTGAAAACCCAGTGGAGCACAGTTCAATCTGACACACTTGGGGTCACCATGAGTCGGAACTGACTTGAAGGCAATTTTTTTTTTAAAATTTTAAATGTTTTCAAAGTTCGTCCATGTTGTAGTGTGTATCAGGACTTCATTTTTTATGACTGAGTAATATTTCTTTGTATTTATGTACCACAATTTATTTATACATTCATTTGTTGATGGACACTTAGGCTGTTTCTACCTTTTGGCTCTTGTGAGTACTGCTGCACTGAATATTGGTGTACAAGTGTCTGTTTGCATTTCTGCTTTCAATTCTTTTAGGTATATACATCTAGGAGTGGAATAGCTGGATCATATGGTAATTCTATGTTTCTCTTTCTGAGGAACCACCAAACAGCTTTCCATAGTGGTTGTACCATTTTAAAATCCTATCAGCAATGAATAAGAGTTCCAATTTCTCCACATTCTCACCAACACTTGTTTTCTTATTTTTTTTTTTTAATCATAGCCATATTAGTGGGTGTGAGGTAATATCTTACTGTGGCTTTGATTTGCGTTTCCCTAATGACTAATAGAAACATTGGTCATTCACTGATAGAATTCTTGCCTTCTACGTGGGAGATCTGGATTTGACTGTGGTGAATGCACCTCATGTGCAGCCTCCACTTGTCTGTCAGTGGAGGCAGCGTGTTGCTGTGATGCTGAATAGGTTTCAACAGAGCTTCCAGACTAAGATGAACTAGGAAGAAAGGAGTGGTGATCTACTCCTCAAAATCAGCCAGTGAAAACTTGTGGATCACAGTAGTTCGATCTGGGGATAGCGCAAGACCAGGTAGGGTTTTGTTCCATTGTGCATGGGGTCATGCAGTTGCATTTTTGTCCTTCGGTACTGTGAAATGAGCTAGCAGACTTGCAATAAATCCCTCTCTTTTGCCTTAAACAGAAGTAACAAGTACCTTGGCCTAGGTACTAAGTTCCTATCCAACCATTAGAGTTGCTGTTGTTAATTTGAGCCCGTATAGATAGTTCTGTACAAGAGCACAATGCTCAAGGCAGACATTCTTCACTAATTAAGCTATTGTTGGTTTAAAGAAGACTTCAGGAGATATTTTTGGTTGAAAGTTTAAGGTTTAAAGGCTATTTCAGGGCAATAGTTTCAGGGGTTCATCTAGCCTCTATGGCTCCAGAAAGTCTGGATTCCGTAAGAATCTGAAATGCTGTTGTGTGTTTTTCTCCCTTTTGATCAGGAATCTTCTACAGAATCTTTGATCAACATATTCAGTTATGGTAGCTGGGCACCATCCAGTTATTCTGGCTGCACGGCAAAGGAGGCAGTTGTTCACAGGAGGCAATTAGGCACACATTTCATTTCCTCCTTCTATTCCTAACTCTCCCTCTCCCTCTGCTACTCCAGGCAAACAGAGACCAATTGTACCTTGAATAGCCACTTGAAAGATTTTAAGACCCCAGGTAGTGCTTTGTTCTTAAAAAAGATTGGAATGAGGGAATTATACCCTTGCCCTCCATCACGGAGGATCAGGGATTCTGTCTTCAAGTAAACAAGGCTCAGAAGCCCTAGAAATAGTTTTTCAGCCAAGAGTCAATGACTAATGCTTCCTAACAAGGCTGGCGACAGGCATTGAAGGAAGTGGGTTGGTGGGGTGGGAGAGTGTTAGTGATTGGCAACCCTTACTCTTCTCCAACCAAGGATCCCCATATGTGGAAAGTGGACAGTGCTGTTCTCCCCCTTGATTCCCCAGAGCAAGCCCTTAGGGGGTGCAGAAAGGCCCAGTCTCCTCCTCAGGCTTAGTCCTTAGACATCGTCAGGCTCTAATCCTGAGTCGGACTCCTGACATCCTCTGAGATGACCTTGATAGGTTTATTCACAGAGGCTATGAGACTATTTCTAGTCATGGAAAGAGGCCCACTCCATCTCTCTGGGACCATCCTGCTTTCTGTCCAGGGCACTCAGTCTCCTGCTCAGGAATTAACCTGAGCTAAGGTACGTTTACCCAATATTCAGGTTCTGCTGGAACTTCACGGGAAATGGTGAGTTCAGGATCCAGGATTTTACAGAATTCATTTAGCATGTAATAGGTCAATGTAAATGGTACCAGAAGGCATTTATACATGAAGTACAATTTCACTTCACACTTTTCTCATTACATATTAACTATGCAATATTGGAAAGATTATGTAACTTCTCAACCTCAACCTCACTACATAATGGAAATAATAGTGCCTAAATCATTCCAGGATCCCTGGTGGCCCAGTGGTTAAGAGCTACGGCTGCTAACGGAAAGGTCAGCAGTTGGAATCCACCAGCTGCTCCTTGGAAACTCTATAGGGCAGTTCTTCTCTGTCCTACAGGGTAGCTATGAGTTGGAACCGACTCGATGGCACCTAAGAACAACAACAACAAATCATTCCAATGCCAACTTCCTAAAAAATGGGAGAATTGGGGGAGACTTTTAGCCACAGTAGCTTCTGAGAGGAAAGGCATTATCAGAGAACAGCCACAGTAGGTGGAAAGGAGTCTGGTGAGCACCAGGACTGTAGCCAGAATCCTAGGAATGCACCAAGGTGAATCCTCACAGCCCATACAGTGGCCTTATGGAGTGGAATAGTTATAGGAGGTGCTCATAGACTCAGGTGCTCTGAAGAAACTTCCAGAAAAATCTTTAATAATTAAACTCTCCAAGGCCAGGGTGCTTTTTCTAGCAAGTATGAGACTCAGAGAAGTATCTGAGATCTACAGCTTGACACTCCTTTTCTCCTTCTTTCCCGTGAAGTACAAGAAATATGTGCAAGGAGTCAGAGTCTTGCTTTTTTTCTGAAGTTCAACACATGTTGCTAAGGATTATTCTTACACTATCCCTCAATCACTGTAAAACTAAATTTGGACATTCCTGGTAGAGATACCAGCCCAGCCAGAAGCAGAAAACGCCATCTCTGAGGTGCTTAAAAAGCCTTTTTCCATAATTTATGGTCTACCATACACCAGAATATAGTTTGTGGAATAATAGAGAGAGCCTGGACCTCAGAGTCCAGGGAGTTTGGGAAACTGTCCTTCAGAGGAAAGGTAAGTATATTCCTATTTGGAGTCCTTAGAATTAGTTTTTGCCTGTGGTCTCAGAAGTGACATTCTCACAGTGGTATTACTTCAGTCATTTTGGACTGTAAATGAACTTGTAGAGATTGTGGACAGTCTCAAGCCAAAGATAAATACAGCCTATCAGCAAAACCTCCTTCGAATGGTCTCTTACCTCTGAGAGACAAACATTCTCCCTCTTTACCATCAAAACACATTCCCCCCACCAAAAAACAAACAAACAAACAAACAAAAAAAACAAAAACAAAAACAAAAACTGTATCTAGCTGCTTAATGTAGCACAAAGAAATTATTTCAGAGAAGAGTTAGTAATTGTAGAGGTTTCTCTGCATAGATTCTTTGATGTGACTCCTTCTAGACACAGCCATTAGCTTTCTGCCAAGCAGATCCCACACAAATAGGCTGGCATGTTTGACCTCCTGCCCCATGCATCTTAGTCATAAAACTCTGACCAAAATATAGCACTATTCAGTACCATATTTCTATAGTACTCCCAGAAGCGTTGGCTAATCTTTAAAACTAGGCCAGGCATGTAAAAGTCCTTGTCTCACAATACCAGAACTAAGTTTGGCTGTTCTCTCATCCTATATTGGGTGTCTGAAAATTGTGTCTACTTTCCCATAATTCACAGCCCTAGAAAAACAATCAATGCCCATGGAAGCAATAGTCAAGAAATCAGACGATGCTTTGCATTGGACAAATCTGCTGCAAGTGACCTCTTGAAAGTGTTAAAAAGCAAAGATGTCACTTTGAGGACTAAGGTGCACCTGACCCAAGTCATGTGTTTTCAATTGCCTCATATGCAAGTGAAAGCTGGGCAATGAATAAGGGAGACAGAAGAATTGATGCCTTTGAACTATGGTGTTGGCGAAGAATATTGAATATACCATAGACTGCCAGAAGAATGAACAAATCTGTCTTGGAAGAAATACAACCAGAACGCTCATTAGAAGCAAGGATGGCAACACTTCATCTCACTTACTTTGGACATGTTATCAGGAGGGACTAGTCCCTGGAGAAGGTCATCATGCTTGGTAAAGTAGAAGGTCAGCGAAAAAGAGGAAGACCCTCAATGAGATGGACTGACACAGTGGCTGCAACAATGGGCTCAGACATAGTAATTATTGTGAGGATGGTGCAGGACTGGGCAGTGTTTTATTGTACATAGGGTCACTATGAGTCGGAATCAACTGGATGGCACCTAACAAAAACAGAAAACTACTGTCATTTTTGCATGTCATATTGGCAGCACTGATAAACCCTCAGATAGATCTGTACTCATTCCCCATAGTTGGGAGATGGACCCCTAGTCTGGCTCCTTCTACTTTTCAGAGAGCATGAGTTCAGAGAGGTCATGAGTACTATATTAGTATATGCTATATTGGCTTGTTTAGGGTTACAGCTTCCTTTATAGAAATTTCCCCTCTATTTTCCTTATAATTACTTGTACAAAGCCGACTGCCAATGAAAGTAGGAGGAATTCTGCTCAAGTCTTGACCTGCCTTTATTAGTAAAAGTTGTTCATTATAGTTCCCTGAAGGGAGCCCTGGTGGCTCAGTGGTTAAGTGCTCAGCGGCTAACTGAAAGGTTAGTGGTTTGAACTCACCAGCTGCTCTGTGGGAGAAAGATGTGGCAGTCTGCTTCCATAAAGATTACAGCCTTGGAAACCCTATGGGACAATTCTACTCAGTCGGAATTGATTCGATGGCAATGGGTTATAGTTGGCTGGCAACCCAATCCTCCAGAGCCTGCTAGTAATAGGATGTATTCTAGTCCTGAGCCCTGGGAGATATGAAGACCCATGACCACATTATGATTTTAGGGCTAAAAGAATGTGAAAAGCTACATGATCTCCCAAGAGTCATTTGATTTGGGAGGTTCTTACTGGCAATTGAACCAATCCATGCAACTGCCACACTAATCTAGGGCCAAAAAGCCAATTTTCAGCATCTGACATCATTTCCATGATTAAGCCACCACTGCCACCACTACACGCACACACACACACACACACACACACACACACACCAGGAAGACTGAAGGCATCTCAAACCTCTATTCACTTCTAGTTGTTTCCATGAGGTCTGACCCTGTCATCATGAACATATACTCTCAACTTTCAGTTCCTGAGGCCTCTACTGCTCACAAGGAGGTATATTCCACTAATGCCATCACCCACTCTCAAGAGTGCCATCTTTTATGACAACCAAAGTAAAATATCTGACTGCAACCCTTCTGACTGTTAAAGGTGTTGGGGCCACAGCCTCAACAATTATGCTGAGCAAAGCCACAAGGACATTTATAGGCTTCCACTGGAGGCAGCCTGAATGCCAAATCCAGCAGAAGGCGGAAGCATTAATATCACCATTGCCTTCTTTACTGAAGATAAATTGCTCAAGGGGAAGTAAAACCTTTTGTCCGTCTGTTACCACTGTGATGTTTGGGTGCTTAAATTACCCAAACATAACTTGATACTGCTTATTCCAACAACATCATTCTGTCTAGCTTGGATATCCAGTAAAGACACTAGACATAGCAAACCTATCAAGGCTATTCCTTTTCCTAACACTGCCTGGACAAAGCAGACTTGCTACCCTCTTTCTGAACAAACAAAACCACTAAGTCCTCATTGTGAGCTAAGAAGACCTTTACTGACCATTGCATCCTCCCCACAGTTCCTCCCTTCCCTACTTCACTCTTGCCTGCACTTGCATGGCCCTGGGAGTGAGCATGTCCTTAAATTTCATGCCCAGACACCTCACTTGTCTCTCTCCTTAAGTGCTGGTGCTCTCTTGAATTCTGTTCTAGGATCTCTTCTAGCCTTCTCCTCTTTCCAAGTGACTCCATTTACACAAGGTGCTTCAGATACCCCCTGAGGCTGTTGACTCTAAATCTGCAACTCTGTCCCAGATACTGCACCTCCATTAATTATCAGTTGTATGGAAAGTCATTACATAAATCAGGGGTATAATCATTCTTAACAACTTCCACAGCTCACGGCTGTTTAGTGCCTTTTTGTTTTTTCTTTTGAATTTGAAGAACTTATATTTGTTTCTTGGTTTTTTAATTTTTTAATTATTGTTGAGTAGAACAGAGTAGAACTGCCCCATAGGGTTTCCAAGAAGTGGCTGGTGGATTCCAACTGTTGACCTTTTGGTTAATAGCCAAGCTCTTAACCACTGTGCCACCAGGGCTCTGAAAGTAGACACAGCAAAACATATACCAATTCAACAATTTCTACGTGTACAGTTTAGTGACATTGGTTACATTCTTCAAGTTATGCGACCATTCTCACACTCCTTTTATGAGTTGTTCCTCCCCTATTAACATGAACTGATTGCCCCTTAAGCTTCCTATCTAAACTTTGAGTTGCTGTTGTCAATTTGATCCAGAACAGATAGCTCTTAAAAGAGCATGATGCTCAAGGCAGTCTTTTTTTTTTTTTTTTTTACTAGTTAAACTATTGTTTGGTTTTAAGAAGATTTCAGGGGATATTTCTGGTTGAAGGTTTAAGGTTTAAAGATTATTTCAGGGCAATAGTTTCAGGGGTTCATCCAGCCTCCATGGCTACAGAAAATCTGGATTCCATGAGAATTTGAAATTCTGTTCTGCATTTTCCCCCTTTTAATCAGGATTCTTCTATGGACTCTTTGGTTGTACACATGCAGTTTCAGCAGCGACTCTTTTTTTTGTAAATATGTTATGTCTCAATCTTAATAGTTGAGATTCTATCAGTTAGCGGTAGGTCTTGTTGTTAGCTGTCGTGGAGTTGGTCCCAACTTATGGTGACCCTATGTGTTACAGAGTAGAACTGCTTCATAAGGTTTTCTTGGATATAATTTTTATGGAAGCAGATCACCAGGCCTCTCTTCCATGGTGCTACTGGATGGCATCAAACTGCCAACCTTTAGGCTAGCAGATGAGTGCAGATCGTTTGTGTCACCCTGGGACCTTAGTCATTATTCTTCAAATGTTCTTTCTGTTCCTTTTTTTTCTCCTCTCCTTCTGAGACTCCAATAATGCATATATTAGTCAATTTAATAGTATCCCACAGGTCTCTTATGATCTGTTCACCTTCAGAAGTTATGATTTGGAGAAGTCAGACATGTAAGAGTCAGGATCCGTAACATATAGTCAGAAGTTACATAAAGTCACTAGCAAAGACAACAGCAGCCTGGAAAGAATGGGGCTATCAGCTACAGTAAAAGCAGGGTCTTGCTTCATGACTTTGAGGACATATTTTGAGAAATTTAGGCATATGGGACTTTAGTCAAAGTATGTATACAACCACAGGAAATTGTGAATATTCATCTATTTTGACCTACAAAATGTCCGTTTCCTAGAGTTTAGTCAAATATATCGCTTTTGCAAATTTGGAGTCTGTATTTATGTACACAGAACCCTTTGTGTTATTACATTCTATGTAACAAGGGAGCTTGGGGTAAGGGCCAGAGAATTCATTTCGGCTTTACATACCATTCTGGGAATTGTTCATTGTGTTTAAGGTTGATTCTCTTTATTAACTGAGAAAGGGAAGCTGAGTTTCCCTAAGTCTCCCTAATCCTTGAAACATCTGATCCCACATTCTGCATGAATTTTCTTTTGAATGAACATGGCTGATTGGAAATATCTGATTATGGAATTTCTTCTGCTGTTCTTAAACTGCTCCCTGGCCTCATGAAAAACGACCCCATTGTGCATGCCCTCCACTCTTGCTCTTGTACTGCCACTCCCACTCCTCTGTGTAGTCCACATAACTATTAATTTTCCAGTTTTTTCTACCCCCCACTATAACCTCAGAACACATTTAGCACAAATACCTTTTCTAGACTTCAGCCACCACTTCACTTGTGCTCCCTCTCGTGGCGCTGTAGTGGATCTGACAACTTAGGTTTGTCTTCAGAGCCTGGAGAGTGATCCCAGTTCACAGGTGTTCTGGCCTGGGATCATGTCATGGGCTGAAGAACACTTTTTTGTTGTTGTTGTTGTTTTGTTTTGTTTAGCTTTCTTCTCTTGCAGCCCTTAGCTTGTCTTGTGTCCTTTCTTATCCCTGTGTTATTCCTAGAGATTTTTGTTATAGATGTTTCAGTGACAGAAATGCAGCTTGAGTCTACAGCATTACAAAAAGAGTTTGAGATTGATGTGAAAATTCTTGTTCTAGCAGGGTTGTTTCTTGTACTTGTCTAGGCTTGATATGCCTTCATTCTCTGTGGTATGGCTGTTTCGCCCATTGGAGTGGAGTTCTGATGGCATATTTACAAACATTAAAGAATAAGTCCATGATTAAGAGTCCATCCCAGTAGGTCATTAGGGGTCACGGACAGGTAGCGTGTCTCCTTGCAATGCCACAATCCTGTTTGATAGAACCCTACTGCTAGAGTGTGATCTTGGGGAGCATGCGCACAGCCAGACTTTAGGCTTTAAGTTTCCTACTTGAAGATGGGCAGCGGGAATCCCAACCATCACAAGATACTTAGTCTTGCTCTCTTCAGAGCTTATGGGAGGCCATTCCCTGCTGACTGGCTCGGGCCTGTGCAACAATCACTTAATCTTCCATGAGATGATGCTTGTCAGGGTTTGGTTGTTTTCCACAGTGTCCTTTGCCATGAGTGCCCAGAGCTGCAAATTGGATTCCTGAAAGATTGCCCAGCAAAGACATTTAGCCCAAGGTTTGAGTTTGGCTGATTAACTTGCAATATATCAAGACTTTTTTTGTTCTTGTTGTTCATGAGTTTATCTTGATCCTGTGTGATTTGTCTAGAAATTACATCAGAATTGACTCGTGAAAAAGGCCTACAGTCTAGTATCCAATGATTAAATTCAATTATTTTCTGAGAATGAGTTAGAAGATGAGGCAACATTTATTTGCTATTAAATATCTATCCTTCCTTTCTTTTGTTGTAACAGAAACTTGATTTTATTTAGAGTAGCAACACACGTCAAATAAAAAACAAATCCAGATTTAGGGAAGGAGAGATTTTATTCGAAAGGATTATTACAAGAGAGGAGAAGGATTATTGCAATTGTGAGGGCTCCTACTGCAATAGGGAGACTGTTGATCATGAGATCTGCAAATGTCTCATGTTGTTAGCTGCCGTTGAATCAAATTGCAACTCCTGGTGACCCCATGCACAATGGAAGAAAACGCTGCCGGTTCCTGTACTATACCAACGACAGGTTGGGGATTGACTTGTTGTGATCCATAGGGTTTTCGCTGGCTGATTTTTGGAAGGAGATCACCAGGCCTTTCATCCTAGTCTGTCTTAGTCTGGAAGCACCACTGAAACTTGTTCAGACTCATAGCAAGCTTCCACTGACAGACTGCTGGTAGCTGAGCTTGAGGTGCACCGGCTAGGAATTGAGCCTTGATCTCCTTCATGGAACCAGAGAATTCTACCACTGAACAACCACTGTTGCAAGGCTAGAAAGAACTAAGTATGAGAAAATGGGATGAAGGGTGAAGGGATGGGACAGTAGATCAGAGAATGTTTTACCCTGAGGCCAGCCTATTCTGGGAAGGGCCATTAAAATGGAGTCATACCCTAGTTCAAATTGAGGGTGGATCCAAATTCAGGGGAAGGTGAGAAGCTTAACTAAAGTTTGGTTAACTAGCATTTTGTTCAGATTCATCAACGAGGACAAAATAGTTCTTCTGCTTATCATTTATGAGGCAAAGAATGGAAATTTGAAGGGTTTATGTCTGGTCTTGTCCTACGTAGATAATAAGGCACCAGTAAATCTTATCTAAGTCATATGGGGAAGGGTGTTTCTTTGCTGTAAACCATTTCTGGGAACACTAAGGGTAGGGGAAATTCTTTAACCTGTAGCTGTTTTCTAGGTTCACAGAACTTGGGTAAAATCAACATTGTCAACCCAGCAAAAAGTCTACATTTCTCAACTTCCTTTGCTGCTAGGTGTGGCCATGTGATTAAGTTCTTAACAAGGAGTCGGAAGTTGGAAGCCTTCTTAAGTACTCTGTTTTATAGGTCAGTGACACAGCTGGGATGGGAATGGGGGTTCACCTCCTTCCTTCTGCCTGCCTAGACCCAGCTATGATGAAGTTTCGGTAGCCATCTTGGGCCGTGAAGCAACTTTGGGAATGGAAGTTATGGAAGTGCTGGGGTAAGCAGAGCAGAAAAATAGAAGACTTCTTTGGTCATAAGCAGCCATTCTAGCCCTGCCAACCTCAGGTCTTCTTTTTTGTGAGAAAATAACCCTTATTTTAGACTATTACATTTTCAGATTTTCTATTATGTGAATAAATGGAATTCCTATTCCGAAGATACTAGTATACTATCGCAACAGTATGGAGTCCTTGGGTGGTGCAAATGGTTAACACACTCAGCTACTAACTGGAAGGCTTGCAGTTCGAGTCCACCCAAAGGCTCCCTGAAAGAAAAATCAGCCATTAAAAACCCTATGGAGCACAGTTCTACTCCAATACACATGGGGTCACTATAAGTCAGAATTGACTCAACAGCAATTGGAACTGGAATGGCAACAGCATGAGTTCACAGAGCAGATGAGAAGTTTTCCATGGGCACCAGTTGGGTCTGAATTTACCACCAATCTCTTCCTTCTCTATAAAGCAGTACCAGGTTTTCCAAACACAATGACCTCAAGAGTCCATGTTTATAAGCTATCTCCCTCTGTGTTTTTCCTACGTTTGGTAATATTTTACAAAAAATCATTTGACTTTTACAAGCAATTTTAAGTATCTTATCTAATTTAAAAGCAGGGGATAGTTAGGGCCAGCATCATCATGACTTGTGCTATTTTTGCCTCTATAGGCTCCTGTTGAGTACACAGTGACCTAGTCTTTGAGGCAGCACAAACAGACTAGAGCTGCACATCTGGGTATGTCTGCTCCCTGGGTGTGACTGCAGGTAAGTGTAAAAGGGCTAATCAGTCAGATATTATAGCCTTCATCCTTACTCATTTTAGTTCCCTATGATCACCATCTTTTTGTTTTGTTTTGTTTTACCTCACATAACGCACTAACCAACTAGCTTTACAGTGTTGGTAGCTTAGTCAATTATGCTGGAATAACCACGAACACAGTCATCTCTTAGATGACACTTACCTATCACAGGACATTCAAAAGATGGAGAATAAATGCATCTTTTAGCTACTTTGATATGTGTCCTGACTCCTGCACTTTTCCTGGGAATGTCTTATGGTAGAAAGAATCCTGCTTGAGACTTCAAGTCTTGTCCTAGGAGTGTGAGAATAATTTGGCTATGAAGCCCTCCATTTGCTATGGTCTCTTTCAGTAATTATTTGAGTGAAACATGCTTTTCCAGTCCCTCGTCAGAGCAAAGTCTTTACACTCTGTGGGAGGTATCGGTGGAGATTAGAAAGGATTTAAGAGACCTTCTGTTGAGGAGACTATAGTTTGTAAGGAGTAAGTTCAGGAACCAAAGCAAGACTAGGGTCTTGAAGATGGTGGGTTGGTGGTGGAAGTTTTGCTTTAAATAGCTTTTTGCTTGATTGCAGGACTCTACTGGAAGTGGCAGACTCAGAGGTGTCTGTGTGTGTTTGTGTGTATGTGTGTGTGTTTGTATGAAAATGTATATACGTTATATACATCACTTGTCATTTAGTTGTCTGCAGGTATGGTGGGTAGTAGAGATGCTCATAATATCTAGTGAATAATCCTAGAACTAATAGACTTTTTAGTTTCAGAGCCCACTGTGGTCTTTCCCTTTCTCTTTAGTTCAGTCTTGCTTGGTAGTTGTTTCTTCTTCTATGACTATTTCCTGTCTAAAGCAGATTCATATCCATAGGCAGCTTCCTCTGTTCCTCAAACTTGTCGAAAAATGAGTGAAGATGGCTTCCAATCTTTTGCCTGGAAGATATAGGTGGGTCATGCAGAGAATGAGGGTATTTGCTCTATATAGGGGGTATTTTGTGAGGAGAAGAGGCACTCTGGTGAACCCCCAAAGGGTTGCAAGTTTCAGCCTCCTATTAAAATATGTCCTAGAGCTTGGTTTATTCAAGCAAGGACTTATTTTGTCCTGTCTCTACAAGGCTCACTTTTAGTTAGTGGCCTCAATTACTTGGGATCCCTAAGTATCATTGCTTTCTTAGTATCTTGTGGAGCTGAGACAGACACCAGGCTGAGCTTGGACACTCAGGCCCTAATACAATAAACCCTGCAAAAGCTGGAACCTGTGTAAGATGGAAACCTGTCAGACAAGGAAAACTCTAATATTTTCCACTAACAGAGAGCGATAGAAAAGTGGTAAGACTGCACCCTGTCAAAGGTGGAAAACGTGAGAGACCCAGAAAAGCAAGGCAGTCCGATTGAGTTCCAGCTTTCACAGGTTTCACGGTAGTTAGAACCTGACTGACATTTAGATAGTGTATCCAAAACCCATTGCCCTTGAGTTGATTCTGACTCATAGCGACCCTATGGGACAGAGTAGAACTGCCCCATAGGGTTTCCAAGGAGTGGCGGGTGGATTCGAACTGCTGACCTTTTGGTTAGCAGCTGTGCTCTTAACCGCTGCACCACCAGGGCTCCAGATAGTGTACAAGGTTGGAGATACAAAGAATCACAGCTTGGCAATGATTTTATAAGGCATAGACTTCTGTGGGGAAGGAATCAACATATGCCTCTCCCTCTTTCCTGGGCTGTTAATTATAGCCCTTCCTAGGAGGCTGAGGAGCATTATGGGAATGGATTACAAGGATGCTAAAATACGAGAATAAAAACATAAGCCTCAATAAGGCCAAATGTATTGATTCAGAATTAAAGAATTAACAAACTGGCTTGAGTATCTGGGAGCAGTGTTAATAATCTGATAGGGTGGCTAACGAAAGCTTGAACTCCAAGGAGGCCTACAATTAACGAGGTTGAAATACCAGAACTTCCCTAGTAAGCTGTGCCTCGTTTCCTTTTTCCTAAGGGTTGCTGCCCTGGGATTGCACCTCCCGATAAAGCAATGGCACTTAAACTGTGCATCAGAATCTGTTTTCTAGTGGATCTGGGCTAACATAGGCCCTACTCTGGGAAGTTCTACTTGCCAGGTAACAGCCCTCTTGCTTAAGAGCAGGACCAGGCAGGTATAGGAGTCTGCAACCTAAACAGCCAGGTTCAGAAAGTTGAGTGTTATGGGTTGGCCCTTAGATGGGGAGAGAGTTGGAAGGACTGAAAGTCTGGAACGCCTGAAAAAAAGTTTGTAAGTAAGGAGAATTACAGGTGATAAACCAGATAAAACAGTAGAATGTAAACAGAACACATGTAGCTCAGGTGCCAGGGGGTCTTATATATGTATAACCTGACACATACAGGGTGTCCCTAAGGCTTTTGTTTAGCCAGAAGCTCAGTCCACACTAGAGACGATCTCAAAACTTCCCAGAAACTAAAATATGCTTCATCTCTAGGCCACCTGTATCTGAAACATTGAAATGGCTGAAGAAATAGAAATTTGACTGTCTCAGTCTCCCATCCCCACTCCTCAGGTTTGAAGAAAGCCACTCCATTACAAAGCCATGCCTTCCTGGTACAATTTTGCTTACTCTTGCACACACTGCAACTGTGCCACAGATATATATCTGAATGGCTGTTCCAAAGTTTTGAGTTACAGAGCCTTCTGGTGGCCAAATTTTCCTGCTGTTGTATCATAAACCTATGAGTGTGGAAAAATTCTTTTCCTGAACTGAGCATATCACAGTAGGTGTCAGAATTGAAGTGAGGGCAGCGGGTTGTTCAAGAGGATGGTCCTCATAAGTTACTTGTTCTTTCATGGACACAGTGATACTTCCCTCAACTTCTAAGGCCATAAAAGCAGTTGAACTTTAGGAGCAATAGGAAACAAGCATGTAGACACTAATGTTAATAAATGCCTCATTTTGCCTAGATGAGTTTCAGTTTCTACTACTTTTAAACAAGAATTCAGCCATTCAAGGTAAAATAATTGGTCTCTATTTGCTTGGAACAACAGAAGGAGAGTGTAGGACAACATGTCCTGCTCATCCACGCCATAACTGTAAGACAACACTCCAAATCTGCGTGATGCTGACAGCGCAGTTTGTATCTGATTTCTAGATAGCCAAGAGGCCATTAGAAAAAGGACACCAGTAACTAATATGGATTGCTTCATAAACATCTCCTTCTGATCAGAGCCTGAACACACATTATCACATGGAAAGTAGCTTTTGTTACTTACAAGAATCAGAAGGCATAGAGTAGGAAAAGTTCTATCACAAGCAGTTCACCCTCAAAAGCTGTCTGGGCAGAGACGATGACTCTTACTTGCACACCCCACTTTGTGCCATGGATGAGGGGCTTAAATGGAACTTTATCTATTGCCTGTCTTCCCCTGGCCAAGTAGGTCCACTTAGGTGGACTGTAAGCTCATGCTGTATGCGCCCCACCTGCACAATAACTGAGGAGACTCAGAAAAGTTCCCCTCCCATCTATTTTATAACCCCAGCCTAAGTGACTAGTTGTATTTTTTTAACCTTCCTAACAAAACATCCTGCTGCATCATGCCCTGCTGACCTGCTGAGGAGGGGAGGTGGTTAGCCCAGAATTATATCTTTTTCTCCCTTCTAACAAACATCAGGCCTCAGTAGGGGTGGTGGTTTTTCTGAGGCCTAAAGATGCCAACAGGGAGAGGAACGAAGAAAACCATGGCTGTCTGGCTTGTCCGAAGGACTTTCTCCTCACAGAGAATCAGGATTAGGAGGAGGAAATGGAATCTGTGGCTATTTGCCTCCATGAACAACTGCCTCCTTTGCCATGAGACCAGAAGAACTAGATGGTGTCCAGCTGCCATTGCTGAATATTTTGATCAAAGATCCTATAGAAAAATCCTGATCAAAAGGGGGAAAAGGTAAAACAGAATTTCAAATTTTAATGGAATCCAGACATTCTGGAGCCACAGAGGCTGGATGAACCCCTGAAATAATTGTCCTGAGATAATCTTTACACCTTAAACCAAAAATATCCCCTGAAGTCTTCTTAAAACCAAACAATAATGTCTGCCTTGATGATTGTGCTCGTGTTTTTTGGGTGAGGGGAGAGGGTGTTCTTATTTTATGTTACATGATTTGTTAGTTGTAATATTATCACTGAGTCAAAACACAATGCTTAATGGGAACTCAAGGTTGAGAAGGGGAGAGTGTTGACATGTTGTAGGTTTGGCAAGCAATGTCACAAATCAATATGTGCATTAACTATTCAATGAACAACCAATTTGCTCTGTAAATCTTTATCTAAAGCACAATAATAAAAAAAAAACAATGCCTAATATGCTTCCTGATAGAACTGCCTTGGTAATGTCTTTCTCAAGATAGTCCGATCATGATTTTTTTTTTTTATTTTTTTATTTTTTTATTTTTTTATTTTTTATTTTTTTATATATATATATTTTATTGTACTTCAGGTGAAAGCTTACAGAGCAAATAGTTTCTCATGAAATAGTAGTACACATGTTGTTTTTTGACATTGGTTAACAACCCCACAACGTATTAAGCCTCTAAATTCTCAACCTTTTTTTTTGATGAAAATTACAGATGGCCAAAGATACACCGTTTCAAAAATTTCTACATTCACAGTTCAGTGACATTGACTACGCTCTTCCAACTGTGCTGTTATTCTCACTTAAGATGAAGGCTTACAGAACAAAATAGTTTTTCATTTAACAGTTACTACACATGTTGCCCTATGACAATGGTTAACAATCTCACAGCACATCAAGAATATCCTTACTCCACCTTGTGTTCCCTATCACCAGGGGGCTTCCTTGTCCCCTTCTGTCTTCTGGACCTTGTCAGTGGACTATTGTACCTCTTTAGTCTCATTTGTTTATTTATTTATTTATTTATTTATTTATTTTTATTTTATTTAAACACCATTTCAAAACTTTTTACTTACACATTTAAGTGATATTGACTATGCTCTTCCAATTGTGCTGCCATTCTCGCCCAAGATGAAGGCTTACAGGACAAAACAGCCTCCCATTTAATAGTTACTACAAATGTTGCCCTATAGCAGTGGTCAACAATCTCACAATACATCGACAGTGTCCTTATTCAATTTGTGTTCCTTATCATCAGTTTCCTACTCTCCCTCTGCCTTCTGGCCCTTGTCACCGGACTCCTGTACATCGTTAGTCCCATTTAGTTTTACTGGGGTGTCCATTCCCAGGCTTAACATCGAACCTTGAAGGTAACTTCACCTCTGAGCTGAAAGGGTGTCTGGGGGCCACACTCTCGAGGTTTCTCTAGTATTCTTTAGGCCAGTATATCTGGTCTTCTTTTTTTTTTTTTTTTTTTTTTTGGGAGTTAAAATTATGCTCTACATCCTACTCCAGCTCTGCCCAGAACCCTCTGTTGTGATCCTGGTCAGAGGAGTCATTGGTGGTAGCCGGGCACCATCCAGCTGTACTGGGCTCAGTCCCGTGGAGGCCTTGGTAGCTGTGGACCATTAGTCCTTCGGACTAATCTTTTCCTTGTATCCTGTTCTCTTCGTTCTCCCTTGTTCCCGAAGGGATGAGATCAGTGGAGTATCTTAGATGGCCGCTCACAGGCTTTTAAGACCCCAGACACTACTCACCAAGGTAGAATGTAGAGCATTATCTTTATAAGTAGTGTCATGCCAATTGAGCTAGATGTTCCCCGAGATCATGGTCCCCAGAGCCCTCCGTCTAACAACTCAGTCCCTTGGGGGGTTTGGATGTGTCTATAGGGCCTCCATGACCTTTCCTTGTGCAGGTTGTGTTAGTTTCTCCTGTACTGTGTACTATCTCACCTCTCACCCAAGTTACCACTTATCTATTACCTATTTAATATTCCCCCCCCCTCCCATCCCTGGTAACCAACAAGGATTGTTACATTTTGCATGTGAATTTTTTCATGGGTTTTTACAATAGAGGTCTCATACAATATTTGTCCTTTTGTGATTGACTTATTTCACTCAGCATGATGTCCTCCAGTTTCATCCATGTTATGAGATGGTTCACCGATTCATTGTTCTTTCTCGTTGCATAGTACTCCATTGTGTGTATGTACCATAGTTTGTGTATCCATTCGTCTGTTGATGGACATCGAGGTTGTTTCCATCGTTTTGCTATTGTGAATAATGCTGCCATGAACATAGGTGTGCATATGTCTATTCGAGTGATGACTCTTATTTCTCTAGGATATATTCCTAGGAGTGGGATTGCTGGATCGAATGGTACGTCTATTTCTAGCTTTCTGAGGAAACGCCATATCATTTTCCAAAATGGCTGTATCATTTTGCATTCCCACCAGCAGTGTATAAGAGTTCCCGTCTCCCCGCAGCCCCTCCAACATTTGTTATTTCCAGTGTTTTTGATTCGTGCCAGTAATGCCGGGGTGAGATGGTATCTCATTGTGGTTTTAATTTGCATTTCTCTAATGGCTAGTGATCGCGAGCATTTCCTCATGTGTCTGTTGGCCATTTGAATGTCTTCCTTGGTGAAGTGTCTGTTCATTTCCTTTGCCCATTTTTTGATAGGATTGGTTGTCTTTTTGTTGTAGAGGTGTTGGATTTTCTTGTAGATTATGGAGATTAGACCTTTATCTGACTTGTACTGTCCAAAAATTTTTTCCCAGTCTGTAGGTTCTCTTTTAACTCTTTTGGTGAAATCTTTTGAAGAGCATAGATGTTTGATTTTTAGAAGATCCCAATTATCTAGTTTATCTGTTGGGTTTTTTGTGTTGATGTTTATGGTTTGTATCCTGTTAATTCCATGTATTAAGGTCTGAAGTGTTGGTCCTATTTTTTCTTCTATGAATTTTATAGTTTGAGGCTTTATATTCAGGTCTTTGATCCATTTTGAAGTAGTTTTTGTATATGGTGTGAGGTATGGGTCCTGTTTCATTTTTCTACAAATGCATATCCAGTTTTGCCAGCACCATTTGTTAAAAAGACTGTCTTTTCCCCATTTGATGTATTTTGGGCCCTTGTCAAAAATCAGGTGACCGTAGGTGGATGGATTTACATCTGAGTTCTCAATTCTGTTCCATTGGTCAATGTCTCTGTTGTTGTACCAGTACCAGGCTGTTTTGAGTACTGTAGCTGTATAGTAGGTTCTCAAGTCAGGTAGTGTGAGTCCTCCAACTTTATTCTTCTTCTTCAGTAGTGCTTTACTTATTCGGGGTTTCTTCCCTTTCCATATAAAGTTAATAATTAGTTTTTCCATCTCTTTGAAGAATGTTGTTGGTATTTGTATCGGAATTGCATTGTATTTGTAGATTGCTTTAGGTAGAATTGCCATTTTCACAATGTTGAGTCTGCCTATCCATGCGCATGGTATGTTTTTCCATTTATGTAGATCCCTTTGGGTTTCATGCAGCAGCGTTTTGTAGTTTTCTTTGTATAGGTCTTTTATATTCCTGGTCAGATTTATTCCTAAGTATTTTATCTTTTTAGGGGCTATTGAAAATGGTATTGATTTCCTGATCTCCTTTTCATCGTTCTCTTTACTGGTGTATAGGAATCCAACTGATTTTTGAATGTTTATCTTGTATCCTGCTACTCTGCTGAATCTTTCTATTAGATCCAGTAAATTTCTCGTGGAGTCTTTAGGGTTTTCTATGTATAGTATCATATCATCTGCAAACAGGGAGAGTTTAAATTCTTCATTACCAATTTGGATGCCCTTTATTTCTTTCTCTTGCCTTACTGCTCTAGCTAGAACTTCCAGCACAATGTTAAATAGGAGTGGTGATAAAGGGCATCCTTGTCTTGTTCCTGTTTTCAGGGGGAATGTTTTCAGCCTTTCTCCATTAAGAATGATGTTGGCTGTTGGTTTTGCATAGATGCCCTTTATGATGTTGAGAAATTTCCCTTCTATACCTATTTTATTGAGAGCTTTTATCAGGAATGGGTGTTGGACTTTGTCAAATGCCTTTTCTGCATCAATTGAGATAATCATGTGATTTTTCTCTTTCCTTTTATTTATGTGGTGGATTACGTTGATGGATTTTCTAATGTTAAACCATCCTTGCATACCTGGTATGAATCCTACTTGGTCGTGGTGTGTTATTTTTTTGATATGATACTGAATTCTATTGGTTAGAATTTTGTTCAGAGTTTTTGCATCTATATTCATGAGAGATATTGGTCTGTAATTTTCTTTTTTTGTGATGTCTTTGCCTGGTTTTGGTATCAGCGTTATGCTGGCTTCATAGAATGAATTTGGAAGTGTTGCTTCCTCTTCTATGCTCTGAAATAACTTGAGTAGAACTGGTACGAGCTCTTCTGTAAATGTTTTGTAGAATTCTCCAGTGAAGCCATCTGGGCCAGGGCTTTTTTTGGTTGGGATTTTTTTTATTACCTTTTCAATCTCTTCTCTTGTTATGGGTCTGTTCAGATTTTCAATATCACTTTGTTGTAGTTTGGGTAGGCCGTATGTTTCTAGAAATTTATCCATTTCCTCTAGGTTTTCAAATTTGTTGGAATATAGTTTTTCATAATATTCTGTTATAATCCTTTTTATTTCAGTTGGGTCTGTTGTAATGTCCCCCATTTCATTTCTTATTTGGGTTATTTGTGCCCTCTGCTGTTTTTCTTTTGTCAGTCTGGCCAGTGGTTTGTCGATTTTGTTGATTCTTTCAAAGAACCAACTTTTGGTTTTGTTGATTCTTTCTATTGTTTTTCTGTTCTCTATTTCATTGATTTCTGCTCTGATCTTTACTATTTCCTTTCTTCCGGTGGTTGTAGGCTTTTTTTGTTGTTCTCTTTCTATTTGTTTGAGTTCTGTAGTTAATGTTTTGATTTTGTCCCTTTCTTCTTTTTTGATATGTGCATCTATTGCTATAAATTGTCCTCTGAGGACTGCCTTTGCTGTGTCCCAAAGGTTTTGGTATGATGTGTTTTCATTTTCATTTGATTCTAGGAATTTTTTAATTCCATCTCTGATTTCTTCTATTACCCATTGATGTGTAAGCAGATTATTATTCAGTTTCCATGTGTTTGATTTTTTTTCCTTGCTCTTTCTAGTGTTAATTTCTACCTTGATGGCATTGTGGTCAGAGAAGATACTGTGAATTATCTCAGCATTTTGGATCTTGTTGAGGATTGCTCTGTGGCCTAAGATGTGGTCTATTCTGGAGAACGTTCCATGTGCATTGGAAAAGAATGTGTACTTTGCAGCGGTTGGATGGATTGTTCTATATATGTCTATGAGGTCCAGTTGGCTGATTGTGTCCTTTAGGTCTTCTGTATCTTTGCTGAGTTTCTTTTTAGTTGTTCTGTCCTTTACTGAGAGTGGTGTGTTGAAGTCTCCTACTATTATTGTGGAACTGTCAATTTCTCTTTTCAGTGCTGTTAGAGTTTTTTTTATGTATTTTGGAGCCCTGTCATTGGGTGCATAGATATTTATTATGGTTATGTCTTCATGATGGATCATCCCCTTAATCATTATATAGTGTCCTTCTTTGTCTTTTATGGTAGATTTGGTTTTAAAGTCTATTTTATCTGAGATTAGAATTGCCACTCCTGCTCTTTTTTGATAGTTGTTAGCTTGATATATTTTTTCCAACCTTTGATTTTTAATAAATTCACATCTTTGTTTCTAAGATGTGTCTCTTGTAGACAGCAAATAGATGGATCCTGTTTTCTTATCCATTCTGCCACTCTCCGTCGCTTTATGGGTGCATTGAGTCCATTTACGTTCAGTGTAATTATTGATAGATGTGAGTTTGTTGCTGTCATTTTGTAGTGCTTTTTTTTGTGATGCTGAAGTTTTCTTTGTTCTTCTTACTCTCTTGTGCTGAGTTCCTTTTGTTTGTGGATTTTGTGTTCATTTCTTTTGTTTTTGTAGGTTTTGTTTTTGTTGAGACTTTATGTTTTTCGTCTTTATTTTTATGAGTTGGTTTGTTAACTTTTTTTGTGGTTACCATGAATTTTACCCTTATCTTTATAATTTTGAAGCAGTCTACCGTTACTTGGTATCGCCTTGCCTTCCTCTCCTTTAGAAGGTTCTATACCTATGCCGTTTGTTCCCTCTTTCATTTTTTTGATGTTGTTGTCATCCTTTGATTGATTTCTCTGATTCCCTGTTGTATATCTTTTGTTTTTGGAAAGTCGTCTGTAGTTCAGTTCCTAGAATGGTATCTGGTTCATGTTAACCTGCATCCTAGGTCCTAGGTCCTGCCTGAGGGCTTAAGCTGTTTGTCCTCAGATCGAAGAACTCCCTTTAATAATTCTTGTAAGTTTGGTTTGACTTTTGCATATTCCTTTAGTTTCTGTTTATCTGGAAATGACCTAATTTCACCATCAAATCTGAATGAGAGTTTTGCAGGATATATTATTCTTGGCTGACAATTTTTTTCTTTCAAGATTTTATATATGTCATCCCATTGCCTTCTTGCCTGCATGGTTTCTGCTGAATAATCTGAGCTTAGTCTTATTGTTTCTCCTCTGTATCTGACTTCTTGTTTTTCATGAGCTGCTCTCAGGATTCTTTGTTTGTCTTTAGTTTTAGCGAGTGTGAATATGATATGTCTTGGTGATTTTCTTTTGGGGTCTCTTCTATATGGGGTTCGTTGAGCTTCTTGGATGACCAGCTTTTCATCTTTCATGATATTGGGAAAGTTTTCTGTCAGCAGTTCCTCAATGATCCTCTCTGTGTTTTCTGTTTTCTCCCCCTGTTCTGGTATGCCAATCACTCGTAAGTTTTTGCTTTTAATTGTGTCCCACATAACTCTCAGGGTCTCTTCATTTTTCTTTGTTCTTTTTTCTGAGTTTTCCTGAAACAGAGTTGTATCCAAGTGTTTGTCTTCAGTTCCACTGATTCTGTCTTCCATGGTTTCAAATCTACTTCTCAGCCCTTCTATGACACCGTCCATTTCTGAAATCTTGTTGTTTATCTTTTGGATTTCTAATTGTTGTTTTTGTATAATTTCAAGTTGTGAATTTATTTTGGAATTTTGTTCTTGCATCATCTTCCTGAATTCTTCCAATTTTTTGTCTGTATTTTCCATAAATTTGTCTATTTTTTCCTCATGTTTGTCAGCTTTTTGCCTCAGTTCTTGGAAAATTCCGAGTATTAGTGATTTGAGCTCCGTATCAGGTACTTCTAGTGCATTTTCTTCCACAGGAGAGTTATCTGGTGTTTTAATTTGGACGCCTATTGGAGCCATCTTGTCTTGTTTTTGTAAATGTTTTGATATTGTTTGCTGTTTTCGGGGCATTCAGTAGATATTTCTCTCGTCTATTGATTGTAGATTTTTTTTTTTTTTCGTTCTTGTGGTACAGCTGGGCAGATCTAGTTGAGGAGGAGCCACTGGGATGGGTTGCTTGTGGCACTCACCGCAGCCACCAGGACGGTCGGTAGTCAGTGCTGGGCAGGTTCCAATAGGGCGTGCCTGCACCGCTTGGTGATGTGATGTCTAGTGCACGGTGCAGGTAGGTAGGGTGCAGCGGGAAGATGGTTATGTGTGAAGCTAAGCTGGATATGGGAGAGAGGAGAGAGGAGGAGGAGCAAAAAGCGTACAAACATAAAAGAATGCTAGGGGAGCTTGTCGTTGGAATGTACAGATGAGAGACTATGGGATGGAGGAAACCAAAAGGGGGAAGAGAAAGAAAAGGAAAGAATGACCAAATAAAAATCAGAAAAGTTAAAAAACTGCAAAGTTCCCAGGGATCCCACCGATGCAGCTATGAGGTCTGGGGGAGTCGGTCTCAATTTTCACAGCTCAGCCTGGCCAGAAGGTACAGAGGCATACATCGCCTGGTATTCAGGGATTAGAAAGAGAAGGAAGAGATAGAGAGACAAGAAATTAAGCAATGAAGAAAGACAAAAGAGAAAAAGAGGTAAAATATGACAAAACTAATCAAAAAAGGAAGAAAAATAAAATTGAGAAAAAAAAAAAAAAGGGCAACACCAGCAGTCAGTGCCTACAAATGGGACCCAGAGAGCCCCCACTCAGGGGCGCGAATTCCAAGAAGCCGGTAGTCTCGGGGTTAAGTGACCGTGGCCACGGGAAGCAGAGGGGCCAACGAACAAAGGCCCCAGGATCCCACCCGCGCGGGAGCCCAGACCTGGAAACAGCCACACGCCCGAACGCAGCCCTACAGCCCCGCAGGAGAGAGCAGAGACGGCACTCGGAACCAGGCACCCAGGCAAAAGGAGGGGGAGGCGGCAGAAAAAGGTTCGCTAGGTGCCAGCAAACGGCTCCCAGAAAGCCTTCAGCCCGGGCGCGTGGAATCCAAGCACCGGCGCCCCCCAGCTCAGGGACTCCGGCCACGGAAAGCAGAGGGGCGATCGAACAAAGGCCCCGGGATCCCACCCACGCGGGAGCCCAGACCTAGAAACAGCCACACGCCCGCACGCAGCCCTACAGCCCTGCAGGAGAGAGCAGAGACCGCACTCGGAACCAGGCACCCAGGCAAAAGGAGGGGGAGGCGGCAGAGAAAGGTTCGCTAGCTGCCAGCAAACGGCTCCCATAAAGCCGCCAGCCCAGGCACGCGGAATCCAAGCACCAGCACCCCCCAGCCCAGGGACCCTGGCCACGGAAAGCAGGGGATCCCCAGCTGAGGCGGAGAGGGGTGGGTGGTGGGAGAGCGCGCACCGCAGTTTACCGGTCGTTGTGTCTCCGACCAGATGCTCTGCAAGGCTGCTCTCCCGTTTGCTGGTCTCCGATAGGAATCCAAGATGGTGGATCCGCGCTGCGTTAGCTGGTAAGGAATCTCTGCCTGAGTCTCTCCTCGCTCTCCGTTCTCTTTTAGTATTCTCACTCCGTTTGGTGTTTGGCTGAGTTCTTTATCTCTTCATTTGGTGTTCTAGGGTTTCAGGATTGTTGATTCTCTGTTAGGCTTAGTTTTTCGGATCTTTGCTGTGGAGGGACGGCGTGGTGTTTCTGCCTAGAGCGCCATCTTCCCGATCATGATTTTTTAAGATGTATCTATATGGGATCAAACTGACACAGCATCTTGAAAGATTAGATGGGAAACTTAAGCGGCAGTGAGTTCATGTTAATGGGGAAGGAACAACTCAGAAAAGGGGTATGAGAATGGTGGCACGACTCAAAGAATGTAATCAATGTCACCGAACTGTACACGTAGAAAAAGTTGAATTGGTGTATGTTCTGTTGTGTATATTCTAAACAACAACAAAAATAAAATAAATTATATATAAAAAACCCAAACAACAAAGAATTCAAGTCTTACTCTTCATGTTGGTGTGACTCCAAGCCCATTACTACAACTGGACAAGCTTATTTAATACAATCCAACAGCATCCTACCTTACGCTTAAGCCCTGAGGCAGCTGAGAGCAATTTGGTCAGCTAATAGATGCCCATGAAATACAGTAGTATTCTTTTCTTAATATACCATTCAAAGGAATCTATGTTGCAGCTTAATTTTCACTCCGTCTACAAATTGCTTAGGGTCTTACCTTATGTCCATCTTTCTGCCCCATAGGCAGGGGCTGATAGGAAATGAGTGGGTGGGCTGCTCCCAGACTTTCAGATTGCCTCTAAAGTCAGAGCATCTAGATGCCCTGGGGCTGGTTGTGGTGGTTAATAGAATTTAGGCAAACTAGTGTCATAAGATGCCTGGGTTCAAGTATAGGAGAAATAGATGTGGTTAAAGAGAAGAGGCAGAAGGGACCATGTAGCACTTTGGTAGAAGTTAACCTGTGGATATGTGAGTTTACGTCTGGGGAGGGAAGCTGAAAAAATAGCCCACCTTATCCCAATCAAGTGCTCCCATAAGTCATTGATGATGGCTGATACCAGGGGTCACAGATGCTTTCAATTAAATGCTATCAGATTTTCATGCACAAGAATGGTCAGGGGAGTCTCCACCTGATAAAGCATACAATGTTTTTCTCTCATTTTCTAAGAAACATCTACATTCTGCAGCAACTAACTTAGAAATTTCTGTAGGAATGTGATATGAATCCTCAACTCTGAATTTCTGCAAGACTTTAGAGATACTGATAATGGAGGGAACACTGATTCTGATTTATTCTTGGTGGAGTTAGACAGCTAAGTGTGCTTCTATTTGGCTTTTTCTACTATTAAGGCCATTATTCCATATACCCAAAATTATTACGGAGAGTCTGCTGGTTGCTGAGGATATTTATTCCAACAATCCATTGAAGAACTGGGAGAAATTACCATGTGGTGTCTTTGGGTCTCTGTGGGTTTATGGTAAAGTGGTCTTGGGTCAAAGATCCACTTATCTTTTGATCCCCATAAATCCCACTATGAAAAGAAGACCACAGTGGCATTCTGGTTTCTTAGGATCTAACTGTCAGAACCAGTGTTCAATAAAGGTCTGGGTATTTCTCTTTCCACGGTGCACAATTAGCTTTGAAAATTTCAGTCATTTCCATTGGAGAATACTAAGAAGATGAATTACTATACCTATTCTCTATGGATCAGTTCAATGGCAGTGTGTTTGGTTTTGGTTTATTCATGATATTATGGAAGGATTTTCCATCATATGTATCCAATTTTCAGCCCTGATTTTGGATAGATTAGAAAGCAGCAACCCATCCTCAAGATACTTTATTGTCATTTGCTAAAAAGTTATCATAATAGTGAATGGTGCCCTCTAGAGTTGTGTAATGAACAATTTGCCCAGATAACTTCTATTTTTAAGCCAATCTAAATATTTTTATCCTTTCTGACCTTGGGTCACTGCGTTTTGTAAATCAGAGAATGAATGAACTTTATATTACAACAGAGGGCAATGCAGCACAAATTGCAGATGTGCTAGATATTGGCAAACTCTTAACCCTTTCCATAATACCATAGTCCATGGATTTCAATGTGGAAACAGTTGGCCTGTAAACATATTCACCTGCTACAGTGCAATTACATTCCTACTTTATAATGTCCCTTGAACACACATGTAGTTTCTCTCCTTAGGGATAACAATGGTTATTACTGACATAAAAATAACAGCAACAATCTATAATTTATGCAACAACAGAATTCTCAGTTCACAATCTATTAAGACTTTGTCCTCATTTGTCTTATGTTAATACCCATGAGTATTAACTATCCCTATTTGTATCATCGATCTTTGTGAATTCTGTCCTTGAACATTGACCTAAACATTGTCCATAAACACTAACAGCAGCCCATGCTTCATTTCTAAGTATAATAAACTATTTATAAAGTTATATCGGTGGCATTCAATAGGTGATATAGTCTTTGCAAATGTCTCTAAATCAGTAGCAATGCTGTAAGTGCCTCAATCAGTTATGCCACTTTTTGGAAGCTGGACAAATGTTGGCCCCTTCTACTTGTTCTATATACTTGCCTCCTTAGCAACCAAAGTCCAGTCACATCCCTAACTCTTCCTTCTTACACACACACACACAAACACACACACACACTTATGTGCATCAATTTTCTATCTCTGCCTTTCTTTCTGCCTTGCCACCAGTTGTTATGTCAACATTGCACATCCATGGTTCCCAACAACTCTGGACCTGTCTGCTTCTCTGCTTTAATGCTTTTGCCAAAGAGTGCATCTCTACCCTTGGTTCCAGATAACCTTAACTTTAGTGACATGGCTAAATGTCCTGTAGTCTTAGAACTGAGGATGACAATGGGCCAATTCCTGCATGTGAATTAACACTCCGCACAAGTCCTCAGTTTGTATACCTCCCTAATGAATATTACAAAGGAGCCTTAACTATGTTCCAGACTTCTAGGATGGTTAAATGTTTTTCTCTACGAGATTTTAAATTTTAATGTGAAATATACATTCATTGAAAACAATAGCAAAGAATCAAATTTAATTTAAAACAAAATTAGCACTACATCAATATAAAATAAGGTGTCTAGATGGTACAGTGGTTAAGCACTTGGCTGCTAACTGAAAAGTCAGTGGTTCAAACCCACCAGCTGCTCTGTGGGAGAAAGATGTGGTAGTCAGCTTTGGTAAAGGTTTACAGACTTCTGCCCTGCTACACCACAGCTGAGTGATACGGCCCCATGCCCCTCTATCCCTGCTGGCCTGTGCAGGTGCACCACAGCTGAGCAACCCAGCTCTGCACCCCTCCCTGCTTACTGGCCCTGCACTGCAGCTGAGTGACCTTGACCTACTCACCTCCCTCCTCATTGGTCTCATCCAGCAGTGCTGTAACTGAGTGACCTGGCCCCGTGCACCTCCCTTCCCACCAGCCCGTTCAGTTGCGCTATGATTGAGTGATCCGGCCCCGAACCCCTCCCTCTCTTCTGGGCCCATCCAGCTATGCTGTAGCTGAGCAACTTTGCCCTGCACCCCTTCTGCCCTGCTGCACTACACCTCAGTGACCCAACCCCACACCCCTCCCTCTCCACCAGCCCCATCTAGCTGCACCCCAGCTGAGCAACCTGGCCTTACACCCCTCCCCACTGACCCTACCCCTCCATAGCCATCTTGACAGAGAACTCAGTAACCAGAGAAATATGCTCTCCCACACCTCACTGTCTGTATGCCATCTCCCACCCACCCACTGGCCCTCATTGAGCTGCCGCCACTAGAGTGCCCCTGGCACACGGGTCCACTGCTGCACCAAGCCTACACCTCCTCTCCCCTCCCACCACTCAACCAGCTGCTGAATGGTAGGAAGCAAGCATGAACACCTCCCCACTGGACACCCTCACCCATCTGGCGAGGGGCTGTGAACTCTCCCACAAAGCTGGACCAACATCAGGAAGCAGACAGTGCTCACCTAGTCTGCCCTCAGCCACCTTGCCAAACCAGTGTAAAGTGAAGTGAGATAGCCTTGCTTGCTGCTGCCCTGCCCACCCAGACAAGCTGAAGAGAGCTATTGTACCCACAGATGAGCAAGGAGCAAAACACAGTCAGCCCACCTACCCTGACATATCAAAACAAAACAAAAAAGCCAATCAAAACAAATAAATATACAATCAATAAATAAAGAAAATAATACCTTAATGCCTAGGAGACAGCAGACAATATCAAAACATATACAAAAAAGGACAAGATGGCTCCAGCAAGTGACCAAAATAAAGATCAGATAATCATCTGGTAGAAGAAATGGCATTAAAACTACTTGATATGGAATTTAAAAGTCTAATATTCAGGGGCTCTACAAGCAGTTAGGAAAGAGATCAAGGAAAACACAGACAAAACCAATGAAAACATAGACAAAATCAAGGAAAACACAGACAAAGCAATAGAAGAATTCAGGAAAATAATGCAAGAACAAAATGTCAAAATAAATAGACAATTAACAAGCATACAAAAACAGCAAATAGAAACAAAAAGATAAACAACAAAATTTCAGAAATGGGTAGCTCATTAAAAGGTTTTAGGTGCAAATTTGAAACAATGGAAGACAGAATCATCAAAACTGCAAACAAATCCATTGATACCACTTTGTTTGAAGAAAAATCAGAGAAAAGAATGAAGAAAATGCAGAACACCTAAGATGTGGAATACAATCAAGAGCAAAAACTTGCACATGACTGGAGATCTAGAACAGAGGGAGAAAATGGAAATCACAGAGAGGATTGTTGAAGATTTGATGGCAGAAAACTTCCCAAATATCATGAAAGATGAAAAGCTGAACAAACAAGAAGCTCAGTGAACTCAATACAGAATAAACCCCAAAAGAAAGTTACCAAGACATACAATAATCACACTTGTCAAAAAAACCAAAGACAAAGAAAGAATCCTGAGAGCAGCTGAAAAAAAAAGAAAAGTCACTTACAAAGGGGAAACAATAAGACTAAGCCCTGATTACTTGGAAGAAACCATACAGGCAAGAAGGCAAAAAAGAAACCATACAGGCAAGAAATAAAAAAAATTGCCAACCAAGAATAATGTATCCTGCAAAAATTTCTCTCAAATATGATGGTGAAATTAGGACATTGCCAGATAAAGAGAAATTAAGGGAATTTGTTAAAACCAAACCGAATTTACAAGAAATATTAAAGGCAGTCCTTCAGTTAGAGAACCAGCAACATCAGACAACAATCTGAGTCTAGGATACAGGACAGCATCAGCCAGACATAAGCCAGGTAAAGAACTCTCAATAATAAAGCTAAAAGATTTAAAACAGGGAACCGGAGATGTCAATCTGCAAATAACAACAATGTCAAAACAATAAAAGGGGGAATAAACAATGTATGTGTAGAACTTTCAAATGGAGAGGAAGTCAAGGTGATATCAAGTAATAAAGGCTGGTTTAAACTTAGGAAGAGAAGGGTGAATTTCAAGGTAACCACAAAGAAAGTTAACAAACCCACTCATTAAAATAAAAAAGAAGAAAAACATAAAGGCTCAGTAAGCACAAAATCTATAATAACAAAGAAAAAGAAAACTCACAAACAAAAGGAACTAACACAGGAAAGTAAAAGGAACAAAGAAAATATCAGCACCACAAAAAAAGAAAGAAAGAAAGAAAGAAAAATCACAGCAAAATGACAGCAATAAACTGAAACCTAATCAAAAGGATGGAAAAAATATATCAAGCAAATAGTAACCAAAAAAAAAGCAGGAGTGGAAATACTAATCTCAGATAAAATAGACTCTAAGGCAAATCCACCATAAAAGACAAGGAAGGACATTATATCATAATTAAAGGCACAATCCACCAAGAAGACATAACCTTAATAAATACCTACGCACCCAATGACAGGGCTCCAAAAACATAAAACAAACTCTAACAGCACTGAAAAGAGAAACAGAGAGTTCCACAATAAGAGTATGACACTATAACACACCACTCTTGGTATAGGACAAAACATCTACAGGAAACTCAACAAAGTTACAGAAGATCTAAAGGCTGCAATCAACCAACTTGACCTCATAGATACTTATATAACACTCTGCCCAACAGCAGCGAAGCATACATTTTTTTCCACTGCACATGGAACATTCTCCAGAATAGATCACATTTTAGGCCACAAAGTAAGCCTTAACAAAATTCAAAACATCGAAAATAATACAGAGCGTTTTTTCCAATCACAATGCCATAACAGTAGAAATCAATAACAGGAAGAGCGAGGAAAAAAAAAAAAAAAAAAAAGAAAGAAAATGAATAATACCTTGCTTTAAAACCACTGGGTAATAGAAGAAATCAAAGATGGAATAAAAAAACTTCCTAGAACCAAATGATAATGAAAACACATCATACTAAAACCTTTGGGACACAGCAAAGGCAATGCTCAGAGGTCAATTTACAGCAATAAATGCCACATCAAAAAAGAAGAAAGCCAAAATCAAAGCCCTACAACTTGAACAAACAGAAAGAGAACAGCCAAAGAAGCCTACAGTCACCAGAAGGAAGTAATAAAAATCAGAGCAGAAATAAATGAAATAGAGAACAGAAAAACAACAGAAAGAATCAACAAGACTAAAATTTGGTTCTCTGAAAAGCTCAACAAAATTGACAAACCATTGACCAAACTGACAAAAAAAAAAACAGGAGAGGAAGCAAATAACCTAAATAAGAAATGAAATGGGGAACATTACAACAGACCCAACTGAAATAAAAAGGATCATAACAGAATACTCTGAAAAATACTCCAACAAATTTGAGAACCTAGAGGAAATGACCAAATTTCTAGAAACACAATATCTACCTCAGCTAACACAAACTGAGGTAGAAAATCTGAACAGATCCATAACAAGAGAAGAGACTGAAGAAATAAAAACAAACAAACAAAAAAAAAAAACTCCTAACAACAGCAACAACAAAATTCCCTGGCCCAGATGGTTTCACTGGAGAATTCTACCAAACATTCAAAGGAGAGCTCACACCAGTACTACTCAAACTATTTCAGAGCACAGAAAAGGAAAAGGCATTCTATGAAGCCAGCATAACCCTGATAACAAAGTCTGGCAAAGACTTCACACACACACACACAAAAATTACAGACCAATATCTGTCATGAATATAGATGCAAAAATTCTCAACAAAATTCTATCCAATAGAATTCAGCATCATCTAAAAAAAATAATACTGTATGACCAAGTGAGATTCATACCGGGTATGCAATGATGGTTCAACACTAGAGACAGTAGACAAGTGTTAACTTTGGTGAAGGGAAAGACAACACACAATATAGGGGAAGTCAGCACAACTTAAGTAAGGCAAAGTCATAGAAGCTTCCTAGACACATCCAAACACCTTGAGGGAATGAGTTACTGGGACTAAGGGCTGGGGACCATGGTCTTGGGGGACATCTAGGTCAATTGGTATAACATAGTTCATAAAGAAAATGTTCTGCATCCTACTTTGTTGAGTAGTGTCTGGGGTCTTAATATCTTGCGAGCGGCGATCTAAGATACGTATATTGGTCCCATCCCAACAGGAGCAAAGGAGAATGAAAAAAAAAACCAAAGACACAAGGAAAATATTAGTTCAAAGGACTAACTGACCACATGAACCACAGCCTCCACCAACCTGAGCCCAGAAAAACTAGATGATGCTTGGCTACCACCACCGACCGCTCTGACAGGGATCACAACAGAGGGTCCCAAACAGAGCAGAGAAATAATGTAGAACAAAATTCAAATTCACAAAAAAGATCAGACTTACTGGTCTGTCAGAGACTGGAGGAACCCCTGAGTCTATGGTCCCTGGATACCTTCCTTACTCAAAACTGAAGCCACTCCCAGAGTCTACCTTTCAGCCAAAGATTAGACAGACCTGTAAAACAAATAATAACTCACGTGGAGAACATACTTCTTAGTTCAATCAAGTATACAAGATCAAATTGGCAAAACCTTCCCAAAAGCAAAGCTGAGAAGGCTGGAAGGGACAGAAAAACTGGATTATTGGACACGGGGAACTTGGGGTGGAAAGGGGGAGAGTGCTGACACATTGCAGGGATTGCAACCAATGTTGCTAAATGATTTGTGTACAAATTTTTTAATGAGAAACTGATTTGCTTTGCAAAGTTTCTCCTAAAGCACAATTTAAAAAAAAAAAAAAAGATTTACAGCCATGGAAACCCTATGGGGCAGTTCTATTCTGTCCTATAGGGTCACTGTGAGGCTGAATACCACCCATGGGCAACTGGTTTGGTTTGGGTTCAGTGTATTCTGTTCTTAAAATATCTACCAGCAGGTGGCAGCATAATCCTAATATTACTGGTAATAGGAAATTAAATAATTTACAAGTGAAAATAACATTAAACATATAGATTAAATTCAATTTCACCCAAATGATTTTCCTACACCCAGACTTTTCCTCTTGTCTCTTTAAAAGCCATAAAAGTCATCAAGTTTATGACTTTTAAAATATATAGCGTCATTAGACTATATTTTTAATTATAAAATCAAACCAAATTATATTTATACTAGTTCTGAATTTATGAAAATTCAGACATGGTCTATATGCAAGTATTATTGAATTCTAAAGTTCATTATAAGTTCTCTTTGAAATTCCAGAATCTTACTCATTAGGGGACTTCATCTAAAACCAAGCCTCTTCCCCAGTTAATTAAATTATTAATAGAATCTTTTGTACCCCACTGCTAAAGCTTGCATCTGGACAATTGTATAACTCTATGAGCATACATATAGGATACATTGTTAAATCCTATTGCTTCCTTTTATAATCTATATTACAAACAAAGATGTGTATATGTATGTAAAATGAAATAGTTTAATGAAAAGTTTAATGTCTTTAAAATATTCCCCATTTGATCTAAACTTCTTCAGTTAGATTTTTTTTTTTAATTTATGGAACAAATTAAAACTATCAAGGAACGCATCTTAGTTTGATATACTTAAAAAATAAAAATCAAGAACATCTGGAAATTGCTCTTTTACTTAAAGCACTGTTTCTCAGACTTTACTGCCTATTAAAATCACCTGGGAAGGCTTTAAATATTCCAATGTCCAGGCTGCACCCTTATTAATTAAACGGGAATCTGAGAGTGAGATCCAAGCATCAGTAATTTTTAAACTCCCCAGGTGATCCTAATATAAAGCTAGGATTGAGAACCACTGATTCAGATCAGTGATTCTTACACTTAAATGTCCACATGGATCACTTGGGGATCTTGCTAAACTATAGATTCTCATTGAAGGGCTGGGTTGGGTTCTGAGATTCTGCATTTCTACCAAGCTCCCAGGTGATACTCATGCTGCTGGCCGTGGGCTACACTTTGAAAGCAGTGGCATAGCCCTGTAAGGCAATGGTTGTCAAAATTTTGTGTGTGTTAGAATCACCTGGGAAAATTGCTGAACCTAGGCTCAGCCCCTCATCTGCTTCAGTGAGCCTGGACCATTGTATTCTTTATTAGCTCTCCAGGTGATGCTGACACACACCTAAGTTTGAGGATGACTGCTTTAAGACAACAACCAGAATTCTTGTTCCTGAGCAATCCTAAAGATTACCACTTGAGCCATTTGCTCCTCTGATAGTAACTTTAACCTTGGCTGGCAAGGTGTTCGGCCAGGTTTGATGCTCTTTCCACTCGCTGGAATGCACTCCCACCATCTCTAGTTGTAGAAATTCTGTCCTTTTTTTTTTTTTCAGAGTGAGAAGTTTATTACTCTTGGCTGGGAGTATCAGCATTGTCCTGTCGGCCTCCTGCCCCTCAGGTGACAGGGGCCAGGCCATGGGCCCAGATGGACGCTAGGGCACTTTGTGGAGCAGGCAGCCAATAGGCCAACCCTCTTCCCCTCCACCCCCGCCTGGAGAGTGAGCAGCGCATGGGGGTTACACCTTTGTCATCATCACCCACGTAGCCCGTCACCGGGGCCGACTCCAGAAAGGGCTCAGGGTCAAGGAATGGCTCAGCCTTGACCTTTGGCGCATTGAGCAGGGCTGCGCAGGGACCCTCAAGGGTCAAGACTGTCTCTTTCAACCCAAGAGCTGCTCCGCCCCTCCTCCTGAGAAAAGTACTGAGCCAAGGTTTAGGGCTCACGTCTCACTTTGACGACCCCACAGAGTTTCCCTGAAGAAGGGACAAGAGGCCAGCACCACCGGAGAGGCAGCAGAGCAGGGTTGGACAGCAACGAGCCGCCGTCAGCATGATTACGAGCGCGCACCTCTGTCCCGGCCTCACTAGCGCCCTCTGCCGTCTTTAAATGCTCTCACGTGCGCACCCCTCGCTTCATCCCACTGTTGTACCCTGAAGGACCATCACTTTGGTTTCTGACTTCTGGCCTCCAGAACTGTGAGCCATTAAATTTCCGTTGTTTTACACCACTCAGCTTATAGTAATTCGTTACAGTCATCATCACAGAAAACTAAAAAAAAAAGCCATGGGTTTTGGAGTTAACGGCTGGGGTTCCATTCCTGGCCTCCACTTACCAGCTTGTGGTGTTGCATGGATTAATTGGCCCCTTTGTGCCTCAGTTTCCTCATCTGGAAGAAGCCCTGGTGGCGCGATGGTTAAGCTCTCAGCTGCTAATCGAAAGGTAGGTGGTTTGAACCCACTAGCTGCTCTGTGGGAGAAAGATGTGGCAGTTTGCTTCTGTAAAGATTACAGCCTTGGAAACCCTATGAGGCAGTTCCACTCTGTTCTATAGGATTGCTATAAGTCGGAATCTACTAGATGGCAACAAGTTAATGGGGTTCCTCACCTGGAAAATGAGGGTAATAATAATGCCTACTTCATAGGGCTTGTGTGAAAATCAAGCGGACACATGAAAAGTGATTAAAACAGGGTCTGACATCTTGTAAGTGTCCAACATTTGTTAACTACTATTATTTTTATTAGTCACTGGGTGGCACAAACGGTTAAGTGCTTGACTACTGACTGAAAGGTTGGTGGCTGGAACTTACCCAGAGGTGCCTCGGAAGGAAGGCGTGGTGATCTGCTTCTGAAAGGTCACAGCCTTGAAAACCCCATGGAGCACAGTTTTACTTTGCAACACATAGGGTTGCCATGAGTCAGAATGACTCGAGGATAACAGGTTTATTATTTTTATTGCTAACATTTGTCAGCTGCACTCTCTTCAACCCTTACCTGGGAGGCAGTTTCCCTGTGAGTCTGTATTTCTTGAATTTCTCCTTTCTCCTCTCTCCTCTCAGCTCCTGCAAATTTGACCCAGTCTCTCCCCTGCTCAAACTACTTCCATGGCTCCCTAGTGCCTTCAGGATAAACTTGGGGATTCTATTGCCCCATGAGGACGTGTGTGGCCTGGCTTCTGACCTCTTGTGGCTGAGTGACTGAATAAATGTGTGTATAAATAGGGACCCCTGGTGGTACAGCTCTTAACAGAGCTTGGCTGCTAACCAAAATGTCGGCAGGCAGTTCGAATCCACCAGCTGCTCCTTGGAAACCCTATGGGGCAGCTCCCCTCCGTCCAATAGGGTAGCCGTGAGTCGGAATCAACTTGACGGCAATGGGTTTGGTTTTTTTTTTTTTTTTTTTTTGGTATGTATGTACACATGGATGGAGAGATGAAAAAGCGGACGGATGGGTGAACTGACAGGAATAGAAGCTCATTTCTCCTACTTCTTGGCCCGTGCCTGGGACACTTAGATCCAGCTCCATTTCTCAGAACCTACCTCCTCCCCAGTCCCGGCTGATCTTTCTAATCTTGCTTTCCTGACCCCCTCCCAGCAAAAGCCACCAACGAACTTCCAGCACTTCCAAACCCTGGCCATGGCTGTGCAGGGCTGCGCTCTGCTGACCCCTAGTGGTCACAGGGAGCAACGCACTCACCACCTTCGGGCAGCCGGCCTGGAGTTCTTGAGCACCTATTATGCGCCAGGTGCTGGGGGTAACGGGACCACACAGCTTCTGACGCAGCTTCTGCCCTCGTGGGCTCCACAGGGTAGTGGCGGAGACAGATGTTAATCTGAGACTCAGACACTATGGTGTGTGTCAAACCTGGAGTTATCCCCACCTTCTCTCACAGCCACATCCGGATACGCAGAACCTTCTCTCCACTTCCGGCGCCCCTGCTCTAGTCTAATCCACCATCACCTTCCTCCTCACTGGTCTTCTGGCTTCCAGGCTCAGTATATTGATTGTCCCTTTCGAGCCAGGCTCCCGTACCAACCCCCCCCCCCCCCAGCAACTGTTACTTACACCAGTTTTTGTTTTTTTTTAATATTTTATTCATTGTGGGTTTTCTTTTTTTCATTAATTTTGAGTTTTAAAAACCTTTTTATCTGGATTCCTGAGCTTTTGGGTGTCTCCTTAAGTTTTGCCCCCGAGGCGAGTGCCTCACTTGCCTCACGCTAGTGCTCTGTTCCAATGTCACTTCCTCAGGGAAGCCTTCTTTGATCACCCTAAACACCCTAAATAGCAATCCTGCTCCCAATAACCCTTATTAACTCTTTATCCCTACCTGCCACTATTGTTGTTATTAGCTGCTGTTGAGTCGTCCCCTGACTCATGATGACTCCACGCATAACGGAATGAACCACTGCCCAATCCTATGCCATCCCCATGATAGGTTGTGATCCATATGGTTTTCATTGACTGACTTTTGAAAGTAGATCACCAGGCCTTTCTTCCTCGTCCATCTCAGTCTGGAAGCTCCACTGAAACCTGTTCAGTATCCTAGCAACACACGCAAGCCTCCACAGATAGCCGAGTGGGAGCTGCGCATGAGGTGCATTGGCTGGGCATGGAACCGGTGTCTCCCGCGTGGAAGGCGAGAATTCTGCCACTGAACCACCACTCCCACGATGGTATGTATCTATTTGTTTGCTTGTTTACTAGGATGGATGTCAGCTCCATGAGGACAGGGTCTTTGTTTTGTTCATGCTTGTGCCCCCCGGGCCTGGCACAGGGTAGATGCTTGGGGAACTATGTGTTGGGTGGCTGAGAAAGATCTAAATGAGTACTACACCGAGAAGAGGGCTCCTGAAGAAAAATTCTATTGGTCCTTAAGGCCCTGCATGCATGATAATTTGTTTAGGATGTTTCTCTGATAATCACCTCAAATGGATCTGGATTCTCCTCCAGCTATACATATCCCCTTTGGCTCCAGCAGCACTCCCCCTCATCCTACTAGTGTCAAAACTAAAACCATAGGCAGAATTTGTCATTTTTATATTTTTCTTTCCTTTGAAAGCTCCCTGAATAAGATTTGATCCCTGCCCTCATCTTGGTCTCTGCTGTAGCCCTGTTTGATACTTGAAGTCATAAATGTTTAATAATTACCTACAGAAGAAATGGGGTGAATAAACATTCTGCCCAGGGAAGAGTTAACGTTTGATAGTGTCCACGGCTTGGTTGGTCCATATGCTCCAAGGACATAGGTGAAGAGTCTTCCTTACTTATCCACTATACCTGGCATATAGTGGATATTCAAATATTGCCATTAGGTCAGTGATAGGAGTAGAAAGAAATGAGAGTCAAGCCACGAGGTCATTTTGTGCTGTGATAAGGATTTGAGAGTTGAACTTGTAAGCACTGAGCGATTCACATTTTCAGTAGGGAACTGGTGTGATTAGTTTTTTTTTTTTAAATGTAAGAGTTTGGCAGCAACAGGAAAGATACACTAATGAGGGAACAGATAGAAGACAGGGAGTCTTATTAGAAAGATATAATAATCAGTATTAGGTATAAAGTTTCAAATTGGAATTTAGCCACCATTTTGAGTACCTCCTATACAGTAACTACAATGCTAAATACTTTGCCTACATTACCTTTTATCTTTATAAATATGCCATGTGGTAGATATTCTCATTTTACAGAAAATGAAATCTAGGCTCAAAGTTGCCAAACATCACACGTGAGAACTAGAACTTGAATCCAAGGCTGTCCAACTCCAAAATCTTACACTGCAATAATAGTAATAATGGGAGTGGAGGAGAGAGGGCAAGTTCTGGAGACACCTTTTATTTTTGGGGAGAATTGACTCACTGGGATTACTAATTCAGGCTTCTGAAAACCAGGATGAGGCAGGAAGAAATAATAATTTGAGCTACCACCACATTTACTTGCCTTTTGGTGTCATCTGTGATTACAAATGCCATCATGTGGTAAAGGCTGAAGCAATATGCCTGGCTGCTCAATATGTTGGTTGCAAACTGCTAGGATGAATAACCTGGGAAAAAAACATGGAGAATCAACATTTATATATGATTCTGTCCCAGCTTCCCTCATTCTTTTTCTGGTTGTTTTATCATGGTTTTCTGGTAGCATGGGCAATTGTAAATAAAGGGGAGTAAGTAGAAAGAAGAGCTTTTGGTAATATTTGGCATGGGAGGTTGCTGCAGAGGTCATCTCTTGTGACTCCTTCATTTTTTGTACCCATTAAATGCAGTGTTTTTAGAAAAGCTTAGTCAATAATTGTGTGTACCAGTACATTTTCAAATCATGAAGTTAGAGCTGCAGTTTGAAAGGCCAGTAAGAGGGTATTTGTTCATACTGCATAAAACTGAAAAACCTCTACCTACTCTCTACTTGCATAGTCCATATCAATTTAGTCCTATTAAAATGGGAGAAGATATGATGTAATTCTAGGTAAGAATAAAAACTGATTGAATTTTCTGAGAACTACAGTCTGGCTCACATTTTAAAAATACTGCTTCAAATTGTTGGGCTTTTTATTTTTTTGTAGCTCCTATTCAACAATGCCACAAATGATCTCCTAGGTTTTCTTGACATGTATTGTACTTATGCACATCAAACTACTTCAAGCTGTATAGTACCCGAAACTCAGCATCTCCGTAGAAGCTAACAATAGGAAGAAATGGTTTGTGCTGCTCAAGGGTATTTTGTATCCTTTCCAATGTGCTTAATTTTTTCACCACTTTAATTTTTTAAATTATTTTCTTCATTCTGAAAGAAAGATCTTAGAAAATATGTAAAAGCATAAAGAAAAAAGTCCCCTATAATCTCACCTCTCTGAGCTAACCACTGATAACGTAGTCTAAGTAACTTTGATGTGCAAATACCGAATTTTTATGCAAATAACATGCACCTTCTACATTTGTTTCCCAACCACTCTCTCTGCTCCATGAGGTATTTTCAGAAGCTGTAAAAAAAATTAGCATAGTGCATTTAGGAAAATACTGGGGGGGGGGGGGGGGAGGAAGTGGTTGACAAACAAATGTAAAGACTTGAGTTATTTGTGTAACAATACTGTATATGCATGTGCCCACCCAGTATTGTAATAAGGTAGATATTATTCAATTTTGTAATTGATACTGTGTAGGAAGGTATTAAATGATGTAGGAAAGAAAGGAGACATGCTGAAATGGATGTGCTGTCTAGGCTAGAGGAGAATTATGTTCCATGGGAGGGCTCAGGGGACAACACTGGTGAATGCACTAGTGAGAGGGAAACCAGTATCACTAAAAAGTGTTGTGGTAGCTCCCAGGGCAGGTTATACACTAGGCAAGGTAAGCACACTGCTTACCTTGCTTACCAGGTCATCTGTAGTGAACAATTTCACAATTTTTCACCACATCAAAGATTCTGCTTCTAGGTATGGTTGGCATCTGTCTCTCTCCCAACCCCACAGCACCTTCCTACAGAATCAAAGCCTCTTCAAATTTGTAATCCCTGACAGGGACGGATTACCCAGTGTGGGTAATCTGCCCCTGGATAACTCTTCTCTGCAGGCTAGGGTAGACAGTAGGAAAAGTGATCACAGAACTGGGCTTGCTAATTGCAATGGGGATTATGGGGCCACAAAGCCATAGAGGCTGGTGGTGCTTAATCTCCAAAAGTCAAGTGGCTACAATTACTATAGTGACCAGCAAGACTGGAAAGTAATCATCAAAGTGAATTGACCCATAGGGATTACTAGAGATGATTAATAAAATATGATGTCCCCACAGCTGCTAACCAAAAGGTCAACAGTTCAAATCCACCAGGCACTCCTTGGAAACTCTATGGGGAAGTTCTACTCTGTCCTATAGGGTCACTATGAGTTGGAATTGACTCAGTGGCAATGGGTTTGGTTTTTAGTTTAGGGGTAAAATAGAAGGAAAGCCATCAAAGGTACTGCCAAACATCTAGAATCAGAAGGAAAGAGTGGATGAGCAGGAGGTTGAGGTCAGTTGCCATCCCCAAAAGCAACAATCTCTTGCTCAGAACCTTGACCTAATTCATTTCTCAGACCCAGAATCTGTTGACTGAAGATGTAGCCAGGATAGTGTTGCCAGATAAAATATAGGATGCCCAGTCGATTTAGAATTTCAGATAAACAAGAAGTACTTTTTGTACTGTAAGTGTGTCCCAAATATTGTGTGGATATACTTTACTAAAATATTATTTGTTGTTTATCTGAAATTCAAATTTAACTTAGTATCCTGTATTCTTATTTGTTAAATCTGGTAAGCTTAGCCCAGGAGGAAAGGACCCTGCACCACCACGAAAGTATGTAAGATTCCGCTAGTCCTTTCCCAAAGGGAACTATGGCTATTTACTTGAGTGACTTATGCACTAGACCTTTTGAGGAATATTGAACACAGGACCTCAGTTGACACTGATACCTGAAGAACAGAAGCATCACTGACTCCGTTAGGTAATAAATGGAGTAGTGGCCAAGGAGCAGCTTACAGTAGGTCTACTGAGTTCAGGATTCAGGAGTCTGAATGTATAGATGGGATTGGTACATGAACGTATAGTTGGGATTGACATACTTGGCAGTAACCCCTAGACTAGACCCTTGGCTCTAGTGAGGAAGGCCAAGCGGGAAACTCTGAAATTGCACACACTCCCTCTAACTTCCACCTTTTGCCGAGATAATAAATCAAACACAATATTACATCTCACATCTTAATGAAAACGGTGGGAATTGGTGCCACCTTTAAGGTTCATAACAATGCAGGTGGGGATTGGTGCTGCCTTTAAGGATCTTAAGGATGTGTCTTCTGTTTAACTCAACAGCTTCTCTCCTGCAGAAGACAGATGGATCCTCAAGAAAGATCACAGATTGCTGTTAAGCTCAACTAAGTAGTAGCCTCAATTGTGGCTGCTGTGCTGGGTGTGGAATTATTGCTAAAGCAGGTTAATAAGGCCTCAGGTAAATGGTATGTAGATACTGGTTTTGCAAATGTGGTCTTTTATATCACAATCAGAAAAGAGGATCAGATGCTATTTGTGTTCTTGTGGAATAGGCAAAAATATACACAATATTGCATTCTGAAGAACTGAGTCAGGAATAATTATAAGCCTTCTTTTTACTTCATCCTTTGCTAGGTTCTTTAGTTGTTCTTTCATCCTCTGCTAAAATAAATAATAAATTGTCATTGCAACAATTCCTACTCATAGTCACCTCATGTTTTACAGAGTAGAACTGTACTCCACAGGATTTTTGAGGCTGTGACCTTTTGGAAGCAGATTGCCCGAACTTTCTTCTAAGGATCCTCTGCTTAGCTGGGTACAAACAATTTGAGAGGGCAACCACCTCTAAGCTGAGTAGGGTTTGGAAGATTGGGGGCAAAAAACCCTAAAACTGGGGGAGATTAGATTCTGTGAGTTCCTCATTTTTATAGTAGAGGAAATTGAAGCCTGGAGAGGTTAAGCAACCCACCCAAAGAAGATAGAGGTGTCTCTTGATCCCATTAACCCTCATGATTTGGGGCCGGTTACTATGCTTGCATTCTAACCAATTATGTTTTTATTTCTTAAACAAATGTGAATAACCTAGTGTTAATTGGAGGAAGAACATACCTATAGATGAAGATGTACAGCTTGAGGTATCCATGGTTGGAAAGCAGTATTTTATCAAGATGAAAAGGGATGATGTGGCCTTCCTGAAAATAAGCACGTCTGCCGTTTGTGCTGCATTGCCCTCTGTTGTAATATAAAGTTCATTCATTCTCTGAGTTCCAAAATGCAGTGACCCAAGACCAGAAAGGATGAAAATATTTAGCATTGTCTTAAAAATAGAAGTTAACCTCTAATTCTTTTTTGAAATTCAAAATAGTATCTATTACATTTTAATCTATGCTAATTATGAAATATTTGACCTCAAATTCCTAGCTATTTATAATGAATAAATTTAATGATAGAGGCATAGAATTTTAGAGTGGAAAGGACTCAGTAGATCATTTATATCAGTACTTTTTGTCTTTTTTGGGGGGGGGGTTTGGGCCACTGTGTGCATCTTGAAACTTTGGCCTGTTTTCTCTAGGAGATACGCAAGTGTATGTGTGTGTGTGTGCGTGTGTGTGTGTGTGCGTGTGTGTGTGTATTTTTAACCACCTCATAGTTAGCTGAACTTCATTCGTAGTTTCTCGCTCTTGGGCTTCCAAGAATATCGGATGCATTTTTTATTTTGGGAAAAAAAAAAAGAAAAAAGGAAAATACTACTCAAAAGGCTTTTGAGAAACATTCATTAAAATTCCGGCAGATCCCTACTTAAACTGTTCAAATAATTTTTACCCTTTACCCATATGGTATAGGAAAAATAATATAAGAATGGAAGAAAAAATTGGTCCAACAAATAACTAGATGTTTGGTCTTGAGCGTATCACTTAACCACTCTGGGCCTTGGTATTTATCAGTAAACCTAAAGACAGACTTGTGGAGCTAGAAGATATCCTACAAATCAAGTTCAAGCGCCTAGATACTGGAGGCTTTGTTATTATATACGGACATCTCCCAAACCTCAGATCTTAATTTCCTTATAAATATTACAATTATTATTTTAGAATATTTATCATCTATCCCGGAAATTTTGTCAGACACAAAATCTGTATCATTTAGTTAAGGAGACAAAAGTAATGGCATAAAGTAATTGGAGAGTAGTGATTTGTTCAGCCGCATGTGCACATAGCTCCCTCATAAAGGTGGAACGAAGCTAAGTTACCTTCTCAAACTTGTGCTGTTGAGAAGAGTGGAGCCGGATGGGAGCCCAGGCAGCTGGGCTTCAGAGTCTCTGCTCTTTGCCATAACACACACTTGCCTCTTAAAGAAGACATCAGAGTGAGTAGGGGGGGATGGAGAAGTGCCTTGCTGGTGCTGATATTTGAACTGCCCCTTGAGGAGGAGTAGGCTTTGAAGAGACAGTGGGGAGGTAGATAGACTTTTCAGGTGATTAAAAAAGCATCAGTGGATTTCAGCAGGAACTTATATACTTTTTTTTTTTGGAAATCAACAACTGTTCTATTTGTTCTAAAATGTATAAAAATCAAGATAGAAACAAAATCCCACCCTGCTGCCAACCGATTCATCCCACTCCCAACATTTCAGGACTCCTCCACCTAAAACCCCACCACCTGTCTGTCAGTTTGAGGTACTGTGTTGGCTTGTGTGTTGCTATGATGCTGGAAGCTATGCCACCAGTGTTTCAAATACCAGCAGGGTCACCCATTGTGGCCAGGTTTCAGCAGAACTTCTAGACTAACACAGACTAGGAAGAAAGGCCTGGAGATCTACCTCTGATATCAACCAATGAAACCATTATGGATCACAACAGAACAGTGTCCGACCCACTTGCTTTGGACACGTCATCAGGCGGGATCAGTAAGTAGAGGAGGACATCTTGTATAGAGGGTCAGTGAGGGTGAGGGAGACCCTTGTTGAGATGGACTGGCACAACAGCCACAGCGATGGATTCAAACATGCTGGTGTTCATGAAGACGACACGGGACTGGGCAGCTTTTTTGCTCCGTTGCCCATAAAGTCGCCATGAGCTGGAGTAGACTTAACGGCGGCTATCTATCTAACCATCTCTCGCCACTTGACACTATCCTCCTGTCTGGCTGCAGCCCCTGGAGAAAAGCTACTCCTCCGTGTGGTGAAGAAAGTCTTTGAAACTCCATTTCAGAAAAGTCCTTTGTTGAGGGCAAAATGGTCACGACCTGGAGCCTTCCTGGACTGTCCGGCCCCGGGCAGGTTTCCTAGCGGTGAGGAGGGGCCCAGGGCAGGGGCTGGCTCTCTCACTCCATCTCTCCAGCACCTCTCCCAGGCGTCCACCCACACAGCTCTCCAAGCAGTCACCAAGCCTAGTCTGCTCTGGGCCAGTCTGAGAATGCAAAAATGCAAAAATCCCTTCCTCAGAGGACTTCCAAGCACAGAGCACTTCACTGATCTGCTGAATCTTGTTTTACCGGCTTGAGCCTAGGCACGATTCGATATGCACCTTGTTTTTCAGTCAGACTTTTCTTTATGGGAAGTAGTCAACGCTCTGCCCAGGTGCCCTCAGACCCTTTTACAGCTGCTGCGCAGACCTCCTCTGGCTTCTGTGGGATCTTGCTTCTGAAACCTGCACCTGCAATTCCCTTCGGAGTCCTGCTTTCAAGCTACTCCAGCTGCTTTGCCTACACCTGCAGAGATCTGGAAACGCCTGGGAGTTTACGCCCCCTGCCCCCACCAATGCCACCCTTAGCAGATGGCTGATAGGTGCCGTCTGTTAAACTCTGAGATGTAATTTACGCTCCAGAGCGCCCCCTGCAGGATCAGGAAGAAACGACCCACTCCTGGGCTTTGCCTGAGCGCTCACCCTTCTCTCTTTTTTTTTTTATTGTGCCTTAAGTGAAAGTTTATACTTCAAGTTAGTTTCTCATACAAAAATTTATACACAGGTTGTTATGTGACCCTAGTTGCTTTCCGTATAATGTGACAGCACACTCCTCCTTTCCACCCTGGATTTCCCGTGTCCATTCAACCAGCTCCTGTCCCTTTTTGCCTTCTCATCTCACCTTTGGATAGGAGCTGCCCATTTAGTTTCATGCATGAACTTGAGCTAAGAAGCACTCTCTTCACGAGTATCATTTTATGTCTATAGTCCAGTCTAATCTATGTCTGAAGAGTTGGCTTCTGGAATGGTTTCAGTTCTGGGCTAACAGAGAGTCTGGGGGCCATGTCTTCTGGGGTCCCTCCAGTCTCAGTCAGACCATTAAGTCTGGTCTTTTTACTAGAATTTGAGTTCTGCACCCCACTTTTCTCCTGCTCTGTCAGGGACTCTGTTGTATTCCCTGTCAGGGCAGTCATTGGTGGTAGCTGGGCACCATCTAGTTCTTCTGGTCTCAGGCTGATGGAGTCTCTGGTTTATGTGGCCCTTTCTGTCTCTTGGGCTAATATTTTCCTTGTGTCTTTGACGTTCTTCATTCTCCTTTGCTCCACATGGGTTGGGACCAGTTGACTCATCTTAGATGGCTGCTCACTAGCTTTTAAAGCCCCAGACACCACTTACCAAAGTGGGATGCAGAACATTTTCTTAATAAATTTTGCTATGCCAATTGACCTAGATGTCCCCTAAAACCATGGTCCCCAGTCCCCTGCCCCTGCTATTCTGTTCCTCGAAGTGTTCGGTTGTATTCAGGAAACTTCTTAGCTTTTGCTTTAGCCGGTTGTGCTGACTTCCCCTGTAGTGTGTGTTATCCTTCCCCTCACCTAAGATAATTCTTGTATACTATCTAGTTAGTGAATACCTCTCTCCTTCCCCACCCTGATAATCATCAAAGAATGTTTTCTTCAGTGTTTAAACCTTTTATGGAGTTCTTATAATAGTGGTCTTATACAATATTAGTCCTTTTGAGGCTGACTAAATTCACTCAGTGTAATGCGCTCCAGATTCCATCACGTTGTTTCACAGATTCATTCATTGTTCTTTATCATTGCATAGTATTCCATTGTGTGAATATACCATAATTTGTTTATCCATTCGTCTGTTGGTGGGCACATAGGTTGTTTCCATCTTTTTGCTGTCATGAACAGTGCTGCAATGAACATGGGTGTGCATATATCTATTTGTGCGACTACTCTTATTTCTCTAGGATAGAGTCCAAGGAGTGGGATTGCAGGGTCATATGGTAAGTACTTCTATTTCTAGCTTTATAAGCAAGTGCCCAATTGATTTCCAAAGTGTTGTACCATTTTACATTCCCACCAACAGTGTATAAGTGTTCCGGTCTCTTCACAGCCTCTCCAACATTTATTATTTGGTGTTTTTTGGATTAATGCTAGCCTTGTTGAGGTGAGATGGTATCTCATTGTAGTTTTGATTTGCATTTCTCTAATGGCTAATGATGGTGAGCATTTCCTCATATATCTGTTAGCTGCCTCAATGTCTCCTTTGGTGAAGTGCCTGTTCATATCCTTTGCCCATTTTTTAATTGAGTTATTTGTCTTTTTGTTGTTGAGGTTTTGCAGTATCTTGTAGACTGTAGAGATTAGACGCTGATCGGGTTTGTCTTAGCCAAAATTTTTTTCCCGGTTTATAGGTTGTCTTTTTACTCTTTTGGTGGAGTCTTTTGATGAGCATAAGTGTTTGCTTTTTAGGAGCTCCCAGTTATCTAGTTTCTCTTCTGGTGTTTGTACATTGTTAGTAATGTTTTGTAATCTGTTTATGCCATGTATTAGGGCTCCTAGCATTGTCCCTGTTTTTTCTCCCATGATCTTTATCTTTTTTGATTTGATATTTAGGTCTTTGATCCATTTTGAGTTAGTTTTCATGCATGGTGTGAGGTGTGGGTCTTGTTTCATTTTTTTGCAGATGGATATCCAGTTATTCTAGCACCGTTTGTTAAAGACACTGTCTTTTCCCCAATTAGCAGACTTTGGGCCTTTGTGCAATATCAGCTGCTCATAGGTGGATGAATTTATGTCGGATTCTCAATTCTGTTCCATTGGTCTATGTATCTGTTGTTGTACCAGTACCAGGCTGTTTTGACTACCGTGGCCATATAATAGGTTCTAAAATTAGGTAGTGTGAGGCCTCCTACTTTGTTCTTCTTCTTGAGTAATGCTTTACTTATTTGGGGTCTCTTCCCTTTCCGTATGAAGTTGGTGATTTGTTTCTCCATCTCATTAAAATGCCAGTGGAATTTGGATCGGGATTGCATTGTATCTGTAGATCGCTTTGGGTAGAACAGACATTTTCACAATGTTGAGTCTTCCTGTCCATGAGCAAGGTATGTTTTTCCACTTATGTAGGTCTCTTTTGGTTTCTTGCAGTAGTGTCTTGTAGTTTTCATTGTACAGGTCTTTTACATCTCTGGTTAGATTTAGTCCTAAGTATTTTATCTTCTTGGGGGCTGTTGTAAATGATATTGATTTGGTGATTTCCTCTTCAAGGTTCTCTTTGTTGGTGTAAAGGAATCCAACTGATTTTTGTATGTTTATCTTGCATCCTGAAACTTTGCTGAAATCTTCTGTTAGTTCCAATAGTTTTCTTGTGTGTTCTTTGGGGTTTTCTGTGTATAAGATCATATCATCTGCTAATAGAGATACTTTTACTTCTTCCTTATCAATTTGTATGCCCTTTATTTCTTTTCTAGCCTAATTGCTCTGGCTAGGATCTCCAGCACGATGTTGAATTAAGAGTGGTGATAAAGGGCATCCTTGTCTAGTTCCTGTTCTCAAGGGGAATGCTTTCAGACTCTCTCCACTTAGGATGATGTTGGCTGCTGGCTTTATACAAATGCCCTTTACTATGCTGAGGACTTTGCCTTCTATTCCTATTTTACTAAGAGTTTTTATCGTGAATGGGTGTTGGACTTTGTCAAATGCCTTTTCTGCATCAATTGATAAGATCATGTGGTTCTTGTCTTTTGTTTTATTCATGTGATGGATGACATTGATTGTTTTTCTAATGTTGAACCATCCCTGCATACCTGGTATGAATCCCACTTGGTCATGGTGAATTTTTTTTTGATATATTTTTGAATTCTACTGGCTAGAATTTTGTTGAGGATTTTTGCGTCAATGTTCATGACTGATATTGGTCTGTAATTTTCTTTTTTTGTGGTGTCTTTACATAGAATGAATTTGGGAGTTTTCCATCCTTTTCTATGCTCTGAAATACCTTTAGTAGTAGTGATATTAATTCTTCTCTAAAAGTTTGGTAGAATTCTTCAGTGAAACTGTCAGGGCTAGGGCTTTTTTTGTTGTTGTTGGGAGTTTTTTAATTACCTTTTCAATCTTTTCTTTTGTTATAGGTTTATTTAGTTGTTCTACCCCTGATTCTGTTAGTTTAGGTGGGTAGTTTGTTTCTAGAAATTTGTCCATTTCCTCTAGGTTTTCAAATTTGTTAGAGTATAATTTCTCATAGTATTCTGTTATGATTCTTTTAATTTCAGTTGGGTCTGTTATAATATCACCCATCTCCTTTCTTATTTGGGTTATTTGCTTCCTCTCTTGTTTTTCTTTTGTTGGTTTGGCCAGTGGTTTATCGATTTTGTTGATCTTTTCAAAGAACTAGCTTTTGGTCTTGTTAACTCTTTCAATTGTTTTTCTATTTCATTTAATTCTGCTCTAATTTTTTATTATTTGCTTTCTTCTGGTGCCTGAGGGCTTCTTTTGCTGCTCTCTTTCTATTTTTTCAAGTTGTAAAGTTAATGTTTTGATTTTGGCCCTTTCTTCTTTTTGGATGTGTGCATTTATTGCTGTAAATTGACCACTGAGCACTGCTTTTGCTATGTCCCAAAGGTTCTGGTAGAATGTGTTTTCATTCTCATTTGATTTGTGAATTTGTTTATTCCATCCTTAATTTCTTCGATAACCCAGTAGTTTAGTTTTTGAGCAAGGTGTTGTTCAGTTTCCACGTGTTTGATTTTTTTTTGCTTGCTTTTTGTTATTGATTTCTACTTTTATGGCTTTATGGTCAGAAAAGATGCTTTGTAATATTTTGATGCTTTGGATTCTGTTAAGGCTTTCTTTATGGCCTAATATGTGGTCTATTCTGGAGAATGTTCCATGTGTGTTGGAAAATAAGGTATAATTGGCTGCTGTTGGGTGGAGCATTCGGTGTATGTCTATGAGATCAAGTTGGTTGATTGTGACATTTAGCTCTTCTGTGTCTTTACTGAGCTTCTTTCTGGATGTTCTTTCACTGAAAGTGGTGTGTTGAAGTTTCCTACTATTATTGTGGCTCTATCTGGCTTTTCAGTGCCATTAGAGCTTGTTTTATGTCTTTTTGAACCCTGTCATTGGGTGCATAAATATTTATTTTGGTTATGTCCTATATAATCAATATATAGTGTTCTTCCTTACCTTTGTGATGGATTTTACTTTAAAGTCTATTTCGTCAGAGATTAATATTGCCACCCCTGCTCTTTTGTGAATGTTGTTTGCTTGATATATTTTTTCCATCCTTTGAGTTTTAGTTTGTTTGTGTCTTTAAGTCTAAGGTGTGTCTCTTGTAGGTAGCATGTAGACAGATCATGTTGTTTTATCCAATCTGCCACTCTCTGTCTCTTTATCGGAGCATTTAGTTTATTTACATTCAGGGTAATTATTGATAGGTATGAGTTTAGTGCTGTCATTTTGATGTCTTTTTTTTGTGTGTGTTGTTGACAGTTTCTTTATTCCACTTAATTTTCTGTGCTGAGTCATTTTTCTTTATGTATTTTCATTGTTGTTGATTTTGTATTTGCTGAGTCTTTATGTTTTTGTTGCTTTTTAATTTGACGTATGGGATTATTATTTTCCTTTGTGGTTATCCTAATATTTACCACTATTTTTCTAATTTTAAACCAATCTTTTATTTCTTTATATCGCATTGACTTCCTCTCCATATGAAAGATCTACGACTGCATTTTTTTAGTCCCTCTTTTTTGTTTTAATGTTGTCATCTTTTACATATTGACGTCTCTGTTTCCCTATTTACAGTGTTTTTGCTTTGATTTATTTTTGTGACTTCCCTATCTGGGTTGATATCTGGTTGCTCTGTCCTGTGTTCTAGTCTTGAGTTGTTATCTGATGTTATTGATTTTCTAACCAGAGGATTCCCTTTAGTATTTCTTGTAATTTTGGTTTGGCTTTTGTAAATTCCCTGAACTTCTGTTTATCTGAAACTGCCCTAATTTCACCATCATATTTGAGAGACAGTTTTACTGGATATATAATTCTTGGCTGGCAATTTTTTCCCTTCAAGACTTTATATATGTCATCCTATTGCCTTCTTGCCTGCATGGTTTCTGCTGAGTAGTCCGAGTTTGGTCTTATCGACTCTCCTTTGTAGATGGCTTTTCGTTCATCCCTAGGTGCTCTTAAAATTCTCTCTTTATCTTCGGTTTTGGAAAGTTTGATTATAATATGTCTTGGTGACTTTCTTTTGGGGTCTACCTTGTGTGGGATTCGATGAGCATCTTGGATAGATATCTTCTCATCTCTCACAGTATTAGGGAGGTTTTCTGCCAAAAAATTTTCAGCAATTCTCTCTATATTTTCTGTTATCCCCTCCTGTTCGGGTACTCCAGTCACTTGTAGGTTACTTCTCTTGATAGAGTTCCACATAATTCTTAGGGTTTCTTCATTTTTTAAAATTCTTTTATCTGATTTTTCCTCAAATAAGTTGACATCAAGTGCTTTATCTTGATTCTCACTAGTTCTGACTTCCATTGCCTCCTATGACTTTCTATTGAGTTGTCTAATTCTGAAATTTTATCGTTAATCTTCTGGATTTCTGTTTGCTGTTTCTCTCTGGATTTTTGTAGCCTGTTAAATTTGTCATTATGCTCTTTTATATTCTTCTATAATAGTTCCTCTATTGCTTTGTCTGTGTGTTCCTTGGCTTGTTCTGCATTTTGCATGATCTCCTTCCTGATCTCTTGAAGTGTTCTGTATTTTAATCTTCTGTATTCTACCTCCAGTAATTCCAAGAAGTCTCTTCCTCTGGAAGATTTCTTGATTCTTTGTTTTGGGAGCTTGCTGAAGCCATAATGGTCTGCCTCTTTACATGATTTGATATAGACTGTTGTCTCTGAGCCATCAATAAGTTATTATATTTATTTATTTTATGTTTGCTTACTGTGTCCTAGCTTCTTGTTTTGTTTTGATATACCCAAATAGGATGCTCGTGTGAGCTAGGTTGATTATTGGCAACTTTGAAGCTCTAATGTTCTGTCACCAGATGGTTAGATCTGTTACTAGGTATGTGAGCCCAGGAGTCCATTTACTTTTCTTTTCTTTTCTTTTTTTTTTTTATTTATATTTTTTTAATATTTTATTGTACTTCAGGTGAAGGCTTACAGAACAAATAGTTTCTCATGAAACAGTAGTACACATGTTGTTTTATGACACAGGTTAACAACCCCACAACATATTGACCCCCTAACTTCTCGACCTTTTTCCTTTGGTGAAAATACACATAGCCAAAGATACACCATTTCAAAAATGTCTACATACACAGTTCAGTGACATTGACTACGCTCTTCCAATTGTGCTGTTATTCTCACTTAAGATGAAGGCTTACAGAACAAAATAGTTTCTCATTTAACAGTTACTACACATGTTGCCCTATGACAATGGTTAACAATCTCACAACACATCAACAATATCCTTACTCAACCTTGGGTTCCCTATCACCAGATTCCTTGTCCCCTTCTGCCTTCTAGCCCTTGTTACTGGACTCCTATACCTCATTAGTCTCATTTGGTTTTACGGGGCTGTCCACTCCCAGGCTGAGCAGTAAACCTCGGAGGTAACTTCACCACTGAGCTAAAAGGGTGTCTGGGGGCCTTACTCTCGGGGTTTCTCCAGTCTCCTTTAGGCCAGTAAATCTGGTCTTTTTTTTGTGAGTTAAAATTATGCTCTACATCTTTCTCCAGCTCTGTCCAGAACCCTCTGTTGTGATCCTGGTCAGAGCGGTCAGTGGTGGTAGCCGGGCACCATCTAACTGTACTGGACTAAGTCTGCTGGAGGCCTTGGTAGCAGTGGACAATTAGTACTTTGGACTAATCTTTTCCTTGTATCCTGTTCTCTTCATTCTCCCTTGCTCCCGAAGGGATGAGACCAGTGGAGTATCTTAGATGGCCGCTCACAGGCTTTTAAGACCCCAGACACTACTCACCAAGGTAGAATGTAGAGCATTGTCTTTATAAGCTGTCTCATGCCAGTTGAGCTAGATGTTCCCCAAGACCATGGTCCCCACAGCCCTCCGCTCAGCAATTCAGTCCCTCAGGGAGTTTGGATGTGTCTGTCGGGCTTCCATGACCTTTCCTTGTACAGGTTGTGCTAGTTTCCCCTGTATTCTGTACTGTCTCACCCTTCACCCAAAATACCACTTATCTATTGCCTATTTATATTTCCCCCCCCACCCCTCCCATCCCTGGTAATCAACAAAGATTGTTACATTTTGTGTGTGAACTTTTTCATGGGTTTTTACAATAGAGGTCTCATACAATATTTGTCCTTTTGTGACTGACTTATTTCACTCAGCGTAATGTCCTCCAGTTTCATCCATGTTATGAGATGCTTCACAGATTCATTGTTGTTCTTTCTCGTTGCAAGTACTCCATTGTGTGTATGTACCATAGTTTGTTTATCCATTCATCTGTTGATGGGCATCTAGGTTGTTTCCATCGTTTTGCTATTGTGAACAATGCTGCCATGAACATAGGTGTGCATATGTCTATTCGAGTGATGACCCTTATTTCTCTAGGATATATTCCTAGGAGTGGGATTGCTGGATCGAATAGTATGTCTATTTCCAGCTTTCTGAGGAAGCGCCATATCATTTTCCAAAATGGTTGTATCATTTTGCATTCCCACCATCAGTGCATAAGAGTTCCGATCTCCCCACAGCCCCTCCAACATTTGTTATTTCCAGTGTTTATGATTCGTTCCAGTAATGCTGGGGTGAGATGGTATCTCATTGTGGTTTTCATTTGCATTTCTCTAATGGCTAGTGATTGCGAGCATTTCCTCATGTGTCTGTTGGCCATTTGAATGTCTTCTTTGGTGAAGTGTCTGTTCATTTCCTTTGCCCATTTTTTAATAGGCTTATTTATCTTTTTGTTGTAGAGATGTTGGATTTTCTGGTAGATTATGGAGATTAGACCTTTGTCTGACTTGTACTGTCCAAAAATTTTTTCCCAGTCTGTAGGTTCTCGTTTTACTCTTTTGGTGAAGTCTTTTGAAGAGCATAGGTGTTTGATTTTTAGAAGATCCCAGTTATCTAGCTAATCTGTTGGGTTTTGTGCGTTGATGGTTATGGTTTGTATCCTGTTAATGCCATGTATTAAGGCCTGTAGTGGTGGTCCTACTTTTTCTTCTGTGAACTTTATACTCTTAGGCTTTACATTCAGGTCTTTGATCCATTTTGAAGTAGTTTTTGTATACGGTGTGAGGTATGGGTCCTGTTTCATTTTTTTGCAAATGGATATCCACTTTTGCCAGCACCATTTGTTAAAAAGACTGTCTTTTCCCCATTTGATGGACTTTGGGCCCTTGTCGAAGATCAGGTGACCGTAGGTGGATGGATTTACATCTGGGTTCTGAATTCTGTTCCATTGGTCAATTTATCTGTCATTGTACCAGTACCAGGCTGTTTTGACTACTGTAGCTGTGTAGTAGGTTCTGAAGTCAGGTAGTGTGTGTCCTCCAACTTTATTCTTCTTCTTCAGTAGTGCTTTACTTATTCGGGGCTTCTTCCCTTTCCATATAAAGTTAATGATTAGTTTTTCCATTTCTTTGAAGAATGTTGTTGGTATTTGGATCGGGATTGCGTTGTATTTGTAAATTGCTTTGGGTAGAATTGACATTTTCACAATGTTGAGTCTGCCTATCCATGAGCATGGTATGTTTTTCCATTTATGTAGATCTCTTTGGGTTTCATGTAGTAGTGTTTTGTAGTTTTCTTTGTATAGGTCTTTTACATCCCTGGTCAGATTTATTCCTAAGTATTTTATCTTTTTAGGGACTATTGAAAATGGTATTGATTTTCTGATTTCCTTTTCATCATTCTCCTTACTGGTGTATAGGAATCCAACTGATTTTTGAATGTTTATCTTGTATCCTGCTACTCTGCTGAATCTTTCTATTAGTTCCAGTAGATTTCTCGTGGAGTCTTTAGGGTTTTCTAAGTGTAGTATCCTATCATCTGCAAACAGGGACAGTTTAACTTCTTCATTACCAATGTGGATGCCCTTTATTTCTTTTTCTTGCCTTCTTGCTCTAGCTAGAACTTCCAGCACAGTGTTAAATAGGAGTGGTGATAAAGGGCGTCCTTGTCTTGTTCCTGTTTTCAAGGGGAATGTTTTCAGCCTCTCTCCATTAAGAATGATGTTGGCCGTTGGTTTTACACAGATGCCCTTTATTATGTTGAGAAATTTCTCTTCTCTACCTATTTGATTGAGAGTTTTTATCAGGAATGGGTGGGTGTTGGACTTTGTCAAATGCCTTTTCTGCATCAATTGAGATGATCATGTGATTCTTTTCTTTCCTTTTATTTATGTGGTGGATTATGTTGATTGATTTTCTAATGTTGAACCATCCTTGCATACCTGGTATGAATCCTACTTGGTCGTGGTGTATTTTTTTTTTATATGATGGTGAATTCTATTGGCTAGAATTTTGTTAAGAATTTTTCCATCTATATTCATGAGAGATATTGGTCTGTAATTTTCTTTTTTTGTGACGTCTTTGCCTGGTTTTTGTATCAGCGTTGTGCTGGCTTCATAGAATGAATTTGGAAGTGTTGCTTCCTCTTCCCAAGTAGGGTGTTTTTTGATCCACATGGTGGGTTAGCCACACGTACTTATCTTTTGTTGATTGAGCACCACTTTCTACTGGTTCTGGAGGCTTGAGTAGACTCTCCACTGCATGGTCTCTCCCGATATGGAAAACACATCCCGAGTGCCACTGCTTGCCTCACTGTGCTCACCAGCCGATCTGGCCTGCAGGGTGCCGGTTCCTGCCAGGTTAGGTCTGGCAACTCCTCACTGCTTCCAAACCATCTCTCCCTCCCCCTGCCACTCAGTCCGATTCCTCAACTTTGTCTTTGAAGTTTGGGGCTCCTACATTGTCATATATAATCGATTCACTTGTTTTTTTCGGGTCTTTGTTGTAAAAGGGACCGCAGGAAACATGTGACTAATCTGCCATCTTGGCCCCACCTCCTAGGTCTTATATACTTGATATAGGCAATATAATAATGGATACCTAGAGTCTTCCTCCTGGTACTCAGTTTTTTTCTTACATGAGTTATATTAATTGCATCCTTATGCTGATGTATGGCTGCAACAGTTTTTTAATTATCTCCAGCAGAATTTTCAACTGTGTGATATTAATTATATTATTCAATAATTTCCACATTCCGTTTAATTGCCTTTCTTTGGAATGGACACAAGTATGGATCTCTTCCAGTCTATTAGCCTGGTAGCTGTCTTCCAAATGTTTTGACATAGACTACTAAACACTTCCAGGTTTGCATCTGTTTGTTGAAGCATCTCAACTGGCATTCTGTCAATTCCTTGGGCCTGTTTTTTGCTGATGCTTTCAGTGTGGCTAGTACTTCTTCTTTCAGTACTAGTGGTTTTTGATCATATGCTACCTCTTGAAATGGTTTAACATCGACCAATTCTTTTTGGTACAATGACTGCATATTCCTTCCATCTTCTTTTGATGCTTCCTGTGTCATTCAGTTTTTTACACATAGATTACTTCAATATTGCAACTTGAGGCTTGAATTTTCTCATCAGTTTTCTAAGCTTGAGACATGCCAATTATGTTCTTTCCTTTTGAGTTTCTAACTACAGGTCTTTTGAGCCACCCTTTGAAATCTGTTCGGCTCTATTACTTCATCATTTCTTCCATTCATTTTAGCTACTCTGTGCTTAAAAACAAGTTTCAGAGTCTCTTCTGACCACCATCTTTTCCTTCTTTCCTGTCTTTTTTAATGACCTTTCAGTTTCTTCACGTGTGATATTGATGCAAACAAACAAACAAACCCCCAAACAATGCTTCTAACCATCAAGCATTACCTGGATCTGAGCTCTTGCTAACATTCCTTCCCAATCACATGTGGAATGCTTTTTCCTACCTCTCCCACTAGTATCACAAACTCAGTGTGTCTCATAGGGAACTGTGTCCTTTCTCCTCCGTCTGATTGTCTTTCTAGGACCTCAACTTTGTTAGAAAACTGGTGAGGAAGATGGTGTCACTGAGGTCCCTTCTAGCTCCAAAATACTATGAGCATATGAAACTAGGGATAATAATGGAAATAAAATTTTCCTTTTCTTTTTATAGCGTACCTTGTCTGAGTCACAGAAAAATAAAGGTAGTTCTTATTTTTTTTTTTTACTTTATATGTAAAAAATACCACAAACTGTGTGGCTTTATTGTCTCATGGTTCTGAAGGCTACACGTCTGAATCAATGTACTGGCCAGGCCATGCTCCTTCTGAAGTCTCTAGAGGAAGATCCTTTCTTGTCTTTTCCAGCTTCTTGTAGCCTCAGGCATCCCTTGGCTTGTAAATGAGTCTTCACATGGCCATTCTTTCTCTGTGTGTCTCTTCTCCTCTTTTGTAAAGACATTACTTGGATTGGCCATACTTTAGTATGGCCTCATGTTAACTTAACTGATCAGATCTTCAAAGATCCTATTGCCAAATAAGGTTACATTCACAGGTACCAGGGTTAGGACTTCAACATGTCTTTTTTGGGGACATAACTTAATCCATAACATGTAGCAAACATTATATTGCTTGTATCTTGGTCTTATTGGTTGTGAAAAATTGCATCACTACAGATTTTGTATTAGTGCAGTTTTTTTTGTATGTTATTTTAAAATGTAAACCCTGTTTTTTGTCCTAGCTCCATATTGAACATTTTTACAAAATTATATAATATCCATTTATAAAAATACTAAAAGTCACTGTTCTATATAACTGAAATTAAAAATGGGAATATTGGTCACAGATTTTAAACAGCATTACTTTAAATGTCAAATTAAAAAATGACAAAGGACTGCAAAGGTATATTAAGAACATAAAAAGGTTTTATAGTTCCTTCTTTCTATAGGACCCTAGCTCTTTGTTTTCATTCTATAATTTTTTTTCAAATTACGTTAGTTTTATTTGAGGCTCCTCCACAAGAAAGTAAGCCCGAAGAGGACAGAGAGTGTTCTCTTTGTTATCCCAGCCCCTGCCATGGTTGCTGCTTGTAATGGGGAGGCTAGATGAAGAGATGGATGGGTGAATGGATGGATGAATAAATAAATAAAGCATATGGAGGGTGAGAGGTAAAAATTAATCTGCTTAACAGAATTAACTGTTAGAGAACCTTGTTTTATTCATATGTGTGCAAATACATGGTACCTAGCATATTGCAATATTTCATGTTGAATAAATGAGTATTTCAACAAATGATTTAAGACTCCTTAGTTTGCAAGGCACAAAGATCCATTTGAATCATCTTGAGAATAAAAACATTTATTGTCAGAATATTAAGTGGAAAATTTCCAAATATTTAAAAGGAGGAGTTATAATATTTATCAACTTGAAATTTAGAAATGTCCCAATAAATGAAGAGTAAATGTTTTTTGTGTATTTAACCAATTGCTCCCTCAAACCCACCATTATTTATTGCTCAGTCTTGAGCAACTTTTAAAAAATTATTGAGCTTCCATTTCCACATGTAGAGAATATTTGTATCTTCTAGTCACCGTTTGGAATGGAAATTCCAGAATACCTAATTGTGCTCATGAGGAACCTGTACATAGATCAAGAGATAGTTGTTTGAACAGAACAATGGAATACTGTGTGGTTTAAAGTCATGAAATGTGCACGTCAGGGTTGTATCCTTTCACCATACCTATTTAATCTGTCTGCTGAGCAAATAATCTGAAAAGCTGGACTACCTGAAGAATGGGGCATCAGGATTGGACGAAGACTCATTAACAACCTGTGTTATGCAGATGATACGACTTTGCTTGCTGAAAGTGAAGAGGACTTGAAGAACTTACTGATGAAGATCAAAGACTTCAGTATGGATTGCACCTCAACATAAAAGAAAGCAAAAATTCTCACAGCTGGACCAATAAGCAATGTCATGATAAACGGAGAGAAGATTAAAGTTGTCAAGAATTTCATTTTACCACAGTCAACACCTACGGAAGCAGCAGTCAAGAAATCAAAAGATACATTACATTGGGCAAATCTGCTGCAAAAGACCTCTTCAAAGTGTTGAAAAGCAAAGCTGTCACCTTGAAGACTAAGGTGTACCTGACCCAAGCCATTGTGTTTACAATAGCCTCATATGCACGCGAAGCTGGACAATGAATAAGGAAGACCAAAGAAGAGTTGATGCCTTTGAATAGTGATGTTGGCGAAGAATATTGAATATACCATGGACTGGCAGAACGAACAAATCTGTCTTGGAAGAAATACAGTCAGAATGCTCCTTAGAAGCAAGGATGGTGAGACTACGTTTCACATTCTTTAGACATGTTATCAGGAGGAATCAGTCCCTGGAGAAGGATATCATGCTTGATAAAGTAGAGGGTCAGCGAAAAAGAGGAAGACCCTCAATGAGATGGACCGACACAGTGGCTGCAACAATGGGCTCAAGCATCACAATGATTGTGAGGCTGGTGAAGGACCAGGCTGTGTTTCGTTCTGTTGTACACAGGGTCACTATGAATCGGAACCATCTCAGTGACGCCTAAACAACAGCAACAAGAAGTTACTGTGAGGTTTCAATGAGAACTTTCTTCAAAAACAAAAAAGCTCAGTGATTGACATTTTAGATGCTAAATTACAATATTTTCTTTTTTATCCCTCTACTTAAAAATGACAATAATTATGATTTGTCTGTATGACATTATCTGATTTGATGCTCATGGTAACGAATTAGGTGGACAGATTATGAGAACTTTGAAGAGCTTCACTGATATTAACCATTCAAAGTAAGAGCTAAACACTTAGGGCCCAGAAAGTTTCAGCACCAGTGTCATGTTTTAACTTATTAAGTCAAACCAAGTCAAGTATATAGATTTATTTGAGTGCTCAAAAACAAAAACAAAAAAAAACCAAACCTGTTGCCATCGAGTCAATTTGGACTCATAGTGACCCTATATGACAGAGTAGAACTGCCCCATAGAGTTTCCAAGGAGTGGCTGGTGGATTCAACCTGCCATCCGTTTAGTTAGCAGCCGTAGCTCAAAAGGGAGGATTAAATTCAATTACATACGAATATAAAAATTAAATACAATATGCAGTCAAATACTTCAGACAAGTCATTAATAAATTTTTTAAAAGATAGTTGAAAAGTTTTCATTTCTATTTGTAGGTATTTCTGGAACAGCTTTACTTAGTTTTCGATTTCTTAATAGGAAATTGTCTTTCATCGTTTACTTCAGAACAAACAGAAAATTCCATTTCCAACAGTGAATCTTTATAAATAGCTTTATAATTGTTTCCAGTTAACATTTTTAAAGAAGAGTTCACTAGAATAATGTGAATCATTTGTACAGTTGTTTCATGTTTTTGGAGTTTATGCAAGGTGAAGAATGTTTAATGAACAAGAAGGAATTCTTAGAATAAAAATGTTAGAGCCAGAAAGAATCTTATGCTTTTGAGATTATCTTTTTCAAACTTCTCACTTTTAGAACTGAGGAATCTGAGAATTCGGGCTGTTTGAGTAATTTAACCACAACCACACAGCAGTTAGTGGAAGATTTGGTACTAGAACTCAGATGTAGGATCCAGTTCTGAGGCAATCTTTAAATCAAGAAAAAAATCATCATTGGTAGTTTTTAGAACTGTTAGAAGATTAGTGCATTATGCTAGCCATGGATGCTTTAGCATGAAGGAAAAAAACTGCCATCATTCAGAAATACCTCCATCTTTCTAAGCAGGTTGCAGTTTCCATGCATGTAGTAAACAATTGTACCAGCTATACATTGATGCAGAACATTAAAGGACACAGCAGCTAAAGGAAATTAAGCCTATGTTCTTTAACAGGTAGGTTCTCTGAGCATTGGAATATTTGCCTTCTCATTGTCTACTGGACACCAAATTAAAAAAAAAAAACAAAATTCCATACATGTTTTCATTCATTTATTTTTAGTAAGAAAATTTTGTGTCCAGTAGCATCCTACTAACCAAAGAGTTTCTTTCAATAAAATGATGTGGTGCTCTTTAAAAACTGGTTAGTTCCTACTCACCCTGAGATATTTTCATGGATGAACGTGCTTTTGTTAGTGAAAATGAATTATAATTGTTTTGTTGAATATTTCCAATGATTCAGATGATTTTTTTTCTTATTGTTTGTGGATTAAGATCTTACTATCCTGAGGTTATCCAACCCAAGCAATTTAGCTATATGTTACCAGGTGGAAACCCCGGATTTTGCTTGCCGTGACTCATATCAACCGAAGTGGGATAGTGTAAAGGTGCCTTTATCTCGGTGCACAAGGAAAGGACGCAATCGAGGCTGTTGATTCCAAGACTTCTCAGAGAGGGCGAGGGAAAAAGGTTATTTTGAAGGGGTTTACAAGTAGGGAGTTCGTACAAGTTAAGTCAGCAACATTCTTGATCGTACCACACAGGTGCCAGGATTTTCATGGGGCAGGCCAAGCAAAGGAACTGCAATTTTAATGCAAAAATGATGAGGCCAGTCAAGCAGTGGGGCTGGAATTCTAATGCAAATTGCAAGGCCTGGACAAGCAAGCTGCGGTGGAATTTTCTACAGCCTGGGGACCTCTGTATTATATATGTGAAAATAAAATGAACTTTTATAAAGTTCTCAAGTGTCTTCATTATTCTTTACAGACTCTAAAAATTATCCTTATAACCATTTAAAAATAAGGAAATTATTTAAATTTAAACTTTGTTTTTCTTATTACAGTACCTACATGCTTACTGTACAACCTCTGAACAAGCAAAAACGTTAAATGATTATTAGACTCTAGAGAAAGGCATTACAGGTTAATAGTTTTGTGTTTACTTTTGCTCTTTCACATACACATTTTTCCAAAATAATTTTTCCAAATAATTTTCCCAAAATATTCAGAACAGACCGTTTTGGACTTTTAAAAAAATATAATACTATATCTTAAATATCATTCTATGCCAATCAAAATTTTTCTACAGCATTTAAATGGCTCATATTGATGTGCAACAGATTTTAAAAGATTATATTATTGGACATTTAGATTTTTCAGTCCTTTAAAAATAAACCTTGCTCTGATGAATATTCACACTGCTAAACATTTGAAGATATGTTCATGTTGATTTACCTTGAGATAAATTCCAGTAAATGGATTTCCTGGGTCAAAGAGAATATGTATTTTAGAAGTTTTTGATTTATATAGTCAGTTGCCCTCCAGAAATATTGTAACACGAATAACATTTTTCTCTAAATAAAACCTTATGAAATATATTACTTCTATGTGACCCTTTAATAAAAAATACCAATAGGAAGTTACTACCACTAGGAAGTGGAAAGGAAGGAAGGAAAAAGACAATGAATGGTCTCAGAGCAAAGACTGGAGAGGCTTTTTTTTTTTCAATATCAAGCTAAGATCTACTCTTACAGTTTAAAATAGAATTTCCTTGGCAGGTTAGGCAAATGCCATGACAATAGACCATCAATGAGACTGCTTTGCCTTTTTAAAACTTCATTTTCTCATAGCCTTTCTTCTTTTCCATTTTTTTTTTGTAACTCAATCTCTTCTATTCAGTTACTCTTTCCTCTATAGATGGAATCGGTGGCATTTGGCTGGTTGTCCTCTGAGGGTCTTGCCAATGAGAAGCTTATGACCTAGTTAAGGTTATAGGCTAAGGACAGAAAAGCTGACATGGTACCTTGTCACCAAAAAACCAAACCAAACCAGTTGCCATAGAGTTGGTTCTGAGTCATGGCAACTTCATGTATGCAGAGTAGAACCGTGCTCTGCAAGGTTTTCAAGGACGTGACCTTTTAGAAGCAAATCGCCAAGCCTGTGTTCCAAGACATCTCTGGGTGGATTCTAGCAGTGCCACCAGGGCTCCAGAAACTACATAGCACTCTATGAATATTAGCAGTTACTTTACATTTCCAAAGGATGTTTAAACTTTTTCTAACCCAAGCAAAGACTCTCTCACAAATCACGAAATCATTCTGACTAAATTAGAGTGATGTCGTAAAAAAATAGTAGCCTCTTATCCTCAAAATGTGATCCCCGGATTAGTAGGATTATCATCACCTGGAAACTTGTTAGGAGTATAAATTCTCAGGCCTTATCCCACCAACCACTTCGAGGGAGAAGAGACCTGGTGATCTGCTCCCATAAAGATTTCAGCCTACGAAACCCTCTGGAGCAGTTCTATTCTGTCCTATAGGGTCACTGTGAGTCAAAATCGACTCGATGGCCCACAATAACAGGAAGACAGTATTTTGAAGTTTTCAGAAGTTTTCTTTATTGTCAGAATTATTTTAAAATGTAATTTAATAGTAAGAAATATTCTGCCTCATCTCTCCATGTATTTGAATTAGTTGTAGTATACTTGTTGCTATGGAGTTGATTCCGACTCATAGCGACCCTATAGGACCGAGTAGAACTGCCCCATAGGGTTTCCAAGGAGCGCCTGGTTGATTCGAACTGCCAACCTTCTGATTAGCAGCCGAGCTCTTAACTACTGTGCCACCAGGTTTCCCGTTGTAGTATACACAGCCTCAAATATAACTTTAAATTGCCCAGCCTCAATAGTTTTAGAAGTAACAATTTTCCTGTTGTTTTCCAGGAAGAAGCTGTTGATCTTACACATAATTTAAACTTGTATTTGAGTTGTAGTATACACAGCCTCAAATATAACTTTAAATTACGTGTAAGATCAACAGCTCCTTCCTGGGAAATAATAGGAAAATTGTTACTTCTAAAGCTACCGAGGCTGAACAATCATATTTCCTAGGAACATTTTGTTGTTATATTCCTCATTTAGCTGAGTACAGCTGAGAAGTGTTTCCTGTTACTCTTATTTATTTTCCCCAGGGGTTAGATGTACCCTCAGCACTAGATTTCTGGTTGTTCTGAGAAAAAAGCTTTGATGTCATCATTCAGTTAATTGTTTTCACTTGAAAAAACATACAGAATCATGAGAATAATTCACCTCATAAGAATTTTCTCTCAAGTACTATCCGATTAAGGCAGCAGAATGATTTTTCTTTTTTTTTTAGTTTTGTTTTTGGCGAAAGTTTACATAGCAAATTAGGTTCCCATTTAACAATTTCTGTACATATTGTTCAGTGACATTGGTTACATTTTTCACAATGTGTCATTATTCTCAAATAATACTCATTATTTCCATTCTGGTTGGTCTGCTCCATTAATCCAGCTTCCCTGCTCCCCCTTATCTTCTCATCTTTGCTTTAGGGTAAATATGTTGACTCTTTGGTCTCATATAGATGATTATGTAAAAGAGCACAGTATTTATGAGTGGTATTGTTTATTTTATGAGCTACTCTGTTATTTGGCTGAAAGGTGACCTCCGGGAATGTCTTCAGTTTCAAGTTTAAAGGGCATCTCAGGGGGATAGTCTCAGAGGTTTCTTTAGTCTCTACTTGTTCAGTAAGTTGGCCTTTTTTAGGAATTTGAGTTTTGTTCTGCATTTTTCTCCCATTCTGTCCGCGACCATCTATTGTGTTCCTAGTTAGAACGGTCAGTGGTGGTAGCCGGGCACCATCTAGTTCTGGTCTCAGGATAGATGAGACTGTGGTTCATGTGCGCTATTAGTCCTACAGAGCAGTTAGAATGATTTCTTGATTTGTGAGAGAGTCTTGCTTAGGTTAGAAAAAGTTTAAACATCCCTTGGAAAAGTGAAGTAACTGCTAATATTTATAGAGTGCTATGTAGTTTATGGAGCCCTGGTGGCACAGCAGTTAAGAGCTATGGCTGTAAACCAAAAGGTCGGCGGTTTGAATCTACCAGTGCTACTGGAAACCCTATGGGGCACTTCTACTCTGATCTATAGGGTCACTTTGAGTATGTAGTTTATAGGTTATGAGGATTAAAAAAGGTAATAAATGTGAGGCATAAAATTATGTGGCTGCTATTCTTACTCTTGAACCGATTAAAAGAGTCCCAGGATAAACCACTATCCAATGAGAATGAAGACCTCCTTCATCAGTCACCTTCTCTACCCGTACTTTCCTGAGGATGACCACTGAGTCAAATATGGGAAGATAAGGCTTTGCGAAGCAGATCCATGGAGGCCAGTTAAGTGAGGCAGGCACAGAGATTCCTTGCCTGGACCTCACTGGGTCTTGGGATTGTTCTGGCAGATTGCTCTTTTACTCTTCAGCTATCGTGAGTATGGTCAGAGCTTCTCTTCCCTACACTTGTGAACTGAGTGAAGTGATTTGGGTGCAGGAGCAGCCATGGTTGCTGGCAAGGGGGAGTGGGAAGAAAGAAAGAAACGTTGAGGGATGCAGGAAGTGTGTTTTACTGCTCAAGACTCCTTATGATGTTTTGTTTCCCTGTTGTTCGTGAATAAGATAACCACCTCTAGGTGAATGAAGAAAAAAAGGAATATAAAATGCTTTTGTTTCATTCATCTCATTATCATTTTACTTCTCTCAGGAGCGAGTATATTGTCTCTTCAGAAACTTGCATATTATTCTCCGGATAAATTCACCCTGTGATCTATGCACAAATATCAGAGAGTAAGAATTGGCTTAAAGCTGGTAAAGAATGAATTAAACTACATAAAAAACCAACCGAGATTTCTCAGTTATAGAGAGTATGTTAAATTTGAATAAGGGAGGCGGTTCATCAAAAAGTTAAATATAGAATTACTATATATCCAGCAATTCGACTGCTAAGTATATACTCAAAAGAACTGACAGCAGGAACACAAACAGAAACTTGTACATCAATGTTCATTGCAGCACTATTCACAATAGCCAAAGGATGGAAACAATCTAAATGTCTATCAGCAGAGGAACAGATAAACGAAATGTGGTACATACATAAAATAAAATAGTACTCTGCCATGAAGAGAAATAAAGTTCTGATATGTGCTACCACATGGATGAACCATGAAAACATTGTGCTGAGTAAAATAGTCATAAAAAGACACATTGTATGATTCCCCCTATATGAAATATCTTGAATAGACAAATGTATAGAGACCAAAGTTTATTAGGGGTTTCCAGGGGTGGGAAGGAGGGGAAAAGAGAGAGTCATTGCTTTGGGGGCCGTGAACTTCTGTTAAAGGTAATGGAAATATTTGGAAATGGATAAGGGTGATGGTTGCACAACATGACAAATATGATTAATATCACTGAATTATACATATAGAAAATGTTGAAATGGCAACTGTTTTGTTATGTACATACTTGCTACAATTAAAAATTTAGAAGTAAGTTTCTAGATAATTCACACACAAAGGAAGCAGCAATAAATAAGTGAAGTTTTACACAAGGCCCATTGCATGGCTGGTTGTAGTTGAAAACACATGACTAGGTAAGGAATTGACATCCATTCTATTAAAAAAACACTCCTACAAAATAAGCTTCTGGAAGAGAATTTAAAACATAAAAATGTCTTATATCTAATTTATTATATTCAAACATGAATTTCATTAGTAGGGTTGGTTTTTATAGAAGTAGATCATAGTAGTGAGTCATGAATTCAACAAAAATGTAACGAGTGTGGACATACAAAGAGAAAGAAGTGAATTTAAAACTAAGATTTTTTTTTTAACAATATTTAAGTGTTTTACAGAAAAAAGAGAAAGATTTACTATTAAATAATGCATCCCGAATTTTGAATCAATTTCACCAGTTGGGAAAGGATTGAAATCTAGTTATAGAAACCACTCACCCTATAGTAACTACTGTCTAGAAAGGATCCTGTACCAAGTTTGTGCAGGAAAGGCAACTGGTCTGTATGGTGTTTCTTTGCTTTTGGCTACCGCTGAAATTCATTTTAAGCATTAATCTGCAGTATGGAAAATGATTGATACAATCTCACAGAAATCATCGTATACTTAAAAGGATAAATTAAGCATTACACTTATGAGAATAGAAAACCACACTTGAAAATAACGTTAAGAGCATATTAATGACAATGTGCAAAATAGATCTACATAGATCAAATACTAGACTGGGACTGATGGAGTAGCAGCAAGTTAGAAATTTTCAACTGGTTTATTAAAGATTCTCTGTTTTAAGAATAATTGCTTAGTTTTATATATTTTCTCTTAGTGTGAAAATATACAGTTAGATCTTGATCTTTTTAAATTATTCCTTTCTAAATAGCAACCTGTAACAGTTATGTGAATGAAAATCTTAAGGATCACAACAGAACATTGTCCGACTCACTTGCTTTGGACAAGTTATCAGGAAGGATTAATTGCTAGAGGAGGACATCATATTTGGGGAAGTAGAAGGCCAGTGAGGATGTCGTAGGCCCCTGGTGAGATGGCTTGGCACAATCGCAGAAACGAAGGACTTGAACCTGCTGGTAATGGTGAAGATGATGCAGAACCTATAGGACAGAGCAGAACTGCCTTATAGGGTGTCCAAGGAGTGGCTGGTGAATTCAAACTGCCGACCTTTTGGTTAGCAGCCAAATGCTTATCCACTGCACCACCAGGGCCCCATATACTATACAAGTAATCTAAATATCTGTATATATCTGTATCCATACCTGTATCTATATCTGTATTTTAACCATATATTGATTTCTAACTAGATGCTAAAAGTTGTGCTAGAGATACGAGATGGATAATACACAGTCCCTGGCCTCATGGAGTCAGTATTTTATTTGGTGAAATAGGCATAAAAATAATTATTATAATGTTTATCTGACATAATGGAAGTCTAACAAAGAGAAATAATGGTACGGGGGGAGCAGCTCTGCGTATAGGGCAGCTGGACAAGGCTTTCTAGGAGCGGTGACAGTGGACCTTAATGATGGTTAGTAGTTCATCAGGAGGGAAAGGGTTGGGAAAGATCAAAGGAACAGCATGACAAAAGTCACAGTAGCATGAAAGCCCGTGGCTTTCTTTTGGGGGAGGTACTTGAGTGTAGGTAGAGAGCAGTAGGCTGGAAGGAGAGGGCTGTCACGGCAGAAGCTGAACCTGAAAATGTAGTTGAAGGGCTGCCTATATACTGAGCTGAGGAAGTTTGGAACCATATTCCAGAGGCAAGTGTGCTATGGGGAATATGCGTAAGAAATTATCCATTTTCTTGTGGAAATCGAAATCTAGTGAAAGAGGAGAGACAACCAAACAGACTTACTTATGTTAAGACAGATGGTAATAAAAAAATCTAAACCAGTGCTTCTTCAGTTCTAATGTGCCCAAAACTCACCCAGGAATCTTGATAAAATGGAGATTCTGGCTCTGTAGGTCTGGGGTGAACCTGAGACTCTGCATTTCTAACAAGCTCCCAGGTGTTGCGCAGGCTGCTGGTCGGCAGACAACCTTTGGGTAGTGAGGGGCCACCACCTAAGAGGACAGAGGAGAGAAATCAGTCCTGGCAGGAGGGATCAGGCTCATGGGAGCTGCCCTCTAATGGGCCAGTAAGCTTCCCTGGACTCCGTCCAAGAGGTAGAGCTGGACAGGCAGGAAGCACAGGCACAGAGGCAGGCAGGGCATGTTTGAGGAAAAATTAATTTAAAAAAAATTAAAATTTCATGGTGAAAGCAGTTCCATATAACTGATGACTCACAATAATTTTGAGGATTAATACATTTATTTCATAAAATATTTGTGTCCGTGGGATAGGGTAATGTTAAAATGCTATCCTTCCCCAAATGATGAACTGTTACTAAATCCTAATCCATGTGCCCAGTGTTCCAAAAGTTAAGCTTTTGATCTACTTTTTGTTGTTAGAGACTGTCTCATCCTTTGAACTCCAAAGTCTTCCCATGACCCTACATGCTCAAATGACTGCACCACTCATCTCTCCTCCGCTTCATCTATCAAAATAAACTAATATTTTGGCATTTTATCTATTTCTTCAATCTCCTCTTGTCATAGCAAGGCTGGTCCTCCTCCTTACTTACCCCCCCACCCCCCTCAAAAAAAAGTACTATAAATTCTTTCTTTCTCCCTTTCAGGGATTTAGTTTCATTGATTACCTCATCTTCTCCCTCTATCTTCAATATCTCCCTACATAGAGCCTTTTTGCCATTTTTATTTAAACATGCTCAACTGTCTTCCATATTAGAAACAATAATCTCTTGACCTACGTTTCACTCTAGCCACTTCCCGCCTTCTTCCCTTTCCACTGTACTTAAACTTCCTCCCCTCACATTCATTCACCAGCCCACTGCAATCTGATTTCTAGTCCCTATCTGAAATGGCTTCCCTGAAACGGCTCTTGCCAATTCATCAATGAACTGTTAAATGGAATGAACATTTAAATATTTTATTTAATGTAAGGCCTATTTTTCATGCTACTGATCTCTTCCTCTCTTATAAAAGGCTCCTTCTTAGATGCTTTTATTTTCCAGTCATTCCCAAAGTATTGGTCCACTGGAGGCCCCAGTGATATGTAAGAGTTTCATCCTTTTATTTTTTCTTGTATTCTCTATGTACTCTTCTTGAGAGATTTTATCACCTCCCATGTCTTCAATTAGCACCTAAAAGTGGGTGGTTGAGAGCTTGGACTCTGCATCAGACATATGGTCCCAATCCTAACTTTGTGACCTCAGGCAATTGACTTAACTTCCTGTGCTTCAGTTTCCTTATTTGTAAAGTTAAAATTAAAAGATTTTATATATGTTAAGTGCTAGAATTTTCCTGGCACATAGTAAGCTTTTAAGAAATGATAATAATTATTATCATCATCATCTCCGGGTCTCTCTCTTGAATCCAGACTCATATATCCAGTTACCTCCTAAAAATTTAAACTTCAACATGCCCAAGACTGAATTTGTTGTTTTCTTTTTCTATTTCTTATTTCAAAGAGCAGAGATATGAGAGTGGATGGCAAAGTGTGTAAGCATCATCGTTTGATTGATTTTTCCCTCTGGGTCATTGTCCACATCTATCATCAACTCCTACAGATTCTAACACCTTAATAACTTTTGAATCTATCCACTTCTCTCTATCCATGCTAATATTACCTGGGTTTAGATTCTCCTTTCCCTTTTGGTTTGTTTCATCAGCATTCCAGATGGACACAGGTAAATCATGTCCAGATCCATCGTTACGGGCCTTCATCATCAAGCCCCTGCTTACATCTCCAACATTATCTTTTGTTATTTTCCCTTTCACTATGTTCTAGATTTGCTACAACCCTGGCAATTTTTGAAATTGTTTGCAATGACCTCTCTCCTTTGCTCTTCCCTGCCTCCACTTCTGCTTGGCTAATTCCTACTAATGCCGTGTTCTCAATCCTGATTCTACATTAGGTTCTTCTAGGGAGTTTTGAAAAATACCAATGTTCAGGCCTTATCCCAGAGTTTCTGTTTCTCCTGATTCTAGTAGGAACCCAAGTGTAAACATTTTTTAAAGCTCCTCGGTGATTCTAAAGTGCATCTGGGGTTAAGAGCCACAGGTCCAGTCAGTTATAATTCCAATCAGGTGCCATCTGATGGAGGTGCCAGTCCATGGTCCAGGTTCAGCTACGTGCTCCCTCCCATGGGCTGCCCTGGCACGCTATGTCCGTCTGCATACCAGCACTTGGCATGCTTTTTGAAATAGACAGTGTATCTGAACATAGAGACAATATCTTACTCATGTTTGTCCTCTGAGACCCTATCATCTCTTCTGTGACAGGATTGGCTCTTAAAAAATTTTGCTTGAGGGAAATGCGTTTAGATCTATGTGTGTGTGGTAGGAGGGATGAGAGAAACTTTCTTAAGTGTGACTAAGAGAGAGGAGCTGCCTACTATGCTGGGTTTGATTTTTGTCCACCTATATCTAAAAAGAAGGGTTATTGATAAGATGTGTGGAGTTAACTTCTTTTTGTAATGCTAAATACTAATGTAAATGCCTATTTACAACAGTGCAGTGAAAAATAAACCAAAAAACAAAAGAAAACAAAACCCATTGCAATTGATTTTGACTCACAGTGGCCCGGTGTGTTACAGAGTAGAACGACTCCATAGGATTTTCTTGGCTGTAATCTTTACAGAAGCGCACCAGGCCTTTCTTCTGCAGTGCCACTGGCTGGGTTTGAACCGCCAACTTTTAGAATAGTAGTAGCTGAGCACAAAGTGCTTATGCCAACCAGGGACTGAGGAAAAATGAGCCAGACAGATTCAGATTCCAACTTTACTATTTAAGTCTGAAGGAAAACACTTAATTGCTTTAAGTCCTGGTTTCCTCCTTTCTTAGTGAGGTTGAAGCACTTACCCTGGATTCTAGTTGTGAAGGAGAAATGAGAGTTAATGCCTGGTGTATATTGCGAGAAGCATTAGTTTGCCTTTTTCTATCTAATCATTGCAACCACTCTGTAAAGTAAGGAAGAAAAGGGAAAATATGTGGAAGTATTTAATAAATAATAAGGCACTTTAACCACTAGTTTTAGTATTCCTTTGGCTTTCCCTGAATTTCAAGATATTCTTCTTTGAAGAATTTTTTAACTTCTGTTTCTAGATCCAGTTCCCAGCTTTGTCTCTTCCTAGTTATGAAAACTTGGGTAAGCTGCTTAACTTCTCTCTGTAAGAGTTTCCCCATGCATAAAGTAAAAATTCTATCTATTCCAGCATTCTCAGGAATAAGAAGAATTGTAAAAGAACATGACAAAACATCTTATTATAGTTTGGAGTCAATAACTAATAGCTGTCAGAGACAGTATTCAGTGGTTAAGACTTCAGACTCTGGACTTGGTTGTCCTCATTCAAATCCTGCCTTTACCACATTTCTTTCAGCTTTGTGACTTTGGTTAAATTATTCGACTTCTCTGTTTCTTCATTTCTTCATCTGTAAGATGGAGACCATAATAGTGCCTGCCTCATAAGGTTATAAGAATTCAGTGACTTAGTGTTCATTGGTTACTTAGTCCAGTGCTTGGTAAATAGTAAGTTCTCAATAATTATTAGCTATCAATAAAAAGAAATCTTATTTTATTACTCAATTTGATCACAAAATGTCCCTAAATCAGCTTTAACTTTCTGTCACTCAGTGATCCCAAGCTTCTCCAACCTTTTGTGTTTTTTTCTTGGAATAGCTTTAATTGATATCTTTACAAAGATTTAAGTAATGTGAGCACATTTGCTCACGTTGTTGTTATTTGTTGTTAGGTGCCATCCAGTCGGTTCTGACTTATAGTGACCCGATGTACAACAGAATGACATGCTGCCCGGTCCTGCACCATCCTCACAATCGTTGCTATGTCTGAGCCCATTGTTGCAGCCTCTATGTCAATCCGTCTCGTCTTCCTCTTTTTCCCTGACCCTCTACTTTACCAAGCATAATGTCCTTCTCTAGGGACTGATCCTTCCTGATAACACAAAGTACGTGAAGACAAAGTCTTGACATCCTCACTTCTAAGGAGTATTCTGTCTGTACTTCTTTCAGAACAGATTTGTTCGTTCTTCTGGTAGTCTATGGTATATTCAATATTCTTCACCAACTCCATAATTCAAAGGCATCAATTCTTCTTCAGTCATCTTTATTTATTGTTCAGCTTTTGCATGCATATGAGATGATTGAAAATATCATGGCTTGGGTCAGGTACACCTTAGTCCTCAAAGTGACACCTTTGCTTTTTAACACTTTAGAGAGATGTGCCAAATGCAATACATCATTTGATTTCTTAACTGCTGCTTCTATGGACATTGATTGTGGATCCAAGTAAAATGAAATCCTTGACAACTTCAATATTTTCTCTGTTTATCACAGTGTTGCTTCTTTGTTCAGTTGTGAGGGTTTTTGTTTTATGTTGAAGTGTAATCCATACTGAAGGCTGTGGTCTTTGATCTTCATTAGTAAGTGCTTCAAGTCTTCTTCATTTTCAACAAGCATATCACAGGTTGTTAATAAGTCTTCCTCCAATCCTGATGCTCCATTCTTCTTCATATAGTTCAGCTTTTTGGATTATTTGCTCAGCATGCAGATTGAATAAGTATAGTGACACAGACCTTTTCTGATTTTAAACCATGCAGTATCCCCTTGTTCTGTTTGAACGATTGCCTCTCGGTCTATGTACAGATTCCACATGAGCAAAATTAAGTGTTCTGGAATTCCCATTCTTTGCAATGTTATCCATAATTTGTTATGATCCACACAGTCGAATGCCTTTGCATAGTCAATAAAACACAGGTAAACATCTTTCTGGTATACTCTGCTTTCAGCCAGGATCCATCTGACATCAACAGTGATATCCCTGGCTCCACATCCTCTTCTGAATCTGGCTTGAATTTCTGGCAGTTCTCTGTCAAGGTACTACTGCAACTGCTCTTGAATGATCTTCAGCAAAATTTTACTTGGGTATTACATTAATGATCTTGTTAGGTAATTTCCACATTCTGCTGGATCACTTTGAAATGGGCACGTATATGGATCTCTTCCAGTCAGTTGGCCAGGTTTCTGCCTTTCAAATTTCTTGGCATAGACGAGTAAGCACTTCCAGCGTTGCATCCATTTGTTGAAACATCTCAATTGGTAGTTCGTCAATTCCTGAATCCTTGTTGTTCACCAATGCCTTCAGTGGAGCTTGGGCTTCTTCCTTCAATACCATCAGTTCTTGATCATATGCTGTCTCCTGAAATGGTTGAACATCTACTGAAACTTTTTGGTACCATGACTGTGTATTTCTTCCATCTGCTTTTGATTCTTCCTGCATTGTTCAATATTTTGCCCATAGAATCCTTCAATATTGCAACTCGAGTCTTGAATTTTTTAGTTCAGTTCTCTCAGTTTGGGGAATGCTTAGTATATTCTTCCCTTTTGGTTTTCTAACTCCAGGTCTCTGCATATTTCATTATAATACTTCACTTTGTCTTCTCAAGCCACCCTTTGAAGTCTTCTTTTTTTTATTTTTTCCCATACAAAAATTTATATATATATTGTTATATGACTCTAATTGCTCTCCCCATACTGTGACAGCACACTCCTCCTTTCCACCCCTGATTCCCCATGTCCATTCAATGAGCTCCTAACCCTCTCTGCCTTCCCATCTCACCTCTGGACAGAAGCTGCCCGTTTAGTCTCTCCTATCTACTTGAGCTAAGAGGCACACTCCTCACGAGTATCACTTTATGTCCTACAGTCCAGTCCAATCCCTGTCCGAAGAGTTGGCCTTGGAAATTGTTTTAGTTCTAGGCTGATAGAGAATCCAGGGGCCATGCTTTCCGGGGTTCCTCCAGTCTCAGTCATACCATTAAGTCTGGTCGTCTTACTAGAATTTGAGTTCTGCATTCCCCCCTTTCTCCTGCTCCATCAGGGACTCTCTGTTGTGTTCCCTGTCAGGGTGATCATTGGTGGTGGCCAGCTACCATCTAGTTCTTCTGGTCTCAGGATGATGAAGTCTCTGGTTTATGTGGCCCTTTCTGTCTCTTGGGCTAATACTTTCCTTGTGTCTTTGGTGTTCTTCATTCTCCTTTACTCCAGTGGTTGGGACCAATTGATGCATCTTAGAAGGCCACTTGCAAACTTTTAAGATCTCAGATGCCACTCACCAAAGTAGGATGCAGAACATTTTCTTAATAAGCTTTGTTATGCCAGTTGACCTAGATGTCCCCTGAAAGCATGGTCCCCAGACCGCTACCCCTGCTACTGTGTCCCTCAAAGTGTTTGATTGTGTTCAGGAAACTTCTTAGCTTGGGATTAGTCCAGTTGTGCTGACTTTCCCTGTAGTGTGTGCTGTTCTTCCCTTCACCTAAGATAATTCTTATCTACTATCTAGTTAGTAAATAACCCTTACCCTCCCTCCCTACCCTTGTAACCATCAAAGAATGTTTTCTTCTGTGTTTAAACCTTTTCTTGAATTCTTATAATAGTGGTCTTATACAGTATTTGTCCTTCTGTGACTGACTAAATTCACTCAGCATAATGACCTCCAGATTCCTCCATGTTACAAGATATTTCATGGCTTTATCGTTGTTCTTTATCCTTGCGTAGTATTCCATTGTGTGGATATACCATAATTTGTTCATCCATTCCTCCATTGATGGGCACCTAGGTTGTTTCCATCTTTTTGCTATTGTGAACACTGCTGCAGTGAACATGGGTGTGCATATATCTATTCATGTGACGGCTCTTATTTCTCTAGGATAGAGTCCAAGGAGCGAGAAAGCTGGATCGTATGGTACTTCTATTTCTAGCTTTTTAAGGAAGTGCCAAATCAATTTCCAAAGTGCTTGTACCATTTTATATTCCCACCAACAGTATATAAGTTTTCCAGTCTCTCCACACCCTCTCCAGCATTTATTATTTTGTGTTTTTTGGATTAATGCTAGCCTTGTTGGGGTGAGATGATATCTCATTGTAGTTTTGATCTGCGTTTCTCTAATGGCTAATGATTGTGAGCATTTCTTCATGTGTCTGTTAGCCGCCTGAATATCGTCTTTGGCGAAGTGCCTGTTCATGTCCTTTGCCCATTTTTTAACTGGGTTATTTGTCTTTTTTGTTGTTGAGGTTTTGCAGTATCTTGTAGATTCTAGAGATTAGATGCTGATGGATTTGTTGTAGCCAAAATTTTTTTCCCAGTCTGTAGGTAGTCTTTTTACTCTTTTGGTGAAGTCTTTTGATGAGCATAAGTGTTTGATTTTTAGGAGCTCCCATTTATCTAGTCTCTCTTCTGGTGCTTGTGCATTGTTACTTATGGTTCATATTGTGTTATGCCATGTATTAGGGCTCCTAGCATTGTCCCTGTTTTTTCTTCCATGATCTTTATAGTTTTCGATTTTATATTTATGTCTTTGATCCATTTTGAGTTAATTTTTGTACATGGTGTGAGGTATGGGTCTTATTTCAGTTTTTTGCAGATGGATATCCAGTTATGCCAGCAGCATTTGTTAAAGAGACTGTCTTTTCCACAATTAACAGACTTTGGGCCTTTGTCAAATATCAGCTGCTCATAGGTGGATGAATTTATGTCTGGATTCTCAATTCTGTTCCATTGGTCTACGTATCTGTTGTTGTACCAGTACCAGGCTGTTCTGATTACCGTGGTGGTATCATAGGTTCTAAAATCAGGTAGTGTGAGGCCTCCTACTTTGTTCTTCTTCTTGAGTAATGCTTTACTTATTCGGGGCCTCTTCCCTTTCCATATGAAGTTGGTGATTTGTTTCTCCATCTCATTAAAAAATGCCAGTGGAATTTGGATCGGGATCGCATTGTATCGGCAGATTGCTTTGGGTAGAGTAGACATTTTCACAATGTTGAGTCTACCTATCCATGAGCAAGGTATGTTTTTCCACTTATGCAGGTCTCTTTTGGTTTCTTGCAGTAGTGCCTTGTAGTTTTCATTGTGTAGGTCTTTCAAGGCTCTGGTTAGATTTATTCCTAAGTATTTTATCTTCTTGGAGGCTATTGTAAATGGTGTTGATTTGGTGACTTCCTCTTCGAGGTTCTCTTTGTTGGTGTAAAGGAATCCAACTGATTTTTGTATGTTTATCTTGTATCCTGAAACTTTGCTGAAATCTATTAGTTCCAGTAGTTTTCTTGTGGATTCTTTGGGGTTTTCTGTGTAAACAATCATATCATCTGCAAATAGAGATACTTGAACTTCTTCCCTACCAATTTGGATGCCCTTTATTTCTTTTTCTAGCCTAATTGCTCTAGCTAGGACCTCCAGCACAATGTTGGATAAGAATGGTGATAAAGGGCACACTTGTCTGTTTCCCGTTCTCAAGGGGAATGCTTTCAGAGTCTCTCCATTTAGGATGATGTTGTCTACTGGCTTTGTATAAATGCCCTTAATTATATTGGGGGAATTTCCCTTCTATTCCTATTTTGTTGAGAGTTTTTATCATGAATAGGTGTTGGGCTTTTTCAAATGCCTTTTTTTTCATCAATTGATAAGATCATGTGGTTCTTGTCTTGTTTTATTTATGTGATGGATTACATTGATTGTTTTTCTAATGTTGAACCATCCCTGCATACCTGGTATAAATCCCACTTTATCATGATGAATTATTTTTTTTGATACGTTGCTGAATTCTATTGGCTAGAATTTTGTTGAGGATTTTTGCGTCAATGTTCATGAGGGATATTGGTTTATAATTTTTTTTTTTTTGTGGTGTTTTTTTTGTGGTGTCTTTACCTGGTTTTGGTATCAGGGTTATGCTGGCTTCATAGAATGAGTTTGGTAATATTCCTTCCTTTTCTATACTGTGAAGTACCTTTAGTGGTAGTGGTGTTAACTCTTCTCTGAAAGTTTGGTAGAACTCTCCAGTGAAGCTATTCGGGCCAGGGCTTTTTTTGGTTGGGAGTGTTTTAATTAACTTTCAATCTCTTGTTATGGGTTTATTTAGTTGTTCTACCTCTGTTCGTGGTAGTTTAGGTAGGTAGTGAGTTTCTAGAAATTTGTCCATTTCCTGTAGGCTTTCAAATTTGTTGGCGTACAATTTTTCATAGTATTCTGTTACAATTCTTTTAATTTCAGTTTGGTCTGTTGTGATTTCATCCGTCTCATTTCTTATACAGGTTATCTGCTTCCTCTCCTGTTTTTCTTTTGTCAGTTTGGCCAATCAATTTTGTTGATCTTTTCAAGAACCAGCTTTTGGTCTTGTTACCTCTTTCAATTGTTTTTCTATTCTCTATTTTATTTAATTCTGCTCTAATTCTTATTATTTCCTTTCTTCTGGCGACTGAGGGCTTCTTTTGCTGCTCTCTTTCTACTTGTTCCAGTTGTAGGGTTAATGTTTTGATTATGACCCTTTCTTCTTTTTGGATATGTGCACTTATTGCTATAAACTGAGCTTTGAGCCCTGCTTTTGCTGTGTCCCAAAGGTTCTGGTAGGATGTGTTTTTCATTATCATTTGATTCTATGGATTTCTTAATTCCATCCTTAATTTCTTCTATAACCCAGTAGTTTTTGAGCTAGGTGTTGTTCAGTTTCCGTGTGTTTGATTTTTGTCCTTGCTTTTTCTGTTGTTGATTTCTACTTTTATGGCTTTATGGTCAGAAAAGATGCTTTGTAATGTTTTGATGCTTTGGATTCTGTTAAGGCTTGATTTATGTCCTAATATGTGGTCTATTCTGGAGAATTTTCCATGTGCGTTGGAAAAGAAAGTATACTTGGCTGCTGTTGGGTGGAGTGTTCAGTATGTGTCAATGAAATCAAGTTGGTTGATTGTAGTATTTAGCTCTTCTGTGTCTTTGTTGAGCTGCTTTCTAGATGTTCTGTCCTTCACCGAAAGTGGTGTGTTGTAGTCTCGTATTGCTGTTGTGGAGCTGTCTATCTCTCTTTTCAGTGCAGTTAGAGTTTGTTTTATGTATTTTGGAGCCCTGTCACTGGGTGTGTAAATATTTATTATAGTTATATTCTCCTGGTGTGTTGACCATTTAATCATTATATAGCGTCCTTCCTTATCCTTTGTGGTGGATTTTACTTTAAAGTCTATTTTGTCAGAGATTAATATTGCCACTCTTGCTCTTTTTTGAGTGTTGTTTGCTTGATATTTTTTTCCCACCCTTTCAGTTTTAGTTTGTTTGTGTCTTTAAGTTTAAGGTGTGTCTCTTGTAGGCAGCATATAGATGGATCATGTTTTTTTTATCCAATCTGCCACTCTCTGTCTCTTTATGGGTGCATTTATTCCATTTACATTCAGCGTAATTACTGATAGGAATAGGGTTAGTGCTGTCATTTTCATGCCTTTTTTTTGTGTGTTGTTCACCGTTTCTTTGTACCACTTAATTTTCTGTGCTGAGTCGTTTAGCTTTATGTATTTTTTCTCATCTTTTTAATTGATGTTGATTTTGTGTTTGCTGAGTCTTTATATTTTTCTAGTTTTTTATTTTGACTTGTAAGATTGTTAATTTCCTTTGTGGTTACCTTAATATTTACCCCTATTTTTCTAAGTGTATACCGGTCTTTCATTTCTTTATATCACCTTGACTTCCCCTCCATATGAAAAATCTATGTCTACATTTTTTAAGTCCCTCTTTTTTGTTTTAATGTTGTTATCTTTTACATATTGACATCTGTTTCCCTATTTTCAGTGTTTTAGCTTTGATTTACTTTTTTGTCTTCCCTGTGTGGGTTGATATCTGGTTGCTCTGTCCTGTGTTCTAGTCTTCGGTTGTTATCTGATGTTACTGATTTTCTAATTGGAGGAGTCCCTTTAGTATTTCTTGGTTTTTGCAAATTCCCTAAACTTCTGTTTATCTGGAAATGCCTTAATTTCACCATCATATTTGAGAGACAGTTTTTGCTGAATATGTAATCCTTGGCTGGCAGTTTTTTTCCTTCAACACTTTGTATATGTCATCACATTGCCTTCTTGCCTGTGTGGTTTCTGCTGAGTAGTCTGAGCTTATTCTTATTGACTCTCTTTTGTAGATGACTTTTCATTTATCCCTAGCTGCTCTTAAAATTCTTTCTTTATCTTTGGTTTTGGCAAGTTTGATTATAATATGTCTTGGTGACTTTATTTTGGGATCTACCTTATGTGGGGTTTGATGAGCATCTCAGATAGATATCTTGTCATCTTTCACAATATCAGGGAAGTTTTCTGTCAACAAGTCTTCAACACTTCTCTCTGTATTTTCTGTTATCCTCCCCTGTTCTGGTACTCCAATCACTCGTAGGTTATTCCTCTTGATAGAGTCCCACATAATTTGTAGGGTTTCTTCATTTTTTAAAAATCCTTTTATCTGATTTTTCCTCAAATAATTTGGTGTCAAGTGCTTATCTTCAGTCTCACTAAATCTGACTTTTGTTGTCTCAGTTCTGCTCCTATGACTTTCTATTGAGTTGTCTAATTCTGAAATTTTATTGTTAATCTTCTGGATTTCTGATTGCTGTCTCTCTATGGACTTTTGCAGCCTGCTAAATTTGTCATTATGATCTTCTCTAATCTTTTTAATTTCCTCTATTGGGTGTTCTGCATTTTTCTTAATTTCCTTCCTAATTTCCTGAAGAGTTCTGTATATTAATCTTTTATATTTTGTCTCCGGTAATTACAAGATTCTAGATTCTTTATTTTGGGAGCTTGCTGAAGCCATCATGGATTGCCTCTTTATGTGATTTGATATTGACATCTCTGAGCCATCAATAAGTTATTACATTTAATTATTTTATGTTTGCTTACTGTGTCCTAGCTTCTTGTTTTGTTTTGATATGCCCAAATAGGCTGCTTGTATGAGCTAGTTTGATTATTGGCACCTTTGAAGCTCTAATGTCCTGTCGCCAGGTGGTTAGATTTGTTAGTAGGTATGTGAGCTCAAGAGTCCACCCACTTCTCCTTTATGGATTCAGCTTAGATGCCCAGGTAGATAGCCACCAGGCATGTGATGTAGGCTCTCTCTTACAGTCCTAGACAGGCATGGGTGATTGATGTAGGCACAGGCATCTGGCTGCAGCGGGGGGCACACTCTGAGCAAGGCAGGGGGCTGATGGCCACCCTGAGTTTCCAGGAAGAAGACGTGTCCCTGTTCCCTAGAGCACATAGGTGGGTGGGTTTTGTAGCTGGACTATGAGCAGCTTGCTGTTGGCTGTAATGACTAGGGGCACCTCTTATTTATGGGCCCCTCTTGCAAGTGCCTAGGTGGCGTAGGTGGAGCCACCAGCCCTCAGTCCCCTGATGTGGGTAGGTGAAGACCCTGCTTAATGGGCAGAGAAGTGTCAAATGTCAAGAACCTACCACTTCAGAGCTGAAACAGTTGAAGTTAGACTTCCGGTATATACCCTGCTGTACTGCGGTAATGAGGGCCTACACTGTTGAGATGGGCCCAGACAAGTCTATGCAAGGGGAAAGGCATTCAAACTATGTGGATTTCTTATGCCTGTGCCTAGGCAAAGGAGATGTGTGTACCCTGGTTTCCTGGCTTAGGGGAGCCAGCAGTTTATTTTTTCCCCTGTTTGTTAATTTGTTCACTCTCAAAGGCAGGGTGAATGGCTCCGGGCGTGTGATGAATCCTACTTCCGGCCCAGGGGACTCGGCAATTGCTAAAGCCGGTCCAGGACCCAGTTCAGAGCAAGGAGCGGGGCAGTAAATGGGAGAGAGGTTTTTCCTTAGGGGGGTGTTTTTGATCTGCCCAGTAGGCTGTACGCAATGAATTGTCTTTCGTCGGATCGAGGGCTGCTTCTCACTGGTTCTGGGTGTCCGTGTAGACTCTCAGCAGCCAGGTCTCTCCTGGTGTGGAAAATGCATCTCCTGAGCATGGCTGCTTGCCTGCCTCACTGCTCACCCCCGAGCTGATCAGGCCTGAAGGGCTCAGGCTCTTGCTGGGTCACGTCTGGTAACTCCTCACTGCTTCTGAACCGTCTCTCCCTCCCCCTGCTAGTCTGGTTCCTCAACTCTGCCTTTGATGTTCAGGGTTCCAAGATTGCCATATATAATTGAATCACTTGTTTTTTCAAGTTTGTTGTAAGAGGGTCCACTGGAAGCATCTGACTACTCTGTCATCTTGGCCCCACCTCCCACTTTGAAGTCTTCTGTTCAGTTCGTTAACTATCACTTTTTCCATTTGCTTGAGCTACTCTGTGTTCAAGAAAAAGTTTCAGAGTCTCTTCTGACATCCATTTTGGTCATTTCTTTCTTTCCTGTGTTTTTGATGACCTTATGCTTTCTTTTTTTAATTTTTATTTTGTTGTGGTTGAAAATATACACTGCAAAATGTACACCAATTCAACAATTTCTACATGTACCATTTAGTGAGATTGATTACATTCTTCTAGTTGTGCAGCCATTCTCACACTCCTTTTCTGTGTTGTTCTCCCCCACTAACATAAATTCACTGCCCCGTAAGCTTTCTATCTAATCTTTAAGTTGCTGTTGTCAGTTTGATCCCATATAGATAGTTCTTAAAAGAGCATATGCTCAAGACAGACATTTTTTACTAGTTAAGCTAAACTATTGTTTAGTTTTATGAAGACTTCAGGGGATATTTTTGGTTTAAGGTTTAAAAATTATCTCAGGACAGTAGTGTCAAGGGTTCCTTTAAACATCATAGCTCCAGGAAGTCTGGAGTCCATGAGAATTTGAAATTCTGTTCTGCATTTTCCCCATTTTGATCAAGATTCTTTCATAGAATCTTTGATCAAAATGTTCAGTAATGGTAGCCTGGCACCATGCAGTTCTTCTGGTATCATGGCAAAGGAGGAAGTTGTTCATGGAGACAACCAGCCATATTCTCCTTCTATTCCTAATGGTCCTTCTTCCTCTATTGCTCCAGTAAAATAGAGACCATTGTTGTGCGTTGGATGGCTGCTTGCAAGCTTTTAAGACCCCAGGCACTACACAATGAACTAGGAGGTATAATGGAATCACTAAACACGTTATTAGGCCAATTAAATGGGATGTCCCATGACACCATGACCCTAAACCTGCAAATCAAGAAGCCAAACCCCATGAGGATTTTGGTTGTACGTAAGCAGCCTTAGCAGCTACTTTTTTTTTGTCCTTGTTGTAAATATGTCTATCACACAACTTTTGTCAATTCAAGTTTTTACAGGTGTACAACTTATCGATAGCAATTACAATAATTGGCCATGCAACACTACCCTTAATCAATTCGATATATCGATTACCATTAAGCCCCTCTTTCCCTCTCCCTCCCTCCCCTGGTAACCACTAATAATCTATGTTCTCTATACATTTGCCTTTTCTTGTCTGTTTATATAAGTGAAGCCATATAATATTTGTCCTTTTGTAATTGAGTTATTTCACTCAGCATAATTGCTAATAACTCCATCCATATTATAGAGTGTATCAAGACTTCATTTCTCCTACTGGCTTAGTAGTATTCCATTGTATGTATGTACCATGTTTTATCCATTCATCTGTTAATGAGCACTTAGGTTGTTTCCACCTTTTGGGTTTTGCGAGTAGTGCTGCAATGAACATTGATGTACAAGTCTCTGCTTTCTAAGTCTTTTGTGTATATAACTAAGAGTGGAATGGCTGGGTAATATGGTAGTTCTATTTTTAGTTTTTTGAGGAACTGCCACACTGTTTTCCACAGCATCTGTACCATTTTGTATTCCCACCAGCAATGGGTAAGTGTTCCAATTTCCCAATATCCTAGCCAACATTTGTTATTTTCTGTTTTTTTTATCTTAGCCATCCTAGTGGGAGTGAAAAATTATTTCATTGTGGTTTTTATTTGCATCTCTCTGATGACCAATGATGCTGAGCATCTTTTCATGTGTTTGGTGGCCATTTGAATGTTCTCTTTGGTGAAATATCTTTTCAAGTCCTTTGCCCATTTTATGACTGGATTATTTGTCTTTTTGTTGTGAAGTTCTCAAAGTTTTATATATATTTTAGCTATTAGAGTCTTGTCAGATATATGGTTTCAGAAGATATTCTCCCAGTTGGTAGCTTATCTTTTCACTTTTTTGGTAAAGTCTTTTGATGAAGAAATGTTTTTAATTTTTATGTGGTCCCATTTATTTGTTTTGTCTTTTGCTATTTTTGTTTTTGTTATTAGATTAGATAATCCATTGTCAAAAGCTAGGCCTGACAATGCTGCCCCTGCTTGTTCTTCTAAGAATTTTATTGTTTTAGTTTGCACATTTAGGTCCTTAATCTATTTTGAATTTGTTTTTGTGTATGATGTGAGGCATGGATCCTGTTTCGTTTTTCTGAATATGGAATCCAGTTTTCCAGTACCATTTACTGAAGAGTCCATTTCCCCATCAAATGGACTTAGCACCCTTGTCAAAAATCAGTTGGTCATAGATGGGTGGGCTTATTTCTGAACTCTCAATTCTACTTCACTGGCTATATGTCTCTTGTTGCACCAGTACCAGGCTGTTTTGATTACTGTAGCTGTGGGGATATATGCCATTTAAACATGGCTGCACTATTGACAACTACAGCCCCCACAGGCCTCTATGCTGTATACGACATGTTGGAGACTTGTCAGCGATGAGAAAGAGATTAGGCACGACTTGTTTTCCCAAACCTATTGTCTTGTTACTGATAGGCTTGTTTACCTGAATTCCTCCTCCCTTGCCTGAAACTTATTGCTATTCACCCAAAACCCATTGTTCTGTTATTTGCTTCACTGTTTGCTGTATTGACTATAAAATAAACTCCTGGGACTGAAGCTGGGTTCGACTCCTCAGAGTGACCTTCCTGGCCCCACTTCTCTGTAAGAGTTTTGGCATTGGTTATTGTTTCCACCGCCCCGACAACCGTCGCTGCTGCGACATGTAGCTGTCTAGTATATTTTAAAATCAGAAAGTGTGAGTCCTCCTAGTTTGTTCTTCTCTTTCAACATTGTTTTAGCTATTTGGAACCTCTTGCAATTCTGTATAAAGTTAAAGATTTTTTTTTATATTTCTGTAAAGAAGCCTGTTGGAATTTTGATTGGGATTGCATTGACTCTATAGATTCTTTTGGGTAATATTGACATCTTAACATATTAAGTCTTGTAATCCATGAACATGGAACATCTTTCCATTTATTTAAGTCTCCTTTAATCTCTTTCAGTAGTATTTTATGGTTTTTTTAAATTTTGCCTTAAGTGAAAGTTTACAGCTCAAGTTAATTTCTCCTTCATAAATTTATACACTTTTTTTTTATGCTGAGTTCTTTTTGTTTATATATTTTATTTTCATCTTTTTCATTATTGTTGATTTTGTGTTTGCTGAGTCTTTATGTTTTTCTTCTTTTTATTTTGATGGGTAGATTTGTTAGCTTCCTTTGTGGTTACCTTGAAATTTACCTTTATTTTTCTAAGTTTAAACCAGTCTTTTATTTTTTGGTATCACTGTGACTTCCTCTCCATAGAGAAGTTCTATGACTACACCATTTATTCCCTCTTTTTTTGTTTTGGTGTTGTTGTCATTTACATATTGACATCTGTGGTTCCCTATTTTCAGTCTTTTAGCTTTGATTTGTTTTTGTGAATTTCTTATCTGGGTGGATATCTTGTTGATCTGTCCTAGTCTTGGATTATTGTCTGATGTTGATTCTCTAGTCAGAGGGCTCCCTTTAATATTACTTGTAATTTTGGTCTGGTTTTTACAAATTCCCTTATTTTCTGTTTATCTGGAAATGACCTAATTTTGTCATCATATTTGAGAGGCAATTTTGCTGGATATATAATTCTTGGTTGGAAATTTTTTTCCTTCAAGGATTTATATATGTCATGCCATTGCCTTCTCCCCTGCGTGGTTTCTGCTAAGTAATCTGAGCTTAATCTTATTGGTTCTCCTTTGTAGGTGATTTTTTGTTTATCCATAGCTGCTCTCAGGATTCTTTCTTTGTCTTTCATTTGGGCAAATTTGATTATTGTATGTCTTGGTGACTTTCTTTTGGTGTCTATCCGATATGGGGTTAATAGAGGTTCTTGGATAGATAACTTGTTGTCTTTCATGATATTAAGGAAGTTTTTTGCCAGTAAATCCTCAAAAATTCTCTCTGCATTTTCTGTTATTTCTCCCTGTTCTGGTACTTCAGTCACTTATAGGTTTTTCCTCTTGATATTTTCCCACATAATTCTTAGGCTTTCTTCATCTTTTTCATTCTTTTTTCTGATTTTTCCTCAAACAAATTGGTGTCAAGGGATTTATCTTCAGTCTCACTAAATTCTGACTTCTACTGTCTCAGTTCTGCTCCTCTAACCTTCTATTGAGTTGCCTAATTCTGAAATTTTATTGTTAATCTTTTGGATTTCTAGCTGCTGCTTCTTATCGTTTCTAGCAGCCTGTATATTCTGTTGTTTTGTTCTTGTATTGTTTTCCTGAATTCTTCAATTGCTTTGTCTATGTGTTCCTTGGTTTGGTCTGAGTTTTCCCTGATCTCATGGAGAGCTCTGTATATTAGTCTTTTGACTTCTTTATCAGGTAGTTCCATTGCCTTTTCTTTCTCTGGAAGGTTTTCTGGTTCTTTATTTTGGTTACTTGCTGGAGATATCTTGTCCTGTTTCTTTATGTGATTTGGTATTGACTGTTGTCTCTGAGGCATCAATAAGTTATTATATTTATTTATTGTATTTTCATTTACTGCATCTTGTATTTTTGTTTGGTTTTGCTTTGATATGTCCAAGTAGGCTGGGCATGTGTGTTACTCTGATTATTGGCGTTATTGAAGCTCTCACCTCCTGTCTCCAGGTGGTCAGAGCAGTTGCTAGGTGTGTGAGCCCCAGAGTCTGTTCACTGTTCTTGCAGGGTATGGTTGTTTGGGGCTCAGTTGTCTGGGTCTTTGGTCACTGAGTGTGTGGTGTGGAGACTCTCACCTAGAGTCCTAGGTGGGCAGGGCTGTGTGAGGGTGTTCGGAGCAGACACAGATCTCTGGTTGGGGGGGGGGGTGATGTATGGGGCAAGGCAGAGGTCTGTCGGCTGTTCCCAGGTGCTCAGATGGAGTGCATGTCCTGTCCCCTAGAGCATATAATGATGGGAGGTGAGTAGTGTGGCCGGTTCTTGGGCACCAGTGCTGTCAGCTGGAGGGATTGAGAGGCCCCTGTTGTGGGCAGCTAGCTCCTGCTTGGCTGCTGCAGATGAAAATGGGCTTCAGGTGGATGCCCTGCTCGTTTTGTGCTAATAAAGGTGTATGGTGTTGGATCGGCCCTCAAGGCACTGGGGCAATGGTGAAGGGTGGGTGTGAAGGGTGCTGCAAGTCCATGGACACCCTGTGCCAGTTGCCGGATGAAGGAGTAGGTGCTTCCGGTCCTGCTGTGAGTTTCTGGCTTAGGCAGTATGCTGGTGTTGAATGCTGGGGGACTAGTGTTGGAGCGGGGTGGGGGATGGGTGAGGGGAAGGGAGTGCTCCTCAACCGTGGATCTCCGGTAGGGGGAGGAGTTATGGTTATGGTTGGGAGCTTGCACTTAATTTTTCCAGGTCTGGAGTGGCTCCTGTTTGGTTCTGGAGATGCGTGCAGATTCACTGCTGCTTGGCTGCACCAAGTAGCATAGGTTTCGGCTTGAGATGTTGCTGCTTGCCTCAGCCTGTGTGCACTGTGTGGATTCAGCTAGGAAGATTCTGGCAATCCTGCAGTCTGCAGTTCTCCATTTCCACTGTTTTTGAACTATCTCTCCTTCCACCTGCCGCTAAGTCTGATTCTTCAGCTTTGTCTTTGATGATTAGGGTTCCTAGATTGTCATATATATATGATTCACTTGTTTTTCGAGTCTTTGTTGTAGGAGGGATGACAGGGAGCATCTGACTATTTCATCATCTTGGCTCCACCTCCTATAATTTTCATTGTATAAGTCCTTCACATCCCTGGTTAGATTTATTCCTAGTATTTTGTTCTCTTAGATGCTGTTGTAAATAGAATTGTTTTCCTAATTTACTTTTCAGATTTCTTGTGTATACAAACCCAACTGATTTTTATTTGTTGACCTTGTATCCTGCAACTTTGTTAAGTTCTTCTATTAGCTCTAGAAGTTTTCTTGTGGACTTTGGGATATTCTATATACAGGATCATATCTGCGAATAGAGATAATTTTATTTCTTCTTTTCCATTCTGTATACCTTTTTTCCCCCTTATCTTATTGCTCTGACTAGGACTTCTAATACAGTATTGAATAAAAGTGGGTGAGAGTGGGCACCCCTGTCTTGTTCCCAATTTCAAGGGGAAAGATCTTACTCTTTTCCCATTAAGTATAATGTTGGCTGTTGGTTTTTCATATATGCCCCGAATCATATTGAGGAATTTCCCTTCTATTCCAATCTTCTTTGGGACTTTAATCAGGAAAGGTGTTGGATTTTATCAAATGCTTTTTCTGCATCCGTAGAGATGATCAAATGGTTCTTTTCCTTTGTTCTATTCATGTGTATTACATTGATTGATTTTCTAATGTTGAACCATACTTGCATTCCTGGAATAAATCCCACGTGATCATGGTGTATGACTCTTTTAATATGCTGTTGAATTCTATTCACTAGTATTTTGTTGAGAATTTTTTATTCTGCCTGAATAAATCTGTTAGTAAGTCCTTCTATTGTGTTTCTCATTTCAGTTATTGTCCCTTTTAGTTGCAATATCTCTTTTTTTAGATCCTCATTTTGTTCTTGCATTGTTTTCCTTATTTCTTTTAGCCCTTCATCTATGTTTTCCCTTAGTTCTGTAGTTATATCTAATGTTGTTATATAATATTCGTCCACCCTTTCCATTATTTGGTCATCCCTAGATGCTCTTTCACTCCCTTTGACATGATCATTTGGATGGGGCATTGTTTCTCTGTTCTTTGTGTCTCTTGTGATTTTTTGTTGGGGTATTGGAATTTTCAAGGGTGTTAACTTTCTCAGTTTTCCTCAGTATTTGATGTTTTCGCCCACACTACTTTCTGCAAAAAACTCTTTGGTGGGCAGAGCCTTCGGCCTTTGCTTGCTGTTTCCTCTCCCTTTCTGTGATAGCTCCTTCCCCCTCCTTGGTCTAATCAGGATTTGAAAGTTCCAGGCCTTGGTTTGCAACTTTCAGTCTCTCCCAAACACACCAGAGAACAAGCTGTGTTCAGTCTGTCCACCAGCAGGAACTACCACTTATGTGTACTAAGCAATCTGTCTAGCAAGGGGTGTAGTACTTGCTCTCTAGTTATTACTCCCTTACCTTCTTTGTTTCTGCAACCACGTTTTTAGTTAGAAAGCCTGCACCCAGGGAGCCCCCTTTGGGACTGGGTGTTGTCCTTTGGTTTTTCCTGAGGCTTCCTTCCCTGCTCTGTGGTGGCTGCTTACATCTGAGCTGGCAATCAGGGGAGTCACGGGCAGACTTTCCACCATTTCAGGAGGAGGAGGGACTGGCACTCTGAGAGATCTGTCTTATTGGTTTCAGAGCCCCAGTGGACCTTTGGTGGTTGGGGGAGCAATCACTTAGGTGACCTGCCTCCTGACTCAACTGTAAGGAACCTCCTGTAAGAGTTCCTATCAGTCCAGCAACCAACAGTTACCAGTTAGGGGTGGGGTTGTCACACTCCAAATTGACCCCAAATGGTTATGCAGTTGGCCTCTGGCCTTGTTCTGGCTGATGAAATTGAGCTTCTCCATCATCTCCTTCCACAGATACAATCCATTTGATTCCTGTACATTCCATCTGGGAAGGCACATGTGTATAGTTGCTATTTATGTTGTTCAAAAAAAGGTATTTGTAATGAATAAGTCTTTGATCTTGCAAAATTCTATAAGGTGATCTCCACTGTCATTTCTGTCACCAAGGCCATATTTTCCAGTTACTGATCCTTCTTCTTTGTTTCCAACTAATGCATTCTAATCACCAGTAATTATCAATACATTGTGATTGAGTGTTTGATCAATTTCAGACTATAGGTTGGTGAAAATTTTCCTTTTCTTCATCTTTGGCATTAGTGGTTGGTGCATAAATTGGAATAATAGTCATATTAACTGGTCTTTCTTGTAAATGTATGGATATTTTCCTATCACTGACAGTGTCATACTTCAGAATAGATGTTAAAATGTTCTTTTTGACGATGAATGCAATGCCATTCCTCTTCAATTTGTCATCTCTGGCATAGTAGACCACATGATTGTCTGATTCAAAATGGCCAATACCAGTCCATTTCAGCTCACTAATGCCTAGGATATCTATCTTCAAGTTTTCCATTTAATTTCTGACAATTCCCAATTTTCCTAGATTCATACTTTGTACATTCCACATTCCAAATATTAATGGAAGTTTGCAGATGTTTCTTCTCATTTTAAGTCATGACACATCAGCAAATGAAGGTCCCCAATGCTTTACTCCATCCACATCATTAAGGTCAACTACTTTGAGGAAGCAGTTCTTTCCCAGTAATATTTTGAGTGCTTTCCAACCTGAGAGGCTCATCTTCCAGTGCTAAATTAGACAATGTTCTGCTGTTATTCTTAAAGTTTTCATTGGCCAGTTTTTTTAGAAATAGATTACCCGGTCCTTCTTAATCGTCTTAGTCTGGAAGCTCTGCTGAAACCTGTCCACCATGGGTGACCCTGCTTTTATTTGAAAAATCAGTAGTATAGCTTCCAGCATCACAGCAACACACAAGCCACCACAGTATGACAAACTGACAGACAGGTGGTGGCATTTACTTATAGCAGTTCCTAATTTACTCGCTCAGTACCTTCCTGCTGAGTGAAGTGCACCCCTCCATTCTACTACTTAGCTTTGTAGAAGAAGCCAGGTCTACTCTCATTTTTGGAATTTTTTGAAACCACCTAACAGAAGCACTGCACTGAGAGTTAAAAGCCTGACTTTTCCACCAAGTCCTGCCTCCTTCATCAATTCATGAATTTGGTCAACACCTAGTCCTTTGAGCTTCAGTTTCTACAATTGATAAATGAGACTATCTACCTATGTAATATGAGAGCATATATAAAGAATACCCAAAGTTATAGAGTGAAAAATCATAAAGCACTATATGAATATAAAGTGTAGATAAACTATTTTATTTATAATCTCCTTTAGCATCCCAAAAATCTAAATTTGGTTATTGCCACAAAATGAGTATATATGCTTTAAGGCTCATTTAAGGCTGTTGATATAGCTTCCTGTGTTCACTTAATCTGGACTCCTGTTTTCAAGCCTGTAATTGTTCCTAATTCTCTACTTCAGTGTTTTTGGGGTTTTTAATCTCAAAGTGTTAGAACTTTTGAAATAAATGATTTGTCTTTCTATCTTAGCTACACACTGAAAGAAACAACAAACAAATACTAATCCTCCTTAAACAGGTGTGACAAAAAACCAGACATAGCTATTACATAGCTATTAGCTACAAGAGTTATCTCTTTAAAACAAAATCATCTTCCCATGCTTCCAGTATAATACTTTATAATTTGAAGAAAAATTGACAGGAAAAAAAACACAGATTAGCTAACATAACAACAATCACGAAGACGGCACAGGACTAGGCAATGCTTTGTTCCGTTATACATAAGGACACCATGAGTCACAGCCAACTCGATGGCCGCTAACAACAGCTGTCAATGCAAGTACAGTTTTGGTGAACACATTCAGCTATAAGAGGACAATATTAGTTGATGAGATCCCACCTGGGTGTCCGAGCCAATCATGGTAATTGCATTGGCACTAAGGACATGCTTATAGTTTTCAATTTGGATTGCACATGACTGCCACTTTTTTGTGTTATTTATAGTCATCTGACCACCATTAGTCTGTCAGTTTGTTGTACTGTGATGGCTTGCGTGTTGCTGTGATGCTGGAAGCTATGCTACCGAAATTTCAAATAGGAGCAGGGTCACCCATGGTGGACAGGTTTCAGTGGAGCTTTCAGACTAAGGCAGACTAGGAAGAAGGACTTGGTGATCTACTTCTAAAAAAAAATTGGCTAGTGAAAACTTTATGAATAGCAGGGAAACATTGTCTGATATAGTACTGGAAGATGAGCCCCTTAGGCTGGAAGGCAATCAAAATACGACTGGGGAAGAGCTGCCTCCTCAAAGTAGAGTCAACTTTAATGATGTGGGTGGAGTAAAGCTTTTGGGACCTTCATTACTGATGTGGTGTGACTCAAAATGAGAAAAAACATCTGCAAGCATCTATTAATAATTGAAACATGTAATGTACAGAGTATGAATCAAGAAAATTGAAAGTTTCAAAAATGAAATGGAATGCATAAACATTGATATCCTAGATATGAGTGAGCTGAAATGGACAGGTATTGGTCATTTTGAATCAGAAAATCATATGGTTTACTATGCCAGGAATGACAAATTAAAGAGGAAGAGGTTCCTATTCATTGTCAAAAAGAACATTTTAACATCTGTCCTGAAGTACAACACTGTCAGTATGATAATATCCATACTCCTAAAAGAAATACCAGTTAATAAGATTATTATTCAAATTTATGCACTAACCACTAATGCCAAAGATGAAGAAATTGAAGATTTGTACTAACTTCTGTGGTCTGAAATTGATCAAACATACAATCAAGATGCATTGATAATTACTGGTAATTGGAATGCAAAAGTTGGAAAGAAAGAAGAAGGATCAGTAGTTGGAAAATATGGCCTTGGTGATACAAACAATGCCAGAGATTGCATGATAGAATTTTGCAAGACCAACAGCTTCTTTGTTGCAAATACCTTTTTTCAACAACATGAATGGTGACTATACACATGGACCTCACCAGATAGAATACACAGGAATCAAATTGTCTACATCTGTGGAAAGAGATGATGGAGAAGCTTAATATCATCAGTCAGAACAAGACCAGGGGCCAACTGTGGACCATACCATCAATTGCTCATATGCAAATTCAAGTTGAAGCTGGAGAAAATCAAAACAAGACCACAAGAGCCAAAATACAACCTTGAGCATATCCCTTCTGAATTTAGAGACCATCTCAAGAATAGATTTAACACACTGAACACTAATGATTGAAGACCAGACAAGTTGTGGAATGACATCAAGGACATCATACATGAAGAAAGCAAGAGGTCATTAAAAAGACAGGAAAGAAAGAAAAGACCAAAATGGATGTCAGAATAGACTCAGAAACTTGCTCTTGAATGTAGAGTAGCTAAAGCAAATGGAAGAAATGGTGAGGTAAAAGAGCTGAACAGATTTCAAAGGACTGCTTGAGAAGACAAAGTGAAATATTGTTAATAAATATGCAAAGACCTGGAGTTAGAAAACCAAAAGGGAAGAACATGCTTGGCATTTCTCAAGCTGAAAGAACTGAAGAAAAATTTCAAGCCTCGAGTTACAATATTGAAGGATTCTATGGGCAAAATACTGAATTATGCAGGAAGCATCAAAAGGGCATGGAAGGAATACACAGAGTTACTGTACCAACAAGAATTGGTTGACATTCAACAATTTCCTGAGGTAGCATATGATAAAGAACTGTTGATATTGAAGGAAGAAATCCAAGCTGCACTGAAGGCATTGACGAAAAACAAGGCTCCAGGAATCGACAGAATACCAATTAAGATGTTTCGACAAATGGATTCAACACTGGAAGCACTCACTTATCTATGCCAAGAAATTTGGAAGACAGTTACCTGGCCAACTGACTGGAAGAGATCCACATGTGTGCACATTCCAAAGAAAGGTGATCCAACAGAACGCGAATATTGTCCAACAATATCACTGATATCACCAAAACCCAAACCTGTTGCCATCGAGTTGATTCTGACTCATAGCGACCCTATAGGACAGAGTAGAACTATGCCATAGGGTTTCTAAGGAGTGGTTGGTGGATTAGAACTGCTGACTTTTTGGTTAGCAGCCAAGCTCTTAACCATTGCACCACCAGGGCTTCATTATTATCACATGCAAGTAAAATTTTGCAGAAGGTAATTAAAAAACAGTTGCAGCAGTACATCCAGGAGGAACTGCCAGAGATTTAAGCTGGATTCAGAAGAGGATGTGGAACGAGGGATATCATTGCTGATGTCAGACGGCTCTTGGCTGAAAACAGAGAATACCAGAAAGATGTTTACCTATATTTTATTGACTATGTAAAGGCATTCGACTGTGTGGATCAGAATAAGTTATGGATAACATTTCAAAGAATGGAAATTCTAGAACACTTAATTGTGCTCATGAGAAATGTGTACATAGACCAAGAGGCAGTTGTTCAAACAGAACACGAGGACACTGCATGGTTTAAAATCAGGAAAGGTGTGCATCAGAATTATATCCTTTAACCATACTTATTCAATCTGTATGCTGAACAAATAATCTGAGAAGCTGGACTCTTTGAAGAGGTTTGGAGGCAGACTCATTAACAACCTGTGATATGCAGATGACACAACCTTGTCTGCTGAAAGTGAAGAGGTCTTCAAGCACTTAGTAATGAAGATCAAAGACTACAGCCTTCAGTATGGATTACACTTCAACATAAAGAAAACAAAAATCCTCACAACTGAACCAATAAGCAACATCATGACAGAGAAAATACTGAAGTTGTCAAGGATTTTATTTTGGTTGGATCCACAACCAATGCCCATGTAGACAGCAGTCAAATAATCAAGTAACATATTGCATAGGTAAATCTGCTGTGAAAGACCTCTTAAAAAAAAAAAAAAAAAAAGACTTCTTTAATGTGTTAAACAGCAAAGACAAAACTTTGAGGACTAAGGCATGCCTGATCCAAGCCATGGTATTATCAATCACCTGATATGCTTGCGATAGCTGGAAAATGAGTATGGAAGACTGAAGAAGAACTGATACATTTGAATTACGGTATTGGTGAAGAATATTGAATAGACTATGGACTGCCAGAATAACTAACAAATATGTCTTGGATGGAGCCAGAATGCTTCTTAAAAGGAAGAGTGGCAAGACTTCTTGTCACATACTTTGGACACGTTATCAGGAGGGACCAGTCCCTGCAGAAGGACATCATGCTTGGTAAAGTAGAGGGTCGGGGAAAAAGAGGAAGACCCTTAATGAAATGGATTGACACAGTGGCTGCAACAATGGGCTAATCATAGCAAAGATTGCGAGGGTGGTGCAGGACCAGGCAGTGTTTTGTTCTGTTGTACATAGGGTTGCTAAGAGTCAGGACCAACACAACACTACCTAACAACAACAAGAATGTAATCAAATGAATGAACAGAATATGAAATCCACTTAACAAATTCAGGCTTAACCAAGAGGAATATGATTCTGCCAGCAATGACTAAGATTTACTTCTGATGGGTTTTCAGTCTGCTAAAGTGGGAAGCTTATAATTTTCTATCAATTTAGACTCTAAATTTCCTTCAATGGAAAGTGAGTTGGGGGTGGGTGGGTGGAGATCCACTATTAACAGCATCCACAACTTGCCAGCTTGGGAATTTATGCGTATGTATTTCATGTTCAATTTTTTCTTTTGATGCAGGAATTTGTCCTGAACTGTAAATGGGTTACAGTTTTCTTCCTTCTTTTCTTTAACTTGTAATTTACCGAAATAGTGGACTGTTTTGAGAAGGTCACCAAATTAAATTTTTGTTTGTTTGTTTTAGTCAAATATCCCTAATATCTTCTTTGTGGAAAGTCTAACTTGCTTTTTCCCAGCTGGAAGTGATTTCTCTTTTATTTTTGGGTCTCTTTTATAGCATATGTCAATTTCTGTTTTAGTTTATACATATGTATATGTATTTTATTTTTTCCATTAAATGTAAAGCAACTTCGAAAAAAGGTGCTTTATACATTGTATTGCCAATATCTTGAATATAGTAGGCAACTGAAAAACAGAATGCATAAACAAATCAATAAATACGTACATCTGACAACAACAATGACAAAAATCTAGAGTTCCTGAGAGTAGACAGAAGGACCTAGTGAAAAATATTCCTGACTTGGGTGAAAGAACCAGTCTGCTGTTTTCTTTTGCTACCCAGGAGCCTAGGACCTGGTGTGGCCTTAGACAACATTCTTATTCTCTCTGAGCCTCTGGTCTTTCATCTGTAAAATGGAACTAATTTATATCTTCCTTGTCTACCTCCCAGAACTAATGTGAAGCTCTAAGTTAGGAAATATAACTGTCCTTTGTCAACTACAAAGTCCTATATCAATGTAAGAAATCTAACCATCTGTGAAAGGGAATCTGGAACTTTTGCTTATTCCCACATTTCACTGAATTTGAGCTTTTCAGGAAAAATTTATGAGCCATATATAAGTATTTGGGAAAGAGCCTGCCTCACAGTAAGTACTCAGTACATATTTGGTGAACTTAATTATTGATCGCTTCAACCATTGAAAGGTTAGAGAGTTGAGAAAATTATGTCCTGAGTTGGCACATGGGAAGAAGAAAGTGAAAGGACAGCTAGCTATGTGACTTTGTGATGGTTGTTGAATTTTTGCTCATATTACAATTCCATGGAGCTTTGAATCCATTCCTTAAGCTCTTTAAGAGAGCTGTTGTTTGAAAGAGAGCTGTAGGATTTTACCTACAAGGCTCAGCAGGGACCATTTCTTGAATTGCTCAGCAGAAGCTGTGCTCAGAAATTACCCTCAAACCATCAAGCTACCAGAAATCTAAGAGCTGTCCTGATGCCAGAAATTCCTAAAATTCTTAAAATGGTCAAGGTGAGCAGATGCTGAAGACTCTTTTCATTAGTGGTTGTGGCTAAATGGAGTCACAATGATTGCTTTACAATCTATACCTTTATTTCATTTATTTATTAAAAAAATATTTACTGAGTGCCTACCTTGTGCAAAATATTGCTTAGGCACAGGAATTTAAGTGTGTGCTAAATGGATGAAAATCCTTGCCATCATGGATAAAACTTCCCCAGAAATAACTATTAGAAGGTGCTACCACCAGGAACTGGTGTCAAGGGATAACTCACTAATGGCAGCAGCTGTGCCCCTGAGCTCCATAAATAGTGCAAACTGACAGAAGCTCTCAGGGAAGGAAACCAGAGTTCTCTCAACCATCCCAATATGAAGCATCCTTGACATTTAGGGGAAGAATGGAGGTCATTGGTTAAAAAAAACGAAACTCTTTTCCTATAAGAAATGTTGTGATTTAATTCCTACGTCAGCTTACACTGACTAATTCCCCACATGTGTGTGCAATTCTCTTCTTTTTACATCATGTACTGCTTTCTAGCTTATATTATGGTTAACTTTTCTTAAATGGGAGATAATGACTAGAATTAGGCAAGACTGCCATCACTGCTGGAGAAATATACATATAAAGACACTCATACTTTAAAGAAATCTAAAATAGTTTTTAAAATGTTTTTAGTAATAACATTCTTTTCTCATGGCCTCTTGACATATTATTTTGACCTACCGTGGACTCCCTTGTACTTTCAGACATCATCAATTAGTATTCATTATGGTACCTTGATATTATGCCAAAAGATTAAAGAGTACTTGAAAAATATTTATGTGATGAAAATGCATCCTATAGACTCGTGATTATCACTCAGAGAACGTGCTTGGGCAAAATAAAAGAACTGAGGTTAATAAAATAAAATTGCACCAGTACATCGACAAAGATCTGCCAGAAATTCAAGCTGGATTCAGAAGCAGATGCGGAACCAGGGATATTGCTGATGTCAGATGGATCCTGGCTAAAAGCAGAGAATACCTGAAATATCTTTACCTGTGTTTTATTGACTATGCGGAGGCATTCAACTGTGTGGATAATAACAAATTATGGATAACATTGTGAAGAATGGGAATTCCAGAACACTTAATTGTGCTAATGAGTACCCTGTACATAGACCAAGAGGCAGTTGTTTGAAAAGAACAAGGGGATACTGCGTGGTTTAAAGTCAGGAATAGTGTGCGTCAGGGTTGTATCTTTTCACCCTATCTATTCAAATCTGTATGCTGAGCAAATAATCGAAGAAGCTGGACTCTGTGAAGAAGAATGGGGCATCAGGATTGGAGGAAGACTCATTAATAACCTGCGATAGGCGGATGACACAACCTCGATTGCTGAAAGTAAAGAGGAATTGATGAAGATCAAAGACCACAGCCTTCAGTATGAATTGCACCTCAACCTAAAGAAAAAACAAAAATTCTCACAACTAGACCAATAAGCAACATCATGATAAGTGGAGAAAAGATTGAAATTGCCAAGGATTTCATTTTACTTGGTTACACAATCAACGACCATGGAAGCAGCAGCCAAGAAATCAAACAACACATTGTTTTGGGCAAATCTGCTGCAAAAGACCTCTTTAAAGTGTTAAAAAGCAAAGATGTAACTTTAAGGGCTAAAGTGTGCCTGACCCAGGCCATGGTGTTTTCCATCGCCTCATATGCATATGAAAGCTGGATAATGAATAAGGAAGACCAAAGAAGAATAGATGCCTTTGAATTATGGTGTTGGCAAAGAATATTGAATATAGACCATAGACTGCCAGAAGAACCAGCAAATCTGTCTTGGAAGAAGTACAAGCAAAATGCTCATTAGAAGCAAGGATGGCAAGACTTCATCTCACATACTTTGGACCTGTTATTAGGAAGACTTAGTCCCTGGAGAAGGACATCATGCTTGGTAAAGTAGAGGGTCAGTGAAAAAGAGGAAGACCCTCAATGAGATGGATTGACACAGCGGCTACAGCAAAGGGCTCAAGCATAGTAGCAACGATTGTGAGGATGGCGCAGGACCAGGTAGTGTTTTGTTCTGTTGTACATAGGGTCGCTATGGGTTGGAAATGACTGGATGGCACCTAACAACACCAAAATAAAAAAGAAGATAGTTTTTTCTTTTAAAATTTTGTCATTCAGAATGGTTGCCTATGATTTATAGATTTCCTAGTTATAACTTCAGATTAAGAGCATGGGCTTTGAGGTCAGCCTGCTTGAGTTTCAACTTTTATTGATTATGTGATCTCAGAAAATTACTTTTCCCCATTCTACGATTGAAGAAACTGAGGCTCAAAGAGATCATTACTGGCACGTACCTTATAGGTTCTTAGGGGAATCAAGTGAAATAATGTATGTAAAGCACTTAGTGCTGGCCTATATGCTAGTAACTCTTGATAAGTGTTGGGTGGTGATATTGTCATTATGCCTAATTAGTTACTCGTAAGCATACTTTGGTTAATTCCCTGCCTGATACTTGTTTCATTACTATACCATACCTTGGCTTCCAAGCCATCATAATGATTATGTACAGTGATACTTTAAAATATAAGCATTTTTAACTCTTCAAATGTATGTCTGGCCTTATGTAAAAGGCTTCTGATTCAAATAAAAACTTACTATGCCCTAAATATCTTTTATGTGTTGGGGACACAGCGATGAATTAGTCATAGTTCTTGTACTCAAGAAGTTCACAGACTTTTGAAGAAAAAAAGACAAAATTTAGTTAACCTTGTAAGAGACATTTCTATCAATGGTATTAAGTAATCCAATTTGAGTATTAATCCGAACTTCCATATAACCCTGGAAATGTAGATTTTTATATGTATCGGTCAACTTTTACTGTCTGTGTGAAAAGCACAGTTATGTACACAGCAGAGAGATGCGATTAATTTAGCAATGGAGGGTAAAGTTAGCCCCAAGTTCAAAATGAGCTGATGTGTATAGGACATAGAGACATAGAAAGTCCTTCCTTTAATTTAATAGCATTCTAACAGTAGAACCACTTACGAACACATCTATTTGATGTGTCAGTTAGAATACTTTTCTCATAGACAGAAAAACTCAAATCTCATTGGCTTAAGTAAAAACGATAACAAAAAAAGATGTTTTTTGGTTAGTTCAACAGAAATCTCCAGGTGCAGTATAATCCAAGGGCTCAAATCATGCCATTGATAACCTGTTTCTCTCCATCTTTCATTTCTGCTTTCCAGTTGACTGGCTTTATTCTTTGTTCCATGGACTGCAAAATAGCCACCAGCAGCCTAGACTCATATCCTCCCACACAGAAGCTGGTAGAAAAGGGAGACTCTCTTCCCAGTATACTTGAACTAACTTGGGTCACATATCACCAAGTCAGTTACTGTGGTTAGGATTTCATGTGCTGACAGGCCAATCCTGGGTTATGTAAGCTACCTCTGGTACAGGGGTCCTTCCCTTGAGCCACACAGGCTGAGGTGGGGCATAAGAGGGACTTGGAAGAAAATTATGGGTACTTTTGCCAGAAGAAGGAAGATGTATGCACAGCGGGCAAAACAACAAATGTCCGCCAGAGGGAAAGTGTTTAAATTGAGGCTGGAAGACCATCTGTCACAGATATTGTCGCCTCTATAATGTAAATTCTGCCCTGAATGGGGACTTGAATTAGATGACTGTTAATACCCTCTTCAACCATAATGTCTGAGTCTATGATTTTGTTATAAGATAGTATACATAAAGAGATATCTGTAAGAAAAATAGAAAAAGGAAACTAAAATTGCAGCAAGCGTGTAGCAGACTTTGGTAATTTGTTCTAAAGTCCCACTTACCCATACCAAGACACACAAGGCAGCAGAGTAGTAGACAGGACATCATCCTGAGAATGGGGAGACTTAGGCAGGTTATTCTGGTCTGAGTATTCTCATTTGTGAATTGATAAGGATAGAGTAGATCATTTTAAGTCATTTTTTTTTTAAAGAAGCGGAATCTTTAAACAAATCTTTCCTAGAAGCTGAAACTGTGAAATGTGCCAGTTTGGCTTCTCATGTCAGTAGACTAGCAAGTCAGCAAAGGAGATACCTTACGGGCAGGGGTAATTGACCTTGATCATCATGAGGATAAAGGGTTGCTGCTAGATAATATGGGCAAAGAGAAATATATTTGTTACTTGGGTCACCCACTGAGGTGTTAAGGTGCTGTCGTCTCCAGTTCTATCTGTTAATGGGCAAGTACCACAACGACAGACTGATAAGTGCCTGGTAACCAGGGCTGAGACTCTACAGAGATAAAGTTCTAAGTTAACCCACCAGAAAGCCACTTAGTCCAATAGAAGTGCTAGGCAAAGGGGAGGAAAATATAGAATGAAAAGTGGGAGATAATGAGTTATCATTTACGATCTTCAGACCATTGCAGCAGCTGGCACTGTAGTTCATGCTGTGGAACTTCTTCTTGTAAGTTTACCTAAAAATTGTGACTAGTCAGAATCCTGGAGAAATTGTGCCTGGGTGGAGTGTACTTAGTGTGAGAGGCAAGTGGGTCTGAGCAATGCAAGGGATGGACTGTAGTGGGTATTTTGGTGCCTTGTCTAGATCACCGTTACCATCTTAATGTCCCATCTTGTAGCAGCTGCTTTGTTGGCTAATACAGGTGCCAACTGCTCTGGAGACTTATCCCTGGACTGTCAGAATATTATGCAGCTCTCTCATACCTCAGCAGACCCAAATCAATGACTGACTGACTGTACAAAGGGGTACAGCCTCCTTTTCTTAAGGTGAGTCAAAATCTATGGTGCAGTTTGCATTACAGAACTTCCCCACTGGATCAAACGAATGCTAGTGTCCAGACATAATCATGCCTTGCTCGACTCTTTTTCCTACCCTGTCTTGCTTCTCTGACTTCCCTTCACTTGAGAACTCTCTTTCAATAAAGAATTTTAACAAGGATCCTGATCTCAGGCTGTTTCTAAGGAACCCTACAGACAGTAATCATCAGTATAACAGCGGTATTTGAAGCCATGTGTGCTAATGAGATCCCCCAAGAGTGCAGAGTGAGAGCAATTCCGGAGAATAACAATGGTTAAAGAGCAGGAAGAGGAAGAAAAAAACCATAATGCTGAGAAGTAGGAAATAAACCAAGATAGTGTCGCAGAAGACAAAAAAAAGTGTTTTAAGACAGAAAAAGTGATTAAAGTATCAAGTGGGAAGAAAGCTGTAGCAGATGCTACTAGTGCCCTCATCAGATTTCCTGGTTTCTCTTTTACCTTGGAGGTTTGTCCTTGGGCAATTAGAAGGATCTTACCTGCAGGGCCTGGTATCTACCCCAATATCTGACTGTTGGAAAGGAAGTAAAAGCTTTGATGCTTTGTTTCAGGGTGGAACGGACTGCAATACAATTTATGTTCCAGAGCTTTTTGAGGGATCAGGAAGAGGCTAGTCTTCACCAGAAACCACATTCTTGCTTAACTTGTTCCTCTTCCCTATTCTACTTCCCTTACTCCCTTATAGACTCCTCCTGAGAGCTTGGGCTCCTTAGAAAATGAGCCTAAAATGGGAATTCTGGTGCAAGTGATTTACTAAAGGATTACTAAGATTAGAGTTTAAGTAAGATAAGTATCTAAAAGTGCTTTTAGAATTTAGAAACTAGAATGTAACTAGTGAACTTGGGGCAAAAGTCAGATTTGAGTGAATAGAGGAATGAATGCGAGGTGAGTTACAGCAATCAATGGGTTAAGACACAGATTTCAAGCATTTAGTTGTGAAACTAAGTAAAGCCATAGGGTAGATAGATTTGGAAATACACTCAAAGAGGGATGTGTGTGTGTGTGCACGTAGCTGTTTTAAGATGTCAGATTCTTGAGCATTTTATATGTTTAGAGAAAATAGCCAACAAAAAGGGAGAAGTAGACAATTCAGAAAAAGAGGTAGAACCAAGATCACGGATTGATGAACACCTGTGTGAGTCTCATAAGAATGTGTGTGATTAAAAATCATAAACTCAGAATAAAGAATGGTAACATTTAATTTTAACTAAAAGTACTTACAGTATAGAATCTCAAGTACTCAGATCCATCCAAATCTCTTGAATAGATAATAATGATAATTTTTTGTAAAAAAGATGAAGAGGACCTTAAAAATAATAGGTTGCTGATTGCCTGACTTGAACCACATAGAATGTATTTCCTGTTGTGAGGTGTCAGATATGATAAATTATATGACAAGTAGTGTGTGCTATTTTAGGAAGTTACCAATTATCTAAAAGGATACTGAATACAACCAAATTGTGATCAATGAAGAAAACAAAAATCTGGAAAGGGACAAAAAGGACTAAATGAGAGTTTTAATGTTTTAAATTCAATTAATATAAACTCGTAAGTGGGCTAGATGTGGTAGAGGCTACTATAAAGTTTAGACAATGAGCCCTGTCTCAGAGATACTATAATTCTTCTAGAAATCATTGTTTTAATGTCTAAAAGTTACTTATAGTAGCTCAGGTTCATCACGTAAATGTTTCCCTCTCATTTTTCCATCTACAACTGTTGGCTCTCCATCGATGATCATTCATCTTATTTTTCATATTCTCCTTGTTGTTTTTCAAGGGGTCTGTCCTCTTAGCTCTGGGAACTTTTGCCTGTTTGCACAGTGTCGTCTGTTGGCTCGATTCAGCAATTTGCAAATTGACAGTTCTTCACATTCAGCTTCTATTCGGTGCAATGAATGCAAGTAAAAATTTGAGCATTGGGTCCAAGGCCTGGGATACTGCGCTGTCATCTAGTTTGAAATGTGGCAAAAATTGTTCACTTCATGAAGTTCCTTCCTCTGATCTTTATACCCCAGGACATCAATTCATTTTCATTTTCTCCTCAGCACTTAGTATTTAAAGAACCAAGTGTGAAGAGTTAAAAGGCATCTGGCTCACAAGCTTCTGGCAACAGCCTGACCTAAAACGTAAGTTCTGTCTTTTGCTTTGTAGGTCAACTGATTGAGGCTTTGCCAGACCCTGATGAGTTAGTCATTTTAAAGGCTGCATGCTATCCAGTGAGACTGTCCTTCCAGCACAGCTTTCTTTCCCCCTTTCCCACTACCATCTAAATACAGAGGGCACTCAGTGTGGCCCGGATTAGAGATGATCTTCTATGATAGTCAGGTCCAGTAATTACTTTCCTTATCCTTTCTAATAACAATAATAATTAGTGAGTATAAGCCTTTGAAAGATAATGCTCTGTTACAGATTTACTCACCAACCTTTGGTTGGAAATGTTTTTACTCACTGTATTATTACCAGGAACAGCTAATTCTCTGTCACCGATTCTTTGGGTCCTTTTTAAATCCCTCAGTTTTCAGAAATCATCACTAGTTATCTTCAGATAACTGTAGGGGTAAAGACTTTCCACGTGTGAAAAAAAACAAAAACAAAAAAACAAAAACCTCACGGGAGGCTTCACATAAATGCAAACCACAATTCCAGGAATTCTAGTTTCTCAGCTTGCAAGGAAACCAGACACATTTTAGAGGTACTCAAAACATTAATGAGAATGCTACTCCAGTCTAACTAATTTAGGTAGACGTGGTTACCGAATAGCCAAAAAGAAGAGGTAGTAATTATCTCAATCCCCTCCTCTTTTCCACCCCTCTTTCTGCCCCATCCTTACCTTCCTCCCTTTTCCTCATCAGTTGTACTCCTATGTGAACCAGCTATGCAATTTTTGATACAAGGATAGATAAAACGCTGTTCCTCATCTTCAGAGAACTAGGACATAATGACAGTAGAGAGAAGTATTATGTTAAGTAATAACCCCAGGGCACTATGTTAAATATTTTGAAAACAGTAACTATTAGGTACTATATATGGAGAACAATCTGCTTCTAAAAGGTAGTAGCCTTGAAAACCCTAGGGAGCCCAGTTCTACTCTGCAGCATGTGGGAGTCAACTCAATGGCAACTGACTATATATAGAGGAATAATATATCAAGTAAGAGAAATTGAACTTAGGCGGTAAGGGGGTGGGGAAAAAACTGAATTCATGTTCCTCTGGCATTCTCCTTTTAAACTGGAAACTCTGCTGTTTACTTAGTCTTCCCAACTCTGAATCTGGGCGTTATCTTTGACTCTTTCACAGTTTTACCGTTCACATCTGATCCTTCACCAAGGCTTGTAGATCTGTCTCCTAAAGACTGGCCTCTTCTCACCGTTGCTGTCTCACTAGTCCCTCCCTTTAGTCTTGGCTTGGTCAAAATCATTCTTCACAAAATTATGACATTTTTTGGGATCAGAATGCCCTTCCTTATTCACTTGATTAGATTTTCCTCCTCCCAGGAGGATATTTGATCTTGCAAGATGTGGACTATGAATGAATTAGTGACTTCCTAGTTGAGTCTGTTACGATGACTGGGAGTTTCCTAATGTGCGAAAGAGTGTGGAGGTTTGCTGTGGTTCTGTTGTTAACTAGAAAATGAGAAAGTAGACATGTTCAGGGAACTGCAAATAGCTCTGTAGGGTAGGAGTCTGGGTTAAGAAAGTGAGAGAAGTGAAGTTGGAGAGGTAGGTGGTAGTAGATTTCGTAATCATTTATGCCATGCCAAACACTGACTTTTACCTACTTAAAATTAGTTTCTCCATTGTCTTCAGCTGTGTTTCTCAAACTTGAGTAATATAAAAATCCCATCTCCAGGGAAATATTTTTCAAGGATTTCCAGTGTTGATTTAAATAATATTATTATGATATTTCTTAAATATATACAGACGTGTAACACCACATGCTTAAGCTCTTATATAACTATCAAACAAAAACAAATTTATAAATGAAGTGAAAACAGAACTGCAAATTTTATAAGTTGAATTAACAATAGTAATTTAATGCAATAGAATAGGCAGGGGTTGTTAAAATTAAGTTGCTAATTTGAGGTTATTAAGTAGAAAGATGTATGTGCTGGCATTTGCTTTGGCTACTGATTCATTGTATTAATTGTCAATCAATTTAATAGTACATGGCAAAAAAATTTAAAAAAGACAATAAAACAACTTTAATTACCCTTTAAAGAACATTTTCCCCTGCATATTCACTACAATACTATAAGTTATTGTGAACAAGCAGTTGCTCTAAATGATTATGGCACTAAGTGCTTTGGGTAGAAACATTTACTACCGTGAGCCATGTGTTAACTCAGTTCTTCCAACACTTTTCTCTAATTGGATCACAGTAAAACCTTTGTCCATATCCTACACATGATTTAATTTTTACTTGGTGTCAACTTATCAATTACATATTAAGTCTGCCAATATTTTTTCCCCATTAGACCATAACAAATATATAACAATGACATATAATTCTATTTTCCTGTCAAATTAAAGTCTCAATTTATTAAAAAATTTAGCTAAAATTTTCGTCAATGTAACAGGTCCTACTGCAACAGAATTTTTACAAATTAAGGAAAAAAATCCTGTGGGTGCAATGATGTAGGTGAAAAAATTAGCTTGTCAGTTTTTGTTTCTCCAGCTATATTTTAAGCATCTTGAGGCTAAGGATAGTAATTTATTCAATTTTGGTCATTCAAACCCTCAAAACTATTTACTGAATGCCAACTACTCATCAGATTTATGTCATAGAAATATCATCGTAAAACAATGTTGAGGAGGGATTATTTGGAGCTGAGGCGACAAGGCCGAAAATTTGAATTGCCAAGTTCACTAATTCAATTAGGAAATGATAAATGTCTAAACTAACGCAAGTTGGTGACGATGGAGTAGAGGATGGAAATGTTTAGGAAACAGGATTAAAAGAATATCGCATAAGTTTGAGGCCTGGGAGTTATCCTCGACTCAGCACATGCTTTCCATAATTCACCAGAGTAGATGTCTTTAGTGAGAGTAAAACCATAAGAGATTTTTTTTTTTTTTTTTTTTTTTTTTTAGGGCGGGGGGAGAGTGAATTCTTTTTGGATTCTTTAAGGTACCCAAGGACTATTAAGATGGAAATATCCTGCTCTGGCCCCTATAACCCAAGTATAGCTAGATCCATGTTGGAGAAGGGGAGATGCTTAGCTTGATTTCCTTAGCTCTTTGAATGAATTGCAGATCTGAACGATATCGTATATAGAGTTTGCTTAACAAATTTTAGCTCTTGGGGAGTGTAAACTTCTCTTAACATGCGTATGTCTTTATTTGCCTTTCAGACATTCAACTTTTGAACACGTTTTTTGGAAAGGAGGCAACTTGGGTAGACTTAGGATTCATTGATGCAGATTTGCTGGCTGAAGTCAGGAAAGAGTTGTGTTTACCTGGGAAGTATACATAGTGTAAGAAGAGAAAATTATTAAGCATGAAACTCTGGGGGACTCCATTTTTTATTAAAACTGTAAAAAATCATAGTTATTATATTTTTTCAGTAAAGAAAATTTCAAAGATGGTAAAAAATAACTACATGTCTATCACTTGAACATAACCACTGTTAAAATGCTTTTGTATAGAGCCTTCTACCATTTTCCCATGTTTAAATTTTTTTTTTTTCATTTTTATTTTCACTTGGATAAGGTCAATAACATGTAATGGACAAGTGGAGAGAGCAGAGTCTGAAGGAAATCTGAGGAGGTGGGAGCAGAAGCAGGAGAACTGGTGGAGAACATCACTACAGAGGCTAAGGAAAGGAAGCATTTCAACTGGCCATTTCTGTCAACAACAAAAACAAACTATGATTGAAAATCCTTTTATTTGATAATTAGGAGGACTTCTGTGATCTTAGGTAGAGTAGTTTTAAGAAAAAGATGATTACAAGGCTCGGTTTAAATTTAGAGTAAGTTGAGGCCACCTTCATTAAACTATGCCTTCATCATATGGCTGTTATGTTGTTTTTAGTTGCTATCGAGTCAATTCTGACTCATGGTGACTCTGTGTGTGCAGAGTACAACTACTCCATAGGATTTTCAAGGCTAAGACCTTTCAGAAGTGGATTGCCCGACTTGTCTTCCGAGGCACCTCTGGGTGCATTAGAACTGCCGACCTTTCTGCTAGTAGTTGAGCATTCGTACCATCCAGGGACTCGTGGCTGTTTTTTAAACTCACTCATAAGTCACATGAACATCCAAAAGTTCTGAAGAGTTTACTGAAGGACCCACATGGCGAAGAAGGTGGAAAAGATTAGCAAATTACAAGCCTTTGCCAGAAAAATATCTGAAACCCCCTCAAAAACTAAGTATCAGTTAGCCATTTCATGCCTCCCATTGACTCAGCTTTTCTGGATGATATTATTATTAAGTCTCTGTACATGATCTCATAGGGAGAACACCACAAGGATCTTTCCCATACCTTTAACACACCGGTTCTGAAGGGGAGATCTGGCGATCCTTCATTCAACACGCAAATCACACAAACACGTGAATAGTGCTTTTCATGTAAATTCAAACTGTCAGATTAAATAAATAATGTGAAATTTTAAGTTTTATGAGCACACAGGAGTTTTGTTATAAAAGCATCAATTGATGGGGCTTTTGATCCTATTCTCCAAAGTATGAATAACTTTAATTTCTTAATTTAGCTATCATGTCCTCATGTCTTTGAATTGGAAAGCCCTTGATAACTAGCTAAGAACCTCAAACATAGTATTTCATTACCTACTTGACTCTTGCCTTGAAGATGTATAATTGCTTCATCTCCTTTCTTTCTAGAAAAAAAAAAAGCCAAGGAGTCTTTCTAAAGTGAACAAATTTCACTCGTTGTAATCATATCCCCCAAAAGATGAACATAGTCCTTTCATTGATGAATTACTATAAATTATTTCAATAATGAATTTATTTTCCATGCCTTCCTTGCATTCAACATACTGCTGTTATTAAAAAAATATAAAAGTGATGTATGACACCACTCCTATCCCCAAAGACCTATCACAGAGATTTCTAAAGCACCATCTTTTGTCAAATATTTTTTAATTTTTTTACTAGTTACTTTTGTTCAAATTTTAACTTTCATGCCAATGCACAATTTATTACAAGTTTTTTTCAATTACTAAAATAATGAGTTGGATTAGATATGAATAAAAAGTTAATTAAAAAGGCAGCTGACTTTAGGCGGAAAAAAGACACTTTAGAAAATACAATTTAATAACGCCTCTCACGAGAATATTGCTTTCAAATTGTAACTTACCTTCTCTTGTACAATCAAATTAATTTGGTTGCATCAAAGTCTTTACTCATTTGACCTCAGCAAGAGTTTTGCTAAGTTTTCATTCACATTTTTTTTTTTTTTTAATATATATTTTATTGTACTTCAGGTGAAAGCTTACAGAGCAAATAGTTTCTCATGAAATAGTAGTACACATGTTGTTTTTTGACATTGGTTAACAACCCCACAACGTATTAAGCCTCTAAATTCTCAACCTTTTTTTTTTGATGAAAATTACAGATGGCCAAAGATACACCGTTTCAAAAATTTCTACATTCACAGTTCAGTGACATTGACTACGCTCTTCCAACTGTGCTGTTATTCTCACTTAAGATGAAGGCTTACAGAAAAAATAGTTTTTCATTTAACAGTTACTACACATGTTGCCCTATGACAATGGTTAACAATCTCACAGTACATCAAGAATATCCTTACTCCACCTTGTGTTCCCTATCACCAGGGGGCTTCCTTGTCCCCTTCTGTCTTCTGGACCTTGTCAGTGGACTATTGTACCTCTTCAGTCTCATTTGTTTATTTATTTATTTATTTATTTATTTATTTTTATTTTATTTAAACACCATTTCAAAACTTTTTACTTACACATTTAAGTGATATTGACTATGCTCTTCCAATTGTGCTGCCATTCTCGCCCAAGATGAAGGCTTACAGGACAAAACAGCCTCCCATTTAATAGTTACTACAAATGTTGCCCTATAGCAGTGGTCAACAATCTCACAATACATCGACAGTGTCCTTATTCAATTTGTGTTCCTTATCATCAGTTTCCTACTCTCCCTCTGCCTTCTGGCCCTTGTCACTGGACTCCTGTACATCGTTAGTCCCATTTAGTTTTACTGGGGTGTCCATTCCCAGGCTTAACATCGAACCTTGAAGGTAACTTCCCCTCTGAGCTGAAAGGGTGTCTGGGGGCCACACTCTCGAGGTTTCTCTAGTATTCTTTAGGCCAGTATATCTGGTCTTCTTTTTTTTTTTTTTTTTTTTTGGGAGTTAAAATTATACTCTACATCCTACTCCAGCTCTGCCCAGAACCCTCTGTTGTGATCCTGGTCAGAGGAGTCATTGGTGGTAGCTGGGCACCATCCAGCTGTACTGGGCTCAGTCCCGTGGAGGCCTTGGTAGCTGTGGACCATTAGTCCTTCGGACTAATCTTTTCCTTGTATCCTGTTCTCTTCGTTCTCCCTTGTTCCCGAAGGGATGAGATCAGTGGAGTATCTTAGATGGCCGCTCATAGGCTTTTAAGACCCCAGACACTACTCACCAAGGTAGAATGTAGAGCATTATCTTTATAAGTAGTGTCATGCCAATTGAGCTAGATGTTCACCGAGATCATGGTCCCCAGAGCCCTCCGTCCAACAACTCAGTCCCTCGGGGGGTTTGGATGTGTCTATAGGGCCTCCATGACCTTTCCTTGTGCAGGTTGTGTTAGTTTCCCCTGTACTATGTACTATCTCATCTCTCACCCAAGTTACCACTTACCTATTACCTATTTAGTATCCCCCCCCCCCTCCCATCCCTGGTAACCAACAAGGATTGTTACATTTTGCATGTGAATTTTTTCATGGGTTTTTACAATAGAGGTCTCATACAATATTTGTCCTTTTGTGATTGACTTATTTCACTCAGCATGATGTCCTCCAGTTTCATCCATGTTATGAGATGGTTCACCGATTCATTGTTCTTTCTCGTTGCATAGTACTCCATTGTGTGTATGTACCATAGTTTGTGTATCCATTCGTCTGTTGATGGACATCGAGGTTGTTTCCATCGTTTTGCTATTGTGAATAATGCTGCCATGAACATAGGTGTGCATATGTCTATTCGAGTGATGACTCTTATTTCTCTAGGATATATTCCTAGGAGTGGGATTGCTGGATCGAATGGTACGTCTATTTCTAGCTTTCTGAGGAAACGCCATATCATTTTCCAAAATGGCTGTATCATTTTGCATTCCCACCAGCAGTGCATAAGAGTTCCCGTCTCCCCGCAGCCCCTCCAACATTTGTTATTTCCAGTGTTTTTGATTCGTGTCAGTAATGCCGGGGTGAGATGGTATCTCATTGTGGTTTTAATTTGCATTTCTCTAATGGCTAGTGATCGCGAGCATTTCCTCATGTGTCTGTTGGCCATTTGAATGTCTTTCTTGGTGAAGTGTCTGTTCATTTCCTTTGCCCATTTTTTGATAGGATTGGTTGTCTTTTTGTTGTAGAGGTGTTGGATTTTCTTGTAGATTATGGAGATTAGACCTTTGTCTGACTTGTACTGTCCAAAAATTTTTTCCCAGTCTGTAGGTTCTCTTTTAACTCTTTTGGTGAAATCTTTTGAAGAGCATAGATGTTTGATTTTTAGAAGATCCCAATTATCTAGTTTATCTGTTGGGTTTTTTGTGTTGATGTTTATGGTTTGTATCCTGTTAATGCCATGTATTAAGGTCTGAAGTGTTGGTCCTATTTTTTCTTCTATGAATTTTATAGTTTGAGGCTTTATATTCAGGTCTTTGATCCATTTTGAAGTAGTTTTTGTATATGGTGTGAGGTATGGGTCCTGTTTCATTTTTCTACAAATGGATATCCAGTTTTGCCAGCACCATTTGTTAAAAAGACTGTCTTTTCCCCATTTGATGTATTTTGGGCCCTTGTCAAAAATCAGGTGACCGTAGGTGGATGGATTTACATCTGAGTTCTCAATTCTGTTCCATTGGTCAATGTCTCTGTTGTTGTACCAGTACCAGGCTGTTTTGAGTACTGTAGCTGTATAGTAGGTTCTCAAGTCAGGTAGTGTGAGTCCTCCAACTTTATTCTTCTTCTTCAGTAGTGCTTTACTTATTCGGGGTTTCTTCCCTTTCCATATAAAGTTAATAATTAGTTTTTCCATCTCTTTGAAGAATGTTGTTGGTATTTGTATCGGAATTGCATTGTATTTGTAAATTGCTTTAGGTAGAATTGCCATTTTCACAATGTTGAGTCTGCCTATCCATGAGCATGGTATGTTTTTCCATTTATGTAGATCCCTTTGGGTTTCATGCAGCAGTGTTTTGTAGTTTTCTTTGTATAGGTCTTTTATATTCCTGGTCAGATTTATTCCCAAGTATTTTATCTTTTTAGGGGCTATTGAAAATGGTATTGATTTCCTGATCTCCTTTTCATTGTTCTCTTTACTGGTGTATAGGAATCCAACTGATTTTTGAATGTTTATCTTGTATCCTGCTACTCTGCTGAATCTTTCTATTAGTTCCAGTAAATTTCTCGTGGAGTCTTTAGGGTTTTCTATGTATAGTATCATATCATCTGCAAACAGGGAGAGTTTAACTTCTTCATTACCAATTTGGATGCCCTTTATTTCTTTCTCTTGCCTTACTGCTCTAGCGAGAACTTCCAGCACAATGTTAAATAGGAGTGGTGATAAAGGGCATCCTTGTCTTGTTCCTGTTTTCAGGGGGAATGTTTTCAGCCTTTCTCCATTAAGAATGATGTTGGCTGTTGGTTTTGCATAGATGCCCTTTATGATGTTGAGAAATTTCCCTTCTATACCTATTTTATTGAGAGCTTTTATCAGGAATGGGTGTTGGACTTTGTCAAATGCCTTTTCTGCATCAATTGAGATAATCATGTGATTTTTTCTTTCCTTTTATTTATGTGGTGGATTACGTTGATGGATTTTCTAATGTTAAACCATCCTTGCATACCTGGTATGAATCCTACTTGGTCGTGGTGTATTATTTTTTTGATATGATACTGAATTCTATTGGCTAAAATTTTGTTCAGAATTTTTGCATCTATATTCATGAGAGATATTGGTCTGTAATTTTCTTTTTTTGTGATGTCTTTGCCTGGTTTTGGTATCAGCGTTATGCTGGCTTCATAGAATGAATTTGGAAGTGTTGCTTCCTCTTCTATGCTCTGAAATAACTTGAGTAGAACTGGTACGAGCTCTTCTGTAAATGTTTTGTAGAATTCTCCAGTGAAGCCATCTGGGCCAGGGCTTTTTTTGGTTGGGAGTTTTTTTATTACCTTTTCAATCTCTTCTCTTGTTATGGGTCTGTTCAGATTTTCAATATCACTTTGTTGTAGTTTGGGTAGGCCGTATGTTTCTAGAAATTTATCCATTTCCTCTAGGTTTTCAAATTTGTTGGAATATAGTTTTTCATAATATTCTGTTATAATCCTTTTTATTTCAGTTGGGTCTGTTGTAATGTCCCCCATTTCATTTCTTATTTGGGTTATTTGTGCCCTCTGCTGTTTTTCTTTTGTCAGTCTGGCCAGTGGTTTGTCGATTTTGTTGATTCTTTCAAAGAACCAACTTTTGGTTTTGTTGATACTTTCTATTGTTTTTCTGTTCTCTATTTCATTGATTTCTGCTCTGATCTTTACTATTTCCTTTCTTCCGGTGGTTGTAGGCTTTTTTTGTTGTTCTCTTTCTATTTGTTTGAGTTCTGTAGTTAATGTTTTGATTTTGTCCCTTTCTTCTTTTTTGATATGTGCATCTATTGCTATAAATTGTCCTCTGAGGACTGCCTTTGCTGTGTCCCAAAGGTTTTGGTATGATGTGTTTTCATTTTCATTTGATTCTAGGAATTTTTTAATTCCATCTCTGATTTCTTCTATTACCTATTGATGTGTAAGCAGATTATTATTCAGTTTCCATGTGTTTGATTTTTTTTCCTTGCTCTTTCTAGTGTTAATTTCTACCTTGATGGCATTGTGGTCAGAGAAGATACTGTGAATTATCTCAGCATTTTGGATCTTGTTGAGGATTGCTCTGTGGCCTAAGATGTGGTCTATTCTGGAGAACGTTCCATGTGCATTGGAAAAGAATGTGTACTTTGCAGCGGTTGGATGGAGTGTTCTATATATGTCTATGAGGTCCAGTTGGCTGATTGTGTCCTTTAGGTCTTCTGTATCTTTGCTAAGTTTCTTTTTAGTTGTTCTGTCCTTTACTGAGAGTGGTGTGTTGAAGTCTCCTACTATTATTGTGGAACTGTCAATTTCTCTTTTCAGTGCTGTTAGAGTTTTTTTTATGTATTTTGGAGCCCTGTCATTGGGTGCATAGATATTTATTATGGTTATGTCTTCATGATGGATCATCCCCTTAATCATTATATAGTGTCCTTCTTTGTCTTTTATGGTAGATTTTGTTTTAAAGTCTATTTTATCTGAGATTAGAATTGCCACTCCTGCTCTTTTTTGATAGTTGTTAGCTTGATATATTTTTTTCCAACCTTTGATTTTTAATAAATTCACATCTTTGTTTCTAAGATGTGTCTCTTGTAGACAGCAAATAGATGGATCCTGTTTTCTTATCCATTCTGCCACTCTCCGTCGCTTTATGGGTGCATTGAGTCCATTTACGTTCAGTGTAATTATTGATAGATGTGAGTTTGTTGCTGTCATTTTGTAGTGCTTTTTTTTGTGATGCTGAAGTTTTCTTTGTTCTTCTTACTCTCTTGTGCTGAGTTCCTTTTGTTTGTGGATTTTGTGTTCATTTCTTTTGTTTTTGTAGGTTTTGTTTTTGTTGAGACTTTATGTTTTTCGTCTTTATTTTTATGAGTTGGTTTGTTAACTTTTTTTGTGGTTACCATGAATTTTACCCTTATCTTTATAATTTTGAAGCAGTCTACCGTTACTTGGTATCGCCTTGCCTTCTTCTCCTTTAGAAGGTTCTATACCTATGCCGTTTGTTCCCTCTTTCATTGTTTTGATGTTGTTGTCATCCTTTGATTGATTTCTCTGATTCCCTGTTGTATATCTTTTGTTTTTGGAAAGTCGTCTGTAGTTCAGTTCCTAGAATGGTATCTGGTTCATGTTAACCTGCATCCTAGGTCCTAGGTCCTGCCTGAGGGCTTAAGCTGTTTGTCCTCAGATCGAAGAACTCCCTTTAATAATTCTTGTAAGTTTGGTTTGACTTTTGCATATTCCTTTAGTTTCTGTTTATCTGGAAATGACCTAATTTCACCATCAAATCTGAATGAGAGTTTTGCAGGATATATTATTCTTGGCTGACAATTTTTTTCTTTCAAAATTTTATATATGTCATCCCATTGCCTTCTTGCCTGCATGGTTTCTGCTGAATAATCTGAGCTTAGTCTTATTGTTTCTCCTCTGTATGTGACTTCTTGTTTTTCCCGAGCTGCTCTCAGGATTCTTTGTTTGTCTTTAGTTTTAGTGAGTGTGAATATGATATGTCTTGGTGATTTTCTTTTGGGGTCTATTCTATATGGGGTTCGTTGAGCTTCTTGGATGACCAGCTTTTCATCTTTCATGATATTGGGAAAGTTTTCTGTCAGCAGTTCCTCAATGATCCTCTCTGTGTTTTCTGTTTTCTTCCCCTGTTCTGGTATGCCAATCACTCGTAAGTTTTTGCTTTTAATTGTGTCCCACATAACTCTCAGGGTCTCTTCATTTTTCTTTGTTCTTTTTTCTGAGTTTTCCTGAAACAGAGTTGTATCCAAGTGTTTGTCTTCAGTTCCACTGATCCTGTCTTCCATGGTTTCAAATCTACTTCTCAGCCCTTCTATGACACCGTCCATTTCTGAAATCTTGTTGTTTATCTTTTGGATTTCTAATTGTTGTTTTTGTATAATTTCGAGTTGTGAATTTATTTTGGCATTTTGTTCTTGCATCATCTTCCTGAATTCTTCCAATTTTTTGTCTGTATTTTCCATAAATTTGTCTATTTTTTCCTCATGTTTGTCAGCTTTTTGCCTCAGTTCTTGGAAAATTCCGAGTATTAGTGATTTGAGTTCCGTATCAGGTACTTCTAGTGCATTTTCTTCCACAGGAGAGTTATCTGGTGTTTTAATTTGGACGCCTATTGGAGCCATCTTGTCTTGTTTTTGTAAATGTTTTGATATTGTTTGCTGTTTTCAGGGCATTCAGTAGATATTTCTCTCGTTTATTGATTGTAGATTTTTTTTTTTTTTTTCGTTCTTGTGGTACAGCTGGGCAGATCTAGTTGAGGAGGAGCCACTGGGATGGGTTGCTTGTGGCACTCACCGCAGCCACCAGGATGGTCGGTAGTCAGTGCTGGGCAGGTTCCAATAGGGCGTGCCTGCACCGCTTGGTGATGTGATGTCTAGTGCACGGTGCAGGTAGGTAGGGTGCAGCGGGAAGATGGTTATGTGTGAAGCTAAGCTGGATATGGGAGAGAGGAGAGAGGAGGAGGAGCAAAAAGCGTACAAACATAAAAGAATGCTAGGGGAGTTTGTCGTTGGAATGTACAGATGAGAGACTATGGGATGGAGGAAACCAGAAGGGGGAAGAGAAAGAAAAGGAAAGAATGACCAAATGAAAATCAGAAAAGTTAAAAAACTGCAAAGTTCCCAGGGATCGCACCGATGCAGCTATGAGGTCTGGGGGAGTCGGTCTCAATTTTCACAGCTCAGCCTGGCCAGAAGGTACAGAGGCATACATCGCCTGGTATTCAGGGATCAGAAAGAGAAGGAAGAGATAGAGGGACAAGAAATTAAGCAATGAAGAAAGACAAAAGAGAAAAAGAGGTAAAATATGACAAAACTAATCAAAAAAGGAAGAAAAATAAAATTGAGAAGAAAAAAAAAAAAAGGGCAACACCAGCAGTCAGTGCCTACAAATGGGACCCAGAGAGCCCCCACTCAGGGGCGCGAATTCCAAGAAGCCGATAGTCTCGGGGTTAAGTGACCGTGGCCACGGGAAGCAGAGGGGCCAACGAACAAAGGCCCCAGGATCCCACCCGCGCGGGAGCCCAGACCTGGAAACAGCCACACGCCCGAACGCAGTCCTACAGCCCCGCAGGAGAGAGCAGAGACGGCCCTCGGAACCAGGCACCCAGGCAAAAGGAGGGGGAGGCGGCAGAAAAAGGTCCGCTAGGTGCCAGCAAACGGCTCCCAGAAAGCCCCCAGCCCGGGCGCGCGGAACCCAAGCACCGGCGCCCCCCCGCCCAGGGACCCCGGCCACGGAAAGCAGAGGGGTGAACGAACAAAGGCCCCGGGATCCCACCCACGCGGGAGCCCAGACCCAGAAACAGCCACACGCCCGCACGCAGCTCCACAGCCCCGCAGGAGAGAGCAGAGACAGCACCCGGACCCAGGCACCCAGGCAAAAGGAGGGGGAGGCGGCAGAAAAAGGTCCGCTAGGTGCCAGCAAACGGCTCCCAGAAAGCCCCCAGCCCGGGCGCGCGGAACCCAAGCACCGGCGCCCCCCCGCCCAGGGACCCCGGCCACGGAAAGCAGAGGGGCGAACGAACAAAGGCCCCGGGATCCCACCCACGCGGGAGCCCAGACCCAGAAACAGCCACACGCCTGCACGCAGCCCTACAGCCCCGCAGGAGAGAGCAGAGATGGCACTCGGAACCAGGCACCCAGGCAAAAGGAGGGGGAGGCGGCAGAGAAAGGTTCGCTAGCTGCCAGCAAACGGCTCCCAGAAAGCCGCCAGCCCAGGCGCGCGGAATCCAAGCACCAGCACCCCCCAGCCCAGAGACCCTGGCCACGGAAAGCAGGGGATCCCCAGCTGAGGCGGAGAGGGGTGGGTGGTGGGAGAGCGCGCACCGCAGTTTACCGGTCGTTCTGTCTCCGACCAGATGCTCTGCAAGGCTGCTCTCCCGTTTGCTGGTCTCCGATAGGAATCCAAGATGGTGGATCCGCGCTGCGTTAGCTGGTAAGGAATCTCTGCCTGAGTCTCTCCTCGCTCTCCGTTCTCTTTTAGTATTCTCACTCCGTTTGGTGTTTGGCTGAGTTCTTTATCTCTTCATTTGGTGTTCTAGGGTTTCAGGATTGTTGATTCTCTGTTAGGCTTAGTTTTTCGGATCTTTGCTGTGGAGGGACGGCGTGGTGTTTCTGCCTAGAGCGCCATCTTGCCGATCATTCATCATTCACATTTTTTATTTACTTAAAAACTCATCTCTGATTTGGCAATAGAGCTTAGTACCTTCATAAGCAAACATAATTGCAATAGAGAATAATGGAAGAGGGCTATACCAGTTGTTTACATGCCAATCATCAATGGTCTGTGTTCCCATTGTTCTTAATTGACATTCTTTTTTTTTCAGTTTAAAAATGTTTTATTTCATAGTTCATAGAAAAAGGTTTAAAGAAATTAGAAAAAATATGTACATGACTCAAAAAAGTAAATAGAAAGGCATCTAAATCACAAATAAATGAGACAGTAGTCGTTCAGACTCTATTGTGGAAGCATATTTAATACATAGTCTTCACTTAACTGATGTTCTTAAAAGAATTACTTAAATGTGCCTAAACTAAAGAAGTTGGGTTATAAAAATTAGTGATTTGTTTTATAACTTATAAAATTTCAAATAAGAAAATGTTTTTAAAATTAGCTTTAGTTTATAAGGTCAGTTAAAAATGTTCATTAAACATTGAGGAGAAAATTCCTACAACTCGTGGAATTACTTCTAGGCTCTTATTTTCCTCAGGAGTCTGTGGATGGCACAAACCATTAAGCTCTCAAATAGTAGCAGAAATATTGGTGGTTTGCACCCACCTAGACGTATCTCTCAAGACAGGCCTCGTGATCTGCTTCTAAAAGATCATAGCCTTGAAAACCCTATGCAGCATAGTTCTACTGTGACACACATGAGGTTACCATAAGTAGGAATCGAGTCATCAGCAACTGAAAACATTTTTCTCAGAGCAAAATGACTTCTGTACTGCGATTGTGAAGTCTGATACTCCACAACTGCTGGGGTCACTTATTTGAATACAACTTCGATGGTTTGTTGGTCAGCCAGTCATTCAGTGGACATTTAGGAAGCACCTACTATATATTACTAGGGTGGTTTCGGATAATAACAGCAATAACAATAATAATGGTAAACACTTTTTGAGAACTTACTAGATGCTAGGTACTCTTCTAAGAGCTTTTTGACAATTCACATTTTAACTGAGCCACAGAGGCAAAGTAACATGCCCAAGATCACATAGCTAGGTATTCTTTGGGAGTATGGGGAAGGAAGAAATAGTACTAGGAGATCATCATCATCATCATTTGTTAAGTAATTGTTCCACAGTCCACCAGGAAAGGTGTTTCTGATGTCCACTGATCACTGTGAATGGATTGTGTGAATGGATCGAGTGGGAGTAAGCAGGCCGATTCCACCTTTCATTAAAAACACTCCCACAGTTGACCCCAGGGAAGCAGTCCTTTACTTGAGCGCTCAAAGCCAGGTAGAAAACCAAGTGTAGTGTTGCTGTTGTAGCTACCGTATCTGCTTGTTCTAAACAAGAACCCAAAGATATCCTACATGAAATCTTCCTCTTTATGAAAGCCATACACCCTCCACACTCCTCTCTTAGTGCCAATCACTCTTTAATCCTTTACCTTCTGCCTACCCCCATTTATTGGTCATGCTACCTATAATTCAGAAGTCATAAAATTTCAGATTTTTTTTTTTTTTTCTTTTAAATTGTACAACTGCTGATGTCTGTCATAGATAGCCAAAACTATTCTCTCTAGGTAGGGCCCAATAGGTGTGTGTGTGGGAGTGGAGGAGGGTATCAGGGACTTTCCATTACAAGTTGCATTTTTCTCCCCCGCCCCCACCACCTCCTAGGCATTCATTCATGGAACATATTTTGAGCACCTTCCATGTGCACGACAATGTTCTGTGAATAGAGAATAGAACAAAACTGATAATGTCCCTGCTCTTGTGGAATTTGAATTGTAGTAAAATTTAAAAACAAAATCAGGCCCATCTCACACCACAAAGATTAATTTCCTTCCAAAGGCCTCATAAGGACCACATAAGAAAATCACATTCTTCTACTTTAAAATTTACCTTATTATAATAAAAAGAATATTTGTGCCTTCTTCATCATGGGGAAGGTTACAAAAGCCCTCTTCTATTTGGCAGTGAAGAGAACCAGGGGGGAAATTCTCCCCTTTTTTCCTCTGGGCTGAGATTGGGTAGGGATAGAGATAGGGGAAAAAATACCACCATAAACATTTTAATTGGGGCAGAATAATGAGGCTTGTGTACAGACAATTCTGGCTGCAGCCTGAAGGATGGATTGGAAGAGGAGAGATTATTTTCAATGCAAGGAGGTGGTGGATGTTGAACTCCTGAATTAAGAGAAAGCGGTCTATCCTTACCTCTCTAAGGATGTTATGCTGCCCTTATCTTTTTTTTTTTTTTAAGTGAGTACTGTGGATTGCCAGAAGAACAAACAAACCAGTCTTAGAAGAAATATAGTCAGAATGCTTCTCAGAAGCGAGAATGGTGAAGTTTTGTCTTGCTTACTTTGAACACATCATCAGGAAAGATCAATCTCTAGAACAGGACATCATGGTTGGTAAAGTAGAGGGTCAGTGGAAACCAGGGAAACCCTCCATGAGATGGACTGACAACAACAGCTGCAACAATGGGCTCAGACATACCAATGATCATGAAGATGGCACAGGACTGGGCCATCTGTTATACATAAGGTTGCCATGAGTCAGAGACTAGGAGGCAACTAATAACAATAACCCGCAGGTGGGCAGTTGTCAACATCTAGGAAGCTATTGTTTCCTTCAGCATCCACAAAAGATCAAAGGAGAGCCTGTGGTGAGAGAGGCAGTCTACCCCAGTGGTTAAGAGAACTGATTCTGAAAAGAGACATCTCCGGTTTGGAACCTGACTCTACCACTTAGTAGCTCTGTGACGTTGGGCAAGTTGTTTAACCTCTGTATGCGTTGCAAACAGTGACAAAAATAGTACTCATCTCTTAGTCTTGTGCAGCTTAAATGAGTTAATCCATGTAAAGAACGTAGAACAGTCCCTGGCACATAGGAAGTGCAATATAATTGTTAGATGTTTTATTATTATGTACACTGTACAGATTTATTTGCCTGGCCAGCACTTCCTGCATAAAAGGGAACATTACTACCTACATACCACTATTACCCCCGACATCCAGCTCAGATGGAAAAAAGACAATTTGACAGTTTATTAATTATACATGACTCAGATGCATACATGACTCAAATTATACATGACACACATGCACAAAAGAATATTTGCAATGCTTGATAATTTTCCTGAAATAACGCTTTCTTGTTCCACATGTTTTTCTCACTGTTATTTGTGTTCTTACATATTTTGGGAATATTTTGGCGATTTAAAGGAAGATTGGGAGATATGTTTTCTTCTCAAATCCAGGTATGTGAGTATAAATGCCTGGAAATTTTAATTGACTGGAATGGAGAAAAAAAAACAGTTATGTATTATGAACTTGCCTATTTGTGAACTTGATGACTTTTTGCTTTGATTCAATATTCATCTCTTTGGTATTTATTTTATTTTTAGGAGGTAGCAGAAGTTGGAAAAATACTAACCATTCTGTAGACTCATGACAGAGGAAGTGTGTGAATAATTAAATGATGGCCCAAGAGGCCCGTTGCTCTGTGGGCCTACTGACAAGGAAGCCTGTGTCAGTACGTTTTTAGGCTACATCTTATGTGCCTAGCATTCAGATAGGTACAAAATTAAAATGTTTATACAGTGTTTTTGTCTTCAAGGACTTTCAGTCTTTAAAGAGTGTTGTTATTTGCCGTAGAGTCAGCTCCGGTTCATGGCGACCCCATGTACAACAGAATGAACCACTGCCTGGTCCTGTGCCAACTTCACAATCATTGGTATGCTCCAGTCCATTATTGCAGCCCCTGTGTATTTTGAGGCCATTCCATTCTAGGAGGCTCATCTTCTGGCACTATATTAGACAATGATTGGTTGTGGTTTTCACTGGCTAATTTTTGGAAGTAGATTGTCAGGCTTTTCTTCCTAGTCTGTCTTAGTCTGGAAGCTCTGCTGAAACCTGTCCATCATGCATGATGCTGCTGGTATTTGAAATACTGGTGGCATAGCTTCCAGCATCACAGCAACACACGAGCCACCATAGTACGACAAACTGACAGATGGGTAATGGCTTTAAAGGGTACTGTCACACTACTGAAGGAGCTCTGGTGGCGTGGTGGTTAAGAGCTCAGCTGCTAACTGAAAGGTCGGCAGTTCAAATCCACCAGTAGCTCCTTGGATACACTATGGGGCAGTTTTACTCTGTCCTGTAGGGTTGCTATGAGTCGGAATTGACTCAAAGGCAATGGGTTTATCATACTATACTGGAGCCCTGGTGACTCAGTGGTTAAGAACTACCATTGCTAACCAAAAGGTCAGACAGTTTGAATCCACCAGCTGCTCCTTGAAAACCCTATGGGGCAGTTCTATCTGTCCTGTAGGGTTACTATGAGTCAGAATCTACTAGACGGAAATGGGTTTTGTTTTGTTGTTGTTTTTTTTTTTACCATACTACTATTAAAGAGTTTTGGATGTTTATGTTACTTTATTAAAAACAAAAATAAATATTAGAAATAAGTGCTCTAGAAGTTGAGACAAAAGAGATGAGTGTAGATGGGAGTGTTTCTTACGCTTTACCAAGGAGACTGATTTTGATTTGGATCTGGATTTTAGAAGCATGAATAGAAGGATGTAGTAAAAAGTGAGTTAGGGCACATGGGATTAAAACAGGACCTGCTGCTTTCAGTCATGGCTGTCAAAGACGGGCAGCTGGTAGATGTTCTGTCAAATAAAAGAGGGAAAGTGTCTTTCCACAATTACTCAGAACCCTGGTTGTGGATTTTTGTTCAAGGAAGTGGTGGGATTTTGACCCAGGAATTGATGACAGCTTATAGACAGAATAGTGTAAAAGAGGTGGAAACTCATTCCATGAAAATTGCTTTTGCTCTTCAGGCATGCACCATTTCTTCACAAGCGATGCAGACTGATGTCTATTACATATATATACAGATTTAAATCAATGTCACTAAATGGTACATGTATAAACTGTTGAATTAGTGTGTGTTTTGCTGTGCATATTCTCAACAACAACAGGAAAATAATTAAAATTAAAAAAAAAGAAATCCTCATGGAAGTTATTATTAGTGGCTGATGATAATACTTCTTATCAGTTTTCTCCCCTTTGAAAATGCTATGAGTTGAAAATAAAATTTAAAAAATATTATCAAATTTTGTGTAAAAGCTCAGAGATGGTTTAAACTCTGAGATGTAATTGGCAGGTACTTAGGACTTAATACTTTTATTTATTATTTATTTATTTAACAGTTACATATAGCACTTACTATGTAGTAGACATAGTCGTTAAGTGCTTTCATATATTAATAGTAAATGGCTATTTTTACTAGGCAGTTCCTGGGCTGTGCCCCCAGTGCCTGGAACAGTGCTTGGCTCTTAACAAATGCTAAACAAATATTTATTTAATGATCAGATGGTAATTTTTCCAAGTGGCCTCCCGTGACTTTGTTTTACTGTCCAAATTTCTACTGTCTAGGTTTCATTAGATTTTAATATACTTTATGTCTTCAGTTGGGTTCTCCTGAAAGCAGAGTATGAGATTAGATGTTGGAAGCAGGTAGTATAATTAGGAAAGGAACCCAGGAAGCAGTAGCATAGAAGCAGAAAGAATGAACTAGACTAAGAGGAGGTGCCAATATTATGCTATGTTATTGATGTCGCCACTGTGGTTGCACAGTTTCTTAAGGATTTCTGAGAAGCATACAGAATGCCTCCCAGGATTGTCCACCTAAAGAACAGGGGGTTGGAGCACTTATCCCCAGCTGCCACCCTCCACTAACTGAACATGTCCCTGAGCCTTTACTTCCTGAAGGCTCTTGGACTATGCTTTTGCATGGGCTGAGCAAGCTCTTTTGGTTTTCATACGGTGTTGATGTACAAAAGCAGAGACACAAATACACATGCTTGAGATGGGATGTTGTTCCCTTGCACAGACCATCCATCCCAACTGCCGCTGGAATCAGAGGTGGGGAGTGGAGATGAACTGCGGGACATAAAAAGTATCTACTACACCTGATGAATATAATTTTAATTTAGTGAACAACATTTTTAAATGATGATCCAAGGAAATACCATAAATCAAATGTACAAATACAGCTGTTACAAACTGAGTCATTCAATAGCTACAAGTCAGTTCATTTTCAGAAAAGAGATCATTGACTCAATGACTTGTAGAAATATTTATGGTAATAGACACAATATGTACAAGCTGTCAACCCTCAGGTCACGAAAACCTTCTGCTGCCTGCTGTCCTTTCCACCCACGCCCCTGTGCTCAAACTTCTCAGTTTATGGCTGACTCTTCTTAAGTGTCTGCGTTTACTGAACAGCAATTCAAACATTTCCGTAAATGGTTTTTACTTCTCTAGAAAAATGTTTTTCTTTCAGCATCACCAGTGGTGGGGTACTGTGATTGCTGAAAGTTTAATGGGAGGGGCTATGATGGTTTATGCTCTGATACAATCAGTGAGACCATGACCCACCTGGTGTTTGTAATACAGCATTTTTTCAGAAATCAGTCATGGGACATGGAGTTATTACAAGAAAATGAACACAAATTTTTTATTAAGGTGCACATCAATGCAGATCTAAAGCTGTGTTTACTTTTTTTTCCCCTTTAAAAAATTTTTTTTATTGTACTTCAGGTGAAGGCTTACAGAACAAATAGTTTCTCAGGAAACAGTAGTACACATATTGTTCTATGACATTGGTTCACAACCCCACGTGTCAACCCTCTCCCTTCTCGACCTTTTTTTTTGGTGAAAATATACATAGCCAAAGATACATTATTTCAAAAATTTCTGCAGGCACAGTTCAGTGACATCGACTACGCTCTTCCAATTGTGCTGCTATTCTCACTTTAGATGAAGGCTTACAGAACAAAACAGTTTCTCATTAAACAGTTAGTACACATGTTGCCCTATCACAATGGTTAACAACCTCACAACACATCAACGCTATCCTTACTCAACCTTGGATTCCCTATCACCAGCTTTCCTGTTCCCTTCTGCCTTCTGGACCTTGTCCCTGGACTGCTGTGCCTCATTAGTCCCATTTGGTTTTATGGGGCGGTCCAGTCCCTGGCTGAACGGTAAACCTCGGAAATGACTTCACCACTGAACTGAAAGAGTGTCTGGGGGCCGTACTCTCCGGGTTTCTCCAGTATCCTTTAGGCCAGTAAATCTAGCCTTCTTTTTGTGAGTTAGAATTTTGTTCTACATCCTTCTCCAGCTCTGTCCAGAACCCTCTGTTATGATCCTGGTCAGAGTAGTCAGTGGTGGTAGCCGGGTACCATCTAGCTATACTGGACTCAGTCTGGTGGAGGCCTTGGTAGCTGTGGTCCATTAGTCCCTTGGACTAATCTTTTCCTTGTATCCTGTTCTCTTCATTCTCCCTTGCTCCCGAAGGGATGAGACGAGTAGAGTATCTTAGATGGCCGCTCACAGGCTTTTAAGACCTCAGACACTACTCACCAAGGTAGAACGTAGAGCATTGTCTTTATAAACTGTGTTATGCCAATTGAGCTAGCTGTTCCCCGAGACGATAGGCCCCACAGCCCTACACCCAGCAATTCAGTCCCTCAGGGAGTTTGGATGTGTCTATGGAGCTTCCATGACCTTTCCTTGTACAAGTTGTGCTGGTTTCCCCAGTATTGTATACTGTCTCACCCTTCACCCAAGATACCACTTATCTATTGCCTATTTAGTATTCCCACCCCCCCCTTCCCTGGGAACCAACAAAGATTGTTACTTTTTGTGTGTGAACTTTTTCATGGGTTTTTACAATAGAGGTCTCATACAATATTTGTCCTTTTGTGATTGACTTATTTCACTCAGCGTAATGTCCTCCAGTTTCATCCATGTTATGAGATGCTTCACAGATTCATTGTTGTTCTTTCTCGTTGCATAGTACTCCATTGTGTGTATGTACCATAGTTTGTTTATCCATTCATCTGTTGATGGGCATCTAGGTTGTTTCCATTGTTTTGCTATTGTAAACAATGCTGCCATGAACATGGGTGTGCATATGTCTGTTCGAGTGACAACTCTTATTTCTCTAGGATATATTCCTAGGAGTGGGATTGCTGGATCGAATGGTATGTCTATTTCTAGCTTTCTGAGGAAGTGCCATATCATTTTCCAAAACGGTTGTATCATTTTGCATTCCCACCAGCAGTGCATAAGAGTTCCGATCTCCCCACAGCCCCTCCAACATTTGTTATTTCCAGTGTTTTTGATTCGTTCCAGTAATGCTGGGGTGAGATGGTATCTCATTGTGGTTTTAATTTGCATTTCTCTAATGGCTAGTGATCGCGAGCATTTCCTCATGTGTCTGTTGGCCATTTGAATGTCTTCTTTGGTGAAGTGTCTGTTCATTTCCTTTGCCCATTTTTTAATAGGATTATTTGTCTTTTTGTTGTAGAGGTGTTGGATTTTCTTGTAGATTATAGAGATTAGACCTTTGTCTGACTTGTACTGTCCAAAAATTTTTTCCCAGTCTGTAGGTTCTCTTTTGACTCTTTTGGTGAAGTCTTTTGAAGAGCATAGGTGTTTGATGTTTAGAAGATCCCAGTTATCTAGCTTATCTTTTGGGGTTTGTGTGTTGATGGTTATGGTTTGTATCCTGTTAATTCTGTGTATTAAGGCCTGTAGTGTTGGTCCTATTTTTTCTTCTATGAACTTTATAGTTTTAGGCTTTATATTCGGGTCTTTGATCCATTTTGAAGTAGTTTTTGTATACGGTGTGAGGTATGGGTCCTGTTTCATTTTTTTGCAGATGGCTATCCAGTTTTGCCAGCACCATTTGTTAAAAAGACTGTCTTTTCCCCATTTGATGGACTGTGGGCCCTTGTCGAAGATCAGGTGGCCGTAGGTGGATGGATTTACATCTGACTTCTCAATTCTGTTCCATTGGTCAATGTATCTGTCGTTGTACCAGTACCAGGCTGTTTTGACTACTGTAGTTGTATAGTACGTTCTGAAGTCAGGTAGTGTGAGTCCTCCAACTTTCTTCTTCTTCTTCAGTAGTGCTTTACTTATTCGGGGCTTCTTCCCTTTCCATATAAAGTTAACGATTAGTTGTTCCATCTCTTTGAAGAATGTTGTTGGTATTTGGGTAGGGATTGCATTGTATTTGTAAATTGGTTTGGGTAGAATTGTCATTTTCACAATATTGAGTCTACCTATCCTTGAGCATGGTATGTTTTTCCATTTATTTAGATCCCTTTGGGTTCCTTGCAGTAGTGTTTTGTAGTTTTCTTTGTATAGGTCTTTTACATCCCTGGTCAGATTTATTCCTAAGTATTTTATCTTTTTAGGGGCTATTATAAATGGTATTGTTTTCCTGATTTCCTCTTCATCCTTCTCCTTATTGGTGTATAGGAGTCCAACTGATTTTTGTATGTTTATCTTGTATCCTGCTACTCTGCTGAATCTTTATATTAGTTCCAGTAGTTTTCCCTTGGAGTCTTTAGGGTTTTCTATGTATAGTATCATATCATCTGCAAACAGGCAAACAAGGACAGTGTAACTTCTTCATTACCAATTTGGATGCCCTTTATTTCTTTTTCTTTTTGCCTTATTGCTCTAGCTAGAAATTCCAGCACAATGTTAAATAGGAGTGGTGATAAAGGGCATCCATGTCTTGTTCCTGTTTTCAGGGGAATGTTTTCAGCCTCTCTCCATAAAGAATGATGTTTACCATTGGTTTTGCATAGATGCCCTTTATTATGTTGAGAAATTTCTCTTCTATACCTATTTTATTGAGAGTTTTTATCAGGAATGGGAGTTGAACTTTGTCAAATGCATTTTCTGCAGCAGTTGAGATGATCATGTGATTCTTTCCTTTCCTTTTATTTATGTGGTGGATTACATTGATTGATTTTCTAATGTTGAACCATCCTTGCATACCTGGTATGAATCCTACTTGGTCGTGGTGTATTATTTTTTGATATGATGCTGAATTTGATTGGATAGAATTTTGTTAAGAATTTTTGCATCTATATTCATGAGAGATATTGGTCTGTAATATTTTTTTTTTGTGACATCTTTGCCTGGTTTTGGTATCAGCGTTATGCTGGCTTCATAGAATGAATTTGGAAGTGTTGCTTCCTTTTCTATGCTCTGAAATAGATTGAGTAGTACCAGTACAAGCTCTTCTGTAAATGTTTTGTAGAATTCTCCAGTTAAGCCATCTGGGCCAGGGCTTTTTTTGGTTAGGAGTTTTTTTTATTACCTTTTCAGTCTCTTCTCTTGTTATGGGTCCGTTCAGATTTTCAACATCACTTTGTTGTAGTTTGGGTAGATAGTGTGTTTCTAGAAATTTATCCATTTCCTCTAGGTTTTCAAATTTGTTGCAGTATAGTTTTTCATAATATTCTGTTATAATTCTTTTTATTTCAGTTGGGTCTGTTGTAATGTCCCCCATTTCATTTCTTATTTGGGTTATTTGTGTCCTCCCCTGTTTTTCTTTTGTCAGTCTGGCCAGTGGTTTGTCGATTTTGTTGATTCTTTCAAAGAACCAACTTTTGGTTTTGTTGATTCTTTCTATTGTTTTTCTGTTCTCTAGTTCATTTATTTCTGCTCCGATCTTTACTATTTCCTTTCTTCTGGTGGCTGTGGGCTTTCTTTGCTGTTCTCTTTCTATTTGTTTGAGTTGTGTAGTTAATGTTTTGATTTTGTCCCTTTCTTCTTTTCTGATGTGTGCATCTATTGCTATAAATTGTCCTCTGAGGACTGCCTTTGCTGTCTTCCAAAGGTTTTGGTATGATGTGTTTTCATTCTAGTTTGATTCTAGGAATTTTTTTATTCCATTTCTGATTTCTTCTGTTACCCAGTGATGTGTAAGCAGGGTATTATTCAGTTTCCATGTAATTGATTTTTTTCCTCAATCTTTCTCTTTGTTTATTTCTACCTTGATGGCATTGTGGTCAGAGAAGATACTTTGAATTATCTCAATGTTTTGGATCTTGTTGAGGATTGCTCTGTGGCCTAAGATGTGGTCTATTCTGGAGAACATTCCACGTTCATTGGAAAAGAATGTGTAGTTTTCAGCAGTTGGATGGATTGTTCTATGTATGTCTATGAGGTCAAGTTGGCTGATTGTGCCCTTTAGGTCTTCTGTATCTTTGCTCATTATCTTTTTAGTTGTTCTGTCCTTTACTGCGCGTGGTGTGTTGAAGTCTCCTACTATTATTGTGGAACTGTCAATCTCTCTTTTCAGTGCTGTTAGAGTTTGTTTTATGTATTTTGGAGTCCTGTCATTTGGTGTGTAGATGTTTATTATGGTTATGTCTTCATGCTGGATCATCCCCTTAATCATTATATAGTGTCCTTCTTTGTCTTTTATGGTGGATTTTGTTTTAAAGTCTATTTTATCTGAGATTACTATTGCCACTCCTGCTCTTTTTTGGTAGTTGTTAGCTTGATATATTTTTTTTTCAACCTTTGACTTTTAATGAATTCATGTCTTTGTTTCACAGGTGTGTCTCTTGTAGACAGCATATTGATGGATCCTGTTTTCTTATCCAGTCTCCGTCTCTTTATGGATGCATTGAGTCCATTTACATTCAGTGTAATTATTGATAGATGTGAGTTTGTTGCTATCATTTTGTAGTGCTTTTTTTTTGTGGTGCTGTTGTTTTCTTTGTTCTTCTTACTCTCTTGTGCTGAGTTACTTTTGTTTGTGGATTTTTTTCCATTTGTTTTGTTTTTGTAGGTTTTGTTTTTGCTGAGACTTTATGTTTTTCTTCTTTATTTTTATGAATATGTTTGTTAACTTTCTTTGTGGTTACCATGAATTTTACCCTTATCTTCCTAAGTTTGAAGCAATCTACCATTAGTTGGTATCATCTTGCCTTCCTCTCCTTTAGAAGGTTCCTATGCCGTTTAGTCCCTCTTTTATTGTTCTGATGTAGTTGTCATTTACTGATTAACTGCTCTGATTCTCTGTAGTATTTCTTTGGTTTTGGATAGTCCTTGAGAGTTCATTTCCTAGATTGGTATCTGGCTGGTTCAATCCTGCATCCTAGATTCTGCCTGTGAGCTGAAGTTGTTTGTTCTCAGATTGAAGAACTCCTTTTAATATTTCTTGTAAGTTTCGTTTGACTTTTACATATTCCCTTAATTTCTGTTTATCTGGAAATGACCTAATTTCACCATCAAATTTGAATGAGAGTTTTGCAGGATATATTATTCTTGGCTGGCAATTTTTTTCTTTCAAGATTTTATATATGTCATCCCATTGCCTTCTTGCCTGCATGGTTTCTGCCGAATAATCTGAGCTTAGTCTTATTGTTTCTCCTCTGTATGTGACTTCTTGTTTTTCACAAGCTGCTCTCAGGATTCTTTGTTTTTCTCAGGTTTTGATGAGTGTGATTATGATATGCCTTGGTGATTTTCTTTTGGGGTTTATCCTATATGGGTTTCATTGAGCTTCTTGGATGGCCAGCTTTTCATCTTTCATGATATTGGGTAAGTTTTCTGTCAGGGGTTCTTGAATGATCCTCTCTGTGTTTTCTGTTTTCTCCCCCTGTTCTGGAACTCAAATCACTCGAAAATTTTTGCTTTTGATTATATCCCACATAACTCTCAGGGTCTCTTCATTTTTCTTTGTTCTTTTTTCTGAGTTTTCCTCAAACAGAGTTGTATCCATGTGTTTGTCTTCAATTCTGCTGATCCTGTCTTCCACCGTTTCAAATCTGCTTCTCAGCCCTTCTATGACACCGTCCATTTCTGAAATCTTGTTGTTTATCTTTTGGATTTCTACTTGTTGTTTTTGTATAATTTGTAGTTGTGAATTTATTTTGGCATTTTGTTCCTGCATTATTTTCCTGAATTCTTCCAATTTTTTGTCTATTTTCCATGAATTTGTCTATTTTTTCCCCACTTTTGTCTGCTCTTTGCTTCAACTATTGGATAATTCTGAGTATTAGAGATTTGAATTCCCTATCAGGTAGTTCTAGTGCCATTTCTTCCATAGGAGAGTCATCTGGTATTTTATTTTGGACACCTACTGGAACCATCCTGTCCAGTTTTTGTAAATGTTTGGATATTCTCTGCTGTCTTCAGGGCATTCACTAGTTATTTTTCTCATTTATTGATTGTAGATTTGTTTGTTTCATCGTTTTTAAAAAAAATTGGCTATGTCTGAGCAGGCGGGCTGTGTGTTCTTTGTTGTTTGCTTGTCTGTGGGCACAATACTTTCGCCTCCTTCTCCAGTTGGCAGGGTCAGCCACTCAGATATGGCACGGCAGGGCAGGCCTAGCTGAAGAGGAGTTACTGGGACTGGTTATTTGTGGCACTTACTACAGCCACCAGGGTGGGTCGGTAATCAGTGTAGGGCAGGTTCTGGTAGGCCACGTCTGTACTGCTTGGTGGTGTGATGTCAAGTGCACAGTGCAGGTAGACAGGATGCAGTGGAGAGATTGTTATGTGTGGAGCTAAGATGGATATGGGAGAGAGGAGAGAGGGACAGGAGCCAAAAACATACAAACAAATAAGATTGCTAGGGGAGCTTGCCTTTGGAGTGGAGAGGTGAGAGACTATGAAATGGAGAAAAACAAAAAGGGGAAGAAGAACAAAAAAAAAAAAGATAAGAAAAGAATGAATAGATAAAAATCGGAAAGGGAAAAGAACAGCAGAGTTCCCAGGGATCCTACCTGTGCGGCTATGAGGTCTGGGGAAGTTGTTCCCAGGTGTTGTAGTACAGCCTGGCTAGAGGCGTAGAGGTATACAAATACAATATTCAGGGAACAGAAAGAGAAGGGAGATATAGAGAGACGAGAAACTTGAGTAAAGAAGAAAGACAAAAAGGGAAAAAGAGGAAAAAGTAAACAAAGCAAATTAAAAAAAAACCAAACAAACAAGAAAAGCCCCCAAAAAAACAGGAAAAAAAAAAACAAACAAAAAAAGAAATGTTCTCAGGCATCCCTCTGCATGTCTGTGCAAGCTGAGGGTGTAGGTTCCAAGTCAGGCAGCACCACCTGGCCAGAACGGGCTCCCAACTCAAGAAAAGGAAAAGAAAACAAACAAAGAATTCAAAACAAACAAACGAAGAAAAGCCACGGGATCCCACCAGTGCAGCAGCCCAGACCGGGAAGCAGTTCCACACTCAAATGGAGCTCCGCAGCCCCTCAGGAAGAAGCAAAGATGGCGCATGGAGCCAGGTATTTGAGTGAAAGGTGGGGGAGGTGGTCAGAGGTAGGGAAGAAGTCAAAAGAAGTAGAAAAAAGGCAACACCAGCAGCAAACAAATGGTACTCAAGAGAGCCAGATAGTGCGGGCTGGTGGAATCCATGTAACCAGTGCTTCCCAGACAAGACACTGTGTCCGCGGGAAGCAGAGGAGGCTGAGTGTGGGTAAAGAAGGGTAGGGGGTGGGAAAGCATATATCACAAATTACTGGAGCTCCGCAGCCCCTCAGGAAGAAACAAAGATGGCGCTTGGAGCCAGGTATTTGAGTGAAAGGAGGGGGAGGTGGTAAGAGGTAAGGAAAAAATCAAAAGAAGCAGAAAAAAGCAACACCAGCAGCCAACAAATGGCACTTAGAGAGCCGGCCCGTTTGGGTGGGTGGAATCCAAGCAGCCGGTGCTTCCTGGACAAGAGATTGTGGCCGTGGGAAGTAGAGGAGGCTGAGTGGGTGTGAAGAAGGGTGGTGGGTGGGAAAGTGTATATCACAAATTACCGGCTATTTTGTCTCCCGCTGGAAGCTCCATGAAGCTGCTTTCTCGTACCCCCTGTTTGCTGGTCTCCGATAGGAGTCCGAGATGGTGGATCCGCGCTGCATTAGCTGATAGGGGACCTCTGCATGAATCTCTCCTCGCTCTCTGTTCTCTGTCAGTTTTCTCACTCCATTTGGTGCTTGGCTGAGTTCTTTATCTCTTCATTTGATGTTTTAGGATTTCAGGATTGGTGTTTTTTTCTGTTCAGCTTAGTTTTTCGGATCTTTGCTGTGGAGGGACAGCGTGGTGCTTCTGCCTAGAGTGCCATTTTGCCAGAAGCGTGTTTACTTTTAAAACATTAACCATATTTCATTTATTTTTAATCACAGAGTACTGTTCTCGGAATATAACAAGTAGAAAGTAATAAATTTTCCAATAGAAAGCTCCCTGAAGATATCTCTCTCATCCTTTTTAATAATGCCCCAAATTTCAGAGAAGGAGCATAGATGGAAATACGGAAAACGAGGCAATGGCACTTCATCTGGGGATAAATGCCTCATGGATAACAGGAGTAGATGGGGAGGTGTCTCAGCTGAGAATGAAAATCATAGAAGTAGTTTGGGGATAAGGCTGCTCTAAATTAGAATCTAGCATTCTTGAGAGTAAAGTAATTTGGGATATGGTTTGCTCACAGGAATGGATGTTTCATCCTGTTGGGTGGGAGATGGTATTCAGGCATTCTGGTATGGGCTGGTGTTAGGATCCTCTGCAGATTTTCTACCTATGGACTATATAGACTAGAAGAATGCTACAGAGAGGGACATGCCTTATTTCCAAGAACAAGACCAATTTTGGTTTGCAGAATTTCATGTGGTGCAGGGTCCTTCCTCCCAAGAGATGTCATAAGAGTGATATGCCAATTGATATTATCTTAATGGAATTTAGAACATTTTCTTGGTTACTTTTAAGAATCATGGCTGCTAGGACCAGGGGACCCCCACAGGACACAGAAATATCCTAGTCCATCTGTAAAAGATAAAGGAAAATGTATAGTCAGTTGCCAGTGTCTACTTTCTCAAACTGAGATGCCTGGGATCAGATTGTGCTTCCTACACATGCAATTTCTGTCCCAGAGATGGCTCCGGCTAGTGGGTCTCGCCCTTCATTGCCTTATTTTACACAGTTGCCTCTTCCTTAACCCCTCTGTTAACTCCTCCCCTCTGTTACTTCTTTGCTTAATTAAGGTGTTAAGCAAATTAAGGTGTTAAAAAAAATAAATAAAAGAGAAAACACAGGATATTACCTGAAGTAGTCCGCATTCTCCTTGTTGCAGTCTTAGGCATCAGAGGCCCCTAATTTATCATGTTTTTTTTTTTTTTTTTTAAATAACAACGCCGGCCTATCCTCTTCTAGATTGAAATTTCTTATCCAAACATATGTATTTCACTACTTTCACTGTCTATGAAATTTTGCCTTCAAATACTAAAGTGACGCAGGTGCAAAAATGCCATTTTCTAGAAGGGAGTGACAATATTATTCAGGTCCTTAGATCTCCTTTCTCCAATTCAGGTCTGTCCTATTCTGCACATCATCTAGGATATTTTATCTTTCAGAGGCCCTATCCTTGGACCAACCTCCTTCTGAAGCTGAAACTTAATAGCCTGTCAATCTTGGGAATTGCCTGGGCGGCTAGGCTCATGTTGCCCTGTTGACATGTCTCTTTGTAATGCATCCTAGTAGTGAGAGCCTAAAGGAAGGGGTTCCCATGAGGCATTTTTATTTATTTTTTATTATGATTATATACATATCTATATGTACACACATCTCAAAACATTTGCTAATTCATCAATTTTTACATGTACAACTCAATGACATGTTCATCACGTTGTGTAACCATCACTACTATCGTTTTCCAAATTATCCCACTACCATTAACAGAACTCAGTGACCTCTAAGCAATAACTTCCCCCTTTCCCCTCCCTCCCACCCCTGGTAACCACTAATTACCTTTGGTCTTTATACATTTGCCTATTTTATATAAGTGGGATCATAGAATATTTGTCCTTTTGTGAAGGACTTATTTCACTCAGCATGTTTTCAAGGGTTATCCATGTTGCAACATGTATCAGGACTTCGTTTTTCCTTACGGCTGAGTATTTCCTAAGGTATTTTTAGTACTCCCTGAAGAGAGACATTTGTAATTATAATGCTGAAGGAAATGTGCACTGTATTTTAAATTATCTGCCCTACACTGCATGACTAAAATGCACTTCTATAGATCTTTCTATCCTCCCTCACCATGTTTTTATTATACATATAATATTATGATTTTAGCAGCAATAATAGCTAACGTTTATCAAATGCTTACTGTTTTCTAGGCACTAGGCTGAATGCCTTGCATATAGTATCTCATTTAACTATCAACATAATCCCATGAGTTAGATTATTATTATCCCCATCTTTAACCTGAGATTTACTTTCTTTCCCAAAGTCATTCAGCTAGTAAGGTGGTAGAATTTGAACTGGTTCTGACTTTAAAGTCAAAGTTATTTACATTCTAGCTGGAAAGAAATACACGGCAGCATGGTGATGAATTCAATTCACTTGAAACAAACTTTATCACGTGTCTGTGGTGTGCAATTCTCTGTGCTAGATGCTAGGGAGCTAAAAATGTAGAAAGGTCCCTCTCTTCAAAGAGTTACCAGTCTACTAAGATATCTCAATATAAAAGAAAGTAGGACGGAATAATATCTAAATAGAGTCAAAGAACCTATTTGGGGGCTGTGAAGAAAGGAGCAATTAATTCTGCTTGAAGTTAATCAGGAAAAGCTTCACAAAACGTGTTATGAGAGCTGGAGCTCAAACGATAAGTAAACTTTTAAAAGACTGAAGATGGATAGGAGACGACAGAATGTGTGTGGTCTCTGCAGTACAGAAAGTGTCCTACTATGGAAAAAACAAAGAGGGAGATATTGTGACGTGCTGGTGAAACTGATCTCTGGAAAAACAGTCCTGATTTGTAGCATTTGCCAATTTCTGTTGAGGCCTCCAGTAGGAAAGATTAGGCCAACTGACACAGAATACTCAATCTAAAACATAATATATGTTATAAACTCCATACATACATGTAAACCAGTTGCTGTTGAGTCAGTTCCGACTTATGGAGACCCCATGTGTGTCAGATTAGAACTGTGCTCCATCGGGTTTTCAGTGGCTGATTTTTCAGAAGTAGATAGTCAAGCCTTTCTTCTGAGGTGCCTCTGGGTGGATTTGAGGCACCAACCTTTCGGCTGGCAGCAGAGCATGCTAGAATAGTATTTATATCTTATAATTAATTCATATTCAGAAATAAATTTATTGTCCAAATTGTCCTAATTTGCAGTAAATGTCTTTGATTGTGAGATATAGTCGTTCTCAAAATTATTTTCCTTTGGTCCCTTTCTTTTGACTTTGTTCCTCTTACTGTTCCAAATCTCTACACTTCTAAATTTCTACTACATCTTGAACACAGGTGTTTGCTTTGATTAATGCCAGGCACTATGCCAGCTACTGAAAACACAAAGATAAATAACATAAATAAAAAATGTTTTCTGCCCCAGAGGAGCTTGTAAGCTACTAGGGAAAACAAATGAAAAAGCAGATAAATCACAATACAATGTTTTAAGAACTTTAATACAGACTGATTTGTTTAAAGCATTATCGTGGGCTTTGGTTTAAAATGGTGCCTGGACATCAGCTGCTAATGTAGGTTATCTTGGATTCCTTGCCAAAATACTCATGAAGTTATAATAAAGGAGGAAAACCATAAATATCACTTAAAACTAAGGCTTGTGGAAAACCCTAGTGCCAGATCTGGTTGTAAGTTGCATTAACTCTGAGAGAATTGGTGCTGAACTGAAGAAGACACACACAACCTTGGCTAATGGAGCAGAAGCTTCTGGGAGAATTTAGGAAGACATTTTTGCCCTTTAATTTGTGCATGCTTATTCAGAGACCTTATTTATACCAGGGCTTGGGACTGGTTCTTTCTGGTTCTGCCTCCTGCTGAGAATTTTCCTTTCCACCCCAGATATACTGAATCAGAATCTATAGTTTAACAAATCCCCAGGTGAGTCTTATGTATACATAAGGGTCACCTGGGAATCTTATTAAAATGTAGATGTATACGTGAGAATCGCCTGGGGACCGTGTTAAACTATAGATTCTGATTCAGTGTATCTGGGGTGGAAAGGCAAATTCTCAGCAGGGGGTCGAACCAGAATGAACTGGCTCGAAGTCCTGATTTATACCAATGAGAAAACTTGGGAACTGCCTTCTCTAAAGGGTCAGAATATTGTTTTCCTCTCTCCTTCTCAGATTTTTATTTTATACTTAGTTGTGAAATATTTCAAACATACAGAAAAGTACAGAGAAAATGTAATAGAGGTTCATGATATTATTTTTAATAAGTAGGTCTGTGTGCATAAAAATATGTATTGTTTTCTGTGTTTCTAAACTATACACAAATTGAATCATATTTTAAAAATATTTTATTGTATTTTTGGTGAAAATATACTCAACAGAAACTAGACATGATACACAACAATTTCTACACATAATGTTCAGTGACATGGGTTGCATTCTTCACATTGTATCAACATTCTTATTGTTTCTGTTCTAGTTGTTTTACTCCCATTAACTTGGTTTCACTGTCCTCCAAACTTCTCATCTATGCTTTAGAGTAAGCGCTGTCCATTTGGTCTCGTACAGATAATTTTTTTTTAAAAGCACAGTAGTCCAGAGTGACGTTCTTTATATTTTGAGCTAACTTGCTATTTATTTAAAAGGTGACTTCAGGGGATAGTTTCACTTCAAGGTTTAAAGAGTATCTCCTGGTAATAGTCTTGGGGAATCCTGCAGTCTCAATGGGTCCAGTAAGTCTCGATTCTTTAAGAATTTCAAGTTGTGTTCCATATTTTTCTTCCTTTCTATCAGGATCCATCTATTGTATCCCTGATCAGAACGTTCAGTAGTGGTAGCTGGGCACCAGTTCATCTGGTCTCAAGGTAGAGGAAGCCTTGATTCATGGATACAGTTAGTCCTGTAGTCCGGTTCTTTCTCTGATTCTTGGGTTTCCTTCTTTTTCTCTGGATGAATAAAGACCAATAGTTGTATCTTAGATGAATTTATATTTTTCATGTGTTTTACTCAATATTTTCAATATTTATCCTTATCAATGTGTTAGTTTCCTTCCTTCATTCCTTCATTCATTTTTTCAGTCCTCCCTCCTCCCTCCCTCCCTTGCTTTCTTCTTTGTTACAGATATGTCCCTTTCTATTCGATTAACAGGAATCCCTGGGTGGCGCAAACAATTAACGTGCTCCACTGCTAACCAAAAGGTTGGAGGTTCAAGTCCACCCAGAGGCACCTCAGAAGAATGTTCTCACGATCTACTTCCGAAAAATCAGCCATTGAAAACTCTGACACACACACACACGGGGCCGCCATGAGTTGGAAACAACTTGTCAGCAACTGGTGTGTGTGTGTGTGTATTCTGTTAATAAGCCATGCTTTGTATATTTCCTTTATCCTTTTGGCCCTTTAGAGTCCTCCTTTGTCCTTTCCTGCCCTCGTCTGCCCTGGAATGGAGGTTGACTTCTTCAGAATAGATCTCCTGGATTCCTCTGCCCTTTGCCTTTTGGTTGAGTTCAGCAAATTAGAAGTACCAACTGGAAAGCAAAGTGTAGGAGCAGATAGAAATCGTGGTATTTATGCTGTCTTACTCCCTGTCAGGCCATGGATTTATTCAGGCCTTCAGGTGGTCTTCTCCCATAGCTACAGCTCTGATTTCGTTCTGAAAACACAGAAATCTTCCTTTGTCCCTTCAGGCTTGTCAAAGTATTGGCCTCCTATTACTGCCAGTCCCTCAGTGCTTCACCATTCCTTGTTGTGTCCTTTAACCCTGCATATACCTTTGTAAATAGACATTTCTTTAAATTGTTATCAATTATCCTTTTAAGTGTGTCATCTCTTTTTCTGTCAGAACTCCAGTGATTAAAACTGGTTATAAATAAATACACATAAACCAGTAGGTTTCCAATATGCCAGCAAAAACTAGCAAGTAGTATAGAAAGAGGCCCAGGTACCAGAACAAATGTTTATGAACCAGAACAGATGTTTATTAGAGTGTATGCGTGTATGTGTTGTGAACATGTGTATGTTTATTTATATACACCTGTTTGCTTTTGTCCCTGGGTGATGCAAAAGATTCACGCACTTACTGCTGTTAACCTAAAGGTTGGAGGTTTGAGTCTGCCCAGAGGCACCTTGGAAGAAAGGTCTGGTGGTCTACTTGCAATAGGTTATCACCTGAGAACCCTATGGAGCACAGTTCTATTCTGCCATACGTGGCTGCCATGATGGCAACTGGTTTTTATTTGCTTTTGTACATTCGCCTTATATATTATATTCTTTGCAAGACCTTTTTTGGGAAAAAAAAAAAAAACTACTGTGGAACAAAAAAGCAGGAGTGACTAAATTATGCTGCATACTACATCCCTGAATGGAAAGGCTAAATATCATTAAAAAATTGATGTCTAAGTTAATATATAGGTTAATGCAATGCCTATTAAAATTCCATTAGAATACTTTTGGAACTTAGTGGTGATTTTGAAGTTCACTTAAAGAATAAGCAAGTAAGAATAGCTAATAAATTTCTGAAGTTCGCCTAAAGAATAAGCAAATAAGAATAGCAAATAAAATTTTGTAAATAGCATGAAATGTGGGGGTATTTGACACATCAGATATTTAACAAAACAATGTGATATTAGCATAAGGATTTAGAGATGAATGGGACAACAAAGTAACCCACAAAGGTATCCTCATGTGCATATGTTTGACTTTATTAATAATAAAGGTACATTGCAAGTAACTGGGAAAAAGATGGACTCAACCAATTTTTTAGTGACAATTAGATAACGAGTTGAAAAAAAACTATATATTAAAATAAATTCCATATGTATTTAAGCATTAAATGTAAAAAAAAAAAAACATTAAAAACTAGAAGAAAATCTAGGTATATATTTCTGAAGTACAGATGTGGAAGGACTTTTGAGCTTAAAAACAATGGGAAAAATCATAAAAGAAAAAGAATGAACAGGTTTAGAGACATGATAATTGAAAAATCTTTTAAAATTAATAGGTTTGATTCTATTATTATACATCTTTGGTATTCATAATATAAAAGACATTTAGAAGTCAGATGGAAAAGTTGAGAAAATATTTATAATGTGGCAAATAGTTGTTAGATTAACATCAAAAGACTTCTCACAAACACTGCAATAGAAAAATAGCCAAAGAAATAAGGAAGCCATTCATACACATACAAAATGCCAGTGAACAATAAGGCTATAAATCTACTCAAAATCGTTATAATATAGTTTAAATGATAAAGCATGTATGAGGACAAATACAGATTGAAAATGTTGTTGTTATTGTGTGCTGTTGAGTCAATTCTGATTCAGAGTGACCCTATAGGACAGAGTAGAACTGCTCCATAAGGTTTCCTAGAAGTGGTTGATGGATTCAAACTGCTGACCTTTTGGTTAGCAGCCTGAGCTCTTAACCACTTAGGTTTAATTCTCCCTGTTAAAATAAAGAGGGCCTCATCCCTCTCCTGTTCTTTCAAAATTCATTTTGGATAAGTTGTAAATTCTTTCTCTCTTTGAGAAGTATGTAAACCCGAGGTGATAACTCAGAGATCTGGCAACCACTTCTTTTAAAGTGTGGTGGTGGTGTAGTTAGGTGCCATCAAGTAGATTTCAACTTATAGTGACCTCATGTGACAAAGTAGAACTGTCCAGTAGGGTTGTAATCTTTACCAAAGCAGATTGTCAGGTCTTTTCTCCCGTGGAGGTGCTAGGTGGGTTCAAACCTCCAGTCTCTAGGTTAGCAGCTGAGTGTTTAATCGTTGTGCCACCAGGGCTTCTTACTCAGCTATATAAAGGGTAAGAATTCTTTCTGTGTTTGCAGTCTCTTCAGCTGATTGCCTGTGATGCATCACATTCTGGTTTAATCTTTATTCAGTAGTAAAACTCTTCTTTCTCTTCTATTTTTTTCTGGAGAGATTTTTTGAGTTGGAAGGAGATTTTGTTCTTAATTATCTTTCTTTAACCTATGTCACCCTATGTCTTGTCAAAGGTAAAGAGAAAATTAAAATACTGATTTCTATACTGGAAAACTTTCAAAGAAACTGCCTCTTTTATATACTACTGGTTAAAGTTTAAATTGTGTTAACTTTTCTGAAAGGCATTGTGTATATATCAACTATCTCGTTATCTGACATTTTGCATTTACAACAATAGCAAAAAATTTGTTGTTGTTGTTAGGTGCCATCAAGTTGGTTCCAACTCATAATGACCCTATGTACAACAAAACAAAACACCACCCAGTCCTGTGCCATCCTCACAATCATTGTTACGTTTGAGCCCCCTGTTGCAGCCACTGTGTCAATCCATCTCGTTGAGAGTCTTCCTCTTTTTCGCTGACCCTCTACTTTACCAAGCATGATATCTCTTCTCCAGGGACTGATCCCTCTTCATAACATGTCCAAAGTACATGAGACAAAGTCTCGCCATCCTTGCTTCTAAGGAGCATTCTGGCTGTACTTCTTTCAAGACAGATTTACCTATCAAGTTTTAAGGCAAAAGTAATGCTGGCTGTGATGGTTAAGGTTATGTGTCAACTCCGCTGAGCCGAGTCTCAGTGGTTTGGCAGTTATGTAGTGACGTAATTTGGCAGTTATGTAATGACATAATTTAGCTTTATGTAATGATGTAATTTGGCAGTTATGTTGTGATGTAGGAGCCCTGGTGACACAGTGGTTAAGAACTACGACTGCTAACCAAAAGGTCAGCAGTTTGAATCCACCAGCTGCTTCTTTGAAACTCTATGAGGCAGTTCTGCTCTGATCTATAGGGTCGCTATAAGTTGGAATTGACTCAGTGGCAATAGGTTATAGGTAGTGATGTAATTTGGCAGTTTTGTACTGATGTAGTCATCCTCCATTTTGTGATCTGATGTGGTCATCCTCCATTTTCACATAATGCTGATTTTCACATAACAACCTGGTCTTTGGAACTTAACCATGTCAATAAGTGAGGAGTGGAGATATGTATATATACACACACACATATATACATACCTATATATACATACATATACATATATATGTGTATTTTATATATATATATATATATTCCCTTTAACCCAAAAGTTTCACATCAAGAAATGTAACTTGAAATAGACAGGTGCAAATAGACAGTGTACATACAAGGAGCTCCATGAGAGGGCTCAAAGAGGATCCTCAAAGAGGATATATTGTCACGGGATCCTGCATAAACATTTCCATCTAAGGGACCTATTTTATGATAGAGAAGGTGCCACAGATGGGCACACAAAATGGGATCCTTTGATCCTACCAAATGCTGTATTACCTATGTTAAAAATAAAATTTCCACAAGATTGAATTTGGGTACAAACTCATAAGCTTTATGCATAATTCATGAATTGTGGAGCATCTGGACTGGAAGTCAGATAAGCGTTCCAAAGAGTCATATAAAGAGGAAGGGTTTCATAAGCACAGACACACAGGAACAAGGAAACTATACTAGGCAATTTCAGATGGCTGGAGAGCATTTTCTTTCCTTATTTGGGATTGAGGGGAAATTTGAACCAGGTTAAACTGAGCAGAGAAGTCCTAATTGGTTAATTTGGGCTTCAGCTTCTGGGAAGGTCAGGCATTTACAGGAAATAGACTTAGCTGGGTTTTGGTTTGCTGATGTGGGGCTTAGCATAAGTAACTCCATCTTGGGCCTAGTATAGTCAGGTTAATGCCCAGAATCTGCCAGCCTGATAACACAATAGAGATGATCTCTTAATAAATTGCCAGCTTGGGGATCACACCCTGTAGGGTTAGGGCTCTATTCTTTTTTTTTTTTTTTTTTACTTTTATTGTATTTTATTTTTTTTTGTCTTTGTTTTTTTTATTGTACTTCAGGTGAAGGCTTACAGAACAAATAGTTTCTCATGAAACAGTAGTACACATGTTGTTTTATGACATTGGTTAACAGCCCTACAACATATTAACCCTCTAAATTCTCAACCTTTTTTTTTTTTTTTGGTGAAAATACACGTAGCCAAAGATACATCATTTCAAAAATGTCTACATACACAGTTCAGTGACATTGACTACACTCTTCCAGTTGTGCTGTTATTCTCACTTAAGATGAAGGCTTACAGAACAAAATAGTTTCTCATTTAACAGTTATTAGAAATGTTGCCCTATGAAAATGGTTAACAATCTCACAACACATCAACAATATCCTTACTCAACCTTGTGTTCCCTATCACCAGCTTCCTTGTCCCCTTCTGCCTTCTGGCCCTTGTCACCGGACTCCTGTACCTCGTTAGTCTCATTTGGTTTTACTGGGCTGTCCACTCCCAGGCTGAACAGTGAACCTCGGAGGTAACTTCACCACTGAGCTAAAAGGGTGTCTGGGGGCCATACTCTCGAGGTTTCTCCAGTCTCCTTTAGGCCAGTAAATCTGGTCTTTTTTTTTTTTGTGAGTTAGAATTATGCTCTACATCCTTCTCCAGCTCTGTCCAGAACCCTCTGTTGTGATCCTGGTCAGAGCAGTCAGTGGTGGTAGCCGGGTACCATCTAGCTGTACTGGACTCAGTCCGGTGGAGGCCTTGGTAGCTGTGGACAATTAATCCTTTGGACTAATCTTTTCCTTGTATCCTGTTCTCTGCATTCTCCCTTGCTCCAGAAGGGATGAGACCAGTGGAGTATCTTAGATGGCCGCTCACAGGCTTTTAAGACCCCAGACACTACTCACCAAGGTAGAATGTAGAACATTGTCTTTATAAGATGTGTCATGCCAATTGAGCTAGATGTTCCCCGAGACCATGGTCCCCAGAGTAGGACTCTATTCTTGAAGATTCAGGATATACTTTGAATAAATGGCTATCATATGGTGCTGTTTCCCCTAAAAAAGCAAAAAATACATAGGTCCAGGAACCAAGATGTAGAAGTAAGAATGGCCCATCTCATCACCACTTCTAGAGATCCCTTAGAAGTTTGTGTTTCCCATCCCCACAACTTTAGTCTCTGTTGGATTAGAGATCCTTATTTCCAGGGAAGAAGTACTTCTGCCTAGGAACACAATAATGATTCCAATAAACCTAAAGCTTCAACTGTTATCTGATCATTTTGGGCTACTCATGCAAATAGACAAGCTGTAAATTAACCGATTGTCGTGACGAGAGAGGGTTGCTTCTATAGTATGGACAGAAAGAACTCTGTCTGAACTTCAGGGATTCACTGGGGTACCTTTTGGTGATTTCACAGGTGGTAATAATCATGAACATACAAATACAGTGACACGGCATGGTAAGGAAACAGTCATTAGAAGGTCAAAATCCAAATGAGTGAAAGTTGTGTTATTATCCCCCTAAGCAATCATGGTAGACCAGAAGAAGTAGGCCAAAGGTAAGAAGAATCTAGACTGGAAGGAAGGAGATAATAAATATCAATTATCATTTTGGGACTAATAGCAGCTGTGGACAATTAGCTTTTTTGTTTGTTTATCCCAGTGACCATTCTGATTTTTTTTTTAGAGAAGCCCTGACTGGCCACCCCCTTGAAGAATTAATGATAGGACTGAGTAAACGTAATGTGAGGCATGAGTGGATCTCAGGAGTGCATGGGGTAGGGTAGACTTAGCAGACCCTGTCAGCAGAAGCGTAGCGAGGGGGATAGCTAGAGGGGGGCATTTGCTCTTGGGCACAAGTCCAAGGGGGTGCCAGACGAGGTCAGCTGGCCAATCACATCCCCCCTTGATGAAGGGGGGTGCAAACTTAGAGATTGCCCCTGGGCATTTGTTACTCTCTCTACACCTCTACCTGTCAGTGCCCTGCTGCCACACATCACCCACCATTCCCTTACACAGGTGGCTTCTTTCTGCAAGACCCTACTACTCTCTCTGAGGGCTTTCTCTGGCTTTAGAAACAGAGGCAGCAGAAGGTACTGGGTAGTAAACTTCCCTGGGAGTAGCTATCAACCAGTGATATACATACTTGGGTGGGGCATCTCTGAGGTATATTTACAGAGCAGAAATCCTCAGTGAGATTGAGCTCCAGTTGCCTACAGAAGTCATCTGCTCATGACTGAACCCTGGGCTGGCTCCCTCCCCTTCCTGTCTCACTCCCCCCTCCTCTACTGGTGCTTCCTGAGATCACCTGTCAAATAAACCAGCATTCACCTTATCTCAGGGTCTATTTCTGGGGGACCTCAAGACAGTTTGTTTAAATTGGAGGAAGAAAATATTTCCTTAGAAGCAAGGCTGAACCTTAAAGGACAGACTTGACAGACACTAAAGGGAAAATGACTTAGAGGTTAAAATGAAGAGAGATAAAAGTTAAGGGAAAAAAGATATGATTAATTGCTCTTTAAGAATGTATTAGAAATTGGATAGATATTTTAGTTTCTAAATAGAGTAGAAAGAGTGACTTTGGCCAAAAAATTAAAGGAAGAGGGACATGATCACAGTAAGCAGACTGGAATGGTTGCCACAGAGCATCAGGGTCCAGGAAACTATCCAGGGTGACCACTTAGTCCCACAGGAAGGGCAACTGGACAATAACCTGTATAAACTTGCAATAGTTATACCAAATGACTGCATACAATGTGTAGAGATTTAGAGGAGATGACCAACAAGATTGGAATAAAATATTCAAAGAATTACTGGTGAGCTTTAAAGTGATGGCAGTTATTATAGGAAGGGATGCAACTATCCCTTTTTCTGAGGGAACGGTCTTAAGAAATTTATAGCATTAGGATTTTACATAAAGGCAGAGCCAAGATGAGTTAGATTAGAAGGAATGGTTAATAATAGCTCAAGTCTAGGCTAGAGTTCGCCATGAGTCAGAATAGATGGCAACCGATTTGTTTTTGTTTTTTTAGGCTAGGGTTAGATATTGATTTTGGGGTGCATTTATTTTTCAAATCAGGCAGAATTTGAACATATTTATTCCTTATTTCACCTGAAAGCAAAGTATAAGGGAGTATTTTTTGAAAAATAGAAGTGTGGTTATGCAAAAAGAAAGTAGACTCATAAGTAGAAATCGTGCTAGCTCTGTATATATAGAGATGTAAGTCAAACTGTTACAAACTCAGCCCAGCTATCCTCAATGATCGCAGCAGAAGGAAATGCTTCTGAAGGCTTGTTAACAGTCAGTAGCTGAGGAGCAAACATACAGAACACAGTGTTGTGAGCAGCACATGCCAGCAGTATTAGTCCTCCAGGCCCCTAGAGGCTTGGTCTTTAGGTCTTTAGCAGCTTCAGCTGTGGGAATCTTCAGGTCAAATGCGATTTTCCAGTTAAAACAAATGCGAGAACTAGGAGATGATTTTCCCTAATAAGGAAGGTTTCTCAGTCCTCCATAATGCTCCAGTCAGAGGTCTTGGCATCAGCCTCTGTGGCACAGAAGAGAAAAGTGTCTGCACAAGATACCAAACAGGCTCTGCTACCAGACAGAGCCCTCCTCAGTTCACATTGTCCATCTGATTCCTAGAATTCCAGAGATAAGGTAGAGGTTTGTTCTTTTTTTTTTTTTTTTTTTAAGTCTCTCCCTTTAGCACAAACAAGTTTATAAGATCAGATAGGCAGGGCCTCTCAAAATTTTCCACTGAGGCTTCTCTATCCTCTGAGGTGAGAGAACTTCCACAGGGGATAAAATGAGAGAAACCTGCCACAAGTAGGACAACTTAGAATTCTTTAAGTTAAATTTTGTATCTTATTCTCTATTATAGTCATGCTTATTTTTAACCTAAAATAACATTTTAAATCATTTACCAGTTAGATTATCTATATTCTCCTCACCTCAACCCCTTCCCCTGAAGATTTTAAATCCTAGGAAGATATGTCACATTTATGCTATGGCTTCCTGCATCTCCTGGCATATAGCCACATATCCAGGCTGTAATCATACTTCTGGTTTTGAAGTTCAGAACTATAAAAACTGAGGGAGCAACTACTTAAAACATTCTGTTTTAACTGTTTATTTCTCTATTTCCTCCCCTAAACACCAAGTTCCTTGAGGACAGAGGCTGAGACTTAGTATCTCTATCCCTTGAGGTAGAGTTTTGAATATGCAGATAGGAAGTGAAAAATCACTTCACATCAGGTCAGGTGGTTGTTGCTGTTCGTTGTCATCGAGTCAGCTCTGACTCATGGAGACCTTATGTATAACAGAACCAAAGGTTGCCCAGTCCTGCACCATCTTCATGATCATTGGTATGTTTGAGTCCATTGTCATGGCTATTGTCTCAATTCATCTCATTGAGGGTTTCCCTTTTCACTGAATCTCTAATTTACCATGTTCTTTTCTAGGGATTGGGCTTTCCTGATGATGTGTCCAAAGTAAGCAAAAAGGAGTCTCGCCATCCTCTCTTCTGAGGACAGGTACCAGGGGCCCTAAAGTTGATTCTGATTCGTGTCGAGTCTTTGTGTTTCAGAATATTCCATAGAATTTTCATGGCCGTGACCTTTTGGAAGCAGATCAATAGCCGTTTCTTCCCAGGCACCTCTGGGTGGGTTTGAACCATCATCAACTTTTGATTAGTAGTCTAGTGCTTAACCTTTTGCACCACCCAGGGACTCCTCTAAGGACAGGTAACTAAACCCACCCGCCCCCCACCGCCTCCCCTCAAAAAAAAAAAAAAAACCCATTGCCGTTGAGTTAATTCCGACTCTTAGTGACTCTATAGGACAGAGTAGAACTGCCCCATAGGGTTTCCAGGGAGTGGCTGGTGGATTCGAACTGCCAGCCTTTTGGTTAGCAGCTGAGCTCTTAACCACTATGCTACCAAGGCTCCAATGACAGGTACTAAAAAAAAAAAAAAGCAACCATACCCATTGCTCTCAAGTCGATTCTGACTCACAGTGACCCTATAGGACAGAATAGAATGCCCCAGAGGGTTTCCAAGGAGCACCTGCTGGATTTGAACCGCCAACCTTTGTGGTTAGCAGCTGTAGCTCTCTACACCACCAGGAACTGGGTCTTATTTAATTCAGTTTGTAACAATAGCAAGAAGGCAAGACTGTCTCAATACTATTCCCCTCTGTATTTTTAAATGCACGTGCCAAGATTAATCATTTAAATCAATGTAAATCTTGTCAGGTCTACAAGTTATGGAACTTGATTACCCGTTTCCAGTGCTAAAAGAAAAGAATATATTTTCCTTTGTTCTTCCCTCTGATACCACTGAGATTCTGCTTTGGTTTTTGGTGACGCTAGGAACTGGTTCAGAGAACATAATTTTGCTTGGAATAACTGGCCCAGCGACTGGGAATCCCATTTGTTTCCTCACTTTGGTAGGTGTGGGAACAGCGCTTGATAATCCCGTGTGTTACCAACATTTTGGACCTTTAAAATTGGAGCGCATAGGAGGCTAATTCAACTTCTTAAACTCCGAAAGAATTCTATCTATTCTAGTGAGCGACATCTCCAATTGGAGGGAGCCCCTGATCTTGGCTGTTGTTTGTTAGCTGTCCTCCAGTTAATCAACTCCCGAAGGGCAACACCAGGGGTACAAGTTCAGTTTTCAAGCCTGTGACCATTCAGAAGCAGATCACTAAGCCTGTCTTCTGAGGTGTCTCTGGGTGTGTTTTACCTGCCAACCTTTCGGCTAGTAGTTGAGTGCCTAACCATTTGCTCCACCCAGGAACTCCTGTGAGCTTTGCTGTAGGAACCCCAATTCTACCCAGGAATTGAGAAACCCTAGACTGACTAACTGAAATTAACACAAGGCCAAGAAAGTGGACCAGAATGTTCTGCTGTTCTCTGGAGGCAGACAGATGGCAAGGATACAAACATAAAAAGACATGGCGGTGCAGCAGTAGCAAGAGAGATAGCAGAGAGAGAGGGCAGGAACCAGGAGATCAGGAACTAAGAGACAGCTGTGGTGGGGCTTGCTGACCTACGGAGCTAGAAGTTTTGTAACACTTGCCCAAGCAGAGCAGAGGCAAGTCTGAGAGGCCGATGGCCAGAGAGAGGCCAGCCTGCAGGCACAGCTGAGAAGAAGCTGTCCTGATTGAAAAACTGTATCCTGAGTTGTTTCTGATCACGAGTTGTACCCTGTTACTTCCCTAATAAACCCCATAACTGTGAGTATGGTCTGTGGTTTTGTGTGACTATTGCAAGGAATTATTGAACACAGCAGAGCAGAGAGTGCTGTGGGAGGGATACCTGGTGCCAGAATTGGTAAAAAGGTTGGAGAGAGGAGGTATGTCTGACCTCTGCCTCATAGGAATCAGCCTTGGGCTGCTGATCTCGATTCTTCCTCCGCTTTGCGAAGTTAGAGGAAGTCACATGACTCTCTCATGCCATTTTTACAGAGAGAGAAACTTTTGTTTTAAGCCACTGAGATTTGTTTTTTTAATTTTTATTATTACTACAGTATAGTAGGAAATCCTGGTGGCATAGTGGTTAAGAGCTACAGCTGTTAACCAAAAGGTTGCTCATTCTAATTAGTATACTCATCTACCTATTCTCAATTGATTTTGACCATTATTGATTATTGCCTGAATCAATTATTTCATTAAAAAAAAAAAAAACCACAAAAAACCCCCAAACTTGTTGCTGTTGAGTCAGTTCATTAGGGGTTGTAAAATGGTGAATTTTCCCCCTAATTTTTGCGTTTCTTTTACATCTATTAGCTGGAATTCTTCTGTAAAGAAAAACAATACCATTTACCAATCTCCTTGGATTGAAAAAACTAAATGTTTTTTAAATTTTTCTATTTAATTTTTTTTACTTGTTAAACAATGATATCTTACTTTAATTTCTTTGGTTTTTAACTCTCAAGGGCAGGATGATTTAATTTTAAACATTAATTTCTTTGAATAATAACTTAAATGGATTTGATCTTTGGACTTCTGGGAATTTTATAATGGGAGAAATTAAATTAAAATTGCATATCTTATTCTTGGCATTATAAGAATTTAATTATTAGAGTCCATTTGTGTTGCCAATTAATCTCATTGCAGAAATTCAGATCAACTCTTTGACAGAAAAATTTGGAATGGGAAATACAGACTGAATTTTCAGCCTTAAGAACAACGTGGTCTTGAAGTTAGTTAATGTAATTGTAATTCATTTCAGAGCTTTCATCAATGAAGGCAGAAGGGGACAAATGAGGTGGTAGGCACCTAAACTAGCAACTAGTAGTCCTGGAATACCTAAAAGAACTAGAGTATTTTTTGCAGAACAGTCGTCTGGAGATGGGAGCAGGATTGCTAATCTGCTCCCCAAATTTTCCACAGGCATGTTAAATCCAGTATGTTAAGAAACAAATCAGTGGTGAACTGTTATTACTCTCGCTCATGTTTTTTGTAGAGAAACTTGTTGGAGTTAATCTGCAACCCTATAAACTGACTAACTGAGATTAACACACATCCAAAAGAGGAGACCAGAATATTCCCTCTCTGGAGGCAGACAGATCCAAAATGGAAGGTTTTGCTGAGTATTCCCATATTCTTCTAAACTCATCGATCAGATTCAAGTTCTTGTTTTTTTTTTACCCCAAGAAAAGTAAGGAGTGAACAGAGAGGCCAGGAGGAAAATCCTACTCAAAGAAATGGTAGCAATTTTATTGAACACTTACGCAGTGTCCTTCAGTATAGCTTTACATTTAAAATCAGTAATAAAATAGATATTTTGATCTCCAAAGTCTGAGACCTAAATCTCTCTCTTTATTAATTTTAAACTTGGGCTTATTTATTGGCTCTCAAAAGCCCAAATTAACATATCATAGGTGCTTTTCTTTTTCTCCTTGGTACATTTCTTCATTTTTCTTCCCTGGCCTTTGTTTTTTTTTTTTTTTTTTTTGTCATAAAAAGCTATAGTAACCATAAAAAGATTTCACTAAAAAAGGAAAAAATCTCGACAGAAGTACTGAAGTCCATGGGCGAAACTTAAGGTCAACGCTGACAAGTTGAACTAGAGAAGAAGCATAGAATTCCTAGAGCAAGTGATTCTTTGGGTAGGTGGTGTTGGAGGAGATATTTTGAAGGCCTTCTTAAATTTTTACTTTTTTTCAGGACAGTGTCCCAGAAAAATACGGTGAGGTTATACATTCAATATTATACAGAATTAAAAAAAAAAAAAAAAACTGTCTTTTTACTGGAATGAGATATTGGGAAAGTTTTTATTTTTATTGTACTTTAGATGAAGGTTTCCAGAACAAACTAGTTTCTCATTAAACAATTAGTACACATGTTGTTTTGTGACATTGGTTGCCAACCCCATGACATGTCAACACTCTCTGCTTCTCAACCCTGATCTCCCTATTACCAATATAGGGAATGATTTTAGCCATGAAAGTCATTGTTTTGTCTATATGGTTTAATTTTTTTATGTTAAAAGTAAATTTATTTTTTATGAGATCACCCTTGTGAATTTTGAAGATTTAAGACATAGATGTTTTGAAGTTATGTGTCATTAAAAAATATTTCCATGAATTGATATATAAACATTTTCATATTACCTTTTATCAACTAATGCACTTATCTAAAATTCATTAGACCACATTTAAGGATTGAGTTTAAGAAAAATAAAATATGCTTTAAATTGGTAATTTATGATAGGAGTTATATTAGATTGCTAAAGAAATGGGAGAGTAGAAAGAGCCAGACTCTGGAGTCCAAAAACATAGGCTGAAATCCAGACCCTACCACTTTTCGGCTAGGGGTCCTGGGCCATGTTACTTATCTTCTCCCAGAATATTTTTTATCACTAGTAAAATGAGAATAATACCTATATATTAGTACTATTGTGAGGATCAAATAGGCTTACAGGTGCAAAAAATTTAGCAGCGTCTGACACATTGCTGGTCCTCAAAAAATAAAGCAGTTTTGGCCACTTGTTCCCCATCCCCCACCACCTGCCCCCTGTGTGTGACAGTCATCCTCAAACAGAGAATTGGATAGTCATTTAGGGATGGCCTACTATTGACCTTGAAGGAGCCCTGGTAGGACTATGGTTTAGCGCTCAGCTATTAACTGAAAGGTTGAAGATTCGAACCCACCCGCCTCTTCACAGGAGAAAGATGTGACAGTCTGCTTCTGTAAAGATAACAGCCTTGGAAACCCCTATGAGGCGGTTTTACTCTGTCCTATAGGGTCGCTATGAGTCGAAATTGACTCAAAGGCTATGAGTTTGTTTTAGTGAACATTGCCCTTTAGTAGGCAATGTAGATTCAGGATGGTAAATCGATTTCACCTTAGGGTAATGATGGACAGATGGTGAGAACTTTGCCACGTCTTCCAGGTCCAATGGAAAAGAGCAGATGGGTTGGCTGATTGGAATTCTCTGTTCAATTTCTTGCATAAATCCTTCTCATATTGCAGCATTTATTTTTTCCTGTTTCTGCTTTCTCATAAATGAAGCAAGAATTAAAAGATGTTGCAAAGCAATTTGAAGGCAAAACATTTCTAGATTTTTATGATTTTGCACCGTGTTTTTATGTTGTCTTTTCTACAACCAATTCAATAGTAATTTTACACTCAATTCTATTGAGTTTTTCCAAAGTAGTCAATTAATTTTTTCAGAAAAACAACATTCTTTTCATACTCATATTTCTTCAGTTTATATAATATTTAATTAAGTTGCAAGATAGTTATACAATAAATAAACTGTTTTGGGAAGAAATACAACTTACTCACGTTTGGCATACAACTCAGTGGAGTTGGGGGAAGAAGAGCAGGCATGCCTCAGGGATTGCCCAGTAACACAGCTGGCACCAATACATCAGTAAGTTTTAAAGCAGGAAAGCAAACTTATAATTAGTCCAGTGAGTCAGTTAGGTAGAAGTTGATTGAAAGAGCTTGTGCGAACTGAATTATAGACTACTACATGGCTTTCTCTTTTCAGGAAATAAAAAGTGAATATAAATATGAAACATGGCTACTTTTTTTCAACACTAAACATTCAGAACAAAACTATAAAGTAACAACTGCCATCTAGATGTTTTAGTTTGTAAAGACATAATTTTAATGATTGGATATTTTAGTGTTCATCTGAATGTTATTTTTTTAACATACCCCTTTATTTTAGGGGAAACCCTGGTGGTGTAGTGGTTAAGAGTTTGGCTGCTAACCAAAACACTGGCAGTTTGAATCCACCAGGCACTCCTTGGAACCCCTATGGGACAGTTCTACTCTGTCCTAGAGGGTTGCTATGAGTCGGAATCGACTCAACGGCAATGAGTGTTTTTTTTTTTTATTTTAGGTGCTCAATAAATATTTGTTCTGTTTTTAAAAGTGAACTCAGTGAAATTTTGTCACCTTAAAGAAAATCTTAAATAGCTGTGAAACCTTGGGAGTTTATTCATAAAGGAACTAGGTTGCATGATAAACAACGAAATCCTGTGTGATGTGCTTCAGCATGTAGACTGGACAAGACTTTCAGATTTGGGTAATAGTGTGTACAAAGGAAGTGAAAAAAAGAGATATGTGATGAAGAATGAAAAAAAGTGTACCCAAAAGACAGGGAGTTGTTTCAGTGAAAGAAGTTCCAGCAATAATAGCCTTAATGGTATAGACAAGGCAAAGAGAAAGTAGACTGACTATATTTTGAAAGATGAGGAAGGCATTAAAAGGGAGACTGAATTTAAAATAGAGCATTCTGGCCTAGCATGAATATTTCCCAGTCTTCAAAAAAAATGCTGAAGACACAGCCAGAGGCAGTGAGAGACAAAGCAAAGGCAGCAAAGAGTGAAATGTGTATGAAAGTTACTTGCTTCAGACAGCAGGACAGTAGCCACAGGCCACTACTGACTTGAAACCACTTTTCTTCCCTTGAGGGTCCTGGCCACACTTGGAAGACTCAGGTTCAGAGAGTAGGTTTTTAGTCTACAGGTGCTACACTAGTACTGTTATTTACTCAGGGAAATGCAGACTTGCTTTTATGTTCTTGCAGGTTTCAACTAACTACTTTTCTGATTTCTTCTTGACTCTGTAATTTTCACTTACTTTCTTATGATCTCGGGAACATATCCAGAAGCGTGATAGTTGTAATTTATCTAAGACAAGGTATTGTTGTGATACAGCGAGAAGTTCTTCAGAGGAGTATCTTGCCTGTAAAATTGAGGGAAGCTGGGCTGGTCATTTCTTGTTGTTATTAAGTACTGTTGAGTCAGTTCTGACTCATAGTGACCCTGTGTACAACAAAATGAAACAATGCCCAGTCCTGCACCATCCTCATAATTGTTGTTATACTTGAGCCCATTGTTGCAGCCACTGTGTCAGTCCATCTCATTGAGGGTCTTCGCCTTTTTCGCTGACCCTCTACTTTACCAAGCATGATGTTCTTCTCTAGGGACTGATCCCTCCTGATAACGTGTCCAAAGTATGTGAGATGAAGTCTTGCCATCCTTGCTTCTAAGGAGCATTCTGGCTGTACTTCTTACAAGACAGATATGTTCATCTTCTGGCAGTCCATGGTATATTCAATATTCACCAACACCATAATTCAAAGGCATTGATTCTTCTTTGGGCTTCCTTATTCATTGTCCAGCTTCCATATGCATATGAGGTGATTGAAAGCACCATTGCTTGGGTCAGATGCACCTTAGTCCTCAAGGTGACATCTGTGCTTTTTAATGCTTTAAAGAGATCTTTTGCAGCATATTTTGCCTAATGCAATGTGTTGTTTGATTTCTTTACTGCTGCTTTCATGGGCATTGATTGGGATCCAAGTAAAATGAAATTCTTGACAACTTCAATCTTTTCTCCGTTGATGTTGCTTATTGGTCCAGTTGTGAGGATTTTTGTTTTCTTTATGTTGAGGTGTAATCCATGCTGCAGGCTGTGATCTTTGATCTTCACCAGTAAGTGCTTCAGTCCTCTTCGCTTTCGGCAAGCAAGGATGTGTCATCTTCATATCGCAGGTTGTTAATGAGTCTGCCTCCAATCCTGATGCCTAATTCTTCTTCATAGAGTCTAACTGCTCATATTATTTGCTCAGCATACAGATTGAATAAGTATGGTGAAAGGATACAACGATGACACACATTTTTTGAACGTTAAACCATGCAGTACTCCCTTATTCTGTTCAAATGACTGCTTCTTGGTGTAAATACAGGTTCCTCATGAGCACAATTAAGAACTCTGGAATTTCCCTTCTTCGAAATGTTAGCCATAATTTGTTATGATCCACACAGTCAAACGCTTTTGCGTAGTCAATAAAACACAGGTAAACATCCTTCTGGTATTCTCTGCTTTCAGTCAGGATCCATCTGACATCAGCAATGATATTCCTGGTTCCACATCCTTCAGTACCATTGGTTTTTGTAATGAAATGTACACCAGGAAACCCTGGTGGTTGGGTTTGACTTTTTTTGGTTAAGAGCTTTTAAAAATTTCACTTAGCTTAAATTTAGCAACAATGAACTCAATTTGTTTTATCTTTACCAGCTACAATTGCCATCTTTTAAGAACTAACAGTTACAATCAGATTAATATTCGGGATTGTTGTCTGATGGTACCTGGGTATTGACAAAATCACATAAGAAAATGAAAGGGAGATATACTGTGTTGGCATTTATAAAGGAGTCTGCCGGAGAAAAAATCTAGAAAATATTTGAAGTAGAAGGCTGAAGCAAAATACAGATAGTTATTCTTACGTAGTCGAAGCTGAGATGTATATATGTACTCTAATCAGACATCTGCTACATTTTGTTTTTTTATGTTCCTAAGAAATGACCATAGTTTATTATGTTCCACACAATCGAATGTCTTTGCATAGTCAATAAAACACAGGTTAAACATCGTTCCAGTATTCTCTGCTTTCAGCCAAGATCTCTCTGACATCAGCAGTGATATCCCTTGTTCCATGTCCTGTTCTGAATCCGACTTGAATTTCTGGCAGTTTTCTGTTGATGTGCTATAGCAACTGCTCTCGAATTATCTTCCACAGAATTTTACTTGTGTGTGGTATTAACTATATTGTGTGATAATTTCTGCATTCTATTGTACCACCTTTCTTTCAAATGGGCATAAATATAGATCTCTTCCAGTCTGTTGGCCAGGTAGCTCTCTTCCAAATTTCATGGCGTAGATAAGTGAGCACTTCCAGAGCTGCATCTGTTTGCTGAAACATCTCAATTGGTATTCTGTCAATTCCTGGAGCCTTGTTTTTCATCAATTCCTTCAGTGCAGCTTGAACCTCTTCCTTCAGTTCCGTTGGTTCCTGACCATATGCTACCTCCTGAAATGGTTGAATGTTGACCAATTCTTTTTGGTATAGTGATTCTGTATATTCCTTCCATCTTTTTTTGATGCTTTCTGTGTCGTTTAATATTTTCCCATAGAATCCTTCAAAATTGCAACACGAGGCTTGAATTTTTTCTTCAGTTCTTTCAGCTTGAGAAATGCTGAATGTGTTCTTTTGGTTTTCTATCTCCAGCTCTTTGTACATGTCATTATAATACTTTACTTTGTCTTCTCAATCTGCCCTTTGCAATCTTTTGTTCAGCTCTTTTCAGATCATTTCTTCCATTTGCTTTAGCTACTGTACCTTCAAGAGCAAGTTTCAGAGTTTTTTCTGACATCCATTTTGGTCTTTTCTTTCTTCCCTGACTTTTTAATGACCTTTTACTTTCTTCATGTATGATGTCCTTGATATCGCACAACTCATCTGATCTTCTGTCATTAGTGTTCAGTGTGTCAAATCTATTCTTAAGATAGTCTCCAAATTCAGGTGGGATATAGTCAAGGTCATATTTTGGCTCTTGTCATATTTTGGATCTTGTCATATTTTGGCTCTCGTGGACTTGTTTTAATTTTCTTCAACTTCAACTTGAACTTGCATATAAGCAATTGATGATCTGTTCTGCAGTCAGCCCCTGGCCTTGTTCTGACTGATATTTAGCTTTTCCATTGTATCTTTCTGCAGATGTGGTCGATTTGATTCCTGTGTTTTCCATCCAGTGAAGACCACATGTGTAGTCACCATTTATGTTGTTGAAAAATGGTATTTGCAAGGAATAAGTCATTGGTCTTACAAAATTCTGTCACTCAGTCTCCAGCGTTGTTTCTATTACCAACACGATATTTTCCAACTACTGATCCTTCTCTGTTTCCAACTTTCACATTCCAATCACCAATAATTATCAATGCATCTTGATTGCATATACATGAATATAAATCATTTATTGTTTTAATAAAAATGCCAAGAACATTTTATTTTTGCTATATATTTCCACCAGAATACAACAGGGACAAAGTGCTATTATTATTTTTTTTGTCCTGATACATTTTACATCTATACTTGAAAAATTCAATTCTGTAGACTGATCAGTTAATTACATTGATGAATTAAAATTAACAAACCATACAGCTAGTACATGAGAAAGCAATGGGGATTACAATGAAAGTCTTCTTTGGTGAGTACTCTGTTCCTTTATTTCAAGTAAAATTGTTATTTCATTTTGTGTTGGCATTTCAATTATTATTTCATCTAGTTGCTGAGGATGTACCCTTTGTGTTTTTTTCACATGAGAAAATGTTCTGTCTCTGATGCAGTTTCAGATACTGGATTTTATGCCTCCAGGCACTTTATTGCATTATCTGAACTCTTAGATCATCAACTTATTTTTGATGATGGTAAACTACCAACTCACTCAGTTCTGCTTTGTTCTTAATGCTCCCAGACTTTGGAATTTTTACTGTCTTTGACCCCACTGAAATACTTCTTAGCTTTATACTTGTCCTAGGATCCTGTCATCTATCCTACTATCAGAAGATTATAATCTTTATTTCATGTGCCCTTATTTCTATATGTCCTATCTTGTAGTTTCAGTTTTTTTCTTTTTTGTAGATGGAAAGGTATTGTTTATCAATTTATGCTGTGCACCTAACAATATGATTTAGTGTTTTTGCTTTTTAGCATTCCTTGTAATTTTTTGTTGAAAACTGGACACGATAATATGAGCTGAGTAAAAAGTATAGTCTTTTAGTGTAAGATTTTATGTTTATCCAGCTAGGAGTTAGGCTTTGTTTATTATTTGTTGTAACTGTAGGTGTCAAAGGCTAAAATTTTCTCTGGTATCCTTTTTTTTTCTTCCCTAGGGTCACTATGAGTTGGATTTGACTTGATGACAATGGGGTTCTTTTTTATTGTCTTTAAGTTTCCCTAGAGACTTCTTTTAAAATAATGTTTGAGACTTGCAGTTCTTTGAGTTGTAATCTTGTTATTATACATGAGCCCTGTTGATGTGGTGGTAAGATGTGGAGGGTGAAGTGTTGGATAATCCCAAGATTAGGTCTCAGTCTTTAAGTGAGCCAGTGATTCTGTGATGTGATTTTCACAAGTACTTCTCCTCTCCCATGCCCCGCCCCACACTGCTCCCTGCCGTTAGAAGAGACAGAAAGGCTAAATGGGACTGGAGTTGTGTGACTCCCTTCCTCCACATGGAAAACTAGAGGAGGCTGAAGTTGAATATTTTCCTTCCCCTACGTGGAAGGGTAGAGGGGGTTAGAGTTTGGTATTTCCTTTTCCCCACATGGGTTCCCCAACCAAACCCACTGCTGTTGATACAATTCCAACTCATAGTGACCTTATAGGACAAAGTAGATCTGCCTCATAGGGTTTCCAAGGCTGTAAGTCTTTAAGGAAACAGACAGCTACATCTTTTTCCTGTTGAGTGGCTGGTGGGTTCAAATCACCAAAACTTTGGTTAGTGTTATAGATTGAGTTGTGTCCCCCCAAAAATGTGCATCAACTTGGCTAGGCCATGATTCCCAGTATTGTGTGACTGTCTACCATTTTGTCATCTGATGTGATTTTCCTATGTGTTGTAAATCCTACCTCTATGATGTTAATGAGGCAGGATTAGAGACAGTTATTTAGTCAGGCAAGACTCAATGTACAAGATTACGTTGTATCTTAGGTCAATCTCTTTTGAGCTTAAAAAACAGGAGGAAGTAGAGAGACAGGGGAGCCTCCTACCGCCAAGAATGAACCAGGAGGGGAGTGCATCCTTGGGACCTGGGGTCCCTGTGCTGAGAAGCTCCTAGACCAGGGAAAGATTGATGACAAGGACCTTCCTCAAGAGCCAACAGAAAGGAAAATTCTTCCCCTGAAGCTGGCACCCTGAATTCAGACTTCTAGCCTACTAGACTGTGAGAGAATAAATTTTTGTTTGTTAAAGCCATTCACTTGTGGTTTTTCTGTTATAGCAGCACTAGATAACTAAGACAGCAACCAAATGCTTTAACCACTGTGCCACAAGGGGCTTCTTTCACACTGGTTAAGCACTGATAGAATAATTTCCCTTGCGGTGAAATCTTTATTAAGGAGAACAGAATGCTCTGACTGTTTTTTAAAATTGTTACTTTTCCTCTCTCTCTGATGGGTGCATGAAGGAATTTCCTTCCAATCTTTACAGGGAGAACTTGGTGGGGCTCCTAGAGGAAAAACTCACAAAAGTGTGTGGCTTTTCTGAGACCGTCCCCCACCCCAAAGTTTTTTTGTTTTTTTTTTAACTTGTCAAGCTTGCCCACACTGAGGCTCCAGCAGTTTGTCAGTTACAGTTTAAGTGTTTCTATAGGTGGTGCTGCCTCCAGTGGAGGGCTTTTCCTCCCCTGGGCAACAGTTCTAGGTAAACTGTGGTTCTCTGCATCTTCCTGTCTCTCTAGTTTTTGGGGCAGTGGCTTGCCTTGTGACCTCAATTCTATGATGAATTGTTGACTTTCAGCTTCTTTCTTATTGTTAGGATGGGTGTGACGATTTTCAAGCTCTTTACATGTTGGAGTGGAAAATGGAAGTCACGAAGGAGACTTTAGGATGATGGAAGTGTTCTAAAGTTGTGTTGTGGTGATGGGTGCACAATTATATAAATTTACTCTGTACACTTAAAATGGATGAATTTTATAACATGTGAATTTTACCTTACTAAAGCTATTTGAAGCAGAAAGTCAGGAATTGGTGGTAGAAAAATGGGAGAAATCTCAGATAAATTGAGGAAGGATATGAAGGCAGAGAGAGCTTGTGTCTTCATTTCTAGACCAACATAGAGTGACCACAATGAGGAGAAATGAAGATGAGTTGGCATGTTTGGGCAGAGAACATGCTTGAGGTTGCTCCTCCCTCTTCAAGAATCCCTTAGCTGGGTAGCATGAAGGAAGATTCAGAATTTCAAATTCACTTCTTATGGAGGATTCAGAAAGGAGCTGTGCTAGAACTGATGGCATTGCTGTGGTAAGGACTACTTTGTCCATGTAACAGAGGTTACGGCATGGCCAGCCTGAAACAGAGGACAGCTAGAGAAAGCAGGGGAGACCCAGAGGATCTAAAATACATGCAGGAGCTGAGGTGGAGAGGCATGAAGGTGGGGGAGAGAACCACCTAACATGCTGTGGCAACAGACTATGAGTTACACAAGCTGAACCAACAGTCTGGAAGCAGGTGTAGCAAGGGTAGAAGCCGACAGGACTGGTAAGATTAAGGTGCTACATTATGTATTCTACACCTCCTGTCCATCTGGACCTCAACTAGAGATGGATTGGGGCCCTTGCCGCTTCAACTCCCTAGGTGTACGTGAGTCTTACCCTGTTACTGGAAACCACACTATGAAGGAGGAAGAGAGTCTTGATAGTTTGAACTTTGAATTAGCTGAATATTTTCCTGAAAGGGACTGTCAGATAAAAAGAGACCATTTTGAACCAGAGAGAATGATTCACCTCTAATTGGCATTTTAATGCTCTACCCCCACCACACCCCCAGCCATATGCTATAATTGGGGCTTGGCAGGAAGCTTAGTGTATTTGTAGAGAAATGAAGACATTTTGCTTATATTTTACACCTGAGCTGTAGTTTGTAAATTTTGACACATCACTACCATCACTGCAACAACTATGACCTGTTTCTAACCAAAACTAGAATTTCCTATGGGGGGGGGGGGTGACTGTCAAATAATATGTACCTGAATGTGAATAAGAAAAAGGTATTTATTTATTTTACATGAGAAACTTGAATGGCTCCACATGCTTGTTTTCTACTAGGCCCAATTCATACTCCATCCTCCATGAATCCTTCTTTCAATCACACTTTTCCTTATAGAGCCCTGGTGGCGCAGTTGTTAAGAGTTTGGCTGCTAACCAAAAGTTTGGCAGTTTGAATCCACCAGCCTCTCCTTGGAAACCCTATGCAGCAGTTCTACTCTGTCCTGTAGGATTGCTGAGTCAGAATTGACTTGAAGGCAACACGTTTGTTTGTTTGTTTGTTTTTTCCGATCACGCTTTTCCTAAGCCTCTGGAGTCACAAAACACTTAAATGCTGATAGTTTGTTTGACCCTCAATCGTACGTTGGCTAGAATGGTAATTTAATTGTACTTAATATATTGATCTAAAATTTCTCCCAACTAAATTATAAATTCTACAAGGTTAGAATTTACATCCTGTATGCATGCACACTGTCTTGTCCACTGTTTGGTATCAGTCAAATCTGAGTTTCTACACTGCTCTTTTACTTATTAGCTATATGATCTTGAGCAAGTATCAAGATTCTTTTAGCCTCACTTTCCTCATGGGATTGTTGTTAGATTCTCTTAGCCTCACTTTCTTCATGGGATGGTTGTTAAGACTAGTGAAATTATGCATGTAAATAGTTCAACTCAGTATATGTATAATTCCTTTTGCACAAATACTCAGTAAGTGGTGGCTATCACTAGAAAAAGGATCCTTGGTGGAGCAATGGTTATGTGCTGGGCTGCTAACTGAAAGGTTGCCAGTTCAAACACACCCAGTGACTCCCTGGGAGAAAGACCTGGTGATCTGCTTCTCTAAAGATTACAGTCAAGAAAATCCTATGAGGCAGTTCTACTCTGTCACATGTGGTCGCTATGAGTAAAAAATTGACTTTGACGGCACCTAACAACATCACTAGAAAAGGAGTCTCTGCATGACACAAACTGTTAAATGTTAGGCTGCTAACCAAAAAATGGTGGTTCAAATCCACCCAGAGAGAGGTACCTCAGAAGAAACCCTGGCGATCTACTTCTAAAAGATCACAGCCATTGAAAACCTAATGGAGCACAGTTCTACCCTGAAACACATGGGGTTGCTGTGAGTTGGAATCAACTTGACAGCAATTGGTTTTGTTTTGTTTTTTTGTATCACTAGAAAAAGATCATTGAGGGCGGGATTGTGTCTTCTTTGCTCCTTCTTCTTGGCTTTACCTTCAAAATACATTCAGATCCAATCACTTCTTACCACCTTCACTGCTACCAGCCCCGACCTGATCCTAGTCATTATCATCTCTTGCCAGGGTGTTGCAGAACTTCCCAAAAGCTCTCCCTGATTCTTCTCTTGCTGGCCTGCCGTTTGTCCTTCACACAAAGTCCAGAGTGGCTCTACTGAGCTGAAGTGTGATGTGATCCTAAGTAGAGTTTAAAACCTTTAACAGCTTATTTCTCTTTGGGTAAAAGCTTAAGCCTTTTTAAGTACTGCTCCCAGCACTAACTCCCTGACCTCATCTCCTACTGCCTTCCCCTTTAATCACTCAATTGTGGCCACAATGACTTCCTGCTATCTGTGGACTGTGCCAAGAAGGTATCAATCTCAGGACCTTCATACTTACTTCTTCCCCTACATCACTCCCTCCCTCCTATTTTTCAAATCTCTGCTCAAATGTCACTTTATCTGAGAGGTCTTCTCTCATGACCCAATGTAAATACCATCACTCACTCTGCCTATGACACTCGCTAGCTTCCTTATTTGTCTTTATTTTTCTCCATAACACTTATCATTCTCTGATGTACTTTATTTTTATTTGTTAATTTTTTTTCCGTCTACCTCCATTGAAGATAAGCTAGGTGAAGCTTTTTTTTCACTGGGGCCCTACTGGCACAGTGGTTAAGAGCTTGGCTGCTAATCAAGAGGTCAGCAGTTTGAATCCACCAGCTGCTCCTTGAAAACCCTATGGGGCAGTTCTACTCTGTCCTATAGGGTTGCCATGAGTCAGAATCCACTCAACAGAAATGGGTTTGGTTTTGGTTTGCTCTATTCCCAGTGCCTAATGAAAGTGGAGTGTGCTTAATAGCTATATGTTGAAAAGTCATTCAAAGGTGTTAGCAATAGAAATTATAAGATATTTCAATATGCAAATCTATGCTATAGCCCCCAAAATTTCAGTATACTTTTAACAGAATTAATTTTATTATTTTGTAAATCTTGACTATGTCAGTGTGAGTATATTCATTATATATTGTGTGTTGTTATTGTTATGTGCTATCAAGTCGATTTTGAATCATAGCAACCCCATGTGACCTAGTAGAACTGCCCTGTAGGGTTTCCTAGGCTGTAATCTTTATGGGGAACCCTGGTGGCATAGTGGTTAAGAGCTTTGCTGCTAACCAAATGTTGGCAGTTCGAATCTACCAGCTGCTCCTTAGAAACCCTGTGGGGCAGTTCTGCTCTGTCCTATGGGGTCGCTATGAGTTGGAACCAACTCGACGGCACCTAACAGCAGGAACAATCTTTATGGGAGCAGATCATCAGGTCTTTCTCCCATGGAGTTGCTGGGTGGGTTTGAACTGCCCATCTTTCAGTTAGCAGCTGAGCACTTAACCATTGCTCCTCCAGTGCTCCACATACTGTATATTATACCATTTTTCAGTGAGTATATTGTCATTCATTGTGTAGAAATCACAGAGTTCCTGTTTGAGCCCAAGCAGACCCTGCTGCTATAATTATTGGAATCCATTACTAGTGGTTTTGCCAGATTTAACAGATAACATACAAGACGCCTAGTTAAATTTAAATTTCCAATAAACAACAAATAATATTTTGGTATAAGTATGTCCCAAAATTTGCATGGAACATACTTATACTAAAAAATAATTCATTGTTTATTAGAAATTCAAATTTAACCAGACGTTTGTATTTTATCTGGCAACCATCATTACTAGCATGAATTTCCTACCTGTTTGCCTCACCGTTCTGAATGTTTTCTCCCTTTTCCAAATCAAAATCAGGCCACTGTAGCCAGGCCACCTTGTCCTGTGCTTTGCTTTTGATGTATTTTACCACTTGAGGGATTATTTCTCTTTTGTTTTTGACTATTTGTAGAAAGTAAAGCCAAAAGATAGGAATGATTAAATAAGAGCCCTTTCTTTCCCCTGACCCCAATAAAATAGAGAATAGAGCACACACAGTTCAATTAAAACTTCATTTTGTGAGGGAGCTTTGAATAATGAGTTGCCCTCTTTAGTGAAATGAGTCTCTTTTCTCAACCATCTATTAACTCACCATCATGGAATAACAGATGGCCTGGTGTGGAGTTAGCCCACAGGGCTCTGTTTATGGGGGAAACCTATGCCAAGCACTGTGTTTGTTTCTATTTTCTAATTACCCATTTGGTGGAGATATTTTTGGAATTTCCAGTGGTGATAGTACTAGGTTGAGGGTTCAATTAGAACCTTCATGTCTGGTGTGGACGTAGCATCTAAGCTCTTGGTTATTACACAGTTTCAGGTTTGTGTTTTGTTGTCCAAGACCCAAATAAAAGATTTTTGTGCATAAATGAAAATTTTATAAGTTACTTCCAAGTTTGTTTTTATAATGATAGTGATTATTCTGCTGAAGAATGTGCAAAAATATGTAGTTTTCTCTGATCCTTTTAATTTATTTTAAGCTTTAAAACACCTTGGCTAATATACTTCTGATTTTAATACCAGACTGAAGCATCATCTGGGGAGCCTTGGTTGTGCAGTGGTTAAAGAGCTCAGTTGCAAACCAAAAGGTCAGCAGTTGGAACCTACCAGCTGCTCCGCTCTGTGGGAGAAAGATACTGCAGTCTGCTTCTGTAAAGATCTACAGCCTTGGAAACCCTATGGGACAGTTTTACTCTATCCTATAGATTGGCAGTAGTGGTTAAGAGCTACAGCTGCTAACCAAAGGGTTGGCAGTTCAAAACCACCAGGTGCTCCTTGGAAACTCTGTGGGGTAGTTCTACTTTGTTCTATAGGGCTGCTATGAGCCCTGGTGGCGAAGTGTTTAAGAGCTTGGCTGCTAACCAAAAGGTCAGTGGTTTGAATCCACCAGCCACTCCTTGGAAACCCTATGGGGCTTCTACTCTGTCCTATTGGGTTGCCATGAGTTGGAATCATGGCAACTTGTTGGAAACGGATTTGGTTTTGGTTTTTGTATAAGGTTGCTATGAGTTGGAATCAACTGGACGGCAGTGGGTTTGGTTTGGTTTCGAAGCATCATCAGTTGATATGTGTATGAGTCACTTCATTTGGCAAGGCATCTCACTTAACCCAGAATGCTTTAAGAGGTGGGCTACTGGATTTCAAAGACCATTTGACTCAATGAGCACAGTTGAGTCTCTTATGCAAAGTCTCTTATGTTATGTGTTGCTTTTTTAGTTCTTCTGTTTGACCCATAAACTATTCCCAGTTTTGACTTTCTAAAAATAAGTAGAACCCTGGGAGGAAATTGCATTCTTAGCATTATTAGACTAAAGTGAAGGGCAAACATTTATAAAGAAGGTAAATATTAAAAGAACAGGCAATGCGGTGTAGAGATTAAATTAAATAGTATTTGGTTGGCTTTGTTCTCTTACCTTTCAAATTCTGCTTATTTAGAGGTGCCATATAAAACAGAAACATTCATTATTGTGTATACATTGGGTTAGTAAGAAAGAAAGTATACCTCTTGAAGAATATCAAGTGCTCTGTGTCTATGTCCTCAAGGCTATTTTTCACCCAAGTTCAAATAACAGTAGTAATAGTCATAATAATTATAGTTAATAATTTTAAGTGCTTACTATGCACTAGGCATTTTTATCCAATATTTCTGTATCCTTTATATTCATGGAAGATTGTGATCATGTTGGTAACATTTTTCCATTAGGTTGTAACCTCTTTAGGAACACTGACCATCCTACTTATCTCTGAATTCCTAATATCCTGGTGTCTGACTCATTGTGTTTTCCTAGTAAGTGGAGAATAAATGAATGAATGAACAAATGAGAAGATTGATATATTTAAAATGTTTGAAGAGAATAATATTTATTGAAACAGTCATTGTCTAGTCAATGAATTTTTGTCATATTTGTTCCTTTTTAATATATTTGATATACACTAAAGAATATCTGGTGTATATGTATGTGTATATATATATATATATATATCTAGAGAGAGAGAGAGAGACACACACACACACACACACACAAACACATAAAACATAATGATGCAATGACTAATCATGATTCACCATCCAAATCAGGTCCTAGATCATTACCAGTAATTTTTACTTACCTATTTATTTCTCCTTTGGCTCATCCTCCTGCCTCCCCTGAAAATAGATAATGACTTTCTAAAATGTGTATTCATCATTCCGTCATTTTATTCTTTATATTTTATATACACATATGTCTAAATAATATATTACATACTATATATATATACTAAATAATATACTAAATATATGTTTAGTTTTGCTTATTTTTGAGCTTTATAAAATAAAGCTTTTCAAAATAAAGCTTTTCATTCTGCAGAAACTTACTCTTTTCACTTAACATTATGCTCCTAGGATTCATCTCTGTTGTTGCATACATCTGTAGTTCGAGTTTTACTACTATGCTATTTCATTTTGCAAATAAATCATAACTTATTTACTCTTTCTCTCAATGGACTTTTTGGGGCTTGTTTTTCACCTATTTGTTAGTATGAAAAATACCGCCATGAACATTTTTAGACACCTCTTGTTGCACATATGTTAGAATTTCCTTCAGGTACATATCTGTAATTAGAATTGCCTGGATGAAGTGCATGTAATTGTTCAACTTTACAAGATAATCCAAATGGTTTTTAAAAAGCAATCACTTTATTTCTTTGGGTAAATCAGAGCTGAGAATCCAAAGTTAATCTAATTCAAATGACTAACATTGTTTTCAATTCAATGTTGATCGTATGTCTTGTTAAAAAGTAAATTCCAATCAAGAGACCATCTTAATAATCAGAACTGAGAGTTCCTGATGACAACATATGATCAACAAAGGATACTTATTGGGCAAGGTATTTGAGTGATGTCTCTGTAAACTAAAAGTGTAGACACTGTGGTGGTTGCAAAAATACAGAATGTTGTAATTATAATGGTCCTGAAGACTTTGTAATTCCCAAGAGCTACTCTTCATAAAAATTCCCTTGACAATTATTCTGAGAAAACAATATTACAACAGTCTTTCCACTTCGGCTGTTGGTATGGAGGACAATTTCATACACGATGAACTGAATGTGACTAGTTAGTTATTTCTAGGGCTCCTTTTTCTTTTTTTGCATGATTTCGCCTTCTCAAGATTCTGGACTTGTCTATACTTATATAAGGAGCTCTGGTAGCATAATGGTTAAGCACTCAGTTGCTATCCGAAATGTTGGAGATTTAAACCCACCCAGTGACTCCACAGGAGAAAGGCCTGGAAATCTGCTTCTGTGAAGATTACAGCCGAGAAAACCCTTGGGGGTAGTTCTACTCTGTCATATGGGGTCGCTGTGAGTTGGAATTGACTCAGTGGTATGTGACAACAAAAACATATTGCAAAAACATACAAAAGAAATCTCAATTTAGTGTAATTGATTGCTGTAAGTGTATTTTATTTGCAATGCTTTAAGAAAAAAAAGTGTTCATAGAGTTAATTATTTACACAAGGCTGTATCTTTACTAGGCATCTTAATACATCTGCTACAAATTAGAAATTTTTGACTAGAGGCGAATCCATGTGTTTTAAGTAAACTTTCATCTGACCTAAAAGTATTCTGATCCATTTGGCAGATTACTTTCCAATGGATTCTAATTGTAAGCTAGCTTTTTAAATTTCCCACACTGTTCAGATTCAGACAAAAGCTACACAAGCATGTAAATGTTACCAGAAAATAGACCTACTGGTACTATGTAAGAAACTGTTGGCGTTCGACTTGCAGGCAGAAGTTACTCTTTCAAGTGCTATGGGTCTATACTTCTTAACAAATCAAATCACTGAGCTTTTGTTTGAAACTGAAGTCACTAAATTCCACATTCTCATTATTTGGAAAAGGTAACAGGGCCAACTAAATAACAATTAACCTAGTCTACAAAATCATGCTTTTTGAGCCCATAACAGCATGCAAAGTCCTGTACCAGACATTCTAGGAGTTAGCAGAAGAGAGCACAGCTTGATACTGTCATGTGCAACAGGGGATGAAATTTATAATGTAATAAATAAATAATGAATGCCATAGGGTAGAACATTAAATTATAAATGAAACTGTAGTGATTTTTTAAAAGGAGCCATCCCTTGATCAACCTGTTTCTCTCTGCATTTATAAATATAAATTGAAGATTCAAAGATTTCTATTACTCTGTAGTTTCTTGTGTAACATAATTTCTTGTTGGGTGCCATCGAGTCAGTTTGAACTCATAGCAACCCTATGTACAACAGAACAAAACACTGCCCCATCCTGTGTCATCCTCACAATCCTTGTTATGCTTGAGCTCATTGTTACAGCCTTCGTGTCAGTCCATCTCTTTGAGGGTCTTCCTCTTTTTCGCTGACCCTCTACTTTACCAAGCGTGATGTCCTTGTACAGGGACTGATCCCTCCTGACAACATGTCCAAAGTATGTAAGACATAGTTCGCCATCCTTGCTTCTAAGGAGCATTCTGGTTGTATTTCCTCCAAGACAGATTTGTTTGTTCTTTTGGCAGATGTTCAATATTCTTCGCCAACACCACAATTCAAAGGCATCAATTCTTCTTTAGTCTTCCTTATTTATTGTCCAGTTTTTGCATGCATATGATGCAATTGAAAATTCCATAGCTTGGGTCAGGCACACCTTAGTCTTCAAGGTGACATCTCCGCTTTTCAACACCTTAAAGAGGTCTTTTGCAGCAGATTTGCCCAATGCAATACGTCATTTAATTTCTTGACTGCTGCTTCCATGGACGTTGATTGTGGATCCAAGTAAAATGAAATCCTTGACAACTTCAATCTTCGTTTATCATGATGTTGCTTATAGGTCCAGTTGTGAGGATTTTTGTTTTCTTTACATTGAAGTGTAATCCATACTGAAGGCTATAGTCTTTGATCTTCTTCAGTAAGTGCTTCAAGTCCTCTTCACTTTCAGCAAGCAAGGTTTTGTCATCTGCATAACACAGGTTGTTAATGAGTCTTCCTCCAATCCTGATGCCCCATTCTTCTTCATATAGTCTGGCTTCTCAGATTATTTGCTCAGCATACAGATTGAATAGGTATGGTGAAATGATACAGTCCTGATGCACACCCTTCTGACTTTAAACCACATAGTATCCCCTTGTTCTGTTCAAATGACTGCCTCTTAATCTATGTACAGGTTCCTCATGAGCACAATTAAGTGTTCTGGAATTTTCATAGATTACAGTATATCATGTTAAATTCATATGTGATGGTTAAGGTTGTATGTCAGCTTGGCTGGGCCATGATTCTCAGTGGTTTGGCAGTTATGTAATGATGTAATTTGGAAGTCATGTAACGATGTAGTTATCCTTCATTTTGTGTTATAATGTAATCATTTCCATGATGTGATCTATGTGGTCAGCCAATCAGTTGTAAGGGGAATTTCCTCGGGGGTATGGATCTCATCCAAATTAAAACCTTTTTGTTTTTAAATGAGACCAGTAAGAAAATTAAAACACAAGCCACAAACTGGTAGAACCTATTTGCAAATCATATTTGTAATAAATGATTTGTATCCAGAAATATATAAAGAACTCTTGCAACTAAATAATAAGACAAACAATGGAATGGGGGGAGGCAGATGGAGTAATTGTTTATGTTCTAGTTCTTCCATTGACTGGTAGTATTATATTAATTAATAAACAAGCAAATGAATGAATACATAAATAAAAAGAATCTAAGTTTCTCTTCTGAAAGATACTAAGTTGTATAAGACATTGTGAAGGTTATAATCTTGAAAAGGAAATGAGCAATATGCATAAATTATACATAGTTAAACACTTATTAATGTTAAGTATGAAAACATTGGATAGATGTTGAAAAAGTTTTGGAAATAAAAAAATAATAATATACAGAATTTGAAGTTTACAAAATACTTTCGCATGTATTGTCTCTTATGATATCTCATATTATTTCCCTGATAGTGCTATGAGGTAGGCAAATATGTAATATAATCCAACTTTTCTTGATAAACAATCAGAATTCTGATAGATTAAGTGATTAATCCACAGTAACTAAACCAAAAAATAAGGGAATTTTACTTAAATTCTAATTTTATGTTCTAAGATGCTTTCCATTGTAGCTGCCATCTCTGAAAATAAAGAATATGAAAGATAATTAAAGAAACACCTGTTATTTGAGAATAAAAAAGTTAAGTATTAAAATGAAATCAGTATTATTTTATGTCTCTTTGCATATAATGTTTTCCTTGGTTCCTGCTTTAAGGATTTGAAGAAGCTGAACTTACTGAAAAATATCTGGTATTGATTTTACTTGTAATATATTTGTCTTTGCCTGTTCAGTTTCAAATCTAAACTTAGCTCTGAATAGAGTTATTAATCAGCTGGTTAACTGACTTTCTTTTGGTTAGCTTTTTATATAAAACATAATTTGGTTATAAGGATATATGGAGCATTTTTTCCCAGGACATTTTGAACTAGTTTAGAGTGGATTTATTTCTTATTTTTCTATTCTCTGTTGTTGTGAATATGCAGTTCAGCAGAATGTAGAGGACTTTCAAAGAAGTCAGGAATTTTAATTGCAGTCTCTTGGGCTGCTTGTGGTCAGTGGGTCTGTTGTTGTACATAGGGCAGCTTATGAGTTGAAATCGGCTCGATGGCACCTAACAACAACCAGATTTATAATTTCTTTTATTTTTAATTTTTTTTAGATTATTTTAATTTTTATTGTACTTCAGGTGAAGGCTTACAGAACAAATAGTTTCTCATGAAGCAGTAGTACACATATTGTTTTGTGATATTGGTTAACAACCCCACAACATGTCAACCCTCTAACTTCTCAACCTTTTTTTTTGTGTGTGAAAATACACATAGCCAGATACACCATTTCAAAAATTTCTACATGCACAGTTCAGTGACATTGACTATGCTCTTCCTATTGTGCTGCTATTCGTACTTAAGATGAAGGTTTACAGAACAAAATAGTTTCTCATTTAACAGTTATTACAAATGTTGCCCTATTACAATGGTTAACAATCTCACCACACATCAACAATATCCTTACCCAACGTTGGGTTCCCTATCACCAGCTTCCTTGTCCCCTTCTGCCTTCTGGCCCTTGTCACTGGACTACTGTTCCTTGTTAGTCTCATTTGGTTTTATGGGGCTGTCCACTCCCAGGCTGAATGGTGAACCTTGGAGATAACTTCACCACTGAGCTAAAAGGGTGTCTGGGGACCATACGCTCGAGGCTTCTCCAGTCTCCTTTAGGCCAGTAAATCTGGCCTTTTTTTGTGAGTTAGAATTATGTCTACATCCTTCTCCAGCTCTGTCCAGAATCCTCTGTTGTGATCCTGGTCAGAGCAGTCAGTGGTGGTAGTCGGGCACCATCTAGCTGTACTGGACTCAGGCCGGTGGAGGCCTTGGTAGCTGTGGACAATTAGTCCTTTGGCCTAATCTTTTCCTTCTATCCTGTTCTCTTCATTCTCCCTTGCTGCCGAAGGGATGAGACCAGTGGAGTATCTTAGATGGCCGCTCACAGGCTTTTAAGACCCAAGACACTACTCATCAAGATAGAATGTAGACCATTGTCTTTATAAGCTGTGTTATGCCAATTGAACTAGATGTTCCCTGATACCATGGTCTCCACAGCCCTCTGCCCAGCAGTTCAGTCCTTCAGGGAGTTTGGATGTGTCTATTGGGCTTCCATGACCTTTCCTTGTACAGGTTGTGCTAGTTTCCCCTGTATTGTGTACTGTCTCACCCTTCACCCAAGATACCATTTATCTATTGCCTATTTAGTATTTCCCCCCCACCCCTCCCATCCCTGGTAACCAACAAAGATTGTTACTTTTTGTGTGTGAACTTTTTCATGGGTTTTTACAATAGAGGTCTCATACAATATTTTTCCATTTGTGATTGACTTATTTCACTCAGCATAATGTCCTCCAGTTTCATCCATGTTATGAGATGCTTCACAGATTCATTGTTGTTCTTCCTCGTTGCATAGTACTCCATTGTGTGTATGTACCATAGTTTGTTTATCCATTCATCTGTTGATGGGCATCTAGGTTGTTTCCATTGTTTTGCTATTGTGAATAATGCTACCATGAACATAGGTATGCATATGTCTATTCGAGTGATGACTCTTATTTCTCTAGGATATATTCCTAGGAGTGGGATTGCTGGATCGAATGGTATGTCTATTTCTAGCTTTCTGAGGAAGCACCATATCATTTTCCAAAATGGTTGTATCATTTTGCATTCCAACCAGCAGTGCATAAGAGTTCCGATCTCCCTGCAGCCCCTCTAACATTTGTTATTTCCAGTGTTTTTGATTCGTTCCAGTAATGCTGGGGTGAGATGGTATCTCATTGTGGTCTTAATTTGCATTTCACTAATGGCTAGTGATTGCGAGCATTTCCTCATGTGTCTGTTGGCCATTTGAATGTCTTCTCTGGTGAAGTGTCTGTTCATTTCCTTTACCCATTTTTTAATAGGATTATTTGTCTTTTTGTTGTAGAGGTGTTGGATTTCTTGTAGATTATGGAGCTTAGACCTTTGTCTGACTTGTACTGTCCAAAAATTTTTTCCCAGTCTGTAGGTTCTCTTTTGACTCTTTTGGTGAAGTCTTTTGAAGAGCATAGGTGTTTGATTTTTAGAAGATCCCAGTTATCTAGCTTATCTATTGGGGTTTATGCGCTGATGGTTATGGTTTGTATCCGTGTATTAAGGCCTGAAGTGTTGGTCCTATTTTTTCTTCTATGAACTTTATAGTTTTAGGCTTTATATTCAGGTCTTTGATCCTTTTTGAAGTAGTTTTTGTATACGGCGTGAGGTATGGTCCCGTTTCATTTTTTTGCAGATGGCTATCCAGTTTTGCCAGCACCATTTGTTAAAAAGACTGTCTTTTCCCCATTTGATGGACTTTGGGCCCTTGTCGAAGATCAGGTGGCTGTAGGTGGATGGATTTACATCTGGGTTCTGAATTCTGTTCCATTGGTCAATGTATCTGTCATTGTACCAGTACCAGGCTGTTTTGACTACTGTAGCTGTATAGTAGGTTCTCAAGTCAGGTAGTGTAAATCCTCCAACTTTATTCTTCTTCTTCAGTAGTGCTTTACTTATTCAGGGCTTCTTCCCTTTCCATATAAAGTTAATGATTAGTTTTTCCATCTCTTTGAAGAATGTTGTTGGTATTTGGATCGGGATTGCATTGTATTTGTAACTTGCTTTGGGTAGAATTGTCATTTTCACAATACTGAGTCTGCCTATCCATGAGCATGGTATGTTTTTCCATTTATGTAGATCCCTTTGGGTTTCTTGCAGTAGTGTTTTGTAGTTTTCTTTGTATAGGTCTTTTACATAGCTGGTCAGATTTATTCCTAAGTATTTTATCTTTTTAGGGGCTTTTGAAAATGATATTGTTTTCCTGATTTCCTTTTTATCGTTCTCCTTATTGGTGTATAGGAATCCAACTGATTTTTGAATGTTTATCTTGTATCCTGCTACTCTGCTGAATCTTTCTATTAGTTCCAGTAGATTTCTTACGGAGTCTTTAGGGTTTTATGTGTATATTATCATATCATCTGCAAACAGGGACAGTTTAACTTCTTCATTACCAATTTGGATGACCTTTATTTCTTTTTCTTGTTTTATTGCTCTAGCTAGAACTTCCAGCACAATGTTAAATAGGAGTGGAGATAAAGGTTATCCTTTTCTTGTTTCTGTTCTCAAGGGGAATGTTTTCAGTCTCTATCCATTAAGGATGATGTTGGCCGTTGGTTTTGTATAGATGCCCTTTATTATGTTGAGAAATTTCCCTTCTATACCTATTTGATTGAGAGTTTTTATCAGGAATGGGTGTTGGACTTTGTCAAATGCCTTTTCTGCGTCGATTGAGATGATCATGTGATTCTTTTCTTTCCTTTTATTTCTGTGGTGGATTACGTTGATTGATTTTCTAATGTTGAACTATCCTTGCATACCTGGTATGAATCCTAGTTGGTCGTGCTGGATAATTTTTTTGATATGATGCTGAATTCGATTGGCTAGAATTTCGTTCAGAATTTTTGCATCTATATTCATGAGAGATATTGGTCTGTAATTTTCTTTTTTTGTGACATCTTTGCCTGGTTTTGGTATCAGTGTTATGCTGGCTTCATAGAATGAATTTGGAAGTGTTGCTTCCTCTTCTATGGTCTGAAATAGCTTGAGTAGTACTGGTACAAGTTCTTCTGTAAATGTTTTGTAGAATTCTCCACTGAAGCCCTCTGGGCCAGGGCTTTTTTTGGTTGGGAGTTTTTTTTATTACCTTTTCAATCTCTTCTCTTGTTATGTGTCTGTTCAGATTTTCAACATCACTTTGTTGTAGTTTGGGTAAGCCATGTGTTTCTAGAAATTTATCCATTTCCTCTAGGTTTTCAAATTTGTTGCAGTATAGTTTTTCATAATGTTCTGTTATAATCCTTTTTATTTTGGTTGGGTCTGTTGTAATGTCCCCCGTTTCATTTCTTATTTGGGTTATTTGTGTCCTCTCTTGTTTTTCTTTTGTCAGTCTGGCCAGTGGTTTGTCAATTTTGTGGATTCTTTCAAAGAACCAACTTTTGGTTTTGTTGATTCTTTCTATTGTTTTTCTGTTCTCTATTTCATTTATTTCTGCTCTGATCTTTACTATTTCCTTTCTTTGGTGGCTGTGGGCTTTTTTTGCTGTTCTCTTTCTATTTGTTTGAGTTCTGTAGTTAGTGTTTTGAATTTGTCCCTTTCTTCTTTCTTGATGTGTGAATCTATTGCTATAAATTGTCCTCCAAGGACTGCCTTTGCTGTATCCCAAAGGTTTTGGTATGATGTGTTTTCATTCTCATTTGATTCTAGGAATTTTTTGATTCCATTTCTGACTTCTTCTATTACCCAGTGATGTGTAAGCAGGGTATTATTCAGTTTCCATGTAATTGATTTTTTTTTTCCTTGCTCTTTCTATTGTTTATATCTGCTTTGATGCCATTGTGGTCAGAGAAGTTACTTTGAATTATCTCAACGTTTTGGATCTTGTTGAGGATTGCTCTGTGGCCTAAGATGTGGTGTATTCTGGAGAACGTTCCATGTGCATTGGAAAAGAATGTATAGTTTGCAGTGGTTGGATGGATTGTTCTATATATGTCTATGAGGTCAAGTTGGCTGATTGTGCCCTTTAGGTCTTCTGTATCTTTGCTGAGTTTCTTTTTAGTTGTTCTGTCCTTTACTGAGAGTGGTGTGTTGATGTCTCGTACTATTATTGTGGAACTGTCAATTTCTCTTTTCAGTGTTGTTAGAGTTTGTTATATGTATCTTGGAGCCCTGTCATTGGGTGCGTAGATGTTTATTATGGTTCTGTCTTCATGATGGATCGTCCCCTTAATCATTATATAGTGTCCTTCTTTGTCTTTTATGGTAGATTTCGTTTTCAAGTCTATTTTATCTGAGATTAGAATTGCCATTCTTGCTCTTTTTTGATAGTTGTTAGCTTGATATATTGTTTTCCAGCCTTTGACTTTTAATAAATTCACATCTTTGTTTCTAAGGTGTGTCTCTTGTAGACATAATATTGATGGATCCTGTTTTCTTATCCATTCTGTCACTCTCTGTCTCTTTATGGGTGCATTGAGTCCATTTACATTCAGTGTAATTATTGATAGATGTGAGTTTGTTGCTGTGATTTTGTAGTGCTTTTTTTTGTGGTGCTGAAGGTTTCTTTGTTCTTCTTACTCTCTTGTGCTGAGATACTTTTGTTTGTGGATTTTTTTTAAATTTCTTTTTATTTGTAGGTTTTGTTTTTGCTGAGAATTTATGTTTTTCCTCTTTTTTTTTTTTTAGTATCTTTGTTAACTTTCTTTGTGGTTACCATGAATTTTACCCTTATCTTTCTAAGTTTGAAGCAGCCTACCATTACTTGTATTGCCTTGCCTTCCTCTCCATTAGAAGGTTCTATACCTATGCCGTTTATTTCCTCTTTTATTGTTTTGATGTTTTTGTCATTTACTGATTAATTGCTCTGATTCCCTGTTGTATTTCTTTTGTTTTTGGGTAGTCCTTGAGAGTTTATTTCCTAGATTGGTATCTGGCTGGTAATGATCCTGCGTCCTAGCTTCTGCCTGTGAGCTGAAGCTGTTTGTCCTCAGATTGAAGAGCTTGTTTTAATAATTCTTGTAAGTTTGGTTTGACTTTTACATATTCCCTTAATTTCTGTTTATCTGGAAATGACCTAATTTCACCATCAAATTTGAATGAGAGTTTTGCAGGATATATTATTCTTGGCTGGCAATTTTTTTCTTTCAAGATTTTATTTATGTCAGGCCATTGCCTTCTTGCCTGCATGGTTTCTGCCGAATAATCTGAGCTTAGTCTTATTGTTTCTCCTCTGTATATGACTTCTTGTTTTTCACAAGCTGCTCTCAGAACTTTTTGTTTGTCTCAGGTTTTGGTGAGTGTGATTATGATATACCTTGGTGAGTTTCTTTTGGGGTCTCACCTATATGTGGTTTGTCGAGCTTCTTGGATGGCCAGCTTTTCATCTTTCATGATACTTGGAAAGTTTTCTGTCAGCAATTCTTCAATGATCTTCTCTGTGTTTTCTGTTTTCTCCCCCTGTTCTGGAATTCCAATCCCTCACAAATTTTTGCTTTTGATTGTATCCCACATAACTCTCAGGTTCTCTTCATTTTTCTTTGTTCTTTTTTCTGAGTTTTCCTCCAACAGAGTTGTATCCAAGTGTTTGTCTTCAGTTCCACTGATCCTGTCTTCCACAGTTTCAAATCAGCTTCTCAGCCCTTCTATGACATCGTCCATTTCTGAAATCTTGTTGTTTATCTTTTGGATTTCTAATTGTTGTCTTTGTATAATTTCTAGTTGTGAATTTATTTTGGCATTTTGTTCCTGCATTATTTTCCTGAATTCATCCAATTTCTTGTCTGTATTTTAGATGAATGTGTCTTTTTTTCCCTCATGTTTGTCAGCTTTTTGCCTCAGTTCTTAGAGAATTCTGAGTATTAGAGATTTGAATTCCCTATCAGGTAGTTCTAGTGCATTTTCTTCCGCAGGAGAGTCATCTGGTGTTTTATTTTGGACGCCTACTGGAACCATCCTGTCCTGTTTTTGTAAATGTTTTGATATAGTCTGCTGTCTTAGGGGCATTCAGTAGTTATTTTTCTCGTTTATTGATTGTAGATTTGTTTGTTTCATTCCTTTTTTTAAAAAAAAAATTTGACTATGTCTGAGCAGGCAGACTGTGTGTTCTTTGTTGTTTGCTCGTTTGTGGGCACAATACTTTTCACCTCCTTCTCCAGTTGGCAGGGTCAGTCACTCAGATATGGTACGGCAGGGCAGGTCTAGCTGTAGAGGAGTTACTCGGATGGGTTGTTTGTGGCACTTACTACAGTCACCAGAGTGGTTCAGTAATCAGTGCAGGGCAGGTTCCAGTAGGGTGTGCCTGTGCTGCTTGGTGGTGTGATGTCAAGCGCACAGTGCAGGTAGGCAGGATGAAGCGGGGAGATTGTTATGAGTGGAGCTAAGACGGATATGGGAGAGAGGAGAGAGGAATAGGAGCCAAAAACATACAAAGAAACAAAAAAGAATGCTAGGGGAGCTTGCTGTTGGAGTGGAGAGATGAGAGACTATGAAATGGAGGAAAACAGAAAGGGAAGAGAAAGAAAAGAAAAGAATGAATAAATAATAATCGGAAAGGTTAAAGAACCACAAAGCTCCCAGGGATTCCACCCATGCAGCTATGAGGTCTGGGGAAGTCGCTCTCAGGTGTTGCAGTACAGCCAGGCTAGAAGGCGTAGAGGTATACAACGCCAGGTATTCAGGGAACAGAAGAGAAGGAAGATATAGAGAGACAAGAAACTGAGCAATGAAGAAAGAGAAAAAGGAAAAAAGAGGGGAAAGAAAACAAAACAATTTAAAAAAAAAACAAGAAAGGCCCCCCAAAAAACAGAAAAAAAAAAAAAAAAACAACGAAAAAAGAAATGCGCTTAGGGATCCCTCTGCATGTCTGTGCAAGCCAAGTGGGAAGTCTCCTTGCCATGCAGCACCGCCTGGTCAGAACGGGCTCCCAACTCAAGAAAAGGAAAAGAAGACAAACAAACAGTTCAAAACAAACAAAAAGCCCCGGGATCCCACCAGCACGGCAGCCCAGACCGGGCAACACGTCCACCCCCGAACGGAGCTCCTCAGCCCCTCAGGAAGAAGCAAAGATGGCGCCTGGAGGCAGGCATTTGAGGGAAAGGAGGAGGAGGTGGGAAGAGGTAAGGAAGAAATCAAAAGAAGCAGAAAAAAATTCAACACTAGCAGCCAACAAATGGCACTCAGAGAACCAGCTAGTGCTGGCTGGTGTTTTTCGGACAAGAGACTTTGTCCACGGGAAGCAGAGGGGGCCGAGTGTGGGTGAAGAAGGGTAGGGAGTGGGAAACCATATATTGCAAATTACCAGAGCTCTGCAGCCCCTTAGGAAGAAGCAAAGATGGCACACGGAGCCAGGTATTTGAGCAAAAGGAGGGGGAGGTGGTGAGAGGTAAGAAAGAAATCAAAAGAAACGTAAAAAAGCAACACCAGCAGCCAACAAATGGCACTCAGAGAGCCGGCCCATTCGGGTGTGTGGAATCCAAGCAGCCAGTGCTTCCCGATGGAGAGATTGTTGCCGCAGGAAGCAGAGGAAGCCGAGTCGGGTAAAGAATGATGGCGGGGGGAAGCGTATATCAGAAATTACTGGTTGTTTTGTCTCCCGCTGGATGCTCTGTGAAGCTGCTTTGTCATACCCCCTGTTTGCTGGTCTCCAATAGGAATCCCAGATGGCGGATCCGCACGGCGTTTGCTGGTAGGGGACCTCTGCATGAATCTCTCCTCGCTCTCTGCTTTCTGCCAGCTCTCTCACTCCATTTGGTGCTCGGCTGAGTTCTTCATATCTTCATCTGATGTTCTAGGGCCCCAGGATTGCTGCATTCTCTGTTAGGCCTAGTTTTTCGGATCTTTGCTGTGGAGGCACGGTGTGGTGCTTCCGCATAGAGTGCCATTTTGACAGACCCTAGATTTATAATTTCTTGATTGTTATTTTATGGAACGTATTTCTGCAAACTCTTCAACTACTTTTAGAATAATACTAGCTTTATTCTTACACTCTAGAGTAGGACTGGGGAGTAAATGACAAAATAGATATTTTCTTGGCAAGTTGTAATTGGGAGATTTTTCTATGTCATCAAAGCAATTCAGTAAAGATCTGGATTTGGAGCTCAGTTGTGTTAAATTCTTTAGCCATAAAATAGCTTCAGACCAGATTTAACTTAAAGGAGATCAAATTTCTCAAAATCTAAACAATTTTAAACACTGGATACACACATTTATTCTACTCATTCGAGTTTATAAGTGTGATTTTCTGCTTCTCTCTGCAAAACAATTGATATATTTCTACATTCCCATGTTCTCCAAAATAAAGCTAGTTTTAATTGCACTTGATATACCATAAATCACTGAGATATTTTGCTTTTCTAGTGTTTAGTGGTTACTTTATAAATTCCTATTTACAAATAATAGAATTGTTATGTAAAGTGCAAGCAACTTTTGAGTCTGTTTTCTAGCCTAATCTCATTTACAAATAAGAAAATTAAGGTAGAAAGGTTAAGAGACATGCTCAAAAGTATATAGCTAGTTAGCAACAGGGTTAGGACTATAACCCAGATCAGAAAAAATTATCTTTTGTTCTTTCCACTCTACCGTAATGAAGATTAAACCTCAAATTTTAACAACCACCACAACACAATTTTTTCACTTAAACAACCATCTGTCAATATTGATAAAGTAGAGTAATAGGCAGATGGCTGTTTAAGTGAAAAAATTGATTAGAGGGTGTAATGGTTAAGCTAGGCCATAATTCTCAGTAGTTTGGCAGATATTATGTAATCATTCCCATTTTGTGATTTTATGTGAGCAGCCAGTTGAAAGGGGAGTTTCCCTGGGGGTGTGGGCTGCTTAAATGTATATGGATGTTCTGGCAAAGCTGTCCCTCTCTTGATTCTGCATTCAACTCATCATCCTCTAACCTCTGGTTCTTGGGACATGAGCCAGCAGTCTGTCATCTAACCTGCAGATTTGGGGATTCACCAGTTCCCATAGCCCCATGAACCAGCAGCCTGCTACTGTCTGACCTGCCAATCGATCTTTGGTTCATCAGCCCCTGCAACCACGTGAGTCAGGAGAATCCTCTAGCCTGATGAGTGACCCACCCACGGATTTGGGACTTGCCAGCCTCCACAACTGCATGAGCCATTTTGTTCAAATAAATCTTTGTCTCTCTCTCTTTATATATATATATATGCTGCACTGGTTTTGCTTCTCTAGAGAACTCAGCCTAAGACAGAGGGACTCATAACAAAAACATGCATATATTTTAAACATTTTATTTTTAAATCAAAACCCATAAATGTGCATTTTTCACTAATCTTTTGATGCAAGACTCAGGTCATTTCTCTTGATATGGACCCACTGATTAGGTTATCCTTGGTTTTTTCTCTCATCAACCCTGGTGGCATAGTGGTTAAGAGTTTGGCTGCTAACCAGGAGGTCGACAGTTCAAAACCACCAGGTGCTCCTTGGAAACCCTATGGGGCAGTTCTAATCTGTCCTACAGGGTCACTATGAGTCGGAATCGACTCAACGGCAATGGGTTTGGTTTTTTTGTTTTTTGAAGCACTCCAATGGTACAGCATTTACTCTTGCTAGTGTCAGTTTCTTTAGGATGCAGGGGAACTTAAATACACCTGCAAGATTATCTGAGTGCTGTATCTTTCTAGGTTTTTATCAGTCCCACTCCTCATTCTTTTAAATTCCTCTCAGCTCTACTCATTTAGGCAAATTATCCTTTCATCTTTCTCCTTTTCTCTTTCCCTCTATTTTAAAAATAACTAGACTTTTCATGGAGTCTTTTCAAAACCTTCAACTTAGCTCATATAAACAATAGATCTCTGTTTCCCAGATCTTAGTTCATCTATTTACAGACTAGTTAATTAAATTACAGAATAATAAGTACAACTGACATAAACAAGCTTGGGAAAAAATAATGGACTCTTGGTAAACATTACTTCACTGTTGGGAGCATTAATGCTGGAGTACCTTGGAGAACATCATCTTGACTGCAGGCTTCAGCATGTGCAGGATTCAGGAGGATGTTTAGGGAGGGAATAGTGGGCACATTAAGTGAGCATTTGTTGAACATTATAAGCACAGTGCCTAAATAATTATTAAATAATTAAATTATTTAATAATTTAAATAAATTATTTAGTAATTTAAATAATTAAATTATTTAGTAATTTAAATAATTATTAATTTCTTCAAATTTTTCTGATGGTAAAATATCATGTTTTTTTAAAAAATATTAAATAAGAAAAGTAAATCTATTCCAAGACTGTATCATTATTGTAGTTTGATATAATTCTTTCTAGTCTTTTTTTTTTTTTTTTGAGGTCATATATGTATTTTTATTTATAGAATTGGGATTATGTTGGGTATATAATTTCTTGTTCATATTTTTATCACTTAATAATTTACACTATGGGTGTAAATTATTTCCTGACTGCTGCTTCCGTGGGCGTTGATTGTGGATCCAAGTAAAGTGAAATCCTTGGCAACTTCAGTATTTTCTGTTTATCATGATGTTGTTTATTGGTCCAGTTGTAAGGATTTTTGTTTTCTTCATGTAAGATGTTATCTATACTGAAGGGAGTAGTCTTTGATCTTCATCTGTAAGTGCTTCAAGTCCTCTTCACTTTCAGCAAGCAAGGTTGTGTTATCTGCATTTCACAGGTTTTTAATGAGTCTTCCTCTAATCCTGATATTGTGTACTTCTTTATATTGTCCAGCTTCTCTGATTATTTGCTCAGCATACAGATTGAAAAGTGAAAGGATACAACTGACGCACACCTTTCCTGACTTAAAACCACGCAGTATCCCATTGTTCTGTTCGAACGACTGCTTATTGGTCTATATACAGGTTCTGCCTGAGCACAATTAAGTATTCTGGATTTCCTATTCTTTTCAATGTTATCCATAATTTGTTATGATCCACACAGTCGAATGCCTTTGCATAGTCAATAAAACACAGGTAAACATCTTCTGGTATTCTCTGCTTCAGCCAAAATCCATCTGACATCAGCAATGATATCCGTTGTTCCATGTCCTCTTCTGAATCTGGCTTGAATTTCTGGCAATTCCCTGTCAATGTACTGCTGCAACAGTATTGAATTATCTTCAGCAGAATTTTACTTGTGTGTGCAATACTGTGGAAGCTAGCACAGCTTGTCCAAGGCAAGGTCATGGAAGCTCCATAGATACATCCAAACTCCCTGAGGGACCGAATTACTGGCCTGAGTGCTGTGGGGACCATGGTCTCAGGGAACATCTAGTTCAACTGGCATAACATAGTTTATAAAGAAAATATTCTGCATTCTACTTTGGTGAGTAGTGTCTGGGGTCTTAAAAGCTTGTGAGCTGCCATCTACGATACTCTACTATTCTCACTCTGTTTGGAGCAAGAGAGAATGAAGAAAACCAAAGACACAAGGGAAAGATAAGTCCAAAGGACTAATGGAAAACAAGTACCACAGCCTCCACCGGACTGAACCCAGCAAAACTAGATGGTGCCCGGCTGACACCACTGACCACTCTGACAGGCTTCATGATACAGGGCCCCAGACAAAGCTGGATAAAAATGTAGAACAAAATTCTGACTCAAAAAAAAAAAAAAAAAAGACCAGACTTACGGTCTGACAGAGACTGGAGAAATCCTGAGAATATGGCCTCCAGATACCCTTTTAACTCAGAAATGAAGTCACTCCTGAGGTTCATCCTTCAGCCAAAGATTAGACAGGCCCCTAAAACAAAATAAGACTAAATGGGCATACCAGCCCAGGGGCAAGGATGAGAAGGAAGGAGGGGACAGGAAAGCTAGTAATGGGGACCCCAAGGTAATAGGGAAGGGGAGAGTATTGACATGTCATGAGGTTGGCAATCAATGTCACAAAACAGTATGTTTGTTAATTGTGTAGTGAGAAACTAGTTTGCTCTGTAAACCTTCATCTAAAAGAAAAAAGAAAAAACTTTTACTTGTGTGTGACATTAATGATATTGTTCAATAATTTCTGCATTCCATTGGATCACCTTTCTTTGGAATGAGCACAAACGCTGATCTCTTCCAGTCAGTTGGCCAGGTAGCTGTCTTCCAAATTTCTTGGCATAGATGAGTGAGCTCTTCCAGTGTTGTAGCCATTTGTTGAAACATCTCAATTAATATTCTGTCAATTCCTGGAGCTTTGTTTTTCACCAATGCCTTTAGTGCAGCTTGGACTTCTTCCTTCAGTACCACTGGTTCTTGATCTCATGCTGCCTCCTGAAATGGCTGAACATTGACCAATTCTTTTCGGTACAGTGACTGTATATTCCTTCCACCTTCTTTTGATGCTTCTTGCGATGTTCAGTATTTTGCCCATAGAATCCTTTAATATTGCAACTTGAGTCTTGAATTTTTTTCTCCAGTTCATTCAGCTCGAGAAATGCTGACCATGTTCTTCTCTTTGGTTTTCTAACTCCAGATCTTTACACATTTCATTATAATACTTTACTTTGTCTTCTTGAGCTGCCCTTTGAAACCTTCTGTTCAGTTATTTTATCATTTCTTCCATGCGTTTTAGCTATTGTGTGTTCAAGAGCAAGTTTCAGAGTCTCTTCTGACATCCATTTTGGTTTTTTCTTTCTTCCCTGTCTTTATAATGACCTTTTGCTTTCTTCAGGTATGATGTCCTTCATGTTATCTCACAACTCGTCTGGCTTCGGTTATTAGTATTCAATGGGTCAAATCTATTCTTGAGATGGTCTCTAAATTCAGGTGAGATATACTCAAGGTTGTGCTTTGGCTCTCGTGGACTGTTTTAACTTTCTTCAGCTTCAACTTGAACTTGCATATAAGCAATTGGTGGTCTGTTCCTCAGTCAGCCCCGGCCTTGTTCTGACTGTTGATATTGAGTTTCTCCGTTATCTCTTTCCACAGATGTAATCAATTTGATTCCTGTGTATTCAATCTGGCAAGGTCCATGTGTATAAAACCAGAAAACCAAAACCCATTGCCGTCAAGTTGATTCTGACTCAGAGTGATCCTATAGGACAGAATAGAACTGCCCCAATAGTTTCCAAGGAGTGGCTGGCGGATTCAAACTGCTGACCTTTTGGTTAGCAGCCATAGCTCTTAACCAGTGTGCTGCCATTTATGTTGTTGAAAAAAAGTTTTTCCAATGAATGGGCTGTTGGTTTTGCAAAGTTCTATCATGCGATCTCCAGTGTCGTTTCTATCACCAAGGCCATAGTTTCCAACTACTGTATTGGTCCTTCTTTGTTTTCAACTTTTGTATTTCAATCACCAGTAATTATCAGTGCATCTTAATTGCATGTTTGATCAATTTCAGACTGCAGAAGCTGGTAAAAAACTTCATTTTCTTCCTCTTAGACATTAGTGGTTGGTGTGTAAATTTGCATAATAGTTGCATTAACTGGTCTTCCAGGTGTATGGATATTTTCCTTTCACTGACAGTGTTGTACTTCAGGATAGAGCTTGAAATGTTCTTTTTGATGACGAACGCTAACTATTCCTCTTCAATTTGTCATTCGCAGAATAGTAGACTGTATGGTTGTCCAATTCAGAATGGCCAGTATACAGCTCACTAATGCCTATGATATCAATCTTCAAGCATTCCATTTCATTTTTGAGAACTTCCAATTTTCTTAGATTCATACTTCATACATTCTGACTACTAACGGATGTTTGTAGCTGTTTCTTCTCATTTTGTCAGGTCCTGAAAGCTTTATTCCATCCACATTATTAAGGTCTCCTCTACTCTGTGGATGCATTTCTTCCGCAGCCGTATTCTGAGTGCTTTCCAACCTGAGGGGCTCATCTTCTGGCACTATAGCAGACAGTACTCTACAGATAGTCATAAGGTTGTCACTGGCCAATTTTTTTAGAAGTAGATCGCCAGGTCCTTCCTTCTAGTCTGTCGTAATCGGGAAGCTCTGCTGAAACCTCTCTACCATGGGTGACCCTGCTGGTGTTTGAAATACCAGTAGCATAGTTTCCAGCATCACAGCAACATGCAAGCCACCATAGTATGACAAACTGACAGATGAGTGGTAGACTAATTATAGTACACAGCATATAGGAAGTGCCTAAAAATATTAGTGATAAATATTGAAGGGCAAATCCTTTTCCTCATTGTTCTGATGCGAAGAACTTCTGGCTTCATTTGCCCATTTTTTTTCTTTGTTTGCTTTCCAAATGAACTTATAATAACTTTATCTAGTTTTCCCAAGCACATACTTTGGGCAATGATTGGATTTGCATTATTCTTATAAATTTATTTGCCAAGAAATAATATATTGTCAGATATATTGTGTCTTGCCATCAAGAAACATATTTTATCTTTCTATCTATTTTAGGTCCCTCTGTTAAGTTCTGTATTTTCTTCGATATAGGTTATGCATACTTCTTTTTAAGTTTATTTCTGTGTATTTATATATTTGTGGTTATTGTAAAGAGATTTTTTTTTGGTAGTGTTACAGCCTGACTTGCTAGATTATAAGCAGTTTGACTCTGTTCTTAGTTTTAACAGTTTTGTGTGTGTGTGTGTGTGTGTGTGTGTCTCCTTGACACAATTGACCATATATATTGAATGTGGCCTAACACAAAGAACAAAAGACAGAAAAGTCCAAACCAGGCAAGTATGACAAAGACACCTGTGTCCATACTGTGTCCACGTTTCCAGATAATTGAAACTTGCCTGCATCTTTACAGTTACCTCACAATTTGTTAGCCGCATTGTCCCTGACTATTGTTAAATCATAACAGTATATATGAACACTGTCAGACCAATACTCTCTTTTTTGTAATCAATATTTTATAGAATCCCCTTTAGTCTGGTAATGAAAACTATGCACATATAATTATAAATTTTAAATATATCTTAGTTAAAATACGTATTTCATTATTTAGGGAGAGCTACACTTAGGAGATATAATGAAGTAGTCAGATGCTTGCACATACTCATAAAAAGTAAATGTGAATCTAAGAGACTAAAAACATGAGAAGTCGCACCGAATATGAAGCTGAGGAATGCAGTGAGCATACATACAGGGGACAAGAAGATAAAAATCAGAGTTAATAATTGACCAGATCTATTTTTACTTAAGATAAAATGAATAGGAAAATAATAGGCAATGACTAATTACAGACTTTCAAAGTGGAGAAAAATAAGGAGGTTTATTGTTCTCATAAAAGAGCTTGGCTTTATTAATGAAAAACAAAAGGTCCATTGCCGTCAAGTTGATTCAGTCTCATAGCGTCCCTATAGGACAGAGTAGAACTGCCGCATAGGGATTTCAACGAGCGGCTGGTGGACTTAAACTGAGGAGTTTTGGTTAGAAGTTGAGCTTTTAACCACTGCACCACCAGGGTTCCGTTTATTAATAAAGTAGTGATCAAATAATTCTGTTATAACATGAATGAAGGAGCCCTGGTGGCACAATGATTAAGCGCGAGGCTGCTAACCAAATAGTTGGCAGTTTGAACCCAACCAGCAGCTGTGTGGGAGAAAGACCTGGCAATCTACTTCCGTAAAGATTACAGCCAAGAAAACTCTATGAGGCAGTTCTACTCTGCCCTATAGGGTCGCTGTGAGTTGGAATCAACTCAGTGGACCTCAACAACATGACATGGATGGGGCTGTGACAAAATATTAACGAAAATATATCCCCCACTGTAAATATCTGCTTGGATTTGTAGAGTGATTTCAACCCGTGGAACTTAAAAAGATCTTGGAAAATGCACTGATACATTATGTCTTCTTTTCCAAATGCCCTCTCCACCCTTTTCCACCTGCTTTATGCCCTGAGAGTATGACTGTTATAAAAACAAACAGACAAAAAACAAAACCCATTGCCTTCGAGTCTATTCCGATTCACAGCTACCCTATAGAACAGAGTAGAACTGCCCCATAGAGTTTCCAAGGCTGTAAATCTTTATGGAAGCAGACTGCCCATCTTTCTCCCTTGGAGTGGCTGGTGGGTTCAATCACTGACCTTTCGGTTAGCAGCCAAGCTCTTAACTACTGCGCCCCCAGGGATCCTAGGCTACATTAAATAGACATCCTGGGCTTCTGACTTTTGTGTTTGCTACTGAGGATCACTAGCAAGAGAGCAGTAGGAGAAAGAAGAATGAGATCAGGTATTTATTCTGCCTTCTCCCTCGATGTGGATTTCCATAGGCTGGTAGCCTCCTTCCACAGAAAGTCATGGCTCCTAACTGTGCTCTCCTCATAGTTTGCTCTGTCTTCAAGTTCCTATGGAGTACCTGCGTCATGTAAATGGCTAGTGTGCTCAGCTACTAACCAAAAGGCTGGAGAGTTGAGTTCAATCAGAGACGCCTGCAAAGAAAGACCGGATGATCTACTTCTGAAAAATCAGTCATTGAAAACCTTATGGAGCAAAGGTCTACTCTTGACGGGGTCGCCAGGAGTCAGAGTCAGCTGGACTGCGACTGTATTTTTTTTTTTTTAACCCTTCCCTCTTCAAGCCTAGAGTACAACTTACGAGTTCCCAAGTACTATTCTATCCCTTCTGGTTTTCTTACATCTTGCCCATACCTTTGAAAATAGTCTTCTAAATTCTCCTTCAGTTACTCATTTGTTTCTTGTTGGGGCACTAAAATTATAGTAATTGATACCCGAAGTGGCTCCATGAAATTAATTCTCAAAATGGGATTCTGAGATTGGGTTACTCATATATTTAAAAAGCGCAGGTGAAATCTCCCTGACTAGGGGAAATAAGATGCAGGAAATATGTAGCATGTGGTGATCTTATTTTTAGTTCTCATCAGTGGTGGCATGAAATGGAGACGGAGGGCAAGTCATTGGTAGACCAGTATCTATCTGTAGCATTTAGTCGCTTAGTCAACAAGTGTGATTACAACGATTGTGATTACAAAAACCTGGTGCCCTGGTTTTACTAGTGGCAGTGTATTACATATCACCTGTGGTTTCTCTACTCCCTGGCAATGTCTTAGAAAACAATCCCTTTATTTAATGTCCCTTATGTTACTGAATTTGAACGTGCCATCTGTTTATACTGGCTAGGACCCTGGCAGAAGAAACCACATCCGTCAGTAGGTGATAGGGAATAAATGACGATACTTTAAAATAGTTTCCAAATAAGAGCAATATATTTTCAAATAAGTCTTTCAAGCTTATTTTTACCTAACCACTACAAAGATAGAAACTTAAAAGTTCTCTGCAACCAGAGTAATAAATAATGTTTATTATGGTTAAATCCTATAATAATTTCAACACTTTGAGATTGATTGTATTCCTGGTATCTTAAGAAAAGTCTCATTAGCTTTTCAAATACGTATGAAAGATGTCTATTATGTCATGCCATTTCATTTTTTAATCTTTAACTTTTCATTATTTGAATGAAAACATAAACAGTAGTATCAAATAGTAAACAAAATATTTCTAAACAATTTCCTTTAGAGAGTTGTCTTACTTCCATGGGTAGGGTAAGACATTCAAACTCTTCTTGATTGTCATTGTACAGCCTAAGAGGCTGTTCTGAATTGTACTGATAGCACTGAAAACAGCATTCACTGATTTATGGAGCCTTCCACCAAGATTCTTGGTGACCAAATATCACCAATGAACAACACATTGAATTTCTAAAATACTTAGTGCTACTTTTTAAAAGCTGGCTATAAACCAACATTGATAAATATGTTGGTGCTCCACCTGTTGTTCTAATGTAAAGGCATTAGAAAATTTTTTTTTCTGTGAACTAATTATAAGAATCTAATTTTTGACAACTCCTTTGTATCTGTTATCAGTAATCTTGAAAACAACATTTCTCAGCAAGTTTATTCCTTAAAAAACACATGAAAAATAAGGCTTTATCATTAGCCACCCTGTTTTAATGAAAATTCAGTTGATTGCAGTTTATTTTCAATTGCCTTTTGACAACTTTTACCAAATCTTTGATTCTTCTTGAAATGTCATCATCATTGTTCAATAGCATGGAGAAAATATTTCATTAAAAAATTTTCCATCATTGCACTAATAATCTCTCATAAAGGTGGTATGATTAGTTTTTCTACAGAATTACGTGACTAACCACATTTTACAACCACGTTAGCTATTCTTTAATGTAAGACTTTTAACATCCATGGCACCTAATCACTAAACACCTATAGTGCCTTTCCAACCTTTGTGATGTCTAAGAACACTCATATACTTTTCCAAATGCCCCCACGAGGCAGCGTCATTCCCATGGAGAATCGTTGGGCTATAGTAATATTACCACAACACTTTCCAAATCATTCAGAAAGATTAGATAAATAATTACACAAATTATTCTAGCTGCTTGCTAATTTAAATATGCCAGTTGAAAAAATATCTAAAATCTCTCACAATCTCGTAATTTCCTAACCGGTGAGCATAGCACCTTCACAATTTCCATATGAGAAAGAGTCTTCAGTTTCTTCTTAAATTTTTCCAGGGACTAAGGATTTACTACATTAAAAGGTAGTCCATTTACTGTTACAGAATCTTACTTTTAGAACATTCTTTCATATAGTGAACCTATATTAATATTTAAGTCTGCCCGCTTCAAGTGCCCAGGTATAGAACAGAGCCCAGGTGTAGAACAGAGCCCAGGTGTACAGAGGAGGCAATCAAGTTAAATGCAGTACTTTTTAGCTAAGGAGCCCTGGTGGAGCATCAGCTAAGCACTTAGCTGCTAACTGAAATTTGGTGGTTCAAACCCACCCAGCGGCTCTGCAGGAGAAAGACCTGCTAATCTGCTTTCATAAAGACTACAGCCTAGAAAACCCTAGGAGGCAGTTCATCTCTGTCACACGGGCTCACTGTGAGTTGAAATGATTCAGTGTTACCCAATAACAACTTTTTAGCTCTATTTTTGTGCCTTTCTAATACATGGCCTGTTCTATTGACTTGATTTAGATTACTGTTTATATTACACAGAGTCAGACAAATAAATGGTTTTACCCAAACAGTATCTTTCAAGCCTGAGCTCCTGTCTCCCTTTTCTTTATGTGATATTCCATATCTTACTTCTTGGACCTCTCCCACATGTGAAACCACAGGATGTTTTCTAACTGAATAGGTATTACTCTTTCTAAGGCAAAAGTCCAAAGAAGTTGTCTGCATCTCAAGCTGCTCTTTCTTCTCCCACCTTTTAAATGTCACTGTTCCCCAGCCTCTGTCTTCAGCCTTCAGCCCTTACTCATCCACATGCGTGGCTTCCTACATCAGCCACCTACACACTGGTGATTCCTGAGTCAACTTAACCAGCTCAGACTCCTCTCTTTTGCTCAAGATCTGTTTATCTACCTTTGAAGTGGATAGATAAGGCATATATTAGATTAAACGTGTTCAAAATATAGCCCTCTCCAGATTTTGTTTTTTTTTAACTTTAGTGATTATTTCATCATCCATTCAGTCACCCAAGCTAGAAACCTAGGAGTAATATGATTCTTTTTGACTTCATAACTCACATTCATTCATGTCTTCAATCCTATCAGAAATTTCTTATAACTGCCCTGGTTTCTCCAACTTCTATCTCAGTGCCTTCATAATAATGATGCTCAGTAAATAATAGCTATTGTTTACCAGGAACAGTGCTAGGTCTTTAAAAAAATTATTAACGGTAAAATACGTATATATGTGCCCAAAACTTTCCACTTTAACCATTTTTAAGTGTACACTTCAGCGACATTAATTACATTCACCATGTTGTAAAACCATCACCACTATTTCCTATAAGTGGGATCCTGCAGTATTTGTCTTTTGTGTCTGACTTATTTCACTCAGCATAATGTTTACAGGTTCATCCATGTTGTAGCATGCATCCGAACTTCATTTCTCTTTATGACTGAATAATATTCCGTATTATATATAAATCACATCTTGTTTATTCATTCATCTGTTGACGGCACTTGGGTTGTTTCCACCTTTTGGCTATAGTGAATAATCCTGCTATGAACATTGATGTACAAGTGTATGTTTGAGTCCCTGCTTTTGAGTCTTTTCTGTGCTAGGCTTTTTACATACAATTGTGTTTAATCCTCACAAAATACTGAACAAAAGTAATATTATTTAATCTTACCAAGAAGAAACTAAGGCACAGTAAGGTGAAATAATTCCCTAAATGTCACTTATCTGGTAAGAAATGAAGCTAAGATTGAAACTTAATTTACCCTTTCTCCAAATCCCCTGTTTTCAATTTCATTGTTAATTCCCACCATAAGAATTGTCAAAAGTACTTTCCTAGTTTCCCTGCCTCCCATTCGTCTTACCTCTAATCTCACCTCTACTTTGCAGCCCAACTAATCTTTATGAAACACAAATCTGATGGTGTGACTCTCGTTCTTAAAGTCTTTCAGCATCTCTGTCTTCCTCCTATTTCAAGATAAAACCCAGGCTCCTTAGCTTAGCACCCAAGGTATCCATAAGATGACCTCAGCCTAGCTTTCTAGCTTCATCATCTGCCACCTTAGCAAGGGCAAGTACACCTCACTACAGTCACAGAAACAATTTGTAGTGCTCCAAATATATCATGCTGTTTCATACCTCAGTACCTTCAAATGTGCTTTTTGTTCTATCTGGGTCAACTGCCCCACCTTTTCTACTTGGCCAGTGTCTTCAAGATTTACTTATGTCACCTTTTTTCAAGGAACCTTCCCTGATAACCTTGTCTTTTATTTAGATATCTTCATTGCATCCCATGACACTTTGTGCATGCTTCCACTTTAGAATCTATGATATTACTTAGTTTGGATTCCCCCCGAAAGAAGACCTCTGACACAAAGATTCAAGTACAAGCAGTTTATTTGGGATGTGAATGGAACACTGGCAGGGGAGTGGGGAAGTGATACAGGAACAGGAAATCAGACAATAAAGGGTGTGTGACTAACAACAGTAGGCCAGTGAAACTTAAATCCTACAGGGAAATTTTGGGGAATTGGTACAAAACACACAACTTGGAACTAAACCACCTGACAGCAGGAGGGAACTGGGATATTTATACACCAACACCTGTCAGTCATTGATTGAGATTGTCTGGAAGATGCTAATTCTCATATTCTTTGAGATTACTGCTCTTCAGTCAGAGCAGGCTTGTTTGGTTCCAGAAAAATCAGTCAGACTCAGAGATTCAAGGTTATGGTTAGGGTTAGGCAGTTGGAAGTCATTTGGAGCATGTTGAAGAAAGAATATGGACTGGATACCGCCAGGCTTACTACACTACCCTTTACTGTGTACCTTTTATTTACTTGTCTGCCTCCCTTGCTAGAATAAAATGTGAGGAACTAGGTTTCTTTAACTCTGTATTCTCAGCATTTAGGATAGTGGCTGCCACAGGATAGGTTACTCTCCAAAAGAGTGTTGGTTGGAAGAATGAACAAATGTGACACCCGTGGGAAGTGCAAATAGGTACAGAAGCTCCAGGCACAATACAGTGGTTTAACATGAGCCGTTTCAAAGTTTTGTATCCACCAAGGAGAGTTCTTGTCGTTTGTGGATTCAGGTAATTTGTGAAATACCTGAAACTCTGTGCAAAAGTATTTGAGAGTGTGTGTTAGCATTTTTATGAGAAATGAGATCTACAGTTTTTATTAGAATAGGAAAGGTTAAGAACTACTGTTCTAGAGTGTTTATTTTTAATTTCATGTCAGTGTCACATGACTCACCTACTAAAAATGTTTAAATGGAAATTTTCCTTTGATAGTTGTAACAACAATACATTATATCTGCTTTATAGTAGATAAAACTCTTTCATGATCGCAGCTACATTGGATCTTTGTGAAAACCCTGTGAGAAAGAAAGAGCAGACTGGTATGTCTTCATTTTATAGATGAGAAAAGTAGAGTTCAAGGAAATCATTTGCTCAAGGTCACTCATCTAGGAAGTAGCAGCCTATGTTCTGAATTTTCCGAGTCCAAATTCAGTGCTCTTTCCATTATACTCCACTGCTGTTAAGATTAGCTTTACACAGAAGGTCTTTATTAGGAGCTCTGGTGACGCAGTGGTTAAGAGCTTTGCTGCTAACCAGAAGGTCAGCAGTTTGAATCCACCAGCCACTCCTTGGAAACCCTATGGAGTAGTTCTACTCTGTCCTACAGTATCGCTATGAGTTGGAACTGACTCGATGGCAACGGGGGTGTGTGTGTTATTAACCATTAACTTTAAAGCTTAAATAGGTATGTATATGACTAAGAAATAAACACTATTATCGTCCAATTATTATTGGTAACATTCTTCATACATTAAAAAATTGTAATTCAGTTTATATCTTGAAGACCCTACTGTGACATGAGTTTCTACTGCTGCTGTGGCACAGAACAGAATCCACATCTGTTTGTTCAGAAAAGCTGTTTATTATCTATCTCCTGCCTACCTTTCTGACTCATTTCCAGTTTCTTTCTCCCAAAACACACTATAAACACACTAGACAGTTCCCCAAACACAGGATACAATTTTGCTTCCTTCTGCTTTAGCTCCTCCTCTTCCTTCAGGCTGGAATGATTTTCTTCTTTTTCTTGGCTTAATGAATAAATCCAAGAATGAACTCAAATGTCACTTCCTTTCAGTAAATTTCTCTAACTGCGCTAGTGAGAACTAATTGCTCCCTAAGCTATATTCCCAGAACACATTGTGGGAATGTGTCATAGCTCTTCTCACATTGCCTTATACGAGTTTATGTGTCTTCCTGCCTAGCTGAACTCAATTCCTTGAGGGCAAAGACCATGTTTTATTCATCTTTGTATGCTCGGTGCTTAGCTCTGTTCCTAGCATGCTCTGGTGCTTTCGGTAATGTCTGCCACATTAACTGCTTACAAACTGCACTGATTATAAACTGCAGTGATTCTAGGCTGTAAATCTACTTGAACTTTCTGTCTTTGGTATCTCTTACTTAATCTTGTTTAATGACTTTGTCTTTGCCTTGCATTTTCCCCCAGAAAATTACCAGTTTTGAGTCTCTGTCTTTACAAAATATAATTTTTTATTTATAATTAATTGAATTTTTCTTTTTAGTTAGATGACAAAAATTAAGAAGATAAATTAATTTCAGCCTTTTAAGACTGTGCTTAAAATGTGCACATGGAAGAATTTATTAGCTCACTCCTATCTCTGAGAATACGTCCCATTATTCTTATTTCCTTTATTTTACATGTCTATTATAATCATTTGGAATTCCTCTTCATTTATTCATCTTATCTGACTGAATATAGAATGGAAGTTGCTTTCCTTGATTTTTAATTGTGAATTTTCTGAAAGAAGGTCCAATTTTTTTTCTAAAATATTATTTTTTTCTTTTCTATAGTTTAAATTTTATTGATGTGTCCTTTATCAATTCTCTTTGCACATAATGTTTAACAACCTGTTGTTGTTAGGTGCTGTAGAGTCAATTTTTACTCCTAGTGATCCCATGTGACAGAGTAGAACTACCCCATAGGGTTTCCTAGACTGTGATCTTTATGGAAGGCAGATCTCCAGGTCTTTCTCCTGTGGAGCCACTCGGTGGGTTACAACCAACAACCTTTCTGGGATCATCCTAAATGCCACAACAATTAAAACATAATTATCTCATTAAATATTTTGATTTTGCAGAATAAAAGCAGTGGGACATAGAGATCAGAGATAAACTGGCCTATTTTACTATCATTATACTTGTGAAACAGTGGATCAAGATTTGTCAGGTCCAACCAGGAAAACACAAATCACTCTTAAGCATTTAAATCACAGGAATGAAATAGGATGTTAATCATACAGGCAAGGAGCTGAGAAGATACTGAGGAGATAGTGAGGCAACTCAGAAATTAGCAACAGCTGGAGCTGCTCTCACCCCCTGGCTGGAGAAACAAAGGAAGGAGTTGTGTTATGGAGGCCCAGAGACAGGATCACCCAGCAGACACTGGACCCATGGCAGCCTGTCTAATGGGAGCTGGAGCTACAGAAGGGATGCAGACTGAGGCAGAGAGAGAAGGCAAGAAATTGGCTTCTCCTTAACTCCCACCCAACGATCTTCTGATAATGTGTCCTAGTGTCCAAACCCAAGTGGAAGCCTGGGAAATAGAGCCTGAATGGAAGAAGGGGAAGGGAAAGGAATGGATGTGAGAGCAAATAGTGCCTAAATTTACATGCTCCTAGCATCTTATGAATCGTTTAAGACTGGGACGTGTGATTGCCTGAGATATCAGATTAGCTGATTGCTAAAGTCTATACAAGAATTTATTTTAGACAATACTGCTTGCACACTATACTTCTATCATGTTTTCTAACCCTGTTTTTCAGAGACCATTATGAAATTGCGAATGATGGACTTTTAAATTACAGGAAAACTTTACAGCAGAAATTATACCTTTGACAGGATAAACTCCCAAGCAAGGAAAAGAGCACCAAAGTCATAGGTTTAGTTAGTTTAAGGTCTGTCATTTAAGAAATGTTATGTGAGCTAGGGTTCAGTATTAGATGTATTGTTCTCTTTTTGAGTTTTAATTGTATTTGATTACTTTTCATTCTAGTATTTGAGAGTAGTGTCACTTAGAGTGGTGTTAGCAAGAGTATATGTGTGTATTTTTATATTATGTGGGAGTTGATTCTTAAAAAGGAATATGTCCAATATGTTTATAAGTTATAAAGCATAATAATAAAATGAATATGCCTGAAACCACTGTCCAACTTAAGAGCTAGAACATTACCCCAGTCACTGAAGCTACCCATGTGCTTCTTCCATATCCTAAGCCACTGACTCACTCTGAAGATAAATACTCCCTAGAATATTGTGTTTAAAATGTAGGCTTTTAAAACTATAATTTACCACATAAGTATGCATCCCTAAACAACATGTTGTTCAGTTGGTTATTTATTTAGGTTGTAAAAGTGATGTCAAGTTATATGTAGTCTTCTGTGACTTTCTATTTTACATCATATTTTTTCTAGGATCCATCTGTATTTTGGCATATACTTTATTGTTCCTTCATTTTTGTTGTTGTGCAATCATCCATTGAGTGTATAGGCCATACTTAATTCAGTCAGCCTCCTGTGTCTGGATATCTAGGTAATTTTTGGTTTTGTTTGTTGTGGATTTTTTGAGCAGTGTGACTATGTACATTTTTGCATGTCTACTGGTGAGCATGTGCAAGGATTTCTCTAGTAAGTGGAGTGGAATTGCTAAGTTATACAGTAAGTACATATTCAAATTTACATGATAACGCTGAATTATTTTTCAAAGAGGTTGAACCACGTTATTAGAGATGAAAAGGCCTCTATGTAAGATCTATTTTAGTTGACAATAATGTTGCTGCCACAGCTCTACTTGGTTCAGTATTTGATGATATACATTTTTATCATTTTACATTCATTGTTTCCAGGTCTTTACGGTTTTCAGCCTGTGTCTTGTAAAGAGCATCTAACTGGATTTTTAAAAATCTGATCTGATGTGTTTGGACTATTTACATTTTTTGTTTTTGCTGATGCACTTGAACTGTTTCTACCATTTTACTTTATATTCCTTGTTTGTCCCCAGTTTTTTCATGTTTTTTTCTCCTTTCTTTCCTTAAATTGGTTAAGTTTAGTTTGTTTGTTTTCCTATTTTTTTTCAAAACTGGTTTAGATTTATATGCTCTACTTTATTCTTTTAGTATAAATACCTTATAATACCTTAGAATAGTTAACCTCCAATCACGATTCTACTGAGTTATAGGCTATCTTTGCCCAATATTTTAATACTGTCTTTTATTTTCTCCATAAATTAGATACTATTTATTATTTCACACAAATAATATTTGTTTTCAATTATGTATGTCTTTACAAATTTCTTTAACTCAGATATTCCTCCGGGTAATTTCTCTTCCGGTGGAATATGTAAATTTTGTTTTGTGAAGGACTAGAAATCTTGACTTTTTTCCTCCCTAGATTGCCAGGGTATCAGCACACCACTGGCCTTACTATTTGTTTTATTCCCATCATCTGTGGATTCATGGCCTACATCCATACCATTCTGTAAAAGCCATAGGTATTATCTCTTGAAATATTGCTTCTGTGGCATCCTCTCTATTGTCTCTTCTGGGGCTCTGATTAAATCTTATCTATTCTTTATGTCATTTATCCTCTCTTCATGACTTCATTTTCCTTGTCTTTCTGGGTAATTTCTTTATCCATTGAATTTGGATTTTAATGAGTATATTTTCCATGTATATAAGTTCTGTTTGGTTCTCTTTCAACTTTTCCAGGTCATTTTCACAGTCTTTTGCTCCTTGTTAATTGTATTCCTTTAAACATTTCATACTTAGTTTGTAACATTCTGTATCTAATAACTCCAATATCTATATAATTGGTAATCTGATTTTTCCTTTCTTTTGAAGCTGTCTCTTACTAATTGTGGCTTGTTCTTGGTATAGTTGGTAATTTTTATTGTGATTTTCTGTTTGGTTGAACTTAATCTATGGAAGTAGAAATTCTGAGGGCATAAGTTTTGGATGCTTTCCTCCTAAAAGGATTTATGTTAGTTTCTTCCTGCACCCAGGGTAATACTGATTTAGGGCACAATTACTGTCTTCTGAAGACCCCAAATTCATGAGCCTCAAGTGTAGTCGCCAACACTGCAGACAGCCCATGGCTTGGTCATCCAGTCCCAGTGACTTAGTAATACTAAGGTGATTTGCCTCTAAGGGAAACCTAGCCTTATAGTCCTTAGATCTTACCCTTCTCATTCTAGTTCACTACTTATTATGATTTTTACTGTTCTGATTACTAATTTGATTAACCTATGGGAGTTTTCTTTATTTGTTTGTGGTTGTGATATACACTAAAGTGTATTTCTGTTTTAAGTTGCTTTGGATCTAATTTTTTTTTTGGTAGAAAAAAAGCCAAGCTCTTTAGATAATCTAATCTTCCCTGCTGAGAGAAGTCTCCAGAATATCTTTAAACAAAATAATATTTTATTGTTTCAAAAGACATGCTCATTCCCTGCTTCTCTTTTTGTTTTTTTAACCAGCTTGCACTATATCAGCCAGTGATAGCAATGGAAGAGTTTTTTAGAAAATACAATAGTAGAGAATGTAAATCCTTTCTCAACTTTTACTGGTAAGTACTTGAATTTGTCTATCTTTCTGCAAAATTAATAAACCCGGTGGTTAATATGACTGCTGTGAATATTGTAAGGCTTTGTTATCAATCATTTTGCTTCCTGGTATTCACCATCTGAGAGAATTTCATCCCATCTTGAGTTCATGAGGCACGTCTTATGGCATAACAAGGTTTTCTATCTATCCTGGTTCATTTAAAATGAGGCACCAGCAGGCATTATTCATGGATTTTAATTTTATATACAGAATCAGTAACCTGACAGAGGTATTGCTGCCTATATGCAGTTGTCAGTAATATTGCAGAGTTGAAACAAATGAAAAACTTTGAAATTGAATATAGTGAAATTGTTTTGTAAATGGAATTTCCTATAAATTTCTCCAAGTCATCTCTTGACTAAACCAAATTTGAATTTTTTTAGCCATTAAAAGTTCCCAGGAAATGAGATTGCTTCACTGTATCTCATATAAATTAAGGAAGTCATTTCTCATAGACTTCTAATACAAATGTTGTCACTAAACAAGGTGAAAAACTCTTGAAACTCACACAAGCTAAGCAGAATGTATTTTATGGTAATAAACGCTCTCTCCTAGGTACTGATTAGATATACCATCCACTGCTCAGAGTATGTAGGATTTAAGGATACTAAAAAAAAAGTATTATACAAAAGGTAGAGGGAAGCACCTTGAAAAGACTGTACCAAGTAGTTCACATCATTGAGAACAGATTATTTGATTATATCATGAAGGGCCAGGACTGGATGCCCAAAGATATTCCTTGCAGTGTGCAAAAATAGTACTCCTGCAGGAGATTTATTCTACCCTCCAGAGCTATTCAGCTTAGCTATTTGTCCCCTACCCACAAATCTTCAAAATTTATCAAAGACTCACCAGGATTTCAAGTACTCAGAGTCATGACCCAAGAAGAGGCGCAAACCGGAGATACGTTAAATTTTTCCAAAACTGCAACAGGCCCCAATTCATGGAAACCAGAACCCGTAGTACTGTCTAACAGAGGAAAGAAACATCTGTCACCCTTAATTACAAATAGCATAAAATAAGAATCATGAGACATGAAAAGAGGCAAGACCATATAACAGATAACTAAGGGAAAAAACAAATGATAGAAGCAGACTATTGGTCTAGATAGTGAAGTAAACAGACAAGAACTTTAAAATGACAATGATTAATATATTCAAGAAAATAGAGAAAAAGTGGCCTGAAGTTGCTAAAGAACAGAGAATTTCACATGAGAATTGGGCTATATATATAATAAAATCAATTGGACATTCTAGAATTGACTATTTGATTTCTATATCTAAAATTAAGAACCAGTGGCTGTGTTTAAAAGCAGATTGGAAACAGTAGAAGAGACAGGAAGGCAAGACAATGGAAATAACCCAAAGTGAAGCACAGAGGAGAAAACGGAAAGCAAAAACCAGATAAGAGTATAATAAACACAACACCTATTCAAAAGCTGTAACGTATGTATAATCGGAATCCCATGAAGATAAAAGAGAGCAAATGGGGCAGAAGCAATATATGAAGAAATAATAGACATGATTTTCAAATCAAAGACTCAAAAACTACATGTTGGCTTTCAACAGTTTGACTATGATATGTCTAAGACAAAGAGCAAAGTCTTTAAAGCATCCCAGAGAAAAAACACACTACTTTTAAAGGAGCAACCATATGCTGACAGTCAACTACTTAACAGAAATGAGGGAATTCCGAAGATAATAATATCTTTAAATTCTGAAAGAAAATAAATGCCAACCTAGAATTCTCTACCTAGAGAAAATATCCTCTTACAATGGATGTGAAGCAAAGATGCTTTAAAAGAAACACAAACTGAAAGCACTTATGCCAGAAATTCTGCCATAAAGAAATCCTAAGGAAATTTCTTCCAGAGTGTTTCTCAACAGAAACCTGAAAGTGCAGAAGAAATGAAGAACACCAGAAAGTGTGAAACTGTTAGTAAATATAAATTAATATTTTCTGCATAAAACACTAATGGTTTAAAATATATGTAGAAATAAAATGCATGACAACAATAATGCAAGAGGAGGGAGGATGTTAAAAGGAGTTAAAGTGTTTAAGACTATCAGGGAAGTGGTAAAAGTCATCTGGACTGTAAGAACTCAGGAATTCATATTTTAATCTGTATGACAACCACTAAATTTATATCTAACAAGCTAATTGAGGGGAAAATGAGTATTTGATTAATGCAAATAAAGCCAATTAAGGAGAGAAACCAAAACCAAAGAAGCAAACCCGCTGCTGTTGAGTTGATTGTGACTCATAGCGACCCTGTAGGACAGAGTAGAACTGCCCCAGAGAGTTTCCAAGGCTATAAATCTTTATGGAAGCCGACTGCCACATCTTTCTTCTGCAAGGAGGAAAAAAGGGGACATAAAATAAGTGGATCAAATATAAAACAATTAGTAAAATGGTAGCTATCAACCCAACAATACTAGTGATTAAATTAATTCTCCAAGAAAAAGACTAAGATATATAATTATACTCAACCAGGGGTAGATTATCCAAAAGGCAAGGTAAGCACGGTGCTTACCTTACTTACCAGCTCATCTGTAGTGAACAATTTCACATTTTCTTGCCACATAAAAGAATCTGCTCCTAGGTATGACCGGTACCTGTCTCTCTCTCAACCCCACAGCACCTTCCTACAGAATCAAAACCTCTTTTCAAATTTACAATCCCTGACAGAGGCAGATGACCCAGTAAGCGAGGTAAGCATGAGTTTACTTGTACTTACTTACTAATCTGTAGTGAACAATTTCACATGGGTTTCAGTGAAATTGTTCGCTGCAGATGATCCTTGTGCTCAACTATGGTGGGCTGTATCGGCCCCCAGATCTTCCCTGGACCTCTTTCAGGGCAGAAGCTTTCAATCTTCCAGTTGTTTGGAGCTGAGAGCTCACAGTTAAGCCCTCCCCCAAGGCAGTTTACCTCAGCTGAAAAAAGCCACTTTGCCCAGTGGTTCTCAAACCCCATTGTGTACCAGAATCATCTGGAAGGTTTGTTAAAGCACAGATTGTTGGGCCCCAGCTCTAGAGTTCCTAATTCAATAGGCCTGATACAAGGCCCAACAATTTGTATCGCTAGCAATTCTCAGGTGATACTGATGCTGCTAGTCTAGTCCAAAGTCACACCCTCTTCCCGAGGATAGCTTTTATTCAATTAAGTTGGTAAATTTAGGGGCATAAAGACCTAGTACCCTTGCCCCAATTTGAGATAATTCTTATTACTAGAGTAGCAGGGGTGGGGTCTGGGGACCCTGCTTTCAGGGGACATCTAGGTCAATTGGCATACCAAAGTTTATTAAGAAAATGTTCCACATCCTACTTTGGTGAGAAAAAAAATCATTGCTAGAGATTAAGAGGGACATTTTATAATGATAGAGGAGGTCAAACCACCGGGAAAAAATAAGAATTCTAAATCTGTATGTACTCAATAAAATAGATTTAAAATATTTCAATGAAAAATTGACAGAACTAAAAGCAGGAAATGTCTTGATTGTGAATTTGGCTACTAATATACCTCTGTCAGTAATTAATAGAACAAGAAAACAAAAAATCATCAGGGATATGAAATATATGAACATCATAATTAACTAACTTGGCCTAATTTACACAAATAGAAAACTGAATCCCAAACAGTAGCATACATATCATTTATAAAACACAAAGAACATTTAGCAAAATTGAATTCTTGAGACTTTATAATTGTATCACTAATAGACTTGAGACATACTTTGTATTCTCCAAAATTAAATCCTACTCCATTAAGCAAGATGTAATTGAGCCTTGATCGTGGATACGTAGGAATTTAATACTGTCTTAATCATCTAGTGCTGCTATAACAGAAATACCACAAGTGGATGGTTTTAATGAAGAGAAGTTTATTTCCTCATAGTCAAAGTAGGCTAAAAGTCCAAATTCAGGGCATCAGCTCCCGGGGAAGACTTTCTCTCTGTCGGCCTTCGTCTCTTCAGTGTTCCCCCAGACTAGGAGCTTCTCTGCACAGGGACCCTGGTCCAAAGGACGCGCTTTGCTCCCGGCACTGCTTTCTTGATGGTATAAGGTCCCCCGTCTCACTGCTCACTTCTGTCTTTTATATCTCAAGAGATTGCCTCAGGACACAATCCAGTCTTGTAGATCCAGTGCTACCTTACTAACACAACTGCCACCCATCCTCCCTTATTAACAGGATTTACAACATATAGGAAAATCATACAGTACCAGGAATCATGGCCCAGCCAAAACGACACACACATTTTTGGGGAGGACATAATTCAATCCATGACAAATACATTTTCCTTTTTGCACGTCTTAAATATTCATAATACATTTTAAGGGTGAAAAAGGCCTCTACTTCTTTCTTGTTGCTGTTAGGTGCCATCCAGTCGGTTTCAACTCATAACGACCCTATGTACAACAGAACAAAATACTACCCAGTCCTGTGCCATGCTCACAATCATTGCTATGCTTGAGCCCATTGTTGCAGCCACTGTGTCAATCCAACTCGTTGAGGGTCTTTCTCTTTTTCGCTGACCCTCTACTTTACCAAGCATGATGTCCTTCTCTAGGGACTGGTCCCTCCTATTAACATGTCCAAAGTATGTGATATGTAGTCTCACCATCCTTGCTTCTAAGGAGCATTCTGGCTGTACTTCTTCCAAGACAGATTTGTTTGTTCTTTAGGTTAGTCAAATATTTTATATACTTAGACAGGATATCATATTTATATTTATTTTTTTCCTGGAAGTTAATGTGGTAGCCCATAAGGAAAGTGTTAAACCCCAGCCCATGGGAAAGATTTTGTTACTTCAAGACTAAATGTGGCTGCCCCAGGAGGACAGAGCTGCCCAGGATGTTTGAACCATTGTGTTAAAATGTAAATTCTCCACTTTGTCATATTCTAGTCTTCTGTGATGGAACAGCACATTTTTTGTTTTGGATGTGTGGGAACACTACTCTAGAATGCACAACAAAGGAACAGAATTCTGGAAACTCATTTAAACATGTCCATCCCTGTTATAATGGAACATACATAATGATGAAATAATGTTCAAGTAAAATATGTTTATTCATATGCATTTTTGTCTTGTAAAAATATAGGGAATCACATTTTGGTTAGAAGACTTTCCTAACTCAGAGTGCAACACCCTCCCCGTTTCTCTGAATTCTACCATGAAGCTAGCCTATTTTCATAGTCATCCTGGAGAAAAACCAGGAATATGGAGGAGAGGAAGTAATAATTTAGTGCTTATTAGTTTGTGTCATTTTATACTTAAATGGTGGCCACCCTCTCTTTCTCGAGGGAAACTATTTCAGTGCTTTTGTATATATGGTTCATCGGGAGGCATTTCATTATTACTAACAAATAAAATACAGTGAATCGTAAGATGCTGCCAGTGTGTTTCTGTTGTGCATAATAAGAAAACAAGGAATATCACATATGAGAACTATAATCAAGCTAGAGAATTTCTTAGACTTCTCTCTTTCTTTCTCTCTCTCCCCTTCTCTCTCAAATACATGCAACTTTTTAAAATTTAAATTAATTTAATTTTTTTTTTATTGTACTTCAGGTGAAGGTTTACAGAACAAATAGTTTCTCATTAAACAGTAGTACACATATTGTTTTATGACATTGGTTAACAACCCCACGACATGTCAACCCTCTCCCTTCTTGACTTTTTTTTTTTTTTTTGGTGAAAATATACGTACCCAAAGATACACCATTTCAAAAATTTCTACATACACAGTTCAGTGACATCGACTACAGTCTTCCAGTTGTGCTGCTAGTCTTACTTTAGATGAATGTTTACAGATAAAAATAGTTTCTCATTAAACAGTTAGTACACATGTTGCTCTATGACAATGGTTAACCTCACAACACATCAACACTATCCTTACTCAACCCTGGGTTCCCTATCACCAGCTTTCCTGTCCCCTTCTGCCTTCTAGCCCTTGTCCCGGGACTGCTGTGCCTCATTAGTCCCATTTGGTTTTATGGGGCTGTAGACTCCCAGGCTGAACGGTGAACCTCGGAAATAACTTCACCACTGAGCTAAAAGGGTGTCTGGGGGCCATACTCTCGGGGTTTCTCCAGTCTCCTTTAGGCCAGTAAATCTGGTCTTTTTTTTGTGAGTTAGAATTTTGTTCTACATCCTTCTCCAGCTCTGTTCAGAAACCTCTGTTGTGATCCCGGTCAAAGCAGTCAGTGGTGGTAGCCGGGCACCATCTAGCTGTACTGGACTCAATCTGGTGGAGGCCTTGGTAGCTGTGGTCCATTAGTCCTTTGGACTAATCTTTTCCTTGTATCCTGTTCTCTTCATTCTCCCTTGCTCCTGAGGGGGTGAGACCAGTGGATTATCTTAGATGGCTGCTCATAGGTTTTTAAGACCCCAGACACTACTCACCAAGGTAGAAAGTAGAACACTGTCTTTATAAACTGTGTTACGCCAGTTGAGCTAGATGTTCCCCGAGACCATGGTCCCCGCAGCCCTCCACCCAGCAATTCAGTCGCTCAAGGAGTTTGGATGTGGGATGTGTCTATGGAGCTTCCATGATCTTTCCTTGTACAAGTTGTGCTGGCTTCCCCAAAATTGTGTACTGTCTTACCCTTCACCAAAGTTACCATGTATCTATCATCTTTTTAGTCCCCCCTACCCCTCCCATCCCTGGTAACCAACAAAGATTGTTACTTTTTGTGTGTGAACTTTTTCATGGGTTTTTACAATAGAGGTCTCATACAATATTTGTCCTTTTGTGATTGATTTATTTCACTCAGCATAATGTCCTCCAGTTTCATCCATGTTATGAGATGCTTCACAGATTCATCATTGTTCTTTCTCGTTGCATAGTACTCCATTGTGTGTATGCACCATAGTTTGTTTATCCATTCATCTGTTGATGGGCATCTAGGTCGTTTCCATCGTTTTGCTGTCGTGAACAATGCTGCCATGAGCATAGGTGTGCATATGTCTATTTGAGTGATGACTCTTATTTCTCTAGGATATATTCCTAGGAGTGGGATTGCTGGTTCATACAGTATGTCTATTTATAGCTTTCTAAGGAAGCACCATACCATTTTCCAGAATGGTTGTATCATTCTGTATTCCCACCAGCAGTGCATAAGAGTTCCGATCTCCACACAGCCCCTCCAACATTTGTTATTTCCACATTTTTGATTCTTGCCAGTAATGCCTGGGAGAGATGGTATCTCATTGTGGTTTTAATTTGCATTTCTCTAATGGCTAGTGATGGCGAGCATTTCCTCATGTGTCTGTTGGCCATTTGAATGTCTTCTTTGGTGAAGTGTCTGTTCATTTCCTTTGCTAAATTTTTAATAGGCTTATTTGTCTTTTTGTTGTAGAGGTGTTGGATTTTCTTGTAGATTATGGAGATTAGGCCTTTGTCTGACTTGTACTTTCCAAAAATTTTTTCCCAGTCTGTAGGTTCTCTTTTTAATCTTTTGGTGAAGTCATTTGAAGAGCATAGGTGTTTGATCTTTAGAGAATCCCAGTTATCTAGCTTATCTTCTGGGGTTTGTGTGTTGCTGGTTATGGTTTGTATCCTGTTAATGCAGTGTATCAGGACCTGTAGCATTGGTCCTATTTTTTCTTCTATGCACTTTATAGTGTTTGGCTTTATAGTTTTGTCTTTGATCCATTTTGAATTAGTTTTTGTATGTGGAGTGAGGTATGGGTCCTGTTTCATTTTTTTGCAGATGGCTGTCCAGTTTTGCCAGCATCATTTGTTAAAAAGAATGTCTTTTCCCCATTTGATGGACTTTGGGCCCTTGTCGAAGATCAGGTGACTGAAGGTGGATGGATTTACATCTGGGTTCTCAATTCTGTTCCATCGGTCAATGTATCTGTCGTTGTACCAGTACCAGGCTGTTCTGACTACCATACCTGTAGAGTAGGTTCTGAGGTCAGGTAGTGTGAGTCCTCCAACTTTATTCTTCTTCTTCAGTAGTGCTTTACTTATTCGGGGCTTCTTCCCTTTCCATATAAAGTTAATGATTAGTTTTTCCATCTCTTTGAAGAATGTTGTTGGTATTTGGGTTGGGATTGCGTTGTATTTGTAAATTGCTTTGGGTAGAATTGTCATTTTCACAATGTTGAGTCTACCTATCCAAGAGCATGGTATGTTTTTCCATTTATGTAGATCCCTTTGGGTTTCTTGCAGTAGTGTTTTGTAGTTTTCTTTATATAGGTCTTTTACATCCCTGGTTAGATTTATTCCTAAGCATTTTATTTTTTTAGGGGCCATTATAAATGGTATTGTTTTCCTGATTTCCTTTTCATCGTTCTCTTTATTGGGGTATAGGAATCCAACTGATTTTTGTATGTTTACCTTGTATCCTGCTAGTCTGCTGAATCTTTCTATTAGTTCCAATAGATTTCTCATGGAGTCTTTAGAGTTTTCTATGTATAGTATCATATCATCTGCAAACAGGGACAGTTTAACTTCTTCATTACCAATTTGCATGCCCTTTATTTCTTTTTCTTGCCTTATTGCTGTAGCTGGAACTTCCAGTACAATGTTAAATAGGAGTGGAGATAAAGGTTATCCTTTTCTTGTTTCTGTTCTCAAGGGGAATGTTTTCAGTCTCTCTCCATTAAGGATGATGTTGGCCGTTGGTTTTGTATAGATGCCCTTTATTATGCTGAGAAATTTCTCTTCTATACCTATTTTATTGAGAGTTTTTAACAGGAATGGGTGTTGGACTTTGTAAAATGCCTTTTCTGCATCAATTGAGATGATCATGTGATTCTTTTCTTTCCTTTTATTTATGTGGTCGATTACATTCATTGATTTTCTAATGTTGAACCATTCTTGCATACCTGGTATGAATCCTACCTGGTCGTGGTGTCTTGTTTTTTTGATATGATGCTGAATTCTATTGGCTAGAATTTTGTTGAGAATTTTTGCATCTATATTCATGAGAGATATTGGTCTGTATTTTTCTTTTTTTGTGGCGTTTTTGCCTGGTTTAGGCATCAGTGTTATCTTGGCTTCCTAGAATGAATTTGGAAGTGTAGCTTCCTTTTCTATGCTCTGAAATAGCTTGAGTAGTACTGGTACAAGCTCTTCTGTGAATGTTTGGTAGAATTCTCCAGTGAAGCCATCTGGGCCGGGCTTTTTTTTTTTGGTTTGGTTTTTTTTTTTTTTTATTATTGTACTTGAGGTGAAGGCTTACAGAACAAATAATTTCTCATGAAACAGAAGTACACATGTTGTTTTATAACATTGGTTAACAACCCCACAACATATCAACCCTCTAACTTCTCAATCTCTTTTTTTTTTTGGTGAAAACACACATAGCCAGAGATACACCATTTCAAAAATTTCTACATGCACAGTTCAGTGACATTGACTACGCTCTTCCAATTGTGCTGTTATTCTCACTTAAGATAAAGGCTTACAGAACAAAATAGCCTCCCAGTTAACAGTTACTACAAATGTTGCCCTATGACAATGGTTAACAATCTCACAACACATCAACAATATCCTTACTCAGCTTTGGCTTCCCTATCACCAGCTTCCTTGTCCCCTTCTGCTTTCTGGCCCTTGTCACTGGACTCCTGTACCTCGTTAGTCTCATTTGGTTTTACAAGGCTGTCCACTCCCAGGCTGAACGGTGAATCTCGGGGTTAACTTCACCACTGAGCTAAAAGGGTGTCTGGGGGCCATACTCTCAGGGTTTCTCCACTCTCCTTTAGGCCAGTATATCTGGTCTTTTTTTTGTGAGTTAGAATTATGCTCTACATTCTTCTCTGGCTCTGTCCAGAACCCTCTGTTGTGATCCTGGTCAGAGCAGTCAGTGGTGGTAGCCGGGCACCATCTAGCTGTACTGGACTCAGTCCGGTGGAGGCCTTGGTATCTGTGGACAATTAATCCTTTGGACTAATCTTTTCCTTGTATCCTGTTCTCTGCATTCTCCCTTGCTCCTGAAAGGATGAGACCAGTGGTGTATCTTAGATGGCCACTCACAGGCTTTTAAGACCCCAGGCACTACTCACCAAGGTAGAATGCAGAGCATTGTCTTTATAAGCTGTGTCATGCCAATTGAGCTAGATGCTCCCCAAGACCATGGTCCCTGGATGGGCCAGGGCTTTTTTTAGTTGGGAGGTTTTTTTTATTACCTTTTCAATCTCTTCTCTTGTTATGGGTCTGTTCAAATTTTCAACATCACTTTGTTGTAGTTTGGGTAGGCTGTGTGTTTCTAGAAATTTATCCATTTCCTCTAGGTTTTCAAATTTGTTGGAGTATAGTTTTTCATAATATTCTTTTATGATCCTTTTTATTTCAGTTGGGTCTGTTGTAATGTCACCTATTTCATTTCTTATTTGGGTTATTTGCATTCTCTGCTGTTTTTCTTTTGTCAGTCTGGTCAGTGGTTTGTAGATTTTGTTGATTCTTTCAAAGAACCAACTTTTGATTTTGTTGATTCTTTCTATTGTTTTTCTGTTCTCTATTTCATTTATTTCTGCTCTGATCTTTATTATTTCCTTTCTTCTGGTGGCTGTGGGCTTTTTTTTGCTGTTCTCTGTTTGTTGGAGTTGTGTAGTTAATGTTTTGATTTTGTCCCTTTCTTCTTTTTTGATGTGTGCATCTATTGCTGTAAATTGTCCTCTGAGGACTGCCTTTGCTGTGTCCCAAAGGTTTTGGTATGATGTGTTTTCATTCTCATTTGATTCTAGGAATTTTTTGATTCCATCTCTGATTTCTTCTATTACCCAATGATGTGTAAGCAGGGTATTATTCAGTTTCCATGTAATTGATTTTTTTACCTTGCTCTTTCTGTTGTTTATTTCTACCTTGATGACACTGTGGTCAGAGAAGATACTTCGAATTATCTCAACGTTTTGGATCTTGTTGAGGATTGCTCTGTGGCCTAAGATGTGGTCTATTCTGGAGAACATTCCACGTTCATTGGAAAAGAATGTGTAGTTTGCAGCGTGTGGATGGAGTGTTCTATATATGTCTATGAGGTCCAGTTGGCTGATTGTGCCCTTTAGGTCTTCTGTATCTTTGCTGAGTTTGTTCTTAGTTGTTCTGTCCTTTACTGAGAGTGGTGTGTTGAAGTCTCCTACTATTATTGTGGAACTGTCAATTTCTCTTTTCAGTGTTGTTAGGGTTTGTTTTATGTATTTTGGAGCCTTGTCATTGGGTGCGTAGATGTTTATTATGGTTATGTCTTCATGATAGATTGTCCCCTTAATCATTATATAGTGTCCTTCTTTGTCTTTTATGGTAGATTTTGTTTTAAAGTCTATTTTATCTGAGATTAGTATTGCCACTCATGCTCTTTTTTGGTAGTTGTTAGCTTGAGATTTTTTTTTTCCAATGTTTCAGTTTTAATAAATTCATATCTTTGTTTCTCAGGTGTGTCTCTTGTAGACAGCATATTGATGGATCCTGTTTTCTTACCCATTGTGTTACTCTCCATCTCTTTATGGATGCACTGAGTCCATTTACATTTAGTGTAATTATTGATAGATGTGAGTTTGTTGCTGTCATTTTGTAGTGCTTTTTTTTTGTGGTGCTGACGTTGTCTTTATTCTTACTCTCCTGTGCTGAGTTACTTTTGTTTGTGGATTTTTTTTTCATTTCTTTTGTTTTTGTAGATTTTGTTTTTGCTGAGACTTTATGTTTTTCCTCTTTATTTTTATGAGTATGTTGGTTAACTTTCTTTGTGGTTACCATGAAATTTACCCTTATCTTTCCTAGTTTGAAGCAGTCTACCATTACGTGGTATCGCCTTGCCTTCCTCTCCATTAGAAGGTTCTATACCTATACTGTTTATTCCCTCTTTTATTGTTCTGATGTTATTGTCATTTACTGCCTAACTGCTTTGATTCTCTGTTGTATTTCTTTTGGTTTTGGATAGTCATTGAGAGTTCATTTCCTAGATTTGTATCTGGCTTGTTCAATCCTGTGTCCTAGATTCTGCCTGTGAACTGAAGTTGTTTGTTCTCAGATTGAAGAACTCCCTTTAATAATTCTTGTAAGTTTGGTCTGGTTTTTACATATTCCCTTAATTTCTGTTTATCTGGAAATGTCCTAATTTCACCATCATATTTGAACGAGAGTTTTGCAGGATGTATTATTCTTGGTTGGCAATTTTTTTCTTTCAAGGTTGTTGTATATGTCATCCCATTGTCTTCTTGCCTGCGTGGTTTCTGCTGAATAATCTGAGCTTAGCCTTATTGTTTCCCCTCTGTATGTGACTTCTTGTTTTTCACGTGCTGCTCCCAGGATTCTTTGTCTTTGGTTTTGGCGAGTGTGATTATGATACGCCTTGGTGATTTTCTTTTGGGGTTTATCCTATATGGGGTTCATTGAGTTTCTTGGATGGCCAGCTTTTCATCTTTCATGATATTGGGGAAGTTTTCTATCAGGGGTTCTTCAATGATCCTCTCTGTGTTTTCTGTTTTCTCCCCCTGTTCTGGAACTCAAATCACTTGAAAATTTTTGCTTTTGATTGTATCCCACATAACTCTCAGGGTCTCTTCATTTTTCTTTGTTCTTTTTGCTGAGTTTTCCTCCAACAGAGTTGTATCCAAGTGTTTGTCTTCAATTCCACTGATCTTGTCTTCCACCGTTTCAAGTCTGCTCCTCAGCCCTCATATGACATCATTCATTTCTGAAATCTTTCTGTTTATCTTTTGGATTTCTAATTGTTGTTTTTGTATAATTTCTAGTTGTGAATTTATTTTGGCAATTTGTTCCTGCATTATTTTCCTGAATTCTTCCAATTTTTTGTTTGTATTTTCCATGAATTTGTCTATTTTTTCCTCATTTTTGTCTGCTTTTTGCTTTAACTGTTCGATAATTCTGAGTATTAGAGATTTGAATTCCCTATCAGGTAGTTTTAGTGCCTTTTCTTCCACTGGATAGTCATCTGGTGTTTTATTTTGGACGCCTATTGGAACCATCCTGTCCTGTTTTTGTAAATGTTTTGGTATTGTCTGCTGTCTTTGTGGCATTAAGTAGTTATTTTCCTCGTTTATTGATTGTAGATTTTGTTCGTCCTGCTTTTTTGTTTTATTTGGTTATGTTTGAGCAGGTGGGCTGTGTTCTTTGTTGTTTGCTCTTCTGTGGGCGCGATACTTTTTGCCTCCTTCTCCAACTGGCAGTGTCAGTTGCTAAGATATGGTACAGCAGGTCAGGTACAGCTGTGATGGGTTGTTTGTGGCAGTTACTACAGCCACCAGGGCGGGTCAGTAATCAGTGCAGGGCAGGTTCTGGTAGGCCGTGCCTGTGCTGCTTGGTGGTGTGATGTTAAGCGCACGGTGCAGGTAGGCAGGTTGTAGGGGGGAGATTGTTATGTGGAGCTAAGATGGATTGGGAGAGAGGAGAGAGGAACAGGGACCAAAAACATACAAACAAACAAAAAAGAGTGCTAGGGGAACTTGCTGTTGGAGTGGAGAGATGAGAGGCTATGAAATGGAGCCAAACAAAAAGGGAAGAAGAAGAAGAAAAAAGAAAAGAATGAATAAATAAAAATCAGAAAGGGAAAAGAACAGCAAAGCTCCCAGTAGGCAGTAGGCTTGCTGCACATAGTCCTGATATTCAGCTATGTCATTAGGATGGTTCCAGCGAACAGAAGCCAAAATTTAAACTGGGGTAAACTCAGGCATATGCTATCTCACATAAGGGCAAATCCAGGGGTAGAGTAGGCCCTAGGGTTGCTTAATTAGCTAGTTCCATGAGGACTTTAAGAACCAAGGTTGTTTTGTTCATCTGTTCAGCTCTCTTTGACAGAGGCTTTATCCTCTGACTGGTACCAAGTTGTTGGTAGCAACTCCGGGCATCATTTTCAGACACAAACATATCCCAAGGATGAAGAGAATTGATTCTTATTTGGGTCTTTCTAAAGAAAAAGGAAGTTTTTTTCAAAGCCCTTCCCACCTTCAGTGAATCTTCCACCAGATTTCCTCTCATATGTCATTGGCCAGAATTGAGTCACATTCCCATCCTACACCAGTCATTGCAAGAGAAATAGTGATGCCCTTTAATACAACCAGCCACCTCAAGTCAGAGATGAGGTCCACTTACTGTGAACTACATGGTGATATGGGGGATACCTTAATAGCATTTGAATTTCATTAAGAAGGAAAAGGGAGGATGGATACTGGGTAGACAACCAACAGTATCTACCCTGTCGTTATGTACCACTGTCATGCATAGACAAAGCCTGGGCTGAGGAGCCAGGTAGACCTGGATTCAAGCTCTAAATAAAACTTCTTCTGTCTAGGTGGCCTTGATCAAATGACTTAACCTTATTGAGGCTCCGGAGTTTTCATCTTTAAAGTGGATATAACTGTCTTTCACGGTTATTCCAAAACCAACCAAACTTGTTGCCATTGAGTTGATTCCAACTAATAGCAACCCTATAGGACAGAATAGAACTGGGTTTCCACAAGGTTTCCAAGGAGTGGCTGGTGGATTCAAACTGCCAGCTTTTTGGTTAGCAGCCTGAGTTCTTAATCACTATGCCATCAGGGCTCCTTCAGGGTTATTAAGATGATTACATAATAATAGCAACATTAACCATAAAACAAAAAAGATTTATGAAGTTAATGGCCTTAGTAGGTTCTCAATTGATTTTCCCTGACACTTCTTTAACCTGGCCAACACCACTCATCCAACCCCTGCCCCCCTCACACACACACCTCTGGCAAAAGCTTTCAAATTCTGCAAATTATATTTATTGATTTTCTGCCAAGGATTTTGCTTGAGAAACACGATATTAAAGCTCTTCCCATCCAACTATATACCATCCCATTTCATTTCCTTTCTATTGAGTGTGGAAGTGTTCAAAGAGTTAGAGTTAACAAAATTTTTATCTATAAAATGAAATATATGGTTATATAACCTACCTAGTGCAAAGACAGTATCATACTGCTTGAATGAGGAAACTGTAAATTATGTAAAAAGGTGACAGCCAGATAAACTTGACATAACTTGTGTTGACTTGTCAGAAAACCTGAAACAGACAGGTACAGAGACACCCCAACACCATGAAATTTCATCTGACCTAGTTTCCAACAATATTTTGAAATGAAATTTGTCTCAGGCCAATAACTCCCAAATTGGATTGAGTGATAGCCCTGTAATATAACCCCACACAAATTTACCCTTGCAAATGAATTTGATGGTTCTCTCTAAGATATTTGACATCACTCTTAATTAAGAGTTCAAGCTCATTGAGTGGAAAGATGTGATGAGTTATGAAGGTAGATTTAGGGGAGTTAGTCTTCCCAAAATTGAGAGCAGTATTACTTATTTTAGTGAGTTTGCTGTTGTTAGGTGCCGTTGAGTCTATTCCAACTCATAGTGACCCCACGTGACAGAGTAGAACTGCTCTATAGGGTTTTCTGGGCTGTAATCTTTACAGAAGCCGATTGCCAGGTCTTTCTCCTGGAGATCCCCTGAGTGGGTTTGAGCTGCCAGCCTTTCAATTAGCAGCCAAGCACTTAACCGTTTGCACCACCAGGGATCCTTTTGGTGAGTTCACTAACTGCATTTAAAATTTTCTGGGAAATACATTTTGAGAGTGCTACTTCCCTTCCTTTTCCAGGCTACAATTTTTTTTTTTTTATTGTACTTCAGGTGAAAGCTTACAGAGCAAATAGTTTCTCATGAAATAGTAGTACACATGTTGTTCTATGACATTGGTTAACAACCCCACAACACATTAAGCCTCTAAATTCTCAACCTTTTTTTTTTTTTTTTTTTTTGATGAAAATACAGATAGCCAAAGATACACCATTTCTCCAGGCTACAGTTTTTATCTTTTCATTCTAGGGCAGTCAAACACTCAATCAGAAAAAAATAAATAAATAACTTTCTCCTTTTCCTGCTTTTGGAGGTGTTGGAGTCTCAAGACTGTTGATTTAGGAAATAATATTGGAGTCATTATTCCCTCTCCTTGAGCATAGAGAATGTGACCCAGCAGTAGCTGAGCTCACAAGGACACATCAGCTGGGCCCTGAGGTATAAAGACAATAGCTAAAATAATTTTGGAAAATATCTTTTAGGGAAACTTTCACATAAAGCTGATCAAACACACACAAAAGAGTTTCCACTCTTATCTTTTTCTGTTAGCATTTAGTGAATAGAAATTTGTTGGACCAATGAAGACCCTCCTGACTGTCGTTACTGAAACCTGTACCAATGATTGTTAAGAAAGACAATTCAAAATGTAGGATCACAGTTTCTAGCCAATCTGAAAAGTCTAAGCTTTCAATGGTTTTGCCCATTTGTAATGTTAATATATACTGATGGTTCTGTAATGGTTTCTTGGACTCGGGCAGACATGGCTATGACAGCATGCTTGTCCGTTTTCCCACCTTTGTCTGTTCTGTGATATTTCCTTGGACTTGGGCAGACATGGCTGTGGCAGCATGCTTGTCCATTTTCCCATTCTTGCCTGTTCTGTAATATTCTTTGGACTTGGACAGACATGGCTTTAGCAGCATGCTTATCTGTTTTGCCACTTTTGTCTGTTCTGTGATATTTCCTTGGACTTGGGCAGACATGGCTCTGGCAGCATGGTTGTCTGTTTCCCACTTCTGCCTTTTGAATATATGCAGAATAAAACTTTCTTTTGCTTCCCTAAACTTTATGATGTTTTTCCCCTACAACACGGTGAAGAGGAAAGTGTTTTCCTATGGGCTCCTGCGCAGAGTGGCCAAAGCAGAGTGGGGAGACAGCCTGTTGGAGCTCTAGCTGGTCCTTAACAACTACCACCCCACTGGTGTCGGAGGTAGCTGCCTATTAGAAACAGCTGCGTTCTCCAGGCTAGGATGTCCTTGAGGCTTGGCCTCACATGCCATGCTTTAAACTTTCACTCTTATCTCTTTTCTCCAGCTTTTTTCCTATTCCTCCTCTTGCTAAATCCCTTTGGATTAGTCCCCTTGGGCTAATAAAGGCATATTCTACCCAGCTTTCAATCTCAGGTTCTCTTAATGATGCTAGTTCTTTGGTGCTGCTTTAATTTTAGGAAGGAGTGGAGAGCCATGCAGATATCCCATCACCATGTTCTACCACGTTCCCCAGAAGCCAGCCCCTGCAGTCCAAGCCCTGTTCCAGTGTTCCTGTTTGTCTCGGTGGGGGAATGGGCATAACTAAATTGCAATAAATCATGGTTACAGTGTTAGATGTAGATTCTGGTCCCAATTCTGTTATTTTCTGTGTGATCGTGGGCAAGTTGCACAAGTCCTCATCTATAAAATGGCAGTGAATAGACTTAACTCACAAAGTTGTTGTTGTTAGCTGTCGTCAAGTTGGCACCTGACTCGTGGCAAATCCAAGTACAATGGGACAAAATGCTGCCAGTCCTATGCCATTCTCATGATCAGTTGAGGATCAGACCATTGTGTACCATAGGGTTTTCACTGGTTGATTTTGGAAGTAGATAGCCAGGCCTTTTTCCTAGTTCATCTTAGTCTGAAAGCTCCGCTGAAACCTGTTTAGCATCATCCCATTGTTGTCGAGTCGATTCTGACTCATAGTGACCCTATAGGACAGAGTAGAGCTGTCCCATAGGGTTCCCAAGTCTGTAATCTTTATGGAAGTAGACCGCCACATCTTTCTCCCACAAAGCGGCTGGTGGGTTCGATCAGCTGACCTTTTGGTTAGCAGCTGAGTGCTTAACCACTGTGCTACAGGGCTCTTTTTTCGGCATCATAGCAACCCATAAATCTATACTGACAGGTGGGTAGTGGCTGTGCATGAGGTACATTGGCCAGGAATCTAACCCAGGTCTCCCTCATGGAAGGCGAGAATTCTACCACTGAACTACCAATGCCTCTACCTCACAAGGTGGTCTTTATGGAGCTTTGCAAATATTTTCTCATTTAATCCTCAAAAGTGATATGAAATTAGAATGTATAATATTATTTGACTTTTAGAATAAAGGCAAAGTAATATCTAAACACACCCACCAATTCCCTGTTATTATCTTAGAGTACAGGGATGAATTCTTGAAAAGCTGTATATTAAAACTGTTATTCTATTGTGAGTATAAGCATCCTTACTGCTTGAAACATCATGATTTTATATCTGTGTGAGCATTTACTATATGCAGTTCTTCCTCTGTATAAGTGCAAAGGATGTAGAAGAAAAAAAAAATCCTAAACCGTTCTCGTGTGTGTTAAAGTTTGTTAATGAATCAGGAATTCATGACCTGCAGCCAAAACACCTAAAGACGACAGCCTTCCATCTGTTTGTGTCATAAAAGACTCCTTTGTTTTGTCGTGAAAAACATTCACTCCAAGCTCAGGAGATAAAGGGCAAACTGTTCTAAACTACTAGCAGACCCTCAGTATATGTAGTGGCATTTCTGACTCCTAGAGGAATTATTATTATTATTTGTTTAGTCATTGATCCAATCATTCAACACATTTACAAAGCATCTACAATATATCTGGTGCTGTGGATAGAAAGACATCTTTTCTGTCTTCCAGGATCTGGGATTCTGCCAGAAAGTTAAACTGGTATGTGATAATGACCCAGAAGATAGAAGGCTCAAAAACAGCATAAAGGCAAGTTAAGTACCCCCTCTGGTATAAGGAATAATGATCTGGGAGTTGTTTTAGACTCAGGCTTTCTGAAATGAGGGGCCCAATCATGTCATGCTGGAGATAGAGCCAAAGTTGTATAGGAGAGGACAGGCAACTAGAGAAGCTTATCTTTCAGTTGGACAAAAGATGACAAGTTCATGACCTAGTAATTAGAAACCTCTTCTGTCTCATCCTGTACATGCTTAGGTCTATTTCTGGACCCTCTATGAAGTTGCATTAATCTATTGATTAACAGAGATGAGATAGTGTGCTTCATGATTAAGGATGTGGACTCTGGAGGCAGATTGCCTGAGTTTCAATCCTGACTCCGTCTCTAGGACCTGTGTGAACTGGAGCAAGTAACTGAATCTGTCTGTGCCTCAGTTTCCTCATCATCAATATAATCAAAATAATAATAGTATCCACTTTATGATATAGCTAATTAATTAAGTAAATTAATATATGTAAAGTGCATATAAATATACAAATAGATTTCATATTAAGCATTGGGTACTGTTCTAGGTATTTGCTATTATTATTTACCTATATTTTTGCTAATATTACATTCTTTAAATTACTATACTTTCATAATAAAACTAGATATATGGTAAAGCAAGTTGTCTATCCTCGTTCTTCTTTGTCAAAGCTGACCTACATACAGACTTCCACTTCCAACCATGGTGGAGTGACAGGGTTTGGGTTTACCCTCCTGTCTTAAATGATTAAATATATGGAACAACAGTGTTTAGAGTTTGTTTGTATACATATATAGAGAGATTGATTTATTTTAAAGATTTGGGTCATGTGATTGTGGAGGCTGGCAAAGCTGTAGGAAAGGTGGCAGGCTGGAATCTCTCAGTCTTGAATCTAAAATCCATAGGGCAGGTGGCTGGCTGGAAACTCAGGAAGGATTTCTGTGTTACAGTCTTTAGGTGGAATTCCTTCTTCCACTTACACAGATTAAGTAAGCGTTTAGTAGTCTTCCCATCTATTTCACTTCTACAAATGCCATAATCAAGTAGCTGATGCTGGGGTCACTGCAAGTCAGGTGGTTCTGATGACTGCTTTTACTCTCCCATCCATTATGACAACCACACTCACACTCACCTTGTCTTTGGTGATTAAGCCCACTGCTACCCCTGGGTCTAATTATGCCCATTTCCTTTAAGGATCACAGTTCAGCGTCTTAAGTTCCCATTGTAATTCCTGACCTACAGAGAAGAGTGATCACAGAGCTCTTCAAGGATGTTGGGGCTCCTCTCATAAATTTATTCCGCACGGTCATGGTGAAAAGTGTGTCATCTGGACCCTACCAAGTGTGACTAGGTCCTACATGATAAATCCACTCTAATATTCCAATCTCTCTAAGCCTTTGGATACCTTACTCTACAGTATAGCAAGGCAATTCTGGCATTTAAACTTCATTTAGTGTAGGTCAACTTTTGGTTCATGTTTCAGCCAACTAACCAAACTGTTGGATCCCTTTCTAACCCCTCAAGCTTAAACAATGAATGCAGAATCTCTGATTAGTGGGTCCATATCAATGAGTTTAACTTGCTTCAACCTTATGTTTTTTCACCATTATCCCACACCTTTAATATCCCTTCCCACACATATATTCTCCAGATTTCTGTCTGTATAAATTGGAAAAATCATGCAGTTCTTTTAGAGTATAGCATACTGACTCACAAGTCACACTATGTACTTCACCTTTTGGGGCCTACTGGGACTTGAGTCTAGTTATAGGTCTTGAGGCAAAGAGGGGTGTGGAGGGGTGTGTCCTGAGGAGAATCAGCAATGTCTTGCAAGGCAACTACCATATTTTTACACAAATAACAAGTGTATTATATGCTTTTTGCCAGCCATGCCCTCCCCCACCCCATGAGGTATTTTCATAAGTGTGCTATGCTAATTTTTTTACAGCAATATGTAAAAAAAAAAAATTAGTGTAGCATGCTTACAAAAATTCCTTATGGGGGGAGGGTGCGGTTGGCAAAAGATGTGTAACACATGCATTACTTGCATAAAAACACAGTACCTCAGAGGAAGCTATTAAGGTTCTTCAGGCAAAGCTAGATTAATCTCTTCAAATGGAGGTGGAAGTGCTACTTCTTCTGCAAAGAAAATTCAGCAGAATTTAGAGGTCTAATTATCCCCAGCTTTATCAGGAACTGCCCACATGTCCACATTCCAATTTTCAGTATTCTATTTAGTCTCAATCAGTGCCCCCATTTTAATAGCCAACACACTCTGAAGTTGCGAATTTAGTTTGTGTTGTTATTCGGTCACTGGCAGGATGAGACTGCTGAGTTTTCTGCAGTTTCAGCTCTGTGGCTACAGGAGGTAAGATTTTCCTTCAGGGCAGACACAGAAATTTTCAGGTTGTTTATCCAGTGTTTGAGCTGGCAATTTGAAGGCCTGAGCTCATCTTTTTCTTTTTTCTCTTTGTCCAGTACAATTAGGAACAACCAGCCAATATCATTATACTTGTCAGTTTGACAAAAATGTTCTAAGATATCGAATACATGGTCACTTAGAATCTTGCCTCTTATAAGATCAGGAGTATCCATTGGTGATATCTTGTGTGTTTCAATTGCCATGTCTCACCATGGGCCATCAGTGTCCTCTTTAGTACTTGAAATAGTGTCATTAATGCCTCTAAATCTAACCAGATTAGAAAACCAATCCATAAACCCCAGAGGCAATTCAGAAAACTCATCCTTAAGATTCTGTTTTTCTAGAACCACTCTCAATGCCAAGATCTGCATCAGTTTCCTAGGGCTGCTGTAACAAAGTACTACCAACTGGGTGGCTTAAAACAACAGAAATTTATTATCTTAGAGTTCTGGAGGCTAGAAGTCTGAAATCAAGGTGTCAGCAGGGCCATGCTTTCTCCAAAGGCTCTAGGATAATTTTCTTCTTTGCCTCTTCCTAGCTCTGGTGGTTTCCAAAAATCTTTGGCATTTCTTGGCTTGCAGATGCACTGCTCCAATTTTTGCCTCCATTTTTACATGGCCTTCTTCCCTGTATGTTTCTTCTCCTCATTCTATGAGGACACGATTCATACTGGATTATGACTCCAGTATGACCTCATGTTAACTGATAACATCTTCAAAGACTCTATTTCCAGACAAGGTCACATTCACAGATACTGGGATTAGGACTTCACACATCTTTCAGAGAGACATATATAACAGACATTAAAATAGTTATTACATAAATATATTTTTTTAAAGTAGAGGAAATTATGAGTATGTTAAAAAAAGACATAGAAAATATTTTTAAGAGACCAAAATCAAACTTCTAGAGATGCAAAATATGATGACTAAGAAGAAAAATACACTGGTTGTTATTAATAGCAGATTAATCACTTCAGAAGAAAAGAGTAGTGAAACTTCAAGACATAGTGAAAGAAATCAAAAATTAAGCACAGATGAAAAAGGACAGAAAAAAAATGAACAGAGCCTCGGTAAGCTGTGGGACAACTTTATGCTACTAATATATATGCAGTTATAGTCTGCCAGGAGAGGAGTTTGAAAAGGGTGGACAGAAAAAATATTGGAAGAAATAATGGCTGGAAATTTTTTCAAAGTTGATGTAAACTTTAAACTCAAAGGAAAACAAAAACAAAAACAAAAAACTTAACAAACCCCAAACACAATGTTTTAGTTATCTAGTGCTGCTATAACAGAAATACCACAAGTGGGTGGCTTTAACAAACAGGAATCTAGTTTCTCACAGTTTGGGAAGCTAGAAGTTGAAGCTCAGGGTGCCAGCTCTAAAGGAAGGCTTTTTTTTTTTTTTTCTGTCAGCTATGGGGAAAGGTCCTCATCTCTTTTCAGCTCCTATTCCTCCGTTTCTTGGTGATCTTCATGTAGCCTGGCATCTATCTTCCCCTATCTTTGCTTGCTTCTCTGTACCTAATCTGTATGTATATCTCAAAGGTGATTGGCTTAAGACACACCCTACAGTGATATAGTCTCATTAACATAACAAAGAAAACCCTATTCCCAAATGAGATTGTAAGTATAGTGGTTACGATTTACAACACATATGTTGGGGAAACACAATTCAATTCATAACACCCAGGAAATAAAAAGAAAACTTCACTAAGATGCACTGTAAGTAATTACTTGAAATCAGCAATAAAAAGAAAATCTTAAAAGCAGCACATCATAGAAGGAAAAAAAGGTACATTATGAAAAGAGGAACAAAGATAAGGAAGACAGCTGATTTCTCATCAGAAATAACAGAAGCAATGCAAGCCAGAACATAGTGGCTCAACATCTTTAAAGATCTGGGGGGTGGAGTGGGGGGAAGGAACCCTGTCAACCTAGAATTCTATACACAGTAAGAATATCTTTCAAAAATGAAGATGAAATACTTATTCAGACATACAAAAGCTCGAAGAATGTAATATTTGCAGACCTGCAATAAAAGTCCTTCAGGCAGATTAAAAATGATACCAGATGGTAATCTGAATCTATACACAGGAATGAGGAACTCTGGGGATAGTAAATATGCGAGTAAATAAATAGATGTTTTTTCTTATTTAAAAAATCTATTTTGAAGATAAATGATTCTTTAAGGCAAAATAATAATAATAATATATTGTGGAATTCGAAGTCCAGGATTGGTGAAGTGGAAGTAAACTGCTGTAAAGTTCCTATACTATAGATAAAGTGGTGTAATTCACTTGGAGGTAGACTGTGAAAAGTTAAAGGTGTATGCTATCATCTCTAGATAAACCACTTAAAAAAAAGAGGTATATCTAATAAGCCAATAAAAGAGATAAAATGGAATGTATTAGTTTTCTATTGCTATATAACAAGTTACCACAAATTTAGTGACTGAAACAACACATATTTTATCTTAACAGTTTCTGTGGGTCAGGAATCTGAGAAGGGCTTATCTTGGTCCTTTGCATAGGGTCTTATATAGCTGAAACCAAAGGTTTGATCAGGCTGTGTCTGAAGGCTTGACTAGGGAAGAATCTGTTTCTAAGTTCATTGAAGTTGTTGGCAGAATATAGTTCCTTGTGGTTGTATGACTGAGATCATCATTTTCTTGCTGGTTATTGTCCATGAACCACTCTCAACCATCAGGTCCTTGCCATGTGGACCTGTCACAGGCCTCACATCATGGGAACTTACTTCTTCAAGGCCAGAAGGAGAATCTTTCTGGCTTCTAATATCTCTCTTCAGGGACAGGTTTGATCTTCTTTTAAAGGGTTCACCTGATTAAGTCAAAGTCAACTGATTAGGGACTTAATTATATCTTCAAAATCTCTTCATCTTTGGTATATAATGTAACCTAATTATGGGAGCAGTGTTCTATTATGTTCACACATCTGCACACTCTCAAGGAGAGGGGAATATACAGTATATATACACCAAGGGCAGGGATCCTGGGTGTTATCTTAGAATTCTGTCTACCATGTGGAACTATTAAAAAACTTAATTCAAAAGAAGGCAGGAAAAAAAAGAAATGAATGAAGAGGAGATGGGACAAATAATGGGATGTTGTATTTAAACCCAATGCTATGAAAAATAATATTAAATTTACATGGTCTAAAAACCCCAATTAAATGGCAGAGATTATTAGATTAGACCAAAAAAAAAAAAAAAAATTCACCCAAAGCCCAACTATCCACTATCTAAGAGAAACCCACCTTAAATAAAAAACAAAAACAAAAACCAGGTGCCATGGAGCCAAGTTTGACTCATGGTGACCCCATGTGTGTCAGAGTAGAATGTGTTCCATAAGGTTTTCAATGGCTGATTTTTCAGAAGTAGATTGCCAGGCTCTTCTTCTTAGGCACCTCTTGGTAGACTTGAACTACCAATGTTTTGATTAGCTGCTGAGCAAGTTAACCATTTGCACCATCCAGAGACTCCAAATATAAAGACAGAAATAGATCAAAAGTAAAAGGATAAAAAAGATATTTCATACTAACACTAGCCAAAGGAAAGCTGGAATGGCTACATTTATAACAGACAAGGTAGATTTCAGAAACTTACTAGGGATAAATAGGGTACTTTCATAATGATAAGAGAGCAAATTCATCCAGAGGACATAAAAGTCCTAAATGTTCATGTACTTAATAACAGAGTTTCAAAATACGTGAAGCAAAAATTGATAGAACTGAAAAGAGAAAGAGACCAATCTCCAATTATAGTTAAAGAATTCAACACCTATCTCTTAATAACTGATAGAACAAGTAAACAGAAAATCAGTAAGCACACAGAAGCCTTGAACAACACTGTCTTGGGCTGGGTTCTCCAGAGAAGCAAAACTCGTGCAGTGTATAAATATACAGAGAGAGATTTATATCAAGGAAGTGGTTCATGTGGTTGTAGAGGCTGGAAAGTCCCAAATCTGTGAGTCAGGCTGAAGGCTTCTCCTGACTCACGTAGCCACAGGGGCTGGTGAACCCAAGATAGGTAGGTCAGACAGCAGGCCTCTGGCTTACAGGCTGTGGAGGCTGATGAATCCCAAGATCAGCAGGTAAGCTGCTAGCTCAAGTCCCCAGAACCAGAAGACAGATGAACAGGAGCCAGCTGCAGGATCCAGAGTGAGCAAAAGCCAGCAAGTCTTGCCAGAAAGTCTACCTATATTGGATGTAGACCACACCCCCAAGGAAAATCCCTTTCAACTGATTGGCTGCTCACAACAGCTCTCTTTATGGAGGTGATCACATTATATCAGATGTCATTATGGAGATAATTACATTATTAAATAGCTACCAAACTACATCATAACCACCAAACCACTGAGTCATGGCCCAGCCAAGCTGACACACAACCTTAACCATCACAAACACTATCAATCAACATGATTTAATTGACATTCTTTAGAACAGTCTACCCAATCACAGCAGGATACACATCTAAATCTTGGCACTATTGATGTTTTGAACAGGATAATTCCTTTTTGTGGGAAGTTGTCTTGTGTATTGTAGGGTGTTTAGTTGTATGCTTGGTCTCCACCCAATAGATGGCCATAGTACCCTTCCTCTAGCTGCAACAACCAAAAATGTCTTCAGAAGTTGCCAAATGTCCCCCTTGGGGCAAAATTATCCCCAGTTTAGAACCACCGGTTAATAAGAAGATATCTCTGTGGTGAAGTGTATGTTTTGAGAGGAAAGGAAGGCAGGGGAGTGGGGGAAGTCTAGCTGGTCTCACTTTCATTCCACAATGTCAATTTGGGTTTATTTATGGATCTGAATGATATCTTAATTACAAACTGGTAAATGATGAATCTAGCGCTTTTAGTTCATTCAATTCAATAAGTATATATCAAGTGTCTACTATTAGCTAGTCGCTGTTCAAGTACTAGGAATAAATACTTAAGGAACAAAACTATGTACATTCCTTAATAGAGTCTACATTCTAGTGGCAAGTATCAAACAATAAACAAGTAAATGTATAGTGTATTCCATGATGATAAGTGCTATCATATGATAAAAGCACATGATTAGGAACCGCTGGTACTGAAGGAAGAGGTCCAAGCTGCACTGAAGACATTGTTGAAAAACAAGGCTCCAGGAATTGATGGAATACCAACTGAGATGTTTCAACAAACAGATGCAGCACTGGAAGTGCTCACTTGTCTATGCCAAGAAATTTGGAAGACAGCTACCTGGCCAACTGACTGGATGAGATCCATATTTATGCCTAGTCCCAAGCAAGGTGATCCAACCAAATGCAGAAATTATTGAGCAATATCATTAATATCACACACAAGTAAAATTTTGCTAAAGATCATTCAAAAGCGGATGCAGCAGTATATCAACAGGGAACTGCCAGAAATTCAAGCCGGATTCAGAAGAGGATGTGGAACGAGGGATATCATTGCTGGTGTCAGATGGATCTTGGCTGAAAGCAGAGAATACCAGAAAGATGTTTACCTGTGTCTCATTGACTATGTAAAGGCATTTGACTCTGTGGATCATAACAAATTGCGGATAACATTGTGAAGAATGGGGATTCCAGAACCCTTAATTGTGCTCATGAAGAGCCTGTACCTAGATCAAGAGGCAGTTGTTCCAACAGAACAATGGGATACTACATGGTTTAAAGTTAGGAAAGGTGTTCATCAGTGTTGTATCCTTTCACCATACCTATTCAATCTGTATGCTGAACAAATGATCTGAGAAGCTGGACTATATGAAGAAGAACAGGGCATCATGATTGGAGGAAGACTCATTAAAAACCTGCATTATGTAGATGACACAACCTTGCTTGCTGAAAATGGAGAGGACTTGAAGCACTTACTGATGAAGATCAAAGACCACAGCCTTCAGTATGGATTACACCTCAACATAAAGAAAACAAAAATCCTCACAACTGGACCAAGAAGCAACATCATGATAAACAGAGGAAAAGTTGAAGTTGTCAAGGATTTCATTTTACTTGGATCCACAATCAACACCCGTGGAAACAGCAGTCAAGAAATCAAATGATGCATTGCATTGGGCAAATCTACTGCAAAAGACCTCTTTAAAGTGTTGAAAACCAAAGATGTCGCCTCGAAGACTAAGGTGTGCCTGACCCAAGTTATGATGTTTTCAATCGCCTTATATGCATATAAAAGCTGGACGATGAATAAGTAAGACTGAAGAATTGACGCCTTTGAATTGTGGTGTCGGTGAAGAAGAATATTGAATATACCATGGACTGCCAAAAGAGTGAACAAATCTGTCTTGGAGGAAGTACAACCAGCATGCTCCTTAGAAGCAAGGATGGCAAGACTACGTTTCACACACTTCGGACATGTTATCAGGAGGGATTAGTCCCTGGAGAAGGACATCATGCTTGGTAAAGTAGAGGGTCCGCGAAAAAGAGAAAGACCCTCAACAAGATGAATTGACACAGTGGCTGCAACAGTAGGCTCAAGCATAAGAACAATGTGAGGATGGCACAGGACCGGGCAGTGTTTCGTTCTGTTGTACATAGGGTCACTATGAGTCGGAACTGACTTGATGGTCCCTACCAACAACAACAACAAACGTTATGGAGAAAAGCAATGCAGGCTTAGAAAGACCAGAAGTTAAATGTAGGGAGGAGTTCAGGGACAGTGACAGTAACAAAGTGACATTTAAGCAGAGCACTTAAAAGAAGTGAAGGAGCAAATAATGTAGATATCTGCGTTCCCATTTCAGGTAGAAGGGAGAACAATCGCAAACACGTTGAGGCTAGAGCACAAGTGAGAGTGTTCTGGGAAGAACAAGACAGGTGTGGGTGGAGCAGAGTGAGTGAATCAGAAAGTGGTAGGAGAGGAGGTCAGAGAAGTAGCAGGAGGCCAGATCATGAAGATCCGCCACATCATAGCAAGGATTGTGCCTTTTAAGTGAAGTGGAAAGCCATTAAAGACTTTTGAGCAGAGAAATGACACAACATGTCTTATATCTTAAGAGAATCATTCTGGTTCTTGGGTTGAGCCTAGATGGTAGGGGAACAAGGGTAGAAGCCTGAGACCATTTAGGAGGTTGTTTTAATATTTTAAGTGAGTGATGATGGTAACTCCATCCTGGGTGGTAGCAGAGAAGGTGATAAAAATTGTTGGAGTTTGGATTTATTTTGGAGGTCCAGCAAACAGAATTTCCAAGAGTGGAGCTAGAGCTACCCTTTACTATAGGACGATGGCAGGAAATATAGGGAAAATGGCAGAAGGGCCATGTAATTGGAGACATGCTAAATTTGAGATGCCTTTTACACACTTAAATTATAATGTCAAGTGAGCTGTTGGCTACAACAATGTGGAGTTTAGGGAAGAAGTCTGAACCAGAGAAATAAGTTTGGAAGTCATAAGCATTTAGCTAGTATTTAAAGCCAGTATTTGAAGCTGTGAAATTGGTGAGCTGTCCTTGAGGATGAGCATAGATAGGGAAGGAAAGATACCCTAGGTATGGGCCCCGGGACAGACTAATATATAGAGGCTGGCATGACCAAGAGTGTATCAGTTTTCCTATTATTGTGGTAACAAATTATCGCAAATTTAATGGCTTAAAACAATACCAGTTTATTCTCTTACAGTTCTGCAGGCCAGAATTCTAAAATCAAGGTGTTGTCAGGGATGTATTCCTTCTGGAGGTTTCAAGTGAGAATCTATTTCCTTGCCTTTTTAGCTTCTAGAGTCTGTCTGAATTCCTTGGCTCATGACTCCCTTCTTGTATCACTCCAGAGACTCTCGTTTCCATAGTCATATCTCCTACTACTGATTCTCATCCTTCAGTTTCCCTCTTACAAGGATCCTTGTGATAATATTGGGCTCATCCAGATGATCCAGGATAATCTTCCTATTTCAAGATCCTTAATTACAGCAAAGTCCTTTTTACTATGCAAAGTAGCATATTCATAGGTTCCATGCATTTGAACATGGGCATCTTTGGGTAGCCAATGTTCAACCTACCGCAAGAAAGAATCAGCAAATAAGACTAAAGGGAGAAGCTCCAGTGAGGTCGACAGACAACGGAGGGGAAGTGGTATTCTGGAACCAGGTAAAAATTGCTTCAAGAAGAAGACAGTGATCAACTCTGTTAAATATCACTCCTGAATCCAATAAGACAAAGATAAGAATTGACTATTAGATTTAAACTAATGGAAATCAATGCTAGCATCGACAAAAACTATTTTAGTGGAATTGGTAGAGGGTGAGAGCCTGATTGGATTAGAAGATACCCACACTTGGGTTATTGCCCTACCATTAATTTGAAATTCTTAATAGTGTTTAAACAAGGGCCCAGCACTTTTATTTTGCACTGGGTCCCACAAATTATGAAGCTAGTCCTGCAGTGCAGGAAGAAGAATTGGAGAGTGATATGGACAACTCTTCAAGAAATTAACAGTAAATAATGATCAGAGAAAAATGGAACCAGAGAATGTGGGATCAGGGAGGGTTTTTAAATTTAAGATGGTTGTTTTCTAGTCTTGTGCTTACTACATAAAATAGACAGCCAGGGCTGACTCAAGACCCACTCTCCCTATTGCCAGATGTCACATGTGTGATTTTGGCTGAGCTATCAGAGTTATTTCACTGGAGCCCTGTACAGGAGGACACACCTGTTTCCATGGCTCACCTCTATTATTTTTCCAATGGGTTGGTGGTATCATGCAGGAAGGATCAAAATCCTTATAAAGTCAAACTCCAACATATCTTCCTAATCTACTAAGCCTTCTGTCACTCTGAACTCTGGCACAAGAGATTCATTTTCCAAACTTGGTTCTTCACAAAAGCCACGTTCTTTTAGAAGCATTTGCAAATTGATTTTATCATGATCTAGTATTTTCCCAGGCATACCAGTTAAGCTGACTCAGGGCGAGAGTCATTCATTGCTGTCTTTAGGAAAGGCACACTACTGGCATTCCTCTCATCTGTCATTGTCACTGGAAATGAACTTCACTGTGAAGGGCTGCTAATCACACTTAACAAATGACCGTCCAATGAGTTGCACCAGAGCAGTCAAACATATCAATCCACTCTTCTACCAAGCAAGCAAAATATACCACCCTTTCCTCATGACCCTGTGTAGTAATTTTACTTTGACCATTATAGGTTAGAGACTCTCCAGAATCGCTGGGATGAATGCTTTTGAAATTATGAACTGGAAAAAGAGAAATGGTGAGTCTCTCATATAGTCTTCAGTACTTCCCTACAATTGTTCAACTTGTTGGTGCATATTATTTTTTTGTGTCACATTTTTAATTTTGCATAAGTGATAACAAGTCTTCAATGTACTCCATATTACCAACTTCAATAAAATTTAGATGAAATACTGGTATCTGATATTTTGGAATTTGAAATTTATACAGGACTCCCTTTCTTCTCCCCTTAATTCCCAGCACTCATTGCAGTGCCTCCTCTTAGTACTCACTCAATAAGTGTCTGAAGGTTGGAAGGTAACAAGGGAAAAAGGAGGGAAGAATAGACAAATGGATGGTTGCACAGGTCTCAAGAAAACTGAAACAATTTTTTGTTGATTCACTAAGTTGTTGATTGTCTGTTATACATAGTAACACAAGATTAGAAAATACAATTCTTGCAATCAAATTATTTAGGGAGACAGATAAATGAATAGGAAATTACGATGTATTATGAGAGGTGATATGTAAATGCAGGAAGGACGATTAATAGACAAAGGGGTGACAAGAATATAGAACTTTGAAAACAGTCTGGAAACTTCAAAATCTTATATAAATGTAAGGAACTATTATAAATTATATATGCCCCCAAAATAGATATTGATTTGGGGTAGTAATGCCTGTAATCAAAGTCTGAGTCACTGGGACACTCCACTTCCTTCCTAGGTGTCCTAAATCTCGAATCTTCTCATGGTGCTCAGACTTCTCTCCTTGGTTTAACTTCTCTCACTTATCTTTTCCCTTCTTCTCACGCTCCCATCAATACTCACCTGTTTCCATTTTATTCTTTCAAAGTCTTGCTCTTTATTCTGAATTGATTAAGTATGTATATATGTTCCTAATGTGTTAGTGTGTTACCCTTCACAGACAACATAGTTATAAAATTTTAAGTTTCATTATAAATCTTAAAAGACATTTTCCCCTCCCAACTTTCAGTTAAAAATAAACTTTAATAGTGACAACTGCAAGCATTGTGGTAGACATATGTGGCACCCTAAAATAATTTATAGTCAGCCAGGGCCAATTAATATTTGCTTTGGGGACATATACAATTGATGATAATTTATTATATTTATATCCAAAAAACCAAACCCACTGCCATCAAGTTGATTCTGACTCATAGTGACCCCATATGGTTTCCAAGCCTGTAAATCTCTATGGAAGCAGACTGCCACATCTTTCTCCTGTGGAGCCACTGGTGGTTTTGAATCCCAGACCTTTCAGTTAACAGTCGATCGCTTTAACTGCTGTACCACCAGGGCTCCTTAAATTTATATAAGATTTTGAAATTTCCAGAGTAATTTCAGGTACATTTTATCTTTTAAAACTCACAACAGGCCTGTGGGGAAAACAAAAACAAAAACTTCTATTCTTTTTATTTTACAGATGAGGAAATAGGACCAAGCCACAGTTGCACAGCTAATAAATGATAGAATCTCAACTGGTCAGTCTCTACTTGTGATTTTCATACCAAGTGCTCTTTCCAAAACATTTTTGCTGCTTTTACATCGTTCTACTCCCAAAAGCCAAGTTTCTGAAAGTGCTTAGCCAGGTATTTGATTTTGAAGTAAAGAATGGAAGGAAGGAAGGCAGGAAGGGGGGGAGGGAGGGAAGGAGGAACAAAGAGAATCAATTCATTAGCAATTAATGTAAGGTGGGTGTCGGGTCAGAAGTCTGAAGATACCCGACTCCTGGTATGGTACCAAAGAGGAACTGTAAGTTTCTTCTGTAGACTCTTCCTTTATTGCTCTTCCCAGCATCAAGTCAAAAGTAGTAAGAGTCCAGTATATTAAAACGGATCATTAAGTACAGAAGTTTCTTTGTCATACTGAAGCTTGATTAAATAAATTTGTAAAGCAACAGCTGGAGAGGCATCTGTAGTTTCATAGTCTAAGATCTGTTAAGCAGTATGGCATATTATATGGATTAATTCAGTAGTGCATGTACAAAAAATTCACTGTATGCTGTTTAATGATCTTTGATCAAGAGAGAATAGCTTTAGCTCTGAAAGATAAAATTAACTTAAAGTAGGTTTAATATATTATTCATATTGATAAAAAGAACAGATCATAAGTAGAAAAATTCAGTGATTTGGCTACTAATTTATAAGGAACCTACTTTTGAACAAACTAACCCACACTAATATCTTCTTTTTTTCTTGTTTTCCATATTAATTATTGAATCAACATCATAGATATCAGTATTATGCTTGTAGTTTCTTGTGTTAATCTTATTTTCCTTTTACATATTTTTCTTGATGTCAATTGAATATACCATGGATTGCCAGAAGAATGAATAAATCTGTCTTGTCAGAAGTACAGCCAGAATGCTCCTTAGAAGTGACAGCGGCAAGACTTTGTCTCACGTACTTTGAACATGTTATGAGGAGGAAATCAGTCCCTGGAGAAGGACATCACTCTTGGTAGAGGGTCAGCAAAACAGAGGAAGATCCTCAATGAGATGGATTGACACAGTGGCTGCAACAGCGGGCTCAAACACAGCAGTGATTGTGAGGATGGTGCTGGACAAGGCAGTGATCTGTTGTACATGGGGTTACTATGAGCCAGAACCAACTCGACGGCACTTAGCAATAAGTTGATGTCAGTGACATGTTAGATACTTTTTATGAATGCCTGATAATATCTACTAGGTATTATATAAACAAGTTGGGAAGTATGTATTTTAATTAAAATGGATCAAAAATTTTGTCAAAAGAACTTCAAGAGAAAAAATCAAATAAAATCTCTTATGTTTCATCTTCTTTCTTATGTAAGGAGACAATTTCAGCTAAACCTATCCACAAGAGTTGTCTGCAGTCATCTGATTTTATTTATAACATTGTGTTTTAGTCATCTGCTGCTGTAACAGAAATACCACAAGTGGATGGCTTTAACAAGGAGAAATTTATTCTCTCACAGTCTAGTAGGCTACAAGTCCAAATTCAAGGCATCAACTCCAGGGAAAGGCCTTCTCTTTCTGTTGCCTCCAGAGGAAGGTCCTTGTCACCAGTCTTCCCTTGGTCTGGGAGTGTCTCAGCGCAGGAACCTCAGGTCCAAAGGATGTGCTCTGCTCCCGGTGCTGCTTTCTTGGTGGTATGAGGTCCCCATGTGTCTCTGCTCGATTCTCTCTTTTATATCTCAAAAGAGATTGGCTGAAGACACTATCTAATCTTATAGACATCATCAGTATAAGTGCTGCTAATCCATCTTATTATGTCATAGTGATAGAGTTTACAACACATAGGGAAATCACATCAGATTACAAAATGGTACACAATCACACAACACTGGGAATCATGACCCAGCCAGCTTGATAGATGTTTTTGGGGGACACAGTTCAATCCATGACACATTGTAAACAGTAATACTTCTTTAAACTAATATTTCTATTGCAAATAATAACTAGAAAATGTGCCATTATTCCAAATAATAACTAGAAAAGATGCTATTCCCTGTTAATTTGCTCTATTGTTCTTTAATACAAATACTGATAATCTTGTTAGGTGCCATCTAAATAATCTAAACAGACTTAATTCCAAACTTGTCTTATTTTCTATTCTCTTAAATGTCCATCAGTATATTTTGATGAAATATCTTTTTTGGGATGGTCAGCAGTGTTATTAAGTCACAGAAACTTAAACAAAATGGTCTTTTTACTCAAAATTAAATATTATCTTCAAAGTAAGTTACAACATATGGAATAGCTACTGCTTTATATAGTGATGAAGAAACTAATGACAAATGGATATATATTTCCTTTTAAAATGAGAACATTTGGTCAGTTATATTTAATCATCTTGCTGACATCTTAAATATATGAGGAAAGTCCACTTTAGAAAAGTAATACATCTTTGTTTGGACATTTACATTTTTCATATATTTGTATTAAAATAGAAGCTTAAAAAGAGGTTTATCAACTTGGATTTGATTCTAAATCTAAGGTGATAAATTTATAAATATTTTAAGTAGCAGCTTGGAACGACTGAAAGGAACAGTTGAATTTGGCTAAAAAATATCGGTAATAATGAACTCATTTATTTTTTCAATGTCATCTTGTCAAATAAGTATGTATCATTGCTTTACTTTCAAGATATTTTGTTTTTCTTTTTTTTAGGAAACAAAAATATCATTCTGTACAATGCACCTAATAGATTATACAAACATAGAATGTAAACATTTAAGCATTTCTCCATTTTAGGCAATATATCTGTTTAAGACTAACTTATCTTATGAATTGAATGGTATGTTCATATTAAATCAGATTTCCACTCTAAGTAGAAAAACTCGATCATAAATTTAAAAATTATTAGCTATGAGAACTTTTTCTTTTAAATCAAGCTTCTGATTAGAATTAGCTCAGTGAACCACGAAGCGAGAACTGTGGGTTTCTGTCCCAGGTCCCCACACCCTATGGTGTGATATGGTAGCAGCATGACCTAGTTCCCTGATTTCACTAAGATGGAAAGCTCCTTCTTATGACCTGTGATGTTGACATCACAGTTCTGCCCTTCATTTTCTGTTCATCTTCACTGTAAGTAGTCTAACCTATCTTCAAGATAGCTATCTTAAATTCAATCCAAACTACCAGACTGCATAAAAGCTATTTAAACAAGCATAATGTGTAGGCTATAATAGATAATCTTGTTTGTGTCTCTCACCACCCTTTTAACATTTTTCAGTGGGATGAATTTCTACTTGTGCCTGGACGAAATATTTGTCTCAGGCAGGCCCTATACCTGTTCTGGAACCTTGAGGTGGTGTCAGCAGCCCTGGGTGAAGAGTTCAGGAGTCAGGAAACTGGGTGTTGTGCTCTGGCACCTCATTTGGGCATGCAGCTTCCTGTATCATAGCATTTTGGTGAAAACCTCAACGTTACCATCTTATTTCAGTGCTTTCCTACAGCTGTCAGGATTGATAAAGGTGACAAACTATAGCAGGTGGGTAATGAGAGGAAGTAGAGCCAGAATGCTCCTTAGAAGCGAGGATGGTGAGGCTTTGTCTCACATACTTTGGATACGTTATCAGGAGGGACCAATGCCTGGAGAAGCATATCATGCTTGGTAAAATAGAAGGTCAACAAAAAAGAAGACCTTCAATAAGATGAATTGAAACAGTGACTGCAACAATGGGCTAAAACATAGCAATGATTATGAGGATGGTGCAAGATTGGGCAACATTTCATTCTGTTATACTTGGTGTCACTATGAGTGGGAGCTGACTTGATGGCACCTAATAATGATGAGAGGTGGAGATCTTCAGCTTCATGTTCCTCATGAATCTTGAGCTTGACTTAGAGACGCCTCTGTTTCTTTTTAACTCTGCCTCAAACTCCAGCCTTTTTTCAGTCCATGACTCTCTTCTTATTTCCCTGAATTCCACCCTAATTCTCCATATGGTAAAGTGGGGTACCAGCTGTTCTCTCTGGATAGCCAAAAAAATCAGCTCAAATTTTCTTTTTTATTTTAAATTAAAAAAAAAATTTCATTTCAATTTTCAGATTCAATTAATTCGATGTTCCGAGCTATTTGGGAAATCCAAGACCCATATGACAGATTATACCTTTAGATTCTTACAGTCTAGTTTGTTTATTCATTCAGCAAAACTTTACCAGTGTTTTATTGTAGAAATATATGCATATATAAGAATATTAGAAAAAAATTAATGCATACAAAATATGCTTTAAGTAATACAATATTTGGTACAAGTGTTAGTAGCTATGGAAGAGGAGAGAGAAGAATGTAAGTGATGGAAAGAGCACTGTATCTAATCTAGAAATTTGCTAATCAAAGTGTGGTCCACATGGACCAACAATGTCGGCATCACTTGGGAGCTTGTTAGAAAGGCAGAATCTCAGGATCCACCCCACAGCTACTAAGTCAGAATCTGTATTTTAACAAATTCACATTTGAAGTTTGAGAGGCAGTGCTCAAGAAAACTTGGCTTTAAATTCCTTCATATCCCCTTCTGAGTGTACAGCTATGAACTCCTGTATGATGGGAATGGCTAATGTCAGCTTTCCAGGATTACAGTGAGGCTCAGATTTGAGATAATGGATATGAAAGCCCTTTATAAAGTGACAAATGAGATACATTTTAAAGTTATCTGTATTTTCAGAAAAAATTTCCAAGAAGAGTGTAGAACCAGAGGATTAGCTGTGTGATAAGCTTGCCACCTGAACATCCCTTTTGGTTCCCGGCTTTCATTTAGTTAACCTCCCTTTTTCTCTCCTAAGAGAGGAAACTTTGGCCTACATCCTGAATTCTTATTTAAGGTCTTTTTGTTTTTGTTCTTTTTCCACTCTAGACCTTGTAAGCCATCTACCTCTCCTAGAAAAGTCAGCATGATCATTTAAAAAGAAAAAACTTTTATAAATTAAGACTCAACAATTAGCTATTTTTAATGTGGATAATTACTTAATATAAACAATCATATTGAAAAGTTATAATCCTCAAGCTCAGGAAATGGGAGTAACGTAGCACAAATATATGGGGATTATATGTTCTAATGCATTAGAAATTCAGACACATACAGAAATTTAATATTTGTAAAATTAATGTTACATCCCATTGGTATGTTGGTATGAGGTAAACAACATCTGATTCATTCTGCCAAACGCTTCCCCTCCACCTCTCACTACATCAACTTCTTCTGAAGGTAGAGAAAAAAATACTAAAAACTCATACCATCACTGACAACTAAGAATGATGGTCAACTTATTGCCAGAATATGAAGAAATTTCCCACTAATCACATGGCTTGTGGAACAGAACTACGATTTACAATTGCTGGCGAAAGTATCTTCCCATTCAAATAGTTTATGTCTAGAGTTTCATGGAATATTAAAGATCACAATACCAACTCTCCTAGTTACTTGTCATTTTTGGTGGGATGCGGGATGGAGGAAGAGGCAGAGACTGCCGGATGTCATACACTTGAGGCAACCTTGTAGCTGATAAAATTTCTAGTTGGAAAAAGAAATCTAGATAATGAAGCTGTGTGTCAAAAGCCTTATTTTAGTGTAACCATTGGACTAACAACTAATGCTTCACATATTTCATCTCTAACTGGGACATAGTGCCTGTAATTGACATACTTAGAAACTCTACTTCTTGAAAAAAAATTTTAGTACCTTAAATACATACTTTCATCATGTTCATCCTCATTCTTCCTCCCTCCGGTATATTACTTCAAAAGGAAGTGAATGTATTTCTTTTGTCTCTGGCTCTATGACATTTATATTATCTAGTTATTATGACCAAGGGAACAATTATGCTAGATGTAATGCATTTGTTTGTGGTGACATTGTTAGAAGCTATCTGTGTTAATTAGGTCATCTGCCATTTTTCAATACCCCTGAGTGAGAGGTGAGGAGCTACTGAACTGAATTGGAAAATTAAAAGATATACCCAAGGTTTTGTTTTCCTTAAGAGAAGTGTTTATTTAATAGAAATACTTGCTTTCAAGATTTTTCTCTCCCTGGAACCTGAAATTTTACAACTATGTTAATTAATGACGATGCTTTGCAGTTCCATGGCACCCTTTTGTCTGAGAATCTCAATGTTTACTTTAATCCTCATCATATTGTCAGGAAGATGTGAATCTGGGATGTTTTCTGTTTCTTCCTTTTTAAATATAAAAAAGCACATTAATTAAAAACACCTACTTTGTGTCCAGGTATATTGTGAAAACAAAAGGAGGGTCTCGCTCACCTGTTGTCCTCAAAGAGCCTGACTGGGCTTTAACTACACTCCTGCCAGACTTTGGTGAAGGTGCCAGGGAAATGTGAACTAGAAACGGAGGTTAGTAAGCAGGCGAATGCACTGGAAAAACTTCTTGTGAGTGAAAATCATGCCTTTACTTTTTAATGTTTGTTTAATATATTTCACATAATAATGATGTCAAGTAACTAGGTACTTCACATGTGCACATCCCACTGGATAAAGAAGTCACAATTTGTAGGCTAAGATGAAATACAGCCATGGAAAATTTTGAGAATCACCACTTAAGTCTAGCATCCTTCTACTAGTTATCTATTGCTATATAACTAATTACCACAAACCTAGGGACTTAAAACAGCACATATATATTATCTCACCATTTCTTTGGGTCAGAAGTCTGGCTAGAGCTTAGCTGGGTTCTCTGCTTAGGCTCTCAAAAGACTGCTATTAAAGTGTTAAAGATGGTTAGCTGAGCTGTATTCTCATCTGGAGGCTGACTGGGGAAGAATCTGCTTCAACCTTATTCAGAACTCATTTCCTTGTGTCTGTAAGATTGAGGGCTCTGGCTTTTGCTGAGAGTGGCTGGAAGCCATTCTCAGCTCCTTGCAACATGGACCTTGCAACATGGTCACTTCTTCAAAGCCACCTAGGGAGGCAGAGTTTGTAATATGAATCTGCTAACAAGACATAGTCTTATATAATGTAACATAATCATGAGAATGAAATGTCTTCACTTCAGCTTTGCCATTTTCTATCAGAAGCAAGTGACGTGTCCTGCTCAGATTCAAGGGAAGGGGATTGTACAAGGGTGTGAACACCAGGAGGTCAGGATCATGGTGTAGGGGGGCACCCTAGAGTCTGCCCACCTCACTCCTTAACCTGTCTATATCAATTGAGATTAGGAAAAGCTGTATTTAATGGAAAAGCCAAGTTAACAGCCACTAAAGCAAAATAGAACTCTAGCTGAGAACCACTGGATTAAGGAGAAGAGCATTCACAGCAAAGACAACAGCTAGTACAAAGGTAGAACACTGGGGATTATTTTGATATTTTCAAGGAGTAGAAAAGAGAGTAGTATGTTTGTAGCATAGTGGTCAAGGCAAAGAATGATACTCAATGGAATCAGAGAGATATGCAAGGACCATATCAAGAAGGGACTGTAAACTAGAGTAAGAATTTTGGGTTTTATTCTAAGTCTACTGGGAAACCATTAAAAATTTCAAGTAGTGGTGAGATACGAGATTTACATTTTAAAAGATTATTCTTTTTGTTTTAGAGACAGTTAATGATAGGGAGAGCAGGAGCAATCATTAGATCCAACGGTAGCTTGAGTTAAGGTGGTGGTGAATATAGTGAGGAAAGGAAGGATTTGAGATATATTTTGGAGACAGAGTAGACAGAAGTTACTCATAGAATGGATGTGGAGGTAAGAGAAAAAATAAGGAACCATGACAATTCTTAGAGTTTTGGTCTGAGCAATTTGGTAATAGTGACATCATTTATTGAAATGGGCAACACAAATGAGTAGCAAGTTTGGGAGGAAAACATGAGCTCTATTCTGGCCTTATTAGGTTTGGGATGTCTATCAGATCCCCACAGCGGAGCTGAGAGGCAGCACATTGGATACATGAATCTAGGGAAAAGTCAGGACTGCAAATACAGATATAGAAATTATTGTTTTTATATGATCTTTAAAGTAAGGGACGAGACTAAAATAGATCACCTAGGACACTGTGTAAAAAGAGAAGAAAAACCCAGGACTGTGCTTTGAATACTGCACCATCTAGGAATTAACCCAAGGAGGAAGCAGCAAGGGAGTTATGAAGGAACTGCACATGAGGGATACCAAGGAAGTGTGGTGTCACAGAAGGCAAGAGGCGAAAATTGCAACTGCTCTCACACCAAAGGTTTTCTTTCTTTTTTTATATATTTTATTGTACTTCAGGTGAAGGCTTACAGATCAAACAGTTTCTCATGTAACAGTAGTACACATGCTGTTTTAACTTTGGTTAACAACCCCACAACATTTTAACCCTCTAAATTCTCAGCTTTTTTTTTTTTTGGTGAAAATACACATAGCCAAAGATATCCCATTTCAAAAATTTTACATACACATTTAAGTGACATTGACTACGCTCTTCTAATTGTGCTGTTATTCTCACTTAAGAAGAAGGCTTACAGGACAAAATAGCCTCCCATTTAACAGTTACTACAAATGTTGCCCTGTAACAATGGTTAACAATCTCACAACACATCAACAGTATCCTTACTCAACCTTGTGTTCCCTATCATCAGCTTCCTACTCCCCTTCTGCCTTCTGGCCCTTGTCACTGGACTCCTGTACCTCGTTAGTCTCATTTGGTTTTACTGGGCTGTCCACTCCCAGGCTGAACAGTGAACCTCGAAGGGAACTTTACCACTGAGCTAAAAGGGTGACTGGGGGCCATACTCTTGAGGTTTCTCCAGTCTCCTTTAGGCCAGTAAATCTGGTCTTTTTTTTTTTTTTGTGAGTTAGAATTACGCTCTACATCCTTCTCCAGCTCTGTCCAGAACCCTCTATTGTGATCCTGGTCAGAGCAGTCAGTGGTGGTAGCCGGGCACCATCTAGCTGTACTGGACTCAGTCCGGTGGAGGCCTTGGTAGCTGTGGACAATTAGTCCTTTGGACTAATCTGTTCCTTGTATCCTGTTCTCTTCATTCTCCCTTGCTGCCGAAGGGATGAGACCAGTGGAGTATCTTAGATGGCCGCTCACAGGCTTTTAAGACCCCAGACACTACTCACCAAGGTAGAATGTAGAGCATTATCTTTATAAGTAGTGTCATGCCAATTGAGCTAGATGTTCCCCAAGACCATGGTCCCCAGAGCGCTCCGTCCAGCAACTTAGTCCCTCGGGGAGTTTGGATGTGTTCATGGGGCCTCCATGACCTTTCCTTGTGCAGGTTGTGTTAGTTTCCCTGGTATTGTGTACTGTCTCACCTTTCACCCAAGATACCACTTATCTATTGCCTATTTAGCATTCCCCCCCTCCCATCCCTGGTAACCAACAAGGATTGTTACATTTTGCATGTGAACTTTTTCATGTGTTTTTACAATAGAGGTCTCATACAATATTTGTCATTTTGTGATTGACTTATTTCACTTAGCATAATGTCCTCCAGTTTCATCCATGTTATGAGATGGTTCACAGATTCATTGTTGTTTTTCTCGTTGCATAGTACTCCATTGTGTGTATGTACCATAGTTTGTTTATCCATTCATCTGTTGATGGGCACCTACGTTGTTTCCATCGTTTTGCTATTGTGAACATGCTGCCATGAACATAGGTGTGCATATGTCTATTCGAGTGATGACTCTTATTTCTCTAGGATATATTCCTAGGAGTGGGATTGCTGGATTGAATGGTATGTCTATTTCTAGCTTTCTGAGGAAATGCCATATCATTTTCCAAAACGGTTGTATCATTTTGCATTCCCACCAGCAGTGTATAAGAGTTCTGATCTCCCCACAGCCCCTCCAACATTTGTTATTTCCAGTATTTTTGATTCGTGCCAGTAATGCCGGGGTGAGATGGTATCTCATTGTGGTTTTAATTTGCATTTCTCTAATGGCTAGTGATCGTGAACATTTCCTCATGTGTCTGTTGGCCATTTGAATGCCTTCTTTGGTGAAGTGTCTGTTCATTTCCTTTGCTCATTTTTTGATAGGATTGTTTGTCTTTTTGTTGTAGAGGTGTTGGATTTCTCATAGATTATGGACATTAGACCTTTGTCTGACTTGTACTGTCCAAAAATTTTTTCCCAGTCTGTAGGTTCTCTTTTGACTCTTTTGGTGAAGTCTTTTGAAGAGCATAGGTGTTTGATTTTTAGAAGATCCCAGTTATCTAGCTTATCTGTTGGGTTTTGTGTGTTGATGGTTATGGTTTGTATCCTGTTAATGCCATGTATTAAGGCCTGAAGTGTTGGTCCTATTTTTTCTTCTATGAACTTTATAGTTTTAGGCTTTATATTCAGGTCTTTGATTCATTTTGAAGTAGTTTTTGTATACAATGTGAGGTATGGGTCCTGTTTTATTTTTCTGCAAATGGATATCCAGTTTTGCCAGCACCATTTGTTAAAAAGACTGTCTTTTCCCCATATGATGGACTTTGGGCCCTTGTCGAAAATCAGGTTACCGTAGGTGGATGGATTTACATCTGGGTTCTCAATTCTGTTCCATTGGTCAATGTATCTGTTGTTGTACCAGTACCAGGCTGTTTTGACTACTGTAGCTGTACAGTAGGTTCTCAAGTCAGGTAGTGTGAGTCCTCCAACTTTATTCTTCTTCTTCAGTAGTGCTTTACTTATTCGGGACTTCTTCCCTTTCCATATAAAGTTAATAATTAGTTTTTCCATCTCTTTGAAGAATGTTGCTGGTATTTGGATAGGGATTGCATTGTATTTGTAAATTGCTTTGGGTAGAATTCTCATTTTCACAATCTTGAGTCTGCCTATCCATGAGCATGGTATGTTTTTCCATTTATGTAGATCCCTTTGGGTTTCATACAGCAGTGTTTTGTAGTTTTCTTTGTATAGGTCTTTTACATTCCTGGTCAGATTTATTCCTAAGTATTTTATCTTTTTAGGGGCTATTGAAAATGGTATTGTTTTCCTGATTTCCTTTTCATCGTTCTCCTTATTGGTATATACGAATCCAACTGATTTTTGAATGTTTATCTTGTATCCTGCTACTCTGCTGAATCTTTCTATTAGTTCCAGTTGATTTCTCGTGGAGTCTTTAGGGTTTTCTATGTATAGTATCATATCATCTGCAAGCAGGGAGAGTTTAACTTCTTCATTACCAATTTGGATGCCCTTTATTTCTTTCTCTTGCCTTATTGCTCTAGCTAGAACTTCCAGCACAATGTTAAATAGGAGTGGTGATAAAGGGCATCCTTGTCTTGTTCCTGTTTTCAAGGGGAATGTTTTCAGCCTCTCTCCATTAAGAATGATGTTGGCCGTTGGTTTTGCATAGATGCCCTTTATTATGTTGAGAAATTTCCCTTCTATACCTATTTTATTGAGAGCTTTTATCAGGAATGGCTGTTGGACTTTGTCAAATGCCTTTTCTGCGTCAATTGAGATGATCATGTGATTTTTTTCTTTCCTTTTATTTATGTGGTGAATTACGTTGATGGATTTTCTAATGTTAAACCATCCTTGCATACCTGGTATGAATCCTACTTGGTCGTGGTGTATTATTTTTTTGATATGATACTGAATTCTATTGGCTAGAATTTTGTTCAGAATTTTTGCATCTGTATTCATGAGAGATATTGGTCTGTAATTTTCTTTTTTTATGATGTCTTTGCCTGGTTTTGGTATCAGCATTATGCTGGCTTCATAGAATGAATTTGGAAGTGTTGCTTCCTCTTCTATGCTCTGAAATAGCTTGAGTAGAACTGGTACAAGCTCTTCTGTAAATGTTTTGTAGAATTCTCCAGTGAAGCCATCTGGGCCAGGGCTTTTTTTGGTTGGGAGTTTTTTTATTACCTTTTCAATCTCTTCTCCTGTTATGGGTCTGTTCAGATTTTCAATATCACTTTGTTGTAGTTTGGGTAGGCCGTGTGTTTCTAGAAATTTATCCATTTCCTCTAGGTTTTCAAATTTGCTGGAATATAGTTTTTCATAATATTCTATTATAATCCTTTTTATTTCGGTTGGGTCTGTTGTAATGTCCCCCATTTCATTTCTTATTTGGGTTATTTGTGTCCTCTGCTGTTTTTCTTTTGTCAGTCTGGCCAGTGGTTTGTTGATTTTGTTGATTCTTTCAAAGAACCAACTTTTGGTTTTGTTGATTCTTTCTATTGTTTTTCTCTTCTCTATTTCATTTATTTCTGCTCTGATCTTTACTTTTTCCTTTCTTCCGGTTGTTGTGGACTTTTTTTGCTGTTCTCTTTCTATTTGTTTGAGTTCTGCAGTTAATGTTTTGATTTTTTCCCTTTCTTCTTTTTTGATATGTGTATCTATTGCTATAAATTGTCCTCTGAGGACTGCCTTTGCTGTGTCCCAAAGGTTTTGGTATAATGTGTTTTCATTCTCATTTGATTCTAGGAATTTTTTGATTCCATCTCTGATTTCTTCTATTACCCATTGATGTGTAAGCAGAGTATTATTCAGTTTCCGTGTAGTTGATTTTTTTTCCTTGCTCTTTCTAGTGTTAATTTCTGCCTTGATGGCATTGTGGTCAGAGAAGATACTTTGAATTATCTCAATGTTTTGGATCTTGTTGAGGGTTGCTCTGTGGCCTAAGATGTGGTCTATTCTGGAGAACGTTCCATGGGCGTTAGAAATGAATAGGTACTTTGCAGCAGTTGGATGGAGAGTTCTATATATGTCTATGAGGTCCAGTTGGCTGATTGTGCCCTTTAGGTCTTCTGTATCTTTGCTGAGTTTGTTCTTAGTTGTTCTGTCCTTTACTGAGAGTGGTGTGTTGAAGTCTCCTACTATTATTGTGGAACTGTCAATTTCTCTTTTCAGTGCTGTTAGAGTTTTTTTAATGTATTTTGGAGCCCTGTCATTGGGTGCGTAGATGTTTATTATGGTTATGTCTTCATGATGTATCGTCCCCTTAATCATTATATAGTGTCCTTCTTTGTCTTTTATGGTAAAGTTTGTTTTAAAGTCTATTTTATCTGAGATTAGTATTGCCACTCCTGCTCTTTTTTGGTAGTTGTTAGCTTGATATATTTTTTCCAACCTTTGATTTTTAATAAATTCACAGCTTTGTTTCTAAGGTGTGTCTCTTGTAGACAGCATATTGATGGATCCTGTTTTCTTATCCATTCTGCCACTCTCCATCTCTTTATGGGTGCATTGAGTCCATTTACATTCAGTGTAATTATTGATAGATGGAAGTTTGTTGCTGTCATTTTGTAGTGTTTTTTTTTGCGGTGCTGAAGTTTTCTTTGTTCTTACTCTCTTGTGCTGAGTTACATTTGTTTGTGGATTTTGTGTTCATTTCTTTTGTTTTTGTAGGTTTTGTTTTTGCTGAGACTTTATGTTTTTCGTCTTTATTTTTATGAGTTGGTTTGTTAACTTTCTTTGTGGTTACCATGAATTTTACCCTTATTTTTCTAAGTTTGAAGCAGGTCACCCTGACTTGGTATTGCCTTGCCTTCCTCTCCGTTAGAAGGTTCTATACCTATGCCGTTTATTCCCTCTTTCATTGTTTTGATGTTGTTGTCATCCTTTGATTGATTGCTCTGATTCCTTGTTGTATTTCTTTTGGTTTTGGATAGTCCTCGAGAGTTCATTTCCTAAAATGGTATCTGGTTCGTATGATCCTGCGTCCTAGGTCCTGCCTGAGGGTTGAAGCTGTTTGTCCTCAGATCGAAGAACTCCCTTTAATAATTCTTGTAAGTTTGGTTTGACTTTTGCATATTCCCTTAGTTTCTGTTTATCTGGAAATATCCTAATTTCACCATCAAATTTGAACGAGAGTTTTGCAGGATATATTATTTTTAGCTGACAATGTTTTTCTTTCAAGATTTTATATATGTCATCCCACTGCCTTCATGCCTGCATGGTTTCTGCTGAATAATCTGAGCTTAGTCTTATTGTTTCTCCTCTGTATGTGACTTCTTGTTTTTCACGAGCTGCTCTCAGGATTCTTCGTTTGTCTTTAGTTTTGGCGAGTGTGAATATGATATGTCTTGGTGATTTTCTTTTGGGGTCCCTTCTATATGGGGTTTGTTGAGCTTCTTGGATGGCCAGCTTTTCATCTTTCATGGTATTGGGAAAGTTTTCTGTCAGCAGTTCCTCAATGATCCTCTCTGTGTTTTCTGTTTTCTCCCTCTGTTCTGGGATGCCAATCACTCGTAAACTTTTGCTTTTAATTGTGTCCCACATAATTCTCAGGGTCTCTTCATTTTTCTTTGTTCTTTTTTCTGAGTTTTCTTGAAACAGCGTTGTATCCAAGTGTTTGTCTTCAGTTCCACTGATCCTGTCTTCCACGGTTTCAAATCTACTTCTCAGCCCTTCTATGACATCATCCATTTCTGAAATCTTGTTGTTTATCTTTTGGATTTCTAGTTGTTGTTTTTGTATAATTTCTAGTTGTGAATTTATTTTGGCATTTTGTTCCTGCATCATCTTCCTGAATTCTTCCAATTTTTTGTCTGTATTTTCCATAAATTTGTCTATTTTTTCCTCATGTTTGTCAGCCTTTTGCCTCAGTTCTTGGAAACTTCCGAGTATTAGTGATTTGAATTCCCTATCAGGTACTTCTAGTGCATTTTCTTCCACAGCAGAGTTATCTGGTGTTTTAATTTGGACGCCTATTGGAGCCATCCTGTCTTGTTTTTGTAAATGTTTTGATATTGTTTGCTGTTTTTGGGGCATTTAGTAGATATTTCTCTCGTTTATTGATTGTAGATTTTTTTGTTTCGTCCTTGTGGTACAGCTGGGCAGGTCTAGCTGAAGAGGAGCAACTGGGACGGGTTGTTAGTGGCACTCACTGCAGCCACCAGGACGGTTGGTAGTCAGTGCTGGGCAGGTTCCAATAGGGTGTGCCTGCACAGCTTGGTGGTGTGATGTCAAGCGCACAGTGCAGGTAGGCAGGATGCAGCGGGGAGATGGTTATGTGTGAAGCTAAGCTGGATATGGGAGAGAGGAGAGAGGAGCAGGAGTGAAAAAACATACGAACATAAAAGAATGCTAGGGGAGCTTGCCGTTGGAATGGGCAGATGAGAGATGGCTGTTTTGTCTCCCACTGGATGCTCCGCGAGGCTGCTCTCCCGTTCTCCCTTTTGCTGGTCTCTGATAGGAGTCGAAGATGGTGGATCCGCGCTGCGTTAGCTGGTAGGGGACCTCTGCATGAATCTCTCTTCGCTCTCCGTTCTCTTTCAGTATTCTCACTCCTTTTGGTGTTTGGCTGAGTTCTTTATCTCTTCATTTGATGTTCTAGGGTTTCAGGATTGTTGATTCTCTGTTTGGCTTAGTTTTTCGGATCTTTGCTGTGGAGGGACGGTGTGGTGCTTCTGCCTAGAGCACCATCTTGCCTATTTTCTCACACCAAAGGTTTTATGCTGCTCGCTTAGTTATGCCAAAACATTTTTACTGAGACTCTTAAAATTTCAGCTTGTGGAATCAGATTGCTTGGGATCATATCCTGACACCAGTACTAGCTGTTGACCTTGGAAAACTTAATTTTCTTGTACCTCAGTTTGTCATCTGTAAAGTAGGAGTTGTTATTAAACTAAAATGTGGACCAAAAACAAAACAACCAAAAAGCAAGCCCATTGCTATCGACTTGATTCAGACTCATAGTGACCCTATAGGACAGAGTAGAACTGCCTCATAGGGTTTCCAAGGCTGTAATCTTTATGGAAGTAGACTGTCACATCTTTCTCTCATGGAGCAGCTGGTGGGTTCAAACTGCCACTCTTTCTGTTAGCAGCTGAACACTTTAAGCACTGTGCCACCAGGGCTCCTTAAATGTGGACAATACTTGTAAAATGCTTATGAACAATTCCCGGCACATAATGTTTCAAAAATGTGAGCTTTTATCATTATTATTATTATTATGGCTTATACTCAAATTTTTAGGTAAAAATGTGTGTCTTGAGGGTGAAGAAAGTCCTTACATTCTGGTGAGAGTAAATATTGGTATAATTTTTCTGGAAAATTCTATGTCAACATCCACAAAAAGCCTTAAATATGTCTATATCCTTTGTCGCAACAATTTTACTTCTAGAAACTTATAAAAATAATGCAGCATAGTACATGTAGAAGGATGCACAGCTTAGTACCATTCAAAGAACATTAGATGTACATTTGGATAAAGAGAAAAATGTTTGTTCTGGACATGTGTGAGTGTATATTGGTGTGTGTAAGTGTATGCAACCAAATATTTATAGTGACTATTTCTGGGTGACGAGATTAAGGGTGACCTTTAAGATTTTTCTTCTTTCTGGATTTTTTGTTTTGTTTTCTTTTTTGCACTGTGTAAGATTTTCTCTTACAGTAAGAAAAGAAAAACAATAGATATATTACAAAAAATGGAGAAAAAGGAACATGACAGGCTGCCTTTAACCATCTCCTCTCTGCAGATGGAGGTTGATGACCCTTCACCATTACGTGGAGGAGCTGCTTCCCTTACTAATATTTTTTGTATTTTTTTGCAACAAGATTAAGCACTACTCAAGACTAGGTTTATTAAAGGTCCTTCTAAGCAAGCATGGAGCCATGTGTAGCTTGTAGTTGCAGGGAACTGGAACGTTAGACAAACTAATGAGAGAAGAAAGAAACAGTCCACTGAAGATGTCTGCTTGTCACTGAGATATAAATTCTTTCCCCAATTACTTCTCTTCTGCCAGCTGTGCTGTGTGACTTAGTGCTTTGCCCAGGAGACCTTCCATGCTCAATGGATTGTGGTGGAGCAACAGTTCACTCATGCAGAAGCCTTTGTATGCTTCCAAAGAGGAGCATTTTTCAAGTTCAAGAACAATATGAATTCTATACTGTCCTGATTTCTTCTTTGGGTACACACGCACACTATAAGCCTGCTCATTTATTATGAAGACATAATACACCAGGCTGATTCCGCTAGAGGAAGTAAGATAAATTATTTTTTGACCATATTTATACTGTTTTCCATTTTACTATACTCCAGGGTAATTAATAATGTGTCTAAACTACAGTCTGGTATGTACTGTAGTACAGTACATTTTGTACTAAAATGTTATACTAGAGCATGACTTTTGGAGCCAGAAATACCCGAATTCAAATCCAAGTTCTGCCTTTCAATAAGCAGTGGGATCTTTCTTTTCCATCACATTCCTCGTCTGTTAAATTGGGATAATAATATAGTGAAGCCTGTGAGAGCTGGAACCTGATGGGACTACCTTGTTTTTCTGGGTCTCACAAGTTTTCTGCCTTTGACAGGGTGCAGTCTTACTTCTTTTCTATCACTCTCTATTAGTGGAAGATATATGACTTTTCCTTCTTTGACAGGTTTCTGCCTTACACATGTTCTGGCTTTCTCAGGTTTTACAGTACCTATTATGTAACGTTTTTGTGATCATTACAGATCACTCTTAAGGTGTTGGGCATGTGGTATGTACTTCATAATTTTAAATCTGATTTTTTTTTACCAGTCAACGTATATGACAAATTTATAGAACCAATCACTACATATCAACAGTCCACTACTGATAGTGACTACTAGTGTGTGTATGTGTGTGTGTGTGTGTGTGAACATGCACAATTAAGGAAATTAAGAAGAAGCAATTAAGAGAATTTGGTGCATTGTTTCGGTTGACATCCTTTTTTTTTTCAGTTTCCATGGTAGCACAGAGTTGTGCAGTCTCTTGGAAGGAGCAGTGGACTTGGGATCTTGGGTTTTAGTCCCAGCTCTCATGCTGTCCCATTGGTTAAAGATGTAACCCCATAAACCAGAAGCAAAAAAAAACAAGCAAAACCAGTTGAAGTCGAGTTAATTCCGACTCATGTAGACTCTACATGTTACAGAATAGAACTGTTCCACAGGTTTTCTTGGTTTTACTCTTTATGAAAGCAGAACTTTACGTTAGCAGTCAAGTACAAACCCTTGGTGCCACCCAGGAACTCAGGTGTAACCCCATAAAAGTTATATAACCTCTCTGGACCTCAATTTCTCAAATCTAAAATGAAGATGAAAAAATTTGCTCACAATACCTCTTGGGGAATTGTGACAATCAAATGAGAACACACAATAATAAAGTGTTTTAAAATTTTCAATAGAAATGTTAGGGAGGTAGTAGAGTTGAGGAGTCCCTGATTGGTACAAATGGTTAACATGATCGGCTGCTAACAAAAAGTTGGAGTTTCAACTACACCCAAAGTTGCCTTGGAAGAAGGACCTGGCAATCTACTTCCAAAAAATCAGCTATTGAAAACTCTGTGGATCACAGTTCTACTATGAAACACACGGGGTTGCCATGAGTAGGGATCCACTCGACAACAACTGGTTTGTAGTCCTTGGGTGTTGCAAATGTTTAGGATAAAGGATCTTGCCTTAACCAGAGAAGTTTGGGTTTAACCACAGGTTCATGTGAATTCCCAAAATGTCTTCATCCTATTGAGAACAGAGTTAATTTATGAAATAGGGAACTGGTAAAATGCAAAGTCAACAGGTGGTAAAAGAGTGTATTCGCAATAGTCAGTCCTGAGTCTAAGATAACGGACAACCAAATGGAGTTGGATATCCCTTGGGAACAGATGCGAGGAAGTCTAGGCAGGCCAGCATAGCATGATTTCCATGGTGACACATGAAAGGCTGAAGTCTAGGCTGACACCATGGGGGTAATCCAAGGAAGTGCTAGACAGGCAGTTGATCAGTGATTCCAAGAACTGAATGCGTGCAAAGCCAGGCCATTTGGAATAGGAATCACAATTGAATGGCAAAAGTTAGAACAACCCAGCTTGGAGGTCAGGACCAAATCCCAAAGCCTGTGGGACTAATAAATAGCAAGGCAGGTCCAATGTGGGAGGATGTGAGATACTAAGCAGTTAGGAGCACAAGGACTTGAGATAGGATTTGCAAAATTTTGTGCAAGGTTAAAAAAAAAAGGCAAGCACCTTAACAGAGGAACAGTACCAGAAACATCAACAAGATGACTTTGATGAAGTGTCACTGAGCAAAAACTAGAGCTCCTTAATTGTCTGAGATGAAATGCCAAGATTGGGCCTAAAAAATAGATGTTAAGGAGGCATTCACCAGTTAAATGTTAATTGAGAGTCATATCTAGGAATACACAATGAATGCAGGCCTTCTGGGAAATAAAACTAAAACCTGAATAGTGGCCTTGTGCCCTGTGATCTAGTCTGCATCAATTATATGAAGACAGAAAGACATAAATATCATCATGAAACCAAAACACTTGATTGATTTTTAATGACAAAATGATACCATATGAAGAAACTACCATGCCTGAAGGTCACCATCACTTCATGAATGAATTTGGCCACCTATGATTGCAGACAGAAAATGGTAACATGTAAGTATTAATATTGTACGTGGTTTGTTGGGGTCATTAAATACTTAACCTTAACTTATCAATTGATAATATGTGTCACCTTTCCCTTTCCAATCTCAGGGGAATTCTCCAAAGCAGAAATTGTACAATCATAGGCATTCTGGAAGGTCATTGTGTCCAAATAATATTAAATAGTATTAAACTACCATCAGAGACCTTTAATTAGGATTAAGCATTGTACTATTATAAGTCCTTGGTAAGTATTCTGGAAGGTTTTAGACAGTAAATCAATAGCACTTTAGTGTGAATATGATCTCATTTTATTAGTTATCTAGAGACATAAAACTAAATATTCCAAACTTTAGTGGTTTAAAATAATGATCATTTATCATCTAATAGTTTCTATTGGTCAGAAATCTGGGAGTGATATAATTGAGTGCCTCTACTGTTGGCCAGGGTTGTAGACATCTCAGGACTTGACTGGAACTGAAGGAATTACTTCCAAGATCACTCATGTGATTGTTGACAGGCCTCAGTTCCTCACTGGCTGTTGGCTGGAGGCATCAGTTCCTTGTCACATAAACGTTTCAACAACTGCCACAGTGTCCTCCTAACATGGCAGCTAGCTTCCCTCAGAGTGTGCAATAAAAGAAGAGTGTGTTCACATAGCTTCCAAGATGAAAGGCAAAGACTTTTTAGAACCTAGTCTTGGAACTGATGTATCATCACTTTTGTCATACTCTGTTCATAAACGCAAGTCACTAATTCCCACCCACATTCAAGGGGAGGAGATGACATAGGGTGTGAAAACCAGGAAGCAGGTTCAGTGGAGGTCATATTAGAGGCCACCCATTTATTCAGTAATATGTATTATTCTTTAGGTAGCAGGTGGCCCTGAGTACTGGATGGTGGGGTGAATCATGGACACATATTTGTATTGTAGTTAAAGATGTCGGTAATGCTGATTAAGTGCCACCTCTGAAATGAATCTTATAATATGCACCATTATAGAATTTATTATAAATCTGGAAACACATTGAAATCATGGGCATAATCAAACTGGAGCCAAAAACTATCTTGTGCAATCTAACTTTTCTTATCAAAATACTTCTTCAGAGGTTGCAGAACGTATACAGAGATTATGTTTAAAAACTGCCATGACAATAGTTTTATAAACAGGAGCTGTAAAAATACTTCTCAGAATATAAACAATTTAAAGCAGAATATTTTGCATACATACATAGCTCTCATGCCTTATCCTAATTATAATATTAGTAAAGAGAATGCTAATTCTTATTTTTTTCTTAAAGAAATAAACTTTCTAAATTGGTATCAGATTAATAGCTACTATCTCAGTATCAGAACCTTAGTTAGGCCCCAAATAAAGCCACTAAATGCCCATGCCCTGTTAATTTCACATTCAGTGTCCGGGAATACTTTTTGCAAGGGGTTGGTTAGATTACACAAGCAATGGGATATTCAGGGCATTAATAGTAAGCTGATAAAATTTGGAGTAAATGAGAGGAAGTAGTAAGGATCCTTGAGAGGGGAACAACAAGCAGAAATCAAGCCCAAACAGCTCATTACAAATTCAGGTTCCTTCTAGCTTGGTCATGGATATTCAAGGTTGGGCAGTATCTTAGTTATCTAATGCTGCTATAACAAAAATACCACAAGTGGGTGGCTTTAACAAACAGGAATTTATTTTCTCACAGTTTAGGAGGCTAGAAGTCTGAATTCAGGGTGCTGGCTCTAAGGAAAGGCTTTCTCTTTCTCTGTCAGCTCTGGTAGAAGGTCCTCGTCTCTTTCCAGAGTCTGTTTCTTGGTTCCTTGGTGATCTGCATGTGGTATGGCATCTATCTTTCCCCATTTCTGCTTGCTTGCTTGCTTACTTAATCTGCTCTTTTATATTTCAAGAGGTTGACTCAAGACACTCTACACTAATACTGCCTTGTTACCATAACAAAAACCCATTCCCAAATGGGTTTATAACCACAGATATACCCGTTGCAATCGAGTCAATTCCAAGTCATAGCAACCCTATAGGACAGAGAAGACTGAGTTTTCAAGGCTGTAATTATTATGGAAGCAGATTGCCAATCTCCTGAGGAGCGGCTGATGGATTCAAACCACCAACCTTTTGATTAGCAGCCGAGTGCTTAACCACTGCACCACCAAGCCTCCTTTAACCACAAGTATAGGGGTTGAGATTTACAACACATATTTTGGGGGGGACATAATTTGATCCATAACAGATAGTAAGCCTGGGATGCATGAAGCGTGGTGTGTGTGGAGTATAGAGCATGTCAGTGTTAAATACCAAGATATCCTAAAGTAGGAGACACAAGTCAGTGAGAAAAAAGCAAGATACAGTCCTCATTATCCTACAGTTTCAATAATGAGTCTTTATCAGTCTCCTCTGCTGGCTCTTTCTCTGTGGCTTGTACTCTAAATATTTGTAATGTCTCAGGGTTAGGTCCTAAGCCCTCTTCACCTCTTTACCTGTATTGTCTCCAGAGTCAATCCTATCAAACTCCTTAAATATCACTATACTATAATGACCTCCATATTAAATCCCCATACTTGACAACTCTTCTAAATTTCAGACTTACATGTCTAACATCTTCTTCAACATCCCTATTTGGGTACTAGTAGGAGTCTCAAATTTAAATGACCAACACAAAACTTTTAAACTACTTCTTTCCTAAAATCTGTTTCTGCTTCAGGCTTCCCGTCTCAGTGAATGACATAATTTCACCCAATCACACAAACCAAAAACTAGGAGTTTTCTTCACTTCTCATAACCAACCTATAAGTAAGCCATGCTGGTTTTATCTCTAGTACTGCCCTTAGACCTGGGCAAGTGGGGGTTCTTATCCTAGGCCTATGTCTCGGGGGATCTCCCAAAAAGTATTTGCCTGGGAAACTTTCTAGGTTCCTCTTTAGTGCCTGGGACAAGCGTGGGCTGGCTACCGTGGCCCAAGCCCAGTCCAGGATGCATATGAATCGCAGTCCCTATTTCTCTCCCTTGGGGGCACTCTCCACTCCTTTAACCTCTCCAGCACATCAGCTGGGCTCAATAAGTTGCCTCTCATAAATTCTGGAACTTGAACTTATGGGGTAATCCCAAGGCCCCATGGCCAGCCTTTGATTCCAGTAGACCACCTGTGATTCCAATCTGGCAAGCAGATTTCTCCCACTGGCTTTGAGATTGTCCCACCAGAATTATGTTGACACACTGGTTTGGGGTAATTGACACTCATGTTGGACACAGAACAAGTTCAGGGTTTGAGTCATGTTGTTATGCTGGTGCACTGACTCTCACTATCTGTGTTCTGACCAAGGTGCTGCCTCCAGTCTACAGTACCTGAGGATGCTAGGGGGGCAACAGGCACCTTTTACCTGTGTGTCCCCACTGCTAGGACCCTGAGTGATAACTCATCCCTTCTTCAGGCTCCATGACACATGTCAGGTAGTACTCCAGGGGTGGCTGTGCTTGTTGCTTCCTAAGGCATGTTGCTCCACAACATCAATAATTGATGTCCTCTCTTGCCTTCAATGTATGTGAGGAATCTGTGGTCTCCCAGACTGGTCTTTAATCATGCTGGATGAGGGACAATCATTCCTTGTGCAAATAAAACCATTCTTGCAAATTTATAGTTATATTTATATTCACATTTACATATCCAAGTATGTGACTTATCTTTTCACTTTCTTAATATTGTCTTTTAATAAACAGAAGTTATTAAATTTAATGTAATAAAATATGCCAAATTTTTATTTAATATTTATTCTTTTCCTGTCCTTTTTAACAAATATTGGCCTAGCCCCAAGTTAATGAAGATATTCTTCTGTTTTTCCCCAAAAGCTTTATAGTTTCACTTATAACATTAGATCTACAGTGCATCTGGAATTGACTTTCATGTTTATAGTGGAGTAGGAATCAAGGTTCATATTATTTTTATAGGGAAAACCAACCGAAACAGCAACATTTATTGAAAAGAACATCATTCTCATTGCTCTGTGGTGTCACTTATATCTTAATCAAGTTACCATGTATTATATCTGTAGATGTATTTCTGGTTTGTCTAATCCATTTCATAGGTCTATTTCTATATCTTAGCATCAACACTATATTGCCTTAATTACAATAGCTTTTCAATAAATTTTGATATGTGGGAGTTTAAGTCCTTCAACTTTGATATGCTGCTTCAAAATTTTGGATATCATTGGCCACTGACATTTTTGTATAAATTTTAGGACCAGCTTATCAATTTCTTCAAAATAACCTGTTGGGTTTCTTACTGAGATTGCATCTAATGTATAGATAAGTTTGGGAGAATTACCATTTAAACAATATTGGACCTTCCAATCCATGACCGTGTTATATCTATGGATTCATCAAAGTATGTTTTTTCTATATCATGTTTTTAATTTTTAGCATAGAGATCTTTCGTATCTTTTGTGAGATCTATGCACAGAAAATTGATGTTTTAATGTTCTCTTAAGTGACCTCATTTGATTTGCTAATAATTTATTGATGTTAGACAAATTGTAATTATTTATTATTGACATTGAATCCAGCTACTTGCTAGCATTACTTATTAAGTTAAATGGATTATCTTTTGGATTTTCTATTTATAAAATTATGCCATCTGAAAAATCACTCATGATTCCAGTTCTTATAGCTTTTGTTTACTCTAATTTTGTGTGTGTGTGTGTGTGTATATATATATATATATATATATATATATATATATAGTCTTATTGCATAGCCTATGACCTCTGGTACAATAATGAATAGCAGTGGTAACAACAAGCTTTATTCTCTCATTCCTGACCTCCATGAGAAGATTTCAACATTGCATATTAAAGATGACATTGTTATTGGTTTACATGGATTAAGGAAGTTCTCTTCTGTTTCTAGTTTGATAAAACTTTTAAATCATGAAAAAGTGTTGGATTTTATCAAATGGTCTTTTTGCATTTCATTGGGAATGATTATATGATTTTGCATTTCATTTGACACTATCATATGATTATTTTAATGTGATCAAATGTATAGATTGCTTTCTGACTGTTAAATGAACCTTGCGTTACTGGAACAAATATAATTTAGATGTTATGTGTTACCCTCTTATTACTAAATTTTATTTGCTAATATTTACTGCATTATGCAGATGACACAACTTTCTTTGCTGAAAGTGAAGAGGACTTGAAGCACTTACTGATAAAGATCAAAGACCATAGCCTTTAGTATGGATTACACCTCAACATAAAGAAAACAAAAATCCTCACAACTGGACCAATAAGCAACATCATGATAAACGGAGAAAAGAGTGAAGTTGTCAAGGATTTCATTTTAACTTGGATCCACAATCAACATCCGTGGAAGCAGCAGTCAAGAAATCAAATGACACATTGCGTTGGGTGAATTTCCTGCAAAAGGCCTCTTTAAAGTGTTGAAAAGCAAAGATGTCACCTTGAAGACAGTGCACATGACCTTAGTGTGCAAGTCATGGTGTTCTCAGCTGCCTCATATGCATGCAAAAGCTGGACAATGAATAAGGAAGATCGAAGAAGAATTGACACCTTTGAATTGTGGTGTTGGTGAGGAATACTGAATATACCATAGACTGCCAAAAGAAGAAACAAATCTGTCTTGGAAGAAGTACAACAAGTACAACCAGAATGCTCTTTGGAAGCAAGGATGGTGAGACTACATCTCACATACTTTGGACATGTTATCAGGAGGGATCAGTCCCTGGAGAAGGACATCATGCTTGGTAAAGTATAGGATCAGCAAAAAAGAGGAAGACCCTCAACAAGATGGATTGACACAATGGCTGCAACAATGGGCTCAAGCATAACAATGATTGTGAGGATGGCGCAGGACTGGGCAGTGTTTTCTTCTGTTGTACACAGGGTCACTATGAGTTGGAACCGACTCAACAACACTTAACAACAACAACAGTATTTACTTAGAAATGTTGCATTTCTAATTCTTTGAGATATTAGTCTATAATTTTCATTTCCTTTCCTATTATGTTATTTCTTCCTTAAATATTTGAAAGAATCAGTGGTTAAAGCCATTGGACCCAGAAACTTCTATGCAGTAAGGTTTTTAGTTACTTTGAAATCACTAATAGCTATATAACTGTTTAGATTTTTCTATTTCTTCCTTAGCCAAGTATGGCAAATTGAATTTTTTCAAAAGATTTGCCCATTTAATCTAATATTTCACTTTTGGGCATTATTTTTAAAAATAATATTCTCATGTCATCTTTTTAATATCTGTAGGGTATGTTGGAATAACCCCTCTTCTGCAGTGTCATTATTGGTAATTTGTGTTTTTTCTCTTCTTTTCATATGAGTTTATCAATTTTATTAGTATTTTTAAAGGAACAACTTTTGGCTTCTTTGATGTTCACCTGTTTTCTGTTTCATAGAATTCTTATTTTATCATTTTTTTCTAGTTTCTTTGAGCTTATTTTGTAGTTTACTTTCTATCTTCTTAAAATGAATAATTAGATCTTGAATTTTCAGCCTTTCTTCTTATCTAACATCGCATTAAGTCACAGTGAGGCTGTCAAAAACTCAAGGCTTGCTAGTTTCTACTGCCGTTTGCAAACTGGCAAAGTACCTGGAGTAAACAATCAGCACAGAATGTTTGGTTACCTCTCTTTGCTACATTGCTCTTTGTTATCCTGGCCACTCAAGTGTTGGTTGCTTGTATACTTTCAAACACATATTTTAAAATATTTTATCCAGCTTTGTTAGTTGTTCTTATCTGTTAAGACTGGTCTGATATAAGCTAATCCTCCATAGACCAAAGCAGAATTTCCTACGAGCCTTTTTCTACAAAGCAGCTAAAATAATCATTTCAAATCATGAATGAGATCAAATCACTTTTCTAATTAAGACCTCCTGAAGGCTTTTCAGAGCACTTGGAATAAAATCCAAACTTCTTATCACATGAGCGGCCTAACACGATCTGGTCCTTGCTTACTATCTGATCTCATCTAACACGATCTTCCTCTTTTATGATGCTCCGGCCACTGTGGTTTGCTTTTCTGTTCTCAAATGCACCAAACTTTTACCTGCCTTAGACTCTTGTGTTCCGTTCACCTGGACTACCCCAGAAGGCCGTGTGAGTGATATCTTCTTGTTATCCAGAACTCCGGTCAAATGTCACCTCTCCAGAAAGGACCTTTCCTCACAACCCAGGGCTGTTGTGTAGCACAGCTCAAGGGGACAAGATTCACGTTACAGTCTATGCAAATGGCACTGGAGTTGGCCAGTGCACAGGCTGTTGCAACTTTATGCATCCATCTTGGATCACCCTATCTAAAATTGTTCCCCTATCACTCTGGGGCATAGAATCTTATCACTATCTGAAATTATGTTATTTATTCATTTTTATCCCAAGAAGGTAGGAACTTTTTCTCTATTGTTCAGTGCTATATTCATAGAGTTTAGAACAGAAACTGAAACATGGTTTGGCACTTAATACATATTTGTGAAATGAATATGGGTTGTAAGGGTATCTTCATGCAGATCAAAGGTTATGTCTCCCATGTCTTGTTTGCTTGCCTCCTATAAGGAACTCACACTGGTTTCTTGTACCAGATTGTTGTTGTTAGCTGCTGTTGTGTTGACTCCGACTCATGACAATCTTATGTACAATCACCAGCATGTTTGAGTCCATCGCTATAGCCATTGTGCCAATCTATCTCACCAAGGGTCTCCCATGCCCTCATTGTCCCTCTGCGTCACCAAAAATGATGTCCTCCTCCAGTGACTGATCCCTCCTGATGATGTTTCCAAAGCAAATGAGTCAGACAATGTTCTGTTGTGCTCCATAAGGTTTTCATTGGCTAATAATCAGAAATAGATCACTAGGCCTTTCTTCCTATTCTGTCTTAGCCTGGAAGTTCTGCTGAAACTTGTCCACCATGGATGACCATGCTGGTATTTGAATAGTTTCCAGCATCATGGCAAAATGCAAGCTACCACAGTATAACAAACTGACAGATGAGTGGTAGTCTTGTACCAGATATCAGATGATTAATAAATATTTATGGAATAAAATTACTATAAAAATACAGTAATTAAGATGCTAAGGTATAAGTTCAGGATAGCTAAATAGATCAGTGGAACAGAATAGACTCCAGAAAGAGTACACAAATGCAGACACTTGATTTTTTAAAAGATCTTAATGTAATTAAAGGCAAAATGAGAGGTTTATCAATAAATGGTACTGGAGAAACTGTATATTCATATGGAAAAAAATGACCCTTTACCCCATAACTTTCACCATATATAAAAATTAATTTGAGATGGGTCATAGACCTAAATGTGAAAGCTAATACTGAAAGCTTCTAGAAGAAAACGTAGAAGAATAACTTTAAGACTTGAGGTATTCAAAGATTTCTTAAACAGAAAACCAAAATCACTAGGCATAAGAGGAAAAACAAAGGATACATTAGATATCATCAAAATTAAAATCTTCTACTCATCAAAAGACACCATTAAGAAAATGAAAAGGCAAGCCACAGACTGGGAGAAGATATTCATAATACATACATATGACAAGGGTCTCATATCCAGAATATATAACGAAAATAAAAACAGCCCTATTTTTCAAACATAAGCAAAATACTTAAAAAGGAATTCACAAAATATATCCATATAAAAAACACTCAATATCATTAGTCATCAGGGAAATGCCAATTAAAACCACAATAATATACCAGCACATGCCCACCTAAATGACTAAAATTAAAATGGCTGACAACACAAGAATGTTTCCAAGAATGTGGAGCAAACAGAAACTTTTTTTTATAATAGCCCCAAACTGAAAACAACCTTAAATGTTCATCAACAGGAAAATGGATAGTGGTGACGTAGTGATTAAGGGCTCAGCTGCTAACCAAAAGGTCGGCAGTTTAAACCCACCAGTCGCTCCTTGGAAACTTTATAGGGCAGTTCTATTCTGTCCTGTAGGGTCGCTATGAGTCGGAATTGACTCCATGGCAACAGGTTTGGTGCTTTGTTTCTGGTAAATGTGCTACAAACAACTGATACATACAACATGGAAGAACCTTAGAACATTGTGTTGAGTTAAAAAGCCGAAAAAGTACATAGTACGATTCTTTTTATAAAGATCAAGAACAGACAAAACTGATCATTTAGGGTTATTGATTGGAAAAGTGTGCAAAGGAGTGATGAACAGGTTCTATATTTTTGGGGGGGTTATTATTACATGGATGCATACTTGAGAAAAATTCATTGAGCTATGCAATTAGGATGTATGCATCTTATTGCATATAAATTATAGTTCATTAACATTAAATATTAACATTAATTTAAAAACATTAAGTGAAAAAAATAATTTAATATACAAAAAAATAAGTATTTGATGAAGGCGGTGATACGTTTTTCCTTTTGAACCACATTCATTTCAGTTGATTTTCAAACATGTTAATGCTACATATTGTTTTAAGTAGCAATTATATATGCTAAAGAACCAACACCAATTTCTATTCAGAATTCCTAGCCCAAAGTTTAAATTCTTTTTCACTGAAGAAAGAAAAAACCATGATGTCCAGTCTACAAACAGAAATTGCCCTTAAATCAGACTGTTGCACAGACTATATTATACTGTGTATGGGAGTTATGAACCTATAGTAACAGCAAGATGAACTTCCCTTCTGGTTTCATGAGATAAACAGCTTAACATCCTAAATAAGTTACACAAAGGCTTATCTCTGGTAGCAGAAAAATGGAACATATTTATAAACCATGCTTTGTAAGTTTCACATTCTTCCTTTATGGGTTTCAAATTCTGTCATTTTCCTTTTCACTGTACCTCTCATATTCATTCTCTACTTCCCAATTCCCAGGGTCACACAATAATGGAAGACCTTAAACATTTCTCTTGGAGAGTGAAGATGGTATAATAAAGAAGCATGGCAACACTCCCCACATTATCATTTGATTCTACTTTGAATAATGACATTCCCAACTTGAGGAGCCATTCAACTGACCCTACTAAGCACATGTTATGAGTATGACCCATGATATTAAACCCCTTTCCCATTTTATTACCATCTTCACATGTATTATCCTTTAAGCCCTCATGACATTGTTATCCTAACCTTTTTCTTTATACCGTCATGATTTTTTCTCATTTTTCTCATGCTTCCCTGAACCATGCTCTACAATTCAAGACAACGCTTTCCTGTTGAATTTTCTATTGGTGCCCTTTCACTAGACCTTCCTTAATTTGTCTAGTTTTCTACTGTCCTTCACATATACATACTGTCTTGACAGATTGTATAAATATAGAATCACCTAATGTTATGGATATTTCTGTTTGCCTCTTCAAGCTCACTCTCCACTTTTGTCATGGGCTCTGTGCCTTAGGAGGCTGACCTCTATAACTGCATCACTCACACTTCCTCACTCTCTAGCTTCTGGCTGGATTTTACAGGTGACTGGTATTGGCCAGATAGTGCCAAGTGGGAGAAGGGAGAGATGGGGGTATTTATTTTTAGGGTTTTCTGGTGGCTGCATTCCTCTAAGGCCATCATTATTGCCATGTGGCCCCTCTCCCACAGCTATAGTTTTGGCTGAGTTCTATTAACAGCAACCTCCTTTTGCCCCTCAGACCAAAGAAGGGTAAAGGCTTCCTGCCATTTCTAGTCCTAGGATGTTCCACCACTCCTTGTAGGTTCCTATAATTTGCCCACAGCCTTTCAAATTGTCTCATCAATTCTTTTTGCTTTCCTGTTTGGGTTTGCTATCTTTTATCTCCCAAGAACTAGTTAATGAAAAAAAAAAAAAAAAAAAAAAAAAGAGGCTTGAATCTGTGACCATCTCAGAGGACATGGATTATTTTTTTCAGTTTAAAAAAAAAACTTGACTCTTCCCTCCCATCTATGGTCAACTGATTTTTGAAAAGGATACTAAGCCCATTTTAAATGGTGCTGGGAAAATTGGATTTCCACATGCAAAAAAATGAAACAGGATCCATACCTCACACCATACATAAAAACAAATTCAAAATGGATTAAACACCTAAACATGTAAACTAAAACCATAAAATTCTTAGAAGAAAAAGCAGGGGCAAAGCTGTCAGGCCTAGCTTTCCACAATGGATTACCTAATAGAATAACAAAAGCACAAACAGCAAAAGACAAGATAAATAAATAGGACCTCATATAAATTAAAAACTTTTGTTCATGAAAAGACTTTACCAAAAAAGTGAAAAGATGAAAAGACAAGCTACTGACTAAGGGAATATCTTCAGAAACCATATATCCAATAAGAATCTAATAACCAAAAAATATATATAAACCTTTGACAACCTAACAACAAAAAGACAAATATACCGATCCTAAAATGGGCAAAGGACTTGAATAGACTTTTCACCAAAGAGGACATTCAAATAGCCACCAAACACATGAAAAGATGCTCAGTGTCATTAGCCATCAGAGAAATGCAAATCAAAACTACAATGAGATACCATTTCACTCCCACTAGGATGACTAAGATTTAAAAAAAGAAACCTGAAAATAACAAATATTGGCGAGGACGTGGGGAAATTGGAACGCTTACCAGTTGCTGGTGAGAGTGCAAAATGGTACAGCTATTGTGGAAAACAGTGTTGTGGTTCCTCAAAAACTAAAAATAGAACTACCATATGACCCAACAATTCCGCTCCTAGGTATATACCCAAATGACTTGAAAGCAGAAACTCAAAAAGAGACTTATATACCAGTGTTCATTGCAGCACTATTCACAATAGCCAAAAGGTGGAAACAACCTGAATGCTCATCAACAGATGAATGGATTAACAAAATGTGGTACGTACATACAATGGAATACTACTCAGCCAGTAGGAGAAATGAAGTCTTGATACATGCTACAATATGGATGGGGATGGAAGACATTATGCTGAGTAAAATAAGTCAATCACAGAAGGACAAATATTATATAACCTCACTTATATAAAAAGACAAGAAAAGGCAAATGTATAGAGACCAAAGTTTATTAGTAGTTACCAGGGGTGGGTGGGAGGGGAAAAAAGTGGGTAACAGTAACAGAAATATGACATTGATTAACGGTAGGATTGCACAGATGATTATTGTAATTGCTGTCAATAACTTGTACACCTGTAAAAAGTTGAATTGGCAAAAGTGGTGTGATAGATACATTTGCAACAACAACAAAAGAGTAGCTGCTGAGGCTGCTTATGTACAACCAGAAAGCTCATTGGATTTGATTCCTTGGTTTGGAGGTATAGGGTCATGGTTTCATGGGACATCACTGTTAATTTGCCTAATAACATGTTTAGTGCTTCTGTTCTACCTCCTAGTTCCTTTAGTAGTGCCTGGGATCTTAAAAACTTGCAAGCAGCCAACCAAGGCAGAACAACTGGTCTCTATTCACCTGGAGCAACAGAAGTAGAAGGAGAATCAGGAATAGAGGAAGATACGGAATGCCATGAGACCAGAAGATCTGGATAGTGCCTGGCTACTATTACTGAACATTTTGATCAAAGATTCTATAGAAGAATCCTGATCAAAAGGGGGTAAATGCAAAACAGAATTTCAAATTCTAATGGATTACAGATTTCCTGGAGCCATGAAGTTTGGATGAATCCCTGAAACTATTGCCCTAAGATAACCTTTAAACCTTAAACCAAAAATATCCCCTGAAGTCTTCTTAAAACCAAACAATAGTTTAGCTTAACCAGTAAAAAATGTCTGCTTTGAGCATTATGCTCTTTTAAGAACTATCTGTATGGGATCAAACTGATAACAGCAACTCTAAAGATTATATTGGAACCTTAGGGGGCAGTGAGTTTATGTTAATGGAGCAAGAACAATTCAGAAAAGGGGGGTGAGAATGATTGCACAATTCAATGAATATAATCAATGTCACTAAATGCTACATGCAGAAACTTTTGAACTGGTGTACGTTTAGCTGTGTATATTGTCATTAACAACAGCAAAATAAATGAAATATAAAAAAAAAAAACTAGTCTCTTTTGCATTTCTAGAAGGTATATGTAGTAGGAGCACTCTGACTGTACTTTTCCAAGACAGACTTGTTCATTCTTCCGGCAGTCCATGGTACATACAATATTCTTCACCAACAACATATTTCAAAAGCATCAATTCTTCTTCAGTCTTCCTTATTCATTGACCCCCTTTCTCATGCATATGAAGCGATTGAAAATATCATGGCTTGGGTCAGGGGCACCTTAGTCCTTAAAGTGACATCTCTGCTTTTCAACACTTACTTTAAAGAAGTCTTTTGCACCAGAACAGCCGGAGTGCTTCTTGGAAGTGAGGATGGTGAGACTTTGTCTCACATATTTTGGACATGTTATCAGGAGGGACCAGTCCCTGGAGAAGGACATCATGCTTGATAAAGCAGAGGGTCAGAGAAAAACAGGAAGACCATCATTGAGATGGATTGACTCAGTGGCTGCAACAACAGGCTCAAATATAGCAACGATTGTGAGGATGGCACAGAACTGTGCAGTGTTTCGTTCTGTTGTACATAGGATTGCTATGAGTCGAAATTGTCTCAACGGCACCTAACAACAACAACATATGTAGTAGAGTTCAGCACTTGCCTGGAAGCCTCTGGGGCTCTGTCTAGCATCCTATTAAACTGAGGATTTACCCAGCCTGAAGGTTTGGGTTCCAGATTCATTGGAGATTTGAATCACAGAACCATGGAGTCAGACCCAGAAGAGACTTCAGAGATCATTTCATGTATACTGATTTTCAGCTGTATTCTCTGGAAGCAGGTAGGGACCTAAACTGTGAGGTTTATGGAGTATCTGGGCAGAAAACACTCCAGCATCTTATGCAAAGCCCTCTCCATGAGTAGCTGCACTTTCATCTATTTTATAGCTTGAGCTTTTATAAATAAGTGGGTTTGAAGAAAGAATTATACTTTTAAAAAAGAAATGAAGGCTACTGATATTATCTATTCCTTTTATTTTACAGATGAGGAAACTAAAGAGAAAATGTAGGACTGGCCATTCCTAATAATGAAACATGGATGAGTGCTTTCTTCACTTTCAAGCTTTGTTTTTAGGAATTTGCATGCTCTTGTTAGCACCTAATAACCTCTGTGAAGTTGGGTTTATTTGTATCCACATTTTACAGTTGAGAAAACAGACTCAGAAAAGATTAGACTCAACCTAGGTTTTGTTACACTATTTGCCACAAGCTTTCTACTCCATGACACTGTTTATCTAGATCCATGTAACTCACAGTACCTCCCTATGGCGGGAGACAGTAAACGAGCCATGGCTTGGCAACCAAAACAATAATGAGCAAACACTAAATTCAGAGCCAGAAGAGCTGGGGCTGAGTCCTGGCTCAGCCACTTGCTTGGGCAAGACAGCTTTGTCTCTGAGCACCAGTTTGCTTATCAGGAAAAAGAAGTGATTAAACAAACATTTGTTCAGTGTTTACTGTGTTCCAAACATTGTTCTGCGCTTTACATATATTATCTCATGTAATCCTCACAGTGAGCTTCCCTGTTCTACATTTGGCCAGCCATTTAACTAATCTGTGCCTCAGTTTCACAAGGCTATACAGGAAGTAAATGTTAGAGCCTGGATTCAAACCCAGACAGTCTGTCTCCAGACTCCACATTGCTAATTTCCATGTGTCTTGCAGGGTTGTCCTGCGATAATGCTTGGTCTCAGTTTCAGACAATAACAGAAGGCTGGAATTATCTCCAGTCTGTTGGAGACAAGTCAACAAGCCTCAGCACTTTTGCACTATAGTAGCCCCCTCAAATCATTCTAAATCAGGAACATTTTCAACCCATTCAATTTTATGACTAGGCTTGGAGGCAGAAGGAAAGAAAAGAGAGAGAATAACTAAAAATTAATGGTTGTTTAGTGTGGATAAAGTTCAGAACAAATATATGTAACATAAACCTGTTGCCATCAAGTCCATTCCAACTCATAGCGACCCTGTAGGACAGAGTAGAACTGCCCCATAGGCTTTCCTAGTCTGTAATCTTTATGGAAGCAGACTGCCACATCTTTGTCCCACAGAGTGGCTGGTGGGTTCGAACTGCTGAGCTTTCAGTTAGCAGCTGAGCACTTAAGTACCACACCACCAGGGTTCTGTGTTCCCCACAGAATTGATCTTCACACTTGCCTAAAAACTGACCTGCGTATACTCTGGAAGCAAGCAATTCTTACCTTGACAGAAGTATAAAGCACTTATACAAACACCCTCATGGATGTTCAGGTTGACAAAAGAGAAGAGTAAAATTCCAGATTTGAGCTCCTTCCATATTTCTGCTTCTTATGAAACAGATAATAATATATCCTAAAATAACCACAACATAGAAAGAATATATAGCTATGAAAAGAACTTGTACTTACTTTTCCAGCTATCCTTCAAGGTAAAATTCAGGATATTATCGTGGTTAAATTCATGAGATTATCTCGGTCATTCCACAGATTAGAAGTGGGAAATTAATCCTGATATTACCTCAAGATCCCTGGTATTTCCATTAGCATGGGGATCCATTAGTCCTCCTCCTAGAAGGAATGGTACATGAACTATGTCATTCAAGGTGAAACCTCTGGACACAAATTTATAGAAATAGTAATAATGTCTGATATTTATTGAATGCTTACTGTACACTGGGATAACTGCTTTGTATTCATTATGTCATTTAATTAAGATACTCAAAAAAAGAAAAAAAGCAATGATAGCTCACTTTAGACTCTGGAGATTGTTATGCATTTGAGTATATAACTCTGCAGTGTAATGTTTGGCCCCCTTGGTTGACAGCTGTCAAGAGGATGAGAGAATGGAAAAGGCACATATCAATATATCTGTAAAACTGATTTATTGGAAGTATTTTATTTCTCTAATTCAGTCACCGGAAACAGCATACAGAGATGAATTTTCTTTGTGGTAAACTACTTACGATTACAGATCCTTTTCAATAAATATTTACTGAACATTTACTAAATATCTACTATGTGTGAGGCACTGCTCTGTCAGGAACAGAAAGATGAACAAGGGAAAGTCCATGTCCTCAAAGAGTTTACAAACATGAACACAAACAAAATGACCATACAAATGTAAAGTGCTACCCAGAGTGTAGTTTATGATGGTCCCTTAGAAACTATTTAATCCATCCGTGAGGTTAATGTTGTGTGTCACCTCGGCTGGGTCATGATTCTCAGTGGTTTGGAAATTTTACGTAGTTTGGCAGTTATATAATGATGTAATTTGGCAGTTATGTAATGATGTAGTTATCCTCCATTTTGTTATATAATGTAATTACCTCCATGATATGATTTGATGTGATCAGCCAATCAGTTGTAAAGGAAGTTTCCTTGGAGATGTGGCCTGCATCCAATATATATGAATATTCTAGCAAAGCTCACTGACTTTTTCTCACTCCAGATCCTGCCTCGGGCTCATCATTATCTGACCTCTGGTTCTTGGGACTTGAGCTAGCGGCCTGCCATACTGCCTTTCAATCTTGGGATTCATTGGCCTCTGCAGCCTATAAGCTAGAAGCCTGCTGTCTTACCTGCCAATCTTGGACTTATCAGCCTCCACAGCCCATGAGCCAGCAGCCTGCCATCTGATCTGCTGATCTTGGGTTCCTCAGCCCCTGCAGCTACATTAGGCAGGTGAAGCCTCCAGCCTGATGCCTGACCCCATGGACTTGAGACTTGCCAGCCTCTACAACTGTCTGAGTCATTTCCTTGAGATAAATCTCTTTCTCTTTACACACACACACACACACACACACACACACACACACACACACACACACATATATATATATATGTATATAGAGGGAGAGAAAGAGGTATATATATAGAGAGGAATAGTATATATATACAGACAGAGGTATATCATATATATATAGGTATGTTATATATATATATGTATATATATTTCACTGGTTTTGCTTCTCTAGAGAACCCAGCCTAAGACACCATCCTACCTATAAACAGCTTATAAAGTCCTCAGGTATTCTGAATTCATGGGGTCACTTTTTGTTTAATATTTAACATTTAAGTGGTTGAAGGTTCCCATCCCATTCATTGAGGAGTCCCTTATCTTGCCCAAAGTCTCACCTCCTATGACTGTTTTGTCCTGTTTTGATTGATCAGCTCGTCTCTCAGCTGATCAAGAAATGGAGCACAGTCCTCTCTCTGTGGTGTCTCCAAAGCATCATCTACAAAAAGCAGCCAGTCAGCAGTTTTGAGGGAAAAGGGAGATACATAGCAGCATATCAAACTACATACAACACCCATTGCCATCAAGTAGCTTCTGACTCACAGAATAGAACTGTCCTATATGATAGAGTAGGGTTTTGGTTAGCAGCTGAGCACTTAACAACTGTACCACCAGAGCTCCTTCCAAACCACATACAATTTAATATTAACATCCTGGTACATAAAAGTCACTTGGACATTCTATACTTGAGGAATTATGTGAAAGAAATACCATAATGAGCTAAACCTCAAAGAACAAAATGATTTTTCCAGTTAGAAATTGAGAGAAAGGGCATTCCCAAAGGACACAGTAAGAGCAAAGGTACAAATAGGTCATGGGGCATGAACAAAGCTCTTTCCCAAACATGCCTTTCAGATTGTCCACTACTACTCTTACACTGTTCATCTACCACAACAGGGTCCTGAGCCAGCTCAGAGGATAGTGGCTAAATGGAGTGAGTTCTGTGGATAAATCTCAGAGAGATGGTTTTGAGGGAAATAATGGACAGCTAGCAAAATTGAATTTGTATTGAATTTGGTAGCCAGATGCAAGCCTGTGAAGATTTTTGAACAGTGGAGTGTCATGGTCAAATCTGGGCTATAGGAATATTAACGTGGACATAACGTGTGTGATGGGTTACAATGGTGAGAAGGTGAAGGGAGGGAGGTAGTTGTGGTGAACAAGGGCATGTGCTCCCCATGTCTGCCTTCAGTGCCACTGGGCGTGCTGTTCATAGACAGCCTTCTGTTGTCAGATGTCATGGATTGCCTCATGTATAGAGAGCTACCTTAGCCAAGATCAGGCCCCTTGCAGAAGCTTCTCATATCCAATGAGTGCTCTACGCATGAGTATAAAGGCTTCTACATCTTGTCCCAACCCCAGAAAACTCTGAAGGACCATTCTAACTTCAAAGCTTCCATTATGGTAGGGATGGGCCAATGCTGTCCTTGAACTTGACTGCATCCTACTTTCTCTCTCTGCCTACTTCATTCCCCTCCCCTCCACATATGCTGATTCCAAGGTTACTCTTTAATAAATAGCCTGCACTGTATATTCCATTTCAGAGTCTGTTTTCCAGGAAACCCAATCTGTGACAATAGTCAGAACATGACTCCATGAGAGGCTATAAGGATCTAAATTAGAATAGTGTTATCTGGAATAGGGTTTCTCTAGGTTAATGCACTTGGCTGCTAACTGAAAGGTTAGTGATTCAAGTCAACCCAGAGGTGTCTCAGAAGAAAGGCCCGATGATCTACTTCTGAAAATTCAGCCACTGAAAGCCTGACGAAGCAGTTTTACTCTGACACACACACACACGGAGTAACCATGAGTCAGAATTCACTTGGTGGCAAACGGCTGTTTTTTTTAAAAAAATCTGTAATAGAAAGGTCAGACAAAGAGAAGGAATCAGGTCGTCCATGGAACAGTTTTGCTATTATGCAAATGTAGTTGGGAGCCCTGGTGGTGCAGTGGTTAAGAGCCCAGGCTGCTAACCAAAAGGTCGGCAGTTTGAATCCACCAGCTGCTCCTTGGAAACCCTACGGGGCAGTTCTACTCTGTCCTATAGGGTCACTATGAGTCGGAGTCTACTCAAAGACAAAGGGTTTTTTTTTTTTAGATGTAGCTGGGGATTCTGTGATATGGATTTCACTGGGGCTGAGACTATGTGACTGCATTCAAAGCATTTGTGAAAACAGAAATGAGTGATTAAACCAATGACTGAATCAATGAGTGAAGCAGATGTGGTAAGTCCATTTATAGTCCTATGAATAGAGTGAATCCAGAAATACTGGTGCTATCGTTCATAAGGTAATAGTAATAACTCACAGAGAAGCTGACTGTCTTAGTCATCACATCTGATTTCTGCTGTACTTGTATATACAAAGACCGTGATGAGGGAAGAAGTGCAGAGAATTTTCAATGTAAAATTTACTGTGTTATGATTACAAGTCCCATGAATGCTAATCAGGGTTTGAGATACCCTAAATAGGTACCTCTTACCACAGTCTACAGTGTCTACTGTCAGCTAGGAAACATGACATAGCCCTTTGTTTCCCATTTAAGGCACCAGATTTATAAAAGGATACACTGAAGCTTCACCTAACCAGACCTCAAATATATGTAACTTTGAATGAGGCAAGAAATTTTTTTTCAATTGATAATTTAATTTTATGAGCTAGTGAAAATAACATTGGATGATACAAAGAATTTACAGTAAATGAGCTTGTTCTGTTGTGACTTTTCTCTTTTTGCTAAAAATAGAGAGCAAATAAAGTCTACCTAATATTAAATATTGTTACTTGGATGTTGGCTAATTGGCTTTTTATCCTATTAAAAAAAGACAGTTCAGAGGATGGTCTAATTTCTACACTGATGCAGGCAGCTTCTTACACTGAGTATGTCCATAGCTTAGACATAATAGTCCTTAGACGCTGAAATATACTTAGTCTCCAAAGAAAATTCACTTTTGCTCAATACTTTATCCTTATCAAGGCAATTTTTATTAATTCTACAAATATTTATTGAGTACTAGCCATGTTCCAAATACAATGCTAAGCAAGAGGGATTTAAGATTATGGAAGAATAAAATCACCTAGGGATAAAGGCAGAAAGAAAGCGGGAGGAAGGAAAAAAGAGGGGTGTCTAGAAGGAAACAATTCCTGACAGTGTCAATATTCCTGAGAGTTAAAATAATATAAGAACAAAAAAGCATCTGTAGGATTTAGTATCTCGGACACCATAAGTAACTTCTGCAAAAGCAGTTTCTGCAGGGTGGAGGGCAGAACATGACAGGTTCATATTAAGGAAAGGAAGTGGATACAGCAGGTTCTGAGTAGCCTTCAAGAAGCTTGATATGAAGTGGAGAAAAAATGGAGGGTGATGACTTGGGGAGATGGCTGAAACAGAGGAAGGAAGATTTTCTCAGGTGTAAGAAAATTGCTCTTATATGCTGAGAGGAAAGAACTACCAAAGAGGAAAACTTGGAAATTACAGAAGAAAGAAGAGATAAATGATAAAATATGGTCCCTGAGGAGGCAGCCTGAGATGGGACTTTGAGCACAGGTGATAGGATCAGGTTTGGACAACCATAATAAGATCAAAAATTAAAGAAGGTCTGCCTTGAGCGTTGTGCTCTTTTAAGATCTAGCTAGGAGCCCTGGTGGCTCAGTGGTTAAGCACTCAGCTGCTAGCCAAAAGGTTGGCAGTTCAAACCCACCAGACACTCCTTGGGAGAAAGATGTGGCAGTCTGCTTTTGTAAAGATTTACAGCCTTAGAAACCCTGTAGGGCAGTTCTACTCTGTCCTACAGGGCTGCTATGAGTCTGAATCAACTCGACAGCAAGGGTTTGTTTTTGTTTTTAAATCTGTCTTTACGGGATTAAATTGACAACAGCAACTCAAAAGATTAGATGGGAAACTAATGTTAATGTTAATGGACTAGGAACAACTCAGAAAAGGAGGGCAAGAATGGTTGCACAATTCAAAGAATGTAATCAATGACACTGAATTGTACACGTAGAAACTGTTGAATTGATTTAAGTTCTGTTGTGCCTATTCTCAACAACAGCAACAAAAAATAATTTATATAAAAAAACAATAATAATAGCTAATAAGTATTTATTATTATGTGCCACAGCATGTAAGTACTGTGTATGTTATTTAATCCTTCCCTATAAGCATTGTTAGATGTGTATCATTATGATCTGATCTTTATAGCTGAGGAAATGGAGACACAAAGAGGTGACATGTTTGTAGATGGAAAAATAAATTAAGGTACTAACTGCTTGTGGACTTCAGTTTGGGTCTTAGGTGAGTAAATCATCTAAGAATGAGGACGAAGCTGATAAAATAAAGGATTGAAGTTGAATTATGAAGACATAAAATAGTTATGGTGGAGTTGGGAGTGAGATCTAACTAGAAATCACAGGAGACTTCCTGAGCGGCTCTGGAACCAGGTAAGGTTCAAGGCCATGTATTTTGACTAGTTGCAATCAGCTTAGCTGTGAAATTTTCTTCAACAACACTTGGCCCCTTGGAGCATAAGTAGACTCTTGACGTTGACACCAGGATTGCAGTCTTTCTCTATACCTCTAAGAACTCCAGCATCCTGGCTAAGATCACTGTCCACATGATGGCCCATAGAATACTCTATCACCAGAGTTCTTTGACCCTTCCATTCCAATGATCTTCCTCTCCACTCCATTTCATCTACTTACTCTATGGTTATTTCATGAACCTTATCATAACCTTGCCCATGAAGGCAGCAGTTAAGAAATCAAGCGACATATTTCATTGGGCAAATCTGCTGCAAAAGACCTCTTTGAAGTTCTAAAGAGATGTCACTTTGATGACTAAGGTGCACCTAACTCAAGCCATGGTTTTTCAATTGCCTCAGATGCCTGAAAAACTGGACAATGAAAAAGGAATACAAAAGAAGAATGGATGATCTGAATCATGGTGTTAGTGAAGAATAATGTGTATACTGTGGACTGTCAGAAGAACAAACAATTCACTCTTAGAAGACGTACAACCAGAATACTCCTTAGAAGTGAAAGTGGCGAGACTTCAGCTGGCTTACTTTGGACACGTCATCAGGAAAGACCAATCACTAGGAAAGGACATTATGGTTGGTAAAACAGAGTGTTGGCAAAAACTAGAGAAACCCTCAGTGAGATAAATTGACCCAATGTCAGCAACAATGGACTCAAACATACCAATAATGATGAAGATGGTGCAGGACCAGGCAACATAAGGTTATACATAAGGTCACCATGAGTCAGAGCTGACTCAAGGACAACTAATAGCAACAGTATCATAACCTTATTCACATGATATGTATTCTTGGATTTCATTAAGACTTTCAGTAAACTTAATCTTCTGTCTTTTCCTAATCTACGAGATTCCTTCTATCTAGCCCTGATCCCAATATTAATCATTTTAGTCACTCTTTGATGCTGTCCAAACTACTATCACCCTATGTCCTTGCACATGCTCCTCCCTCAATTTAGTATACACTTTTCCCACTTTCTTTGCTGGGCAAAAGCTGTACCATATTTCAAACTTAGCTCAATGTCAGCTCCTCTAGGAAGCCCTCCCTGATCCTCCTCATCCATAGGCATGTCTTAGTTATGTGTCTCCTACTGCTCCCTTCCTGTCATGGATTGAATTATGTACCCCCAAAAATATGTGTATCAATTTGGCTGGGCCATGATTCCCAGTAGTGTGTGGTTGTCCTCCATTTTGTGATTGTAATTTTACATTAAACAGGATTAGTGTGGGATTGTAACACCACCCTTAGCCAGGTCACATTCCTGATCCAATGTAAAGGGAGTTTCCCTGGGGTGTAGCCTGCACCACCTTTTATCTCTCAAGAGATAAAAGGAAAGGGAAGCAAGCAGAGAGTGGGGGACCTCATACCACTAAGAAATCAGGGAGCAGAGAGTGTCCTTTGGACCTGAGGTTCCTGCACTGAGATGCTCCCAGAACAAGGGAAGACTGATAAGAAGGACCTTCCTCCAGAGCCGACAGAGAAAGCCTTCCCCTGGAGCTGACGCCCTGAATTTGGACTCGTAACCTATTAGACTGTGAGAGAATAAATTACTCTGTTGAAGCTATCCATTTGTGGTATTTCTGTTAGAGCAGTACTAGATGACCAAGACACTCCCATAGCACTCTACATGACTCATCACATTCCGTAAAGTGATTACTACGTAATAATTTTTGTATGCTCACCCACACATGAGTCTCTTGAAGACAGAGATTGTCTTTTTGCTTAATGTCTGTATACATGCAACCTGGCATAGTGACTTACATGGAGAAATTACTTAATAAATGCTTGAAAGTGTTTCTTTTTAACATTCATTTAGAACCGGACAATTGTTCCTCTACTCAATATTTTCTAAGAACTTGAAAACAATGGAAGTCTGAGTGCAGAGACACATTCATTGTGTAAGGATTTATGGTGGTGCAGTGGTTAAAGCACTAGGCTGCTAACTGAAATGTCAGCAGTTTGAACCCACCAGTCGCTCTGTGGGAGAAAGATGTGGCAGTCTACTTCCGTAAGGATTTATAGCCTTGGAAACCCTATGAGGCAGTTCTACGCTGTCCTGCAGGGTCTCTGTGAGTTGGAATTGACTCAATAGCAAGAGTTTTTTGGGTTTAGACTAATATACTAATTCTCAGTAAGTCACATGAGCCTCAGAAGTCTTGAGTCCATGCTTATCCTCTTATTTATGGCTTCTTAGACAGTGATGCATCACATGTCATTCCTGAGACAGTATATCAATATGAATAGGAGTGATGTTAGAACTTGACTAACAAAGTTACCCTTTTTCAAGTAAAGTATTAAAGAAAGAATAATCTTTAGATTCCAAAGCTTTGTGTTAAGTTTTGCAGCCATAGAGAAATTAACTATGAGATCTGGACAGGCCCAGCTTCATTCTCTGCATTCCTTCTATCCTGGGGTCACTCAAGCTTATCCTCAATGGAGAAAAAACTTTGTTTTTTTGAATTTTCTATTTAAAAATGGTGATACAACGGTGAGTCTTTGAAAGTTAAACTTGCACTGTTTGAAGTGTTATATGGCATTTCTAAGGCAAAAGTAACAGTAAGAATAACAATGTAGAATAAAGATTTTAAGTAGGTTAGAACTGCGTCATTTAAATCTGTAAATTCATGATGAAGCCACCGGATTATTCTGTTATCTCATCTCGTCCTCACACAGTACTGCAACATTAAGTATTCCCTAACATTCAGACAAGGAAACTGTGGCCAGTTTTATTAATTAGAAGCAGTGATGTTATGGACCAATTTGTGTCCCCCAAAAAGATATCATCAATATCATCACTCATCAGTGCAGGCCACGTTATGATCCAAATATCCAATATTGAACTAGGGGTAGTTTAATGAAAAGCAGAAGGGCCAACGTGAGGGGGAAAACACAATTATATACATGATGTAAACTGAGGAATGTAATTATAGAGTGATATTAATTCTTTGGAGCCCTGGTGGCACAGTGGTTAAGAGCTCAGCTGCTAACCAAAAGGTTACAGTTCAAATCGACCAGCTGCTCCTTGGAAACCCTATGGAGCAGTTCTACTCTGTCCTATAGGGTTGTTATGAGTCGGAATTGACACGACGGCAACGGGCTTGGTTTTTTTGGTTTATTAACTCCTTAATGTTGTTGTTCGATGCTGTTAATTCCAACTCATAGTGACCCCGTGTGATAGAGTATAACTGCCCCATAGGTTTTTCTTGGCTGTAATCTTTACCCAAGCAGATCAGCAGGTCTTTCTCTTACAGAGCCACTGGTTGGGTTTGAACTGCCAATTTTTCAGTTAGCAGCTGAGCACTTAATCATTGCATCATCAGCACTCCTGAATTCTTTAATAATCCCTACAAAGTGTGGTGTACTTGAGAAATTCCTATGAATGAATCCTATCTGTTGGGGTGAGGCATTATATGACAAGTTTCTTGTTCATGAGTGTGAGCGTGTTTATTATTTTTTTCTTCATCAACACAATAGTATATATTAACCCAAATCAGTCTATTGCTACCTCACAAAGTGTAGTGGAGAAGAGAGAGCCTTTTGAGAAGGAGCCTTCAGACTATAGCAGCAGGCTTACTCTCCTTGTTCTGAGTCAAGATTCACGAAGCAACTTCCTGATTCAGCCACAGATCTTCCCACAAAGGAAAAGTGTTTTGACAAAAGGTCTTGAGATACTTCTGGTCCCTAAAGCAGAGATATGCATGGTTTTTCAACAGCTTTACATGTTGCTTACCACAGGAAAAGATTGCTTGCCTTGTATCTTCTGTGTCTGTGGCAGTTGCTTGTGTATTTTAGAAAACATGTGTCAAGCTCCCAGAGTGTGATCCCCTCAAGGCACTGACCCATGCGAGTCTCTGAGCCTTCAAAGCAGAGGGCTATGTAGCAGCGTTTTCTCAGAAGGTACTACTTCCCCAAATGTCAGCTAACGCCCACACACAAAGCAGACAAATCTTTGACAAGAAAAATAAATGCTGACGAACTGCTTGAATGCTATGGAAAGAAATCTTAGACACTAAGGTCAGCATGTGATTGCCCAGAAAAATAGCAAGGGAATGCGCTCTTTAAAAAAAAAAAAAAAAAAAAAAAAATCCTTTTTTGCCCAAAGCAGACCATGGAAAAAGTGACCTATATTACATAATGCTTCCCGTCATCCCCTTTTGTGACCTTGTTCCCACTTGCTGATTTCTCAGATCTGTGTGAACCAGAGTTGAGTTCTAGTAGTACAATGAAATGTCATGCTACAAAATCCAAAATTTACCTGAATTTATCTGACAATAATTTTCCTCCTTCATTTGCTCAGTGCACATGTGTCCATGCTACATTTCGAGATATGGAGATTACCATATGGATGAATGAGTAAAATCTTCTACTTATGCCGCATTTCACAGCCTGAGATTCAGAAGAGCACAAAGTGGGCAATACACACTCATAGAAGTTCAATTAAACACTTTTATTTTTTCACTTAAAAGCTAACTCCCACACACAAGGCAGGCAAATCTTTGATGAGAAAAATAAATGTTGGCTCCTCAATTATCTGCTTTCTTCTATTGGACTCTTTGAATTCACTTACATAAAAACATGAGTAAGAAGTACAAATTTTTTCTGATTAAGGGAAACGGACTTATATCACACAAAGCCAACAATCTGAATACACAGACATAATGATTGAATTTTTTCAAGTTTTGTTCTTAGAGTCACTGGGGCTAGAGGAAGGGAGTGTTTTCTCTCCTTCCTTCAAGTAGCAACTCATTGGTACTTGTTTCCTTCTTTCCAGATTTCCCTTCTGAGAATTTAAAACCCCCAGCCCTTTTGGAAGATTCATTTCCCATCTCGAGAAACTTATACGCAGTTTGTCCACAGGGGCCAACTCTGTTGTGTGATAAATTCTTATACCAGCTCTTAAGAGACAAACATCACTGTTATTTACTATGTACCAACATGGAGAATATTTTCATTGTTATGTGAGTGTGCAGTAACATTATACTATAACGTGAGGAAGTTTCTTTTTGAAACATTTAAAACAATCCAAAATAAAGATAAAATACAGACTTCTATTACTTTTAGATTACAGATTTATCTAGAAAAGGCACTATACACTCTTCTGTGGAATTAATGGAAATTTGTATTCAAAAATTGAAGAATAATTTTAAAAAAACAGTATCTGATGACCTAACAATTTATTATCAATAGTGATTTCGAACAAGGGAAAAAATAATAATAGCTGGTGGTCTATGCTTTGAAAAAGTTTGACTGTAATTGAGCATGTTTCTCAGAAAGTGTACTTAGAAAGTATATAACTAAGATTAGTCAGCTTTGGCACTAGAATCACACCTTAATGTGTCATCTAAAATGATTTAGAGGGGTGGATGCTTTATCAGGCAGGATCCAGATGCAAAAAGAGAAATCACCCTAGCTCTTTCAAATTGAGTGAATTTAATATAAGAAATGGGTTATACAGGGACAGGAAAGTTGAAACGCCAGTAGGAGATAGCCTCGAGATTAGCAGCAGCAGGAAGACAACAGGAGTGATGATGCCAGACCCCAGAAGCCAGGGCAGTCTGGAAAGTGCCAGATGAAAGGTGGGGTAGATAGACGAGAGCTAGGAACACAGCTTGGTACGATCTTGAGCCATGACAAAGGTATAATTGCTGCTGGACGACATAAGAAGCTGAGAGAAAGAAGAAAAGAAAGAAATGCTTTGGTTTGTCCCCTCCACTTTCCTGCCAGTCTTCTACTATAGTACCACCAATTACCCGAACTTACCATGAGGCCAAAAGGAAGATATCCTAGGAAATACAGCTCCCTATAATACAGAGCATAGGAAAAGAAGAGTAGGAAGTGGATCTGAGAGAAAACAGGCTGTTGACCTGCACAGATGCTATTTTAATAGTCTGTATTTGCACTAACAAGACTTGTTGTTTACCATTGCATCAACTCTGACTCAAGCGACCCTATAGGACATAGTAGAACTGCCCCATAGGTGTTCCCAGGCCCAGGTCTTTTCTCCCTTGGAGCCACTAGTGAGTTTGAACCTCTGACCTTTCTGTTAGCAGTCTTGCACTTAACTATTGCGCTACCAGGTCTCCTACTAATAAGACTAATAAGACATAAACGTAGTGAAAAGCGGTTATAGGGAACCTGGTCATGATCTTTCTCCAATGCCCTTTACCAATATACCAGACTCTTTTTCATCACACTCATCCTTATACTTTTATCTCCTTTCTCAGAGAAAGAACTGTCCTTCCTTAATCCAAGACCCATAAATCTACCTGGGCTTGAGATGTCATTCTGTAATGATTATGATCCATCAATTATCTCATGTATTTTCCTCTAATAAGCACCTTCCTTCCCTGTTTTTCTTTTCAACAAAGATCCTTTAAAGAGGAATATACATATGATCACTCCGCTTGTTCTTAGCCATTAATTCACTTTAATATGCATCCTACTCTTACTGACTTTAAATCCGGCAAAGGTTCCCAGTAACTCACATCTTACTGAATCCAATGGGACTTTTTCTTACAAAACTTTTCTGCTGAATTAGACACTATTGACCTCTTCTTCCTTCAAATTATTTCCTGACTTGTCTCTGTGAAACTAGTTCCTCTAAATTTTCACCTTTCTTCTTAAATGGGAAAGGGCTAAAATTGTTATCTTGATGGGAAGGAGAACAAGAGGTAGAAGGCAAGGCCAGGTGGGGAAAGAATGGACAAGTCTTTTTTGGAAAGAGAAGAGCTGGAAGGTAGATTCCAACATCCCTAATAATCTCGCAGTTCAATTCCCCTATTTTGTGCCAACTAAATGGATGCCAACAACTGTGAGAATTTTGGGAAAACTGCCACATTTCTCCTGAAGGAGAAAGGAAATTTAACAGAAGTTCATATATTCCCCAGTAGACTGGATACTGTTAACCTCCATGCTCAGGCTTAGCTACTAACCACCTGCCATGTGCAAGCTGACTTTGTGATCCAGTGAATGGAGCTGTACAGGTATGATCTCATCCCCACCAAAACTTCATACCACAGAACTAAAGTATTGAAAGAAATTAAGTTGTTTAGTAAAAGTTTCAGCAATACTAATGAATGGCCACTCAGATGGACAGTCTGCCCAGTCTTTTGGATTGAAAATTTCTCTCCTCTGCTAGGTCCTTGAACTCCATCAGGCATTTTGTACTGTATCCAAGCCAGCTGGCTGGGACTTGCATTCCTTTTTCATTCCTGCCCAGCTCTGTTTCTTTGGGTTTAGCCCTGCTTTGTGTCTTCCATAGCTCATCTCAGAAAGAGGTTATCCGGCACATATCTCCACTATCTGGTTGCTATTCCTGTCTCTGCTCTGCCCTCCTGAAATCAAACATGCCCTTAGTTATTGAGCCTTTATGCTTTGCCACTTGATGTGAACCTTGGTGGCCACCCTTTCGTAGGCTCAACCATTTCTACCCCTGCTGGTGCCTTCTCACTCTTGCTAATTCTCTCATCCCTGATATGTCTTCCTGTGTCTAATGGGATGAGAGAACATGAGTGAGAGCAGGCAACTAAAATAGTGAAAGCATGCTCTTAAAGATAGGTTTTCTGTGGCTGAATATTTCTTAAACAAATAAACTCATCAATCAGTATTATCGAGCCTCCACCTGTGTGTTCCTAATTGTGCCAAATACCATGGACCAGACAAAAGAAGGATACTTGTAGGCCTTGATTCTAAAGAGCTTATGATCTAACTAAGTATATGAACAAATGGAAAGTGAATAAAAAATAATTATACCTTAGTTATAGCCTGGACTCTATCACTAACTGTGTGACTTTGAGGCTTAGAGAGATTAAGTGGTTTCCTTACCTACAAATAAAACCTACGCCATGGATTATTGTGGAGGTTAAATAAGATGACGAATATAAAATAGAATGGTGGCTGGAACATAGTGAAAAACTCTCAATTTTTTGAGCACTGCATGAGTAAAGGTCCAACCAGGTAACCACTCTGAATATTTGAAACAGAAAATGTAACGCTCATAGTAAGTTACACAAGTAGTAGAAAATTTGCTGAGACCACAGGGGAGGGTGAGACAGCACAGAGATTAGCAACAGTAAAAAGCCATTACTACCCTTAGTCTTGAGAGAAGGGGGAAGAGTCTGTTATAACATGGGCCGGGGCACCCAGTGAAACACGGAACCATGGTGAATCTATGGAACAGGAGCTGAAGTCACAGAGAAACCACCACAACTCCTGTAGAAGGAGCTCCTGGCACACCAGAAGGGGAAGAAATACCTTGGTTTCTCCTTTCCTCTTACCCACCCCTACTCCCCCCATCTCCAGTGAATGCCTTCCTTTAGCTGAATTCAGCCAGACACCAGCATACTTAGAACTGGGAAATACAGCTGGAAGGGTTCACCGCTTATTCCCCTGCTCCTTTCGGCATTACAGGCCCATTAGGAGAAGGGTAAGAAGATTAAGGGAAAACAGGTCCAGCACTGGCAGAAACATTTACTGTGGGTATGTGTGTGTTGGAGGGGGTGGAAGGTAGGGCTAGGGATGTGCAGGATGTGTTCTGGAGGGAGGGATGACACTGCAAGGGGGACAGAAGGTCATGTAGGGGGGTCATAGGGAGAATAAGTCTAGGCCAATAGGAAGTGGTCACATTTTAGAAAATCAGGTTGAAGGAATAGGAAATAGCCAGTCATTGTTGATTACTGAGCAAGAGCAATGACAGAATAATTATGGTATCTAAGCCAGGGCCTTTCAAGCACTGATTGCTTTTAGAGTAAAATAGATTAAGTATTTAAAATGTAAATGACAGCCATCCTTAATAATTCTACCTGCTGACCTGTTTGGACAGTAAGAAACTAGAACCCATATTTTCAAGGGAATGATGTATGAATGCAAAGGAGACTCTATCTTCCAAGTGTTTTTATGACTTAGTCATAATTTTAAAAAAAGAAAAAACTGTCTTTACTCAGATAATATAGAACAAGGTTAATTATATTTCTAAATAAAAGATTATTTACAGAGTTTTTTATATAGCTGCTTTAATATTTTATAGTATCATAAAGTTCAATTGGCTATGCTAATTAATTTTAGATGCCTCTGGGTAATGTAAATCTGATTATCCCACATTGCAGATTATGAAGCAGAGGAATCTATGTTTTTTTCCCCCGCACAGCAAATTGGTAGATTCACACTGAAGAGTTTCTGTACTACCCTAAAATCTTGTTTACTCATCATCTGTCTTCCCTGCCCACTAGGTGCTGAGCTCCTCCAGGGTGGGATGTATCTTATTTATCTTTCTATACTCAGGACCAAGGCAGTGGTGGGTCAGTGGTAGAATTCTTGCCTTGCATGTTTGATTCTCAAAGAGTGCACCTCATGTGTAGCCACCATCTCCCTGTCAGTGGAGGCTTGTGTGTTGCTATGATGCTGAAAAGCATGATACGATCAGTGGAGTTTTCACACTAAGACAAACTAGGAAGAAAGGCCTGGCAGTCTACTTCTGAAAAACAGCCAATGAAAACTCTGTGGATCACTATAGTCTGATCCGCAACCAATCATGGGGATGACACAGGACCAGGCAGCACTTCATTCCGTTGTGCATGGGGTCACCATGAGCCGGGGGCTGACTCGATGACAGCTAACAACAACATGCCCAGGACCTAGCACGATCTCTGGCACATAGTAGGGACTAAGTACATGTTTGCCAATTTGCTGCCATTAAGTTAACTGCAGAATATTTTTAGCAGTGATGACTTATCCAAATGGATAAAGTAGTATTTCTGAAAGAGGGAAGACTTCCACTGCCCCTCTTGCGCTCTCTAACTTGCATTCAGATCTCTGCTCGCCACTCTAGTGGTGTGCACTTAGCTTCTCTGAACATCAGCTTTTGCGTTTGTAAAATGGGCTACCCATACTTACTTTCAGAGAGTTGTGGGGGTTAAAGACAATCATATGTCTGGAAGTGAGCACCAAGTATGAGGCTGGCACTCAGCCATTAATCTGCTTGAATACTGCTGATTGGATGCTTAGGGGGGCAGCACTTTGGACTGCCTACCTCACAGTTATCGTAAGTCTCACTGGCTTTGAAGCTATGGGCTTAATTTCAAAGCAGTTGGCTAGGTATACTACAGCTTCTCTAATTAGACCCTCAGTAGATGCCTTTAGCAATTCTTTTCTTCTATTTATTTCCCCTGGCACGAAGTACCACTGGCTCTTCCTCAGAAATATGCCTCACATTCTAGCACTTCCCTCTATTCTCATTGCCGTCATAATTACAGGCTCTTCTGACCCCATGCTGGATTACTGCAATGATTTCTTAACAATCTCTTCAAATCCTATGTTTCTGCCCATCCATTTCTACACACATTTGCTAGATTCGTCTTCATGAATCATTGTTCTGAACTATGCATCAGTTAGAACTGTGGTTACAAAGCTTTAGGATTTCAAAAAGTATTTCCACCTAGCCCCCAAAGCAAGCCAAAATAAAGATTAAAAAGTACTTTTATTTATTTATTTTTTATTTTACACCTTTGAACATCATGATTTTGAAAATAGTAGAATGGGCATCTTTCAGGATATAGGATATTACATAGGTTTAATACTTTTAGTTTTATGTAAAACTCATTTAATACTGTCTTTATTTTCCTCTTCTAACTGGGATCATTAAAATCTTCATCACAGATTAGTATTCAGAAACAGTAAAATGTACATCTCCTCTAACAGGTGTCTGGAGCCAAGGCTGGTCTCTAAACCCAAGCCCCAAGAGGTAGTTGAGGAAGCGGAGGGAGAAGATAGGATAAGGAATGGAAATCATTTCTCTCATCACCACTACGTAGTCTCTTTGCTCTCTTTCTCCTCTGTCACCTCCATAACCTGATGAAATGTCCCATTTGAATCACTCACCCACTCCTACTGGAAAGATTTCCATCCCTCACTATCCCTCATCACACATACCCTACCTAGCTCATCAATTGAATTGGGGTAAAAAAAATGAAGAAATCGTGTATCCTAGATCATGGGCTTTGGACTCATGCAACTCTGCATTAAAAATCTCAAGTCTGTCATTTAATCATCTGACAAATTCAGTCAAGTTTCTTAAACTATCAGAATCAAATGCCTAGTACATGTAGTTACTTGTTTATCACGGTTGCTCAATAATTGGCGGCTATCATACTATAGTTTTATTTTAGGAAATGAGAACAGGAATGGAAAAGGTGAATGTTGTTCCCAAACTGTTTGTAGGTGCTTAGTCATGAACAAAATAGAATCAAAGGTTCTGACTCATCTGCTTGTCTTCCTTTCTCCTGAACCACCTTGATACCATTATTCGCCTATTACAGCACAGAGCAGAAGCTATACGTCCTTTTACCATTTGGTAGAGAATGAGTTCCTGATTTTTCCTAACATCTGTGTTGGTTATCACCAGAGCTCTGACTTGCTAATGGAATATGTCACGTCATTTCAGAGAAACAAAAATTAATCTAGAGTCCTCCCTTAAATATTGATTCCATGTGTACAAAAAGGCAAGCTGAGGAGGATGGAAGCAGATAAATCCAGGAAATAGGGATCGTTGGACTAGTGGAACATTCAATAAATCCTCAGAGGGAGGCTCAAAGAAAACAGTCAGGTTCTGCTTAAGCGGAATAGTGAAGGTCATCCTTGCTTATTCTTTGCTGCTTCAGGGAGAGAAGAGGTAGACCTAAATATATTTAAGGGCTTAAAGCAGAATGAAGTTGAGACTGTCTGGGTTTTCTGAGTGCTGGACTTCTTTCGCTTCCCCTGGATTTTAAACAGAGTCCATCTGCGTGAAGTGTTCTAAGCCCACATTGAGAGAACAGTCAGTAAGCATAGAACCACAAAGACTCAGTGGAAACAAGCCAAATTTAAAGAGCTGATATGCATGATTTAATGACCTTGCATATGTAAATAATCATAAAATCAGGTACATCCTGAGCCCAGCACTATGCCTAGCACCTTATGGAACTTAGTGTAAAGCTCTTCCTGAAAATTCTGTCAATGGGTGAAATGTGATTCAAAATCTGACACAGTGAATTTTGATACACTGAAACATTGCACTAAATTTCTACTTTAAATCAATCTTTAGAGCGAACAAGCTTTATCTAAGATACCTGATCAAGTACCAATTTGTCCATTATCTAATTTGAGATATTTACATAACAGTAGATAGACAGCTACTGTTGAGCAGACTACAACTCATGGCAAGCTTATATACAACAGAACTAAATGCTGCTCAGTCCTTTGTCATCCTCAGGGTTGTTGGCATGTGCTTTTTGTGCCAATCCATCTCACCAATGGTCTCCCTTGTCCTCACTGGCCCTCTAATTCACCAAAAACGACGTCCTCCTCTAGTAATTGATCCTCCCTGATGATATGTTCAAAGTAAGCGAGTCAGACAATGTTCTGTTGTGATCTGTAAGGTTTTCATTGGCTAATTTTAGGAAGTAGATTGCTAGGTCCGTCTTCCTAGTCTGCCTTAGTTTAGAAGCTCGGCTAAAACCTGTCCACCATGGGTGAACCTACTGGTATTTGAAATACCAGTAGCATAGCTTCCAGCATCACAGCAACATGCAAGCCATCACAGTATGACCAATTGACAGAAGGGTGGTGGTTACATAATAGTGTATTTCTTTATATGTGCTTGTGTCCCTTATATTATCAAAGTGTGTGACACTGAAGACTGGATGGTGAGAGAGATGTTGGTGGCTCATTCCCTCACCAGCAGGAAAGCTGCCAAATGTGAAAAGCCAGTCTCAGGAGAAGGCACTGGAATGAAGGCTAAGAATGACAACCCCTTAGATCAGATCATGAGCTGAGGTGGTTCACATCTGTGTCCTTTACTCCCCAGGAACTCTAGGTCCTTTGGATGAAAAATGGGAGCCAAACCCAGGAAGAATCAAAGTGTAAGAACACAGGATTGTAAACAGTTTATTATACTGTGCTGGAAACCAAGTGATTTTTACGCCCTCAACAAATTTGTGGGTGATGCAAAAAGGCAGGACGGGATTAGAAAGCATTTGTGGTATGCTATGCGTTTCCCTGGATGGTTCTCCTGGTGACTGAAAAGCACCATTGTAGTTTCTTCTTCATCACCTTTGACCTGTCACTGATAGGGGAAGGAGCCTCCCCAGAACCCATCCCTGCCTATAAGCTAGTGAGGGTCATACTTAAACCTTTTCATCATGAATCAGAGCTTATATTTTCATGCTCAAATTTTTATGAAGAGAATAGATAAGTGACACCTAAGATAGGAGACCACAATATGAAAATTTGATAGAAAGTTTCTGAGAGTTCTATATTAGCAAAATGGGTGAGTGAGGCTATTACCTAGGTAGCTTACAGCACTGAATTCTCCTTTTGCCATATCCAGGTAACAGAAAAGAAGGTTATTAAAATATTTTTAGTTCACAGTTGGTTTAATTATTTATTTCTTTGGTGCAAAAGGGTATAGCGTAAGGTTAGGAATGAGCTCTGGAAAGAATTCTTAGCTTAGATTATACCATTTTAAAGTTACAAAATGTCTTAGAAAGCAAATAATCTGACATATTAATTTTGCAGCGGATAAAAAGGATATCCAAAAGGATGACAAAAACTCAGTCAAAATCACATATCCATTTCATTTATTTACTATGTTCCAAACTCTGTGCACCAGACAGTGAAAAAGAGGGTCAAAACTCCAGGTATTTTCTGCCCTAACCCAGTGACTTTTCTGTTGAGCCAACTTTCCTATTGAACCTTAACTCCAATAAAGCCCCCAAGTCCTTCTGGTCACACCGTCTCCTTCAGAGGAAAATGGTTCCAAGTAGTTCTTTTGTGTGCAAAGAATAAAGTACTTGAAATCTACCTTCCTGGCTATAACTGATTGGACCAAACATACACCAGTTTACCACAGTACGATATGAGGTGCCTCTGACAGGACCAAATTTGATTTGGCAAGAACAAAACTTCATTGCCGTCAAGTAGATCCAACTTACAGTGACCTCACAGGACAGAGTAGAACTGCCCCATAGAGCTTCCAAGGCTGTAAATCTTTACAAAAGCAGATTGTCACATCTTTCTCCTGTGGAGCTGCTGGTAGGCTTGAACCACCGACCTTTCAGCTAGCAGCCAAGTGCTTAACCACTGTGCCACCAGGGCTCCTTGGCAAGAATAGATACTAGGAAAAAAAGGTGGGTCACTCAAGCTTTATTGTCCAGTTTGGAGAGCACTAGGCCCAGCTTGACTATGTTGCGGATGAGGCAGATCCCTGAACTATCTGCATTTCTATTATTTCTGACATAAACCCAGGTGTGAAACAATTTGATGCAGACAATGCATTGCATCATGGGCTGAGGGCTCTGAGGAACCTGCATAGATATGTTCAGTGGGAACAGCCACAAATTGAAAGGAAGGTATAAAACATGAGGTTGAAGAAGTAAAAAGAAGCCAGAGAAGTAACAGGTAAGTTTTTTGAGCCAAGGTAAGGAGTGGAATTTTATTTTGTCAAAGGATGACAAGATCAATTTACAGCTTTAAAAGATCTCTCAACAAAGCCAAATGCAATGTACAATTTAAAATTTATCATGGAACTTCTATAATGTTTTAACCAATTTTAATTGAATACATGTGGAAAAAGATAAAATTGCATTAAATATAAAAGTGAACAAAAAAATGTATTTCAAGTAGCCAAATGTTATAGAGGTAAATAGAGATTTTAGTACATCTCATTATCTCATCAAACTCAAAAATGTCCTTTGGGATTAAGCTTAAGATTTTTGTAAGAATGCATAAAGTTTTATCAGCGTAGCATTGAGAATTTTGGGGAAAAAAATTATCAGTGTAAGATTGAGAATTTTGGGGGAAAACATGGTTATGAGTTAAGTTCAAATATCAAATAAGCTTAATTTATGACAATTCTACTATGCATACTTGGGGTCTACATGAGTCAGAATTGACTCAAGAGCAACTGACAGCAATAACACATATATACTCTGTCAGTGGAACCATATTTAGCAAGGGGGTCAAATAAGGGGGAGAATGAAGTTCAAACCATCTCTTTTATTAAAAACTCCTTAGATGATTATTTTCTAAGTCTTCATTTCCCCGTGATGTAAAATGCATACAGATAATAACTTTTGAAATTCCTTGCTTTATTAGCGTAGTGAGGAAACAAGAAGTTTGTAGCTGGTCTTCAGAGACCTAAATCTCTCATGGTATTTGGGTATTATTCAAGTTTTACTTGAAACATCAGACAGACCTCACTTTTCAGAGTTTTCTGGTACATTAAGTAACACGGCAAGAGAAGTCAGTAGAAAGTAAATGTTTTATTCCTTCTTAGGTTTCATTTAATATTTCTAGGTTTCTTCTTTTTTGATAGGATTACTGGTAGATCAGGAGAATCCTTTGGATTTTAGTAGGTATTAAGACCATCATGATAGTACTATTGAGTGAATGCAGGATGCAGGCAGGAGTGTAGTGCACTTAGATGATTTCAAAATTGAATGAGCAATCATATTAAGAGTGCTCATGAGTGAATTGATGCCAGCTTGGAAGGTGGTATCCAGCAAAATGTCAAAAATCAGCATTACCTTCAGCTGACTTAAATCAGGACATTGGATTAAGTATCCCTATCCCTTCTCAGCATGTATTCAGCGTTGCTTCCTAGTCCATTTGCCATACTCTTAACAGAGTGTGTCTAAAACCTAACTCTGTCACTTGCCTGCTTAATGCTTTTGAATGATTTGCCATACACTTCATGGAAAATGAACCTCCGGGCATAATTTGATCCTGTGTTTTTCTACAATCTTATCTTTCTTATCCTTGCCGACTCTTTTACACTGTAGGGGTATTGAACTAGCTCCCTGGTAATTACATTCTCTCTTATTATGGAAGTTTTGGACATATGGTTTTCTCTGCCTGAAATGCCACTTTCTCTCACTTTTTACCTGGCTAACTCCAAATCATCATTTAAAACCCAGTTCAGATGACTGTTCGTCATGGAAATATTCTCTGAACCCTTTCTTCCAAAAGTAGGGTAAAGATTAGAGCTAAGAGGGCTAAGATTTCTTAGTAATCTCATAACTTCTAATCAGAACACTTAATAAATGTATTGGTCTTTGTTCTTAGTAGGCCTAACAAGTACTTGATACCTAAATTAAAAAAAAACAAAAAACATTTCTGCTGAGTAGATTCTGACTCATAGCGACCCTATAGGACAGAGTAGAACTGCCCTGTAGGGTCTCCAGGGAGCAGCTGGTGGATTCAAACTGCCAACCTTTTGGTTAGCAGCTTGAGCTCTTAACCACTGCACCACCAAGGCTCCGATACCTAGATAGAATTGTCTAAATGTTTATTGAATGAAAAGAGAGAAATATAACAAAAATTCAAATATTCAAACGCTCTGAGACTGTCATTATTCAAATATTTGAAAATTTTTAATCAATATAAAATTAATGGAGCCACAAGACAGCTTTTTTTTTTTTTGTTAGTGTACTTTAGATAAAGGTTTACAGAACAAACTAGCTTCTCATTAAACATTTAGTAGACATGTTGTTTTATGACATGTCAACACTCTCCCTTCTCGACCTTGAGTTCCCTGTTACCAGCTTTCATGTCCCCTCCTGCCTTCTCATCCTTGCCCCTGGGCTGGTGTGCCCCTTTAGTCTCATTTTGTTTTATGGGGCTGTCTAATCTTTGGCTAAAGGGTGAACCTCCGGAGTGACTTCATTACTGAGCTAAAAGGGTGTCCAGGGACCATACTCTCCGGGGTTTCTCCAGTCTGTCAGGCCAGTAAGTTTGGTCTTTTTTAGTGAGTTAGAATTTTCTTCTACATTTTTCTCCAGCTCTATCTGGGACCCTCTATTGTGATCCCTGTTAGACCAGTCAGAGGTGCTAGCCAGGCACCATCTGGTTGTGCTCGTCTCAGTCTGGTGGAGGCTGTGGTAGTTGTGGTCCATTAGTCCTTTGAATTAATCTTTCCCTTGTGTCTTTAGATCTCTTCATTCTCCCTTGTACCCGATGGGGTGAGACCAGTGGAGTATCTTGATGGCTGCTCACAGGCTTTTAAGACTCCAGACGCTACTCACCAAGGTAGAATGTAGAGCATTTTCTTTATAAACTATATTATGCTAGTTGAACTAGATGTTCCCCAAGACCATGGTCCCCACAGCCCTCAGCCCCGCAGTTCGGTCCACTGGGGAGTTTGGATGTGTCTACGGAGTTTCCAGAGAACTGGTGGTGTAGTGGTTAAGAGCTCGGCTGCTAACCAAAAGGTTACAGTTCAAATCCACCAGCCACTCCTTGGGAACCCTATGGAGTAGTTCTACTCTGACCTATAGGGTCGCTATGAGTTGGAACCGACTCAATGCCACCTAACAGCAACAACAACAAATGGAACTTCTATGACCTTGCCTTGTACAAGTTGTGCTGGCTGCCCTAGTATTGTGTGCTCTTACCCCTCACTAAAGTTACAACTTATCTATTGTCTATTTAGTGTTTTTCCATTCCCCCACCCCATAACCATCAAAGATGTTTCTTTTTGTGTGTAAACCTTTCATGAGTTTTTATAGTAGCGGTCTCGTACAATATTTGTCCTTTTGTGATTGACTTATTTCACTTGCACAATGCCCTCCCGATTCATCCACGTTGTGAGTTGTTTCACAGATTCTTCCTTGTTCTTTACTGCTGCATAGTACTCCATTGTGTGTATGTACCATACTTTGTTTATCCATTCATCTGTTGATGGGCATCTAGGTTGTTTCCAACTTTTTGTTATTGTGAACAATGCTGCAGTGAACATAGGTGTGCATATGTCTTTTCGTGTGAAAGCTCTTATTTCCCTAGGTTATGTTCCTAGGAGTGGGATTACTGGATCATATGGTATTTCTATTTCTAGCTTTCTTAGGACACTCCACATCGTTTCCCAAAATGGTTGTACCATTTTGCATTCCCACCAGCTGAGCATAAGAATTCCAATATCCCTGCAGCCTCTCCAACATTTGTTATTTTCTGTTTTTTTCGTTCATGCCAGTATGCCAGAGTGAGATGGTATCTCGTTGTGGTTTTGATTTGCATTTCTCTTATGGCTAGTGATCTCGAGCGTTTCCCCATGTGTCTGTTAGCCGCTTGAATGTCTTTTTTGGTAAAGTGTCTGTTCATTTCCTTTGCCCATTTTTTAATTGGATTATTTGCCTTTTTGTTGTAGAGGTGTTGAATTTTCCTGTAGATTTTAGAGATAGAGCTATGTCGGATTTGTAATAGCCAATTTTTTTTCCCAGTCTGTAGGTTCTCTTTTTACTCTTTTGGTGAAGTCTTCTTGTTTTTTTTAATAAACTGTTCCTGGGTTGTTCATCTAATTACTGGGTTTTATTACCATCTCTTTTATTATTTTTTTAATTGTGTGTTAGATGAAAGTTTATAACGCAAATTAGTTTTTTTTTAAATTGTACTTTAGATGAAGGTTTACAGAACAAACTAGCTTCTCATTAAACAGTACACATATTGTTTTATGACATTGGTAAACAACCCCACGGCATGTCAACACTCTCCCTTCTTGACCTTGGGTTCCCTATTACCAGCTTTCCTTTCCCCTTCTGCCTTCTAGTCCTTGTCCCTGGGCCGTTGTGCCCCTTTAGTCTCGTTTTGTTTAATGGGCCTGTCTAATCTTTGCCTGAAGGGTGAACCTCAGGAGTGACTTCATTACTGAGCTAAAAGGGTGTCCAGGGTCCATACTCTCGGGATTTCTCCAGTTTATCAGGCCAGTAAGTCTGGTCTTTTTTTATGAGTTAGAATTTTGTTCTACATTTTTCTCCAACTTTGTCCAGGACCCTGTATTTTGATCCCTGTCAGATCGGTCAGTGGTGGTAGCTGGGTACCACCTAGTTGTACTGGACTCAGTCTGGTAGAGGATGTGGTACTTGTGGTCCATTAGTCCTTTGGACTAATCTTTCCCTTGTGTCTTTAGTTTTCTTCATTCTACCTTGCACGTGATGGGGTGGGACCAGTGGAGTATCTTAGATGGCCGCTCACAGGCTTTTAAGACCCCAGACACTACTCACTGAACTAGAGAGTAGAACACTTTCTTTATAAACTATGTTATGCTAATTGAGCCAGATGGTCCCTGAGACTGTGGCCCCCACAGCCCTCAGCCCAGCAATTTGGTCCCTCAGGGAGTTTGGATGTGTCTATGGAGCTTCCATGACCTTGCCTTGTACAAGTTGTGCTGGCTTCCCCAGTACTGTGTACTGTCTTGCCCTTTGGTAAAGTCTTTTTATGAGTGTGAGTGTTTAATTTTTAGAAGATCCAAGTTATCTAGCTTGTCTTCTAGAGTTTGTGTGTTGTTAGTTATGGTCTGTATCCTGTTAATGCCATGTATTAGGACATCTAGTGTTGATCTTATTTTTTCTTCTATGATCTTTATAGTTTTTGGTTTTATATTTAGGTCTTTGATCCATTTTGAATTAGTTTTTGTGTATGGTGTTAGGTATGGATCCTGTTTAATTTTTTTGCAGATGGACATCCAATTCTGTCAGCACCATTTGTTAAAAAGACTATCTGTCCCCCATTTGATGGACTTTGGGCCCTTGTTGAAGATTAGGTGACCATAGATGGATGAATTTATATCTGGGTTCTCAATTCTGTTCCATAAGTCAATGTATCTGTTGTTGTACCAGTACCAGACTGCTTTGACTACCATAGCTGTATAGTAAGTTCTGAGGTCAGGTAGTGTGAGTCCTCCTACTTTATTCTTCTTCAATAGGGTTTACTTATCTGGGGCTTCTTCTCTTTCCATATAAAGTTAATGATTAGTTTTTCCATCTCTTTTAAGAAAGTTGTTGGTATTTGGATAGATTACTTTGGGTAGAATTGTCATTTTCATAATGTTGAGTCTGCCTATCCATGAGCATGGTATGTTTTTCCATTTATGTAGATCCCTTTGGGTTTCTTGCAGTAGTGTTTTGCAGTTTTCTTTGCATAGGTCTTTACATCTCTGGTTAGGTTTAGTCCTAAGTATTTTATTTTTTTAGGGGCTATTCTAAATGGTATTGTTTTCCTGATTTCCTTTTCTTCATTCTCTTTATTGGTGTATAGGAATCCAGCTGATTTTTGTGTTTATCTTGTATTTATCCTGCTACTCTGCTGAATCTTTCTATTAGTTCCAGTAGTTTTCTCATGGAGTCTTCTGGGTTTTCTATGTATAGTATCATATCATCCACAAATAGGGACAGTTTTACTTCTTCATTACCAATTTGGTTGTCCTTTATTTCTTTTTCTTGCTTTACTGTCCTAGCTAGGACTTCCACCACAAAGTTAAATAGGAGTGGTGATAAAGGGCATCCTTGTCTTGTTCCTGTTTTCAATGGGAATGTTTTCAGCCTCTCTCCATTAAGAATGATGTTGGCAGTTGGTTTTGTATTGATGCCCTTTATTATGTTGAGGAATTTCCCTTCTATACCTAGTTTATTGAGAGTTTTTATCAGGAATGGATGTTGGACTTTGTCGAATGCCTTTTCTGCATCAACTGAGATGATCACGTGATTCTTTTATTTATGTGGTGGATTACATTCATAGATTTTCTAATGTTGAACCATCCTTGCATACCTGGTATTAATCCTACTTGGTCATGGTGTATTATTTTTTTGATATGATGCTGAATTTTATTGGCTAGAATTTTGTTGAGAATTTTTGCATCTATGTTCATGAGAAATATTGGTCTGTAATTTTCTTTTTTTTGTGGTGTCTTTGCCTGGTTTTGGTATCAGGGTTATGCTGACTTCATAGAATGAATTCAAAAGTATCCTTTCCTTTTCTGTGTTCTGAAATAGTTTCAGTATTACTGGTGTAAGCTCTTTTCTGAATGGTAGAATTCTCCAGTGAAGCCATCTGGGCCAGGGCTTGTTTTTGGTTGGGAATTTTTTTTTGATTACCTTTTCAATCTCTTCTCTTGTTATGGGTCTGCTAAGGTTTTCAACCTCAGTTTGTGTTAGTTTGGTTAGGTAGTGTGCTTCTAGAAATTTGTCTGTTTCCTCTAGGTTTTCAAATTTGTTGGAGTACAGTTTTTCATAGTACTCTGTTATGATCCTTTTTATTTAAGTTGGGTCTGTTGTAATGTCCCCCATTTCATTTCTTATTTGGGTTATTTGCATCCTCTCCTGTTTTTCTTTTGTCAGTTTGGCCAGTGGTTTGTCAATTTTGTTGAGCCTTTCAAAGAACCAGCTTTTGGTTTTGTTGATTCTTTTGTTTTCTATTCTCTACTTCATTTATTTCTACTCTGATCTTTATTATTTCCTTTCTTCTGGTGGCTGTGGGCTTATTTTGCTGTTCTCTTTTTATTTGTTTGAGTAGGGTAGCTAATGTTTTGATTTTGTTCCTTTCTTTTTTTTTCCAAATTCTTTGCCCATTTTTTTTTTTTTTATTGTACTTTAGGTGAAGGTTTACAGAACAAATATTTTCTCATTAAACCGTCAGTACACATATTGTTTTATGACATTGGTTAACAACCCCATGACAAGTCAACCCTCTCCCTTCTCGACCTTTTTTTTTTTTTTTGGTGAAAACATACACAGCCAAAGATACACCATTTCAAAAATTTCTACATGCACAATTCAGTTTCATTGATTACTTTCTTCCAGTTGTGCTGTTATTCTCACTTTAGATGAAGGTTTACAGAACAAAGTAGTTTCTCATTAAACAGTACACATATTGCCCTGTGACAATGGTTAAGAACCCCACTACATGTCAACACTGTCCTTACTCAACCTTGGGTCCCCTATCACCAGCTTTCCTGTCTCCTTCTGCCTTCTAGTCCTTGTCCCTGGACTGCTGTGCCTCATTAGTCCCATTTTGTTTTATGGGGCTGTTCAATCACCGGCTGAACAGTGAACCTCAGGAGTGACTTCACTACTGAGCTAAAAGGGTGTCTGGGGGCCATACTCTAGGGGTTTCTCCAGTCTCTGTCAGGCCAGTAAATCTGGTCTTCTTTTTTGTGAGTTAGAATTATGTTCTACATCCTTCTCCAGCTCTGTCCAGAACCCTCTGTTGTCATTCCAATCAGAGCAGTCAGCGGTGGTAGCCGGGCACCATCTAGCTGTACTGGACTCAGTCTGGTGGAGTCCTTGGTAGCTGTGGACCATTAGTCCTTCAGACTAATCTTTTCCTTGTATCCTGTTCTCTTCATTCTCCCTTGCTCCTGAAGGGGTGAGACCAGTGGAGTATCTTAGATGGCTGCTCACAGGCTTTTAAGACCCTAGACGCTACTCACCAAGGTAGAATATAGAACAATGTCTTTATAAACTGTGTTATGCCAGTTGAGCTAGATGTTCCCTGGGACCATGGTCCCCACAGCCCTCCACCCAGCAATTCTTTTCTTCTTTTTTGATGTGTGCATCTATTGCTATATAGTGACCTCTGAGCTCTGCCTTTGCTGTGTCCCAAAGGTTTTCATATGATGTGTTTTCATTCTTGTTTGATTCTAGGAATTTTTTAATTTCATCTTTGATTTCTTCTATTACCCAGTCGTTTTTAAGCAGGATGTTTTTCAGTTTCCATGTAATTGATTATTTTTCCTTGCTCTTCCTGTTGTTAATTTCTACTTTGATGGCGTTGTGATCAGAGAAGATACTTGGTATTATCTCAACGTTTTGGCTTTTGTCGAGGGTTGCTCTGTGGCCTACAATGTGGTCTATTCTGGGGAGTGTTCCATGTGCATTGGAAAAGAATGTGTACTTTGCAGCTGTTGGATGGAGTGTTCTATATATGTCTATGAGTTCAAGTTGGCTGATTGCGGTCTTTAGATCTTCTGTATCTTTGTTGAGTTTCTTTCTAGATGTTCTGTCCTTTACCGAGAGCGGAGTGTTGAAGTCTCCTACTGTTATTATGTCAATTTCTCTTTTCAGTGCTGTTAGAATTTGTTTTATGAGACAGCATTCTTAACCGATTGTCATACACTCATACAATGGAATACTGTACAGCCATTAGAAATATTATTATAAAAGAATATTTACGTTACATGTGGAGACATTTTACCACTTGCTAGGTGAAAAAAGCAGGATACAAAACATTATCTATAGAATATGTCATTTTTGAAAAACAAAATATAAATATAAATGGAAAGGTAAAACATTGGAAGAATAGACATCAAATGTTAACAATGGTTGTTTTGGGATGGTGGGACTATGATTTTTTATTTTTAGTGTTTTATCTGTCTACATTTTCTAATATAAATAGGAAATGAAAATATATTTTAGGAAATAGAACAAATCTCTGAAAAGTTCATCATGAAGAAGGTTCTAGAGAGGGACTCATGCATTGATACAATGTGGTTCCCTTTGCTTAGGAGTCAGTGGACCTTTGCTCCCAGGTCATCCTCACACAGGGGTGGAATACTGGACTCAACAAGAGAGTTAAAACATGGTAAATGCTTGGTTGAAGTCAGACACAGTAGTTTTTAAAACAGAATGCTTCATGTCCCTGAAGACAATGAGAAAAACACACCAGTGGTTAAGCCCCTGTACAAAAGTTCACTTGTGGATACTTTCTGGAACTTTGCCATGCCAGCACATTCTTTGCTCCATTTTCCTCCCAGAAAGTAAATACTCCTTCCACCCTCCAGAGTGGAAACCCCCACCCTACATTCACAGCAGCTGCTTAGGCTCTGGAATTCATTATCCACTTCCCAGCCAAGGACTTTGTTAAATAGTGTCAGGGACACAAATCAGAGGATTTGTCCCAGATTAGAAAAAACATTATGTGAGTGTGGGGTGGAGAGGTGAGGAAGGGGAATATCAGCAGAATATTCCAGGAATCCAGAGATGCGTTAGCTCAAGTCCAGTCCCCTTAGAGTTCTCCTTGCCATTCATACACATACACATTGAAATGTTCTCTCCATTGCTCTGGGCTAAGAAAATCTTGAAAGGGCATTTTGTAGGGCATGCTCTGTTATCTTCTATAACTGAGAGGGGCAAGCAGTAAGGATCTATTGTCTTCGTGTTGAACTAACCTCGAAGACATGAGGGGATGGGTTGTTTGTCTACATTTTGTGGAAAACAGAAATATCTGTGATTTTCCTAGTTTCTGAAAGACTGCTTATATTTTAGGATACAGAGAGTAACTGAACCACATGTGGAAGGGTATGAGGAAGAAAGCTAGCAAGAGAAGCTTTGAGTTTGGACAACATTCGCAAAGACACAAGATTTTCAGAAAGAAAAGGGAGATATTTCTAAAAAAGAAGTTAGATTGCTCTGAGAGTTAGGCAGCCTCCTCTCTCTCCATTTCCTATTTCAAATTCCGTTTCTAGCCATCCTAAGCTCTTGAGGGTCTCTGAGACTTTCATGCTACTTTCACATTCAGGTTATTCTCTCCTCCTGGACCACTCTCCCCAACTCCTAGTGATAACAGTCCCCTGATGTCAGATGCTATGGATGTCTCCTTCGATGCCGAAAACAAATTAAATTTCCATTCCAGGTACCCCCATACCACTTTGCATTTCCCCTTATCATAGGTGCCCTCACAGTGCATTCGTTTTTCCCACAAGTCAATAAGCAGCCTGAGGTCTTAGAGTCAGTGCCATATACATGGTTCACCGTTGTGTTCTTCGTGCCTCCAACAGTTCCAGGAACTAGATGGAATTCAATACTTTTTTTTTTTTTTTTTTTAATATTGAACAAGTAATGAGAGACCTGACTAACAACACCTGAAAAATCAGCCATTGAAAACCCTATGGAGCATAGTTCTACTCTGACACACATGGAGTCGCCATGAGTCAGAATCGACTCAATAGCAACTGGTTAATGTTGGATTGAGAACGATCTGCATATGGATGTGGGAGGGTAATCAGAGATATCTATACAAATAAAATAAAGAGGATTTTTTCCCCTAAACTGAACAAAACCAGATTCTTTATTTAACTTACAGATGTTAAATTTACTCATAGGTTTCATATCCCTATTTATTTCCATGGCCAGTAGTAAGGGGCAGTAGTTACACTGGAGAGGGCTGACTGGAGGAAATGTTGTGTTATAAAAATAAAATTTCCAGCTTTCTATTTTCTCTGTAACTGACAGAAACTGAGTTATCCTTGGAGCATAAAGCCTTTTAAAACGTATTTTAGGACTATCTCGGTATCATTCAGCTGGGAAAAAAACAAAATTTTCTCTATTCATATTTCCCTCCAATTCCCATGGGCCTGCTAGGGCAGAATCACAGACTAAAATAGCTTAGACTAATTTAGTTTCAGTTAGGCAAGCTATTTCGCCTGCTGTACATTTTTTATTTCAACATCTAGTCATTCCATTAATAGCCACTATGAAAGCATCTATGTAGTATGAACACGACTGCTATACATATTGAGTCACTTGCTTGAAAGTGATTCTCAGAATCCAACTTTTGCTGAGCATCTATTACTTGTCTCTCCAACTGAATTTTATTGCACACTAAATTTTCGTATTGTAACCATAAACCTTTTACTGTGTGCGTAAATATTGGCAAATACATTCAGCTGCACAAACAAGCACATTCTCAACACCTAAATATTTCTTTAATTTCTAGATTTCATAGAATATTTTGAGTGTGTGAATCCAGACGTTCCTGTTCTATTTTTAAATATATATACATTTTGTTCAAGTCAAGATATTTCTTTCATTTTCTTCTTTGCACACTGATTATTCTTCATTAATGGTTCAGCCATGCTTATGTTGCTTATTTACTGTATATTTTAAGTTTTTCCTTCAAAGTTCCTTCAAGTTCTCCAAAAATATCTCTATCCTGTCTATGGTTTCATGTGGGTTTTTATGAACACTCAGTTTGTGATTATCTCAGTGTAGGATAGCTGGAAAGAACAATACCAACTATGTTTATATCACTTCCAGTGCTTTTTAAACACAGTTTTAACTAACGATTGAGTCTTTCAGCAACTTCTACCTCCCACTTCACTTCATTGACTCTATCCCCAACGTGTGTCAGGTTCTGGTGCTTTTGTATTTTGCTAAAAAAGGCATAACTTGTATTTGGATAGGATGACTAAACATAACAAAGATGTCATTTTTGCTTAATTTATGAATTTAATGTGATCCCAATAAAAATACCAACAAGCATTTTTTTTCTAGAGTTAGAAAAGCTGATACTGAAGTTTATTGGGAAAAATAAGCACATAAGAATAGCTAGAAAAACACAGAAAAGCTAAGAGAAAGGGCCAGATTTGTAATATATGAAAATATACTATACATCTTCCATAATTAGTGAACCCACAAATGAATTAAAAAACATACCAGTGAAATAAAATAGCAAATTTAGCAGTACACCCAAGTACTCGTTACTGTCTAGTTGATTCCGACTCATAGTGACCCTATAGGTCAGAGTAGAACTGCCCCAGAGGGTTTCCAAGGAGTGGTTGCTGGATTTGAACTGTTGACCTTTTGGTTAACAGCCAAGTTCTTAACCATTACACCACCAGGGCTCCAGATCCAAGTACACATGGAAACTTAACATGTGATTGATAGACTGATTGATTTATCATGGTATTTTAAAACACTGGTGTCATGGATTGAAATGTGTCCCCCAAAAATGTATGTAACAATTTGGCTAGGCTGTGATTCCCAGAGTTGTGTGGTTGTCCTCCATTTTGTGATTGTAATTTTATGTTAAAGAGGATTCGAGTGGAATTATAACACCACTCTTACTACTCAGGTCACATCCCTGATCCAATGTAAAGGGAGTTTCCCTGGGGTGTGGTCTGCACCACCTTTTATCTCTTATAAGAGATAAAAGGAAAGGGAAGCAAGCAGAGAGTTGGGGACCTCATACCATCAAGAAAGCAGTGCCAGGAGCAGAGCGAGTCCTTTGGACCGGGGTCCCTGTGCAGAGAAGCTCCTAGTCCAGGGGAACACTGATGAGAAGGCCGAGAGAGAGAAAGCATTCCCCCGGAGCTGACACCCTGAATTTGGACTTTTAGCCTACTTTACTGTAAGGAAATAAACCTCTCTGTTAAAACCATCCACTTGTATTTCTGTTATAGCAGCACTAGATAACTAAGACAACTGGGCCAAAGGTGAAGTTTCTAACAAATGTTCCTGGGTTAAGTGGATAGTAATTTTGAAAAAGATAAGATTGAATCTACAGTATACACGAGAATAAGCTCCACAAATGGACCAGATATACAAATATAAAAGTGAACCGATACTAGTACTAGAAGAAAATGTGGAGAAATTCTCCCACAATCTGGCTGTAGGGAAAGGCAATCCAACTATGACTCAAAATCCAGATTCGATAAAAGAAAAGATTGATGAATTTGACATTAAATTTTAAAAAATCATATTGCATGAAAAAAATAAGAAAAATCCAAAGTAAATAATAAACAGTGAGAAAATGTTTTCAATATATATCTCAGATTAATGGCTAATACAGTTAATATACAAAGAGCTCTTAAAAACTGATAGAAAAAAAGAGCAAAAGCCCAACAGAAAAAAGGGCAAAGGACATAAATAGACAAATCAAGCATGTGTGTATTCTTAAGCCTATGAAAACATGCGAAAAAAGTGTTCACCTTTACTCATAATAAGAGAAATTCAAATTAAATTCAAATTAAAAATCATAGTCAGATTTCTTATTGCCAGAATTAAAGACTGATGACACATTCCTTTGGTGAAATTATCAGGAAACAGGTACTCTCATATGTTGCTGTTGGGAATCCAAAATGAGAAAGGAAACATACGGAGGGGAGTTTGGCAACATCTAAAGAACCAACATGTGTTGACTCTTTTTTCAACATTTTAATATACAATTTTTCGAACATATAGAAACATTGGCAGAATTTTACAATGAAAACCAGTACACCTACAACCTAGATCCTACCATTAACATTTCACTAAACTTGCTTTATTATCTTTATCCATATATGCATCCCTCTATCCATCCGTTAATCCAGCTTTATATTTTGAGGGATTTCAAAATAAATTTTAGATAGTAGTACGGCTCCCTATCAATAGAATTTAATATTGCTTACAGATTTTTTTCTTTTAGGATAAACTTTATCGACAATGATATGCACAAATCTTAAGTGAGCGTTCGCTGAATTTAAACAAATCCATAAACCTGTATAACCCAAATCCCTATCAAGATATAGAACATTGCCATCAGTTTAGAAATTTTCCTCATGCCCCTTCCCAGACTATTCTCCCCACAACCCCCAGAAGTAACAACAGATCACTTTTATCTGTGCTAGAACTTCATAAAATGGAACCAAACATTACGTTCTCGTCTGTTGTAAGGTTCTGTCACTTAGAATAATGTTTTTGAGGTTCACCCATGTTGTGTGTATCAGTAATTCATTCCTTGCTGACTAATATTTCATTGCACATTTTGTCTACCCATTATTCTACTGGCAGACACCTGGGCTGGTTTAAGTTTTGACTGTTACGAATAAAGCTTCTATGAACGATCTTATACAAGGCTTTTGCTAAACATATTTTTGTTTATATTAGCTAAATATCTACAAATAGAATGGCGGAGCCATAGGGTAAGTTTAAGTTTAGTTTTAAAGAAAACGCTGCCAGACCTCTTATCAAAGTGGTTGTAACATTTTACATTCTCACTAAAAATAATGAGAGTTCTAGTTCTTCCACAATCTCACCAAATTTTTGTGTGGTCAGTCTTTTTAATTTTAGCCATTTTGATAGGCATATAGTAGTATCTTAATATGGTTTTAATTTTAATTTCTCTAATGATATTGAGCAATTTTTGTTTTGCTTACTGACCATTTGTATATCTTCTTTTGTGAAGTGTCCTTGCAAATATTGAGTACATTTTATTAGGATCATTGGTACCACAGAAGAAAAGCTTGGTGATCTGCTTCTGTTAAGATTACAGCCAAGAAATTTCTGTGCAACAGTTCTACTTTGTAACACGTATGGTTGCGGTGAGATGGGATCAACTCGATGGCAAAGAGTGTTTTTATGTTTTCATTATTGAGTTTTGTGACTGATCTACTGATTGATTTATTCATCTATCATCTATCTATCTATCTGTCTGTCTGTCTGTCCCTGGATACTGGTTGGAACCCAGAAGAACTAGTTAGTGTGAGCAACAAATCAACATTTATTGTTTTAAGCCTCTGACATTTTGAGTTTTTTTTTTTAACCACAGCATAATCCTCCTTTTCAAGCAAGTGTTCCTTTATTGATAATCTGTCTTTGCTCTGTCTGCTTTTTGGATTTCTAATTGTTTGATTTTGTGCCATTTCTCTATGATGCATCTAGGTATGGAGTTATTTTCATTTTTTCTTCTTGGGGTTCACCGGATTTACATAATCCAAGGACTGTAATCATCCGTATGCTCTAAGAAATTCTCAGCTAATTGTCTCTTCAAGTACTGACTCTGCTCCATTCTTCCTGCCTTCTCATTCTGAAATTCCATTTAAAGATTTGCTAGACTTTCTTACTGAACCCTCTTACCCTCTCATCTATTTTTCTCATTTTTATGTCTTCCTATGCTTCCACAGTGGTTAAGTGTTGGGCTATTAACTAAAAGGTCAGCAGTTCAAATCCACCAGCCATTCCTTGGAAAACCTATGGGGTAGTTCTACTCTGTCCTATAGGGTCTAAGAGTCAGAATCGATTTGATGGCAACAAGTTTGGTTTTTTTTTTTTTTTTGGTTTATGCTTCACTCTAAGAGCTTGGCATAGTTTCTAGTATCACAGCAACACGCAAGCCCCCACAGTATGACAAATTGACAGACATTGTGAAGAATGGGAATTCCAGAACACTTAATTGTGCTCCTGAGGAACCTGTACATAGATCAAGAGGCAGTTGTTTGAACAGAACAAGGGGATACTGTGTGGTTTAAAGTCAGGAAAGGTGTGCACCGGCGTTATATCCTTTCACCATACCTATTCAATTTGCATGCTGAGTAAATAATCCAAGAAGCTGGACTGTATGAAGAAGAACAGGGCATCAGGATTGGAGGAAGACTCATTAACAACCTGTGTTATGCAGATGACACAACCTTGCTTTCTGGAAGTGAAGAGGACTTGAAGCAGTTACTGATGAAGAGCAAAGACTACAGCCTTCAGTACTGATTGCACTTCATCATAAAGAAAACAAAAATCCTCACAACTGGACCAATAAGTAACATCATGATAAATGGAAAAAAGATTGAAGTTGTCAAGGATTTCATTTTACTTGGATCCACAATCAACACCCATCGAAGCAGCAGTCAAGAAATCAAAGGACGCATTGCATTAGGCAAATCTGCTGCGAAAGCCCTTTTAAAGTGTTGAAAAGCAAAGATGTCACCTTGAAGACTAAGGTGCGCCTGACCCAAGACATGGTATTTTCAATCACATCATATACATGCAAAAGCTGGACAATGAATAAGGAAGACCGAAGAAGAACAGTGTTGGCGAAGAATATTGGATATACTGTGGACTACCAAAAGAAGGGACAAATCTGCCTTGGAAGAAGTACAACCAGAATGCTCCTTAGAAGGAAGGATGACGCAACTACATCTTACATACTTTGGGCATGTTGTTAGGAGGGATCAGTCCCTGGAGAAGGTAAAGGGCAGGGTCAGTGAAAAAAAGGAAGACCCTCAACAAGATGAATTGACACAGTAGGCTCAAGCATAACAACGATTGTGAGCATGACGCGGGACCAAGCAGTGTTTCATTCTGTAATATACAGGGTCGTTATGAGTCAGAACTGATTCTACGGCACCTAGCAACATGAGCTTGGTTCAACTCTGAGTAATAGTGTGCCTCTGATTTTGACTGGCACTTTCTCAGTATCTTTTAGGATTGTGATACTTTTAAAAGGATTTAAAAAAATGTATTCACATTTATTTTAGTTGTCTAAGGAGGGAGATTAGTACAAACTACCTAGTCTATTATGTATGTTTTGAATTGTCTAATCATGTTCTCTGTTCATGTTTTGTCATTGTATTGAACTTTTTCTTGTTGACCTGTAAGACTTCTCCCTAAGTTAAGAAGAAATTGTTATCTTTAAAGAGTATTGCAGATAGTTTTCCCAGATTACAATTTAAAATTTATATAATTATTCTCACATATATAAGTTTTTGCCTTTATTAGTCAGTTCTATAAAGCTTTTCCTTTGTTGTTTCAGCTCTTGGTGAATGCTTAGAATGGCTTTATCCACCGAATATTATATATTTATATCACCTGTATTTCTCTATAGTAGGTTTTATGGTTTCTTTAATTACATGTAACTTCTTAGTGCATTATATTTATTTTAGCAAAGGTATGAGATAGAAACCTCTTAGCCAATTCCATTTATTTGATATTCCTTAATTTCTCCTACTGAATTAAGATGTGTTCTTTATCACATCATCAAATATTTTATATTCTAAAGGCTTTTACTAAACGTTCTATTCTATTCTTTTCATATCTCTGTTTTGTAAGTACCAACCTATTTTATTTATTGTGGCTTTATTAAGTCATTTAATATTTTATACAGCAAGTCTCCATCATTGCTTTTCTTTTGCCGGATTTTCTTGTTTTTGTCACATTTCTTCTTAGAAAAAATAAACAATAGAGAAAAATCTATCTCTAGATGGGAAAACAATATTGATAATAGTAAATTCTACCCAAATTATTCTATAAAATTAACACAAGTCTAACTAAACTATCAATAAAATGTATTGTGCAGTTTGATGTAAGCCTTTGACTCATTTTCCAACTAGATCTTAGTAAAGCTTTATAATAGTATGAACCAAAAAAAAAAAGCCCAAACCTATTGCTGTTGAGTCCATTTCAACTCATATTTACTCTGTAGGACAAAGTAGAACTGCCCCATAGGGTTTCCAAGGAGTAGCTGGTGGATTGGAACTGCCAACCTTTTGGTTAGCAGTCAATCTCTTAACCACTGCACTACGATGGCTCCATTTCTTTATATAGATCTTACAATTCTTTTTTTTTTTTTTTGGTTTAAAAACTTTTATTCGGAAAATGTTCAAATATACACAATAGAAAAGAGTACTAGTATAAACCAAACCAAACAAAACCCAAACCCATTGCTGTTGAGTCAATTTTGACTCACGGTGACCCTATAGGACAGAGTAGAACTGCCCCATAGGGTTTCCAAGGCTGTAATCTTTACGGAAGCTGACTGCCCCATCTTTCTCCATGGAGAGCCTAGTGGGTTCAAACTGCTGACCTTTCAGTTAGCAGCTAAGCACTTAACCTCTGCGCCACCAGGCTCCTTACTGTGCCACCAGGTCTCCTTAACGTAATATCCCCTCATATATGCGTCACCCAGAGTCAACAATTATCAGTATTGCTTCATTTGTTATTTTGTTGTTGTTATTTTCTTTACTGAATTATTTTAAAACACATACCATGTATTTTTGTCATATCACCTATATATACTTCAGCATACATTTCTAAAACCTGGGGTGTGCTGGAGCCTGCTGGTTCTGGCTGCCAAGGCCTGATTATGCACATCTCTTCCCAACTTTGTGTTCAGTGATGCCAGGTTGGTAGCTTGAAATCAGCCATGAATATTTACACCGTGGAAATTGGCAAACGCTACAAACCACAGCTTTCCCCCATCCCCCACCCCAGCCCTGGAGAGCTGGTTGTTAAACATCTACCAGCATACCACTGGCTAAAACACGTGGATATTTTCTTATATTATCACCTAATGAAATTAAAACTAACTCCCTAATAAAATGTCCCCAATAGTTTCCAAAATGTGTTTACAGATGGTTTGTTCTAATCAGGAAACAAGGTCCACTCATGACATTGGTAGTTATGTCTCCTGATTTTCCTTAATCTAGAGCAGTGCCCCCTAGCCCCAGCTTTTTTATGCCTTGATTGTTCACCCATCAGGTCAGTTGATCTGTAGAGGGTCTCCATTCTGTGTTGTCTGTATGTGCTGTCAGTTAACATATTCCTCTGTCCCTGTATTTCCTGTATATTCTCCAGCACCTGAATAGATTTAGTTCAACCTTTTTTTTCTGGCCAGATTTCATAATGGTGCTGGGTTGTAGAATTAATTTTTCAATATTTGTAGATGATTTTTGCAATTCTTTTTTAAAATTTATTTCTATTTATTTTATATTTTGTAGCTTTTATCATATTTTGACTGACTATTGCTAGTATGTAGGAAAACCACTGGATTTTCTATGTTTACATTTATAATCTAACACCATTCTGCACACATTTCACATCTCTCAATTTTAATAGTATATCATTAAAAATCTTGAATTAGATCTATGGAGATGGTGATTAAATTTTGAATTATAGAATTTTTTAAAAAAAAAGACCTGGTGGCCATTTAATTCGCCACAGATCTATAGATATATTAATTTATTTTATAACACATTGGAAGATTCTGGTCTAGCCTGCATTTGACCATGTCCAGTGACGGGAAACAGCCTACCTATAAAGCAGCCCAGTCCATTCTTGAAATGTCTCTGTTTACTAAACCTAGGTGATATTGTTGTTAGGTGCTGTGGAGTTACTTTGACTCATAGCCACCCCATGTGATAGAGTAAAACTGCCCTATAAGGTTTTTTTGTTTAATAAAATTTTATTGTGTTTTTGGTAAAGTTTACACAGCAAGTTCCCATTTGACAATTTCCACACAAATTATTCAGTGACATTAGTTACATTTTTCATAATGTGTCATTATTCTCTTTAATTGTGCTTTGGTTGTTCCCATGATGTTTTCTAAGCTGCAATCTTTATGGGAGCAGATCACCAGGTCTTTCTCCTGCCGAGTCACTGGGTGGGTTCAAACTGCCAATCTTTCGGTTAGCAGCAGAGTCCCTAAGCGCTTAATCGTTGTGTCACCAGGGCTCCTTACCTAGGTGATACTGATCCATAAATCAGCAGTCTTCCCAATAGTTTTCTATTTATGAATCACTCCTATGCTACCCAGTCCGTATTTTACTATCTTGCTAACAAATATATCACATGATGCCCTTGGAAAATAGTGTACTGAAAGCATTCTAATAACTCTATCAAAGGAAAAATTAATTTATTCCAACATGACTTGTTATAAGTGAAAGCATGTTAACTGACAGGACTTGCAAAATACCCATATGATAATGTTTTGGAATTTTGGATATGTATATTAAGCTAGAGGAGCCCTGGTGGCACAGTGGTTAAGAGCTCAGCTGCTAACCAAAATGTTGGCAGTTCGAATCCACCAGCCACTCCTTGGAAACCCTGTGGAGCAGTTCTACTCTGTCCTAAAGGAAGAAATGATGAAATAAAAGGAATGAACAGAAGATTTCAAAGGGAAGCTCAAGAAGACAAAGTATTATAATGACACGTGCAAAGAGCTGGAGATAGAAAACCAAAAGGGAAGAACACGCTTGGCATTTCTCAAGCTGGAAGAACTGAAGAAAAAATTCAAGCCTCAAGTTGCAATAGTGAAGGATTCTACGTGGAAAATATTAAACGACACAGGAAGCATCAAAAGAAGATGGAAGGAATACAGAGAGTCATTATACCAAAAAGAATTGGTCGGCGTTCAACCATTTCAAGAGGTAGCATATGATCAGGAACCAACGGTACTGAAGGAAGAAGTCCAAGCTGCACTGAAAGCATTGGAGAAAAACAAGGCTCCAGGAATTGACGGAATATCAGCTGAGATGTTTCAACAAACAGAAGCAGGGCTGAAGTGCTCACTCATCTATGCCAGGAAATTTGGAAGTCAGCTACCTGGCCAACCAACTGGAAGAGATCCATATTCATGCCTATTACCAAGAAAGGTGACCCAACAGAATGCGGAAATTATCAAGCAATATCATTAATATCACACTCAAGTAAAATTTTGCTTAAGATCATTCAAAAGTGGCTGCAAGCACTATATCTACAGGGAACTGCCAGAAATTCAGGCCGGATTCAGAAGAGGACGCGGAACCAGGGATATCATTGCTGATGTCAGATGGATCCTGGCTGAAAGCAAAGAACACCAGAAAGATGTTTACCTGTGTTTTATTGACTATGCTAAGGCATTCGACTGTGTGGACATTAACAAATTATGGATAACATTGTGAAGAATGGGAATTCCGGAACACTTAATCATGCTCCTGAGGAACCTGTACATAGATGAAGAGGCAGTTGTTCAGACAGAACAAGGGGATACTGAGTGGTTTAAAGTCAGGAAAGGTGTGCATCAGGGTTGCATTCTTTCACCATACCTATTCAATCTGTATGCTGTGCAAATAATCCGAGAAGCTAGATAATATGAAGAAGAACGGGGCATCAGGATTGGAGGAAGACTCGTTAACAACCAGTGTTATGCAGATGACAAAACCTTGCTTGCTGAAAATGAAGAGGACTTGAAGCTCTTACTCAGGAAGTTTAAAGGCCACAATCTTCTGTATGGATTACACCTCAACATAAAGAAAACAAAAATCCTCACAACTGGACCAATAAGCAACATCATGATAAACGGAGAAAAGATTGAAGTTGTCAAGGATTTCATTTTACTTGGATCCACAATCAACACCCCTGGAATCACCAGTCAAGAAATCAAAGGCTGCATTGCATTGGGCAAATCTGCTGCAAAAGACCTCTTTAAAGTGTTGAAAAGCAAAGATGTCACCTTGAAGACTAACGTGCGCCTGACCCAAGCCATGGTATTTTCAATCACATCTTATGTATGCAAAAGCTGGACAATGAATAAGGAAGACCGCAGAAGAACTGACGCCTTTGAATTGTGGTGTTGGTGAAGAACATTGAATATACCACTGACTGCCAAAAGAACAAACAAATCTGTCCTGGAAGAAGTACAACCAGAATGCTCCTTGGAAGCAAGGAGGGTGAGACTACATCTTACATACTTTGGACATGTTGTCAGGAGAAATCAGCCTCTGGAGAAGGATATCAAGCTTGGTACAGTACAGGGTCAGTGAAAAAGAGGAAGACTCTCAACGAGATGGATTGACTCAGTGGCTGCAACAGTGGACTCAAGCATAACAACTATTGCAAGCATGGGGCAGGACTGGGCAGTGTTTCGTTCTGTATGACATAGGGTCGTTATAAGTTGGAACCAACTCAATGGCACCTAACAGCAACATCTCTGTTCTGTAGGGTCGCTATGAGTTGGAATCAACTCGATGACATTGGGTTTGGTTTTTATATTAAGCAGAAGGAACCCTGATGGTGCCATTAAGCACTTGGCTGCTAACCAAAAGGTCAGCACTTTGAACCTACCAGCTGTTCCGTGGGAGAAAGATGTGGTAGTCTGCTTCTGTAAAGATTTATAGCCTTGGTAACCCAATGGGAAGGTTCTACTATGTCCTACAGGGTCACCAGGAGTTGGAATCAACTTGACAGCAGTGGGTTTGGTTTTGGGGTTCATATTAAGCTAGAATTAAAGCAAATATTAAAATAGTCTCTTAGGTATTTTAATTTTTCATATATTTTTAATATTTAATAACAAACTTCTATCTGCAAAAGAAATATCAAATTTAATTATTCTAATCCCTTTACTTCAAAAACTAGAAAATGGAGGTTTAAAGATCTAGTAGCAACTGTTCTCATTTCACTCAAGCCAGAATTTACAAAGAATCTGAAACTTTTAAGGTGTTTTTGTTTTTCCCCTGTGGATTCTACAGGCTTGAGGAGTCAGGGCTGAGGGCTTCCGTGCTTTAAATTATCCAGATATATTTGTGACAAAACTATTATTTGTAGCTTCTGGCAGAACAGCTTCTACATCTGTGATTCCCCGTCAGCAATAGTATTCCATAAACTGCAGCTGCCCTAAGTCTTTTATGTAATTCCTGAAGCTCCTTAGCGTATTCTCGAGTCATTACACATTGAACAATGGTTTTTCAAACTTTGGTTCCTGATGCCAGTAGCAATTTCCTTTTCTTCTGCCTTGGGATCCTAGCCTGAGATATTCTAGAAGTCAAGCCTTTTTCTTTACTAATTTTACTCAAAATACTGTTATAATAGCAATACAGTTTTTGTTAAACAATTAAATAATAACTAGAACTGTACAGATGGGTATATGATTCTTCTTTAGTGCCATTCCTTCCTCCACACATAAAGATACACAGTCCACCCTCATTCTCACTTCTCGGAGTGCTTTTTTATTTTAATACCACAAACATACTGCATAAAGTTATGTAACATAAAATTGCATTGTAATTTTAATGTTGTGAGAACTATAACTTCTTCACTCATCCAACTTTCTTCATTACTCCAGATCCACTCAACATTTCCGTACTTGATTCAAAAATGTAATAATTGTTGGGGAAGTTGTCTCATTTTGTTTCTTGTTTCACTGTGCTTGCAAAGTAATTGAAGAGAGAAAACCACATACATAAGTACAGAATGTAGAAAGATAGCAATTGAGGAGTCCTCAATAATTATATATAAGTCTACTGATGAGCAAATTGAGGCAGAGTGGAATTAAATGTCCTCTCTGAAATCACACAGCTTCAGCTACGGGAGTGATTGGAACCAGAATGCAGGTTTTCAGACTTCCAATCCAATGCTCTTTCCACTTCATCATATTATAAGATCTTTCAGAATCATCTTCACTCTCCTGGGGCCTCTATAAATACTCCTGGGATTTACTGGTCCGGTCCTAACTATGCTTCAAATAATAGAAGAAAAAAATGTCTTCTCTTGCAAAATGATAGGTAGACATCACATTATAAGTTTAGACTAATATTTTTTTCTCAGTATGAAGGTTGTTACCTGAGAATGAAAAACAGTGTTATAAAGAAAGGCAGAAACAGCCCAATTATAATAACAACAAAATAAATTCTCTCTCAATTTTTGTTTTTAAGTTAAAGTCTAACACTTCAATTAACACCATCAGTGTTTTGCAATTTGCTTTAACTCACAGTAGAAAACATTTGAATATTAGTTTCCCCACTAAATTGTTTCCCATGTTTGGTGTCTTGAAACAGATTATCTATTTAAATTAAATATTTATTAACCAATTCCTTCAAGCATCAAAGCTGTTGAATACATATAGATAGCAATTGCAATAAACAAGTGGATTTCAAGCAGAATATCTTATTGCTATGTATAATTACCAGGAAATAATACAAATTTTCAGTCATGGCTTTGAGTGTTGAGAGATAAGAAAAAGACAGTCTTAAATCAGGAATAACAGATTTCAGAAAGATCAAGGTTAGTTTCTCAGGGTAAATGTTTGCTTGCTGGCTAAGAATGTTGCCTTATTTTTTCCTATTCATTTTTCACCCATCCATTCATTCATTCCACATACCTGTGCCAGATACAGAACTAGGTCTTGGGGATATAATGGCTTCTGCCCTCTCATAACTTCAGTTCTTAGTGTACTAGCAAAAGGAAAAGCTTTTCTAAATTTGTAGAAGGCAAAGGTTGTGACCTCTTTTTCCCTCTGTTGTGATTGCTTTTGCTCACACTTCCAATATCCATTTCATTGTCCACCTGTTCATGGGCAGCAAAGGTATCTTTACTGACAGGATTTCAGCCTGTCTGGCTTTCTTCCATGCAATTGCAAAAGGCTCCAGATGTTTTCATGATTGGCTCCTGTCATGTATGCCCTTACTTGACTAGTGTCTCCATAAAGATCACCTAGTCTGAAGTATTCCTTGCCAGCTAACCATCACACCCACTTGTTTTATTTTCATTGTAGCTTTTGTCTCTGATACTTTCCTTATTTTCCTATTTAATCTCTGTCTCCCTCTTTTCTGCGAAAGCTCCATGGGGGTAGACAGGTGCCTTATCTAGCTTGTTCACCTCTGAATTCTAAAACAGTGCTTGACACCCAGTTGGCATCATTAAATATTTGACGAATGAATGAATGGATTCCTAACTGACTACTGCTTGGGGGCACCAACATTACTACTGATAATGATTCCTCTTGTTGAGAAATTTTTAGTTCTCACGTATAGGCAGATTCTTCAGAATTTAAATCTAAGCTTTAAAATTAGGAATAATTTGGAAACGTGGGAAGCATCTTGAAGAGAAATACTTGTAGCATTCATGCCATTAGAAACACAGTAATGGAAGGAAAGTTTTTCTCTGACATGGATACTCTTTATCGGTATCATTGGAAAATTCTTGCCTATTTTTGTTGGTTTGCTCAGGAACTGGGAAAATCTGGGCAGATGAAGAACGTTGTTCCTTTTTAAATGAAGGGTTATAATAACTTTGGGGGTTGGGAACGGGGGGGAAAATGCCCTTAGAAATGAAATCAGTCTGGAGAAAATTAGGAGAGGCTTCTGTCTGTCCCTCGTTAAAAAAAAAAAAAAAAGATTTCCTTGGGTCTTCAAGAGTCTTACTTAAGTGAAGCTTCCTAGAAAGTTTTCAGTTTGCGTCGTGTTCTACATAGGCAGACTCTGGAAGCAGTAAAACCCAAAAGAGTGTCTGGCCCCTCCTAGTTTATGTTCATCCCGGTCTTGAAAGTTGCGGCTACATGACAGGCTTTGGCTGCTGTCTAGAACGCCGTTCCGATCCCTTTAAAGGTGGGGTTCATGACGGAGGATGAGGGGGAAGAAGGCGGGAGCAGAGGCTGGAGAGTCTCGGTTGACATAGTAACTCTTCAGCTTCGTTTCCCTCTCAGGCTCCGTTGTCACCCGCGGCCCCGCCTGTGCTCTCGGTCGAGAGCAGTGGCCGCCTCCTCTCTCGGTCCCCTCGGCCTTACACGCTCTGGTTAAAGCTCCTGTTCCGCCCCCTAAGTGGTGGCTTCTTCCCGGGCAGCCGGGGAGCCACTTGCGGAGCCCAGATCGCCGGGCGTCCCCACCCCCTGCTGAATCTCGTCCCCTGGGCATCCGTCTGCCCTGGGCCAGTACAGCGGCTGAGAGGACCTTCCGCGCCAGACCCCCATCGCCGGATCCCGGCTGGAACTGCGGAGGCTCCTCCCCCGAGAGCGGGACCCAGGCCAGTCCCGCGTTCCCACCATGAACCAGAGCCCGGCGTTCGGGCCCCGGAGGGGAGTCTCTCTCCCCGCCGCGGCCGGGGCCGGGGCGCGGCGCAACGAGAGCCAGGACTATCTGCTCATGGACTCGGAGCTGGGAGACGACGGCTGCTCGCAGCCCCCCTATGACTACTACCCTTGCTTGTAAGTGCGGACTCCGCGGGCGGGCGGCGCGGGTGAGCCGCGGGGAGCTGTGCGCTTGCAGTAGTGGCCGTACGAGGGTCGGCGCGGGCGAGTCTGAACACGCATGGGTGCCTGAGAATGCCGGTGGTAGTAGGTCTGCGCGAGTGTAGGTTGGTGCCTGAGTGAAGGGATGGGTGCGCGCCGGTCTGGGTTTGCCCTTGATGAGTACGCCTGGATATGTTTGCCCCCAAGAGTCTGAGACGGCCAAGTGCTCGGGCCCGCAGGTGATCAGATATCTGGTCAATTTTTTCGACCCAGATGTCACTCCGCGCCACTCAAAAAGACCCAGTGTCGCTGCGCAAAAGGCATAATCTGGGCAAGAGGCTGTTTCAAATCGGCGTCCCTGTGACTCTTAGACCCTGCGGGAGAGCTGACTCTAAGGGGTCCTTGGTGCCGCCTCGGTGCGTCCGGGAAACAAGGGAGCCCGTGCGCCCGCCAGTCTACACGCTCTGCCAGCCTTGGCCCTTCATGTGGCGCGCACGGGTCCGCGACCCGCCGAACAACCGGAAAGTTGGAAGATGCGCGTGGGACTGGGTGGTCCTGGCTAGTGGTCCCTGGAACATCCTCTCCCTCGGTCCCGGGCGTTGAGGTTGAGACGGAGAACCTCTAGGCTTCTGCGCCGGTGGCGCGAATCTTTTACTAAGGGAGACTAGTCTGTTATGGGTGTAGGTGGGGAGACTTGCGAACTGTAGAACGACAGGGTGCTTTGTAGTGGACTTCAGGTACTTACGACACTTTAAGAGTCTGCTTTTTGGTGGGGAGGGGTGGATGGTGGAGGGTGGAATAGGGAAGAAAAAAGCCTCCCCTCCTCCACAGGCGTGTGACTACACGTGCAGCTGGCAGATAGCGTTTCTGTCCGCTTTACCCCTTTACTTAATTGGGCAGTCAAGTTTCTTGACTGGTCACAGCCATCCACTTTGGTTTCCCGAGGAAAGCATTTCTCAGCTCTCCAAACAGCGCTAGGGGGAGGAGAGTTTCGCTTCAGGGACCCTCATGATGACTGGGTGGGCCTTACGGGTACTGGCCAGGGCTGCTGGAGCCAAGGGCCGCCGCGGTTCCCTTTCAAAGTAAGAGCTGAACCCCAGGAAACAAAACGTATATTCTCCCCCCAAGATAAAAGACAAAAGTTGGAACTGGCTCCATTCATCCGTGGCCTATGGACTTTTAAAACATTGGCTATAGCTTACTTTCCCTCCCCCCCCCCCTTTTTAAAACAATTGAGATGTTTGCATATCATAAAAGTCCTCTTTAAAAGTGGATAATTCAGTGGTTTTTAGTGAATACACAGAATTATGCAACCATCACCAATATGTATAGAATTCAGAACATTTGCATGTTCACTTCAAGAAAAAACCTGGCCCTAAGGTTAAATTAGAAAACATTTCTATTTCTCATAGTACAGGGCTTCGCGGACTTTAATTGGCATAAGGTCACCGAGGGATCTTGATAAAATGCAGACCCTAATTCAGATTTTAGGTACAGCTGGAGATTCTCCATTTCTAACAATCTCTCAAATGATGTTGATGCTGCTTGTCCGTGGTCCACACTCGAGTACCAAGGAGACAGATGATGAGAAAAAATAACAATAGAAAAATATATCAGTCTTGGATATTCTTAATGCGGTCATTTTCGAATTTGCTTTGCTGGAGGATATATATTTAAAATTTAGATGGAGCTTTTTACTGGCTAAGACTTTAGATCTAAGCTTGAAAGTTTTATGTTAGGTAAAGTTACCTGCAGGCTAAATTAAACAACTTAAAAAAGCTATACCCCTTTTTAAAAATGGACACAATCTTTTCTATTTTTATTACCAGATCACCCTGTAAACAGTTGTTACTGTGTTTGTAGGAAAAATAATTTGATTTAAACAATTGTGGTTATAAATTAGTAATGATAGAGAAATATAGTCAGAATTCCAAGTTGTACTGAAAACTTTTCGCCACTGCCTCCTTCAAATGTGGTTTACTGCCAAATTGATTTATCTAGTTTTTTACATTATCTGCTATTTAGAGAGTAAGCTTTTTTTTCTTTAGTTCAGCAAATCCAGACCACTCTTAACAGATGGACCTGAACGGCAGAGAGATGAACAGAAATACTTTGCTGCGCTTTTAGTTCATAATGAGTACCCGTTTCATGTCAGCTGAACAATACTAAATTTAAGAGTGGACTAAGTCCCAGAATCAGAGTTTAGTCTTGTCTGAGTCTATTATCCCCAAAAGATTCTATAATTATTTTTCATGCACTGTTTTCTCTGGCAAGGTGGTCTTTTTTTCCTTCCCAGTTTAATAATCAAGTAACAAAAAATGTAGCCAATAAACAACAGTACTTTACATCTATGATTTATTAGAATGAACTAAAGAAAATTATTTCTCTGGTAGAGAACATAAATAAGTCCTTGCATATGCTTTTGAGATTGTGATTTAAACAATTTCATATCTTGTTGCAAAGTGGGAGGTGTAGTATTCGTGACAGTGGCAATCACTAGTAGACTTTAGGTACATGTATTGCCAATTTCCCAAACTTGAGATTTTTCTTTATAACATCCTAAATTTTTGTAAGTTGTCATTTTTGTGGGATAAATTCTATGACTCTTACAAAAAAAAAAAAAAATACTGTTCCAGAGTTTACTGATGTAGAAAGATCTTTACACATATTCATGTAGTTTTATTGCTGAAAATTATGGTAAGTTAACTTGTTTGAGAGCGATTAAATATTCTCGGGTCTTAATAGCGTAAGTCATAACATTTGGAAATGGTGTTTAGAAAAATATTCAAATTTTCTTTTTTTGTCAACTTTTCACCTGGAAATCAGTTAATCATTCTGTTGTGATCAATTTGCAGTGGTGATTAGCAAGATATGGTCCATGTCCTGCCAAGATCCCAGTAGGTATATCAGAGAGTTTCTTCATTTACTTAGAAAATATGTTTCTAGTCATCACTTTTGAACAAGAGGAAGAATCCTGAATATAAAAAAAAAATATCAAAAGTTTCTAAATTCTCAACATCTGAAAAACAGTCCAGCTAAACTTTCTTCTTGGGAAGTACTAAGTGATTAAGTAATTATGAATAACGAAACAGTAAACTGTTTCTAAACTTAAGTTTTAGCAGCACAGTAGACAGATTATCTAAAAAGCTTATGTTTACAAATATCTAGGAATACTGGATAAAATATTAAAAATGATTTTAAAACATTACCCAGTTTTACAAAAAATAAAGGGAGTTACTATGTGCCCAAAGCAAAGAAGTAAAAGCCCAAGTGTAGACTGAACTAATGCTGTGGTTGGCTTTGGAAGTTAAGGTTCTCAGTAACTCTCAAGACGTTGGAGGCGGTTGTCCATATGGACAAAGAAGCTAAGGCCTTTGTCCCAGATGAGACAGAAAGTTGGAACCAAGACATTCCTACTCCTGTAAAGACCGTTAAAATAGGACCTTTATTTTAATGAAAAGTTAGGCTAGAAAAATATGCCCACCAGCCAGAGTGAGAAAAAGAAACATTAATATGAGGAAAAGCAGTCTTCTCCTAGGAATTCCATTCCTTGGACTGCATGGTTTTTATTTGTTTTGTTTTGTTTTTTGTTGTTGTTTTGTTTTAACACTAAGTGACCTAGAAATCCTCTAAGGAATCCTCAAATCCTTAGAGTATGGACTCAGGCCTATGAGTCATTAAATTATTGTATATTTCTTACCTTTCTCTCACTTTTGCCTCCATATGTCTGGAATATATGTCTGTGAAAGCTGAAAAATACCCCTGAGGCTCCCAGAAAAGTAAAACACAGTACCACCAAAGAATAGTACCAACCATGTAGACTGCCAAAGATTTTTAGTAAAAAGTAAACCCTGCTAAATATATGGTCACTATAGTAAATGACAAAACATACAAGGAAACAGTCAGCCATGAATGAGAGTCAGCAGATCATACAAACTGTGAGAGTTAGCATAAGACATAACAGCAGTCTTGGATCCTTGAGAAGTTGAGTTATGTTGTGGATGGAATTCTGTCCCCCCAAAATATGTGTTCTAAATCCTAACTCCCTATACCTGTGGATGTAATCCTATTTGGAATAGAGTTTCTTTGTTTTGTTAATGAGGCCATATCAGTATAGGGTGTTTCTTAAACCAGTCACTTTTGCGATATAAAAGAGCAGATTAGGTATAGAAGAAAGAAGCGGGAATGGGGAAAGATAGATGCCACATGGAAATCACCAAGAAACCAAGGAAGAGAAGCTGAAAGAGACAAGGACTTTCCCACAGGGCAGATAGAGAGAAACTTGTCCTAGAGCTGGTGCCCTGAATTCATACTTCTAGCCTCCTGAACTGTAAGAAAATAAATTTCTGTTGTTAAAGCCACCACTTGTGTTATTTTTGTTACAGCGGCACTAGTTAACTAAGATAAGATAACAGCATGGAAGAGAATATAAGTATGTATAAAAGGTCAATATGAAGGAAGAAATCAAACCCTAAGAACAGAACAAGACTTATTTAAAACAACAAATGTTCTAATAACTAGAACATCAATAAATAAAAATTGTAATTATTGAAATAAAAAAACTCAATGGAAGAGTTAAACAGCAGGTTAGGCATAGCATAATTGAAGATAATGCCAGCATGCAATATAGAGACATAAAGAAATGGAAAACATAAAAAATATTGAGTCATGGAATGAGAAGCTAGGATTTCCAGAAGGAGAGAATACAGAGAATGGGAGAGGGGCAACATTTGAACAGATGATGGGTGATAATTTTCCAGAAATGATGAATTCTCATGTTCAAGAAGTATAATGATTGGTGAGATACAGAAGAATAAACCTAATTTTAAACATACCATATTGAAATTGCAGAACACCAAAGAGGAAGTATTAAAAATGAATAAAATAAAAGGGATTTACACCAGTAAGTTTTAAAATTTAAATTACTTAAAATAGAAATGTACTCATAATGTATTTTGATATTTAGTTATGTAGTATGTAGCTTGTAAGTACTGTTTTTTCTTTTACATAAAATTATTGTTTCTGCTGTAGTTATTAACACAGTGTTTTATACAAAGTAGGTGTTTGCTGATAGGATGTCCTTAAACATAGATATCACCTATTTGACATGACCAGAAAAAGAAAAAAAAAAAAAGACTTTTTAAATAAGTCATGGATCCACTAAAAAATTGGTTTACTTCACAAAGTAATAAATGTTGGAGACCTTGTGGAGAGACTAGAACACTTATACACTGTTGGAGGGAATGTAAAATGGTACAGCCTGTTGGGAAATCGATTTGGCGCTTCCTTAAAAAGCTAGAAATAGAAGTACCACACGATCCAGCTATCCTACTCATTGGAATATGTCCTAGAGAAATAAGAGCCATTACATGAATACATATATTCACACTCATGTTCATTGCAGCACTGTTCACAATAGCAAAAATATGGAAACAACCTAGGTGCCCATCAACAGAAGAATGGATAAACAAATTATGGTGTATCCACACAATGGAATACTATGCAACGATAAAGAACAACGATGAATCCGTGAAACACCTTATAACACGGAGGAATCTGGAAAGCATTATGCTGAGTGAATTTAGTCAGTCACAAAAGGACAAATATTGTATAAGACCACTATTATAAGAACTCAAGAAAAGGTTTAAACACAGAAGAAAACATTCGTTGATGGTTATAAGGGTGAGGAGGGAGGGAGAGGGTTATTCTCTAACTAGATAGTAGACAAGAATTATCTTAGGTGAAGTGAAGGTCAGCACATACTACAGGGGAAGTCAGCACAACTGGACTAAACCAAAGCTAAGAAGTATCCTGAATACAACCAAACACTTCGAGGGACAGAATAGTAGAGGCAGAGGTCTGGGGACCATGCTTTCAGGGGACATCTAGGTCAATTGGTCAATAACAAAGTTTATTAAGAAAATGTTCTGCATCCTACTTTGGTGAGTGGTGTCTGAGGTCTTAAAAGCTAGCAAGCCGCCATCTAAGATGCATCAATTGGTCCCAACCCACCTGGAGTAAAGGAGAATGAAGAACACCAAAGTCACAAGGAAAGCATTAGCCCAAGAGAGAGAATGGGCCACATAAACAGGAGACTGCAACAGCTTGAGACCAGAAGAACTAGATGGTTCCCGCCTACCACCAGTGACCGCCCTGACAGGGAACACAACAGAGAGTCCCTGTTGGAGCAGGAAAAAAGTGGGGTGCAGAACTCAAATTCTAGTGGAAAGACCAGACTTAATAATGGTCTGACTGAGACTGGAGGAACCCCAGAGAGCATGGCCCCTGGACTCTCTGTCAACCCAGAACTAAAACCATTCCCGAGGCCACTCTTCAGTCAAAGATTAGACTGGATTATGGGACATCAAATGAAACTAGTGAAGAGTTTGCTCTTCGCTCAGGTAGATACATGAGACTAAATGGGCAGCTCCTGTCCGGAGGTGAGATGAGAAGGCAGAGAGGGTTAGGAGCTGGTTGAATGGACACGGGATATCAGGGGTGGAAAGGAGGAATGTGCTGTCACAGTATAGGGAGAGCAATTAAGGTCACATAAGAGTGTATGTATAAATTTTTGTATGAGAGACTAACTTAAATTGTAAACTTTCACTTAAAGTACAATAAAATAAAATAAAAAAATATTGATTTACTTTGGGAGGATTTTATTTTACCCATTCATGAAACCTAGGATTCACTCAGATTTGGAGCCCCTGATTTAAAAGACTCAACCTAAGGTTAAAGACACAGATAAATAAGACAAATCCAGCCTTCTTTTCTTCAGGTAAAATAAGCTCAGTCAGTTGAACACATTTCCTTATAGATAAGGGAATGAAAAATTCAGACCTTAGGCTAGAAAATTTTTTCTGTCATTATGTGCTGATAGAACACATTCCTCTCTTAAAGAAGTTAAGATTGAAGTAAGAATATGGACTTAGGCCTGTAAATCACATTAAATTATTATTGGCTTATTGTCTCTCCTTCATCTTTGCCTTCATGTGTCTGATATATGTCTGTTCCAGCATCTGTTACACTCTTTTTACAGTTATTTATGTATCTCTTTTCCCCTGTTCAACTGTAAGCCTCCAGAAGTGTGGTTATCCTTCATCACCCTACACTTGGCAGCGTTTCTAGCAAATAGAAGGTATTCATTAATTTATTCCTCAGCAAAGACGTGATCCTTTTCCTCAAGATTTATCCTAATAAGGAATAAAGTGGTGCTGGTTCTTTTAATGCAATAGCATCTGGGTCCTCTAAGTTAGGTAGAAGAATGAGTTCCACATCCACATCTTATATTCCAGCTCCCTGTCCACTGCAGTCCACCTCCTGGGGAATCTCTCAGTAATTGCTATTGTCACTGCTATGAAGCTTCCCTTTTATCCCTCTAGCCACAGTGTCCTCCTTTAGAGTTGTCTATGCACACCTGAGATGAGGCTGTATCTTTACCAAAACCATTTGCCATCGACCCCATATGTGTTAGAGTAGAACTGTATTCCATAGGGTTTTCAATGGCTGATTTTTCTGAAGTAGATTGCCAGACCTTTCTTCCAGGGTGCCTCTTGGTGGACTTGAACCTCCAGCTTTTCGGTTAGCAGCCAAGGGCATCAACTGTTTGCACCACCCAGTGACTCCCGTATCTTTACCAAACCCCATGGCCGTTGAATTGATTCTGACTCATAGCAACCCCATAGGATAGAATAGAACTGCCCCATAGTGTTTCTAAGGCTGTGATATTTATGGAAGCAGACTGCCACATCTTTCTCCGGCAGAGCGGCCGGTGAGTTCGAACCACCAAGCTTTCAGTCAGCAGCCAAGTGCTTAACCACTGCACCACCAGGGCTCCTTGTATCTTTACCAGGACCTGTTAAATGCTCGGAGATAACCAAAGAGAATTAATATACAGACGAAACTCTTGGCTGGCTATAACTGCTCATCCAGTTCATTTACGGAGCCTTCTAAGGCCTGACCCCTGCCAAGCCCCAAGACTTGACCAGCTGGCAGAAAGCATTCTTCTTTCCCATCCTCAGACCATCCTCAATTAAACTATCCCTTTAGAGTCTAGCCCAGACAAAGGACTCCCCTCTTTTTCTCCTGTTTAAAATCTGCTTTTCAAACTCCGTTTCTTTTTTTGTGGTCTCCTACTTTCCTAGATGATTGACATTAGGTATGTCCCCTCCATTAAAGAAAGACCCTACTACTTACAGAAGTGCAGCTTTACTCTCTGACCCCAAAGGGGCAGTCACATCAGAACATGACAGCTGAGGAACAGTATAAAAGATTTCCAAATAAATTCAAGGGGCTCATTTTCTTACAAGAACATACTTATCAAACAATAAATAAAATCAATCAAAGAGAGCACGTGTTATATCATGATGTCTTATATATAGGTAGGAGTTTAGAATTCAGAGAGAACTCTAGTATCTGTTATGTCCTAAATAACATCTAAGAACCTGGACCTTGGTTAAGGGTTTGCAGTTTGGAAACTACTCTCAAAGGGAAAAGCTAGGGTGGCAATCACCTTTGGAAACCCTGCCCTGCTCCATTTAGGAATCAGCATTTTCCCTAGACACTTGGATTAACGGTGAGTTTCTTGTAAGTAATCTCTTCAGAGTTCTGTGTTATGTGTGACAGAAACCAGGTAAACTCACCTGGCTTGAAGTAATCAACATCCCTTGGTAACAGATGTTATCATGAAACATTTTTTGGAGGGATCAGCATGCTAGGTTGTGGAGTTATTGCCAGATGTACTGAAATGCCCACATTTATTCTGTAACCGCATGTTTGTTTATGGCTAGGAAGACATTACATAAATTTTTCGTAGACAGTTATCTTCCTTGAGTTATGAGAAGTAACTGCATAAGGCAACTCATCTTTGCCTCTTGGAGAGTAAAAATCATAAAAGGAAAACAGTTTCTTGAGTCTATTCTTGTTTTTCTCCCTCTCTCATATAAAATGCTAAATATAATTGGATCCAGTTGGATATAATTACCATTTGTGATTGCTCTTTAACAATCTTCTACTAGTTTTCTATACATGGGAAAGTGCTCATCTATATGCCAAATTTCAATTAAACTGTGGCATCTAAAATTTGGTATGCTGTTCAAGGCTCTTGAAGCCATTGGAATGAACGTGAAGTTAAGTCAATGTGAATTGAATCACATTTCTTCTAGAATGTCGGTTTGTTTAGAGCAGCACATCAAAATAAGTGTTACAGATATCCAAACAACATATATGACTGGTACAAACCTGTTTTCTACTTAATTCAGGTAACTCAGCCAAGACAAAGAGGAGAAACAATGTTAAAAGGAACTATTTCCATTTCAATGCAGTTTGCTGTTTCTCTGTAGGACTATTCCAAAACATTTACATATATTTGGGAGGACTAACATTTTTTGAATACGTATTCGGTAGCAGGTCCTTTGCTAGTTGTCATACAAATACGTTTGCTTCTCAGAGCAGCCCCTTGGGGTGGCTTTTTTTTTTTTTTTAAATATCCACTTTATAAATGACAATGGTGAAAGTTAGAGATGTTAAGCAACAGGTTACACAGCCAGCAAGTTGTTTTCAAGTGGGCAAAAACCTATATATGTCAGATAGTGCAAGCTGGGACTCACGGACAGAAGAGCTGGCAGGCTGCAGCGTTACCTACCCTCCCAGCATCCCATGTAATCAAGCCTGGCCAGCCTTAGCTGGATGCAAGGTGGGTGGTGCTCCTGGAGAGCACACTCACTCATCACTCCTGCTTCTCTCCCTTTCTATAGGTACTTGGGGAGCCACAGGTTGGCTCTGATCCACTGAACCAAGATTCCTTGTGCTGTGCTCATTATATCTCAGCCATGTTGCAGGTCGCAAGGGAAAAGACAGAAAAGTTTATGAATGGCAGCAACAATTGTGCTCAGCATCCCTACCTTCTCTTTCCATTGAAATCTTAATTACCCGTGAAGGGTGAGCCTTATATTTCATTTCTTCTTTTTATTTATTTATTATTATTTTTAAATAATATTTTATTAGGTTTAGGTGAAAGTTTACACAGCACATTAGGTTCCCATTTAACAATTTATGCACAAATTATTCAGTGATACTGGTTACATTTTTCACAACGTGTCATCATTCTCATTTACTCTGCTCTGGTTGTACCATTTCCAGTACTCTAGTTTCCCTGCCCCCTTACATCCGCATCTTTGCTTTAGAATAATTTTTGACAATTTGGTCTCATATAGATGGTTTTTTTAAAGGAGCTCATTACTCATGGGTGATATTCTTTATTTATGAGCCAGTCTGTTATTTAGCTAAAAGGTGACCTCAAGGGATAATTTCAGTTTAAGATTTAAAGAGTATCTCAGGGTGGTAGTCTTGGAGAGTTCTTTAGTCTCAACCGGTCCAGTAAGTCTGGACTTTTTAAGAATTCGAGTTCTATTTCACATTTTTCTTCCATTCTGTCAGGATCCATCTGTTGTGGCCCTGCTCTGAATGCTCAGTAGTGGTAGCCAGGCACCATCTAGTTCTTCTGGTCTCAGGATAGATGAGGCCATGGTTCATGTAGACTATTAGTCCTGCAGACTGCTTTCTTCCCTGAGTCTTTGGTTTCCCTTTCTCTTTTGTTCTGGATGATTAGAGACCAATAGTTATATCATAGATGGCCACTCACAAGCTTTTAAGACCCCAGACACTGCTTACCACATTGGGATGTAGAACATAAGCTTTATGAACTATATTATGCCAATTAAATAAGTTGTCCCACAAGCCTATGGTCCTAAGCCCTCACACCCAGAAAACCAATCTCGTGAGATGTGGTTACGTCTAAGAAGTATCTGTAACTCTGTTCCCTATGTGACTTATTATATATGTGGATGTATATGCATGCACACAAATACCTGTATGTACATATGCCTATAAATACATCTATCTGTGCACACATATGTACCCACATATTCATATCATACACATATGTGCCTATATACTTGTTTGTGTAACAACACACTTTTTTTTATTGTTATTGGTGTTATTTCAAAATTATGTTTGTCATATCCTTTACCAAAAATGTTCTTTTCTCTTCTGCACTTCTTAGTGACATCATTTACTTTGGTCAAGCTGTGTCTACTCCACCCACATTCAATACTACCTTTCCCATCACCAAAAATAACAAGTGTCTACTATCTCAAGAGTGCTTCCCCCTCTCTCCCGCCCATCCCTTACTTCTCTCACTAATTCATTCATCTATTTTTTAATTCGTTTCTGTTGACCTTATATGATTATGTCCTGTAATGATAAAAATAATAGCTAACATTTATTGGGGGCTTTGATGTGCTAGGCCCTCCTTTAAGTGCTTCATAGGTATTAACTCATTTAATCCTTATAACAAACCTATGTGATATGTACTTTTATAATTTTACTGACTAAAAAAAAAAAAAAATACCACAACAAAGAGAGGTTAAGTGACTTACCAAAGGTTACATAGCTAGTAGCTGGCAGAGATGAGAAAAAAGGAGATTTCATCTTATTACTTATTTCAATCAGCAGTGTAAAAAAATAGGATTTGAAAAACTGACAGTCTTTGTCTCCAAAGGAAGACTATGAATGTACCAAAACAAAGTAGTCTGTAGATTACTTACTGATTCTACCAAATGATCCACAAACTGATCAAGACTCTAAAGATTATCAGAGACAAAACCTTCTTTTACTTTTAATTCTATCGTGTGGATGGAATTGCTTCTATGATAACACAATGCAGTTTTATCAAAGGGACTTACCTGACACAAACGATAGTGTGGAACTGGAGATAATATTGCAGGATTGGAATAATTTTTTTAAAAAACATTTTATATGACATCTGTCTGGATGTGTATATTGCTAGAAATCAATACAGTATGTATAATCATGTTAAGATTGATTGCCTATTCAAGGCAAATTTCATGTTTCATTTACAGCAGCTCAGGTTTGCAGCACAAAGAACATTTTGTCCTAACATGTAGTGGGTCAGCACAAAACCCTTGCTCAAAACTGGCAAGAGTTTTTTCCCATGGGAATTACTAACGAAATGATCTTGACAGTTATATTAAGAATTGGAAATGACATGATTTCTAAAGCTATTTAAAAAAAATATTTTTTTAGGAAGTTACGTTGTATAGATAAAAACTCATTTTTATTATTATAGTGTTAGCTTCCTTGAAATAGAATTTTGCATTGCATAGGTTGAAGGGTGGTTGTTGTTTTTGTCAGGTGCCTTTGAGTCGGTTCCGACTCATAGCGACCCTATGTGCAAGAGAATGAAACACTGCCTGGTCTTGCACCACGCCCACAATCACTGTTATACTTGAGCTCATTGTTGCAGCCACTGTGTCAGTCCATCTTGTTGAGGGTCTTCCTCTTTTTTGCTGACCCTCTACTTTACCAAGCATGATGCCCTTCTCCAAGGACTGATTCCTCTTGACAACGTCCAAAGTATGTAAGACATAGTCTTGCCATCCTTCCTTCTAAGGAGCATTCTGGTTATACTTCTTCCAAGACAGATTGGTTCGTTCTTTTGGAAGTCCATGGTATATTCAGTATTCTTTGCCAACACAACACCACAATTCAAAGGTGTCAATTCTTCTTCAGTCTTCCTTATTCATTGTCTTGGTTATCTAGTGCTGCTATAACAGATACACCACAAGTGGATGGCTTTAACAAACAGAAATTTATTTCTTCACAGAAAGTAAGCTAAAAGTCCAAATTCAGGGTGCCAGCTCCAGCTTTCTCTCTCCATTGGCCTTCTCATCAACCTTCCCCCAGACTAGGAACTTCTCCACTCAGGGACCCCAGGTCCAAAGGATACGCTCTGCTTCTGGCACCGCTTTCTTGATGGTATGAGGTCCCCAACTGTCTGCTTGCTCTCCTTTCCTTTCATCTCTTGTAAGAGAAAAGGTTGTGCAGCCCACAGCCCGGAGAAACTCCCTTTAATTGGATCAGGGATGTGACCAGGGTAAGGATGGTGTTACAATCCCACCCTAATCCTCTTTAGCATAAAATTACAATCGCAATATGGAGGACAATCACACAATACTGAGAATCATGGCCTAACCAAGTTGACACATATTTCACACATATTTTTGGGGGACACAATTTAATCCATGACATTCATTGTCCAGCTTTCCCATGCATATGATGTGATTGAAAATACCATGGCTTGGGTCAGGCGCACCTTAGTCTTCAAGGTGACACCTTTGCTTTTCAACACTTTAAAAGGTCTTTTGCAGCAGATTTGCTCAGTGCAGTACATCTTTTGATTTCTTGATTCTTGCTTCCATGGGTGTTGATTATGGATCCAAGTAAAATGAAATCCCTGACAATTTCAATCTTTTCTCCATTTATCATGATATTGCTTGTTGGTCCAGTTGTGAGGATTTTTGTTTTCTTTATGTTGAGGTATAATCTGTACTGAAGGCTGTGGTCTTTGATCTTCATCAGTAAGTGCTTCAAGTCCTCTTCACTTTCAGCAAGCAAGGTTGTATCATCTGCATAACACAGGCTGTTAATGAGTCTTCCTCCAATCCTGATGCCCTGTTCTTCTTCTTATAGTCCAGCTTCTCGGATTATTTACTCAGCATACGGATTGAATAGGTATGGTGAAAGGATACAACCCTGACACACCTTTACAGACTTTAAACGATGCAGTATCCCCTTGTTCTGTCCAAACAACTGCCTCTTGATCTATGTACAGGTTCCTCATGAGCACAATCAAGTGTTCTGGAATTCCCATTCTTTGCAATGGTATCCATAATTTGTTATGATCCACACAGTGGAATGCCTTTGCATAGTCAATAAAACACAGGTAAACATCTTTCTGGTATTCTCTACTTTCAGCCAGGATCCATCTGACATCAGCAATGATATCCCTGGTTCCAAGTCCTCTTCGGAGTCCGGCTTGAATTTCTGGCAGTTCCCTATCGATATACTGCTGCAGCCACTTTTGAATGCTCTTCAGCAAAACTTTACTTACGTGTGATATTAATGATATTGTTCAATAATTTCTGCATTTGGTTGGATCATCTTTCTTTGGAATAGGCATAAATATGGATCTCTTCCAGTCAGTTGGCCGGGTAGCTATCTTCCAAATTTCTTGGCATAGACAAATGGGCACTTTCAGCACTGCATCCGTTTATTGAAACATCTCAATTGATATTTCGTCAATTCGTGGAGCCTTGTTTTCTGCCAATGCCTTCAGTGCAGCTTGGACTTCTTCCTTCAGTATCGTTGGTTCCTGATCATATGCTGCCTCTTGAAATGGTTAAGTATCGACCAATTCTTTTTGGTATAATGATTCTGTGTATTCCTCCTATCTTCTTTTGATGCTTCCTCTGTCATTTAATATTTTCCCCCTAGAATCCTTCACTATTGCAACTCGAGACTCATATTTTTTCTTCAGTTCTTTCAGCTTGAGAAATGCTGAGCATGTTCTTCCCTTTTGGTTTTCTATCTCCAGCTCTTTGCACATGTCATTATAGTGCTTTACTTTATCTTCTGGAGCCGTCCTTTAAAATCTTCTGTTCAGTTCTTTTACTTCATCACTTCTTCCTTTTGCTTTAGCTACTCAACGTTCAAGAGCAAGTTTCTGAGTCTCTTCTGACATCCATTTTGGTTTTTTCTTTCTTTTCTGTCTTTTTAATGACCTCTTGCTTTCTTCATGTATGATGTCCTTGATGTCATTCCACAACTCATCTGGTCTTTGTATGTTAGTGTTCAATGCATCAAATCTATTCTTGAGATGGTCTCTAAATTCAGGTGGGATATAGTCAAGGTTGTACTTTGGCTCTTGTGGACTTGTTCTAATTTTCTTCAGCTTCAACCTGAACTTGCATATGAGCAATTGATGGTCTGTTCTGCAGTCGGCCCCGTCCTTGTTCTGACTGATGATATTGAGCTTTTCCATCTTCTCTTTCCACACATGTAGTTGGCCTGATTCCTGTATATTCCATCTTGTGAGGTCCATGTGTATAATTGGAGTTTATGTTGGTGAAAAAAGGTATTTGCAATGAAGAAGTCATTGGTCTTGCAAAATTCTATCATGGGATCTCCGGCATCGTTTCTATCACCAAGGCTATATTTTCCAAATACCGATTCTTCTTCTTTGTTTTCAACTTTCGCATTCCAATCACCAGTAATTATCAATGCATCCTGATTGCATGTTCAGTCAATTTAAGACTGCAGAAGCTGGTAACAATCTTTAATTTCTTCATCTTTGACCTTAGTGGTTGGTGCGTAAATTTGAATAATAGTCATATTAACTGGTCTTCCTGGTAGGCATATGGATATCATCCTATCACTGACAGCATTGTAATTTAGGATAGATCTTGAAATGTTCTTTTTGACGAATGCAACGCCATTCCTCTTCAAGATACCATTCCCGGCATAGTAGACCATATGATTGTCTGACTGAAAATGTCCAATACCAGTCCATTTCAGCTCACTAATACCTAAGATATCGATGTTAAGTGTTCCATTTTATTTTTGATGATTTCCAACTTTCCTAGATTCATACTTCATACGTTCCATGTTCTGATTATTAATGGATGTTTGCAGCTGTTTCTTCTTGTTTTGACTCATGCCACATCAACAGATGAAGGTCCCGAAAGCTTGACTCCATCCACGTCATTAAGGTCGACTCTACTTTGAGGAGGCAGCTCTTCCCCAGTCGTCTTCTGAGTGCCTTACAACCTAGGGGCCCATCTTCCGGCACTATATCAGACAATGTTCTGCTGCTATTCATAAGTTTTTCACTTAGTTTTTTGTCTTAGTCTGGAAGCTCCACTGAAACCTGTCCGTCATGGGTGACCCTGCTGGTGTCTGAATCCAGTTGCATAGCTTCCAGCATCACAGCAACACACAAGCCCCCACGGTACAATAAACTGACAGACACGTGGGAATGAAGGGTGGTAGTGGTAACTATGAATGGCTGATCCTTGGGTAATGTGAGAATCCCTGTTACCACCCAGTGGAGTGGTTTCTGCAGGAATCCTTTTCTTGAGGGGCATCAGGACCAGACAGTGTATTCTATCCTGAAGAACTAATTAATGTCATTAAACAAATATTTGTTTATGCTCCTTCTATGTACCAGGCACCATGTTTAGGAACAGTGAACACCAGATTTCATCAAGTCTAAGCTTCTATTCATTGTAACCTGCTCTGATATATATATTTTTTATAATTTATCTTGTTTTTGTTGTTATTGCTGAGAATATATACAGCAGAACATTCTCCCTCTCCTTTTCCAAGTTGTTCCTTTCCCATTAACATAAACTCACTGCCCCATAAGTTTCCTGTACAGTCTTTTGAGTTGCTGAATTTGATCCCATATAAATGATCTTGAAAGAACACGATGCTCAAGGCAGACATTCTTTACTAGTGCAGCTAAACTATTGTTTGCTTTTAAGAAGACTTCAGGGGATATTTTTGGCTTAAGCTTTAAAGATAATCTCAGGGCAACAGTTTCAGGGATTCATCCAGCTTCAGTGGTTCCAGGAAGTCTGAATTCCATGAGAATTTGAAATTCTGTTCTGCATTTTCTCCCTTTTGATCAGATATTCTTCTACAGAATATCTGATCAAAATGTTTAGTAATGGTAGCCGCTTCCCTAATATTTTATGTTCCTTTAAGAAATCTATTGAAATATCTCTTTATAGTTAATTAGATATATATTAGAATCATATGTCACTGTTATACACATATAAAAAGAAAATATAAGCAAAATTAATTTGTTAAGTTATTCCTACATCTCCTTCACATTCAGGAATGGACTCTCTTCATTCACTCTTCAACCCAGAATCTTCAGGGTTCATGTTTTTCCATATGGTATTGTCCTCTGTGCCAAAAAAGAACACTGGTGATGCATTTCATTAAGGAGCCCAAAGAATTCATGATATATCAAAAAGCTTTTGGTGCTAGGCAATTTAACTGTAATTATATAGAAATACCTATATTGACTAATAGTTCCAGAATGTTGCTAAACAAATCTGATTCACCTCTGCTCTTTACGTACTCTCTGCCCTCCCTAACTCACATGTTCACAAGCACAGACATACCCACACGCATTTATTTCTTAGGTTTGTAAGGAATGTTTCACAACTATTTCCAGGATTTATTTTCAAGCAACTGAAACTTTGGATGCCACTGCTTTTAATGCTTGTACGTGCATTGGCAATAAAAACTGTTGCAGTATTGACTGACACCAGACTCACAGTGATTAAAAGATGGCTTAGATAATAAGATAAACTCCAATTCCAAAGAAGTTAAAATGGGAGAAATGTGTGTCTTAGAGTCAATGAAATATGGTGTTCAGTGTGCTAGAATTAGAGTAAATGGGAGAGAAAGATTACGAGGGAAATAATATTTTTTATGATCTAATTAGAATTTAATAGGTTTGGAGTTCATTCTCCAGCGGACTTTTAAACACAGGGAAGACCATGCCACTCTTCTGCTTTATTTACATTAGCTTATTTGATCCTCAGAGCAAACCTGTGTTGTAGGTAATATCATTTCCTTTTGTAAATAAGGAAACAGAAGTTCAAAAAAGTAAAATAACTTGCCCAGGAACTTACGGCGCTTAAGTATCTGAGCCAGTTTGAACCAGATTTGACTGTGTTGTTTGTTGGTTTGTTTTGACCCTTGTAGTTCTGTACTGGAGCCCTGGTGGCACAGTCATTAAGAGATTGGCTGCTAACCAAAAGGTTGGCAGTTCGAATCCACCAGCTGGTCCTTGGAAACCCTATGGGGTAGTTCTTTTTATCCTGTAGGGTTGCTATGAGTTGGAATCGACTCAATGGCAATGGGTTTAGTTCTACACCACTTCTCCTCCAGTAGAATGATAGCTCCAAGAGGATAGGGATTTAGTCTGTAAACAGTGGCTAGCATTTGGCAGAGACTCAGTAAATATTTGTTGGCTGAATAAATCAATGCCTCTCTCATACAAATTATTTCAGTGGATTGACCTTAGCTCTAAAACTTTTTACTTTAGGGGCTCTATACGCTATTGCTAGACTTTGTCTTTTGGGCACTGTGTTTGCATATTAGCCGTTTCAGAAACATTACAGTATTAGAGTTTTATATTCTTGCAGCTCAGATTATTTGATGAATTTTTGATAGCTCTCTTCGTTCACTCTTCAGCCCAAAATATTCATCCCTAAAATGGTGCTGTTCAGTATTTTTTAATAATCCTACAAACAAGAAAATATTAACACAAAAAATTTCTTTCTTATGTCATTTTAGTAGAACACCCATGGGAATATTTGATTTGATTTTATTAAAATGGCAAGAGAAAAGGTACTTGAATTTTTATTTAATTTAACTTGAAATGATTTGTGAATACCAAACTTCCTGAGATCCAAGCTCATTATTTAAGAAAAATCTTAAATATTTAAATGAAGTACCCAACTTAAAATCAAGAAAGCAGGGAAAGAATGGTTAAGTGCAAATGATCTAAAAGTTACAAATTATTGATAATAAAACTTTTATTTGGACCAACTTGTACCTGGACAGAACTTAGTCAAAGTCATTTAGTAGATTTGCATTGTATTCTGTTTTCTAGAAATTAGGCCAATTATTTTCAAATTGGATGATAGTTCCTCTTATTCCCAGATGGACTTAGAAGTTAACCCCATTTCTTACTCACAAGGGTCTGATACAACCCACATGAGAAAATCATAGAGAGATATATTACTGAAGGAAGAGAGTTGCACATTAAGTGATGTGATCGCAGAGAAAATATTAGGAACCTTTTGTCTAAACATGTATGCCAAGTGATGTGGATTAAAACATGTTTAAATCAATGGTTTCCAAATCTAGCTATGTATCAGAATCATCTGGGTGATTTTGAAAAATTTAGGGTCCCTAAGCCTTACTAGAGTTCAACTGAATCAGGATTTCTGGAGGTAGAACCTAGGAACCCACATTTTTTAAATTTCCCCAGATAATTCTAATATGCATCAGTTTGGAAAACCTATTGCTTCAGCTATTTTAGATTCACTATGAAAACCATAGTTAGAAAACAGACCTAATTTCAGTCAAGAAAACCATTACTATGTATTTATTCACACAAATTCACACAAATATGAGATCAAAAATTCCTTTTTCTAACTAGGATCCAATGACCAGATGTTATCAGAAAGTTGGGAAATAGTATATTTTAATTCAGCAAACGCCCATTAAATACCTACTATATGAAAGATAGGAGCCCTGGTGGCACAGTGGTTAAGAGCTTGGCTGCTAACCAAAAGGTTGGCAGTTTGAATCCACCAGCTGCTCCTTGGAAATCCTATTGGGCAGTTCTACTCTGTCCTATAGGGTCACTATGAGTCAAAATCTACTCAGTGGCAGTGCTTTTTTTTTTTTTTTTTTTTTTTTAATATTTAAAAGGTAAAGGAGCCCTGGTGGCACAGTATGTTTCTTAAATAAAAACATGATACAGTGATTTCATATTTAAACTAGGGAATAAAGGAATTTGTTTGACTTTTATTTTTATCCAAATGTTGACCTTCTTCCTCACTGAGAGTCTCAGTATAATCTCAAATTCTGTAGTTTCAGAAAATATAGAGGAAGTTTATCCTATGTCAAATCACTCAAGATTTTACGGAGCAAAATTCCCTCAAAGGGTGAAAATTCTGCTATTAAAGAAAATTCTTATCATTTAACTATGTTTTTCTCCCATGAATATTATGAGGTTTTAAAGAATACTTGTTTTGAAATTGTACCTCCAACAATATAGTGGACTAGATAATCTTGGAGGTCATCCTAACATTAAAAAAAAAAAAGTTTATTCATAGGACATAATTTATATTTCTGTGCTTGCAAGAAGTAATGGAAATCTTCAACCCAATACCTGAATATACATATGCACACACATATACACAAGCGGTAGGCTGATGTCAAAGCAGTAGTGAGCAGTGAGCTCTCTTGAAAGACAGAGTTTCTTAAGACCATGATGATAAGACTATGACTTATACCTAAGACTCCTCAATTAATCCCTGGTCCTTGTGTTATCTACAAATCTGTGCTCTTTCATTATGAATTCATATTTATGTTAAATACACATAAAAACAGCCATCGTAAGTGAGAATCAGTAGAAAGAAAAAACCAGATATTAAATCTCCAAGGGCTTCAACATATGGAGTAAAGATAAAGAACATAAAATAACTTTGCATGAATTGTATAAAGAAATAAAAGATGGGATCCCCAAAATGAACAAGAAAAGGAAACTATAAAAAATGAGAAATGAGCAACCATATTTGAAAATAAACAAAACCAACAAATACAACTTGCAGAAATAAAAAAATATAATTTTAAAAAATCAATGGATTAGAGTTACTTGTGGAAGATTCTCTAAACTATTGATTTTTTTAAATTATACATTTTTAAATTATATTGTTCATTTGTGGAAGATTGGAAACCCTGGTGGCGTAGTGGTTAAGTGCTATGGCTGCTAACAAAAAGGTCGGCAGTTTGAATCTACCAGGCTCTCCTTAGAAACGCTGTGGGACAGTTCTTCTCTATCTAATAGGGTCGCTAGGAGTCAGAATTGACTCAAATAGCAACGGGTTTGGTTTTGGTTTTGGTGTGAGATTAGACACAGCTGAAGAGAGAATTAGTGAACTCGAAGATAGAAACTAGAAGTTTTTCAGAATGCAGCACAGAGAGATAAGAAATGTAAACTATGAGAGAGGTTATGAAATATGGAGGCTAAAATGGGAAAGACTAGCTTACATATAATCAAAGTCCCATAAGCAAAGAATAAAGGGAATGTAATTGAGGAAATAATTGGGAAAATAATGGCTGAGTACTTTATCAAAATTGATGAAAGACGTGAAGCTATAGACAGAGGAGGCATAACATATACCAGACAGGATAAATAAATAGAAATCCACACCTACATACAAGGAAGTGAAATTGAATTGCCAAATTCATTAAAAATATCTTATAAACAACCAGAGAGAAAAATACAGATCAAATATCAAGGAAAGACATTTTTTTTTCCCAGCAAATTTCTCAACAGCAATAATGGGAGACAGAAGATAATAGACTAATAAATTAAAAGTCATGTTAAAATTGTGTACTCAGCAACATTCTCTTTCAAGGAAGAGGTTAAAATAAAGTCATGTCAGGAAAATTAAAACTAAAGAATTTATCACCAACATTGTTGTTGTGGTTGTTAAGTGCCATGAAGTTGGTTCCAATTCATAGTGACCCTATGTGCAACAGAATGAAATACTGCCCAGTTCCACACCATCCTCATAATCGTTGCTATGCTTGACCCCATTTTTGCAGCCACTGTGTCAATCCATCTTGTTGATAGTCTTTCTCTTTTTTGCTGACTCCCTACCTTACCAAGCATGACGTCCTTCTCCAGGGATTGGCCCCTCCTGATAACACATCCAAAGTATATGAGATGAGGTCTTGCCATCATCACGTCCAAAGAGCACTCTGGCTGTACTTCTTCCAAGACAGACTTGTTTGTTCTTCTGGCAGTCCATGGTATATTCAATGTTCTTCGCCAATATCAAAATTCAAAGCTGTCTATTCTTCTTCAGTCTTCCTTATTCATTGTCTAGCTTTTGCAAGCATATGAGGTGATTGAAAACACCCTGGCTTGGGGTCAGGTGCATCTTAGTCCTCAAAGTGACATCCTTGTTTTTCAACACTTTAAAGAGGTCTTTTGCAGCAGATTTTCCCAATGCAGTGCGTCCTTTGATTTCTTGACTGCTGTTTTCATGGGTATTGATTGTAGATCCAAGTAAAAGGACATCCTTGACAACTTCAATCTTTTCTCCGTTTATCGTGATGTTGCTTATTGGTCCAGTTGTGAGGATTTTTGTTTTCTTTATGTCATCAGTAAGTGCTTCAAGTCCTCTTCACTTTCAGCAAGCAAGGTTGTGTCATCTGCATATTACTGGATGATAATGAATCTTCCTCCAATCCTGATGCCCCGTTCTGCTTCATAAAGTCCAGCTTCTTGGATTAGTTGCTCAGCATACAGATTGAATAAGTATGGTGAAAGGATACAACCCTGATGCACACTTTTCCTGACTTTAAACCAGGCAGTGTCCCCTTATTCTGTTCTAACTGCCTCTTGGTCTAAGTACAAGTTGCTCATGAGTACAATTAAGTGTTCTGGAATTCCCATTCTTCACAATGTTATCAATAATTTTTTATGATCCACACAGTCGAATGCATTTGCATAGTCAATAAAATACAGGTAAACATCTTTCTGATATTCTCTGCTTTCAGCTAAGATCCATCTGACATCAGCAATGACATCCCTCTTTCCATGTCCTCTTCTGAGTCCAGTTTAAATTTCTGACAGTTCCCTGTCAATGTAGTGCTTCAATCATTTTTTTAGTTATCTTCAGCAAAATTTGACTTGCGTGGGATACTACTGATACTGTTTGATAATTTCCATATTCTGTTGGATCGCCATTCTTTGGAATGGGCACAAATAAGGATCTCTTCTAGTTGGTTGGCCAGGTAGCTCTCAACATACCTACACTAAATGAACTTGTAAAAGATGTACGTTACTTCAGAAAGGTGGAAAAATTATCCTAGGAAGAAGGCTGAAATACAAAAAGAATGGTGAGCAATGAAATTGATAAATAGGTAGGTAAATTTAAATAAATATTGTATATTTAAATAAAGATAGTATGATAATAATGCCTAATTTGTGGGTTAAAAAGAGGACAGACTAAAATACTGAACAATACCAAGTAAGCTGGTAGGACGCTATCAGACTTAAAAAATTCTAGGAGTTCAGGCAAAACGGCACTCTAGGCAGAAGCATCATGCCGTCCGTCCACAGCAAAGATCCGAAAAACTAAGCCGAACAGAGAATACAACAATCCTGAAACCCTAAAACATCAAATGAAGAGATAAAGAACTCAGCCAAGAACCAAATGGAGTGAGAAAACTGACAGAGAACAGAGATTGAGGAGAGATTCATGCAGAGGTCCCCTACCAGCTAACGCAGCACGGATCTGCCATCTTGGACTCCTGTCAGAGACCAGCAAACGGGGTATGAGAAAGCAGCCTCACGGAGCTTCCAGCGGGAGACAAATCAACCGGTAATTGGTGATATATGCTTTCCCATCCCCCACCCTTCTTCACCCCAACTTGGCCTCCTCTGCTTCCTGCGGCCACAGCCTCTTGACTGGGAAACAGCAGCTGCTTGGATTCCACACACCTGAACGGGTGGCTCTCTGAGTGCCATTTGCTGGCTGCTGGTGTTGCTTTTTTTCCGCTTCTTTTTATTTCTTCCTTGCCTCTCCCCGCCTCCCCCTCCTTTAGCTCAAGTACCTTGCTCCGTGCGCCATCTTTGCTTCTTCCTGAGGGGGTGCAGAGCTCCGGTAATTTGTGATATATGCTTTCCCACTCTCTACCCTTCTTCACCAACACTTGACCCCCTATGCTTCCCACAGACACAGTCTCTTGTCCAGAAACACCAGCCCACACTAGCTGGCTCTCTGAGTGCCATTTCTTGGCTACTAGTGTTGCTTTTTTTTTTTTCTGCTTCTTTTGACTTCTTACTTGCCTCTCGCCACCTCCCCCTCCCTTCGCTCAAGTACCTGGCTCCGTTGGCCATTTTTGGTTCTTCCTAAGGGGCTGCGGAGCTCCGTTTGAGTGTGGAGCTGCTTCCCGGTTTGGGCTGCCGTGCTGGTGGGATCCCGGGTCTTTTGTTCGTTTGTTTGTTTTGAATTGTTTGTTTTCTTTTCCTTTTCTTGAGTTGGGAGCCCTTTCTGGCCAGGCTGAGCTGCATGGCAGGGAGACTCCCCTTCGGCTTCCACAGACGTGCAGAGGGACCCTGAGGGAATTTCTTTTTACGTTGTTGTTTTTTCCTGTTTTTTGGGGGGCCTTTTTTTTTTTTTCTTAATTTGTGTTGTTTTCTTTTTCCTCTTTTTCTCTTTTTGTCTTTCTTCATTGCTCAGTTTCTCGTCTCCCTATATCTTCCTTCTGTTTCTGTTCCCTGAATACCTAGCGTTGTATACCTCTACGCCTTCTAGCCAGGCTGTACTGCAACACCTGAGAGCAACTTCCCCAGACCTCATAGCTGCACCAGTGGGATCCCTAAGAACTTTGTGGTTCTTTAACCTTTCTGATTCTTATTTATTCATTCTTTTCTCTTCTTCCTCCTCCGCTTTCTGTTTTTCTCCATTTGATAGTCTCTCATCTCTCCATTCCAACAGCAAGCTCCCCTAGCATTCTTTTTTATTTGTTTGTATGTTTTTGGCTCCTGTTCCTCTCTCCTCTCTCCCATATTCATCTTAGCTACACATATAACAATCTCCCTGCTGCATCCTGCATACTTGCACCATGCGCTTGACATCACACCACCAAGCAGCACAGGCACTGCCGACTGGAAACTGCCCTGCACTGATTACCCACCCGCTCTGGTGGCTGTAGTAAGTGCCACAAACAACCCATCCCAGTAACTCCTCTTCAGCTAGACATGCCCTGCTGTAGCATATCTCAGTGACTGACCCTACCAGTTGGAGAAGGAGGCGAAAAGTATTGAGCGCACAGACGAGCAAACAACAAAGAACACACAGTCCGCCTGCTCAGACGTAGTCAAATTTTTTTTAAGAAAAGGGACAAAACAAACAAATCTACAATCAATAAATGAGAAAAATAACTACTGAATGCCCTGAAGACAGCAGACAATAACAAAACATTTACAAAAACAAGACAGGATGGCTCCAATAGGCGTCCAAATTAAAACACCAGATAACTCTCCTGTGGAAGAAAATGCACTAGAAGTACTTGATAGGGAATTCAAATCACTAATACTCGGAAGTTTCCAAGAACTGAGGCAAAAAGCTGACAAACATGAGGAAAAAATAGACAAATTCATGGAAAATACAGATAAAAAATTGGAAGAATTCCGGAAAATAATCCAGGAACAAAATGCCAAAATAAATTCACAGCTAGAAATTATACAAAGACAACAATTAGAAATCCAAAAGATAAACAACAAGATTTCAGAAATGGACAATGTCACAGAAGGGCTGAGAAGCAGATTTGAAATGGTGGAAGACAGGATCAGTGGAATTGAAGACAAACACTTGGATACAACTCTGTTTCAGGAAAACTCAGAAAAAAGACCAAAGAAAAATGAAGAGACCCTGAGAGTTACGTGGGACACAATCAAAAGCAAAAATCTGTGAGTGATTGGAATTCCAGAACAGGGGGAGAAAACAGAAAACACAGGATCATTGACAATATGCTGACAGAAAACTTCCCCAATATCATGAAAGATGAAAAGCTGACTATCCAAGAAGCTCAACGAACCCCATATAGAAGAGACCCCAAAAGAAAATCAAGAAGGCATATCATATTCACACTCGCCAAAACCAAAGACAAACAAAGAATCCTGAGAGCAGCTCATGAAAAACAAGAAGTCACATACAGAGGAGAAACAAAAAGACTAAGCTTAGATTATTCGGCAGAAACCATGCAGGCAAGAAGGCAATGGGATGACATATATAAAATCTTGAAAAAAAAAAAATTGCCAGACAAGAATACTATATTCTGCAAAACTCTCGCTCAAATTTGATTGTGAAATTAGGTCATTTCCAGAAATTAAGGGAATACATAAAAGTCAAATCAAACTTACAAGAATTATTAAAGCGAGTTCTTCAATCAGAGGACAAACAGCTTCAGCTCACAGGCAGAAGCTAGGACACAGGATCGTACCAGCCAGATACCAATCTAGGAAATGAACTCTCGAGGACTATCCAAAACCAAAAGAAATACAACATGGAATGAGAGCAGTTAATCAGTAAATGACAACAACATCAAAACAATAAAGAGGGAATAAACAGCATAGGTATAGAAACTTCTAATGAAGAGGAAGGCAAGGTGATACCAACCAATCGTAGACTGCTTAAAACTTAGAAAGATAAGGGTAAAATTTATGGTAACCACAAAGAAAGTTAACAAACATACTCATAAAAAAAAAGAGGAAAAACACAAAGTCTCAGCAAAAACAAAACCTACAAAAACAAAAGAAATGAAAAAAAAGTCCACAAACAAAAGTAACTCAACCAAGAGAGTAAGAAGAACAAAGAAAACATCGGCACCAGAAAAAAAAGCACTACAAAATGACAACAACAAACCCACATCTATCAATAATTACACTGAATGTAAATGGACTCAATGCACCCATAAAGAGATGGACAGTGACAGAATTGGTAAGAAAACAGGATCCATCAATATGCTGTCTACAGGAGACACACCTTAGAAACAAAGATGTGAATTTATTAAAACTTAAAGGTTGGAAAAAAATATATCCAGCTAACAACTACCAAAAAAGAGCAGGAGTGGCAATTCTAATCTCAGATAAAATAGACTTTAAAACAAAATCTACCGTAAAAGACAATGAAGGACACTATATAATGATTAAGGGGACGATCCATCATGAAGACAGAACCATGATAAACATCTACGCACCCAATGACAGGGCTCCAAAATACATAATACAAACTCTAACAACACTGAAAAGAGAAATTGACAGTTCCACAATAATAGTAGGAGACTTCAACACACCACTCTCAGTAAAGGACAGAACAACTAAGAAGAAACTCAGCAAAGATACAGAAGACCTAAAGGGCACAATCAGCCAACTTTACCTCACAGACATATATAGAACTCTCCATCCAACTGCTGCAAAGTACACATTCTTTTCCAGTGCACATGGAACGTTCTCCAGAATAGACCACATCTTAGGCCACAGAGCAATCCGCAACAAGATCCAAAATGTTGAGATAATTCAAAGTATCTTCTCTGACCACAATGCCATCAAGGTATAAATTAACAATAGAAAGAGCAAGGAAAAATAATAAATTACATAGAAACTGAATAATACCCTGCTTACGCATCACTGGGTAATAGAAGAAATCAGAGATGGAATCAAAAAATTCCTAGAATCAAATGAGAATGAAAACACATCATACCAAAACATTCGGGACACGGCAAAGGCAGTCCTCAGAGGACAATTTACAGCAATAGATGCACACATCAAAAAAGAAGAAAGGGACAAAATGAAAACATTAACTACACAACTCAAACAAATAGAAAGAGAACAGCAAAAAAAGCACACAACCACCGGAAGAAAGGAAATAGTAAAGATCAGAGCAGAAATAAAAGAAATAGAGAACAGAAAACAATAGAAAGAATCCACCAAACCAAAAGTTGGTTCTTTGAAAGAATCAACAAAATCAACAAACCACTGGCCAGACTGACAAAAGAAAAACAGCAGAGGACACAAATAACCCAAATAAGAAATGAAATGAGGGACATTACAACAGACCCAACTGAAATAAAAAGGGTTATAACAGAATATTTTGAAAAACTATACTCCAACAAATTTGAAAACCTAGAGGAAATGGATAAATTTCTAGAAACACACAGCCTACCCAAACTACAACAAAGTGATGTTGAAAATCTGAACAGACTCATAACAAGAGAAGAGATTGAAAAGGTAATAAAAAAACTCCCAACCAAAAAAAGCCCTGGCACAGATGGCTTGACTGGAGAATTCTACAAAACCTTACAGAAGAGCTTGTACCAGTACTACTCAAGCTATTTCAGAGCATAGAAGAGGAAGCAACATTTCCAAATTCATTCTATGAAGCCAGCATAATGCTGATTCCAAAACCAGGAAAAGATGTCACCAAAAAAAAAAAAAAAAATTACAGACCAATATCATGAATATAGATGGAAAAATTCTCAACAAAATTCTAGCCAATAGAATTCAGCATCATATCAAAAAAATAATACACCACGACCAATTAGGATTCATACCAGGTATGCAAGGTTGGTTCAACACTAGAAAATCAATCAACGTTATCCACCAGATAAATAAAAGGAAAGAAAAGAATCACATGATCATCTCAATTGATGCAGAAAAGGCATTTGGCAAAGTCCAACACCCATTCCTGATAAAAACTCTCAATAAAATAAATATAGAAGGGAAATTTCTCAACATAATAAAGGGCATCTATGCAAAACGAATGGCCAACTTCATTCTTAATGGAGAGAGGCTGAAAACATTCCCCTTGGAAACAGGAACAAGACAAGGACGCCCTTTATCACCACTCCTAGTTAACATTGTGCTGGAAGTTCTAGCTAGAGCAATAAGGCAAGAAAAAGAAATAAAGGTCATCCAAGTTGGTAATGAAGAAGTTAAACTGTCCCTGTTTGCAGATGATATGATACTATACACAGAAAACCTAAAGACACCACGAGAAATCTGCTGGAACTGATAGAAAGATTCAGCAGAGTAGCAGGATACAAGATAAACATTCAAAAATCAGTTGGATTCGTATATACCAATAAGGAGAATGATGAAAAGGAAATCAGGAAAACAATACCATTTTCAATAGCCCCTAAAAAGATTAAATACTTAGGAATAAATCTGACCAGGGATGTAAAAGACCTACACAAAGAAAACTACAAAACAGTACTGCAAGGAACCCAAAGGGATCTACATAAATGGAAAAACATACCATGCTCATGGATAGGCAGACTCAACATTGTGAAAATGACAATTCTACCCAAAGCAATTTACAAATACAACGCAATCCCGATCCAAATACTGACAACACTCTTCAAAGAGATGGAAAAAGTAATCATTAACTTTATATGGAAAGGGAAGAAGCCCCGAATAAGTAAAGCACTACTGAAGAAGAAGAATAAAGTTGGAGGACTCACACTACCTGACTTCAGAACCTACTAGACAGCTACAGTAATCAAAACAGCCTGGTACTGGTACAACGACAGATACATTGACCAATGGAACAGAATTCAGAACCCAGATGTAAATCCATCCACCTAAGTTCACCTGATCTTCGACAAGGGCTCAAAGTCCATCACATGGGGAAAAGACAGTCTTTTTAACAAATGGTGCTGGCAAAACTGGATATCCATCTGCAAAAAAATTGAAACAGGACCCATACCTCACACCGTATACAAAGACTACTTCAAAATGGATCAAAGACCTGAATATAAAGCCTAAAACTATAAAGTTCATAGAAGAAAAAAATAGGACCAACACTTCAGGCCTTAATACATTGCATTAACAGGATACAAACCATAACCATCAATGCAAAACCCCAATAGATAAGCTAGATAACTGGGATCTTCTAAAAATCAAACACCTATGCTCTTCAAAAGACTTCACCAAAAGAGTAAAAAGAGAACCTACAGACTGGGAAAAAGTTTTTGGACAGTACAAGTCAGACAAAGGTCTAATCTCCATAATCTACGAGAACATCCAACATCTCTATAACAAAAAGACAAATAATCCTATTAAAAAATGGCAAAGGAAATGAACAGACACTTCACCAAAGAAGACATTCAAATGGCCAACAGACATATGAGGAAATGCTCACCAACACTAACCCATTAGAGAAATGCAAATTAAAACCACAATGAGATACCATCTCACTCCGGCATTACTGGTACGAATCAAAAACACTGGAAATAACAAATGTTAGAGGGGCTGTGTGGAGATCGGAACACTTATGCACTGTTGGTGGGAATGCAAAATGATACAACCATTTTGGAAAATGATATGGCGCTTCCTCAGAAAGCTAGAAATAGACATACCATTCGATCCAGCAATCCCACTCCTAGGAATATATCCTAGAGAAATAAGAGTCGTCACTCAAATAGACATATGCACCCCTATGTTCATGGCAGCATTGTTCACAATAGCAAAACGATGGAAACAACCTAGATGCCCATCAACAGATGAATGGATAAACAAACTATGGTACATACACACAATGGAGTACTTGCAACGAGAAAGAACAACAATGAATGTGTGAACCATCTCATAACATGGATGAAACTGGAGGACATTATGCTGAGTGAAATAAGCCAGTCACAAAAGGACAAAAATTGTATGAGACCTCTATTGTAAAAACCCATGAAAAAGTTCACACACAAAATATAACAATCTTTGTTGGTTACCAGGGATAGGAGGGTTGCGGGGTGGAAATACTAAATAGATAATAGATAAGTGGTATCTTGGGTGAAGGGTGAGACAGTACACAATACAGGAGAAACTAGCACAACTTGTACAAGGAAAGGTCATGGAAGCCCCATAGACACATCCAAACTCCCTGAGGGACTGAATTGCTGGACGGAGGGCTGTGGGGACCATGGTTTCAGGGAACATCTAGCTCAATTGGCATGACACATCTTGTAAAGATAATGCTCTACATTCTACCTTGGTGAGTAGTGTCTGGGGTCTTAAAAGCCTGTGAGCGGCCATCTAAGATACTCCACTGGTCTCATCCCTTCTGGAGCAAGGGAGAATGAAGAGAACAGGATACAAGCAAGAGATTAGTCTGAAGGACTAATTGTCCACAGCTACCAAGGCCTCCACCAGACTGAGTCCAGTACAGCTAGATGGTGCCCGGTTACCACCACTGACTGCTCTGACCAGGATCACAACAGAGGGTTCTGGACAGAGCTGGAGAAGGATGTAGAGCATAATTCTAATTCACAAAAAAAAAGACCAGATTTACTAGCCTAAAGGAGACTGGAGAATCCCTGAGAGTATGGCCCCCAGACACCCTTTTAGCTCAGTGGTGAAGTTACCTCCAAGGTTCACTGTTCAGCCTGGGAGTGGACAGCCCCGTAAAACCAAATGAGACTAATGAGGTACAGGAGTCCAGTGACAAGGGCCAGAAAGCAGAAGGGGACAAGGAAGCTGGTGATAGGGAACCCAAGTTGAGTAAGGATATTGTTGATGTGTTGTGAGATTGTTAACCATTGTCATAAGGCAACATTTGTAGTAACTGTTAAATGAGAAACTACTTTGTTCTGTAAGCCTTCATCTTAAGTGAGAATAACAGCACAATTTTAAGAGCGTAGTCAATGTCACTGAACTGTGCATGTAGAAATTTTTGAAATGGTGTATCTTTGGCTATGTGTACTTTCACCAAAAAAAAAAAAAATAGAGGTTGAGAAGTTAGTGATATGTTGTGGGGTTGTTAACCAGTGTTATAAAACGTGTACTTCTGTTTCATGAGAAACTATTTGTTGTATAAGCCTTCACCCGAAGTACAATAAAAAAATAAAAAAAATTCTAAAGTCCTTGTGTTCTTCAGGAAGGAGTGAGACTTTAATGAAGTCTATATTATAAAACTGACAATGTGTACATATCCTGAAAAATGGGCAAAACACATACAGCTTTCTTTAAGCAGCAGAAACACAAAAGACCAATTATCATGCTTAGTTTTACTAATAGTCTTGAAAATATCAAAACACTCTCAAGGACATAGAATTTTACACCCACAAAATTGGCCAAAAAAAAAAGAAAAGCTTTATCTGATGATGTAGATCATTGAAACCCTATACCCAGCTGTTGGGAGTATACACCAAAGGGGCACAATCTCGTTAGGAAAAAAAAAGTCAAAATTTAGTAAAGGTGAAGATGAGAATACTTTATAACCCAGTAATCCCACTCCTTAGTATGTACCCAAAGCAGTGGTATTTAAGATATTCAGTGTGTTTACCCTAAAAGTGTGTGGAACAATTATATACCCCCACACATCTTGTAAGTTACCATCTAAAATTTTTTGTTGTAAGATTAAATAGTTGCAGAGAATGTAATTGTCAACATACTGTAAAAATTAACACTTGTGAACAAAACTGTTCCATCACTTTAAAAATGTATTTCATTAAATCTAAATGCTATTAAAAAAATCCACTGACATCGAGTCAGTTCCAACTCATAGCGACCCTATAGAACAGAGTAGAACTGCCCCATAGAGTTCCCAAGGTGCAGCTGGTGGATTCAGACTTTTGGTTAGCAGCCGAGCTCTTAACCACTTTGCCACCAGGGCTCCCTAAATGCTACAGCAATGTAATATTCATCACCGTTATACTACACAAACTCTTTTTATACTAACATTTATTTCCTTTTACTTGAAATCATATTTCCACATAATTTAACCCTAATACTACACATACTTTTTCTTGAAAGACTTTTATTGATGACTCTGTCAACATTTTCTGAGACAAAACAAAACTGTATAATTAGAGTTTTAAATAAAGTAATTCTTCTCTGCTGCTAACCGAAAGGTTGGTAGTTTGAACCCACCAACTGCTTCACAGGAGAGAGATGTGGCAGTCTGCTTCCGTAAAGATTATAGTCTTGGAAACCCTATGGGCAGTTCTGCTATGTCCTATAGGGTTGTGCTATGAGTCAGAATCCACTTGAAGGTAATGGGTTTTGGGTTTACAATCCTATCGAAGGGTCACTGTGAGTTGGAATTGACTTGATGGTAACGGTTTTTGACAATCCTGCGGTAGCCCCTGGGTGGTGCATGTGAGTCCTATTATCTCCATTTTAAAGATTAGGAAATGAAAGCCCAGACATATAAAGTAACTTTCCTAAAGTCACATAAGTACTTGGCACACCTGGAATACAAACCCAAGCAGTTTGACTCCAGAGTTTATACTCTTAATTACTAATCTATCCTCTCTTGTACAAAGTATTTTTAAGACCCAGTCTCCAATATCATAGTCCAAAGGGGTCAGAAACAAGGACAAAAGCACTTTTCCAATTATGCTTCAACTCACAATGGTAGGTAACTCCCCACACAGAGTATGGCTCAGATTATTTTGTTATGCAAACTAGAATTTTTGGCATACGTGTGTGAGGGAAAATTTAATCCACTTGCTCTAGAATTTCAGTTGTACAGAAATAAGCATTTTCATATAAAGAGAAGAGTGAAAAGGAAAGAAAACAGAGAAAGAAGGAATTTACCCTGGAAACGTTCTGGGAATCATGATGAAATCGTAACTTCTTCAATTTCGGGAGTGCCCCATATTGAAGTGTACTAAGTACATTAACTGCTAATTCCCATCCTGGCAAGTGCTGTGGAAATTGGCTGATTTCCACTAGAATTTATCTTCCTTTTGAACCTCTTTCTTTCTTCAGTTACAATCTTTATTTTAAAATCTCTTATGTCTCTTCTCTTTCTTTCTGTGACCTGGGCTATCCATTTTCAAGAGGATTAGAGGAGGAAGAATAAGTCAGAATTAGGAACCATCATGGTCATAGCAGGTTTGAATACTTAGTGTCTCAAGATAGTTTCACCACAAGTTCACTTCGCGCATCCAAGCACATCCTCCCTTTTGTGATGTTGTGGTACATCTTAGGCATTTGTGAGGTGTATTCCAGGGAGTTCATTAGTAATAAGAGTTAAAGGACCACACTCTTAAAGGAATTTACTTTTTTTTAAAGTAAAATCTTTGAAATTTACAGTTACCCTCAGGTTCCCTTTATATGGACATCCTTCCCATATGTTTTCCTGAGCGCGCGCGCGAGAGAGGGTAAGAATTGTGTATAACCCAACCTAAATCATCTATAATCAACCCAAGGGAGCTTCTCTCCCTTTAGGTTGACATCCACCAGTTTATTTGATGTAGATTAGAAGGATATAAAGGGTGAGAACCACTGTTTCTAAACCTACTCAAGAATCTGCAAGAAATTTTAAAAATTAGGGGGGCAGGGCTTCCTGGTAAATAAATGAGTTAGCATGAAGCTCATGCATACAATTTATAAGAATGCTTATCCCAGTATTATGTATTTCTAATGAGCTTGGTCTTTTAGTATCAGCCTATAGTGTATCCGAAACAACAAATTAGAAGCGGGAATCACTACCTGGGGCTTCTTACTTTTTATTACTGTCAGTTTGCATAATCTTTCTCTATAAAAGAAGATAAGAACTACTCAAATAGAATATTATTAGTGTAGATGGAGAAGTCCCATAATCCTCAGATATACTTACAGCATTGACATATTATTGGCAGCGCAGTATTTAATATAATGATTGACATTAATAATGGTAGCTTACATCATCAAAAGAAAGAAATTGAGTATTCTGTATGTAATTCAAGAAAGGAGAGAAATACGTAATGCGTTTTAGAAAGATTTTATATCCAAACTAGTTAACAAAAGTGTTCAAGCTGTAACGGGTGATAGTTAATGAGAGTTAACTATCTTTTTTTTTTTTTCTTTTATGTGGATTAACTCATTGGCAACAAACAAATGTAAACTGAGGCTCTACTGTGGGACAACCCAGTAAAGTGGCTTTTACAATCTGACTTCTGTTTTCCTTCTCCAGCATTACCCTCATCCCTGCTTCCTTGGTGTCTTTGTGCTCTAATAATAAATATAGCAATGTTTCTGACTGCTGTGCCTTTATTACAGTATTCCCTCTGCCTAGATTACCTTTGCTTCCTTTTCTGTCAGACACACCCCTTCAGGGAATCCTTCGCTGAGCCCTCTCTTTTGCATTGCAGATGGAGTTGCTTCTCCTCAGAACTGTCATAATACTCTGAAAAGATCTCTGTCATTGCTCTTACCACACAGTAGTCCAGGCAGTCCCTGGGGTTATGAATGTCCGACTTGAGGACAACTCCTCCCATTGCACATAGTTGATTACAGACTCATAGTGACCCTATGGAATGGGGTAGAACTGCCCCATAGGGTTTCTTGTCCTTTAATGTTATGTAAGTTTGCCCTCACTTTGAAACAATTGAACCAACGCCCACTCGCAACCAATTCTTCATCAAAATCACCTTCACTTGCTGCACATGCAACTTTTAAATAATTGAAAAGACTTTGAGCCTTTTCTTGCTCTAAAGTAAGACTAAATAAGAACCACGTGCACCTGGTCCGACTTACCTTCAAATTCTTAAACACACACTTAGGAACGGATCTCGTTCTTAACCCAGGGACTGCCTGTTTGGTGATTTGTTTCTGTGTCTGCTTCATGGAGCTTTGGGATATTTGAGAGCAGGGGCTAGGGCTTGGTAATACACTCATGAGTTGTAGAACAGTACACAGCACACTGTATCTGAAAATGTTTGATGAATGGAAGGATGGCTGAATGAATCAGACTTGACAACTCAAATGCCTAGACAAGTAATGTAAATGAGTAAAGCAAGTCTGATGTAAAGACAGGGAGTGTTGGGGACATAGTGATCTTGACAGGATGCCTTATATAAAAATGGTAATCTGAATTCACTTCTGGCCAATTATTGCCATGGGACACTAGAGGCCAGTGTTCCTAAGTCCTCTGCTATTTTAAGAAAAGACAGAATAAGGTTTATGTGTGAAATGTTCTGATTTTTAAAATACCCAGTGGGCCAAGAGGACTATAGACCAGACCTAACCCACAAGACTGTTACTTTTTTTTTTAATTTTAGAGTTAAAAAGTCAGTTTTCATGAAACCCTTCGTTAGAGGTTGGACAAATTTTTCTCACTAATATGCCGCCATAATGAAATCTATCACTCTATTGATTAAAAAGAAGTGTTATCATCTTGATGTCATACAGGTTTTATTTTTATTTCTCATCTTGGGCTGATCACAGTTTGCCACAAGGAGGCCAGCTGTTGCTTTAAAAATGAATGATTAAAAACAATAAAGACTGATTGAATTGGTAGCAGACTTTTTTAACCTTATGAAGAAGTAAATCTTGAAAATTCACTGCAATAAAATCCATCCAAATGTCCAAGAAATTTTGTTAACTACCTGTTTGAAACAGTTCATCTTTACCTAGAGGTGTCTCCATATCTTATGGCTTTCAAGGTGTAAAGTATTTATTCTGTTAAAATCTATAGTGAGAACTTCTTAGAAAACCATTCCCTAGGGAAAAGCTGGAATAGTGCTCCTCAAAGTTTTATAAATAAAATTTCATATGTATAAAAGTCTCAACATTGTACATCCCGACAGCAAGGAAAAAAAAAAAATGACTGGTTCTCATAGAAGTCTGGCACAGTCCACTCTAAGAACAGACATTCTTTGACATCTGTTTTACTTTAAAGATTTGCATCCTGTTCCATAATGAGCTCATGTTCATCTGAAAATAAAATTGGTTTTTCACCACCCCTTCTTCCAAAATGATGTCATGTTTAACCATGACTTTGTATGCCCTTAGGTCATGTCACATACTCAGGGGTCTAATAGGACAGGAAAAAGCTGATGACATGGTTGAATTGATGTCCATGCACAGGAAATATCAACTTAGCCACTCACCACGTTCAGATCATGAGAAAATACACTGAGTACATGGGATCATTCACATACGGGAAAAGGAAGTTAGGATAACCAAGAGGATGGCTTTTAAAAATAGTAGAACAGAAAGAAGGTTTATTTCAGAGTGGTGAAAGAGTAGGATGCCACCTGGCAAAACTGAAAAGAGAGGTATTTGGAACAGAGGAAGCAAAATGGAGCTCCATGCGTGTTTCTCTACCACTTGACACCAAACCTAACGTTTCCTGCCTTTGAAAAATAGGTAAGAAGGATGATTTTACCAAAAAGGAGAGCCAGCTGTACAATCATACATGAGACACAGAAAATGAGCTCCAAAGCCTGCGATTCTCCTGTTCTCTGAAGTCTCCCGATGACCTACTACATGGTGTGGGCTCAGTGAGTATCAGCCCACATTATCCTAGCACTGAAAATCATAAACAGTATTTATCTAGGTAACAAGAAGTAAATGCTAATGCAGCGTGGAACAACCTGAACCCGTCAAATGAAATGTTGTGGCCTCTTTTAAGACTCTGAGGCATAGAGAACAAGACACAATTAGAGAGGGGAGAGAGGGAAGGAGCCAAGGAGAGGGACGGTGTGCCCACACCTAGGGTGCAGATATGGGGCTGGAATACATTGAGGGAGCATCCAGCTCGACAGCTGGACCAGCTGTTATCTGCCTTGGCCTGGAGTTTAGAAGAACTTTCTTTAACTTTTAGTTAATAACGAATTGTGTTGATTGGTTGTTTTTCATTATTGTTTTTTAATTTTTTTGACACTGTCTATGTGAAGTAGTCAAAAGGCTGATAATCTACCTCTTCTTATTGCCTGACCCTGGGTGGCCGCCAGGTAAAACTGGCCAGGGCACTGAGGGGGACTGCAGAGGTCAGTGTCACCCACCATGTTGCCAGTCTGTATATGATCAATACATAGATTCATGTAGGCATGGGAAACGTTAAGGATTCCAGCATACTCAGGCTATTGTTTATTCTTTCAATAGGTTAATTTTCCTTTGTTGCTCAACTTTGGAAAAATAGATAATAAACCAAGCATAATATAAATGCACAAAAAAAGTTTGGAAAAAATATTTGTATGCAAATCGAAAACATTCTTTTTGCCCAGCTTGTCTGCAACTTGCCCCTTAATAAAAGAGCAAAAGTGAAAAAGAAACAATTTCCATTTTCACTTCTTCCTGTTGAGATGACACACTGTCTCATACATCAGTTTCAATGCATATACTGGTCCATCTAACTAGAAAGCTGATCCCTCCTTCCTCTTTACTTTTAGATCCCTTTAACCCTGACAGATTAAAAGTTGCCTCCCCTGTGAATTCAGTTTCAACTCAGGTGGGATTCAGTGTGTCTGTTTCTGTATTTCAGTGTGTAGATGGTGCAAATGATTTGTGCTCAACTACTAACCTAAATGTTGGCGGTTCGAACTCAACTAGTGGTACTGTGGAAGAAAGTCCTGGCAATCAGCTTCCATAAAGATTAGAGCCAAGAAAACCCTACCGAGAAATTCTACTCTGTGACATATGGGGTTGCCATGTGCTAGAATCGATTCCATGACAATGGGCTTGGTTTTGGTTTTTATGTAGTGTTTACATCAAATGTGAAAGTACCCTTGTGAACATTTCTTCCACTGAACTATGAACACTTACAACAGCATCTAGTACAGAGCAGATACTTAAAAAATGGTTCTTCTTTGCAAGTGTCTTATTTTTCTGTGTATACACCCTGTTATTGGGCTTGGTTTTTAGAACATTATTAATGCTGATTATATTTGTGGAGAGAATGATGTATGGGACCAGGTGCCCTTCTAGAAATAACTATAGAGGAACCGAAGTGGGACGTAAATAAAATAGAGGAGCTTTTTTACAGATATATAATAGACTTATAATTCTTAGTGGACCTGACACACGCATTTTGGGATGTCAGTAAGTAAGCTGGTTGGGAAGGAAGAAAGCTGGAAACTATCAGGAACACGATCTAGGTGAACTCTGGATTATAATATCCAACGGTCTAGATTAGAATATCCAAAAGCTTGACACTAGTATTACTTGGTTTAGCTAACTTTGGCATCCAAAAGGGTCTAATCTGAGGGGTGGGCAAGGCAGCAGGAGTTAATTGACAGTGAAATATTTGGATTAAGCCTATGGTGTCATCTTAATTAAGGAGCCCTGGTGGCACAGTGGTTAAAGCACTGGCCTGCTAACCAAAATGTTGGTGGTTCGAACCCACCAGCCACTCCTCAGGAGAAAGGTGTAGCAGTCTGCTTCTGTAAAGATTATAGCCTTGGAAACCCTATAGGGTGGTTCTACTCTGCCCTGTAGGGTTGCTATGAGTCGGACTTGACAGCAGTGGGTTTGGTCAGCTGAATTATTTTTTATTCATCCAGCTTGAAATAGGACACCAAGTATAATGGAGGTTCAGGGAGCATTACAAAACCTAGTCAGGGGGAAATAAAAAAGCAAAAGCAAATAAATAAATAAACAGGCTGTCAGGGGAGTGAGCAAATATAAGATAGGTTATAGGGAAAAGTACAACTTGGGGGCATTTGGTATCTGCCCCAGGCCTTTTTCAGTTCTAAACTTAACTAGCTAGAGTAACTAACTACATTGGTCAGGCCTAGCTCAGGCTGATGGTCTTGAGCGGAAGCTGCTGAGTCAGGCAGGGAAAAAAGAGACAGACACTCTCTTTTTGATTATGCTTCACCCTGCAGCCCTTATCTCACTTCACATAATACTCCACTTCCTGAATTTCTAAAAACTCAGCCTTTGAGGAAACTGCTCTTTTCACGTTAGCTGAATGCAGCATAGTTTCTTTTCCATTTTTGGAGAAAAGAGTAATTTATGGGTCCTGATGTTTTCACTTCTTTTCTGCCCCTTGAAACAGAAAAACCACACTTGATAAAGTCCTACAGTGTTTGTAACTATCATTCATATTCATGCCATATCATTTACACATATGTTGATCTAGGCACTGCCCAGAACCCAGAATTAGACCTGATCCTCATCCTCTGGGGTAAGATATATACTCAATACGAGCAGAAAAACAGTAATGTGGAAACTGTAGAGGAAATCTGCAGAGTTTGAAACAAATATGACCTTAGTTAAACACGAAAGTTTTTTTTTTTTTTAATTTGATAATATGATAGTTAAGACTAAATTTGTTTTAGAATTTTTTGTTGGAGCGTTATTATCCAATGCTCTCTTTTTGGCTTGGGCAACAAATAAATCAAAGTGGGGAGAAAAGATGTCTCAACTGCAGATCTTTAAGTTTATGGCTCACCTTCTTAGTTTCTGTTTTGTGGTTTCCAAAATGGATTGGCGAAAACTTTATTATTTGGCCCAAGTGCTTCCTGGACCATTTGGTTCTTGACATATAAACCGCTGAGACAGAAGGTGATAAAAATATTTAGAGCCAGGTAATTCTGAATGATTAGAAATATCTATCTCCTGTTGCATTGTTATTATTTTTCTAACATAGGTCATTGGATGCTTGAAATGTGGGTTACGTTAAATTCTCTTCATTGCTTATTTCACTTGTCTCGTACAGCTAAGGTGACTTGCTACACAATGAAAAATGTTCATTGAGTCTGGCTTCATTTAGTTAAAGAGCATCATAACCTTATAGATTCTGCAAATAATTTATAAATTATAAATGTAAGATCTAATTGACATCAAGAACTGTGAAGGGTCTGAGAGTTTACTTCATTTGTAAGCTAGCAAGATAGGCTATCACAGTTCTGTGGATGCTGGGAAAAGACACAAGACTCCTGGGTCAGAGATGAAGGATAGTTTATTATCATAGCAATAACAGTATCCAGTGTATTGTCATTTTGGACCAGTTCCCCAAGCCCTAATTCCTACCTGGAAACATGAAAGGACTATATGACACCTTCGCTCACAGTGGATTGTGTTATAGCAGAGGAACTCCGAGTTTAGAGAATCTAAATTTTTTGAAATGAGCAATGACCATAACTGCTCTGTGGTCTGGAGGGAGACACTATATCTTCCAAGACTGTGTGCCATACAAACGTCCTTGAAAATACAGCTAGGAACTAAGGACAATCATTGTTTTGCACACAACACATGCAGAAACTTGAGATCTATGGTGAATTGTCTCTGAATAATTGGATTTTAGGGGTCTCTTTGAGTACTCATCAATTGATAGAAACAATTTACTGGGGAAAAGTTTATTTAAAAATTATTTAGAAATTTGGAAATGGATAGTGGTGATAATTGCATAGCATGGTGAATGTAATTAATGCCACTGAATTGTAAAAATGGTTAAAATGGCTAATGTTTTGTTATATATATTTTACCTCAATAAAATATTTTTTAGAACTACAGAAAAAAAAAATTAACAGACTTAAAGCTGTATGAGAAGGCAACAAAAACAATGTACGTTAGGTTTGAAATTGGTAGATCAGGTTTTCTCTGTTTCTTGGGAGAGTAGTTTAAATAAAATCACTTATTTTAAAAGAAGAGAAATTATATCAAAGAAAAGAAAAATAGATTAAGTGGTCAAATCTAATATATTTTTGGCTTTCTTTTTGACATACTATTTATAAAAATATTCTATTCTTAAGATTGTCACTCTAGATTGGCCATAACTACAATGTACTCCAATCCTTTAAAGTATGTCATACATAATGAGTGCCAATTCATGATATTCATTTAGTCCTTTTAATACATTTAGTAGTTTTAGTGAGTGTGTTTACTGATTAAATGTTAAATACTCATTTTCAGGAAGTTTGAAACGGAACTATTTATTTATAGAAGTTTGCTAACTTGAGAATATGCTCTTATATGGAGAAACTATTTCCTGATTACTAAAGTACAGGATCATTTTTCTCTAAGCTAACTAGACTATACATACTGATTCTATTTTGTCTTAAATACGTGTATGTTTGTAGTCATATGATTGCTCATAATGGACATGATTATTCAGCTTTGGTTAATGCAGCACCAAAATTAAGTTGTTGTTGTTTTAAATTATGTGGTTTAATTTTTTTTTTAATATTACAATCAAGATATAAGAATCATCTTTTATCCCACAACAGTGTTAGGTGAGTCCTATTTCCTTAGTTACCTAGTGCTGCCATAACGAAAAAATACCACATGTAGGTGGAATTAAAGAACAAGAATTTATTTTCTCACTGTGCTGGAGGCTAAAATTCCAAATCAGGGCCTCAGACATGTCAATTCCTTCTACAGCCCTCTATTCTAGTTTCTGGTGTCTGCCAGAGGTCCTTGGTGTTCTTTGCTTGTAGATGGTTCCTCCTGTGGCAGCTGTGTTTCCGTGTGTGTGTGTGTGTGCGCACGTGCAAGTGCGTGTGTGTGTGTGTGTGTGTGTGTGTGTGTGTGTGTGTGTGTGTGTGTCTGTACTTGCCTTTATAAGTCACTGCTCAGAAGTGGTTAGTGTTAGAACTCACCCTACTCTAGCATGACTTCATTAGCATAACAAAAGAAAACCCCTATTTCCAGAAAGGGTCATATTTACAAGTACAGGGGTAAGACTACCACATTTTTTTTTGGAGGGACAAAATTCAATCCATTACACCAGTGAACATATGATTTTATTTTTAAAGTACGTACATTATTTTTTAAATTAAAAAAATGAAATACATCAGTGTGGATTATTAAGAAGTACTACATTTTGATAAGATTGGCAAAACTACCAAAATTAAAATGTTGATCGGTATGTCATTATAACAAGTAGGATCAGAAGTTCATATTTTTGTAGCTTTAAAAATTCACTTATTAGTTTTTTCAGCTTATGAGGTGCCTGCCAAACCTTGATTGAGGCACTGTGAATACAGTGGTTTACATTCTAAACAGGGAGGTGCAATTCCCTTGTAGCTCACTGTATTTCATCTCTAGAACAAGATGCTTCTAACATCCGTCATTCATTCTTCTAACAAGTAATAACTAAGCACCTACTGTCTGCCAGGCAATTTTCTAGGTGCTGCAGATAAGGCAGTGAAAAGGAAAAAAAGAAAAAAAAAAAAACCCTCCAATAATCATAACAACAAAAATCTCAGTCCTCACAGTTTGCTTCATACAGCAAATTTTTCTTCCCAAAAAAGTATTACTAAATTTATTAAATTGGTTTCCTTGTGAGATTTCATTCACTCTACAGTTAGTATAGGCAAATAGTTTAAAGGGGATGCATAATATACATGTTTCTGTGTTTATATATGGTTTCTTGTGACTACATCAACATCAGAATTTTTTTTTTTGTTTTAATTTTGAAATCCCCATTAGCCATACAAGTTGTGATTAATGGACTGTGAATTTGTCAGTGTTTTTGTTTCTTCCTGAACAGTCTGTGGAAGGGCAGTTTTCTTTTATAGCACTCTTCATGAGGCAGAAGTTAACCAGAGCTCCCGAACGGTTTAATGTTCAAGGCCATAATAGTAATTCAAATGGTATATGACAATAAAAAGAAGGCAACTCCTACATCTGTTCTAGAGTCAGCCTTAGTTTTATGATATTACTCTGACTAGAGGAAGGTCGTTCTGAATTTAGCCAAAATCTGAGCCTGGAGATCCAGACTCCATGTGACTGGAAAGATTAAAACCCTTGGTTCCTTCTGTAGGTAAAGAAAAAAAAGAAGTGCTACATTTGATAAGGGCACCTGCCCTGAATGTAGCACATATGTTTTTACTTAGTCGCTGTTTATATTTTATGATATATCACCTTACATGATGTAAACAAAAATTTATATACATACAGTATAGTTATTCATCTACCTTTTGTCCCTATTTATTAGTGCTTATGAGAAATATTACACATTTTACCATTGAAATTAATTTTTCCTTTTTTGTTGCTTAAAAATGCTACTGTTTGGGGGAGGGCTTATGAAAGTTATTATTATTAGTTGCAAGAATATCTGCATAACAACATTAATGGTAATCAAATTAAAATTGGGAAAAAGTATCAATATATCTGAACTCTAACACATCAAATTGTATGTCTCCAAAAACAAAACAAAAAACTGTATTAGTTTCTTAAAGCTACCAGAACAAAGTACCACAAACTGGGTGGCTTATAAGAAAGGAGAATTATTGTCTCACAGTCCTGGAGACCAGGAGTCTGAAATCAGAATGCTGGCCATGTTGATTCCTTCTGAGGGCTCCAAGAGAGAATCTGTTTCAGCCTCTGGTAATGGCCAGTGATCTTGGCTTTCCAGTCTCTGCCTCCATCTGTACGTGACCATCTTCCTTCTCTTGGTCTCTTCTTGTGTACAAGGACACTGCTCATATTAGACTAGGACCAGCCCTATTCCTGTACGACTTCATGTTAACTGATAACATCTTCAGAGATCCTATTTCCAAGGAAGATCATATTTACAGGCACCAGATGTGAGGACTTCAACATATCTTTTTGGAATCATTTCATAGCATTAGGTGTAAAATTATGTTTTATTGCATAAAGAAACCACTTGTCTGAACATCATTTATTAAATATTCTGTCTTTTCTCCAAAAATCTGTAATATCATCTGTGCTATTTATAAAATGTTCATGTTGTAGTTGTTAGGTGCCATTGAGTTAGTTCCGACTCATAGCGACCCTATAGGACATAGTAGAACTGCCCCATAGGGTTTCCAAGGAGCGGCTGGTGGATTTCAACTGCCAGTCTTTTTCTGGTTAGCAGCCAAGCTCTTAACCACTGCACCACCAGGGCTCCAAAATGTCCATAGGTCTGTTTATATTTCCCTACTCAGTTCTATGGTCTATTTTTGCTATCCCTTTGTCAATATTACACTTTCTTAATTACCAAAACCTTAAATAAATATGGATATCTGGTAGGGCAAGTTCTTCTAACTTGTTCTTTTCCTTCAGTAGTTGCTCAGCTACTATTGGCCATATGCATTTGCTGTTTTTTGTGTTTTCTTTTTTTAATTGCTATGCTTTATTGGGCTAAGAAAGTTCCTTCTATTCCTGGTTTGCTAAGAAACTTGTCTTTTTAAAAATCATGAATGGAAATTGAATTTTATCAGACATATTTCCTGCAGCTGCTGTTGATTTTTTTTTGAAAATCCACTACTTTGCAAATAGTGTGATAGACGTTTATATAAGTCATGTCTAATCCTCAGATCAGTTTTGCAAAGTAAGTATTCTTATCTTGTAAGTGAGGAAATCTCATTTACAAGGCTCAGCAAGTCTAAGTAACTTGTCTAGATTTTCAGTTACTAAGTAGCAGAGCTGGAATTCAAACTCAGGTTTCTCTGGCCAGGTTTCTCTGGTCACTTCATTCACTCATTCATTAGTATACGTATATATTTATTCAATAAATAGTTATTGGGGAACCTCTGTGTTCCCTTGAAATCTTTGTAGTTGCTACCTTTATCTCCTTATCACCTGACTCAGTATAAAGAGTTCCAAAATGTGACGCAATAGCTATTAATATTCTATTTCCTGTAAAGTCAGATAACTGATCTTCATTTTCTTCTGTCTTTATCACCCCAGTCATAAAAGGTCTATCAATCTTCAGGCTGATAGTCACAGGCAAAAAAAATACGGAAGGCCCATCTGTGTAAATACTAGCTGGCACCAGGGATGCTACAAGGGTAAATAGGTCAGATAAAATTGATCTCTCTTTTTAGTAGAAATATGAAAATAAAGTCCATTTCAATAGGGTAAGGCAAATGGATGGATGTAGTAGTCAAAGGAAAAAAACAATTAGTAAAAGCCTCCATCATCTGTTAAAAAATTACTTTAACTAATGGAGGAAAACTTATAAGCTTTTAGCTGAACTGTAAGAAATGTTATCAGGGCTGAAACTTTATCCAGCTGGTTTTCATCAGGAGACTCCATGATACAGTTAATAGATACTGGTTTGCAGTCAAAACATGAAGGCACCCTGTCAGACTATGCCTCAATAAAGCTATTTTATGGAATATAAAACAGGAATTGATGTGCCTTATGAACATTATCAGTTTTGTTTATTTCAAATATGTTGGTAATATTACAAATGCACACACATGAGATGTATGTGTATAAAGGTAATACAGACTTGTATCTGACTCAGAATCATATCTCTTATAACCTGTTGCATCGAGTTGATTCCGACTCATAGTGACCTTATAGGACAGTGTAGAACTGCCCCATAGGGTTTCCAAGGAGTGACTGGTGGATTTGAACCACCAGGGCTCCAAAAATCTCTTATAAGAATCACATAATTAAATGACTAGGTGATCTTCATGAATGAAATTGAACAAATTGCTAAGATGCTGTTTGACAGGGCAGAGTTTGCTACAGATAGCAGACCACCTACCATTCCTGAAAAAGTTCAAAAAGTATTAATTTGAAGACCACTACACAAATATTTGCTTTCTATATTACCCTAGTGGGGCTGGACTTTGATGTGTGGGGTCCAGACAAGCTAATAATTTGACTTTTCTTCAAGCATTATACTTTTGAAATCTAAATAGCATATAATCTATTGAAAATAAAATACTATTGGATATGCGATAGTTTACAGCAAGAATTAAAATAGAATCCTATAGCATAGTTAAGAATCTCAGTGATTTGACTAGCATTAATCCTAATAAAAAATTATTGTTATAATTTATATACAGTAAAATTCACTGTTCTTAAGCATACAGTTCAATGAGTTTTGGGACATGTATCATCTTGCAACTACCACCAAAATCAAGATATAATACATTTTTATCACCTCCAAATTCTCTTTCCACAGATCTGTTTTCTGTCCCTGCAGTTTTGCTTGTTCTAGAATGTCATATAAATGGAGTCATACATACTTTTTGTCTCTGGATTCTTTAGTGTAGAAGAATTTTTTTGCATATTTGTGTTGTTGCATATCTCAGTTAAAAAAACCCATTGCCATTGAGTCAATTCTGACGCATAGTGACCCTATAATAGGACAGAGTAGAGCTGCCCCCAAAGGGTTTCCAAGGAGCGCCTTGGTGGATTCGAACTGCCGATCTTCTGGTTAGTAGCCATAGCTCTTAACCATTATGCCACCAGGGTTTCCAAACTCATTTACCAGTTAATGGACATTTGGATTGTTTTTGTGATTGTGAATAAAGTTGCTACGAACATTAGCATACAAGTCATTGAATAAACAAATCTTTTCATTTATCTTAGATAAATACTTAGTGGGATTGCTGGGACATAGGGTAAATGTAGGTTTAACCTTATAAGAAACTGCCGAAGAGCTTTTCAAAGTGACTGTACCAGTTCTCACTCCCACCAGCTATGTATGAGCCCTGGTGGCATACTAGTTAAGAGCTCGGCTGCTAACCAAAACGTTAGCAGTTCGAATCTACCAGCCACTCCTTGGAAACGCTATGGGGCGGTTCTACTCTGTCTTATAGGGTCACTATGAGTCGGAATCGACTTGACAGCTATCAGTTTTTATGTATGAGTTCCAGGTGCTCCACACCATTGCCAAAGTTGGGATTGTCTTCTTAATTAGCTATTTGATGATTAATAATGTTGAACATCTTTTCATGTGCTTATTGGCCATTTGTATATTTACTTTGTCAAAATGTCTTTTCAAATCTTTTGCCCATTTTTTGGGGTTGTCTTCTTATTGAGTTATGAGAGTTTTTTATATATTCAGGGTACAAGGTTTTTATAAGATATTTGTTTTTAAGTAGTTTCTCCCTGTCTGTAGTTTGTCTTCACATTTTCTTAAGTGTCTATGAAAGAGTAGAAGCTTTAAATTTTGATGGAGTCCAGTGTATCAGTTTTTAAATAGTTTATACTTTTTGTATCTTAAGAAATCTTTGCTTAATCTAAGGTCACAAAGATTTTCTCACGTATTTTCTTCCAAAAGTTTTAGCTCTTATGTTTAGATCTAAAGACCATACCATCCTAAGTTACTTAGGTTCATCTTTTAATTCCATTTTTTATCCTTACAATTATATATACATCACATTCACTAAGCAAAATGTAGCTTATATAAATGTAGCTTTAAAGACTTGTTCAAAATTTGTTTAGACACTTGATTTTCCTGGCCTTCACGATGGCAAAATATTTTCTACTTTGTAATAGACACTGTTCTCTCTTCAGTTTTGTTTTGTGTTTTTCTGAATAGTATAACTTTTAGAATATATAATAAAGGCTCTAAATTTTAGATAATGAATTACTCATTTTAGGTAAAAAGCATAATGCAGGCATTATTTGTTTCTGAATATCAGCTGAGTTTGATTCCACTTTGGTAGTGACTATCAGCTCGTTGAAATCAGTATTTACACAAGAAAAACTTGCAAAACTACTCAGCAGAGCTAGTCCATCCCAGAAAGGTGTGTTTTTAGATTTTCGCTTAAGGGCACTATCTTCATCAGGAGACTGAAGAGAATGATCAATTTACATTTTCCTAGTGATGAGAAGTTAATTGCCAACTTAGTTATGATTGATTCCAATGTAACATTGCCTATTTAGATAAGTGCCCCAGTCAGGTGCCCAACCAAATCTGTTGATGTGGAGTTAATTCCGACTCATAGAGACCCTATAGGACAGAGTAGAACTAGCCAATAGGGTTTCCACAGAGCGGCTGGTGGATTCAAACTGCTGACCTTTTGGTTAGCAGCTGTAGCTCTTAACCACTACGCCACTAGGGCCCCTTAGGTGTCCAACAGACCCTGCAATTCTATTTGACTCTGTATCCCAACGGATTGTATCCTTGAAATTACAGTAGTCGAAACACTGTAGATCAAGATGCCATAAATAAACTAAATACAATCATGGTTCCAATTACAAAATTGTCTTTCAGTTCTTTCAAAAATCTGTCTTATGATTCCCCTTCTCTTCCAATACAGAATGCACCAGCCAGTCAACATTTTAACCCTGACAAGTGCTGATCTCATCTAAACTGTCCAAGAATTGCCTTATATTTCTAGATACTCCAGACTTCCAAACATAGTATATTTTCCAAGAAATAGATATTACACGGGTGGTTCCTAGTTGGAAGACCTGTGCTTGAGATCCTCCCTCTAGGTGACTTAAGAACACATTGTAGCTACCCTTTGAGCTTTAGTTCTTAAGTAATTATTAACAATACTGATAGGATAATAGTGATTTTCTCTAGCACTGAGTCGCCATTGGAAATGGCATCCTACAGCCCAACATCCTCCAATGGCAAAAGAAGGCATTAGTGGAAACTCCAATCAGGAATTATCCATAGAGAATCTCCTCATCATATCCCAACCACTGAAACGTCCCCTGGCATAACTTTACTGTCTCATATAGACTATGAGAAATACAGCCATTCTAAGAAAAAACTGCTTTATTAAAATATCATGACTCCCCTGCCCCACTTTGCTAGAAACCTCATATAATTAGACGATGGATAACCAGGAAACTGAATGGTTTTGAAAAGTTTTAACATGTTTTCATGATAGAAAAGAATAAAAATAAAACTGCTTTTATCTATCCAAGAGACTTACTTCTGGAGTTGATACAACTAAAAAAATGTCCTTTAGCCTCAACAAAGTTCCAACCATATTTCCTTACTTGTGAACATTAGTGTATTTTCCCTATTAATAAAATACATGTTTGTGGAGGCAAATTTTTTACATCCTGGGTCAGTTAGACCGTGATGATTTGGTGTAGGTGTATTCATAGCCTGATTTTGTTTCACTCATGCACTAAGCAACATTTGAAAGATTGTTTTAAGTTTAAAAATTTACATATATAAGGGGTTTTGTTTTGTAGTTTTTAAAATATTTTTCTGTAGGTTGTTATATCTGCTCCTCACAATTCCTATGTGATACAAACAGAGCATGTGTTCCACAGATGTAAAAATAAAAAACTCAGAAAAGAAAACAAACTCAACCAAAATCAGAAGTCCTGATGAAACTAGGACTATAACCAAAATATTTTTGATTCTTAGCTCCACTTCCTTTAGCTCAAATTTGTTTCGATATTTCAGAACAAAGAAATGATTATACCTGATTCATCTGGATTTTTCTGACCACATAATTTTTATTGTGGTAAGTATGTATACATAAAGCAAAGCAATTAACCAATTCAACATTTTTTATATGTACAATTCAGTGACATTAATTACATTCATCATGTTGTACAACCATCACTACTATCTGTTGAGATTAAAATTATTTTTAATTTTCAATTATGTGTAAACACCTTTGCCTCCCTTATTGACTATCTCGTTTTTCAGCATTTTGCATTTATGTCAATAGTAAAACAATCTACTATCCAACTCTTTTGCTCATTAATGACATAGATTGGGCAGTAACAAGTGCCAAGGTGTGAGGTGAGATTAACACTGGCTTTGATAGTTAAGGTTATGTGTCAACTTGGCTAGGTCATGATTCTCAGTTGTTTGGCAGTTGTGTAATGATATAACCTGTCAGTTAGGTAGTGATGTAATTTGGCAGTTATTAATGATGTAATTTGGTGGTTATGTAATGATATAGTCATCCTCCATTTTATGGTCTGACGTGGTCATCCTCCATTTTCACATAACACCGATTTTGCATAACAATCTGGTCTTTGGAATCTAATGATGTTGGTAAGTGAGGAGAGAGTACATTTCTTCTACCATTTTTACATTGGTGAAATGGTTATGGCATCTGAATTATACATTCAGTTGCCTCAGATGTCTATTTCACATTACATATGGCAACAGAGTTAAACAAGAATGAATTTCTATACACTCCAAGCATGTGTGTGAGTATTTAACACTACATAAGCCTGGAAAAATACCTATGATAAAATTTTTTTTTCTTTTAATATGTGCTATGGGTAATAGCACATATTTCTTTTTATCCATGTCTTTAAAAATAATAAAAATTAAGAGATATCTGCTCTGAGTACCTAAGTCTACTTAGTTCTCAAATTGTTCCTTAGACCCTTCAGTGTTTTTCTGTTTCATCATCTGCTGTTGCTCTGCTCATATCCGTCCCATCACAGATGGAGGGAAAAGGCCTTAGGCTGTCCTCTGTGTGTTTACCCCATCAGTGTTTCCTCATTTCCACAGCTGATAATGGTTGCAGCATTTTTTAGAGAATAGGAAGTTTTACACATATGCATTGATCGGTGCTAACAGGAGCTAAAGACATTTTTGAATAATTTTTTCATCTTCTTATACAACTCACTCAGTTCCTTGCTGTATTTTGACAAAACTAGAGGCTTAAAAGTGATTTAGTATTTCAAATTTATAATTAATCACAGAATAAAAATAAATGATCCCATTGAAACTTCTATGATTGATGCCAAATGTCTGTTGCCTCCACCACCTGCAGTTCCTCAGCATCAGTGCATCCAGCCTGTAATTCACAGGTGCCTCTCACTTCACACACACCCCAGATTCACAGAATAGATAACCTAGAGCATAGTTATATATGTATATTTAAATAATTCTCTTTACAGAGAAACTTTTTACTAAATTTATTTACAAGGGTAGCTGCCATTGGAAGATCGAAATATGGACTGACTTTTAAGCATAGTTATTTATAAGCAATTTTTCAAAAATATGTCTAGAGTAGGTCCAGGATTCTGGGAAGATGCTGGCAGCAGAAGAGGCAAAGATTTTCCAAATCTCTCCAAATCCCCAAATATAAAAAACAAGGCAATGTTTTAGCAAAACCAAAAATTGTTGGACAACAATAACAACAACACTGGTGACAAGGTCTCCTCATAGACTCTAAAACTATACACTGATGGGACAGGCCGGCAGAAGGCACAGGCCTGCCTGGTACTAGTGTCTGCATGCAGAAATAGGAGAGCACATTGTGGTATCTGAGAAAATGAGAACAGGTTAGCTCCACAAGAACCAATAGTATTTACTAGGAAGCCCAGGCCAACTTGAGAGCAACAGCTAAAACTGAGGATTTTGTTCACTCCAACAGCAGAGTGCAAGGGGCCTGTGGTAAATTCTGAATGCTGGAGCAGTCTAGCCCCTGAGAATGCTGGGTTGGAGCGGTCTAGCCTCTGTGAAATTCAAAACTGAGCCATTAGAGCTCCTTTCTAGGTGGGAATCTCACAGTCAATTTTGAGCATGATAAGGATGACAGAGAGGAAGGAAAGAGAAGGTTCAATAAAAGTGGGTGTATTCATTTTCTATTGCTGGTGTAACAAACTACTATAAATTTAGCAGCTTAAAAAAATCACAAATTTATTATTTCACAGTTCAGTAGGTCAGAAGCCTGGGTAGGCTCGGCTGGTTTCTCTGTTCCGAGTCTCAGCAAGGCCGAAACCAGGTGTCAGCCATTTTGGCTCTTATCGGGAGACTCTGGAAGAATCCACTTCCAGGTTTATCCAGGTTGTTGTACTGACGTCTCCATTTCCTTGCTGATTGTTCGGGGGATCATTCTCAGCTTCTAGAGCCTGCCCATATTCTCTGGTTTGTGGACCTCTTTATCTTCAAGGCCAGCAATGGTGCCTTAAGTCCTTCTCATGTCTCGTATCTCTCTGACCTCCTTTTCTGTCTCATATCTTCTGCCTCCCACTGGAGAAAGTTCTACTGTTTTAAGTGCTTATGTGATTAGACTGTATTTTCATAGATAATCCAGGATAATCTCCCTAGATTTTATTTTATGTTTCATAACCTTAATTACATCTGCAGAGTCCCTTTTCCCACGTAACATAACATATTCACAGGTTCCAGGGATCAGGGAAGAGACATCTTTGGGCAACCATTCAGCCTACCTCAGTGGGGGAGGGGCACAGAGCTAGAGAATTTCAGGAAGCAAACTGCTATCCCAAAACGACAGAAGGGGGAGCTCTGTGATATTAGAAAAGTTACCCTGATTTGTGCTTCCTTCTAGAAGTGTAAGGAAATTACTTTCACATAAAAACAGGCAACAAAAAAAACTAGACATAGACTTTTATTTCAAAATAAGCTAAACAAAATTCAATTATGAGAAATAAAAGAAAAAAAATTATTCCACCCAAGAGAGAATAAACAAAACAGAGAGTGCTTCAAGAGCAATAGATGGTGAAAAAGGACAACATATTAAAAAAAAAAAAAGAGAGAGATTTAAAAAAGGATTAGAAAGGAGGTTAAAAATATTGAGTTCAACATAAAGGTAATTGATAAAAAACAAAGCAAGGGAATAGAAAAAAATACTGACAGCTATAATTCAAGAAAACTTTGCTAAAATATGTGTATATACTGGAAACTATATATTGAGAGCACACTGAGTATCTAGGAATATCAAGAATGGCCAACTTCAAGGCATAGTCTAGTAAAATGACTGCTGTTTTAAGGGAAAAAAAATTTTTTTGACATCTGGTCAAAACCAGAAAGTGATTTACGAAGGGAAGAAAATAGGTTGTCATCAGACTTTTTCTGACAACAATGTTTTATGCCAGCAGAAAATGGACTAACATTTAAGAATCTCAAGGAAATAAATGTGAGCCAGGGATTTTATATTTAGCAAAACTGATCTTCAAGTATAAAGAGGTGCAGACTGTGAACAACAGGTAAATTTAGGGAAATAGTTCCCAAGAGCCCTTCCTGAAGATTCTTCTAGAGAGTAAGCTTCAGACAACCAAAATGACCAGAAAAATGCCAACCTAAGCACATGTGGTGGTATTAAACATATAGTTACTTATAGAATTCAAACAAAATGAGGTTGAAAGCAAGAGAGTGTAGTACATAATGACAGCATGCTCAGAGGGAATGTAGTACAACTACAAAAAAATGGAGAATTAAAAGCACATATGCAAAAAAAACAAAACTGCTCTCAGTAATTATATAGATGAGAGTAGTAGTATTGTTATTCTGAGAATATATGTGTGTAATTTGGGATAAAGTAAATGAATATTTATGGGATATTCTATCATTCCCTGTGTACTTGAGGATCAGGATTTTGAGTGCAGATGAAAAGAGATACATATAAAATATAAAAACCATTAAATAAAAATATTCTGTAGTCCTTAATTTAGATTTGAATTGGAATTTTATCTTTTCAAAGATTTTCTAAAGGAAGTAAACTCAATAAGTGCATTTTATTATCCCAAGTCCTACTTCTGCAAGTGTGGATGGTACCACTAAAACGCTGGATGCTCAATCTAGAAGATTGGTAAACACACTTAACCTCTTAAAGTCCTTAATTCCTTCCTCACTCTTATAGCCAATTGATCTGCACATCCTAATGATTTTGGCTTTCAAATTATTTCTTAAATCCATCCACTTCTCTCCATCCTTATGGCATCATCATCTCTCAACTGGAGTACTGCAACAGTCTTCTAACTGGTCTCTTTACATATATCCTTTTTACCCTCCAATCCATTTCTTATGCTGCAAAATGATCTCTATAAAACAAATGTGATCAGGTTACTCCGTGTTTAAAACTCCTCAATGGCTTCCCAGAAATCCTAAGAAAGGCTACAAGGGCCTAAATGGTATGGTGCCTGGCTAATACTTCAGCCATAAGAGGCATTATTCTCTTTTCAACTCTCTTGATTCTCCAGCCTTAGTGGATTTCTTTCGGTACCTCAAATATGCAAGTTTTAAGGAGTATCACACCAGTTATTTCCTTTTCCTAGAATACTGTTTCCTTCTGCTGCTATTCTTGTTATTTGCCCCCAAGTTGATGCTGACTCATGACAACCCCATGTGCGCAGAATAGAAGTGCTCCATAGAGTTTTCAAGGGTGTGACCTTTTAAAAGCAATTCTCCAGGCCATTTTTCTTAGGTGCCTCTGGGTGGGTTCAAACCACCAAACTTTCAGCTAGTAATCTAGCGCTTAATAGTCTGTGCCCCCCAGGGATACCCTCCTCCTGCTACTACATCTTATTCTTCCTTTGGGTTTTAGTTTAAATAGCACTTCCTTCAGGAAGATTTTCCTGATACCCACAGTTCTACTTAAAGAATCCATCAAGCAGGGAGGAGGGGGAATGGGTGATCATCAACTACAAATCAGTGTATTATGGAGCCCTCGGTTGCCTGAGTGGGATTGGCCCTTGATGTTGGGCTGAAGTTCAGGGTAGGACCAAGGCCTAGAAGGGAATGAAGGGCTAGGCAGACAGCTAGTTAGAATAAAGGGGCAGCAGGGAGCAAGACAGAAGCCCATTTCTATGGACTGAGATACCATAAGAGAGAAGGGAGTGCCCACACACACTGACCTAGCCTTTCATATTTAGAAAAAGTAACACTGGATGACTACCAAGATAAGACGCAGTGTGTTATAGAGGTTAAGCATGTAGACTCTAAGGTTATCATTCCAGATCACCCAAATGGTAAAAATTTAGCTCTGTTCCGATTTCACTTGGTCAGCCATGGCTGAACTGGTTCAAACTGGCATGAAGCCTTTATTCTATTCTGTGCAATCTTTAGCATTGTTTTACTTTGCTTTCAGATTATTCTGTACCAAGACAAAAAATTGTAAAATACTATATATATCATGCCTGTTGCCGTCGAGTTGATTCTGATTCATAGTGACTCTATAGGACAGAGTAGAACTGCACTAGGGTTTCCGAGGAGCAACTGGTGGATTTGAACTGTCGACCTTTTGGTTAGCAGCCAAACGCTTAACCACTGCGACACCAGGGCTTCACGGATAGGACCTGTTAAAGGAAAAAAGACAGCCCAGTGCACACTCATTCTTTTATCCAGCCTATTTGATTCTCTTAATGAAGCAACAGCATCTACTGGTTCCCTTTAGGAGAACGTTCCAAAAGTAGGGGCTTTCACTGCCAGGATGTTACCCTGGTATTTAGCCTGGATTTACATTTCCTATGTCTTTCGTCATTCCTAGTTATTAGACTTTATGTGCAGTATCCTACTCCTATCTCAGCAGCATATATCAGGCGGCGAACTCCCCTAATCCCTCCTGATCTTTCTAGGCTTTTAGTGAAGTTTGCAGTTTTTTCTAACCTTTTGATCTGTAAACTTTCTGGTGGATCCACAGTCTGGTATTTAAAGTACGTGGGAATTCCTCAAAAAATACATTTATTATTTCTTACTTCCAACTGAAATTCAGTTCATTAGCCATTAAGGGAAGGAAAACAGAGCCTGTCCATGGGTCATGCCTCCTGCTTGCTAATATTTCTGTTCACTCACTAACTGGAATTTTCCATGATCTATGGCTTAGAAAGAATCATTAATATTTTCATGATTCCAGATGCCAATTGGCCTATAATATTTTCCATAGGTTATTCCTGCCTATGCACTTTTAAATTAATTGAGCCGTCTAGAAAATATTTAAAAACCTTTCAGTCTGTTAGAATTCTGTTTGGCTCAAAGAGTTTTTATTGGCATGTTTATTAATCGCCTCACACTTCTAAGCGTGTTTGTGTTTTTCCGGTGTGCAAAGGCTAAGAGAGAGCCACATGGCAAATGCAATATAAGGTCCTGCATCGCCACTGATTTCTATGATAAGAGACAACAGACTACATATGAATTATAACAAGAACAAAAATAATAAAAGTAATAATAATAATATTTTAAAAGACCAAACCAAACCTGTTGCCATCGAGGTGGTTATGACTATAATGAGTGTTTATTTTGTGCCAGATGCCAAGGTAAGCAGCACTTTATAATGTATTACCTCATTTAGTACTTTCAACAACCTTTTAATGTAATATCTGAATTTCAAAGATAAGAAAATTGTATTTTTAAACCAAAATAAGGTATTCCATATACTGCCTTATCACCTACTTTTATTTTTTTGCAGATCATAGATGGTGGACATCTTTCTATGTCAGTACCTCAAGATCTAATGGTTGAATAATACTCACATTAGTCTGACCTTTTCCTTTTCCATCATTACCATGCTTTTAAGATAATAAAGAATATATATTTTGAGCATATATTTATTTGCTCATATACATAGATATAAATATGGCTATACACATGGATATAGATTTAGACATAAAGATATGTTATTTTCTATCACATTCTGGTAAGGATTTGAGCTGGGAGGAATTTAAACAAAGACCTTAAAAAAACAAAACACAACAAAAATAAAACTTAAAAGGTGAAACTATTTACTTCATTTGAAAACGTGTCTTTTTGCACATAAATAATTTCTTGAAGTTAATTAGTAAATTTCACATTGTGTTTCACTGTTCTGATAAAAGCTGCAATGTGTCCATGGAAAGACTTAAACAACATATCACACACACGCACACACATCACGTCACATATGCATATAGACCCCATTAACCTAATATATAGTATTGGGACTTGGTGATCAAAAAATGTAAGTTGTAATGGAATACTATGCAACAGTAAAGAACAACGATGAATCTGCAAAACATCTCACAACATGGATGAATCTGGAGGGCATTGGGACAAATATTATCTGAGACCACTATTATAAAAACTCATAAAAAGGTTTACACCCAAAAAAACAATCTTTGATGGTTATGAGGGATGGAGGGGTGGGGAGAAAACACTAAACAGACAGTAGAGTGGTAACTTTAGTGAAGAGTAAGACAGTATATAATACTGGGGAAGCCAGCACAACTGGACGAAGACAAGGTCATGGAAGCTTCATAGACACATTCAAACTCCCCGAGGGACCAAATTACTGAGCTAAGGGCTGGGGACCATGGTATTGGGGGACATCTAGCTCAATTGGCATAACATAGTTTATAAAGAAAATGTTCAACATTCTACTTTGGTGAGTAGCGTCCGGGGTCTTAAAAGCTTGTGAGGGGCCATCTAAGATACTCCACTGGTCTCACCCCATCTGGAGCAAGGGAGAATGAAGAAAACCAATGACCAAAGGGAAAGATTACTCCAAAGGACTAATGGACCACAAGTACCACCACCTCCACCAGACTGAGTCTAGCACTACTAGATGGTGCCCGGCTACCACCACTAAGCGCTCTGACAGGGATTACAGTAGAGGGTCCTGGACAGAGCTGGGGATAAATGTAGAACAAAATTCTAACTCACAAAAAAAGACAGACTTACTGGTCTGACAGAGACTGGAAAAACCCCAAGAGTTTGGCCCCTGGACACCCTTTTATCGCAGTACTGAAGTCATTCCTGAGGTTCACCCTTCAGCCAAAGATTAGACGGCCCATAAAACAAAATGAAACTAAATGGGCACACCAGCCCAGGGGCAAGGACGAGAAGGCAGGAGGAGACAGGAAAGCAGATAATGGGGAACCCAAGATCAAGGGGTGAGTGTTCACATGTCATGGGGTTGGCAACCAATGTCAGAAAACAATAGGTGTATTAATTGTTTAATGGGAGAAGCTAATTTGCTCTGTAAACTTTCATTTAAAGCACAATAAAAAAATGTAAATTATGAAATCCATATTTCCCCTCAATGTTATATAAGAACACTTGCTTTTGAAGTCCAATCTTTATGGGCATAAAATGATCAAACAAAAGACTTTGCTTCATAAACTTTTTAAATATCCTGGAGGCTTCTATTTTTATTCAGTATAGCAGTTTCAAGTGTTATTTTTTAAACTTGAGATTAATTTTCAAAAGCATACTTAACACAGACTACAAGTGTTGTTTTAAAACTTGAGATTAATTTGATTTGCAAAAGCGTACTTAACACAGTCTTAGAGGCAGCAGTTCAACAGAGCTTCGCAAAACCAAGCAAGCCCATTTGGCATTTTCAAGAGAAGTACAAATTTCAGAGGGAAATAAATATGTTGCATGACATGAAAAACAAAAAGAAGAAATTATTTTTATTCATGAAAAATTATAATTAAAATTTCTCTTATATTGCTCGGAATCTTTTTTTCACCAATGTCGTTACTATTTAAAGTACTGCCTAGCTTTGCGCCTGTAAAGTATCTTCTGAAACCATAACCTTTTCATCCCTTCAGCACTTACGTATACAGTGACAATATAGCTCGTTAGAAATGATTTTGTCTTTAAAATAAAATGATTTTATTCTTTAAACAGTACATCTCCTATAGTTTGGGAGCTGGAGTCCCTGGGTGGCCCAGATAGTTAAGTGCTGGACTACTACCGAAAGGCTGGCGATTTGAATGCACCCAGAGGCACCTCAGAAGACAAGCCTGGTGATCTGCTTCCAAAAGCTCTCAGCCTTGAAAACCCTATAGAGCAGTTCTACTCTGCACGCATGGGATCACCATGAGTTGGAACTGACTCATTGGAACTAACAACAGTTTGGGAGCTGTTGTTGTTGTCTGCCATTAAGTTGATTCTGACCTATTTAAAAAAAAAAAAAATACCCATTGACATTGATTCCATCTCATAACCACCCTATAGGGCAGAGTAGAACTGCTCTATAGGGTTTCCAAGGCTGTAATCTTTTCAGAAGCAAACTGCCTCATCTTTCTCCTGCAGAGCTGCTGGTGGGTTCCAACTGCCAATCTTTTGGTTAGCAGCCCAGCGCTCAGCCATTGCGCCACCAGGGCTCCTCTTCTGACCCATAGTGACTCTACTTGACAGAGTGGAACTGCCCCATAGGATTTCCTAGGCTGTAATCTTTACAGGTGCAGATCACCAGGTCTTTTCTCCTGTAGAGTCACCGTGAGTTCGAATCACCAACCTTTCAGCTAGCAGCCCTGCACTTAATCATTGTGCCACCAGGGCTCCTAGTTTGGGAGCTAAGCCTATTTAATTAATCGTCTTCTGATATTCAGAAGACCCTGAAATGATTTATGTATACAACTAAAGAGTTAGTTAAGGAATAACACACCCGAAAATGTTCATCAAAAAAATCCATACTTACTGATCTTGACTTGAAAAAGAAGGGAAGCTAAGACATACCCAAATTTATGTATTTGCTTCAAAGAGCAGAAAATACATTATATTTAACTTAGTATATCTAAAACAATTGCACATGAAAACTGATAATCAAATAAGGCTTTTATGAAGACAATAGTGATCTTCTGCCCTTCGGAGGAAACATTTCCATTAATTGAACTTGTCTGTGTTATTCCCATGAGTGGTCATTGTTAAAAGGACAGGGACATAGGGAGAGACAGAAATTTATGTTTACACTCTTCATTAATGTATTTGTACTGAACACCCTCCATGTGCCAGAAAACTGGAAAGAAGATAACAGTTCCTGTACTCTGAGAACTTCTAGTCTACTGTGTAATTAGAAAATACTGGGATAAATATCCTGCAATGAAGGTAGTGAGTACAATGGAGTACAGAAGAGAAACAGCTGCCCCAATCCTAGGGTTTAGAGAAGGTTGCCCTGATGTGCTGTCTTCATCCTCACTGCTGCTACCTTAGTTGAGGCCACCATCGTCTCTCACCTGGCTTATAGCCATAGTCTTAACTGGTAGTTGTGTCTCCTGTCCTGTGCTCCCCTCCACCGCAAATCTGATTGTACTGCTCCCCAGTTTAGAAGCTTTCAGTGTCTCCCCATCTCCCTCAGGATAAAGTCCAAACATTGCATCCAAGCTCAGAAGGTCTTTCATGATTGGGCTGTTATTTTCCTCCCATCTTTTTCTCTAGCTACCCTGGTGCGCTCAACCCTTCGGCATACTAAACCGCCTTGAGCTTTAAGAACATGGTATGTTCTCTCCCACCTCCTGCCTTTGGACATGCACTCTCTCTTTCTAGAATATTCTCTTCCCCCTCACCCAAACTTTACCTGGCTAATTCTTGTTGTTGTTAGCTGCCATGTAGTCGGTCCCTGACTGACTCATTGTGATCCCATGCACAGCAGAACAAAACACTGCCTGGTCCTGCACCATCTCCGTGATTGGTTGCAAATTGGACCATATGATTCAAAAGGTTTTCATTGGCTGATTTTCTGAAGTAGATCACCAGGCCTTTCTTCCTAGTCCATCTTAGTCTGGAAACACCACAGAAATCTGTTCAGCATCACAGCAACATGCAAGCCTCCACTGGCAGATGGGTGGTGTCTGCATATGAGGTGCATTGACCAGGAATTTAACCTGGGTCTCCCACATGGAAGGGTAATTCTTGCTCACCCTTTAGGTTCAGGTGAGATCTGTTCATCCAGGTCAGAAACGTGGGTGTCATTCTAATCTGTTCTTTCTACTTCTTCCTTTCCATCCAATCCATCACAAATTATGAAAATTCTAAGACTAAGCAACTTCAGTGTGGCTATTTTAATTTCTTCCCTTGTTATTAAAACAAACCTGCAAGGTTGGTACTTGTTCCTCCTTCATAATTGGTGAAAATGAAGCTAAGAGAAATTGAGTTACTTAAGATTACATACTTAATAAGTCACAAATCTGGGATTCAAAACACATTTCCGACTCCAAGATCAAAACAGTCTACCACACTGCTGTTCAAATGCTGATGACCATTACATGGTTTCAAAAATATTATTACTTTGAGACATTCACCTTCATTTTGTTTAATTGATTCTTTAATAGTCATACGAAAATCAGTGGTTAACATAATTGGGCCCTAGATTTTTAAATATTTTCATCTTGTCAATAATTCCTCTAAGATTTCTACTTAAAGCAGAAACTATTTTAAGAAGCAATGAGACTTGACAGTTACATGCATTTCTGAGGCATAGAAAATAAGAAATAATTGAAAAGTGAATGAAGTAGGTTTTCATTTTGTATCTGGGAAAACCAAGTTATTTAAAAAATATTGCAAGCACCCTGTAGGAAATTCATAAAAGATTGACAAAAACAAATGAAAAAATAAAATCAGTTATTATGCCATTCATAGATAACTTTTGTTATTGTATACCGTATACACAAGTATCATGCTTATAGTTATGTATATGTGTGTATATATGTACATATATGCATATACATACACACGTACAGATACATACACACATATAGATACACACAGATAATGGGGTTATGTTGTATTTTACTCTTTTTTAAACCTGCTTTTTCTCACTTTATATATCATGAACATCTTTCCGTGTTATCTAGAAAGGCTTCACTTTCCTTTCAAATTTCAGATTTCATTAATTCAGTAAAATATGTACTTCCTGCTACTCACTGTTTTGAGAAATGAGGAGTATTGAGATGAAAGACCCAGTCCTTCAAATCAAAGCTCTTGCACTATGGTAGAACTACATTTGGTGGTAGAATTACATTAGTGACTTAAAAACCTTGATAGCTAAGGGATAAGAATGACCGGAGAGATGTTGAAGTCCCAGTCTCTCCATAAGCTGGTAAATTCACTTGAGTGGCCATGATGGGCCTACAGTCTTAAATTTGTAGAAGTAAGACTATAGTAAGGATAAAAGTAATATGAACGAGAAGCTACTTTTAAACTGAAGGAATGCTGACTAACCAGACTTTCATAGGCAGCTGGCTGTTTATGAGTTATCCTGTGTTGACTTCTGCAAGGACAAAGCTTGCTCCTTTTAGAGAGATGCCTCCCAAACCAACAGCCATGATCATTTTAAAACTACAAAGAAAATATAGGGGCAAGAGAAATAAGAGAAGAAAACATGTTTTACTCAAGTGTTGAGGGAGGAGCAGAAAATTTCACATGGAATCGCTGTATCTAGCCTTCATCTTTTTATGCAGTAATTTAAAAATATCTCTAAACAACTTCATTTTCTACTCATACATGCATGCATTAAGTGATCATTGCAAGTAGAGCAAAGTATTTGAATAGAGACTGGATATATTTTTATCGCAAATGTAGACCACTGAAATGGTTTAGCCTTTTTCAATTTATTCTATTCAATTTCAGCCAAAAACAAGCGTCTGTGAAATGAACTGTCTAGCCTAAGGGAAAATATAGAATTTTTGTTTTTTTACCCTCCACTGAGGATTGAAAATGATTTGATTGCAGAGTTACTCTCCAAAGTTTAGTGGAATCTATGTTTTATTTCTGCTATTACTGATTTGAAATATTTCATAACAAAGACAAAAGAACAGAGGATTCCAGGTAGTTGAAGACAACGACCACTGACCAGCCCCCTTGTCATCTGGTATATATTGTGAACAATACAGAACAAGAAAGGAGATATAAAACTTCACAAAAACCATGCCCATGGCATAACCTGAAGATACAGAATGACCACGCTTCAAAATAATTGTAAGGAGAAAAAGAAGAATACACAAGTAAATCCTAAGGCAGGATTTCTCATGCTCCTAGCCCCCAACCTCTAACCAGGCCTGCTTTGGGGTGAACAAAGACCAAGAAAAACGCCAGGGAAGAGAGAAGAAGGAAGCTAGTGACAGTCCACGGGTTGATCTAAAACCACTGCCAGAAAGACTAAGTCGACCCTGAGTTTGAAAAATACTGAAGATGGTGCCCCGGTAGAATAGTGAACAGACTACAGGTAAGGGACTTAAAAGTATGCATGATTTAAAGGGGCAGTCTTCAAAATGCATAAATTCTGGTGGAGAAAGGAGAAAATGAAGTAGAAAGTACCCTTTGGCTATTAGGTACCCAAACCAAACCAAACCCACTGCCGTCGAGTTGATTCCAATGCACAGTGACTATTAGATAGTGAAGGAGAAATAAGCAAAAGGAAAGGTTCTTTGTCCTATAACAGAAAAGATAACTAAAAAATTGGAGGTCACACATGCTACTCGCGACCACAAAAACCAACAGCCAGCAATCCACTAAAGTATCTGAACTCTGCAATACGGACAGAAAAGAGTGCCATTGAACTAGGAATCTTGTACAATCCAAAAAGGACAGAAAAATGTTCCAGTTGTCCCACATCTTTGTGAGAACATGGTATGATCAATCTTTTTAATTATAGCCATTCTAATAGGTGTGTAACAGTATCTCAGAGAGGGTATAATTTGCATTTCTTTAATGATTAATAACATTGAGCACCTTTTTTGGTGCTTGTTTTTAATCCATATATATTCTTTGATGAAGTGTCTGTCAAATCTTTGTCCATTTTTTTTTTAATGGGCTCTTTGTTTTACTGGATTCTTTGGTGCCCATTTTTATAGGGTTCTTATTAGTGAGTTTTTTTAAATAGTATTTTGTTGTGTTTTCGGTGAAGGTTTACAGAGCAGTTTAGGTTCCCATTCAACAATTTCTACACAAGTTGTTCAGTGACATTGGTTACATCCTTCACAATGCATGAGCATTCTCATTATTTCCATTCTGGTTGTTTTGTTTCCATTAATCTAGTTTCCCTGCCCTCTTATATTCTTATCTGTGTTTTAAAGTAATTGTTGACTGTTTGGTCTCATATAGGTGATTTTTAAAAGAGCGCAGTACTTACGGGTGATATTCAATTTTTTGAGCCAATTTGTTATTTAGGTACAAGGTGACCCCAGTGGTTAGTTTTGGTTCAGGGTTTGAAGAGTATCTTAGGACAATAGTCTTGAGGAGTCTTCCAGTCTCAACCAGTCCAGTAGGTCTGGTTTTTTTGTTGTTTTTCGGGAACTGAGGTTCTGTTCCACATTTTTCTCCTATCAGGGTCCACCTACTGTGCCCCTGCATAGAATGGTTGGTAGTGGTAGCCAGGCACCATCTAATTCTTCTGGTCTCAGGGTAGATGAGGCTGTGATTCACATAGACTATTTAGGATGAACTATGTATGACAAATGGTGCTGTCAAGCCCTCTTACTTAAGGACTAGTTTTCATTTGCCTTGAGAACGTGTGTGAAATGGATTGCATCTGTTTGGCTGTATAAAAGGATAAAATTCCTTTTGTCTCTGCAGTCTTTTTAGCAGATTAACTGTGATGCTTGTCACATTCTGGTTTAATGCTTATACAGTAATAACACTGTTTTTTTTTTTTCTTCTACATTTGTGGAGAATTTTCTGTGTCGGCAGGAGATTTTGTTTTTAATTATGTTTCCCCAGCAATGCACCTGATGCACACATTTCCGGTTGAGATCAAACAAGGAGATAGTCTGCCTTCTTTCAGTTCTCATATTGTAAACAAGTGTCCTTTCTGTGGTCTATTTAGTGCTACTTTTTCTCATTTTTGTGCTTTTGGTTGGTGATCCCACAATTTAAAATGCCCCATAGCATGATACTGAAGTACTGTCAGTGTTCCTCAGTGCAAGAAGGCTGTGATGTGCTTTACGGAGAAAATACGTATGTTAGACATACTTATTTAAGCGTAAGTTACAGTGGTACTGGCTGTGAGTTCAGTGTTAATGAATCAACATGTGTTACATTGCTGTTGTTGTTGTTAGGTGTTGATTTGCAACTCATAGTGACACCTTGGATAGTGTAGAACTGCCCCATAGGGGTTTCTAGGCTGTAATATTTACAAAAGCAGATAGCCAGGTCTTTTCTCCTGTGGAGCCACTGGATGAGTTCATACTGCCAACCTTTTGGTCAGCAGGTGATGTTTAGCTGTTGCATCACCAGGACTCCTTATATATTAAATCAGGTGTCTTTAAATAGAAATACACAGAAAAACAAGGTGATGTGTTGTTCTCTTGATGAAAATATTGAGACCAGAGGCTTGCAGGAACCTAATCCTGTATCTCCCATAGAGCAACGGTTCAGTATTCACAAACTCAGTGTCTGTGACACATTTATAGACCATGACTACTGCAGATAATGAGAATCAACTGCATTACTCTGATTGCTATAGTAAAAATAGGCTTTCATGGGGGTTGGAGACTACGTGGAAGCAAGGAAATCTGGATGGAGACTATTGCAAAATCTAGATGATATGGTCTGAACTAGGGGAGTAGCAAGAGGTACTCAGATTCTGGATGAATTTTGAATTACAATTGACAGGATTTCTTGATTAAATGTTTTTGGACCGTGAAACAAAGAAACAAGTCAAGGATGACACCAAGATATTTTTCTTTGAGCAGCTAGAAAATTGGAGTAACATTAACTAAGAGGAGCAAGATGGAAGAAGCAGGTTTTGCAAAGAAGATCACATTATAGCATTTTTTCCCCCGAGTTCTCACCTGAATTCAGGTTATTCAGCTTAGTATCCATCCTGAAAGCTATTGAAAATGAAGGTAAATATTCCACTTACTTAAAATAAAGAAACAGAATCAAACATTGTATGAACTGGAAGGGCCTTTAGAGATTGCTTTATAAGCAAGGAAATAGAAGACCAGAGAAGGTACATGATATTTTGTTTGAGTTGAACTGGTATTAAACATTATGGCTAAGTGCCACAATAACATCACAGGAGAAGATACACTCACGGTTTATGACAGTACTCTGGGCTTCAGTGAAGAGCTGAGGAATACTGACCCAACCAACATTTTGGCCTAAGCCAATTCTTCTACTTGTGTCTGGCCACAATCTAAATGGGAATAAATTTAAAACCAGCTATGGAAGTATCTGGGGAACAATATGTTATTTGTTAAATTTATTCTTCATCATAAGAAAATCCCTCTTAGCAGGACCAGAAACTAATTTACTTTCAATAACTAATTTATTTTAGAATAATAGTATCCAAGAGTGAAAATGAGTCAAAAGTTCAGGGTTATAATCAGCTGTTGGGTAAGTTACTTAGGACCTAAGTCTCCTCAGGTAGAAAATAACTATATAATTTTTAAAAATAATTTTTACACATTCCCTTTTCCAGAAAGACTTAAAGCAGGTACTTGAAAAGTAAGAAGGTTGAAAGACAGTTTCTAGAGGGCTTTCCGGCACTTCCACTCTGTGGTTCTACTACTGTTGCTTTGGTGGGTAAAGTGAAAGTGTTGCAGAAATATATCCCATGCTTTCAGACATTTAAGTAACTAACACACACTCACTCAGTAATTAATGGCATTAATAAAGAGTAACAGTAGGGCACATAGAGGGAGTATGAACCTTGGGCAGAAGTTCTCAATTTTAAATCTGTTCACATAGCAATATAACGCAGTTAATAAAAAAATAGTTTGTATTATCACTAGCGGGACTGAAGAGTCCATTTTTACTATAAAAGGAGGGCCAGATAAGAGTAAATTCTCTGTGGAAGAGTAGAACCTTCTTTTTTGTTCATGTGATAAGCAAAGCATACCCTTAAACCCACTGCTGTAGAGTCAATGCCAACTTATAGCGACCCCATAGGGTTTCCAAGGCTGTAAATCTCTATGGAAGCTGACTACCAGGTCTTTCTCCCGTGGAGCCACTGGTGGTTTCAAAGCACTGATCTTTTGGTTAGCAGTTGATCGCTTTAACCCCTGCGCCACCAGGGCTCCTTCATGTTATGTAATCAAAGCAAATGATTCACTGAGTTTGTGTTTTCCTGTTTACCTTACTTTAAGGAGTCATATAACTTATAGCTCAAGTCACCCAGGAATTCTCATTGTAAGTTGAAGCTCATTGTCCACATCCCTGAAAGTTGCATAGCTGCAAATGGAAGTAGACACGTTCCATCCTTTGTTCGACACAATTGATAGCTTTCCAGCTACTGTCTGGTCATACTAAGTAGTTTTCAGTATAATTCAGTGGTTTTTAATTGATTTTAAAAGAGAAAGGAAAAGAAGAGGAGACAGGCAAAAGACCTTCGTTAATGATCTTATTCCTAAAAGGATTTTGGAATAGTAGAAAGAGAGTGAGCCCTCTCTCCTCTCCAAGGTGATTTGACTTGATCTACTCCTTTAGGAGCAGAGAGTAGAAAGCAGCAGATGCCCTGCCAGATGCCTCAGCTCTGGTGAGCCCTATGCTTCCCAGGACTCACTTGTGGTTGGCCTCTGACTAACCGACAGTGGCCCTTGTAAACTCAGGGAAGCTGGAGCCAGAGAATGAACCACATGCTGCTCTACTTACCTTATCTTAGGAGCCTTCCACCGATTGTCTAACAGTGGCAATACTTCCCTTTCCTTATGCTGCTAGGTTTGTGCTTAATACTCACTGTTTCAAAACTAGTCTATATTGTTTAGGCTGTAGAAAGATTAGAAAGCTATATAAAAAATAAATAATCAAGGGATTGATGAACACGAAAGCAAGGTAATGGTAAATTGTTGAGATGCAAGGTAATCTAAAAGGGGCACACACAGGTCTTCAAAGTTGTCAGTGATCACGTGCGTAGACTGGGGGGCCATTAGGTAAATAGTGTTAATTTTATTATTAATCTTAAAATTGTAGCTCTCGTCAGCATGCATACCCTTTACAATAATATGAATAAGACTTTTAAAAAATGAAATGTGACATTTGAAACCCAGTTTGAAATCTGACTTTAACGTTTATCAGTACTATGAATTTAAGAAGGACCACTGAGCATTTCTTCACGTGTGAAGAGGAAGTAAGGAAGCCAACATCATCCAACTGCAGTGAAAATTAAATAAAATAACATCTATAAAGTGATTGGCGCATAGTAAACCTTTAGTAAATGTCACTTCCTCCCAGTTTTAGTCAAATTAATTTAATATAAAATGTTCGTAAGAGTTTATCCAAAAGTTTTATTTATAAATCTAGGAAAATAGAGGTAAATATATAGTGAACTTATAATTTGCTTGACACAATTAATATGCTCAAAATCAAACTCTACCAAATTACCTTATTTTATTTCCACTGAAGGTGGATAAATACATTTGAGTTTATGTTGTTGTTGCTAGGTGCCATCGAGTCAATTCCAACTCATAGTGACCCTGTGTACAACAACAGAACGAAACACTGCCCAGTGCTGCGCCATCCTCACAATCGTTATGCTTGAGATCATTGTTGCAGCCACTGTGTCAATCCATCTAGTTGAGGGTCTTCCTCTTTTTCACTGACCCTCTACTTTACCAAGCATGATGTCCTTCTCCAGGGACTGATCCCTTCTGATAACATGTCCAAAGCATGTGAGATGTAGTCTCACCATCCTTGCTTCTAAGGAGCATTCTGGTTATACTTCTCGTTTATGACTAATAAAAATTAGTTTAAAATCCTGTAGAATAATAATAACATTATGACTACTTATTGAGCACTTAACTATTATCAAGTGATGAATGCCTTCCATTACCTTTACATGACAAGAGTAATAGTAATTCCTACTGAATAGGGTTGTCATGAAGGTTAATTAAGACTTGTAGCACACTTAGAATTATGCCAGGGCTATAAGAGGTATTTAAATATTTTCCAAATAAAAACACACAACACAATTGTAACCCTCCTGTGAAATGGGAACATTATAATTCTCATTTTGGAGGGAGCCATACAGCCAACAAACAGCGATGCCAAAACTTGAATCCAGGTATGGGTTAGTGCAGCATCTGTGCTTTTAATCATTGTGAATCTGGGGTGTTTAATGAACATTTATGAATTTAGGCACAGGATAAGAAAAAAAATGTGACTTAAAAATGGCTGACCTTACGATGCTTGGAAGAGTATAAAGGAAAAAGGTATAGAATATAGATTTGGGAGTTGTTTGGCTAACCAAAAGGTTGGCAGTTCAAATCCACCAGCTGCTCCTTGGAAACCCTATGGGACAGTTCTACTCTGTTCTCTGGGGTCGCTATGAGTCGGAATTGACTTGAAGGGACTCAGTTTGATTTTGTTATTTGGGCAACATTTACTATTTATTCTGCTTTCTAACACTGCCCTGTGTTTCAGAGGATCAATCCATTAAAAGAGGGCATTATAGATTATTGGAAGACCTTAGTTGTATCAAGTGAGTATGTAAGAAATGGTTGATTTATTTAGTCTTATGACCGTTTTCACATTCAGATAGGATTCTTTTATTCCCACAAATTTTCGGATCTAAAAACTGAAGTTTTACTAATTAAATTACATCCTTCTAGTAGAAGAAATCCTAAATTAATAGATTGTAATTTAGTGGGGAAATAAAGCAAATGCTGTTTAATTGACAGTGTAGTCTATCTCCCTTCCCTTCAGCTGCCTGAATCATGCAGGAATATTTTGAAAAGTTATGCTCAGTTGATCATTACAGGATACACTTTTCAAAATTTAGTTCTGTAATGGCAGGAGTATGTATAATATACTTTTTATACATTTGATTGTTAATGATAAATGAAATTATAACTATATAAAAAAAGGGAAATGCCTAAAAATGTGATGAAGCAGTGTGCTTTTTTCTTTTTTCTTTATAATGTTTATTTATTCATCTGTAGAGTCATAAAACATTCATAAAACAGTGTGCTTTTTTTCATTTTTCTTTATAATGTTTATTTATTCATCTGTAGATTCATAAAACGCTTTGTACCTGGCCGTGCTTGGCACTGGAATGCAAGGATGAGTTTAGGTTTTAAGAGCATGTAGATACAGCAAGGGTATGGGAAATATACAATCAGGGACTAAGATTAAAGAATAGAGCAAGTATTTTAGAAACTGTGTCAGCAAGGCCAAGGAGCCCTGGTGGTGCAGTGATTAAGCCCCGGGCTACTAACTGAAAGGTGGGCAGTTCAAACCCACCGGACACTGTACGGGAGAAAGATGTGGCAATCTGCTTCTGTAAAGATTATAGCCCTGGGAATCCTATGGAGCAGTTCTACTCTGTCCTAAAGGGTCACTGTGAATCGACTTGATGGCACTGGGTTTGTTAGCAAGGCTAAAGGATAGAATACACTGAAGATTTAAAAAAAAAAAAAAAGAAAAGAAAGAAAAACTAAGGCAATGGGAATGCGTTTTTAAGCCACATTTATGTTCAAAGTAAGAAGAAAAACAAGGAAGGGAGATTCTGTGGTTTTGGGCAGATGACGCAAATTTAACAGATGACATTGGGGAAGGAAAAGCTATTTAACTGCTGCTTAGCTTCCATCTTCTCTACTAGCAGAACATTTTCCAACTGGAACATATCGAACAATTATGATTAAAAGGGGTTTGAAGTCCATAGTAAATGAGTCACCCAGTTACCTTCAGCTGAATTCCACAAAGCAGCAATTTCTTAATAACCCTGCAAAGTATCTACTACGCCCCAGCTAAGGAAACGGACTCAGAGACATGACACAGCTAAGAAGCAGCAGAAGCAGGATTGCCTATAAAGCTTGTCTTCCATCAAAGCTGTGTTCTTCTCAATATTTCACATGACTCCCCAGAGATGCCTCAATTCCAGATCCCTAAGTTCTCAGCTCTGCTAAACTTATTCTTAATTATTGCAAGCTCAGGACCTTGAATTATATAAGCTCCAAACCCCTCAGCATAAAACTCCTTGACCTGGAGAACTGAGTTCTGAAGCTTGAATCCCCTAAACTGGAACCTTGAGCCCCAAATCCTGAACTCTTAGGGAGGTACCTAAATTTTCACCTTTATGACCCAGATATATGTCCTAAGTGCTGAACTTCGAACCACAGTGGAATCCAGGCCCCAGCTTCTAACTCAGAGCCTTTGACCTTCAGGTAGGAGCCAGAAGCCAGAGCCAGAAATTGCTTTGGGGGAGGAGCCCTTGTGTGTTGCAGCTGTAGTGGACATCTTTCAGTTTTCTGTGATCCGCTGACTTACGCAAGCGTGGTTCTGTCTGCCTGAAGGGCTTCTTCTATCTTCCCTCTTCCCTCCTAACTCTCTGTCATTCTTAAAATAAGTGACATCTCCTCACAGGATTTTCCCTGACCTCCAGCTTGGTTTGAAAACCACTTGTTATTCATTCCCACACCACACTGTATCTCTACTTTGATAACATTCATCACCCTGTAATCTTTTGTTTATTTTTCTCTTTTCTGTCATACTTTGCCTTTCACTGCTGTATTTCCTATGTGCCTAGCACAGTGCCTGAAACACATCAGTGTAACTTATCAGTAAATATTCAAACTGCTGAATGGATGAATGGGCTATTAAGATCCTGGTTGTGGGTGTGAGTTTTGACAGTGGTGTCAAAACTCATACCCCATCAGCAAATAAAGGCATCCCACAGTTTTGGTTCCTAAATAAATAAAACCTATGCACTGGATGGCCCAACCTTTTCTTTCTCTTTGTAGTTTCTTACTCACCCCAGGCTTGTAGGGACTTAAACCTACACTCTGAGCATTTGGATCTAGCCTGCATGGTGGGTTGAGAACATGTTGCAGGCCTATTATTGAAGTCCATTTCTTTAGCACTGTTATCAGGGGGAGTTGGCAACTTCAGCCTGTTCTCTTCTCAACAATTTGAATGTTTCTATGACATCAGAGTGCGCTCCTTCTCACCTCAGAATCAGAGGTCTTCATCCTAAGCCTCATATGAGCGTCAGCTAAAAATGCAGTAGGATGACTTACTTAGATACAGACGCATTTTCTAAGTTAATGGACTGCCTGAAATTGAATGTGGGTGTCTTTCCTGACAGATAGCTTATAGAAAGGAAAAATAAGCCCAGAAAGGTGAGAACTGATGATGCATCAGTGACTCATAAGAAAAATTATACACTTACCCTTTTCTCTTTGCATATGTTTTCTCTGTGCATATGTTTTTATCAGTAATTTCTGACAGAGCTAATCATGGTAAAGTCAAATTCACTTGCAGAGGTTGTGCTGGGTGTCATCGGCCTGGCCCTCCAGGTGCGCTCTCCACTCTTTGCACACTGTTCTCTGCCTGGGTGGGTGTGTGGCCTGTATGGATGCATCAGTGAGTTCCTTTTTCCCAGCTTTGGGCTGGCTTCAGCTAATGGGAGGCAACTATAGGATATTGGAGGACCGGGGAGTGAGGTCAGGGTATTGATTCCTCTGGCTGTCTCCCTAAGGGTTGGCTGTACTCTCTACCAAAGGTCAGAGCCTCAGTCAAGTAACTCTTGCCATACTGCTACCTTATTTAAATTCTGGTAACTGCTCCCTGGTTACGCCCCTTCAGGCTTAAACCTACAGTGTAGCTAAACCTGGGGTACTTCATGGTGCTATGTTGAGTTTGCCTAACTCCTTTCCACACGTTTCCCGAGTCCGTTCATTAAACTCCTCAGATTGTCCATTCTGAATGCACTGTCTTTTTTTATTCCCAGAATCTGTCTTATACAGAGTTTACTTTTGGACTGAGGAAATATGCTTGTGTAATACACAGGACTATGACAGCTGTTGATAATAGAAGCAAAGGGTTTAAACCTCTTCCTTGGATGAGATAATTGGATATATTTTGCTTGTAACACAAACTTTTTAATATTCCTAAGAGTACTTGTTATAGATTGAATTGTGTCTTCCAACAATATGTGTAGTAAATTCTAGCCTCTATATAGGGTCACTATTTTTTTTGTTTATGCCTCTGGTTATAATCCCATTTAGGAATGGGTTGTCTTTGTTATGTTAATGAGACAAGATTAGTGTAAGGTGTATCTTGAGTCAATCTCTTTTGAGATATAAAAGAGATTAACAAAGCGAGCTAGCAGAGATGGGGGAAGATTGATGCCAAGCCACGTGGAGATCTCCAAGGAGCCAGGAAACAATCTGAAGAGACAAGGACCCTCCCTTGGAGCTGACAGAAAGAGAAGCCTTCCCCTAGAGCCAACGTCCTAACTAGCTTCCTAAACAGTGAAAAAATAAATTTCTGTTTGTTAACCTATGCATTGCATGGACCAACCTTTTCTTTCTATTTGTACTTTCTTGTGGTATTTCTGTTATAGCAGCACTCAATAACTAAGACAGTTTATCAAAATAGATAAAAATAAATGCCTATGCTCAAAGCTCTACCTTAGAGTATCTCAAAGAGGGAAGACATGGCACATGAAATAAATTAGGCCACAAACTGGAGGCTGAAAAGGAACAGTTATATTTCAGACACAGATATTTTTAAAAAGTCAAATTTCTACAACTGTACCATTATTTACTACTGTTTTCATTCTTTCACTTAGATTTCTGTTGTACACAAATGAGATGTTAATTGATGATAAAAACAAACGAACAAAAGGTATGTGACATGCATAGGACATTTTTCAGTTACACTTTTGCTGGCTCCCAACAAAAAGTGACAAACTGTTCCAGCTTCTATAATCTCACCTGTGGAGTAAGTGGTATGCTGTAGTGTGACTGATCAAGAAGAAAGTTAATATTTGCTAAAATGAGAGGAGTCCATAGGGGACGTCGAAGCTAATTGAATCAAAGTAAAGAATTGCTATCTGGAAAACTGTCTGGAAGTTAGAAGGATTCAGTAGTTCATTGTGAAGATGGGTGGTTCCAGGCTATGTGCAGTGGCAGAGGGAGCAGGAGAGGTGAGAGAATGTTGGTGCCGCCTTTAACGACAAGAACTCCATTTCTGGATCAACGATAAGTTGCAGAGGATGCCATTAAAAAATATGCCTTTCAACTTCCTTTATTTCCTATTGGACTTGTTGTTTATTTGAAATGAATATAAAATGTTACATAGACACCAGGACACACTGTGGTTCATCCTTTACGTTTTGTTCCTTTTTAATTTTTATGATTGCACACTGGAGTGATTTGCTGTAGGGTTAAGAGGGAACTTTATTCATTTGGGAGGAAGGATTTGTGTATTCAGTAGTTGTCTCCTGGATGCTTGCAATGTGTTCCTCTGTGAAGCACCGGGGATCCTGTGACAAATAAGGCAAAATAGTCCTTGCTCCCATGGGACTTAAAAAGAAACAAAAAGCAACCCTCTAATTTTTACTGCTTTCTCTACCTGGGTGGAAGGACCAGGGGATGAGGCCAGAGATTAACAAACCAAAAAACCAGTTGCAGTTAGGTCAACGCCAGCTTATGGTGATTCCAGGTGTGTCAGAGGAAAAATGTGCTCCATAGGATTTTCAATGGCTAATTTTTTTCAGAAGTAGATCACCAGTCCTTTCTTCTGAGGTGCCTCTGGTTAGCAGCTGAGTGCATAACCATGTGTATCATCCATGGACTGCAGAGATTAAGCAGACAAGGTGAAAACAGTCTTATTGTCATAAAATTAGGATAAAATGACTTTTATCATTTATCCTCCTAAACTTCATTTTCACAACCTTGCTAGTTGTGTGCATTGCTAATGTCTAATTACCTAAATATAATTTTTCCCATAGATAATTGTGCATGTAATAAAAAGTGTATTCTGGAATTTCCTTTATTTCTAGATTCCTAGGATGAACCTAGCAAGTCTACTCTTGTGCGTTTTCCATGCCATTTACATTTTTAACCGTCTGGCTTGTGTTTTAATTCAAATGTTTTTAAGCAAAACATAAAATTTAAGCTGGGTAGTTAATAAAAAACCAAAAACCATCAAGTTGATTCCAGCTCTTAGCGACCCTATAGGACAGAGTAGAACTGCCCCATAGGGTTTCCAAGGAGCGGCTGGTGGATTCAAACTGCTGACCTTTTAGTTAGCAGCCGAGCTCTTAATTTGTATAAGAGCAGTTCCGTTTGATAAAAGTGCATCATATTTGAACAGGAAGTAGAGAAAATTACTGTGCTTGCTCTGGACACAAGCGTTCAGTCCATTCTACTTAAAGCTAATTTGCATTGCTGGCATTTTCAGTAGACATGGACGATTTCATTTCTCACTGTCTGGGGCAACTGGCGCTATTTTGACAGCTAACAGAATCAGGAAAATGAAGTATGTAAAAACTGTTGATTTTCATGACCCAATCAATATTTGGGAACCATGGGTGCAGTGGCTAATTATACTCTCTCTTAGAACCTCTATTTACATATTAGGATAAAACAAATTTTAAAAATACAGACAGGCAAATGCAGATTACTAAACTTTCAGCCGTGCTAAATGTGGCTACATGGATGAAGAAAAACTCTCTATAAATACTTTCTTAAATAGAAGAGCTAACTTTGCAAAAGTGTGCCCTGTAGCTGAAATGACAATATCTTGTTTGTTGACAAAGAGCTGTGGACTGAGTTGTTCCTCTTTTTAGTAGATAACTTTTCTAGGTTTTATTTGCAAGTATTGTATAATTCTACTGTACAGCTTTAAAAATCCTTTCTCGAGAAGGTAATAAAATCTAGCAGCACTTAGCATCTTTCTTGAAAGTCTTCAAATGTTTGTTATTAAAACATTGTTTAACATATTTTGCTTTTGAATTTGAAACTCACGGATTAAGCAACATCAGTTGTGATGAAATAATATACAGAGTCTTTTGTTGCTTCTCTAGATTGCAGTTAGGGAAGAAAGGAAGGCAGCAATGCATGCATTTTGGTTTGTCAGCATTCACACAGCTTTCACTATACCTCACTACCAATGCGCTGGCTACTGACTTCAGTGTGTAAGCATTTGTTGTCTTCCGAAAGCAATCTCAAATGCCTACATGAACTTTCCTATCTGACTTTTCTGTTGAAAAAGAACTAAAGAGATGATGATAATCCAGGCCTCTTTATAAAAATATATATGAAATTTATGTCACTGCATATGATTAATATTTCTGGCCACAAGGACTGAGAAAGGAGATGCTTTAAAACTCAGGAAACTAATTTTTATGGAAATATCTTTGCAGTTCCTGTAAAAGGAAGGAAGTGATAAGTATGAAAGTCATAATAGTTTAGAGGGAAATAGGACCTATCCTTAAGATTAGTGGCTTGCCAATACAGAACTTGCCATTATTGAAATAAACGGGTATTAAAATCATAAACTGAGACTTTGAAATTTTAGCATTAAAAACTTCACAGTTCAGATTTATTTTCTCTCAGTGTAAATTTAGAAGTTTTGCATAAACATAAAAATTTAGAAAGCAGATTAAAAATTAAGATATAAGTAAAGTTACTGATCATAATTTTTCTTGCTGTAAAAAGGCAAAATCCACTTGCATTAATTACCAACACAGTCCTTGCTTTTTCCATAGGTCTTCTAATTGAGCAACAGCTGTGTTATAGATTGAATTGTGTCCCCCAAAAATGTGTGTCAACTTGCCTAGGCCATGATTCCAAGTATTGTGTAGTTGTCCACCATTTTGTGATCTGTTGTGATTTATCCTATATGTTGTAAATCCTAATCTCTATGATGTTAATGATAATCATAAGGTTTTCACTGTGGCTAATTCTTTTCAGAAGTAGACCACTAGGACCTTCTTCCTAATGTGTCTTAGTCTGGAAGCTCAGCTGAAACCTATCCGTCATTGGTGACCCTGCTGGTATTTGAATACTGGTGGCATAGCTTACAGCATCACGACAACAAGCAAGCCCCCAGAGTACGACAAACTGATAGACGCATGGGACTTCTTCTCATCTTGAGTGGTGCCACATCAGCAAGTGAAGGCCCTGAAAGCTTGACTCCATCTGCTGCTAAGACTAAAACTAAGATAGACTAGGAAGAAGGACCCGGCAGTCTACTTCTTAAAAGAATTAGCCAGTGATAAACTTACGAATAGCAGTGAAGCATTGTCTGATGTAGTGCCACAAGATGAGCCCTGCAGGCTGGAAGACACTCAAAAGATGACTGGGGAAGAGCTGCTTCCTCGAAGTAGAGTCGGCCTTAATGACGTGGATGGAGTCAAGCTTTTGAGACCTTCATTTGCTGATGTGGCACGACTCAAAATGAGAAGAAATAGCTGCAAACATCCATTAATAAGGGAATGTGGAATGTACGAAGTATGAATCTAGGAAAATTGGAAATCATCAAAAATGAAATGGAACACATAAATGTCAGTATCCTAGGCATTAGTGAGCTGAAATGGACTGGTATTGGCCATTTTGAACCGGATAGTCATATGATCTACTATGACAGGAATGACAACTTGAAGAGGAAAGGCATTGCGTTCGTCATCAAAAAAAAAACATTTCAAGATCTATCCTAAAGTACACTGCTGTCAGTCATAGGATAATATCCATACACCTACAAGGAAGACCAATTAATACGACTGTTATTCAAATTTACGCACCAACCACTAAGGCCAAAGATGAATAAATTGAAGATTTTCACCAGCTTCTGCAGTCTGAAATTGATTGAACATGCAATCAGGATGCATTGATAATTACAGTGATTGGAATGCGAAAGTTGGAAACAAAGAAGAATCAGTAGTTAGAAAATATGGCCTTGGTGATAGAAACGATGCCGTAGATCGCATGATAGAATTTTGCAAGACCAACAACTTCTTCGTTGCAAATACCTTTTTTCACCAACATAAATGGCAACTATACACATGGACCTCGCCAGATGGAATACACAGGAATCAAATCAACTGCATCTGTGGAAAGAGAAGATGGAAAAGCTCAATATCATCAGTCAGAACAAGGCTAGGGACTGACTGTGGAACAGACCATCAGTTGCTCATATGCAAGTTCAAATTGAAACTGAAGAAAATTAGAACAAGTCCATGAGAGCCAAAATATGACCTTGAGTATATTCCACCTGAATTTAGAGACCATTTCAAGAATAGATTTGACGCACTGAACACTAATGACCAAAGACCAGACAAGTTGTGGAATGACATCGAGAACATCATACATGAAGAAAGCCAGAGGTCATTAAAAACACAGGAAAGAAAGAAATGACCTAAATGGAATTGGGTGTTTTTTTTTTACAAAAGGGCTGAGGGTAAGGGTGGTGAAATTCTTGAAGGAAATTTGAGGTACTTACTGATGAAAATCAAAGACTACAGCCTTCAGTATGGATTACACCTTAACATAAAGAGAACAAAAAATCATCACAACTGGACCAATAAGCAACATCATGATAAATGGAGAAAAGATTGAAATTGTCAAGGATTTCATTTTACTTGGATCCACAACCAGCACCCATGGAAACAGCAGTCAAGAAATAAAAAAACACATTGCATTGGGCAAATCTGCTGCAAAAGACCTCTTGAAAGTGTTGAAAAGCAAAGATGTCACCTTGAAGACTAAGGTCCACCTGACCCAAGCCATGGTGTTTTTAATCACTTCGTACGCATGTGAAACCTGGACGATGAATAAGGAAGATAGAAGAAAATTGACGCCTTTGAATTGTGGTGTTGATGGAGAATATTGAATATATCATGGACTGCCAAAAGAAGGAACAAATCTGTCTTGGAAGAAGTACAACCAGAATGCTTCTTAGAAGCAAGGATGGCAAGACTACGTCTCACGTACTTTGGACATGTTATCATAAGGGATCAGTCCCTGGAGAAGGACATCATGCTCAGTAAAGTGGAGGGTCAGTGAAAAAGAGGAAGACCCTCATCGAGATGGATTGACACAGTGGCTGCAACAATGGGCTCAAGCATAACAATGACTGTGAGGATGGTGCAGGACCAAGCAGTGTTTCATTCTGTTGTACATAGGATCGCTATGAGTCAGAACTGACTCCACGGCACCTGACAACAACATGATGTTAATGAGACAGGATCAGAGGCAGTTATGTTAATGAGGCAGGACTCAATCTACAGGATTAGGTTGTATCTTGAGCCAATCTCTTTTTAGTAGAGAGGAGAGGGACCTTATTGCCAGTAAGCAAGAACAGCCAGGAGTGGAGTGCATCCTTTGGATCCAGGGTCCTTTTGCTGAGAAGTTCTTAAACCAGAGAAAGATTGATGACAAGGACCTTCCCCCAGATCCAACAGAAAGAAAGCCTTCCCCTGGAGCTGGCACTCTGAATTTGGACTTCTACCCTCTTAAACTGTTAGAGAATAAATTTCTTTTTGTTAAAACTATCCACTTGTGGTATTTCTGTTATAGCAGTACTAGATAACTAAGACAAGCTGAAAATGACAAGGTCAAATTGTGTTTCTTGTTAAAATATGTACATATTCCTGTTTGTTGTAAAAAAAAAATTTTAAATCCAAATTTAAGTGCTTTCCACATTCATAATTTTCGTTGACCTTGGAAACAACCCTGTGAATAGGCTGGAATAATTTTTATGGATGATAAAGAAAAGAATGGCTTGGTTCTTGGTCTTTTGGTTCTTGGTATGGTTTTGTGTCACGCTTGCATCATTTTTTTTAGTTACACAGGAGAACTTTTCTTGCAAGTTCTCATTCCCAATGATTTTATAAATCTCCTGATCCTAGTTCTTCTCTCCCATAATTTTATACTTTTTCTTTTCCAAACCTTGTCAGTGTTCAGCACATACCTCCCTCTCCCCCTAATCTTTGAACTTCCTCTTGTCTACAGCAGAAACTAAGAAAAGAAATACATACAGAAGACAAGAGAAGACATGAAAGGCTAAAGAGGTTATTAGAAGCCAGAAAAGTAACAGAGGAAGGGAAGAGGGTTTCAATTGGAGGAGGATGATGATGGATGATTGCTCATCTAACCAACCTCAGTGACCTTCAGTGTCTTCTACTTCATCTATCCTATTAACTCAGAGATACTGCTGCTCTTCTAGAAACTTTTGCCTAGCACAAGCATCACCTTTTGCCAAAACCAAGAGTAGACTAAATTGCACTCTTTAATAAATGACATTAGAAGTAATTTTTATTTTTCAAGAAATAGAAAAGAATATGTACCAAGGATCACCGGTCATTTGGGGAAAAACTCTAAGGTAAAATATTGAGGCTAAAGCAAGCAAACATAAAATAGCAGTTTAGGAGTAAGTTCTCTGAAGTATTCTGACCTGTGCAGAGTCTTCATCACTAATATTCCCAGAGAGATAAGAGAAGATACTGCATCTTTGAAAGAAAAAAGTGCTATAAAAAGAAACATTTGAAGAACAAAAAGGTCTTCTTAGAAATTAAAAATTAACAACAAAAAAATTCTGTAGATATATTAGAAGATAAAAGTTGAGGAAATCTTCCAGAAAAGTAATGCAAAAGATGAATAATTGGAAAATAAGAGAGAAAAGATAAGAAAATTTAATGACAATTGAAGAATGTCCAGCATCCAAAGAGGAATTCCAGAAACGAACATTGAAAGCAGGAACAAAATTATTACAGAAGTAGGTCAAAAATATTTCTCAGAACTGAAGGACATATTTTTCCTAGATTGAAAGGGCTTATTGAGTACCTAGCACTATGAAGAAAAAGAGGCTCCTTCCAAGAAACAATTATTTAATCTTAGGAAACCAAAGACAAAGAGAAGATCCAGAATGAAAATTGTACCGTATCTCTCAACAGCAACTACAAAAACTAGAACCTAACAGAGAGAGAGGCCTTCAAAATTACTGTCAACCTAGAATTCTCTTCTAAGCCGAACTATTGATTAAGTCTGAACATAGAAAAAGTCATTTTCAGACATACATCTCAAGAAATTTAACTCCTGTTATAGACTGAGTTGTGTCTCCCAAAAATATATGTTGAATTTCCAACCTTTGTACCTATAGATGTGATCCTGTTTAGAAATAGAGTTTTTTTATGTTAATGAGGTCCTCATTCCACATCCTCTTCTGAATCTGGTTTGAACTTCTGGCAGTTCACCATCAATGTACTGCTGCAACTGTTTTTGAATGATCTTTAGTAAACTTTACTTGCATGTGATATTGATGATATTGTTCAGTAATTTCCGCATTCTGTTGGATCACCCTTCTTTGAAATGGGCACAAATATGGATCTTTTCCAGTCAGTTGGCCAGGTAGCTGTCTTCCAAATTTCTTGACATAGACGAGTGAGCACCTCCACACTGCATCCATTTGTTGAAACATCTCAATTGGTATTCCATCAATTCCTGGAGCCTTGTTTTTCACCATTCCCTTCTGCGCAGCTTGGACTTCTTCCTTTAGTACCATAGGTTCTTGATCATATGCTACCACCTGAAATGGTTGAACGTCAACCAATTCTTTTTGATACAGTGACTCTCTGTATTTCTTTCATCTTCTTTTGATGCTTCCTGCATCGTTCAATATTTTCCCCATAGAATCCTTCAGAATTGCAATTCGAGGCTTGAATTTTTTCTTCAGTTCTTACAGTCTGAGACATGCCAAGCGTGTTCTTCCCTTTTGGTTTTCTAACTACAGATCTTTGCACATGTCATTATAAAACTTTACTTTGTCTTCTGGAGTCGCCCTTTGAAACCTTCCGTTCAGCTCTTTTACTTCATCATTTCTTCCGTTTGCTTCAGTTACTCGACATTCAAGAACAAACTTCAGAGTCTCTTCTGACATCCATTTTGGTCTTTTCTTTCTTTCCTGTCTTTTTAATGAATTTTTGCTTTCTTCATGTATGGTGTCCTTCCACAACTCATCTGGTCTTTAGTCACTAGTGTTCAGTGCTTCAAATCTAGTCTTGATATGTTCTCTAAATTTAGGTGGGATATACTCAAGGTCATATTTTTGCTATTGTGTATTTGCTCTAATTTTCTTCAGCTTCACTTGGATTTGCGTATGAGCAATTGATAGTCTGTTCTGCAGCCGGTCCCTGGCCTTGTTCTGACTGATGGTATTGAGCTTCTCCATCCTCTTTTTCCACAGATGTAGTCTTTTTGATTCCTGTGTATTCCATTTGGTGAGGTCCACGTGTAAAGTCACTGGTCAACATTAGCAGGTCAGAAAGTTATAGGAGAAATTCCTTAAGAAGCTGAAGTTCAAAAAGCACATAATATATTAACCATATTGAAAAATGTACAGAATTGGAGAGTTCGGGTTGAATTAGTGATACGTATATGGAGCATTAAGCAAATGAATAGAAAAGAAACTTTTAACCACTGGATTTCAAAATATAGGGACACTGTACCAGAAAATACACCATAGTATACTACTTGTATTAGCTATGACTAGCATTTGCATTGTCATAATGTAAACAGTAAATATTCGTCTAACAAGGATTATGATATAACTGTACTAGAATGATAAGGGATCATGAAATGTGTTTGTGTGTTTCTATGTGTGTGTGTGAAAGAGAGGGATGTGAAGGTATGGTAGGCAAAATTCTCAGCTTTCATAGTGGAAAATCTATAGATAAAACAAAACCTAAAAAATCAAGAAATAGCAATGTAACCAAGTTATGTTGATGTAAGGATTTAAATGATAAAATAACCAGCCAAGAGAGTTAAAATTTATTGCCAGTCAGAGCCCTGGTGGTGCAGTGGTTAAGAGCTCAGCTGCTCATCAAAAGGTCAGCAGTTGGAATCCACCATCCACTCTTTGGAAACCCTATAGACCAGTTCTACTCTGTCTATAGGCTCACTATGAGTTGAAATCATCTCGACTGTAGTGGGTTTGAGGATCAGGAAATGAGGGACAAGGGACTGTTCTTTCTATTAACAATTCTTTTACAGAGTCCTTAAAATATGTGCATGCATAATTTTTATTTTGATAAAAATAAAAATGAGATTGAAAGCAAAATAATAGCTATACAAAACCAAATCGTTGTAGAAATCATTCCCTTATTAGTTAATACAAGTTATATGTACATTATCTAAAGGGCTATCTTAGAAATTATTAGTATCATGCTGTTTGCCCAGCTGTTGGCTTTTCACATCATTTTTTAAATTTGCAAAGTTGTCTTTTTAATAAAATATCGATTTGTTTGGTATTGTATAGGCTTTGGATGTCTAAAGGAATCACTGCTGAACGAAAAGTATTTGTGAATATGGCAGTATACTCTTCAAGCTCTTTGGGGAACCATAATCAATTTCTGAAATACTGAAATTTTACTAATTTCTTTTCTATTGCTGCAAAGTGCTTGGCTTTCATAAAGGAGAAGTTCTTGGAATCCATTAACATATAAATGCATGTTCATTTTGTAATAGGGCTGGTCTAGAGATGATGAGACAACCATCTAATATACTTGAAGATTGCATTAGACAAATGGCAGGTCATTTGGCACACTAAAATGCTGTTAATATGATTTGTTCACAGTCTTTCTATTCCATTGCAGCCGGGGCACTGACAACAGACTGGCTCACCGGCGGCAGACAGTTCTCCGTGAGAAGGGGAGAAGGTTAGCAAACCGAGGGCCAGCTTACATGTTTAGTGATCGCTCAACAAGCCTATCTATTGAGGAGGAACGCTTTTTAGATGCAGCTGAATATGGCAACATTCCAGTGGTGCGGAAGATGTTAGAAGAATGCCTCTCACTCAACGTTAACTGTGTGGATTACATGGGCCAGAATGCCCTGCAGTTGGCAGTGGCCAACGAGCATTTGGAAATTACAGAACTTCTTCTCAAGAAAGAAAACCTGTCTCGAGTTGGGGATGCCTTGCTTCTAGCCATTAGTAAAGGTTATGTTCGCATTGTGGAAGCAATTCTTGGTCATCCAGCTTTTGCTGAAGGCAAGAGGCTAGCCACCAGCCCCAGTCAGTCTGAACTCCAGCAGGATGATTTTTATGCTTATGATGAAGATGGGACACGGTTCTCCCATGATGTAACTCCAATCATCCTGGCTGCACACTGCCAAGAATATGAAATTGTGCATATCCTCCTGCGGAAGGGTGCTCGGATTGAACGACCTCATGATTATTTCTGCAAGTGCAGTGAATGCAACCAGAAACAGAAGTATGATTCCTTTAGCCACTCAAGATCTAGGATTAATGCCTATAAAGGCTTGGCAAGTCCTGCTTACCTGTCATTGTCCAGTGAAGATCCAGTCATGACAGCTTTAGTACTTAGCAATGAGCTGGAAGTGCTGGCCAACATTGAGAAAGAGTTCAAGGTAGGTCCTTGACAACAGGGACGGCAGCCTCCACATGTTAAAGTCAAGATGTATTTACAAGCTTTCATAGTGTGTTCAGGGCGGTGCTAGTTACTGTGGACACTAGGTCATTTTATATGATTACTCAACAAGCTCTTTGTTATATTTATTTGTGGTAAAATTTGTAATAGCTATCATTTGGTGACAATCTATTATATAACAGACATTTTACATTTATTATGTCTAATCTTTACTATAACTTTGAAAAGAAAATATCGTTAGTTCTTATTTAGATGGAGAAATGGAGGCATAGAAAGGTTAAGTAAGACCAAGGTCAAGCAACTAGTCAATGACAGAGCTAGGATCAGAATCCATATGTGCTGCTCTCTAAACCTGGGTTATTTCTCCATTAAAACACTGCTTCTGTATCCAGGGCATGGCATTAGATGCTGCTGAGGTCAGAAAGATGAATTAAACCTAAGGAAGTCACAGTTTGACTTGAGAGACAGATGCGTATAGTATAAAGCAAAATGAAGCAAATACTAAATAGTGCTACAAGCAGTGTACCCTGCGAGTTCAGAGACAGCCGTGTTTAATGAAGATGAGGTTTTAGGGAAATTATAAACAACATGGTATTTAGGCTGGGTCTAGCAGAATGAGTAGGATTTTAGAAGGCAGAAAATAAAGGGAGTGATATTTTAAGCCATGGGAACAGCAAAAGCAAAGACTTGTAAATAAGAAAGAAGTTAGCACTTAGAGGGAACTTTGAGCAGTCTCTTAATACAAGGTATGGTATCAGATGCTGCTATCGTTTGCATGTTTTGTTGCATTTGGAAAGATAAAAGCTCAGATTCCTAGCCTGAGGTCATCCTCACACACACCTCTAAACTCCCTCCACAGGTTGTTTGACCTATCTTACAGTGCTCATTGTGTTCTGCCATACATTTTTGTTATTTATGACGTACTTTTCTCTTTTACTAAATTATCAGCTCTTTCTGATCAGGTCTGATTCATCTAACCTGGTGTTTTGCAAGACAGTCCCACTAAGAAATGCATTTCCAATAAGAATTTTATGTGGCATATTTAAATTTTATTCTTCAAAACTTGTAGAGTTTGTGTTGTTTTAAACAATTGTGCTCAATTTTTGTAGTTTTGACGAAATGTACTAGTGATAAGAATAACAGTAACTTTTTTTCCATAACATTTTTATACCTAGAGCTTTATGATCACAGGAAATAAAAGGGTATCAGTTTAAAAAATGTTTAAAAAGTGCCTTGTAGAACTTGAAAATCAACAGTTTTTCTAATAAGAAACCTGGCTCAAAAATTCCTAGTATTGCACAAGGAAAAAGGGTCCTTCCTGGCTTTTTTTAAAAAGCCTTTACAAACATAAAATAAAAAGGCATTATGTTTCCTTCCTCACCAGACATCAAGCATTAAAATAAATGTTCTATTCTCTGAGACTAGTTTGGTCTGCAGAGGTAGGAACAGCAACATATGAGGATGAGCTGCCATTACCTTCATGTGCAAACACTTAGGAAAACCACATCTCTCACCACCCATAGGTACCATGATACTAAACCACCCATAGGTACCATGATGCTAAACCACCCATAGGTACCATGATACTAAGCCTGTCCCCAGCATCCCAGCCTCAGTTTACAGCAGGGTGGGACCTGACACAGCTACAGAAATTAGCAGCTCTGGGGTGAGCTTTCTTGCTAGATCTGCTGCTTTTACCATTCAAAAACAACTAGTTTTTCTTATTTTAAAATAATGTGTATTCATTTTATAAAATTTAGAAATTAATACTGTAAATATGAGGAAAAATTGTAAAATCAGGCAAGTGTTACAGCTTTTTAGTTCCAATGACAAGTGCCCAGAGGTACCCTACTCCACCAGCAAGCCTCCTTCCTGAAGGCGCTCAGCTCTCTTGCTCTGTGGGTCAGCGTGCCCACTGTAGCCACCTCACTTTGTGGGCCAGGAAGCCCACCATGTCATCCCATTCCAGTCTCCTGGTTCTGCTGCTGCCTTTTCTCTGCCATACTCACTGCTGCTTTTCACAGTCTTGTGCCTTCTCTGCTGTTACAGCTCTCTGTCTCCTGTGTCTAGGAGGTTCTCAGTGTAAGGACCCCAAGTCCAAAGGATGCACTCCACTTCTGGCTCTTCTTTCTTGATAGCAGTGAGGTCCCCACTGCAGCCTCTGGGATTAGCTCATTTTAAGCCTAGTGGGATGGCAAAACTGACCAATCCCCTTCTTAAGGTTCCATATATCTTATTTGCACGAAAAACCCCTGCGAGGGTTCCATGCACCTTATTTGCATTATCAGCAGACTGTCCAATCCCCTTGGTGGGCCACAAACACCTTTTTTGCGTAGCCCACCCAATAATTTTGTGGGAATCTCAAGACCATGAATGGCTAAAGGGGCCATATTAAGCAATTCACTGCACCAAAAAATAGCTTTTATTGTAAAGTCTCTTATGATCAACTTTTCCTGCTTGCTATATATATATGTATATATATATATGTATATATATGTGTATATATATATGTATATATATAAAACAATAAATTTTGTTTGTATGCTGTCGAGTCATTTCCAACTCATAGCAACCCTATATGACAGATTAGAACTGCCTCCTAGGGTTTTCTAGGCTGTAATCTCTACGAGAGCAAGTTGCCAAGTCTTTTCTCCCACAGAGCCATTGGTGCGTTTGACTAGCCAGCCTTTTGGTTAGCAGCTGACTCCTTAAGCACTGCACTACCAGGGCTCCTTATATGCATATATACAGTATATATATTATAATATATACATACACACAGACATATTTCTTTATATTAAAAACTAAACCAAACCCATTGCCATCAAGTCTATTCCAACTCATAGTGACCCTATAGAACAGAGTAGAACTTCCCCATAGGGTTTCCAAGGAGTAGTTAGTAGATTAGAACTGCCAACCTTTTGGTTAGCAGCCATAGGTCTTAACCACAGAGCCACCAGGACTGTTTTATTTTCATATATATATAAACATATATATATGTATATATATATATATATACACACACACACACGTATACACACACACATACATATACATATATATGTATACATATATATTATATATATAATATATATGTATATATATATATTATATATATAAATTGAAATTTATTGTCCAAGCCATGATATTTTCAGTCACCTCATATGCATGCAAAAGCTGGACAATAAATAAGGAAGACCAAAGAAGAAATGATGAATTTGAATTATGGAGTTGGCAAAGAATATTGAATATACCATGGACTGCAAGAAGAACAAGCAAGTCTGTCTTGGATGAAGTACAGCCAGAGTGCTCCTTAGAAGCGAGGATGACAAGTGTTCATCTCGCATACTTTGGACATGTTATCAGGAGAGACGTCACACTTGGTAAGGTAGAGGGTCAGCGAAAAGGAAGAAGACCCTCAACAAGATGGATTGACACAGTGCCTGCAGTAATGGGCTCAATCATAGCAATGATTGTAAGGATGGGGCAGGACGGGCAGTGTTTCATTTTGTTGTACATAGGGTTGCTATGAGTCAGGACCAATTCAACGGCACCTAACAACAACAACAAATTGAAATTTTAGGATTTCTTTTATTTCCTGTGATCATAAACCTCTCTACCTATAACCCGTTGCTGTTGAGCGACCCTATAGGACAGAGTAGAGCTGCCCCAAAGGGTTTTCAAGGCTTTACGAAGGTAAACTGCCACGTCTTTCTTCCATGGAACTGCTGGTGGGTTCAAACTGCCGATTTTTGGTTAGAAGCCGAGCACTTAACCATTGTGCTACCAGGGGTCCTTCATAAAAATCTAGGTATTAAAAATATTCTGGAAAGTAGCACGTTTGGTCAAGACTACATAAATTGAACACAATTGTAACACAAATATCTACAAATTTTGAAAAATAAATTTCAAATATATAAAATTTTTACTGGAAATGCATTTCTTAGTGGGATTAATTGTGTTCACACTTTTACTATGTATTTAAAGAAAGAAAAAGTTATATACCACTAAAACTAATTGACAATGGCAGCAAGCACGTTATGTTACTTTTTGTTAATAAAAAACACCAAAAACCAAACCCGTTGCCATCGAGTCAATTCTGACTCATAGCAACCCTAAAGGGCAGAGTAGAGCTGCCCCATAGAGTTTCCAAGGAGCACCTGGTGGATTCAAACTGCCAGCCTTTTGGTTAGCAGCAGTGGCTCTTAACCACTATGCCACCAGGATTTCCGTTTTTGTTAATAGGATATATAAATTATTAAAGACTTTTTAGGGAATAAAATTTGTAGCAAGTTTACTATGATTAGAATAAATATTTTATGATAAATTTTATAACTATCTTATTGAAGTATACACTGAATCTTAAATCACATTAACATTTTATTTATAGGTTTTAGTCAATGTCTTGTGAACATTTTGAGTCCTGGAAAGCATTCCAGTCATATTTAAAAGAATCTTCCTCACTGACCTTTTCTGTATGGCCCATTTAAGATGATTTAGTTTCTAGTTAATGCTATCTCTTAAGGATATAGTTTAAAGGGACCACTTACATTTAAATACATGAAAAATCCATTTTTAGTATTCAGTACTCCTTACTGATGCTTTCTTTTTCTGCTGTCATTTGACTCTCTCAAGAGATGCCTTCTTTGACAGTTGTTGGGGAATAGAAGAGATGAAGTACCTTAAGCAAATATTATCATTGTTCCTATCACCACACCACACCATGCATCTGAATTCAGAGCATCCCAACGTGTGCCAGCATGCTTTATTCCTATCACTAAGCTTCCCCCTCAACAGAAATGTGTATTAAGGCAGGGAAGTACAGGAAGTCCCTCAGGATGTGTGGTACTTAGATTAATCACAAAAATGGGATTCCCTATTGTTTGGTACATGGGTGGGTGAGAGTGGGAACTTTTTTTGTAAAGATACAAAAGATCTGTTTTCCAGGACATTCATTTTAGAAAAATCGAGGATCTGAAAATTGGTTCCTTTAAAACTATCGATGTTCTACAGCCCCTGGAAAGTCTTCATGTACTTCTGCTTGAAGATAACTACTCTGTAAGAATCAGAGAACGTGAATTTTCATAATGATTTTATAAGTCCCAATATGTAGTGTCCCTAAACCCCTCCTAAATTCTCACCTTCCGTAACAACCTATAGTCTGTTGAGGCCAGAGGATTTACCACTACATGTCTCAGGATATCTTGCCATTGTTCTTTGAATATTCAAGCTGAACAAAATGCATATATTACTCATATCACCAGGTCTATAGCTGGCTCTGAGTAGAGATTGCACAAAACCACAGAAGTGAGACCTAACAATTAGATAAGGCTGTAGGGACAAGAAAAAAAGATCAGTATGCCTTAAGGAGTTGCAAGTCATTAAATAAAATGGGGAGAATATATTTAGGAGTTTTCTATCTATTCAAATTCAGTTTTTATATTGACTCTCCTTAACAATAGTTTTTGGCTTTGGTAACGTGACACCTCAGCCACCTTAAGCTTAAACCTGGCTTAAGCCTAATATTGGCAACGAACACAAAATCATTTAAAAAAGAAAGAAAGAAAACCCAGAACGTTGACTGTTTTTGACACCAAAGAGGGAGAGCAGAATTCCTGCGTTCTCTCCTTCAAGACTATACTCAGTTATGGAAGAAAAATCTTAAAAACAAGACGATCGATACAGGGACAGTCTTGTCAGCAAATGCATTCCTCCAAATCCCTTTTCCTTTTAATATCTCAATATGTACCTATGACTTATGTCTCTAAACCCATCTGAGCGTGTTTATATTTTAGGTTGTTTGTACTAACAAACAACGTTTCCAATTAGTTCCCCTAAAACTACCACTTTTATACATCAGAGATTTTCCTCCTTTCTATCATTCTAGATACCTAGCTTTTCTGGAGCTTTTCCAGCTGCTTCATGTCTTCCTTGGGTCTGTGCCTAAATATGCACATGGCCCTCCAGATGCTTCTGCTGCTGACTTTGAGAAAGGGGAAGGTAGAGGATTTCTTCTGTTGTGTCTGTTTTTAAACTGTTACTATGTTCTGGTGTATATGTCTGGCATTGTTTGGCTTATCTGGAATGGTTTGCAAGGGAAACATTCTATAATAAACTGACTGAGTCGAAAAGTAGTTTTGTTAGCATAAAGACAGTGTGACTGTTACCAGATCTTAGCAGGGTGGCAAAGGGTGTCACTTAAATGCCAAGTGGCCTGCAAGGCAAAATCACAGCACCAGAAGTATAGGGCTGGAATTGTGAACAAAAAAGCGGGAGAAATGTACCTTTGCCGAGCTTTATGCATTATTCTAAGTAATTTACTCTATAATTGTATGATATACTCATAAAAAACTCATTGCCATCGAGTCGATTTCAACTCATAGCTACCCTATAGGACAGAGTAAAACTACCCCATAGGGTTTCCAATGAGTGCCTGGTGGATTCGAACTGCTGACCTTTTGGTTAGCAGCCGAACTCTTAACCACTACATACAGCAGCCTTGAAAATTTCCATAATTAGGAGATATTAGAGGAAGGCCAGAAAATAAAGTAGCCTTTCTGTCATGGATTGAATTGTGTCCCCCAAAAATATCTGTCAACTTGGCTGGGTCATGATTCCCAATATTGTGTGATTGTGTACCATTTTGTAATCTAATGTGATTTCCTTATGTGTTGTAAACTCTATCACTGTGATGAAGTTATACTGATGAGGTTTATAAGATTGGATAGTGTCTTAAGCCAGTCTCTCTTGAGATACAAAATAGAGAAGTAAGCAGAGGCACATGGGAAACTCATGCCACCAGGAGAGCCATGCCGGGAGCAGAGCGCATCCTTTGGACCTGGGGTTCCTGTGCTGGGGTGCTCCCAGACCAGGGGAAGACTGATGATGGGGACCTTCCTCTGGAGCCAACAGAGGCGGAGGGCCTTTCCCTGGAGCTGATGCCTTGAGTTTGGACTTGTAGCCTACTGGTCTGTGAGAGAATGGACTTCTTTCTGTTGAAGCCATCCATTTGTGGTATTTCTGTTAGAGCAGCACTAGATGACTAAGACACTTTCTAAGATCACATAGTCATTAAGTGGCTGAGCAGGAATTCAAATCCAGGTATGTTTTGTACACAGCCCATGTTTCTTTCCTTACATCATTCAACAAAATGTACTGATCATCTACTATTTGCCACACACTGTGCTAGGGTGTGAGGACTCAAAGATGGGTAAGACATAGTTCTTGTCCATCAGGATATTTGAGTCTATTCAAGAGAGGCAGATACATAAACAAATAATTACAGTAAAACCCATTACTGTCGAGTCAATTCTGACTCATAGAGACCCTATGTGACAGAGTAGAACTGCCCCATAGAGTTTCCAAGGAGCAGCTGGTGGATTCAAACTGCCTACCTTTTGGTTAGCAGCCAAGCTCTTAACCACTGTCCCACCAGGGTTCCAATTACAGTAAAGTGACTCTATAAGTAATATACAGTAGGAGGGAGCTATCTGAGTGAAAAAGAAGGTCACATACTTCTAACGTGGAGCAAATAGATGCCAATTCCTCTTTGGGTAAAATACAGTGTTAGAGATTAGAGGTAGGTGTGTGTGTATCCTTAAGTTTGAATTTCTTATCACAGTTTGAAATAGATGGGCAGTGATATAGTCTGGGATAATTTTAGATTTATGACCAGCCAACAGTTAGGGAGGGGAGTTAACAAAACAAACAAATATTGCCATCGAGTTGATTCCAACTCATAGCAACCCTATAGGACAGAGTAGAGCTGCCCCATAGGGTTTTAAGGCTGTAATCTTTATAGAAACAGACTGCCACAGCTTTCTCCCACTGGGCAGCTCGTGGGTTTGAACCACCAACCTTTCGGTTGGCAGCTGACCACTTAACCAATGTGCCACCAGGGCTCCTTGAAGGGAAGTTAAGTGCAGCAGTTTGCTTCAGAAGAGGCCCCAGCCCCTGAAGCCACCTGTTTACTTTCACTGCTGCTCTTCTCTGCTTCCTGAAAATTCCTGTGCTGAGGAAAGAATAAAAGCTGGTTAGCGATGCTTTAAGTGAGATAAGCAGCTACTGCTGATGGTGACAATCAACAGTAAAGTCAATAGCACCTGACATAGCTAGGAAAATGTTTTTCTTTAATTCTTGTTTTGAAATTGTATCCCACTTCTTCTTACCTTTTTTATGGAGTAGTGTCTGATCAACTTTTAGGTCCCTCACAGCTCCACATAGTAAAACCAAAACAAAACCCATTGCCATCAAGTCAATTCCAACTCATAGTGACACTATAGGATGGAGAAGAACTGCCCCATAGGGCTTCCACGGAGCGGCTGGTAGATTCAAACTGCCAGCCTTTTGGTTAGCAGCCGAGCTCTTAACCACTGCGCCACCAGGGCCCTGTGAAACCTGTTGCTGTTGAGTCTATTCTGACTGATAGCGACCTTATATAGTAGGTACTCTATAAGTGCCTCTAATCAGAGCTCAAAGACAATTATCTTGAAGAGCAGAAAACCTCCAGAGTTACACTTAATTCAAGAAGCATGGCTGGCCAACTCACCGCTATATAGGTAATAATGTTCTACACTTACCTAACTCTTCAAGTACACGATCTTAGTTTACAAAACTCCCATCATGGTAAAACTGCAGTGTCTATCATAACACCTGGTGCCTAGAAAATTTATTGAAAGAATGCATGAATGAATAATTGTTTTATTTTCATGTATTTTAAGATGATAACCAGGAATCCCAACAGAACTTTGTAGCATAGCTTTTGTGACAAGGGACTGAGAAGAGCTGGATATTGTTTGTGAAATAATTAAAATAATAATTTTACCATCGATTTTGCACTATGCTGTGCCAGGGACTTTGTATTTATTATCTCATTTAATCTTCACAGCAACCTTAGGAAGCAAATACTAGTATTATCCCCATTTTATCCATAAGGATTTTGAGACTTCAAGGGATTAAGCCATTTTCTCAAAGTCACACAACTAGTAAGTGGCCTACTTTCAAACCACTCAGGTCTGCCGCTTTCCAAAGCCCATACCTTTGATCACTAAGAATCAAGGCATATGTTTTTCCCTACCCTGTTGATTTTTGGAGCTCTGGTGGTGTAGTGGTTAAGGTCACAGCTGCTAACCAGAAGGTCGGCAGTTCAAATCTACCAGCTGCTCCTTGGAAATCCAGTAGATTTCTAGGGTTGCTATGAGACGGCGACGGGTTTGGCTTTGGTTTAGTTTTGTTAATTTTTATTAAGTACGCTTTATTACTTATATAGAAAGAAGAGCCAGAGATTAAAATTACAGATCATAACATCTATTCTACTATGTAAAATCCAACTTAGATTGCCCTTTCAAAGGATCATTTTAGCAGGGAGATTTTTAATTTTTCATAATCTCTAAACTCTGTTCTGTTAGTCCACTGTCAGTCATTCCTTTTCAACTCAAAGGTTAGTGGGTGAGCGCCTACTTTTAACAATGTGTGGTGTGGGTGTGTGACCCAAAGACATGACCCAGATTTAAATGAACCCTCTAGCTTCACTTTTCCTCTCAAAGAACCAAAATTCACAGTGCTGCGTTCTGGTTAATAAAGGACTGCCAGCATTTTATCTTAAGTGAGGTTACATGCCAGTTTGAGGGAATGTGAAATAGGGATTCCTAAGGTGAAAATGTGTGTATTTCTAAAAGCAGAATGGCGTTCTTACTTTTTTTTTTCCTAGTCGCGTGTTTTTGCTTGAGAATATATCTTTTGAGAATTAACAGTGAATTGGAAACAGTGTTTAAGGTCAAGACATTAAATAGCACCAAGTGCATGCACTTTGCTATTGTGGTCCATATGGTTTCTACAAAAGTGTTTCCTCAAGCGTGAAGGCTCGTGCTCTCTTTTTCAATATCTGATTTCACTTGATCCTTTTTAGAATTCTAGAGCATTGATTTTGGCTCATATTTTGTTGTCGTTATAAACTTTAAACTCTTTTTTTTTTTTTTTGTGGTGGCAATATACACAACCAAATATACATCCATTGACAGGTTCTACATGTAAAATTCAATAATATTGCTTACACACGTCACCATTCTGTCCCTATCTATGTGTTACATCATCATTAATTTACACTGCCCCTTAAAGTTCTCATCTGTGCTTTAGATGAACTGTTGTCAGTTTGAACTCATATACATAAGTCTTTATAACAGTGCAATGCTACTTGGTATCTTACAAATGTCAAGAAATGGCTTGTTTTCAGATCTTGTCATTAATGGTCCAAAATAAGATAGTTACACTTTTTTGAATGCTTACTATATGCTTGGCTCCCTGCTAAGTACTTGCATATGTGCTCTTTTTAATACTTACCTCGCTAAGCTTCAGTTGTCTTATCAGGAAAATGAGAGCACCTACATCAGAGTGATTTTAACTTATTTAAGGTTACATGGCTAATAAATGGAAGAACTAGGCTTTGGTTTCAGCTCTCTCTAGCTCCTGAAAGCCTAAGTTCTGAACCACTACCTTATATTGCCTCTGGACAACATACGCACTTCCACATCAGAAAGACTGTCCTCGTGACCCCGGGGATAGAGGTAAAGTTATTCCTTATGACTTTGCTTACATTGTCTGACCAGATACCTGTTTAAAAGTAGCTTGAGCTCTTCTCAGCTAAGATATAATTTGCTTCATGAATTTACTTCTATAAAATCTGTTTGGGCCTACAGTTAGCAAAGCGTAGCCTGTTTAGCAGTTACTAAACTATATTAAAAGTTCACATGGTGTGATTTACAGAGAGAAGCACAAGTAGGTGTTTATACATGCCTAGTATGAAACTGTGCTCCAGATAGACTCCCCCACAATATTGCATTATTGACGAACATCCAGAGCCACACATATTTCTCCATCTTCTCTCTTGGTCCTTCCAAGGGAGCTTTTCACTAACACACCAGTGGCCTCAGGATGAGGGGGGCAACTGGCTTTGAATCTGCAGAGCTGGGTTTATGATCCAGCTCTACACATGGGGTCCCATGAGTCAGCTTAGACTTGACTGCAGCTGGTTTGGTTAGGTTTTCTACCACTGAAGCTGTATGACCTCAGGGGATCTTAGTCTTTTCATGTGCAAAATGGGAATAGTATTTGCCTTGCTTCCCTCCCAGTTGATTCCAAGATCAAAAGAGAAAAAGCATTCTACAAAGAAGAGACAAAGTTGCATAATTCTTAAAGGTAAGGGATTTGGAGCAAAAGAGATTCAGGGTTAAAGCCTGATTTTGATACTGACTGGCTGTGTGATTTGAACCCATTATTTAATCTAGGTGAGCAAGATTATTGTGAAGATTAAATGAGATAATACAGACCACTAGTAACATACCAAACTCTAGCTAATTGGTTTTCTTGATTAACATTGGGTTATAAATGGTCTTATTTCAGGATAAGGTAATGTCAGAAAGACTTGAATGAAGGTGTGAATAGATGCAATATATAAGGATGACATGAGATTTTTGGTATTTGAATATGACCTCCACTGTCTAAATCTTCCAAACATAATATTAGGTCATCAGCAATAAACGACAACAGAAGAAGCATTTTCATTAAACTTTCTTTTCTCTAAAGAGAAGGATCTCAATTTGCAGACTTTATATCTACATCTTATTTGTTGACCCTTTGCTTGGCACATGAAGTTCCTTAATTTCTAATTGTTAAATAGATACGTGTTTGCTGTTCTCTGGTACCTCTCCAAATGTTTTGTTTCCCAAGCTTATCAAGCCCCCACTACGTCTTCCAAAAAGTTATCAAATGTTTATTATGCTTCTAGCTGAAGTTACGAGCATAAAAGAGATGATGTATGCAAACTACTATAATTGTGCTCTGGGAAAAGTTCATTGTTTTATATTTATTCTGAATCAGTAGGTGAGTTTGACACAGCCACACTAAATTTTGATAACTTATATGCTTTAAGCAAATTTCCTTTCTTAGGGTGTGGAGACAGTCTTTATGGTGCTAAAAAATTGCAGAGGTCACACAGCAGAACAGCAATAGAAAGATGTTTTAAAAAAAAACAGTAAAACTTAAAAAATAGACTTTTTCTCTTGACGTGTATAAACTTTCAAGTCACTGAAAAATTCCATTGTATAGCATAGTAAAATTCGCTACTTCTGCATTATTGTCTTATGTTTTGCTTTGTCTCTCCCTAGAATGACTACAAAAAACTGTCAATGCAATGCAAAGATTTTGTTGTTGGACTCCTTGATCTGTGCAGAAATACTGAAGAAGTAGAGGCCATTCTGAATGGGGATGTTGAGATGTGCCATAACGGTGGAGACCATGGTCGTCCAAATCTCAGCCGTTTAAAACTTGCCATTAAATATGAAGTAAAAAAAGTAAGGTCAGGCATGAAGCCCAGTTTACATTATTTCAGTTTTTATTGGTGCTAAATAAGGATGACTTGTTGATATAGTTAGATTGAGTTGGGTTTTTCTAATTAATAGTCAACGGTAGACAGCATTTTCTCTAACAAATCGTTTGGGAGCCTAGTGTGAGGCACTTAGCCTACAATAAATACCCGTCTTTAACATCTAGACTCGTTTATGCAGAACACTGAAGTGATTGCCAATTTCCTTGACTTAAGGAATGATAGAACAGTAAGTTTGTGCATCCAAATTAGAAAGCATTTGTTATATGATGTGAACATAATTACTTAAGTCCCAACTCCATTTTCTCATTCTTTTATATAGTTCAGTTTGGGACCAAATCCTTCAATTCCTTCTTTAGTGCATTTTAATCCCCTCCAACTATATCTGTGAAATGTTTTTAACCTTTCTTTCCATGCAGTGTCTCCACTTGGCTGCTTTCGTAAGTTATGTAAGATATAAAAACAAAACAAACAAACAAAAAAAACAGTTTTTAAAAGCTGGTTTTTATAATAAAAACAATACACGCCTATGGTAAATTTTCAAATACTATAGTCACGCCCCGTTTTTATCTCCCCAGTTCCTAATGGAGAGTCGTCAAACACTGTCATGTTTACCTCCACAAATTTATATCTTGGACATCTTCACATGTCAGTCAGTAGCATACATTTTATCTTTTCAAAGGCAGCACTCGCTACCACGGAAGAAAAGGAATGTCAATCTGCTTCTGTTAAAATTGTAGCCAGGAAAATCTTATGGAGCAGTTCTACTCTGTAACCCATGGGGTTGATGTCAGTCAGAATTGACTCAACTAACAACAATAACATAGTGATTATATTCATTTAATCAATTATTTATGGGTGTTTATTATTTTCTTTAGATTTTAGCGATTACAAGATACTGCAGTAGACATCCTTATTTATATAGCTTGCTTACTTTCATGAATTTTATTTGTAGACAGAATTTCTAGATGTAGAATTACTACATCAATTTTTTTTGCTATACATTTGCTAAATGTCCCTTTAAAAAAGGTGTACCAGTTTGTGTGCACACCAGCAGTGTATGAGAGGGCTTATTTCCCCCACCCACAGAGGATATTATCAAACTTTTTAGTCCTTACCTTTCTGAGAAGATAAAAATTGTATCTTGTTTTAATTATTTTAGAGATTAACCATCATTAAGAATCATTTGTAATTTCCTTATATAATCTATCTCTTAATATTATTTACCACTTTTTATTTTGGATATTGTTTTTTGTATATTAAATAACTTGGCCCTTTGTCATGTGCAAAGTTAATTTACAAAAAAATAAGTATATGAGAAAATAAAAATTTCATTCAGAAGAATAAAAAAATGGTAAAGGCTTGAAAGTTTATTATAAAGAGTTTTAATTGAAAGCATTTGTGGCATAGGAACAAAAAGAGGTATCAATGGAGCAGAATAGGCAGTCCAGAAGCAGATCCATCATTGTTAGGTGCCGACGAGTCGTTTCTGATTTATAGCAACCCTATGTACAACAGAATGAAACACTGCCTGGTCCTATGCCATCCTCACAATCTTTGCTATGTTTGAGCTCATTGTTGCAGCCACTGTGTCAGTCCATCTCCTCGAGGGTCTTCCTCTTTTTTGCTGACCCTCTACCTTACTAAGCATGATGTCCTTCTCCAGGGACTGGTCACTCCTGATAACACATCCAAAGTAAGCGCAACGAAGTTTCACCATCCTCAAGTCCTAGGGGCACTCTGGCTGTACTTCTTCCAAAACACACTTGTTCTATGATAATAATAATATAATGTATTATTATAATACATATGCAAATACAATATAAAACAGTGTAGCATTTTAGGTCAGTGAAGGAAAGGTAATATATTAAAAATGTAGTATCTTGGCTAGCAGGAACTTTACATCACTTCTTCTAAATGGGAAAATAATATATAACCATAAAAGCACTTGTGTAAAACATTAATGAATCTTTTTATAGTGTTAAATTTCAAAAGTGTTTCTATGCTTTGAAAGAAAGCCCATTAGTCACAGAGGAAAGGCTCAATGAAATGGAATCTTCTAAGTTATGTAATACATATTTAGAACCTCCTGCCATCCTGATGCCTGTTCACTAGATGTTTTATGTTTGTTCTTTAATTCTAACAATATTTTTGCAAGGGAAATCACAGAAGTAAGTATTAGAACACATAAAAGTAGTTTATGCTGAAACATTCTTTAATCAAGCTGTTAAACGTTTTGTTGTTTCCCTGCTAGTTCGTAGCTCATCCAAACTGCCAGCAGCAGCTTCTCTCCATATGGTATGAGAATCTTTCTGGTTTACGGCAGCAGACCATGGCAGTCAAGTTTCTTGTCGTCCTCGCTGTTGCCATTGGACTGCCCTTCCTGGCTCTCATCTACTGGTTTGCCCCGTGCAGCAAGGTACATCTGTAAAGCCTGAACCTCTACCTTCTTCTAAAAGTATGGCTACTTGTATATGTCAGAACCAGTTAAGCAGTGGAAAATTTTATTTCCAAAATAAAATTTTCAGGGAAATCGTAGTTGGGTTTAAATAATCTTTATGACTTTAATACTATAAAAATAATACGTATTTGCTGTAAGAAAAATACAGAAGAGAAAAAAATGAAAAGAAGAGAAAAGTCATACTATTAATCATACTATGAATGTGTGAAAGAAAATCTCAGTTACTATGTTGGTGTATTTCCTTTTAATCCTCTCTCTAGGCATATATATGCATGTATTTTTATATATTTTATAAGATTATACAATAATACATTGTGCAGATACTTATCCAGAAAAAATTGAGATGAAAGTTTTCATTTTGCATTTATTTGAGCTAATATGACAAAAAATCATAATGTAAAAACTCGATCATGTAAATACGAATGCAATGCTTGTTTTAGTGAAGAAATTTATTTTAGGGATAGAGGATACTGGAGCCTGAAAGCAAAGGTAACTTTTTTTTTTTTTAAGCAAAATCTATCTTCCCAGGGTTTTCTGAAGATAATACATTCAAATGGAACTAGTCTTTCAAGTTTGAGAAATGTTGACCCATCATTCTGTTAAGAGGCATGAAAGTTTGTCTGTCCTACATTGACAACAATCTTAACCTTCTGTTCTTGAAGTCACCTTTCTGGGTCTGCTTAGGCAGACTGAAATTGTTCTAAAGTTATGTGGCCAAAGTGGCTGCTGGACCATCTGTTTGTCTGCTGTGTAGAAATAATAGTTGGATTACTTGCCATTCTTAAATATGGACAGGGCTTGTTTTCACACATTTGTAACACATGGGTGATGATACACACACCGCATTACCAACATATTGTCTTCTTATCACTAAACCACGTATTTGGTAATTTAGCCTTATAGGGACTCTTCTAAGTAGCCCATGCTGTAGAAAGCCTTTTACATAGTGGGAACCTCATAATTGCTTCTATTGGTGATGATAGGACTTGCTGGAAACTGGGCATGTTCACACAAGGGCTAAAATCTGTCATCACAGATTTTTTTTTTCTTTAAAATATCGTAAGACCCAAAATGCACCTCGTGTAAATAAAATATAAACGAGCAAAAATAAAATGAAAGCAGTGAGATGTCCTAGAGATAGAGATGTGTAGCGCAGATTTTCTTCTAGAAAGTTAGTTTTTCTTTTTTTCCTCCTTTTTCGTAGGAATGACAGATTTCACTTAGAAAAAACATTCTAAATTTTCCCTACTAGAACATAGGCTGTATCTATGTATGTAGTCTGTTTGTGTGATTCCAACTCACATTTCCTGAGTCTGCAGAGATTTAAGCTGAATTAAAAAGATGAGAGTTTTTGAATTATCCCTGTTAATTACTCTGTGATCAGTTAAATTATAACATGTTTTCTAAACTAGTCATCCTTTCTCATATCCAATGAGTTCAAAAGCATAATGCCTTCCTGAGTGTCTACTGCTTTGACACAGACTCTTTGGCAGTCTTTAGAGGTACAGAATTAAAGATTTACATGTTTATTTAATTTTGATTGAATCCTAATTAACCTGATTTCCTTCACTATTTCTTTTCCCTAGCCATTTTTCTTTGTGGCATCTGTTCCCCATCTTTGTTTATGAACATTGAGGCAAATAATCAAATTAAAAGGAAGCTGTCAAGGTTATTTTTGTCTTTCATGTCTAAAATCTATTTTACTATTATTTATCATTTTAAGCTTGATGATAAAATCTATTTTACAGTTTTCCCCTTTAGCAAAGAACATAATCATTATTTACATGTTACAGAATTAGTTTTTTTTTTTTCTTTTTTGGTCGGGGAGAGATTGCTCAAGCTAAATTGAAACTTTTATTTAAAATTCTATTGAAAATATTTTAAATTTTCCAATATATCCATAATAACTAACCCTAATCAAATTACAGGCTTATGCACCTTGACTAAGTCCCTGTTTCTTTTTAAATTTGGTTTTCTCTCCTGAAGTTTGCTCTCGTCCCCTTTCAGAAAACTTTTTGTCCTTACTTGTTCTTTTTTTCCCCCTACTTTAACCCAAATAGCAATGATTTTATGTTCATTTCAATAAAAAGAGGCCATACTGTGATTGCAGATCTTTTACTTTAAGCTAACCAATTAACCAGTTGCAGTCTAATTGACTCCAACTCATGGCAATCCCACGTGTTTGAGAGTAGAAATGTGCTCCAGAGGGTTTTCTATGGCTGATTTTTCAGAATTAGATCACTAGGACTTGAACTTCCAACCTTTCAGTTAGCAGCTGAGCATGTTAATCATTTGCACTTTCTAGGGCTCTTAGTAGCTCATCCTTTTCCGTTTTTATATGGTGTTGGGTAAATAGGTATTTGATCATCAATAAATACTTTAAAATAGTATGATATGTAATATCTAAAGGCAAGCATTTCTTTCAATGCTAACTCTCAATAATTTGTTCAGTTGTTAAATTGCCCCTTTTACAGTTTTTTTTTTCAATTGTGCTTTAAATGGAAGTTTACAGTTCACGTGTGTTTCTCATACAAAAATTTATACACACACTGCTATGTGACCCTAGTACTGTCCCCATACTGTGACAGCACACTCCTCCTTTCCACCCCGGGTTTCCCGTGTCCATTCAACCAGTTCATGTCCCTCTCTGCCTTCTCATCTCAGGACAGGCGCTGCCCATTTAGATTCATGTATCTACTTGAGTTAAGAAGCACACTCTTCACGAGTATCATTTTATGTCTTATAGACCAGTCTAATCTTTGTCTGAAGAATTGGCTTCAGGAATGGTTTTAGTTTTCTGCTAACAGAAAGTCCAGGGCCATGTCTTCCAGGGCCCCTGCAGTCTCAGTAAGACCATTAAGTCTGGTCTTTTTACTAGAATTTGAGTTCTGTACCCCACCTCTCTCCTGCTCTGTCAAGGACTCTTGTGTTCACTGTCAGGGCGATCATTGGTGGTATCCAGGCATCATCTAGTTCTTCTGGTCTCAGGCTGATGGCGTCTATGGTTTATGTGGCCCTTTTGTCTCTTGGGCTAATATTTTCCTTGTGCCTTTGGTGTTCTTCCTTCTTCTTTGGGTTGGGTGGGTTGGGACCAATTGATGCATCTTAGATGGCTGCTTGCTAGCTTTTAAGACCCCAGACGTCACTCACCAAAGTGGGATACAGAACATTTTCTTAATAAACTTTGTTATGCCAGTTGACCTAGATGTCCCCTGAAAGCATGGTCCCCAGACCCCTGCCCCTGCTACTCTGTCCCTTAAAATGTTTGGTTGTATTCAGGACATTTCTTAGCTTTTGCTTTAGTCTAGTTGTGCTGACTTCTCCTGTAGTGTGTGCTGTCCTTACCTTCACCTAAGATAATTCTTGTCTACTATCTAGTTAGTAAATACCCATCTCCCTCCCTCCCCACCATTGTAACCATCAAAGAATGTTTTCTTCTGTGTTTAAACCTTTTCTTGAGTTCTTATAATAGTGGTCTTATACAATAGTTGTCCTTTTGTGACTGACTGATTTCACTTAGCATAATGCCTTCCAGATTCATCCACGTTATGAGATGTTTCACGTATTCATCGTTATTCTTTATCATTGTGTAGTATTCCATTATATTTTGTTTATCCATTTGTCTGTTGATGGACACCTAGGTTGTTTCCGTTTTCTTGCTATTGTGAACAGTGCTGCAGTGAACATGCGTGTGCATATATCCATTCATGTGATGGCTCTTATTTCTCTAGGATATAGTCCAATGGGTGGGATTGCTGGATCGTATGGTACTTCTATTTCTAGCTTTTTAAGGAAGCGCCAAATCGATGTCCAAAGTGGTTGTACCATTTTACATTACCACCAACAGTGTATAAGTGTTCTAGTCTCTCCACAATCTCTCCAACATTTATTATTTTGTGTTTTTTGGATTAATGCTAGCCTTATTGGGGTGAGATGGTATCTCATTTTAGTTTCGATTTGCATTTCTTTAATGGCTAATAATCGTGACCATTTCCTCATGTATCTGTTAGCCACCTGAATGCTTTCTTTGGTGAAGTGCCTGTTCATGTCCTTCGACAATTTTTTAATGTCTTTTTCTTGTTGACGTTTTGCAGTATCTTGTAGATTTTAGAGATTAAACGCTGATCGGATTTGTCCCAGTCTGTAGGTTGTCTTTTTAGTCTTTTGGTGAAGTCTTTTGATGAGCATAAGTGTTTGATTTTTAGAAGCTCCCAGATATCTAGTTTCTCTTCTGATATTTGCATTGTTACTTATGGTTTGTATTGTGTTTATGCCATGTATTAGAACTCCTAGTGTTGTCCCTGTTTTTTCTTCCATAATCTTTATAGTGTTCAATTTGATATTTAAGTCTTTGATCCATTTTGAGTTAGTTTTTGTGCATGGTGTGAGGTATGGGTCTTGTTTCAGTTTTTTGCAGATGGATATCCAGTTATGCCAGCACCATTTGTTAAAGAGACTGTCTTTTCCCCCATTTAACGGATTTTGTGCCTTTGTCAAATATCAGCTGCTCACAGGTGGATGAATTTATGTCTGGATTCTCAATTCTGTTCCATTGGTCTATGTATCTGTTGTTGTACCAGTACCAGGCTGTTTTGACTACCGTGGCGGTATAATAGGTTCTAAAATCAGGTAGTGTGAGGCCACCCACTTTGTTCTTCTTCAGTAATGCTTTACTTATGCATGGCCTCTTCCCTTTCCATATGAAGTTGGTGATTTGTTTCTCCATCTCCTTAAAAAATGCCGTTGGAATTTGGATCAGGATTGCACTGTGTCCCTTTTACAGTTATTTTTAAGAAATCTGTTTACAACCCAGAACACATATATGACATACTTTACTAAAATGGATAACTCATTTCGGTTCTTAAAATCCACTGCAAGACATCAAAATCTCCCTTAGTATTACTCTTCAAGAAGAAAATTAAAGAGAAACACAACTTACAGTTTTTTGTAATAAGAAATAAAGAATCTAATGATCAAAACATGCCACCTTAGTTTCCTGCCAACCAACTTTTTGTTTAGTTGTTCCCTTGCTTGCTTTTGGTTGAAAAAAAAAAACAAAACAACTTGGACTTTTAATAAGCAGCCAAAATGCTTGGTTTGATTCTCCTCTCAGCCTTTTGCGTAAAATAAAGGAGGAGTAAAATTACATAAGGGCTAGTAGCTCAGTGGAGAAGGAAGGCAAGCCAGGTCAAGGGCGAAGCACAGATAAGACACCCTACCCTGAATAATGAACATTGACTTTGGATGTGTTCTGGATAGCTAAACTCAAGTTCCAGAGCTACCAGTCTTGTGGCCCATTCTAATGTGCTTAGCTTTATTGTCAACCTCATTTTATGTCCCCAAACTTTTTTTTTCTTTTACATTCTATGGCTCCTACTTTAATTTACACTCTCTTGTATTTTGTGTATCCTTGAAGGCTGCCTCGTATTCTTTCCGGAACAATGTTGTTATTGTTAGGTGTCATCGAGTCAGTTCTAACTCATAGTGACCCCATGTACAACAGGACAAAACGCTACCTGGTCCTGTGCCATCCTCACAGTTATTGCTATGTTTGAGCCCATTGTTGCAAGGGCAGCCATAAATAGGTTTTCCATGGATTTCACTACTCACAGTCATTGCCCCCAATCTCAGTTTTCCTGCAACAGGCAAAAAAAAAAAAAAAAAAAAAAAGAGAGAGAGAGAATTTTAACAATTTTTTTTTAAAGATTTATCATACTAGCTTTTCCTATGAGGAAGATACTGAATCTCACAATATATTTTTATTTTCTCTAATACATGATTAGAATAAATCATACAGAAAGCATTATGGAATTATAATTGTATGTGTTGTTAATCTTTTAATTGTTTATATTTGAAAAGAAAAACAGTTAAGAATAGGCACAAAAATCAGAAAATCAAACCTACTTTGTCTCCCATTTGTTTTAACTGCCCTCATTCGACTGAGATTTCTGTTCAAACCAAATCTAAAAAATAATACTCGTTGAATCAACGTATTGAGCAATCTTACAGAAGTATGCTTTTAGAAATCATTTCACAGCAGATTTTTATAAAGTAACATAGAATTGTCTCTGCAACACATCCAACTAGATGAATCCATTGCTTTAAATTCTAGATAAACCTCTTTTAGCTTGGAAGAGACTATATACATATATGTTTTCCCTAGCCTAAGAGTCTAAATACCTAGAGCAAATGGACTGAACTATACATGTATTCCAGCTGTAACTTTTATGACTTTTGAAAACCATATAGACAAATAAAGCTTATAGGAACAGAAAACATTGATTGCATTCTTTCCATTATAACATCTAGCTTCCAAATAAGATTTTCAAGTATATATTAAGCTTTTATGATAAAAAAAAAAAACTTTTTTTCTTTAAGAATTTGCATATGTATGCACTTTAATAAGAAAATGAAAAATTGGTTTATAAACCAAACAGAAGTATAACAGCAGTTATGGGCATAAGCTCCAGAACAAGAATGCCTGGGTTCCAATTCCAGCTCTACCACTTATGAGCTATGTGATCTTGAACATGTCCTCAGTTTCTTCATCTTCAAAATGAGCATTTTAGTAGCATCTGCCTCTTTGGATGGAAACCCTGGTGGTGTAGTGGTTAAGAGCTATGGCTGCTAACCAAAAGGTCGGCAGTTTGAATCCACCAGGCGCTCCTTGGAAACTCGGTGGGGCATTTCTACTCTGTCCTATAGGATCCCTTTGAGTGGGAATCGACTCGACAGTGAGTTTGGTTTTTTGGGGTTTTTTTTTTTTTTTTGTTACCCCTTTGGATTGTTGTAATGATTACATGAGTTAATATGAGGAAAACACTTAGAACAGTACTAGGCACATACAAGTACCAGATAAGTGGCAATGGTATCACTATTACCGTTATGAAATGTTCTAATAATAAACTCATTTGAAAAGCTGTTGAAAGCTGTGGACCATCTTCTCAGGAAAAAAAACTACACACATGTACTGAGTTTTGCTTACCCTGTCAGGGGATGCATGGAGCCCCTGTGACACATCCTGGACATGCACCCTCCCTGCTGGTGCAGTAGTTAAGCACTGGGCTGCTAACCTAGAGGTTGGTGGTTCAAACCCATGGGAGAAAGATGTGGCAGTCTGCTTCTGTAAAGATTTATGCTTTATGGAGGCAGCTCTACTCTGTCCTACAGGGTCACTATGACTAGGAATCGACTCGATAGCAACGAATTTTTGGTTTTCTTGGTTGTCTGCCCAGGCTAGGATTCGGATTTCAGACTGAAACGAATCCTCTGCTATAGAAGAACAATAGCTTTTAGTTTCCCTACATTTTGTATGAAGATCTGATTTTCACATAATTTAGGTCATTTATTCATGTTCATTCAGCTACTGAGGTAATAAAACTGAGACCAGAACCTAAAATGTTAGACTTTAAATTCAGCGTCATCCCAGGACATTGTTCCAATACAATTGGAACTACCCGGCTGCCCTACCCCTAGTTGGGAGTTCTCTTGGTCCTCATGAATTTACTCCATTTACAGCATTACCAAGATGGCAACATCAGCTGAGGCCTGAATTGTACCCAGGTAAATGACATACACATGAGGACAACAAGCAAGGCAATAATCAACCAAGAATCTATATACATTGCAAAGTTTCGGTTTAATATTTTTATTGCTGCTTCCTCAATACTTCATGACCAGTATACTAGTTTGCATTTTATAAATAATGCTGATACTGTTCCACATTTTTGTCATCAATATTGTATATTTTAATAACTTAAATATCATTTAATAGGAAAGTTAATTTATGTAATTATTAAGAAGACTATCAGTATATGTAGGTAAGGAATGTGACTGAAATTTTATAACAGCACAAAGAATTATTATTTTATTATTAATTATATAAGTATACATAATTATTGTAGGAGAATACTGGAGTATGCAGGTGTTTATTCTTCTGTGTGTGTGTGTTTTGTAAAGTGTACAAAACAAAGTTGATTTTCTTATGGCAGATGGGGAAGATAATGCGTGGTCCATTCATGAAGTTTGTAGCACACGCCGCCTCCTTCACTATTTTTCTGGGACTGCTAGTCATGAATGCAGCTGACAGATTTGAAGGCACCAAACTCCTTCCTAATGAAACCAGCACAGATAATGCAAAACAGCTGTTCAGGATGAAAACTTCCTCCTTCTCATGGATGGAGATGCTCATTATATCCTGGGTAATAGGTAAAGACTGATTTTCTGTCATCATTTCTTTTTGCAGCCTTAGGAGTTGGAGTGAATGACACTGATTCCGCCACACATCAGTTATACAAATCTGTGCAGCATGACCTAACGCGCCACACACCAGGACTTCCTTTGTACTGTTAAAAGCAGTTGCCTTCTGTTTATGATCAGTGCCTTAGTCTTCTCACATGCCACGTGCTTTTTGCATTTCCAAGAAACACCCCAAAAGAAAACCAACAGGATAGTATTAATCAAGCCTCACCAGTGACAAAAAACCTGTCGTTTATGTTTTGGGAGAACTATGACGTCCAGCCTAAAAATGGCCACACGATTGTATATTGAGGTTTAATAGCAATTGCAGCTTAATAGCCACTCACATGTATTGAACATTTACCATGTACCAGGAATTGTTCAAAGTATTTTACTTGTATCAAATCATGTCATCTCTCTGTACCTCACTTTTCTAACATGAAACTTATAATAACATCTATTTTATAAGATTTATGTGAGGATTAAGTAACTTGCTTGAGATTTCCCAGGTGGTAAGTGAAAGAGGAGTCCCTGGATGACAGACATGGTTAAGCACTCGACTGCTAGCCAAAAGGTTGACAGTTTGAACCCACCCAGGAGTGCCTCAGCAGACAGGCCTGGTGATCTGCTTCTAAAAGGTCACAAGCCTTGAAAACTATTTGGAGCAGTTCTACCCTGCTCAGCAGGGATCTCTGTGAGTCGGAATTGATCCAACAAGGAACTAATGACAACAAAGTGAAAGAGAAGGAATTCAGTCTTAACTACTATACCATTTGTCTTTAGAATCCATCATACATATGCCTGACCATTAAATATAATGTAAATTAGAAAGATATTTTAATCAAATATTTATGAGGGAGCAAACTCAACAGTTAATAAATTCTTTTATTAAGTAATGATGATCCTCAGGTGAATGAGACACAGTCCTTGCCCTCAGGGAAGCTAAGTCTGGAAGGACAAATCAATAAGTAAATTAGTAATTAAAACTCAATGTGGCAAATCCTGTTATTGAGGTGTTGTTGTTAGGGTTTTATGAGAACACACAGATTTTGAGGTGGGATGTAGGACAGGCAATACCTTCAATCTGAGACTCTGAAGATAAGGAAAAGTTAACTAGACAGACTGCTTGGGGGAATAAGGACACTACAAGGCATGGAAACATTAGATGCCAAGATGTGGAACTATGGCAGCATCTGACACACTCGAACTATTGTAAGTTAGTTAGTAAGTATTGTAAGCTGGAGTGCAGGTGCATTTGTGGATATGGGTGATGGGCGATAAGGGTGGGGAGATGGGTGGTGGATGAGTTTAAGCTGTTGGTGGTACAATCAGATCACATTTTATAAATGTCACAGTGGTTGTGAAGTAAAGGGTGGCTTAAAGGAGCAGTGAGTCTGGAAGCCAAGAAACAATTGTAGTGATCCTCATGAGGAGGATGAACTCAAGGAATGGAGGAAGGGAAGAGACTGGAAAGCTAATTAAAAGATACACTCCAAAGATCTTGGTGATTTATCACATGGAAAGGAAGAAGAAGGAAAAGGGAGCCGTGGATTCTGGGTTGGATTACTAGGTGGGTGACAGCAATTTTCTAAGATGGAGAACACAGAAGGAAGATGAGGCTTGAGACTGGGGGAACAAAAAGCTGATAGTTAAGTTTGGGGTGTGATTGAAACGACCATGGGACTTCCAGGTGAAGATGGCCACTAAGTAGTAGAAAATACAAACTGTAGGAGATGTTTGGGCTATAAATATAGTTTCAGTAAAATCCTCAGTCCCATATGGTACCTGAGGCCCTGACTATGCATGAGATTTCCTAGGGTGGAAATATGAAGAGCGTTCAAAGAAGAGGGCACAGGTAATCTTCATACAAAACCTTTAATGTTCTCTGAGCTTGCCCACCCCATCCCATCTACACTTAGTTTTATATCACTTCTAGGGTAGGGGATGTCCTCTTGACTTCCCTACACTGGGGTCCAGTGGAGTCATCCATTGAAATAGTATGAAGCACTATGCAAATTACCATATGATTATTTTCAATGGATGTGAGATACTGTAACAGCAATTCAGAGTTATTCAAAACTCGTGAATCACTTCATTTCCTGATAAGATTCCTAGGAAAATATGTATAGTAACTTCAAATGTGAATTGCATCACCAAGGTAATGATAAACCTTAGGTAAGCTGAGAAGACTTTAATTTTCTACTATTTCTTTTCTAATTTAATTGATATTTACCTTATACCATAAAAGTATAATAAATAAATTACATTTTGCCTCTAATATTTGATTTAAAATGAGAACAAACAACCATATGGGCTGTTGCCACTCAACACTATATTTTATTAGACTATAACGCTATAAGTTACAGTTTTTTTTTTATGCATTAGAATATGCAAAGTGCGTAATACAGTACTTGACAAATAGGAAGTGTTCAATAAATTTCAGAAGATTATAATTATTTTATTAAGCTTTTCACTAAAAGTTTATATATTACTTTTATATAAAATTATTATTTCCTACTGAAGACACATTAAACAAGATATGACTCTTTTACAACCACAAGATGAAACTTTGAAAAATTAAATTTTATATGAAGGGATTATGTATAATTAATATTCATTTTATTCTTTATCATATTTTACTATTCTCATACTGGCATAATTTTAAATACAAACTTTAGAAGTTTTTCCTTTTTAACCTAGAAGCCTCCCCTGAAAATATTAAATTAACCTTTAATTTTATGAATAAGAATATTTTCCTTGGAACAATTGATCTGCTAACCTTTGTATTTGACTTCAGAGATTATCTCACAGTGTTTATTTAAAGGGAAAACAGTTAACAACTCAGAACAGATGGCTGATGCTTTTATAACATGTTAGACTCCTGATTCAATACTGACACTGGTAGTTTTTTTTTTTCTTTTTCCTTTTTGAAGTTATTCTTGAAAGAAAGTTGCTGTACTTTTTGGAAATATTAATAAAAAGTGGCCTACTTAGGTCAGTTGTTGGGTATATTATGTTGACTTCAAGAAAAAGACTCACATATCGGTCACAGAAAGCAAATCTAGTTTTTAGTTGACAGAGTTAAAAGGTCGAGTGATAGAATTGATAGGGAGATCTCGAGAAGGCAGGATGGTGAGCCCAAACCAAGGAGAGGAGGTTTTACAGGAACACAAGTACACTTAATTGCTGGAAGCAACTTCATGTGAAAATGTCCTAGTGGGCACTTTTCACTTAATGCCCAATGTGAGCTACCGAGAAAGCAAATCCAATCCTGGTTGATTCTTCAACAAAAGGAGAGTACCACAGCCAAGGGCTTTAATTAGCCCACTGTTTTCTGCTCTGGCCAGATCACATCTGCAAGATTTTGTGTGGCTTGGGTGCTACATGCTGAACAGGAAATTAGCAAACTAGTGTGCATTCCAAGGGCAGCAACCAGAATAGTGAGTGGCCCTTCCATCGAAAAGCACATGAGGGGATTGGGGAAGTTTAGTCTGGAGTGGGGCGTGGGGTGAGATCCAGGTATTGTGGAGCCTGAAGCTTATTTATTTGGAGGGCTCTCTCTAGAGAGAGAAGCCTTGGTGGCACAGTGGTTAAGAACTTGGCAGCTAACCAAAAGGTCGGCAGTTTGAATCCACCAGCTGCTCTGTGGACATCATATGGGGCAGTTCTACTCTGTCCTGTAGGGTTGCTATGAGTCAGAATCGGCTTGACAGCAATGAATTTGGGTTTTTTTGGCTTTAGAGGAAGACCAAACAGGGCTCTAAAAGTGGCCTTGCAAGCAAGGCATCCTAAGCTTAAGCTTCATTAGCCTCATGGTAAACCTGCATCTGCTGGAGAAGAATAAATAGATTTAATGAACACAATGGTTTCCCCCCCCCCCCCCCCCACAAGAAATTTAAAGGCAGAGAGAGCAGACCGATTCTCTACTGGGTGGAAATTGGCTCTATGCTGAGGTGGCGCATGCTGAGAATGCAACAATGGGCTGAGCAGCCTTTAGAAGTTTAAGCGCCTCTTCTCTAGATGTACTCAGGCAGAGGCTTGAAGCCTGTGGGGAGCTTCCCAGCTTGCCAGACAAGTTGCACTCGATGGGGGATTTCAAACTATGCACAGCAGTGCCCTGGGTTCCTCAGAGGAAATAAGACCGAAACCCTTCTGGCAGAATAGGTCACTGTGTCTATTTTATTTTTGAAGCTTCAATAAGGCATCACTTTTACCAAGAATTCTGCTTCTTAAAGAGAGAAAGAAAAAAAGGAGGAGGGGGCTGGGGAAGAAGACGAAGCTTTGAAGGCCACTATATTAGTTTAAAGGTCTCCTTAATCCCTATGCTTCAGTTACTCTAAAGTATCCTTGTCTCTTGTTGAAGAGGGAGGGCGGCAGGAGCCCAGGGACCACCAAATGAAGAAAGCTGCCTTCAGTGTTTTCATACCTTCTCTTCGTCTTTGTGTGTGTGCATGCCCACACACACACGCTTATACAGGATGTCCTGTTTTAAATTTGATCCATCCAAACATATATAAATTCAATCCTAGTTTACTCTTAACTTAAAGTAATTCAAAATAAGTGATGAATTGGTCTCTTAAAACCATGTCTTCTGTGCTTCACTGAGTGCTCATTTTGAGAGAAGCACATCGTAAACCCTTGACAAGTAGGAACCATGGCATTTTCTTAATCCCTAGAGGGCTCCACAGCCATTCGCATTGAAGGCAGGTTCCATAATAGATATTCATGACAAATGTGAGACTGTTCGGTTGCTGGGGACAAGGGGAGAAGATTAATTTCAGCTAGGGGACTGTGAAACACTTCTTGATGGACGTAGGCCTTGATCAGTTGTTGAAGTTTTTATTGTATTTTTCCAGGTGGCTCTAGAAGAAGGTAACTATGGCAGAATGTAGGGTGTCTTAAAGGTATTAGGGGTAAAGTAACTTTTTTTAAATTAAGTAACATTCCTCAAATTAAGAAAGGAAATATATGCCAATTATAGAATATTTAAAATAGTGAATATTCAACACAGTTATTTTTTCCCAAGTGTCAGATGCTGTGTTGTGTACTTTACATTTTGTTTTACTTAAGTCTCATAACAACCCTATGAAGTAGGTACAACTATTATCATCTCCGTTTTACAAATTAAGTTTTAGAATTTCTAAATACCTTGCCAAAGATTACAAAGCTAGTAAGTGGAGGATCCAGGTCTCAAATCCATGGTTGTCTGTTGCTAAACATGTGCTCTTAAGCACTACAGTAAATGTTAGAAAGGATATGCCATATTGTCATGGATCAAATTGTTGCCCCCCAAAAATATTTGTTCACTTGGCTAGGTCATGATTCGCCGTATTGTATAGTTGTGTACCATTTTGTAATCTGATGTGATTTCCTTATGTATTGTAAATTCAATGACTATGATCTAATAAGATGGATTAGTAGCAGTTATACTGATGAGGTATACAAGATTCAATAGTGTCTTAAGCCAATCTCTTTTGAGATATAAAAGAGAGAAGCAAGCAGAGACACATGGGAACCTCACATCACCAAGAAAGCAGTGCTGGGAGCAGAGCGCGTCCTTTGGACCTGAGGTTCCTGTGCTGAGATGCTCCCAGACCAAGGAAAGACTGATGATAAGGACCTTCCTCTGGAGCTGACAGAGGCAGAAGGTCTTTTCCTAGAGCTGATGCCCTGAATTTGGACTTGTAGCCTACTGGACTATGAGAGAATAAACTTCTCCTTGTTAAAGCCATCCATTTGTGGTATTTCTTTAGAGCAGCACTAGCTTACTAAGACACATATTATTAATAATTCTCCCTGCAAGAGACAACTACTATTAATATGTTCGTGTAATTCCTTCTATTCTTTTACTATGCTTATTTTAAACATAAAATCCTAGAAGAAATAACATTTTTCATTTTTCTTTTTTTTTACTTAGCATTATGACATAAACATTTTCCAACACATGTTAGCCCAGGTTTTCCAAGAAGCAGATGCAAAATGGGATTCAACATATTAGAATTTTATTAAGGGGAATGCTTGTGAGAGAAAATGGAGAGGGAGTCAAGGAAGACTGGGAGAGTGTCAGACTGAGATGCAAGTGTGACCCCAAGGGAAGGAGAGAGGGAAGAAATGTTGGGTAGAAGCATCTCAGATCTCCACGCAATCTAAGGAAAGTTCCCCAAGGCCATCAGGAAGTCCTTAAGCCAAAGTCAGCCATCAGAGGAGTCTCATGGCTCCCAGGAACGGGTGAGCTCATCACTGGCTAGGAGCAGCCTGTGGGAAACATGACCTTGGGGCAAAAGCAGCAACGATTTTCAGAGTTCAGTAGCTGAGGCCCATGGTCAATTAAAATTCCTATAGTTGGAAGTCTGTGAGACACATTCTCATGGCCATCACATCATGGTAAATAACAAAATATTATATTAAATGGCTTCATAATACTCCATCTGTGCAAGTCCCATGATTTCTTCTTCTGTTTTGGGTGCATATACATGGGTATATTGGCATGTTTGGGTTATTACAAAGAATCCTAAAACAAATATTTTAAATATATTTTTTGATGTTAAGAATTAATGGGTCAACAGAATATTTGTTGTTTTAAGGCTGTAGATGAATTTTGTAAAATTGCTTTCAGGAAATGCACTGAAGTTGCTGGACTGTGGGATTTAGGGGAATATGGGAATTATGGTTGGATAGGCAGGTTAGAGCCACAGTTTGAAGGGTTTTGAATGTTAAGCTGAGATCTTTCATATTTATTGTGTTTCACTGAATCACTAAGGCTGGAATGAAATGGCATTGCTATTTTAACCCCTTTCTGATGCAGGAATGATATGGGCTGAATGTAAAGAAATTTGGACTCAAGGCCCCAAAGAATACTTGTTTGAATTGTGGAATATGCTTGATTTTGGCATGTTAGCCATCTTTGCAGCGTCGTTCATTGCAAGATTCATGGCATTTTGGCATGCTTCCAAAGCCCAGAGCATCATTGATGCAAATGATACTTTGAAGGACTTGGCCAAAGTTACATTGGGAGACAATGTGAAATACTACAATTTGGGTGAGTTTACAGTACACAGGCAATATAAGTTAATAAAGAATGCAGAATTTTCTTATAAAGCAGATGTCAGTAGTAATTCGGTTACTGCTCAGTTTTCATAAAATTGTTGGTCAGTTTCCAGCTTCTTCTAATTATCTGTATCTAAAGAAGAATGCTTTCTGATTCTTCCTTTGATTTCTGGCTAGAAACCTCTCTTAATTGCAAGAATTCTGTCTTTTATTTCTTGGATCAATTGGCTAACTTTCAATTGTCTAGAATTTATTTTTTTCCTCTTGTATGCTAAAAATTGTTCATAGTTGAGTACCATTTCCATTTAAGACATACAGACTATTTTGAAAGCAAGAAATTGTTACTGGGGACATTGAGAGGACCCCCTAATGAATAACAGTACTATTTTCTATTCAGGATTTGAACTAGTTGAGAAATAAAAAAGTTAATATAGAAGCCAGATTATCACCTAGAATCATGAAGTTCAGATTGGATGGCATGGTTCCAAAAATATTAGCCAATGAGCTCACTTATACCATACCCCAGAATTAGGCAGATGTACCCTCTAATTTCTGGACAGCCATGGATCAGGGGATCAGGAGCAATAAGTGCCTGACTAGGTGAGACTCCTCCCTGGAGGACCAGATGCCCAGTTATTCATCCTAATTTAGAATCAGATAGGTCACGCCACCTCCCCAGGAGGAACGTGACTAAGGGATGGAAATGGGCTCAGTTATTTGCTTAGGGAAAATCTCTCCTCGTAGAAACCTGGAATGAAGGAAATATATTCCATTTGAATATTTATTTCAAACCATCTGATAAGAAATCAACTAACATTTAATTGCCACCTGTATGGGTTTGTCGGCTATATCACATAAGGATTCCTATTTTATTATTGACTTTTAATGTTAATTTTGTTGTTTGTTGGAGCCCTGGTGATGCAGTGGTTAAGCGTTCAGCTGCTAACTGAAAAGTTGGCAGTTTGAATCCACCAGCCGCTCAGCAGGAGCTTTATGGGGCAATCTGCTCCCTTAAAGATTTACAGCCTAGGAAACCCTATAAGGGCAGTTCTACTCTGTCATATAGGGAGAGTAGCTATGAGATGGAATCAACTCGATGGCACACTACAATAACACAGTACTTATTTTAATATTTAATTTAAATTTTATTAAATATACAAAGTTTAAATTTTTCAGAGCTATCTATTTATATTCAGTACTTACAGTCAACACATTATGAAAAAGGAAACTGCTTTTATTAGTTTGTTATCCTTTTCTAATTCCATTTCTCAGGAAATGAGCAAATACAGACTTGTAATCCTGTTTTTTTCTCTTTCTTGCACAGCTTTACATCTTTTTGCCTAATGGTTTCTTGATTGGGTTTTTGATGCTCTAACATAATAATGCCAGAAACATTCATAAACGAATAATTGTTTCATTTTTATGATAAAAATAGACTTGTTTGAATGACCAATAAAAATTACTTCTAGTATGTTTAAATAACTACAGCTAATCCACGAGCCCAAAATTACATGGACTGCCATTCTCTTTCATTATAGTTCATGATTAAATAATAAAAGCTACCATTTAATAGGTGCCAAGTACTTTCTAAACACTAAATATATGTTAACTTACTTAATTCTCGTAACAAATGAGAGATATGGGGTAGGTATCTCGTTTTTTAAAGATGGGAAAATGGAGCTAAGAGAGGTTAAGTAATTTGTTCAAGTTCGTCCAGTTGGTATCTGTAAACTGGAATTTTTAGAGATATTATCTGAGTCCATAGTCTGAGATCTTAACCATTATGCTATGCCCTTATAGAAAATTGTCAGTAAACCAAAACGTTGTGTTCTCAATAAATTCAGAAGTTCAAATGTGCCTGACATGTAAGAAACCCTAAATAACAGACTTTCATTACAAAACTGAACTGTTGATGTAATTATACTTATTTCCTAGAAAAGAAGTTATCTGAATAAATAACTTGAAAAAACTCACCAAAACCCTTTTACTTCTTTTTTCCTAGCTAGGATAAAGTGGGACCCCTCCGATCCTCAAATCATATCTGAAGGTCTTTATGCAATTGCTGTGGTTTTAAGTTTCTCCAGAATAGCTTATATTTTACCAGCAAATGAAAGCTTTGGACCTCTACAGATATCACTTGGAAGAACAGTGAAAGACATCTTTAAGTTTATGGTCATATTTATCATGGTGTTTGTGGCCTTTATGATTGGAATGTTCAACCTCTACTCCTACTACCGTGGTGCAAAACAGAATGAAGCCTTTACAACGTATGTCCTCTCAGATGTTTTGATGATGGTGATTGCAGATTAATTATTAGTTTAACAGAGTTCATATATGTCCAAGGGATAAATAATATTTTAGTAAAGACTTCATCTCTAGCTTTTTCAGAAAAATGAGATGATTTTAGAGTTAAAAGAACTCTAAAATGTAGAAAACTAAAAAAAACCAACCAAACAAACAAAAAAACTCACTGGTGTCTATTCTGACTCATAGTGACCCCATGGAGTCTCCAAGGCTGTAAATTTCTACAGAAGCAGACTGCCACATCTTTCTCCCGTGGAGCCACTGGTGCTTTCAAACCACCGACCTTTCTGTTAGCAGTCCAGATCTTTAACCACTGTGCCACAAGGGCTTCTGATATGTAGACCTCTTCCTAATACTAAATATTAACAGCTAACGTTTTTAGAACCAGGTATTGTGGTAAATACTTCACGTGCATCTTTTTTTTATTCCCATTTCACGAAAAGAGGACACTTAAATTAAGAAAAGGTAAATAACCTGCCGAACGTTACATAGCTAGTATGTGGAAGAGTGAGGGCTTAAAATCTTGTCTACTGTCTCTAGCTCCTGTGCCCTTACCCCTGTGGCCTGCTGACTACTGGAGACTCCTGGGGCACTGGCTGTGAGAGCAGCCCCTTTTCTAGTTCATTTTCTTGAATCTTATCATTGAGAACAGCCAAGTTATTCACAGTGACATGAGTTTTGATTTATGTTCACCATGGCACGTCAGTTTTTTATAAAGTGTGCTTGAAAGAGATTACTTAAATATTAGGCCTTCAATGTCACAACGAAAGCATCCACTGAATGAAGCGTGATCTATTGTTTTCCATATTCCTCTAAAGTACAGTTTGTCAGAGAAATGAAACCACCTGGGTTGAAAGCTTACGGGCTTAGCTTTGGTCAGTAATTGTGCCCAAAGCATTGCAATTCCTACCGAAGACACATCAGTGATTTGGGTAACATTTTCTACTTTTTTATTGTCATTTTTTTTTCTTAAGACATAGACTGTTCTTATCTATTTATTAGATACAAGTGGAAGTATAAATAGCGATCTCAGAAGTAAAGCCTGATTACCTGCTTCTGAAAGGTCACAGCTTTGAAAGCCCAATGGATCAGTTCTACTCTGCACACATGGGGTCACCATGAGTCAGAATCAACTCTACAGCAACTAACAACAACAATAACAATAGATGAGGGAAACCTAAAAAAACTCTAGCAAATTGTATTCTTTTTATTAAGTAATACATTTAATACTTGCCTTGCCAAAGTTATAGTTTATTTGAAGATTAATATCTGTGGTAATGCAGTTACAGTAATAGCATTTACTGAGTGCTTATTATGTGCCAGATATTGAGCTGTTTACTTCATATGCACAATGTTATCTCATCCTTGCAACAATTCAGAAAAATTAAGTATTATTGTGCTCATTTCACAGAGAAGAAAACTGAGGTTCAGAGAGTAAAGAATTATTTCAGTATACCTAGTAATTTGCGAAGATACTAAATAACCTCAATTTATTTTGGTGACATTGTAATTTATTTATACTTTATTTCCTTTCTTTCTTTTCTTTTTCCTCAGAGTTGAGGAGAGTTTTAAGACATTGTTCTGGGCAATATTTGGACTTTCTGAAGTGAAATCAGTGGTCATCAACTATAATCACAAATTCATTGAAAACATTGGTTATGTTCTTTATGGAGTCTATAATGTTACAATGGTCATTGTTTTGCTAAATATGTTAATTGCAATGATCAACAGTTCATTCCAGGAGATTGAGGTATGGTAACCAAATAAGGATCTCTATGCATTTTTTTAACTATTCCAGGGATCTACTCAACAATGGGGTGAAAGTATGGACTACTTCTGTCCTTTGTTTTTTCCCTGTTTTATCTATTAGTTTGACCAGTAATATAGAAAGTTTTAACTCTTTGCTTCCAAATGCAACATTGATGGAGTATGCTGGGGTAGTAAGGCATACGAAGCAGAAATGTTGTCTGATATATTTAAAAATATATATATCAGCATGAATTTTTGTTTCATACAAAAAATTATTGCTTACAGAGTTCACTATTTTCCAAATCTTTGTTTGAACAGTGTTCAGAATTGACCCTTCCTCAGATTGAGGGTGATAGTCTACATTTTTATTCCAGATATTGTGGCCTGTGTTCCAAATTAATTGATAAGTGCTCTTTGGCAGAATAAAAGAATAATTTCTCACTGTGTTTTTTTAGAATGTAGGAAAATACATTTATATCTGTCAATGTATTTATAAACATATACAAGTTTTGAGATCTGTAGTCTGTAAGTCTGGTAAAATTTTAGTTAGATTTAGGAAAGAGGTTATGAGTAGAAACTTAACATTTTGAAAAAATCTTGGAGTGGTCTTTGGGGCCTGAGAGTGCTAGCATCATTACTTCCACCTAGCCACACAATGTCAGAAGCATCTCAGTAGTTCTGTGTTTCCTTGCTAAACTGTCACATGTGTTTGTACAGGATGATGCTGATGTGGAGTGGAAATTTGCAAGGGCCAAACTATGGTTTTCCTACTTTGAGGAGGGAAGAACTCTACCTGTTCCCTTCAACCTGGTGCCAAGCCCGAAGTCCCTGTTTTATCTCTTACTGAAGCTTAAAAAATGGATTTCTGAACTGTTCCAGGGTCATAAAAAAGTTTTCCAGGAGGATGCAGAGATGAACAAGGTAATTTGACTTTATAATTTATAGTTTTAAATGTATCTGCTATAACCACTGTGCCACATCCCTTTAAAAACATAGGCAGTTTGTGATGACACGTCCATCTATTCCCAAATGCCATCACCAGCTCAGCATGATCTCTTGCTTGTGTCTGTTAATGAACACATTGGACATTTTCTCTTTAAAAGAATATAATAAAATTCATGAAATAAACTAAAATAATTTATTATACAGGTATATCTGGGGTGGTACTGAAACGGATAGCTCTTCTAGGCCCCGTTTTTGCTGTTAGAGCTACATGTCCCTCACTTCACCTTCAATTTATACAGCTAGGTTAAGCATCAGTACCTGGTTTGATTCAGAGGAACTTAGTGGACTCTTAAGTAACTTTTACATTGAAATATTCTAAAGTCTAAAGGTTCTAAAGTCTCCTGTATTGCCCATAGCAATATAGGAGAGACCAGGCCTGTCAGTAGTTCAAGAAAGAAAGATCTAAGGGTACTGATTGGAAACAATAAACACATGGGCCAATGCTAGCTCAAGAAGCAATAAAAGAGGCATAGTGCTTAGATGAGGGGGTGGGATGATCGCAGTATGCTTGGAAATGTTTAGAGCACAAGTGGAATTCTTTGTATAACTGGGGGAGTAAGTAGGCCTGGTGGCACAATGGTGGAGAGTTCAGTTGCTAACTGAAAGGTTGGCGGTTCGAACCCACCCAGAGGCTTTGTAGGAGAAAAACCTGGCCATCTGCTCCTGTAAAGATTACAGCCTACAAAACCTTATGGGGCAGTTCAACTTTGTCACATGGGGTCACTTTGAGTCGGTATCCACTCGACGGCACTTAACAACAACTCTATTCAAAGAACTGTGCCAAGCAGAACACAGCATCCTGGAAGAGCATTGAGATACTAGATGCATCCAGTGAAGGAGGACCAGGGTTCGGACAGATTGGACATAGTGTCCTATGAAGAGGAACTGAAGGAGCTGGCTGTTTTGTCTCAAGAAGAAAGACTGAAGGGAAACATGATGGCTATCTTTAGAATTCCCACCTTTGACTAGGGAATACACTTGTTTTGGGTTCCTTCAAAAATAGGAAGAGAGACAATGGGCAACAGTTATAAACAGTTCAATTCTAGTCCTATGTAAGAACAAACTTGTAACAACAAGGTCTGCCTAACAGAGTGGTTGGCTGCCTTAAAAAGTAGTGAGATCCACATCATTGCAGGTAATCAGACAAATGCTAGACAGATGACTGACATTAGGGAATTTTAGAAGATCTTCCTACATTAGGCAGGAAGTTGGGCTTAATGATTGTAAAGATTTCTTGTAATTCTAAGACTCTATCATTCAATAAAAGGGAAACATGTTCTAATTCCTGCTCTGTTTGCCACTCATTACTTAGGGTCCTGAAGTATGTAACAAACCCTCAGAGCTGTGGTTTCTCAACTGTAATATAGGAATAACATCATAAAGATCAAACCAAGTAAATATGTAAAAGTGCCTTGAGAATTCTAAAACTCTCTTTAAATGTAGTTATTACTAGGATTATTTTATGTAGGAATTTTGGGAAAATGTTCTATCTGTAGCATTATTCCAGATGTATAATTTATAGAACTCAGTGAGTTGAATGGCAAAAAGTTCCTTCACTTTACTTAATGTAACTAAGTGTGTAGTTTACAAGTCCGATTAGAATTGCAGCCTGAGACAACTCTGTCCAGAGAAAATGTCCAAGAGCTTGCCAAAGGGAAGAACCCAATAAGAATACGTTTCTCTCATTAAAACTCACTGGGGAATATGGAATGAAGAAAAAAAATTAGTTTTGTAATTAAAAATGACTATGCAGCTGTACTCATTTTATTATCTATCTTTAAAAGAGAAATGAAGAGAAGAAATTTGGAATTTTAGGAAGTCACGAAGACCTTTCAAAATTATCATTTGACAAAAGACAGGTAAGATAACATTTGAAAATATGAGGTAATGCATGTCATCAGGCTTACCTTTTCAGGGAAAGGGAAAAATGTTCAGAAGCAATTTAAAGAAATAGATAGTAGACACATTAAAGGATTTAACTATTTTAACAACTCTCAGAGAATCTGTTGCTGAGAGGTGGAAATAAGCACATGTCCAATTAATCAGCAAAAAAGAATCACAACTACACTTAATACATATATTAAACACGTATTATAGATACTTATGGGTGATGGAACATTAAGAATAGTGACATAAAGAAGGAAAAATAAAGAGAAACCCATCAGGGACCCTGAGTAACCTAGCTCTCTGCAGCAGTGCCTCCTTATTTGTCAGTAATCAAGAAGCTGTCGAAAGGGCACCACGGAAATGTAATGGCTAACTGTGATTGGCTCAGTTCTGAATGAACAGTGTGTCCTAGAGATGGGCCACCTCCCTAGTTGGGAGTAGCAAAATCCTCAGTGATGAAGATATTTGCTTCCTTTCTTGTAACATGTGCATAGTAGGGGTGCAGTAAACGCTTGTGGCTAAAGGGAAGTTATAAATGAATGAATTAGGAGGAGGCCAATGTATCACATAGGATTTGCTTTGCATCCAGCTGCACATAATAGAAAGCCCACATCATGGGGGCTTTAATCAGACAGTTGTTTTTTCTGCCTCTCATTTAAAAATTGATCCAGGCTTAAGCAATCCAGGACTGCTGTAGGGGTGAATTTCTGTGATTCTTCTGGATTTGTTTTGTCATAGTCAGACAAGATGACAGCTTCACCTCCAGCCACCATGCCCATTTTCAGGCATGAAGATGGAATAAGGGCAAACACAGAAAAGCCACCCCTGGTGTAGTGCATCGTGAATAGAACACTTAGGAAATCCCAGAGAAATTAAGTTCAAATATTTTATAAGCAATTTTTATCAATATGTAATGCATGTCCCTGTGTGTTCTACTTAGACACTGTCTCATTAAGACTTTTTACTCATTTGTGGGATGTGGACAATAATAGTTGTAACATCCAAGGGTTGTTGTGAATCTTAGTTTATGCATGTTCAGCTCTTACAACAGTGCTTGGCACCTAGGAGGTAAATAATAAATCTCTACAATTTCTGTCGTTATTACTGGAGCCCTGGTGGCACAGTGGTTAAGAGCTCAGGCTGCTAACCGAAAGGTCAGCAGTTTGAATCCACCAGCCGCTCCTTGGAAACCCTATGGGTTGGTTCTACTCTGTTCTGTAGGGTTGCTATGAGTTGGAATCAACAACAACAGGTTACAGGTTATTGTTATTACTAGAGAGCGGGAAGAGTGAATACAACCACACACAATTTGGTAGTGACAGTAATCTGGTGAGGATAGAGAAATAACACCAGGCCAAAAAGTTCTAGTGAAATAATACAAATTGAAAATGAAAGAATGGATATATCTGGGAAAAAATTGAAATAAATGAATTAGTGAGTGAAAGAGACTATCACAGTGATAGAAAATAAGGAGTCCTTGGGTGGCGTAAATGGTTAAGCGCTGGCCTAATAACTGAAAGACTGGCAGTTTGAATCTACCCAGAGGTGCCTTGAAAGAAAGGCCTGGCAATCTACTTCCAAAAGATCACAGCCATTGAAAACCCTATGGAGCAGTTCTACTCTGACACACATGGGTTTGTCATGAGTTGGCATCAACTCAACAGCAACTGGTTTGGTTTTGAAAATCAGCCCATATTAATTGCAGTGGCAACAAATGAGCATTTATGTGTGGTAGCAACACACACACACATGAATTACCTTGGTTTTCCTACCACTTTCCAGCTATGAACTTAGGCAAATTGTTGTCTTTCTTAAGCCTCATTTCCTTGTGTAGCTACTATAGCCTCAAGGAGTTGGTAAAATAAATGAAATAAAATACCTAGCAAGCCCTATGGTAACCAGTTGCCACTGAGTTGATTCCAACTCATAGCAACTCTATAGGGCAGAGTAGAACTGCCCCATAGTGTTTGCAAGGAGCAGCTGGTGATTCAAACTGCTGACCTTTTGATTAGCAGCTGAGCTCTTAACCACTGTACCAACAGGGCCCCAGGGCACATGGTAGGTAGTATATTTTGCTGTTTACATGTCAGTTTCTTCTTCCTATTCCTCTTCCTGAGATGACATGAGATAATATTTTTAGGGTATGTTAACCATTCCCCCATACCAAGAGGAGGCAAACTAACTGATGAAAAGTATGGACATCTGTAAGGAAGAACCCACGTCTTAGTTCATCTCTGATTCTTGTTGTTGTTACTAGTTGCCATCAAGCCGATTCCTACTCATGACAACTGTATCTGTGCAGAGTAGAACTGCACTCCATAGGGTTTTCAAGGCTGTGACCTTTTAGAAACAGATTGCCAGGCCTGGCTTCCAAGGTGCCTCTGGGTGGGTTTGAACTACTAATCTTTCACCTAGTAGTCCAGTGCTTAACCATTTACACCATCCAAGGATTCCTCTGATCCTTAATGTTTCCATATCATTGGTGTCTGAAATGAAAGAAAGTAGGAATGGGGATAGAAGGACAAAAGGGTAGACAGGAGAATGAAGGGAGGAAAAGTTACTGAAAAAAATGTGAATAATTTGGCTTGTCTCCAGGAAGTACTCATCTCAAAAGATTTTAGAATATGTCAGTTGTTTTAATAAATTGTTTTTATGTGAGCTAAATTAGCCATGTGTTTTAGATAAGAAAACTGGAGCAAAGTGAAGTAATTTAATGATTTTCATTTTTTTTCTAGTAAGTGGATATATTCAGAATTGAATCCAACTATCCCTGGTGACACATTGCTTGATCTCAGTCACTTGTGAAATGTGTATCAAGGAGTATATTATTAAAACGAGTTACCATTGAGTTGATTCTGACTCATGGAGAGCCCGTGTGTGTCAGAGTAGAACTGCGCTTCATAGGGTTTTCAATAACTGATTTTTCAGAAGTAGATCACCAGACTTTTCTTCTGAGGTGCCTCTGGCTGTACTCAAACTTCCAGCCTTTCAGTTAGCATCTGAGTGTATTAACTGTTTGCAGGATTCCAACATATAATGAATAATAGTATAATAAGAGATAAAAATTTGTGAATGATGTAGTCCATATTGCAAGTTTAACTATGTATCTATGTACTTTAAGCATTGCAATGCTTACTTAAAGGAGAAAGAAAGGGGTGGAGTTTCAGCTAGTAATATTATAATAATATATTAATATAAATAAATTAATAATAAAATAATTATGCCCGTGAGAGTTCTGTCATTACCATTATTGGTAATATGGTCCACCATGTTGTCTTACAGATAAGGGGTTAAGAAGGATTAGTCTCAAGAATAACACTTTCCCTGTGCAAAACCTAAACATACATAATATCACAAATAACTTGGGATTGGTGTATACAAACAGTTGATTCTTACTTGAATAATTTAAGGGAAGGCTCCTTCCCTTTCCACCTATTTCCCATTTTTGATCTACAAAATATCTGATACAACAAAACCTTTCTATAATTTTGCAAAAAGAATATATTAAATTCAGTGTATTTCGTCAATATTTACTGCTTTTCATTCCTTATCAAGACTTTATTTTGGAAAATGATATAGTAAGAGCAGTGAACTAAGTACTCAGAAAATGCAGAGCTCATCTCATCTCTGCCCCTTGGGAAATTCGTTCAATTCTCTAAACCTCATCTTCTTTATCTATAAAATACCCATTGCTGACAAGTCAGTTCTGACTCATAGCAACCCTGTAGGACAGAGCAGAACTACCTCATAGAGTTTACAAGGCTGTAATCTTTATACAAGTAGACTGCCACATCTTTCTCCTGTGGAGCGGCTGGTGGGCTCAAACCACTGACCTTTCGTTAGCAGCCAAGTGCTTAACCATCACTATAAAATAGGGATGATCAAGTTGTACAACCTATCAGACAAGATTGTGGGGAAGATTAAACAGGTGCTTTGTAAATTACAAATGCCATACAAATGTAAAATACTTGTAATTATTTGGTTATAAATAACTTAGTGAAAATTTTGCAAAAATAGATCAGTGTCAATGGATTTATATATTTTTCCAGTAAGAAAACACTTGTGCAGAAAATCTGATAAATACATAACAACAATGTATCATTGGAAAAATCAGAGAAAGTTCCAAGGAAGATCAAAATTCTTTTTTCCTTGTGATAGACACTATAGTATGTCTTGAATCCAATAATTTTATTTTATTTGGAGTTTCTCTAAAAATGTAGAATCTTAAATTTTGTTTTGATTATCCACAGAATGAGTATCTTTTAAATGAGACTTAGATCACCTTACACTTTCCAATAGCACATATTTTAATTCTACATTAAAATAAACTCCAAGAGCAATATTAAGTCTGCAGTATTTGACTCCAGTTGTGGAATTTGGAGTAAATGTTGATTCAAATGTCAATTTAAGAATCTAGAAGCCATTTTAGTATAGTTGTATGTTGTGACAGTCATGGAGGTGTGCCGCTCCTATTTCCTTTCAAGCAGAGCCTGCTCCAGGGAGTGCAGTCAGCTGACAGCCTCCAGCTGTAGCCCCTCATGGATTCCCCCTTAAGTTTTCAAGCCATAGCCATGCTCCTCCAGGTGGCCCCCAGTGAGTGCCTGACCTGGCAGGATCCTGGGGCCTGGCTATTTCTTGCCAGCACAGGACTCCTCTGTAGATGACAATGTTTGTGCTGAGCTCCCCACTGGACTGGCTGACTTCTTATACCAGCTTCTTTTCCCCCTCTCCTTTCACAGCTGAGTGGGACCCTCAGAGTCTGGAGGCTTTCTCTGCCTTTTCCTGCTCCACTCCCTGTTATTTTTCATAGGCACAGTCCCCAATTCATCTCTTATACTTCTAACTCTGTCTCGCCATCTGATTTCTGGAGGACCAAACCAACACACATATCTATTTTCCCTTGCAAGGTGAGCTTGTAGTGAACAAAACTTGAGGCACATTTCATATAGCTTTGTTTTTACTTAAGGAGCCCTGATGGCGCAGTGGTTAAGCACTTGGCTGCTAACTGGAAAGTTGGCAGTTGGAACCCACCAGCTCCTCCATGGGAGAAAGATGTGGCAGTTAGCTTTGGTATAGATTTATAGCCTTGGAAACCCTATGGGGCAGTTGTAGTCTGTCCTATAGGCTCGCTGTGAGTTGGAATCTACTTGATGGCGCTGGGTTTGGTTTCTGGTTTTACTTGATACCTCAAATGTATTCCTAAGGAAATATCTTTTAAAGCAATTATTTATATTTCAAATTATCTTTGCCCGTTGTTGCTAAGATGGGCTCCTACAGGAAGAAGTTTGGTCCTAATATGTACTAAGGAAAACTCTCATGAGCATTCTTTCTTACCCAATCCACATGGCTTTTGCTCATTCTTTTTCATAAAGTCTCAGTCTAAGATGACACAGTTAGCTTCTGTTTCACTCAGGTCTTCTCTGTGAGTCCTTGATGGGTAACATGTTTATTTAGGCAACCCAAACTCAGCCTCCACATCTGCTCCAGGTACACCAGAGAATTCAGTTCGAGCCATAGAAAAATACTTTTCAAACCAAAGTAAGCAGCCCTATTCATTCTCTTTGATGGTAACACTGAAGAACACTGACTTTGGTGGTTACCAGCATAAGCTTTTCAGATATACAGTCTAAAAGAATAGCATAAATTAAAAGCAATCTATGCCATGTTTTATTAAATGTGTGTATCTGAAGATGATGAATACCTTCCTCAATAACTGCTCTGTTCCAGCTTCAGATCACTTTCAAGTTGTTGGCTCTTAGGCCAGCTTTTCATGCCCTGTACAGTAGGCCGATATGGAGCATAGACAAGCTGTTTTAGCATTTTCAGTCAATTCTGCCCTGAATTAAGTGAGATGTAGAGAGTTTTTAAAATCAGGCATAGATTCAAGAACTATGCCTTTTAGTCTTAAATTAGGACCAATGTTATTTTTTTAATAATCTGGTGAAACAATCACATAAAGTAGTGATTCCAACGGCATCAGCATCACCAGGGCCACGTCCCAAGTGATTTTGTACAAATTCCCAATCCTCTTCTCCAGATATATTGAGTTAAAAATCTCTGACAGTGGGGCCTGAAAACCTGTATTTTAATCAGCACCTTTAGAGATTTTGGAGCTCTGGTGATGCAGTGGTTCAGCTTTTGGCTTCTAACCAAAAGGTCAGCAGTTCGAGTCCACCAGCCGCTCCTTAGAAACCCCATGGGGAAGTTCTGTTCTGTCCTATAGAGTCTCTATGAGTTGGAATTGACTGAATGGCAAGAGGTTTGGCTTGGTTTAGAGATTTTAATCCTTATCTGGGTGTGGGGATCACTAAATATTTCATTCTCTGAATGACTTAGTCATGGGTTTGGGCATGTCAGTAAGAAACAATATTTGGCAAAGTACCTCTGGAATAGTCTGCTTAAAACTAACCATGAAATAGGCCTAAAGCTACAGGGTAGATTTTTATCCTTTTGTACAATAATAATAGCTATTGTTGCTTGTATAAGGAACCCTAGTGGTGCAATGTTTAAGTACTCAGCTGCTAACCAAAAGGTTGGTGGTTCGAACCTACCAGCTGCTCCTTGGGAGAAAGATGTGGCAGTCTGATTCCATAAAGATTACAGCCTTGGAAACCCTATGGGACAGTTCTACTCTGTCCTACATGGTCACTATGAGTTGGAAGCCATTTGATAGCAATGGGTTTGATTTGGTTTATTGACACTTGTAGAATGCCTGTTCTATGTCAGCTACATATTCTACACACCATATCTCTTTAATCTTCACATTAGCTTCATGAGGTAAATAATATTATTTTCCTTATTTTACCCATGAGGAACCTGAGGATTATAGAGGTGAAATGACTTGCCCAAGTTCCATTTCAGACAAGTGATAGACCCAGAATTCAATTCCATGTCTATGTGATTCCAAAGCAAAAGGTTTACTAGCAGTGTATAACATGTCTTCTTTTCATAACTGTATTCCCTTGTAACTGAATATATTGTCTATACTTTTCAGTCCATTGCTTTGTCCCTAGATTCAGACCACTTAATGCTTGTGGGAAATGGGAGACTCTCAGAACTGTTGCTAGGTCCAACAATATAAGAAATTTCAAAGACAAGCTTACTTATGACCGTTAATAAAATTAACCAAGTATTTATTGTTCTTCACTCTAGTCCTACATAAAGATACATCAAGAGGAGAAATGCTAATTTCAAACTAATTACTAGAAAATGAAAAAGAGAAAACAAAGAATGCAGGAAATGTGGTGGAAGGTATCTTAAAAAGCAAAACAAAAAACAGTTTCTTGATAAGAAAGGTATTTTTGTGTACTGGGATAGGCAATGGTCCATGCAGAACTGGAGAGAAAGTATATTTACATATTAGTCAGGAACAAGATTGCATCTAGGTCTTCATGTTTCCACTCAGAAAGCTCCCCCTCTTCCCACCCCATCACATTTTAGGTATCAGTAAGATATACAAATACTCCAATATCTAAGATTTAACTATTATTCATATTGCAAGTTGAGTTCTCTTTTAGGCACAAAAGTGTTACAGATATGAGTTTTCAGTCTTTAGACTGTTTTAGTAGCAAAGGTCAGCAGTTTGAATCCATCAGCTGCTCCCTGGAAACCCTATGGGGCAGTTCTCCTCTGTCCTGGAGGGTGGCTCTGAGTCCGAATCGACTCTATGGCAACGGGTTTTTTTAAGAATGGAAACAATGATATATTAGAATTTTCTGCCACCAAGTGGTAATAATGCTTCTTTGCACCATTGGGCGAGTTTTCCTTTACATACTATTTCTTTGTATTATTTAATTTTTAACAAGTATATATTAAATACCTACTATATGGTGTAGTAGTTAAGAACTATGTCTGCTGACCAAAAGGTTGGCAGTTCGAATCCACCAGCCACTCCTTGGAAACCTTAGGGGTAGTTCTGCTCTGTCCTATAGGGTCGTCATGAGTTGAATCAACTCAATGGCATTGGGTGTGTATTAGATACTGATTAGAAATTTTTGCTGAAAAAATAATATATTTGCATCCAAAACTTGGTATTTCAGAATTAGAGCACAACTAGTCACATCAAAATGACCCAAATGAATTTATAGCTGCTCAGTCATATACCAAATGGCGTAGTGGTTAAGAGCTCAGCTATTAACCAAAAGGTCGGTAGTTTGAATCCACCAGCTGCTCCTTGGAAACCCTATGGGGCAGTTCTACTCTGTCCTATAGGGTCACTATGAGTTGAAATCGACTCGATGGCAATGGATTTGTTTTTCATTTTTTTTGTAGCCATATACCACTTAGTTTGCCCCCCCCCCCCCCACCAAGGGCACATCTGGTAATGTCTGGAGATAGTTTGAGTTGTCACAACTCGGGGGAATGTGGGGGGTACTACTGGCATGTAGTGGACAGAGGCCAGGGATGCTGCTAAACATCTACAATGCAAAGGACAGCCTCCACAACAAAGAATTATCTGGCCCAAAATTAGTGTTGCAGTTGAGAAACTATGAATAAACTGTAGCTGTGATAATTGATACCTTAAAGTTTACACTCTGGAAAAATCCACAGTCGTACACATTCTCAAATTAATTTGTGACTTTTCTGGATCTGTTAATCTGTTATCTCTTGTGTGCTATCCAGTCTGTAAAATACTGCCTCATGCCTTAAAACCAATTCCCCATTTCAACTCTATCCTTACCATGTGGTTGAGCTGCAATCAACTGGTTCATAAACCCAGATAGTAAACATCTTGCATAGCAAGGTGTCTAGCAACTAAGCAAAAGTCCAGCAGCTACCAAAAAGCACCCCTGCCTTCATTCATTCATTTCACCAACCAGCATGTTTTAAGCACTTCCGTATTCCAGGCAGTACTAGCACTAGGGACACTGGGATCAACTAAACAAAGTCCCTCCTCACGTGGAACCTAGGGGAATATAGACAATAAACATATACCCGGACCAGTGAACAAAATAATCATTGACTGTCATGTGTGTTATGAAGGAAATAAAAGGCCTAGCTTCCTCAAGATTAACAAAGAAAATCTGTTTTACATGGATTGGGCAGGGATAGCCTCCAGAGGTGTAGCAAGGGTATCGAGCACCCAGGGGCAATCTCTAAATTATGCCCCCCTCCAATTCAAGTGTCCAGGGGTAATCTCTAAATTGCCCCCCCTCACAATTCGAGTGCCTGGTGGTTATCTCTAAATTGCAGCCCCCACCCCCCAGTTTCAAGATGAATAGATGTTGATAGCTACAAGGCATCAGCAGAAAGGCTTTCCCCCCTCTTGTCTGGCTGCCTCACTCAGGTGCCTTTTTTATTGGCGGCACCTGGGAATGTTACTCAGTGCCTCACTGAGTGCCCCCTTGGACTTACATCCGGGGGCAAGTACCTCCCTCTGTCTGTCCCCCATGCATTTAGCCTCTCTGCAGAGCTAAAATCCAGAGGATGAGACCCAACAAGGCAGCCAGGCAAAGACCCAGGAAAAGAATATTTCAGGAATTCAGAACAGCAAACACAAAGGCCTTAAATTAGAAAAGATCAAATGGAATAAGATCTGTGTGACTGGAGATAGCACATTAGTAAAATATTAGGTTTAAAAAAAAAAAAAAAGGATTATCTCCATAGGCACATGTGTTTTGAAGCCACCTTAACTGGTGCTGATTGGCATATCCGAATATTAAAGACTGCTAATTAGCCTTCAGAAAAATTCCAAAGACACATAATTTCTCACTTTTCTATTTCTATAAACACTTTTTGGATGTAATGAATGATTAGAGATATCAGGTATCAGATTACAGATTTGCAGTCATGAGGTCATGAATACACGGTAAATTAAAGGTATAATCCACAAATAATGCCTTTGCCAGACTCTGTCCCTATGGTTATGAACCTGTCCTCACTCTCCTTGCTGTATCATAACATCTGGGGGATGCATGTGAGTTCAAACCTGGTCCTCATTTTTAATGAAGGCCTTAAGGCATAAATCATAGTTTAAAAGCCAGGGTTCCCATTATATGATTTAAAATATGATGCTGAAGTTTGCATACGTTTCACAGAGTTATAAATCAGTAGAGCTTGAAGGACTGTAGAGGTCAACTAGACCACTCCCTTCATTGTCAGAAAAGATTATAGAAAGTTTAAGCATCTTGCCTAGTGTTTCATCCACCTCTCCAGTTTTCCATCAAGTGCTCTTTTTGAGAACCAAAACCAAAACCAAACCCATTACCACTGAGTTAATTCCAACTCATAGCGACCCTATAGGACAGAGTAGAACTGCCCCATAAGGTTTCCAAGACTATAAATCTTTACAAAAGCAAACTGCCACATCCTTCTCCCATGGAGCAGCTAGTGAGTTTGAACCACCGACCTTTCCGTTAGCAGTTAAGCGCTCAACCATTGTGCCACCAGGCCTCCTTTGAGAACCAATCCTGTTGCTTCCTTTAATTTGGTGAATTGTACAGTTTGATTCTGACGATTTTTCAAGTCCAAATAAGAAAGAACAATATGGACATTTTGCTGACAGTTTTAGAGGGTGGTAAAATAAAAAGGTAAATAGCTACATGAGAAAGAAGAATATCTAAACAATATTTTGAAAGTTGTATATTGTTTTTATAGATCTTATCAGCCTAGTGCGATTTTCCCTATTATTAGAACTCAGCTAGACTATAATTGTTTATGTTCCCAATTGAAGATCCAGAACCTAGTACAGCACCTTATATAGAGAAAACCAAAAACCCACTGCAGTCAAGCTGATTCTGATTCATAGCGACCCTATAGGACAGAGTAGAACTACCCCTTAGGGTTTCTGAGGCTGTAAATCTTTACAGGAGCAGATTGCCACATCTTTCTCCGGTGGAGTGACTGGTGGGTTCGAACTGCAGATGTTTTGATTAGCATCCCAGGGATCAACCACTGCACCACCAGGGCTCCTCTTGTGTAGAGAGGGCACTCAATAAATAGTTGTTAAATGGATGAATGAGTGCTTTAATGAGCTGTCTTAATTCAACATGTGGCCATTTAAAGCATCAAGACATTGAAGTTAAGCAAGGATTTTAACTGAGCCTCACTGAGCTTTACATAAACATAAATGGGACCATTGTTGTATACCATGGAGTCGATTCTGACTCATAGTGACCCTATAGGACAGAGTAGAACTGCCCCATAGGGTTTCCTAGGCTGTAATCTGCTGGGCTGATTGCCAGGTCTTTTCTCCCAGAGAGTGGCTATTGGGTTGGAACTGCCAGGAACTGTAGATCATGACTACCTTTGAATGCAGTCTTGAAGCATCTCTTCCCATGGAAGAAAGTTGTGCTACCTAATTAAATGTACTCTTGAGGCATTTATGGAGTCCCTGGGTGGCAAAAAAGGTTAAGCTCTTGACTACTAGTCAAAAGGTTGGTGGTTTGAACCCACCCAGATGCACTTCAGAAGATAGGCCAGGCGATCTGCTTCTGAAGGGTCACGGCCTTGAAAACCTTATGGAGCAGTTCTACTCTGCACACATGGGGTGGACATGAGCTGGAATCGACTCAATGGCAACTAACAGTAACAGATGCATTTGTACCCAAAACATATAAATTTGGAGCTGCTCTGTTTTGCTCAGGTTCTCCTATTTACTTCTGTTTAAAACTCATTTTTCCCTTTAGGAAATGAATTTTAATGTCTTCTCAGAATGTTAACATACTATATTACTACCTTTACTGAAGATTGCTTTAATTCTTTATTTGCCTGTTCACGCATATATATTATATGGAAAGGGCTGTCCAAACGGAATCCTATACATATCCTACAAATCAAATGAATTAGTTAGTGCTTTGCTGGCACCTGAATTCTATCTTACAATCAAGTCTTAGTCTGGTGTTTATTCAGAATTGCCTTCAGACTCTACTGTAGGTGTGGCTGTTGAACCCTCATCAGCAGCACTCCTGAGATCACCACCTTCTCAACTCATTGCCTCTCCTTCTCCCTTTACCCTCTACCTTTAGGAAGGGCAAATCATCACTCTCATGTCACCGTGACTGAAGGCACAAAATCTAAGAGACTCCTTAGACAACCTCTAAGAGCCATTGAAAGATTGAACACACCTAAAGTGCCACTGGTTTGACAGAATGTTAAATGAGTTAAGCTAAAGTGGCATTAAATATAAGATAAGACTATTTTATTTACATATATATGATATTTATTAGTTCTATATATAACACTGGAGCCCTGGTGGCACAGTGGTTAAGAGCTGCAGCTGCTAAACAAAGGGTTGGCAGTTCGAATCCACCAGCTGCTCCTTGGATACCCTATTGGGACTCTGTTTTGTAGGGTCGCTATGAGTCAGAATCAACTCGATGGCAATGGGTTTGGTTTATATATAGATATAGATATATAAAAACACTAATAAATAATCTTATTACATTATCTGAAATGAATATTAAATAAGAATTTCTAATTCTTCTTAAATTACAGCTTGGACAGAGTAAGGAATCCAGTATAAGGAGCTCGGAAGATTTCCATTTAAATAGTTTCAGTAATCCTCCAAGACAATATCAGGTAAGCATGACATTTTAAAGAAATAAGGCTAGTTATTTGTAGTTTTCATATTTTCAAATTGTGTAATTCTTTAAATAAAAATGAATTAGTAGGATTTTTCTGGATCTCAAAATAATACTTTAATTCACTAAATATGTATTAAGTAAATACCATGTGCCAGGTACTTTCTAGGTGAAGAAGATACATAAGTAAACAAAATCGATGAAGTCTTGGCATCATGGAGCTTAGAGTTTACATGCTTATTGTAAAATGTCTAACCCTACCAAAACATCATAAAGAAGAGAGTGAAATTCACCTCAAATCTCACCATTCAGAGACTGTTTACTTTTGGTGGATTATATGTATGTGTATCATTTTACATACATTTTATATATGCACATTTGTATTTACATACATAAATTTAATATATCAAGTCCCTGGGTGGTACAAATGGTTAAGTACTCAACTATTAACTGAAAGGACCTTGAAAGAAAGGCTTGGCTTTCTATTTCCAAAAGATCACAGCCATTGAAAACCCTATGAAGCACATTTCTACTCTGAAACACATAGGATTGCCATGAGTGGGAATTGACTTGATGGCAACAAATTTGATTTTTTAAAATTTAATATATACATTAAGTACTGTAAATGTGTATGTAATCTTACATAAATGAGTTAATAGTACTGATATAATGAGTAATAGTGTTGTAGCCTGTGTTTTTAACTCCACAAAATATATATTCATATTTTAATCAATGTATAGTATTCCTTCGTATAAATATATGATAATTAAAATACTTCCCTATTAATGGATATTTAGGGATTTTTTTTCTACTATTATAAGTAGTACTACCATGAATATGGAGCTCTGAGGGCACAGTGGTTAAGCATTTGGCTGCTAACCAAAAGGTCGGCAGTTTGAATCCACCAGGCACTCCTTGGAAACGAGATTCTGCTCTGTCCTATAGGGTCCCTATCAGTCGGAATTGACTCAGTGGTAACAGGTTTGGTTTCAGGTTTTTGGTACCATGAATATACTTGTCCATCTATCCATTTATCTCCTTAGAATAAGTTCCTGGAAGTGGAGTTTTACTGCCCACCTTTTAATTTTTGGGCTTAGGTGGTAAGATTTGGTTTGGTTATATAATCTTCCAGAATGTCCTGAGTACGTGCTGAGCCTCCAACTTACCATGAAAAGTACTGTGCGGTTGATTCCCTTTATTCGTGGTAGTTATGTTCTATAAAGTTGCTCCACACTTTGAATTAACGAATACGGAACCATTGCTCTAGGGGAAGGACAAGTTTAGGTTCCTAAGAGCCTCTAGTCACATTTTCATCAACCAATCAAAACATAACCTTATTTTATGTGTGTTTCTGTTTAAAGACACCTTATTTAATATATACAGTGGTTTCATTAACATTGAATTCACAGCCTGTAGCTCATGCCTGATCAAAGCTTATCTAACACCAGTTATTTTTTCTGTAAAGCATATCACAACCTTCTCGCATTTAGGAACTCTAAACAGCATTTCAGTACTATGCTTGGGGCCTTTTTAAGCAAGGTTATCACCAACAAACAGAACAAAACTGCACAAAATGTGGCATTAAACAGACTGTGTCACGGATTGAATTGTGTCCCCCCAAAAATATCTGTTAACTTGACTAGGTCATGATTCCCAGTACTGTATGATTGTTGACCATTTTGTCATCTGATGTGATTTCCCTTTGTGTTGTAAATCCTATCACTATGATGTTAATCAGATAGATTAGCGGCAGTTATGTTGATGAGATCTACAAGCTAGGATAGTGTCTTAAGCCAATCTCTTTTGAGATATAAAAAAGAGAAGTGAGCAGAGAGACAGGGGAACCTTGTACCACCAAGAAAGCTGCCCTGGGAGCACAGCACATCCTTTGGACCCAGGGTCCTGCATGGAGAAGCTCCTAGTCCAGGAGAAGATTGATGACAAGGACCTTCCTCCAGAGCTGACAGAGAAAGCCTTTCCCTGGAGCTGAAACCCTGAGTTTGGACTGGTCACCTACTAGACTGTGAGAGAATAAATTTCTCTTTGTTAAAGCCATCCACTTGTGGTATTTCTTTTAAGCAGCACTAGATAACTAAGACAGACTGCAAAAAGGATCTTTGTCTTCAGTATGAGAACTGAAACAAGAAGGCCAAGCGTCACCTTGTTTGACTTGAGCTGGGAATGTGCACGTATGGCCACTCAAATTTTTGGCCACTGTGTGCATTTTTGGGGAAGGATAATTAAAAACAAAATCTCTTGCCAACCCATATAAACTCTTCACAAAAGTAGAAGAGAAGAAAATAGTTTTATTATTGAACAAGCATTAAACCAGAATGTGATGTGTATCACAGGTAATCTGCCAAAGAGATTGCAAAGACAGGAATTTTAACCTTTTATACAGTCGAGCAGCTGTAACCCATTTCATAGATTTTCTCAAGAGAAACATCTACTGTTGTTAGCTGCCATCAAGTCGACCCTAACTCATGCTACCACATGCACAATAGAGCAAAACCCTGCCAGGTCCTGCACCATCCCCACGATCAGTTGTAGAAAGGACTCTGATAATCCATAGGGTTCTCACTGTCTGATTTTTGGAAATAGATCACCAGTCCTTTCTTCCTGGTCTTAGTCTGGAAACTTCACTGAAACCTGTTCAACATCATAGCAACACACAAGCCTCCACTGACAGATGGGTAGTGGCTGCTCGTGAGATAAATTGGCCAGGAATTGAACCCAACTATTCTACACGGAAGGCGACAATTCTACCTCTGAACTACCTCTGCCCACACAATTACTAGTCCTCAAGTAAGAGAACTTGACAGAACCGTTTGTCATTGTAGTTCATCTTAAATTCATCTGGTAATTGGGATAGCCACGTGGGCTTGCTAATGGCCTTTATCCACAGGAAAAAAAGAAGTTAATTCCTCACATCTTTATGACTAGAGGTAGGTTTGTAACTTGAAACCAAGAGCCTACTGAAGTTAGGCTTCTATCCTCCCAGGAAACTGGGAGATATGGATGCTTCTTCCTTAACTGATTACATTTCAAAGAGATGACTTCCAGGTCTTTGAGGAAGCATTCCTGGGTTGTAAAATTGGCAAGAAGCTTACTTAGATTTTAAAAAGATTTGTGTACATTTCAGAGAGGCAGAGAAAGAAGTTACAGTTTTTCTACATTTAAATGCTCTAAGAAAAGGGAGAGAACGTGAAATCTCCTCCCTTTTGTTCAACAGGGAAAATCATGCCTCTCTCTTTTCCTTTCTTACTTCTAATTTGTATTTGCCCTTCCAGCGTGTCTGCGAACGACTGAGAAAGTGATGCAAGTATTGATTTTGGGGGTTACAAGTAAATTTTACTGAGTAGGTGAATTTGCAGATGCAGAATCCATGAATAATGAGGATCGATTGTATATAGTAAAAGCCACATGTATGTGGAGAAATTTGATTACTTTCAAACTAGCCATTCCAAAATTATTAGTAAGTTTAAAATCAAAACTAAGTATACATGTTGGTGAGGGGAGAACAAAAATGTGCACGTTTGACTAATTTCTCGCCTCCACATGCAGTATTGGAAGGCCATGTATTGTTCTTCTACTTTTCAAATAAAATACATGCAATGGACATAGAAGATTAGATGTTTGCTTTAAAATGATTATTCTTCTCAAAAATTAACTTTTGAGTCATTGGCCCAGGTGATGTGAAAATTGCACTAAAAAGAAAAAACTTGTAGACATTATATATTCTCTGCCAGCTAAATCATCTTAATCGTTGATAGTCATCACTTCCAAAGTGCTTACCAAAAGGCGGATGACTCAGACTTACTCCAAATGAGAGATCTGTCATGTGTTAAAAATTTGTATAGATCAAGAGTTAACGTGGCTTCCCTGGGCCAAGAGCCAAATAAAAATTAGTCATAAAGCCATTTGCAAGAAACAAAAATTTTACGCAGAATTGAAATTTAGCCAAGTTTTCCTTATCAGCATGAGTTAGCAATACTTATTAGCATGAGTTAGCAATGCTCATCCAATCAACATGAACCAGCTTAGCCTTCAGGGGCCAACTTTCCCAAAGCAAAAGGAAAATTAAATGTGATTAACAATCAAAGCATAGGGCAAGATGCTTGCTCATCTAAGCTTTAAAAGCGCATTGTAACTGTATAAACTTGCACCCCCTCGCCATTTCCAGTTTGGGATGTTCCCTCTTTGAGAGCAGTTTCTTCATCAATAAGCCTTGTTTACTCTAATTGACTCATGGATCAAATTGTTTTCTTTTGACACATGGGAGTAACACTGAGATGGATTTCTTCTTTCTCTGTCTAGAAAATAATGAAGAGGCTCATTAAAAGATACGTACTGAAAGCCCAGATAGATAAGGAGAGTGATGAAGTGAATGAAGGTGAGTTGAACACAGGGGCAAGTAGGCCCCTAAGAGTGAGCCAGATTATCCGGCCTGATGCAGAGCTGGAGGAGAGCTGGAGAGATGAGTGTGGAAGGGTGAGCTTCAAGGGGAAGGGAAGAATGGACATCATCAACCATCAATACGGTTAAATACTAGGGAACAGGCTGTTTCTCCACAGTTGGGGCAGAGGTCACTTGCTAGGTAAATAACTATTGTTTTTGTTGGGGGGGTGGGGCTCCTAGGGAGAAGGATGTGATTGAGAAGACAAGGGACTGCTGGCCCAACCCTGCAACATTCACCACTAACATTTCCCTTTCGCTTACTTTGGGAGGACTTTCATTGTAACTTGTTTTATAATCTCTTCATTCACTGATATACTTCGTTGAGAAAATAGAAACCTGCTCCATTAGGAAGATATTTCCTTTGAAAGGTGTGTGTGCAATTAGGACTGTTTCAACCTATCCTAGAATTACCAGTGTCTATGCATTACATGGAGCCCTGGTGGTGTAGTGGTTAAGAAGTCTACTGCTAACCAAAAGGTAGGCAGTTCAAATCCACCAGCTGCTCCTTTGAAACGCTATGGGGCAGTTCTACTCTGTCCTATAGGGTCTCTATGAGTCAGAACCCACTCAGTCGCACCTAACAACAACATACATTATGTATTATTTGACTTCTTATTGCTCTTGTTTTTCAAAGGAGAACTGAAGGAAATTAAACAGGACATCTCAAGTCTGCGCTATGAACTCCTTGAAGAAAAATCTCAGAATACAGAAGACTTAGCAGAACTTATTAGAAAACTTGGGGAGAAATTATCAATGGAACCACATCAAGAAGAAAGCAACAGATAATGCAAAGACTTCCTTAGAAATTCATATTTATTTGTCCACTTGAAGCCATATTATTTTCAGATTTATTTTTTTAAGTACCAATATGCCCTCCTTTTCAACAAGGAAAAGTTGAGATAACTTGGGTCATTCTATCATACTGAACGCTAATATGCAATATTTTTGGTGATTAAATTTCATTGTTCAGGTGAAAGTTTGCAGATTGTGATGAGAATTATGACCACTTGTTTGGTGCTTGTTTTATAAGCTGCTTTCTCGGATGTAACTATCGTGATGATGTCATTGCCTCGTAGTGTAGGCCTCGGAATCTTCTCTGCTGATAGGCAGACCCAGTGCTCCCTGTGTGGTACTTCTCCTGAAGGTGATTTCAGGCACCTTCTTGCCTGCTTCATGGGTCTTCTGCTGGTGACTTCTAGCCCTGAAATCTGGGGAAAAAATAATCTATGGCTGTTCAGAGAATGTGGTTTAATCACCTTTCCTGCTTAGCCCCCAAATAATTTGATTCTTGTGTGCAAAAATGGGCTTAAATTTTTCCCAAATTTTCTGGTTCATCCCTTTGAAAACATTACACTGAACAGTGAAAAAGTGTTTCCCCACTTAACCCTGGAAATTTGTTCCAGTTGTGGGTGTCAGTGCACGTGTGCGCGCGTGTGCATGAAATGTTTGCAGCTAATGTGGACACGTGAAAGCTCTTTGTTAAAATTTTTTACAGTAACTGAAAAAGTACTGGAGAAGTAAGAGCCCTTTATTAGAGAGGTATCAAAGGCACAAAAAAAAAAAAAATGTGGCTATTTGGGCCAATCATAGCACAATTTTGTGCCATTTGGGCATTGGCAGATGTATTCTCACATGTGGCTATTGAATGTAAAGAGGGAAAAATAAAAGTATGGGAACTAGCAATAATTATCTCCCTCTCTCAGTATGTTCTAAACCCCTCCCAAAGTATAAAAAATAGGAATTTGCATTCATGAGCATTTGTCAAGAGGGTGTTATTACTTTCTGATGATGTGAGGCAATATCTGAAACATCTAAGAGAGAAATGAAGTTTCATCTGTCCAACTGTCCAAAGACTATCGAATTTAGATGATGCTGGTCATTATCTGGAAACCCTAGTGGCGTGGTGGTTAAGAGCTACAGCTGCTAACCAAAAGGTCAGCAGTTTGAATCCACCAGGCTCTCCTTGGAAACCGTATGGGGCAGATCTACTCTGTCCTGTAGGGTCACTATGAGTCGGAATCGACTCGACAGCAACGGGTTTTTAATGGGCGTTATCTGAAAGTGCTGCTTTAAATTCAACAAAGGGGGGCTTTGAATGCAAATTTTTAGCTTCATTTTAAAGACTAACTGGCCACAGAAAGTCTTTCTAGCCTCAACCTTGACTTAGTTTAAATCAAAGAACCTTTATGTAACCAGATCAGAAAATATGGCTGGAAGTTTTTATTCAGCAATTTTGTTTTTGTGGGTATTGCTTATTGAGAAGTTACTTACTAAGGCAGGGAAGGTCTGTTTTCAAATGTTTTGTGACAATATTTGAATCAGAAGTTGTAAAAATCACCCTCATACCAAATGCACTTTCAGAAAATTAAAATAACCGAACTTTCACAAAATCTGTGTCCTGTGCCATACAAGAGCTTTGCCTTCATGCCAAGGACTATTCTATGATAGCACATGGGCTTGATCCAGAATATTCTAGAAGAGATATTCAGATCCCTGGGTGTCTTTTAAGTTGGATTGACTTGACAAGTTATGAAGTTTAGGGAAATGTCAAGGCATGACCATGTTGTTCAAAAGCAGTATGTCCTGAAGTCAATGAATTTTCCTCAAAGTGCAGCTGAGATGGCATCCCCTAATCTTACTTTAATTGGAAGATGAAAGAGAATCCACCATATTTGAAGGAAGGTTTTTAAAATTCCAACAAGAGCTTAATAAAGCATATTGTCAAAGGATGGTCATAAGCATTATAAAAGTCTCAAAATCACTGGCTTTAAAGCCTGTATTCACGTCACAGTTTAACCTTTTGAGTAAGGTGATTAATAAGTTGAAATGTATTTATCCAAATTGTTCCCTTTGTCATATTTCTCTCTTCAGATTTGATGCTGATATTTTCTAGGTTTAGGTACTAAGAGAAGGACAGAGCAGGAATGTCTGGTGGTCACCCTGACTACATAGCTGCTTCCTGCGAGGCCAGTCCTGCCCACTCCTCACTGCAGACCCATCACCAATGAACTAAACTTAAGTGTCCTTGTCTTTGTACAGCAATGCCTGGTTTTACTCTTCGCTGCTCGCATTATTCAGAACCTAAGAAATAGCCAAATTCAAATTGATTTTACTAGGTCCAGAAAATGAATTACAGCATCTGCTCTTATTGCCTCAAAAATTTGCCAGAGACTGAAAAGGGTAGAAAATGAGTGTCAGACCTCAAGGAATTTGCAACCAAGTGGAGGAATAGGACTTCATACAACTATAAGAAATGTTTTCTGAGCACCTGCCATGTGCCAGGCACTGTGAGGTGAGCTTTCCATGCATTATCTAATTTAACTTAATCCTTACAACAACCGTACAAGGTAGGTACTATTATTATCCCCATTTTAGAAATGAGAAAACTATGGATTTTAGAGCTAAATAACTTACAAAAAGTGTCAGAGCCACAAATGAAGCCCAGGCCCACCTCACTGCAGAGGCCTCACCCTTACCTGTGGTCTTGACCGGCCATATTGCAGGGTGGTTGTCTTGTTATGCAGCTTATGTTTCTAACACCCTAAGTTCTGTGTTACATGTCAAGTGCAGAAAGAGACAACAGCATTGATCAAGGAAGTCTGTGGATAAAGAGAAAATTTGACTTCAGGAGGATTATAAATTAAAAAAAAAAAAGAATAAGAGATGGAGATGTATATTTAGGGTTGGGGACAGTATGAGCAAGGTCAAGCATTGGGCATGAATACGGGCCCTGGAGGAGCTCCTGAGAAAAAGGAAGTTAACTCAAAGGCTGTGGCTCAGTGAGGAGAACAGATTGACTGTTTTGATTTTCTTTGAGCAGTCTATCCTACCCACCTAGGATGATTCTGCTAAGAAAGGACCTTATCACTATGTGAATAGTGAAAACAAACCAAACTCTCAATTAAAATGGAGAGACTGTATGTCGGTATTTGCCAATCAGGCAGACTAAGTGACCAGTTCCCTAGTATAATCCCTGCCAGGACCAACTTCTAGCTTCAAGCCAAAGAAGACACCAGCCACAGATGAGATTTCTTCAAGTAGCAGCTTCTAAGCATGTTCCACATCACTCCTGATTCTAAGGAGCAATATAGTCTTCATCTTTACTTTGAAGTCTCCCTTCATCATTGTGTACCAAGCAGGTGTTATGAGAGCCATGCTAGTCATCCCACAGCTCGGTTGATTGGTGCTGGATCTGAGTTCCTACACTTTGTCTACAGTCTGTGCACTTCGCTGTAGAGAGTACAGGTTGAATCAATGGAGAAGCAGAGAAGAGTATGAATTCTTGATCCAGAGTCCTGTTTTGTACTCAGGAGTCCTGTTGCACTCTTGTGTTGTACTCAGTTAGGTTTCCAAGTGAGCAAGTCAATCAAAGCCTGTGTGTAAGTGTAACCAGCATCCTAAACTGGATGGAAGTTGAAACATCAGCTAAACATCAGTTATTGTGCAAACGCTGATGCATAGTCTGAGTCTTTACTTTTACATGTAAAGAGCTGAGGTGAGAGGAATACCACGAACTCTCTGAAAGACGTGGGTAATTAAGGTAAATACATCTTTCTTTCTTGAATCATTAGAATGATTGCTTGAATTATCTCCTTGACTCTGTGTTTATAGCTACAGCTGTAAATATTTCCACATTCTATACTTTTTAAAATACTTCCCCAGGATGAATTTGATTATAATACTTATTCACAAGTCACAAAAAGCTTTCATTTAGAATCAGTTTTTCCAGAGATTTTTATACAACTGAATAATTAAATAGATTGAGACCTGGTCAACTATATAGTAGGTTTTTTTTTTTTTTAATATTAGTGCCATTTGATGCATAATCAATTTATCTAGTATTAACGTATCAGAGGGATTTTGACTCATGTTTTTCAAACTTTCATGGAAATGACATCGAATAGTCAGCTTATTCGGTGATAAAGGTGATTATACCTACTCAGAAGATCATATATTCATAATAGTCATAATACTTCCTAAGTACAATGTTACCTGGAACCAAAAACCAGGAGAAATTTTCTTCTTTTCTAATGCCCATTCTGAAAGTCACGTAGCTTTTATAATTGTCCATTGATAAGCTGTAGGGACAGACTGTAAAGGATGGTTGGATAGGCATGTCCTTGAGGAAATGTGCAGAACAACATGAATGTTTTTCTAAATCATGAGAAAATCTTGATGATGACATTCATGAAGTGTATCTTCGAACTTCACCACCCTGCATTTTTGTCCTAATTATCGCCCATGAAAATAGGCTCTCACATCACCATAAGAACAATTTCTTCAGAATAAAGTACACTTAGTATCATGTCTCAGGCTAAAAGAACTATGGCATTGCTCTGCTTCTGCCTTAACCTTTTTAATATTCTGTGATTCAGCCAGCTGACATTTATCCTTCACTTTCTTCAGAAACTGGACAGTTCGTGAGGATCATTGGAAAAGGTCAAATTTTACCATGTTTTCTTGTATTTCACAAAATGTTAACACGTCATATTGTTACTCCTATTTGTTAATATGTAGCAGAATACACACAACACACAAACACACATATATACTGCCATTATATGTGTATACATACACTATGCTATGTATTCTATACATATATACACAAACACACACATATAACATGATCAAAGACATTTTTCAAAGCATAGCCATGATCCTAGGGAAAAAAAAAATCACATTTATAAGTATTGATTTTTCCTGTTTCTTTTCCCACTTGTCCTTTTATTTATTTATTTATTTATTTATTTTTCCTTTTCAATAATTTCACCCTTTTTCTAGTTCCTATATGTTATCTGGAGCTCTGATGGTGCAGTGGTTAAGAACTCAGCTGCTAACCAAAAGGCCAGCAGTGTGACTCCACCAGCCACTCCTTGGAAACTCTGTGGCGTAGTTCTACTCTGTCCTATAAGGTTGCTATGAGCCAGAATCGACTCAACGGCACCTAACAACAACAACAACGTGTTATCTAACTCTCCTCCAAGTTCTCTTTAGCCTAGTGGTTCAGAGTACAGGTCTGGAGCCAGAAAATGTGGGTTTGAATCCCAACTCTGACCATTACTGGCTGTGCATTATTTACCAAGTTTCTTAACCTTTCTAGACCTATTATCCCAATTCCACAGATGAAAAAACTAACATCAACTCCTCCATAGAGTTTTTGTGAGAATAAAAGGAATTAATACATTTTAGGCACTTAGAAGAATACTTGGCACACACTAAGCATTTAGTTAATGTTAGCAATTGTAGAGAAAAGATGTGGCTTCAAAATTCCCTTTTCTAGGTATTCGACAAAGTCCAACACCCATTCCTAATAAAAACTCTCAATAAAATAGGTATAGAAGGGAAATTTCTCAACAAAGTAAAGGGTATCTATGAAAAACCAATGGCCAACATCATTCTTAATGGAGAGAGGCTAAAAACATTCCCCTTCAGAACAGGAACAAGAGAAGGATGCCCTTTATCACCACTCCTATTTAACGTTTTGCTAGAAGTCCTAGCTAGAGCAATAAGGCAAGCAAAAGAAATAAAGGGTGTCCAAACTAGTAATGAAGAAGTTAAACTGTCCCTATTTGTGGATGATATGATACTATACATAGAAAACCCAAAAGACTCCACGAGAAAACTACTGGAACTAATAGATTCAGCAGAGTAGCAGGAGACAAGATAAACATACAAAAATCAGTTGGATTCCTACACACCAATAAAGAAAATGATGAAAAGGAAATCAGGAAAACAATACCATTTATAATAGACTCTAAAAAAAAAAAAAAAACTTAGGAATAAATCTAACCAGGGGTGTAAAAGACCTATACAAAGAAAACTACAAAACACAACTGTAAGAAACCCAAAGGGATCTACATAAATGGAAAAGCGTATCATGCTCACAGATAGGTAGACTCAACATTGTGAAAATGACAATTCTACCCAAAGCAATTTACAAATACAAGGCAATCCCGATCCAAATACCAACAACAGTCTATTTAAAGAGATGTAAAAACTAATCATTAGCTTTATATGGAAGGGGAGAAGCCCCGGATAAGTAAAGCACTACTGAAGAAGAAGAATAAAGTAGGAGGACTGGCACTGCCTGACCTCAGAACCTCCTACGCAGCTGCAGTATCAAAACAGCCTGGTACTGGTACAATGACAGATACATTGACCAATGGAACAGAATTGAGATCCCAGACGTAAATCCATCCACTTGCTGTCACCTGATCTTTGACAAGGGCCCAAAATCCATCAGATGGGGAAAAGACAATCTTTTTAATAAATGAGGCTGGCAAAACTGGATATCCATCTGCAAAAAAGTGAAAGAGGACCCACACCTCACACGATATACAAAAACTAATTCTAAATGGATCAAAGACCTAAATATAGAGCCAAAAACTATAAAGTTCATAGAAGAAAAAATGAGATCAATGCTAGAGGCCCTAATACATGGCATTAACAGGACACAAACCATAACCATCAATGCACAAAACCCAACAAATAAGCTAGATAACTGGGATCTTCTAAAAATTAAATACTTATGCTCATCAAAAGACTTCACCAAAAGAGTAAAAAGAGAACCTATAGACTGGGAAAAAAATTGCGGCAGTTACAAGTCAGACAAAGATCTAATCTCTAAAATCTACAAGAAAATCCAACACTTCTACAACAAAAAGGCAGAAAATCCAGTTAAAAAATGGGCAAAGGAAATGAACAGACACTTCACCAAAGAAGACATTCAAGCAGCCAGCAGACACGTAAGGAAATGCTCCCGATCACTAGCCATTAGAGAAATGCAAATTGAAACCAAAAAGAGATATCGTCTCACCCTGGCATTACTGACACAAATAAAAAAAACTGGAAATAACAAATGTTGGAGAGGCTGCGGGGAGATCGGAACTCTTATGCACTGCTGGTGGAAATGCAAAATGATACAACCATTTTGGAAAATGATATGGCGCTTCCTCACAAAGCTAGAACTAGAAATACTATATGACCCAGCAATCCCACTCCTAGGAATATATCCTAGATAAATAAGAGCCTTCACACGAATAGACATATGCATGCTCATGTTCATGGCAGCACTGTTCACAATAGCAAAAAGATGGAAACAACCTAGATGCCCATCAACAGATGAATGGATAAGCAAACCATAGTACATATGCACAATGGAGTATTATGCAGGGATAAAGAACAATGATGAATCTGCGAAACAGCTCATAACATGGATGAATCTGGAGGGCATTATGCTGAGTGAAATAAGTCAATCACAAAAGGACAAATATTGTATGAGACCACTACTTAAAAACTCATGAAAAGGTTTACACTAAAAAGAAACAATCTTCCATGGTTATGAGGGAAAGGAGGGGTGTTAGGTGGAAATATTAGACAATAGGTAAGTGGTAACTTTGGTGAAGGGTAAGCAATACACAATACTGGGGAAGCTAGCACAACTTGTACAAGGCAAGGTTATGGAAGCTCCATAGACACATCCAAACTCCCTGAGGGACCGAATTGCTGGGCTGAGGACTGTGGGGACCATGGTCTCAGGGAACATCTAGTTCAGTTGGCATAACATAGTTTATAAAGAAAATGTTCTGCATTCTACCTTGGTGACTAGTGTCTGAAGTCTTAAAAGAATGGGCGCAGCCATCTAAGATACTCCACTGGTCTCACCGCTTTGGGAGCAAGGGGGAATGAAGAAAACAAGATACAAGGGAAAGATTAGTCCAAAGGACTAATGGACTACAACTACCACGGCCTCCACCAGACTGAGTCCAGTACAGCTAGATGGTGCCCAGCTACTACCACTGACTGCTCTGACAGGGGTCACAACAGTCAGTCCCAGACAGAGCTGGAGAAAAATGTAGAACAATATTCTAACTCATAAAAAAAGACCAGGCTTACTGGCCTGACAGAGACTGGAGAAACCCTGAGAGTATGGTCCCCAGGTACTCTTTTAGTTCAATAATGAAGTCACTCCAGGGGTTCACCCTGCAGCCAAAGATTAGACAGGCCCATAAAACAAAACAAGTCTAATGCGGAACAACAGGACAAGGCCAAGGACTAGAAGGCAGGAGGGGAACAGGAAAGCTGGTAATAGGGAACCCAAGGTCAAGAAGGGAGAGTGTTAACATGTCGTGGGGCTGTTAACCAACATCATAAAACAATATATGTACAAACTGTTTAATGAGAAATTATATGTTGTGTAAACCTTCATCTAAAGTACAATAAAAAAAATTTTTTTTTTAAATTCCCTTTTCCATTCTCCCCTTACAAAACTCCACTTAATTCGTTACCAATTTTTTATTTTATTTTTTAAAATTTTGATAGCATGTGTTTTTAGTATTGGAATGCATGCTTATTAATTGTGTTTCGATTTTTGGTTGGCAATATGGATTTTGAGAAATGTGATCTGGTAATACACACTACCAGTAAGGTGAGTGTCACTGTGGTGCCATTGATCTGCAATATAACAATATTAAATAGAGAATTTATTGCAGGTGCCTTCCCATTAGGTTGCATGGAGAAATTCTGGTTTTCTTAATATGACACAGAAAAATAAAAACAAACCCATCAGGCCTCCCTAACAGTCACACAGGAAAGTTGTAATTATGCTTGCAAGCCTTATCTCACAGAAATAAAGGTTAAAAAAAAAGGCAAGTTTACAAAACTAACACATCCAAGAAGCATCACCTAATGGAATACCCAACCTCCACTACAATGAGGTTCCAGCTGTGGTCTGCTGCACTTCATGTATTTCAAAAGGGACCCATCTTGATGCTAAATGCATTAGAACCAGAATTAGTACTACCTACAAGGTCCAGCGGAGACCTGGGGGCACAGTGGTTAAGAGCTCCGCTGCTATCCAAAAGGTCGACAGCTGGAATCCACCAGCTGCTCCTTGGAAACCCTATGGGGGAGTTCTACTCTGTCCTATAGGGTCACTATGAGTCAGAATCGACTCGACAGCAATGGGTTTATGGGACGAGGTCCAGAGGCATAAAAAGTGGCTGGTATACTGTTAAACCAATGGTAACTAGAGGATTAAATCTTTTAAAACTTAACGAAAATTAGGTTTTAACTCATGTTTCTCTAATTGGTACATTGGGTTGGAGCGTTAGGCTAAGAAAGATTCTGAGACCTCAAATGGGATAAGTAGGAAAGAATGACAATTAACAATGCTTCATGGACATGGGAAGGTGGCCCCCTTGCCACATATTTGCATCTGTGAAAGAGATGAATCAAAACTGAACAATATTTAGGAAATTTTCAAGACAATTTTATTACTTTTGATCATAATAATTTTGCATCGTTTTATAATAGCATTGCGAGGTGGTTTAGAGCAGGTTTAGATCTCAATCATAAAACTTTTATTTAAAGCCTATAATGTTCATTACAACATGATAGGTGCTACTGCCCATAGCAGAACTAGAACCAGAATTCAAGTAGTTTATTTATAAGCAACAGACCTAATTAATACAAGTTAGTCTTGTGAAGCCTATTTATTCATCCTAGATAGCTATACAAAGCTTGGGGGAAAAAAGCCCTTTAACATTTATAAAGCAGAAAATGAAGCTTGGACTAATTCATGTTAAATTTTTTAGTTTACCTGTCTTATTTCTTAGAGTCTTGACATTGTCCAGTCAGTCACTGGGTGATTGCTAATTGATTTCCATCTTCATCCTAGAGGAAGCAACTGGTCTCATTTTGCTTCATACTTTTGTTTAGTAGAAAATTATCCTTTGGCTTAAGAAGGAGTAGTTGCATTGCTAGTTGTTGTTGACTCAATTCTGACTCGTGGAGGTCCCATCTGTGCAGACTAGAACTGTACTCCATAGGGTTTTCAAGGCTGTGAACTTTTGGAAGCAAATTACCAGGCCTCACTTCCGATGCACCCCTGGGTGGGTTTGAACTGCCAGCCTTATCAGTTAGTAGTCCAGCGCTTAACCATCTGTACCACCCAGGGACTCCTAAGAAGTGGTAGTAATAAACTAATCACAGGCCAACTTTTTCTTGTTAAGTCAATTCTAGGCCTAGTCATTTGAATTGCCTCAGAGGCACGATCCAGCTGTCTTTCATGATGAACTAAATGGGCATGATTAACTCTCGGCTTGTGTCATTAGTTCATTCAGCATTTAGCCTCAGTAACGCTCATTTATCGCTCTGCCTGACACTGTCCCTTCTGGGACTGAATTACCTTTCCTCACAAAGCCCCAACACAGTTAAGTCTGACTCTGGGGTATGTTGAAGCTTTTTTCTCTTAAACCTTTGACATCTGGCTGGTGTTTCAAGGGCTCAGAGAGGCTTTATAAAGGAAGCCTTGGTGTGAGGAACAATTAAAGCCCTCTCTAGCCTTGTGTCTGGCCATCCCTCAGGACAAGTCAGAAGTCCTAAAATATTATTCGTGGTTGGTAAAAGCATTTAATATATCACAGGATCAGCACTTTTTTTTTTTTTTACTTTTTCCTCTAAGCACTCAAGGCTGAGGTTGTAGTGTAACAATTTTTCCTACAATTCACTAATGCTCAGTGTTAGAGAATCTACAATTAATTGTAACCTATCTGCAGCCGACCGTAGTCTTATGAGATAATCTACATCATCTCCTTCTGCGTCCTCAAAGAAGAAGCCATGCCTGCAGCAGCCTTATGATGTTTTCTACAATTTCATGAGAATTGCAAATATATTCATATCAACTGCACTATCAGAAAATTACAATAACGCAGCACTCAATGGAAATAGAGTATCTAAGGCCACTTTCATTCGAATGACTTTTGTGTATCTCCATACCTGCCAGAGCTCCTGGGACTTCGTGGGTACTCAGTAATGGATGGTTTATTCAACCGTTGAAAATTCAAGCAATCATTAAGACACAGTCCCTACCTTCAAGGCATTCATAGTTGAACAGAGGAGTCAGGCATGTAGCCTGTTCAGTGTTGTGAAAGACCCCCAAACAGGTGTCTAAGTGTCCAGGGGAGGGGGGGTTTGTACTTCAGGTCAGGGAAGGCTTCTGGTTGGAAGTAATTTTGGAGATGCCTGCATTTAGTCTGAAGCATCATTACTTTCATGCCTTGTGGACAGCATTGTCAGAAATCTGTTGTTTGGCATGCTGTTTGTCTCCACATACCCTGTCCATGTAGGTAAGGTCCCCGAGAAGGAGACCCTGGAATGAAGATTCTTGTGTAAGTGATTTATGAAAAAAGTGTTCCCAGGGGAGTAAAAAAAGAGGTGGTAGGAGAGCGGGGAACGGGACAGGGAAGGAGAAAAAGGGAAGCAGATGTGCGATTCAGGCAAAATCCTGATCCTGCAGAGGGATTCTGAAGTTTTGCCTCTGAGCTGGGCTCTCATACCTTTTGCTCATCAGTCACTGACTAAGGGCTGCCCCAGGAGGAGAGAAAAGGAGCTGTGGTGGTACAGTGGTTAAGTGCCCAGCTACTAATCAAAAGGTTGATGGTTCAAATCCCCCCAGTTGCTCTGTGGAAGAAAGACCTGGAGATCTGCCTCCATAAAGATTACAGTCAAAAAAACTCTATGGAGCAGTTCCTCTGTTTTACACGGTGTCGCTATGAGTAAGAATCGACTCAATGGCATACAACAACAACAACAGGGGGATACAGTCTCCCAGGCACTTTCAGCAAAAGCTCCAGTAGCCAGAGTAGCAAAAGCACACGGATGCCTGAAAAGGGTTCTGCTTGGATCTGGGAAGAGGCCAACTATGTCCGCTCTGAACCCAATAAACAGAACCTGGAGCAGTATTCTTTGTAATAGTAGATTGCATCAGAATTCTAAAATACTACTTGGTTTTTCACAGAGCTATGGAAACGAGAAATAGATTCTGCTTTTGAGTCTGCAGAGGAGATAGACAAGATCCTCTTTAAGTCAAAGAGCACCTGAGTTACCTACGGTTAAACCAGGTAGTGTCTTTACCCTCTAGAAACAGGGCTGTTCCCACAAATAACTGCTTACTCCATTAAACTAAATGATATAATTTTAGAGTCCCATGGTTATCCTGCACCAACATACCTCCTCAAGATGCCAGGACTTCCAAATTGTCCTCCAGTTGTCATTCCTTTAGGTTGAGGTAATGTAAAATCACATTCCTTTGAAATGTGATTCTAATGGGGTAATACATGAACCAACAGTCAACATGAACCGGAGTCAATTTATCTGGACCCCTAAGAATGAGACCCAGAATGACTAGATCAGAGTGGGGCTAAGAAAAGATTCAGAATATAGGGTTATTCCATTAGGCCACTTGACAACCAAGAAGACCATAGTCATGTGTCTGACCTGAGGAAGGGGCAGCAGGAATATATTAGATACATTTGGGGAATGCAAAGCCAAGGACAGCCTTGATAAGATGCAAGTGAGAAGCACCAGCGACTTTCCCTTACATGGCCTAGTTCAAGTCTCATGTTCCCATCGCCACCAAAACTAACTTTGCATGACTCTTAGAGACCCATAACCCAAGGAATTATTTCACTGGCAGTTGCAGAGTGCCTGGCACACACTGAGTGCTCAAAAAATATTTAATAAATACATCTGTTGAATGAATCCTTTGTTTGGTGCCATTTGCAACCCAAGTAGGATCTTCCTGGAAGAAGAAAAAAAGGAACAGGCTCCAGGCAGAGAAAGACTCCTAACGAAGACAACTGCAAGACTTGCTGGCCAAACACATTGATATGGCTGTCTCCATAAATTTTACTAGGTGTCTTAGTTATCTAGTGCTTCTATAACAGAAATACCACAAGTGGATGCCTTTAACAAACAGAAGTTTATTCTCTCACAATCTAGTAGGCTAGAAATCCGAATTCAGGGCACCAGCTCCAGGGGAAGGCTTCTCTCTCTGTTAGCTCTGGGGAAAGGTCTTTGTCATCAGTCTTCCCCTGGTCTAGGAGCTTCTCAGTGCAGGGACCCTGGGTCCAAAGGATGCACTATGCTCCCAGCTCTCCCTTCTTGATGGTGGGAAGTCCTTATCCTCTCTGCTTGCTTCTCTCTTTTATATTTCCAAAGAGATTGACTCAAGATACAGCTTAGTCCTGTAGATTATGTCCTGCCCATTAACATAACTGCCTCTAATCCTGCCTCATTAACATCATAGAGGTAGGATTTACAACACATAGGATAATTACATAAGATTTTGCAAAATGGAGGACAACCACACAATACTGGGAATCAAGACCTAGCCAAGCTGACACACAGTTTTGGAGGGCACAATTCAATCCATAACACTAGGCGTTTTTATTATTATTTTATTTTTGTAATCACCAGTTTTGTCAATTTATTTTTCCATGAGAAAAAGTGACATTTAAAGGATCCAGAAAGAAGCTGATGAAATTAGTTAATTGTTTTTAAGAGACATTTATAAACTTAGCTCACTGTTTTTTTGAGAGATAAAATATCATAGGGAAGTAAAAACAACCAGCCTCCTCTACCCACTCCCCCCAATAACCCCACAAATTATAGATAAAATTATCCTAAGAAAAGTCTTCTAATTCAGCATTCAGATCTAGTGAAGGACAGGGGTTGCCAAGGCTGGCAGAGGGTATCTCTATCTTACTATGATAGATATTTTACCCACAGACTACCAGAAGGAACACTTTACTTATCTAGCACTGCTGTAACAGAAACACCACAAGTGGGTGGCTTTAAAGAACAGAAATTTATTTTTGCACAGTTCAGGAGGCTAGAAGTCCGAATTTTGGGCAGACCTCAAGGGGAAGTCCTTCTTTGTCTATTTCAGCTTCTAATAGCCAACAGCAATCCTTGGAGTCCCTGGGCTTCGAGATTCATCTGCCACAATTGGTTGCAGATCAGGCCTTGGGATCTATAGGGTTTCTATTAGCTGATTTTTGGAAGTAGATCACCAGGCCTTTCTTCCTAGTCTGTCTTAGTCTGAAAGCTCCCCTAAAACCTGTTCCGCATCGTAGCAATATGCAACCCTCCACTGACAGACGGATGGTGACAGTACATGAGGTGCTCTGGCCAGGAATCGAACCTGGGTATCCCACATGGAAGGTAGTAATTCTATCACTGAACCACCACAGCCCCCATCAAGTTTAAATAGTAACAGTTGCCCTCCAGTCAATTTCAACTCAGTTTTAAGCAGGGTGGTTGTAAAAGGTCTCATGAGAAAAACCTGAAGAAGGTAAGAAAGCGAGCCAAGCAGGTATCTGGGAAGAACCTTCCAGGCAGGGCAAACATGAGTATAGGAGCATGTGTGGTGTGTTTGAGGAACAGTAAGGACAGAGTGAGATTGAGCACAGTGAGGGACGGAGAGAGCAATGGAAGATGATATCAGAGAGGTAACAGGAGCTGGCAGGTCATGGAGGGCTTCGTAGGACACAGGAAGGCCTCGCCTTTGGCTCTGAGTGGAACAGAAAACCATAGGAGAATTCTGAAGACTGCGAAAGTGGTGTCTGGGGCCTGTTTCTTACCCTCATTTTCTAGTTTCTTACTTCGCCACCTGCCATCTGAATGGCAGGTGTAGAGATGGTAAGAGCATCAGAACTGGTGGTTAAAGACCCTTGGTGATACTCTCTGCACCAACCATCTCCCTCCGCTCTTGACACCTGCAGGAACTGGGTCAATCATGCCTCTGTTTACACTCTCTCTGATCGCAGCCTGCCCTCCCCTGCCCCTTCCTCGTTCCTGCTAGCCTCCAGCTGAATCTCTCTTTCCACCTTTTCTTCAGCCTTTTCCCCATAATTGCCTTTACGTGGGCTCTTTCTTCCCTAAAAATAAAAAAATAACAGAAAACAAGTTGCTGTCCAGTCAATTCCAACTCATGGTGACCCTGTGTATGCAGAGAACTGCTTCATAGGGTTTTCATGGTTGTGACCTGTTGGAAGCAGATTGACAGGCCTTTTACTTCTGAGGCACCCCTAGGTAGATTTGAGCCATCAACCTTTCAATTCGTGGCCAGCACCTAACCATTTGCTCCACCCAGGGTCTCCTTTTTGTCCCTAGGATGCCACAAAACTGGTACCAACCTCAGATTTTTCTAAATACGTACTGAAGCTAGCTAGTGCTGACGCAGTTACCAGGCTGCCTGATGTTTAACTGGAAACATTGCTGACAAGAAATGAGGGAAAAAAAAAAAAAAAGTGTAGTGCTTGGAAAGTGTAGGAATTATAGGCCAAGAAAGGAATTGATTAAAAATAAATGAAAAATCTCTTCATTTTTCTTCTTGAAATCGCCTGCTTTGAGTCAGCACCTCAGGAAAAAAGAAACGTGATTTTTAACGCAGAAGCAAACCGAACCCAGTAGCCACGTTCCCAAACTACTCCCTAGCGCCGCTTTGTGGTGGAGAAGAACGATGCATGCAGTTATTGAATTGGCTGGCCAGGCTGTGAGACGCGCTGCCATCAACAAGGATGATGTGCTCCAGCTTCTAGAGCAACCTGCCAGGCGGCCCGGAGCACTGTGACACAGGCTGGCTGATGGCTTACCCTACTCATTACCATGCATTTGAAATGAGGCCCTGAAGACAGTCTGAAGAATGAATGCAATTATGGCCTGACTTGTGAAACGGCCACGCACAATTTATTCCATCCCGTTATCTTCCCCAGAAATGAATGGGACTGTGCTACGATATTTGTGTTTTGCAAGTAAATGTGGTCAAATATAACATAAAGCACAATTACAAATAATAAGAATTAAGTGACTAAAACCCATATTACTTATAGAAGATATACTACTAATCAGCACATAATTTATTATCAGCACATTATATATTAAACACACATAATTGTCTGATTCTGTGCTAAGTCTTCTATCTGCATTATCATGTAATCTTCCTGACAACCCTGTGAAGTAGATGTTATTGTTCTCCCCGAGCTGAGAACCTTCAAGCTCAAATTAAGCGATACAGCTAATAAGTGGTAGAAGCAGAATTTGAAAACTACAGTAAAATGGAAAAAGTGTAGGCAAAATTCCTTTAACCCATAAAGCTTTGGCTGCTTTCATGGATGGAGGGTGAGGGGTACATGTTTAATGGTGTCACACAGGGTAGTTAATAGTGTTGCACAAATGGAAGAACGTATTTTCAGCTCCCACTTCAATTCCTGCTCTGAAAAGAAAAACAACTCACCCCACACATTACCACAGCTCATAAAGAAAACTGGTCCCTCAGGGGAGCTGTGACAGTCACAGACAGACCTCCTACTTTGCACTGCCATGTCCAGAATTATCAAAGACAAAATACTTATTCTGATTGGTCCCAAAGATCCCAAAGCAAGAAGCAGACCTACAAAGAATGGTCTGTTCCGGTGAGATTCTTAGCTTTGGTGCCAGTATAATCTGAATTCTCTTCTAGTCCCTCTATCACATGGGTTACAACAATCACTAGCTCATTAGCAAGAAACAGAGCACACAAGTGATCAAAGATGTATACAGAAGGTTCTGATAAATGTATAGAACTAGTTTTGTGGAATTTTCCTTGCAGATAATATAACTCAATACTTTACGAAGATAACAAAAAGATTTGTTAAGAATCTTTCTCAAGAGGTTAAACACAGAATTACCATATGACCCAGCAATTCCATCTCTAGGTTTATACCCAAAAGACTTAAGAGCAGGGACTCAAACAGATACTTGTGCATCGATATTCATTGAAGCAGTATTCACAGCAGCCAAAAGGTTAAAAAACCCAAGTGTCCATCGACAGGTAAAGGGATAAACAAAATGTGGTATATCCGTACAATGGAATAGTATTCAGTCATAAAGAGAAATGAAGTTTTGATACCTGTTAACAGCATGGATGAGCCTTGAAAACACGCTGAGTAAAATAAGTGTGATACAAAAGGACAAATATTGCATGATCCCATTTATATAAAATGTCTACAGTAGGTAAATGCATAGAGACAAAAGTTTATTATTGATTATTAAAGGTTGGGAGAGTGGGGAATTATTGTTTAAGGGGTACTGAGTTTCTGTTTGGGATGATAAAAACTTTTGAAAATGGATAGTGGTAATGGTTACACAGCATGGTGAATGTAATTAATGTCACGGAATCATATTCTTAAAAATGGTTAAAATGACCATTTTTTGGTTATATGTATGTATATAAATTTAAATTAAGAAAAGATAGCGTCATTGCGTCTCTCTGGTTATTTATATACATATTTTGGATTGTTTTGAACCCATGTAGCTATCAAAGTCAAATTTCTGATTGGAAAATATCAGACAAAGAAAAACATAGATGATTAGGGCCCTTACAGAATGCTGGTTTAACGTGGCCTATTTTTCTCTGCATGTGTTTCATGTTATATTTTAACATATTCACTTATTTAACCCTTACAACAGTCTCCATGTTGAGGTTTAGAGAAAAGAAGTGGCAACCATTTCCTTGCTTGAGTCCAGGATCCTAATCCCAGCTCGTTTAATGTCAAGGCCACTATTATGTGCATGCAAACGTATAATGTCAAAAGAAGAGACTATCTCCAAGAGAAAGAGTGTTTAAGTAATCATCAAACTCAGGTCAAGTTGCTCCTGTCTACCAGCAGTGAAGTTAGGTAAAAGAGGAACAAATTGTCTTTCAATTTTCCAGGAAAAAGGTAGAAGCAGCAGCTCGATAACAATCAGCCACTAGGGGGCGCGATTGCCCATTCTTGTAGATGAGATACTGCACTCCAAAATGTTCGCCCATCTTGCCTAAATGAAGAGTTCGGGGAGAGAGGTCCCCAAACTTCTGAGGTTATAAGGCCCCTGCTTCTACTTTCCGTGTGATTTAGGAGGTCAGTAAGAAAATTTTCCTATCAGCAAACAGGGAGTTGAGTTGAATGGATACAAATAACTTGGTATCTTTGAAACTGCCTTCGAGGGATTTTTTTTTTTTTTTTTTAACTCACTAGACTAGATAGAAAATGTTAGGAAATGATGAAATGAGACCTGGGAGTGAAAACAATGGCTCATGCTGTCTTTCTTGAAATAGTTTTAATTTCCTATTTTAGGCAGAGAGGATTAGTCTGTGAATAAGCAGTCTGTTCAGTTTTGCCGGGAGAGTCGGCGTTTAAACTTCCATATAGAATAATCTCTAACCCCACCCCCAACCACCACCACCACCAATTCTAAATTCTCATCCAGCAACCTTACTGGACGTAGGAATAGAACAGTGGACAATACAGGGACTTCTGTCCACTGTGCGCACTTAATAAATACTGGTTGAATAAATGAGTAAATGAAGTTTCTGCTTAGATACCCCCAACGGTGGTAACAAGGTGGCCAGCAGTAGTAACAAAGTGGCCATTACCTTCCTTGGCTACCCATCTTACCATGGTGTTCAGCTGCCCCTGCTTGCACGTTCCAGCAGTGATAACGTTGAAGATAAAGCAGAGATGATTTTCAGATTTGTCCTTTTCCTGCCAATGGCACAGGCACAGCCTTATACTCCTGGTAGATGCTTCATAAATACTTGATGAATTGAGTAAGTAGGAGCTGGCTCTAATTAGGAGTAATGGATGAAACTGAGCTCTGCAAATTGAGTATGGAACAGTTTAAGGGGGAGACATTAATGATAAAATCTACTCATGTGTGTAACTGCTTCCCATCAGCAGCAGTGGTTGTCCCCGGTTTTAATTAACATAGAAAAAGGAATAGCTAGGCTTAGAGGCCTTCCTACAGGGATGCAATGAGAGGATGAGAGACAAGAGAAAGCACAGCCAAGATGCCCTAATGGGTTTTCCACATCTCGGTTGATTGACTGTCGAGAAAAAGAAAGAACAGCTTGTACTATTCTGGGTAGCATGAGCACTGTAATCTGTGACAGCTATAGGTCATGTATCTATTTTCCTGTCTGACAAGCACTAAGAGTAGCTGGTGGCTGGTACAAACCCAGATTGGCTTGTTTAGGCTGTGAGCTGGGCAGACAGAGCCTCGGTTTTCAGTCTGAGCTACAAAAGAGGGAGGGTGCGTAGTGAAGCTTTGCCTGTCTGCGCAGCCTTAACTGGCATTAAAGGATTTCTGGCCACAGGTGGAAAAATGAAGCCTAATGATTTTCAGAACTCTGTCCTCAATTTCCTTCTGAGTATGAAAGAAGGTAGGTTTCATACCTCTCTTTTTCTCCTTTCCACTCCTACCGCTGCCACCTTCAATTTTATTAAGTCTAACAAGCATCAATTGAGCTCTTAATAAATACCTGGCACTGTGGAAGGCACTAAGGAGGTGAGATGGATATGACGTGCTACCTGTCTCTCCAAGACTAGTTTAATAGTAGATAAACATGTAATCAAATTGGGAGGTAATTGTGCTAATAGGTCTATGCACAAAAGCTACAAAGATACAGTACAGATAAGGGAATGGTTTGCTCTATGCTGCGGAATGAGGAGAACTGTAGAAACTTCTTAGTTCATGGAAATGAGAACCCCATAGTCAGGAATGCAAATGGCTTTCCAGCATATAATCCTAATTTTTCCTTCTTGTTATATGATGACAAAAGAGATGATAGGTGAAAAGATTGTCTCATCTATAGAAAGATTTCTCCCAGCATCCCCCAAAGCCCCACTCACACCCCTATCACCACCACCCCCCATACCAAGGGACAATCCTCCCTGCAGTGGCATTTCTGCAGGGAGGGTACCATGGCCTCATTATAACCTTAGGGTCTGTGAGGCCAATTTAATTTAATTTAATTACTTTTTCTCTACAAAATCATCTGTTATCTTTGTTTTCTTTCCTTTGGACATAACAAGAAGATCCTGGAGTATGCTTGTCTTTGAAGGCCAGAGTGCCAATATTTTCCTTAGGAAAATGGCATTGTTATAGCTACATGTCTTAGTTACCTAGTGCTGCTATAACACAAACACCACAAGTGGATGGCTTTAACAAAAAAATTTATTTTCTCTCAATTTATGAGGCTAGATGTCTGAATTCAGGGTGCTGGCTGTAGGGGAAGTCTTTCTCTCTCTGTCAGCTCAGGGGAAGGTCCTTGTCTCTTTGAGCTTCTGCTCCTGGATGATCTTCATGTGGCTTGGCATCTCTCTTCCAGCGTCTCTGCTTGTCACCAATATTCCAATCATGATCCTTCTAAGTTCCTGACCATCCAGCCAAACCGTTGGCCACAGCCCATGAATCACGATACAGTCGCACATCTGACCATTTCTCCTTCCAAGCAAAGGGAACAACCAGGTGCACTGCTCAAAACTCTGCCCATTGGGAGGATTTCCTTTCACCACTGTCCTTCAGGGAGGTCCCAGAAAAAGGTTGTAATGTTGCCTCTGTCCACTTTCCAGCGATGCCTGCATGTCATGCAGAACCACCTGTAAACCAGGCACCTGTTTTCTCTTCCTCAGTCAACTGATCATAAGGAACTCCCCATGAGACCATAGGTGCAGACTGGGAGAGGGTAGGTAATGTGACAGGAGTGAAGATCATGGGCATTTGGGCCACTTCCTCATGCAACTTACTTGTACCTTCAGGTTCTGCTTGGGCCCAATCTCATATATATCACTTCCATTTAATGATGGAGTGCTGCTGTGCACAACTGACTTTTTCGCTCACGGGTTACGGAGGTCGATGAATCCCAAGATTGATAAGCAATATGGTAGGCAACTGGCTCAAGTCCCCGGAACTGTAGGTCAGATGATGACGAGCTGGATGCAGGATTCAGAGCAAGCACAAGCCAGTGCGCTTTGCTAAAATGTCCATATATATTGGATGCAGACCATACCCCCAAGGAAACTCCCCTCAAAATTGATTGATCACATCAGATCACATCATGGAGGTGATTATATTATATCACAAAATGAAGGATCACTATATCATTACATAACTTCCAAATTACGTCATTACATGACTGCCAAACTACATCATTACATAAATGCCAGACCACCAAGAATCATGGCCTAGCCAAGTTGGTACACAACCTTAACCATCACAGTCCACCACTTGTCAACTTGGCAACTATATACATCTCCTTAAACCATACACAATCTCTGAATAAAGACAATTACAAAGTCATACTTGTGCCTAACATGATACAACTACGTGCCTACAACCAAAAGCTCATGAACCCAGTTTACGTCTTTTATTTTATAAGTGAAGAAAATGAAAATATCTGATACACACATACAAGGAAGAATATTCATAACAATTATAGTCCTTGTTTCTGCAACTGGTCACGAGGTCATAACTGGTATTTAGAACTACCTTCTTTCACCACCCATTCCATATTCCCTTTACCCTCAGCAAGCACCTCCGCAGGTGGTGGTTCTTTGCATAGTGGGGTGACCCAAACCTTCATTCCTGAAAAGTCTAAGCCATTGATAGTCATGTGAGAATTGGGTTGTTGTTTCTATTGACTTTAATCACAGGGTATGGTAGTACTAAGAAACGCCCTAAAGGATCTCCTGTATTCCAGGCATAATCTTCTTTACCTCCATTATGTAATATCAATTCAATTTCCCCTTGGTAATCAGGATCAGTCACAGCAGCCAATATGATACCTCTCTTCTTTGATCCAGAGGCGTGAGGAGTCCCAAGTGGCCGGGTGGCATTCTTATCTTCCAGTTCAATGGAATTGGTGTTGTGTTTCCTGGTGGGAGCATTACTCCCTTTGGAACTAAGACCTCTAGACTCACAGAGGACAGGGTCATGGGGATAGGAAGCAAACATTTTGTAAGGTGGTTACTAGGGGTAATAGTAAGTGGTGCCACTCCCATTTCCACCCCTTGATTCCTGGACTCATGAATCCTGGCTATGAGAGAAACAACACCATATATTGGACGCTGATTTAGAGCATATTCAGCCCCCCTGGAGAACATTGCCTCAACCTCGCAAGATATTGCCACCTAGTTGGCACCATAATTGTGTCTTTAGAAGGCCATTCCACCATTCTATTAAGCCAGGTGCGTCAGGATAATGGGGAATATGGTAAGACCAGTGAATTCCATGAGCACGGGCCCATTGCTGCACTTTATTTGCCTTGAAATGAGTCCCTTAATCTGAGGCAATGCTGTGTGCGATACCATGATGCTGGATAAGGCATTCTGTAAGTCCACAGATGGTAGTTTGGCAAAAGTATTGCATACAGAGAAGGCAAATTTGTATCCAGAGTAAGCGTGTATTCTAGTAAGAAAAAAATGCTGCCCTTTGCATGATGGAAGCGGTCCTATGTAATCAGCCTGACACCAGGTTGTTGAATGATCATCTTGAGGAATGGTGCCATATCAGGGACTCAGTGTTGATCTCTGCTGCTGGCAGATAGGGCACTCAGCAGTGACTGTAGACAGGTCGGCCTCGGTGAGTGGAAGTCCATGTTGCTGAGCCCATGTATAACCTTCATCCCTGCCACAGTGGCTTTGTTCATAAGCTCATTGAGCAATGACAGAAGTGGCTGGGAAAAAAGGATGACTGTTTTCCACAAAATCCGTAATCTCATCCACTTGATTGTTAAAATCTTCCTTTGCTGAGGTCACCCTTTGGTGAGCATTCACAGGAGGCACAACGGTCTTTATCTCTTTGACCTATTTAGAGAGGTCTATCCACATGCCTCTTACCCATACCTCCTTGTCTCTAATTTTCCAGCCATGGTCTTCTAGTTCCTGACCATACAGCCAAACCATTGGCCACAGCCTATGAATCAATACAATCACATATCTGGCCACTTCTCCTTGCAAGCAAAATGAACAATACCAGTTGCGCTGCTCAAAGTTCTGCCCACTGGGAGGATTCCCATTCACTACTGTGCTTCAGGGAGGTCCCAGCAAGGGGCTGTAGTGCTATTGCTGTCCACTTTCGAGTGGTGCCAGTATATTGCACGGAACCATGTGTAAACCAGGAACCAGTTTTCTCTTCCTCAGTCAATTGATCATAAGGAACTCCCCATGAGGCTATAGGTGCAGACTGGGAGATGGAAGGTAATGTGAGAGGAGTAGAGACCGTAGGCATTTGGGACACTTCCTCATGCAACTTACTTGTGCCTTCAGATCCTGCTGAGTCCGGAGCTCATACATACCACCTCCATTTAATAATGGAGTGCTGCTGTGCACATCTCACTTTACAGCTCTGTGGATCAGACAACACCCAGTTCATGATGGGAAGCTCAGTCTGCGTTGTGACTTGGTGGTCCATGGTTAAGCAATCAGTCTCTACTAAGGCCCAGTAACAAGCCAAAAGCTGTTTCTCAAAAGGAGGGTAATTATCTGCAGAGGATGGCTGGCTTTTGTTTCAGAATCATAGGGGTCTGCAAGGTGATTCACCAAAAGGGGCCTGCCAAAGACTCCAAACAGTGTCTCTATCTGCCACTGATATTTTAAGCACCATTGGATCAGCTAGATCATATGGCCCAACTGGCAGAGGAGCTTGCATAGCAACCTGAACCTGTTGCAGAGCCTTCTCTTACCCCGGGCCCGACTCAAAACTAGCAGCTTTTCAAGTCACTTGATAAATAGGCCGGAATAGCATACCCAAATGAGAAATATGCTCCCTCCAAAATCGAAAGAGTCTTGCCAGGAGTTGTGTCTCTTTTTTAGTTGTAGGAGGGGCCAGATGCAACAGCTTATCCTTCACTTTAGAAGGAATATCTCAACATGCCCCATACCACTGGACCCCTAGAAATTTCACTGGGGTGGAAGGTGCCTGAATTTTTGTTGAATTAATTTCCCACCATCTAGCATGTAAATGTCTTACTAATAAGCCTAGAGTCACTGACACTTCTTTCTTAATTTGTCTAATCAGCATAATGTCATCAATGTAATGAACAAGTGTGATGTCTTGTGGAAAGGAAAGGTGATCAAGATACCTGCAGACTAAATAATGTCATAGGGCTGGAGAGTTGATATACCCCTGATGTAGGACAGTGAAGGTACATTGTTGGCCTTGCTAGCTGAAGGCAAACTGTTTCTGGTGGTCCTTCGAAACAGATATGGAGAAAAAGGCATTAGCCAGATCAATAGCTGCATACCAATCACCCAGAGCTTTTCCTCTCACCTATACTTTTATCTATTGGTGGTGATATTTTGGGTATTTCTATTGCCACTTCACACCATGGATTAGCAGTGCCCTCTTTACTACTGGAAGCAGAGTCATCAACATCTTTAATACTAGCTACACTTGAAAATCAATTTAAAAAACTCATCCTTACAATTTTATTTCTCTAGAACCACTCTTGGTATTAAATGTATTAGGCTGGGTTCTCTAGAGAAGCAAAACCATACATACATATAATCCTGCTGCTGTCAAGTGAAGTCTGACTCATAGTGACCCTGTAGGACACAGTAGAACTGCTCCATAGGGTTTCCAAAGAGCAGCTGGTGAATTTGAACTGCTAACCTTTTGGTTAGCAGCCACAGCTCTTAACCACTGTGCCACCAGGACTCCATAAACACACACACACACACACACACACACACACACACACACACACACACACATATACAGAGAGATTTACCTCAAGGAAACAGCTCACACAGTTGTAGAGGCTGGTAAGTTCCAAGTCCATGCGTCAGGTGGCAGGCTCAAAGCTTCTCCTGACTTACGTAGCGCAGGTGCTGATGTACCCATGATGGGCAGGTCAGATGACAGGCCACTGGCTCACAGGCTGTGGAGGCTGACGAATCCCAAGATTGGCAAGTATGTTGCTAGCTCAAGTCCCAAGAACCAGAAGTCAGATGATGATAAGCCAGTTGCAGGATCCAGAGCAAGAGTCTTGCTGGAACATCCATTTATATACTGGAGGTAAGCCACAGACCAAAGGAAACTCCCTTTCAACTAATTGGCTGCTCAGCAGATCTCATCATGGAGTTGATTACATCATTACATAACTGCCAAACCACTGAAAATCATGGCCCAGCCAAGTTGACACACAACTTTAACCATCACACTCCTAGTTAAGCTACAAGGTTAATGCATATATACTGGATACTTTAGAAAGTCAAATACATAGGGTTTTCTGATGTCCAGACATTAACTGCTCATTAATTCTGTCCACAACTTTGCCCAACTCTCTTTTTACACAGGCCCTCTCCCCGCCTATCTGTTATACCGCAAACAAATAGGCCTCCCTTGTATACACTCTCACATTCAAAAAAGAATGAAAATGTGGAAAGAGAAAAATGATGACATTCAATTGCTACAGGCATGGCAATGTAGCTCACTTTTTGAAAGATGAGGCAGAAAGAGCAACATAAAGATGGAAAACAAGTCTTATTTGTCTGGAAATAGCTCTTACTCTTGGAATAAATCCATGGCCTAAGATCCTTAGTGGGAGGAATTGACTGATAAATACATAAATATAAGTAAATGTTGAAATAAATCCTCAATGTTATATGAATAAAATTTAAGGAGACTTTTAAGAAATTATGTTAAAAAATGGAATATTCCACAGTGCGGCAGCAATTCCCTTTGCATTCCTGGATAGTCCCCTGAGGCTGGTCTCATTGATCTAAACCATGGAGTATTTAAAGACTGAATTATGCCCAGCAGCCAGACTGAGTCTCAAGCCTGTAGAAAACCATCAACAAATACTTTTACAAGGGTTCTTCTCCCAAATCCCTAGGATTTACTGTTTTCGGCCAAGCACTTACATCTTTTCCATTTGATATAGGTTGTTTTCCCTGTTTGGTCTGTCATGCTGATCCATGTGAAAATGAGCCCCTAACTCTAGAGAGTAATTGGCAAAGATGTTCACTCTAAAGCAATCCAGGTTGGACCACGGCACATACCAGGAGACCCCTGAATATATATATATATATATATATATATATATATATATACATATATATATATATATATATATACACACACCAAGAGGAGTTTGAAAATCACTGAATAGTGAGCTGCAACAAGTTTGAATATAAACTACAACTTGTTGTAGGACTACTTCAAACAGAAGGACAGTCTGGACTCATCAGAACTGTTATGATTTCTCACATAAATAGGGGCAGCAAAAGCTGGGACGTTTTAGTGTTGCCAAAGGAAGAATTCAGGGACATAATCCAATCCTGTCCATTGCCAAATGAATTCAAACTGTGATGTTTTTTTTTTCCCTCAGCCACCATGAGCATTGTTTTTTGATGGGGCCCAATTGAATCTGGAAAAAAAGGAGCTAAATAATTAACCATACTCTTCACAGTCTGGATCCGGCCTCCTTTATAGTTGAAGGCAGAAACTAGATTTAAACACTCATTTTGTCAGAGAAGTAGTCAGAACTTTAAAATCAAATTGTTCCCAGTCTTGATACCTCTGGCTGCAGGAAGCCCCACTGAGAGAGGCAGGGGGATGGTCTTACTCCAGTTGAGATTCCTTATTAGGCAAGGGACAGCATCTGTCTTAGTTACCTAGTGCTGCTGTAACAGAAATACCACAAATGGCTGGCTTTAAAGAATAGAAATTTTATTTTCTCACAGTTCTAGAGGATAAAAGTCTAAATGAGGGCTGTGTTGATTCCTTCCTTGCAGGTAATCCCAGGCATTCCTTGGCTTATAGATGATCCTTACATGGTGTCTGTCCCCATTTGTGTGTGTGTGTGTGTGTGTCTGTGCTATTTATATAACTCAGAACTTGTTAGGTTTAGGACCCACCCTACACTGATATGGCCTAAACTTATTTATTGGTCACATTACATTAGATTGCATTATGGAACGTGATTACATTATATTACATTACATTCAAGGGCATTACATTACATTATGTTACATACACAGGTATAGGGGTTAGGATTCCAACACATATTTTTTGGGGGACACAATTCAATCCATAACAGCATTCTACATCCATCTCACCACTCAGCCTTGAATTTCATGCATGCTAGTCGCTAAGGTATTACTCATGGAAAGTTACTCTGCAGAAATCAGGATAAAGTTCGTGCGTTTTGCAGTAAATAATTTTGGGAAATGTTACATGCTCTTGAAGATTCAAAATGCTCTTAGTCATCTTAAAGACTCTGAGAAGTTATGAAGTCAAGAAGGCTTTATTTTATTACATTCTTTTATGTATTTTTTTAACCCAGCATTTCCTAAATTTATTTGATCATGGAACCATTTTTGCAGAACAATTATTAACATCTCAAGGGATCAGTGTTCTACAAGTACACATTTTGAGAAAGGTTAATCTAAACCATACAAAAGAAGCATACACCTCACATAACAAATTAATGCGGTGCAAAAGTACTAATGGACAAGAAGTGTTGCTGAAGAATATTTGTATAAATCTGTGTTCTAAGGTTCAGGAAGTACTGCAAAGGAAGTCAGTATGGACCAGGTGATTCCTCGCTGGCAAGTATGGGTGTATTTGGTGACGTAGGGTTTTATACACAGAAGGTGAAGAAAGTAATTATTAATTTCAACTTAAGTAGAAGGTGATTGGCACAGCAGATATTTCCATCAAACCCCAATGTGGCATTTCCTGTCATATCACAGAAGCCCTGGGCAGGGTGGACCCTGAAGCCTGGTTAAATAGAACCACACAAGGATTCATCTGGGTGGGCTGTATGTGGGAAAGGACTTATGGCTCCCAAATGGGCCACCTACATCTATTAAGAATGAAAGTGAAGGGAGGAAGGGGAGATGAGTTTTCGCACACAGAGGGGCCACACAGGACTAAGATCAGTACACTTTCTTTTGTTTTTATGATCACCGGTTGAAAGCTGATTTGGGATGTGAGCCCTAAGGATAGAATCAGAGCCCTCTGGCCCCCAAAGCCTCAGTAGGAGCTTACATCGTTCAATCCCTGCTGTAGTCAGTGTTACAAGTTACATTCTGCTGTGGAAGGGAGTAGCCTTGAGAAATAAAATTCACTTAGTCTAAGGGTGTAGGAATAGCTTGGGGACAAACAACTTATTACTTGAAGTTGTTTATCAGAGGTTTGGAAAATTCCGCAGGAAAAAATCCTCAAGAAAAACAAGTTGTTACGGAGTTTCTTTCTGACTTTTTTCTCATAGACTAACATCAGAAGATTACCCTATGTTAATTTGAGCCCTCCTAAAAGAGGGCACCGAGAGAGAATTAGATGAGCAAGAGATTTATTAGGGGAAAGGCATGTAAGGATAAAGGGAAGGGAATCAGAGAAGGCAACAAACAAGTACCTGCTAGAGGGAGGGGAGAAGAGGGACACTTGGGTGTGAGGAGACTTTTGTTGTTAGTTGTTAGGTGTCACTGAGTCAATTTTAACTCATAACGACCCCATGTGACAGAGTAGAACTGCCCCATAGGGTTTTCTAGGCTGCCATGTTTAGGGATCGTCTTGTCTTCCTCCTGCAGAGCGGCTGGGTGGTTTCCAACCGCCAGACTTTTGGAGAGCTTAACCGTTGCCCCTTCACAGCTCCTTCGTGAAAAGACTTAAACTGCAGTAAATTGCAGCACTGTTCTAAGGATGTTTCCACCAGTATAACCAGGAATACCGAAGTTGCCTGTTAAAGAAGTCCTGCTTCTCACCGGCATGCGCCTCCGTTTTACTCCCACTGTGCTCCGTCCGGAGCCCTGGTGGCACAGTGGCTACGAGCTAGGCTGCTAACCAAAAGGTTGGCAGTCGGAATCCACCAGCTGCTCCTTGGAAACCCTATGGGGCAGTTCTACTCTGTCCTATAGGGTTGCTATGAGTCGGGATCAACTCCATGTAAATGAGATTGGGTTTTTGTTTGTTTGTGCTCAGTCGTTGGTTGGATCAGCCACAGTAAACTGATCTGTCTGACTTTATGACTCAGTGGGTCCAATAGAACCCAGGTTGCAATGGGTAATTTTGGATTAAAGTTCACTTAATGCCCCAAGGTCAAATGTTCCATCTCTACCAGGGCGCACCAGGAGCTGTATCTCAAAAGCTGTACAATTCTGTGCTGCCAAAGGCATAGCCTTGCTCCAGAATGCCAAGGGCCTGAATTCTGAGTCTCCTACCACCACAGGTTCCATACTGAATCTTTTCCCACCTCTGGCCGGATTGCTGGTCCCTAGTGTCAGCTGGATTGTATGGCATAATGGGCAGGGCTGCTTGTACTTGGACTTGAGGCAGTGCTCTTTCCAGCTCTGGACCTCTCTCAAAGCTGGCAGTCTTATGTGTCACCAAGTCTGCGGGCTAAGTCAGTACTCCAGAACCCAAAAAGACCTACAAGGCACAGTGCTTCCTACTTTATGGCAGGAGATGCAAGATGCAGCATTTCGTCTTTTATATTGGAAGGGATGTTCCAGTATGTCACTGACCACTGCACACCTAAATACTTCACTGAAATAACAGGTCCCTTCATAAGGCTTATCTCCCACCCTCTGGAGTGCATATATTTTACCACGGCCTGCAGTGTGCACCTCTTTCTTGTGCTGTCAGATCAGCCTGATGTCATGGATGTAGTGAATGAGTGTGATGTTCTATAAGATGGCCAGGTGGTCTAGATCTCTTTGTACTGTATGATAACAGAGAGCTGGGGAGTTAACATAGCTTTAAGGTGAAATTGTGAGTGTCGTTGTCCAGCCCATGTGAATGTGAACTTTTCTGATCTTTTTTTCTAAGTGGAATAGAAAAAAATGCATTCACTAAATCAATAACTGCGTATCATATAATGAGGCTTTATAAATCTACTGAACCACCACCGCCCCTGATAATAGGTGTAGAAAGCCACAATGTAGTAGCTGAAAGATTATTATTTTGGATAGAGGTTGTTATATTTAAGGTAGGAGGCACTCAGGCAAATTTAAATGCTGTTGAGCTAGAAGTTGAAGAGACAAGAGAGTGTTGGTAAAACAGGAAAGTGCATTTCCTGTGAAAATGAGAGAATGTGTAGGAGCACAGGTGGAGAGCTTAGCATTAAGCAGGAAGGGGGCACCTCTTTATTTAATTGACAAGAAAGAGGGAAGGATATAACTGTAGATCATAACCGTGTAGGTCTGGTGGGAGAGTGTTCTTGGAGTTACCATCTGCTGGTTTTAATTTTTTCCTTAAAGGTAAAGAAAGTGAAATTTCTTATCCCCAACCCATTCTATGCCCCTATCCCTTGATGAGGTCATTGGTGGCTCAGTGGTAGAATTATCACCTTCCATGGGGACACCCGGGTTTGATTCCTGGTGACAATGCACCTTATGCACAGCCACTACCTGTCTGTCAGTGGTGGTTTGTGTGTTGCTTTCACGTTGAACAGGTTTCAGTGGAGCTTCCAGACTGAAGTGGACTATGAAGACAGGACTGACCCAATTGCATTTCCTTCCATTGTGCATGGATTGCCATAAGTCAGGGGTCTACTCAACGTCAGCTGACAACAACAACAGCATCCCTTGACTATTAATTCTATCACTCTCTTTTTCCCAGTATTTACATTGAATCCTTCATGATGTTGTATAGATTTCAAAAACAAACTTCCTTTTTTCTAGGGTGACCATATAATTTATCATCCAAACCAAGACACTTCTGAGTGAAAGAAAACACTTTTATTAATTAGGCCGGGCTTTGAGCTGTGACTTTGAACAGGGACTTTGAACTGAGATTGTTCTGGTCAAATGGATGTCAACCCTACCTATATACTAACTATTTCCAAAGAATTTTCCCTAAACGTCCTTGACTTAACTAAATCATAACTGTCCCCAGAGGATACAACTTCCTCTGAAGTCCTCTTCAGTGAGGGCTTCTTATTCTCTTATATTTTATATAACACAAGGTCAGAAGGTGTAGTCAGTATCCTCCTTACTCCTCAATGATGTTTTCATACTATAATTCCACTACTGCTTGAGATTCATACCATCTGGCTATAGCATCTTCTCACATCTTGTCTATCACTAATCACTCCCCATGGTTCTACATTAGAAGTTGGTCTCACCTGAAGTTTTTAGAAAATTTAAACTTGGAGTCTTCCTCTAAGATGTCAGTCATTTTAACAATCCCCTCATAACCTTACAACTACTACAGCTTCTCTTCATCGTCATGACTTAAAATCCCTTAATAGAATAGATCTTCTTTCCATCAGGCTGATGCTTAAGCGCGCATGGAACATTCCCCAAAAAGTTAACAAAGATTAAGTGAAACAAACAAACAAAAGAACACAATAAATTTACCAAAGTAGAAATTATCTGACCAAAATGCAATAAAATTAGAAAATAAGTTCAAAAGAAGTACAAAAACAAAAATTTCTATTACTTCAATTAAAAAAAACCCTCCTAAATAACTTTATTTCAAAGAAATAAAAAAACAAAATTTCAGAACATCTAATAAACACTAGTAATGAATATACTATATATAAAAATCTATGAAATATGGCTAAATCTATTACCAGAAGAAAATTCACAGCTTAAAAAATTGAATTTGCTTACATAAAATTTAGTAATGTAAATATTAAACTCAAGAGCTGGAAAAGAACAACAAAATGAATCCAGGAAATCAAAATAAAGGAAATAATGATAGCATAATTAGACACTAATGAGCTAGAAAGGAGAAAAACAGTAGGATAACTAAATACATGTTTGATGTGCTTTTAATGGAAACACAATAAAATAGATAAGATACTAGGAAACCTAATGGGAAAAAAAAAAAAAAGGAAAAAGCCACAAAGACCAAAAAAAAAAAAAAAAAAATTGAACAGTAAAAGATAAAGTGGATTCTATCAGAAATTACAAGAGTACTTTGTAAAATTATGCAAATAAATTTGAAGAGCTAAATGAAATGGATGAATTCATGAGAAAATATAAATTATCTTTTGTTGGGTTATTCTGGTAACTTCTCAATAGCCTGCAAGTCTATTCATCTGTTTAGGGGTCCTAGGAGTTAATTCCTCATAAAAGGCCTGGAGGGTCCCTGGGTGGTGCAAACAGTTAAGCACTCCAACTATTAGCCCAAAGGTTGGTGGTCTGAACATGCCCAGAAGAGCCTTGGAAGACTGGCTTGGTGATCTGCTTCCAAAATGTCATAACCTTGAAAAACCCTATGGAGCAGTTCTACTCTGCACATATGGCATCACCATGAGTCCGAATCAACTCAGTGACAACTAACATAAGCAACAACAGCCATTAAAGGGGTTTAAACAGAAGAGTGAAGCAATCAAAATTTGCCTGTGACCATTCCCATCCTCAATTCAGGCCATTCCTTAATCTGTAGCTAGAGAAAATGCTGGGAGACCAGTTACAAGGATATTGCAAGACACCAGAGAATAATGGTGGTGGCTTTGACTAGGGTAGTAGCAGAGAAATTGCACAGATTCAAAAAGTATCGAAGAGTAGAATGACATGACTGGTGATTGAGTGGATGGAGGGAAGGGATGGGAAAAATCAATCATACTCATTCCTTCACTTGTCTGTTTCCCTTAGTTGTCTTTGTAGCCCTGGTGACTAGCATAGCATTCATCACATGATAGTTCTGTGAACTGTTCATCAGTTCACTCAACATATATTTATTCCCAAGTAACCCTGAAGAGATGATAATTTATCTTCTAGGTATTGCTATTTAGACAGTAAAAATTATTTTAAAAAATATCTAAAAGTAAAAATTTTGAAGGAAAGGAGAGATTTGAATAAACGGACCACGGCTCTTGAGTTTCATTGAGGACTGTGATGAATGCATTACCAGAATTCTATTTATATGGTGTGGGGTGAAGTCAGAGTAGCCATTTTCCACCAAAAAAGACTATTAAGTCAGTCTTATGATCCCATTCAGAAAGACTGTAGAGAAAATCTTTTAGTATGTCCACCCTTGATAAAAGCGTAAACCCTTATGAAAGACTTTGAAGTGAATTATGGGATATTAAAAGCATACTAGAAAGTACATAATGACTAAACACATTAAAAATTCAGTAGATTGAGATTACACCAGCATACCATAAATCTCAAATTTTAGTCAAACTTCCTAACTATTCCAAAAAAATTTTTTTTTTTAAATTTCTATAACTGAAAACCTCCTCTGATATCCCCAGACAGGGTACCATGACAGCACTTACACATTACATAAAAATGACTGGGTTTTTAGTCGGCTTTCCCTTATTTGAGTTTGAACTTCCTAAGGACAGCAGCCATGTCTTATTCATTTTTAAGTCTTCACGGTTAGTATTTGGCACACAATGTTTAATAAATATTGAAAAAACGGAATCTGTGTTCACTGCTCCTGAGCAAGAAATCCTTGCCAAAAGACTGTATGAGTTGGAATATATGCAGTTTTAAAAATGTTGCTATCATTTTCTTTTAATTGATCTAATTTCTACTGCCAATTTAAGACTTATCTTTCAGGGTTTAGCCACAGAATTTCTTTTTCCTTTTGTCTAGGGTTTCTCAGTCTTGGCAGTATTGACATTTGGGGCCAGATAATTCTTAATTGTGGGGGCTTTCGTAAATTATAGGTGTCTTAGTTATCTAGGGCAGCTATAACAGAAATACCATGAATGGATGGCTTCAACAAGCAGAAGTTTATTCTCTCAGTCTAGTAGGTTCAGAAGTCCAAATTCAGGGTGCCAGCTCCAGGAGAAGGCTTTCTCTCTGTTAGCTCTGCAGGAAGGTCCTTGTCATCAATCTTTCTCTGGTCTAGGAGCTTCTCAGAGCAGGGATCCCGGGTCCAAAGGATGCACTCTTCTCCTCCTGGCTCTGCTTGTTTGATGATAATGATGTCCCCCTCCTCTCTGCTGGCTCCTTTCTTTTTTATCTCAAAAGAGATTGACCCAAGATACAACCTAATCTTGTAGACTGAGTCCTACCTCATTAACATAACTACCTCTAATCCTGTCTCATTAACATCATAGAGGTAGGATTTACAACACACAGGAAAATCACATCAGATGGCAAAATGGTGGACAATCACACAATACTGGGAATCATGGCCTAGCCAGTTGACACACATTTTGGGGGGACACAAGTCAATCCATAACAATAAGGTTCACCATTCTTGGCTCTACTCCCTAGATACCAGTAGCTACTTCCTTGTCGTGACAATGTACCAGACATTGGCAAATATCCCGTATGGGGCAAAATCACTCCAGGTTGAGAGCCATTGCTCTCTGGGATTGTTGCCTGTCTGGGATTTTACAGCAGTGAGGGGTAAGGAAAACAAAACAAAACAAAACCCTTCTCTAAAACAGGTCAACTGGAAGAGCCAGAATGAAATCCTAGGTTGGGTTACACTGGCAATCAAACCTACTCTAAATGTTTGTAGCGGAATTTTCATGTGATAAAATATGTAAGCATCCTTCACATAGTTCTTGGCAATAAGAGGTATCAAGAGGCACTTGTTGAACCTGAATGCTGATGTAGGTTGACTTTGGAAAGATGTGTAATTTAGTAAAAACTAACCTGCAATATGAGAAGTTTCAGTTTTACTGTTAGCATCTTCACTTGCTTTAGTGGTGGTTTTCATGCTCCAGTATTCTTCTGCATCTTTTCTCAGCTGTTCCACTCCAGTTGCTGACACCAATAAGCCATGCAGAAAATTGTAGCTGTCCATCAGTATGCCTGAGTAAACTTCCTGCATACAAGGGAGAGATTCCAGTAGACAATTTAAGCATTTCATTCTAGCTCACAATGTCTACAATAATATAGCTTCAGTAATATGCGAATAACTTTTTATTTTTTAATGTTTCCTCTTAGAACAAAGTAAGACTATCATGATATTCTTCATCTTTAGAATAACTTCTAATGGAAGGATTATATTATTTACGTCAACACAGTGCATGGTTGACAATGCAAAGTGCAAGAGAAGCTGAACTATTTTTAATGTTTGGAATCCCCTCACTTCTTTATCTTGTGTTACCATTTATAACAAATAGAAAGATAGACCTAAGTATTTTTAATTGAAATTTTCACTTGGATCAAATTTAGTTCAGGCATTGTCCTACTAAAATATCAATTCATTTTCATATAAATGGTGCCTCCCTATCACCAAAGTCAACATTGACAAAAGTCATTACATGAATCTAAATGCATTGTATCTTCCAGAATTTTTAGTCATCTTTGTTTTAACTTTGATAAATTAGAGGGAGGAATTAAACCTAATTCTACATATGTTTGTTGACAGGTCATTGAAGAAGACATCAAATAACTAAACAAAGAAACATGGTCCTCTAAATTTTATCTTTCAAATCTCTCTCTTCATCTCATATGCAAATGTTTGCATTAATAAAATATTAAACCAGGAGAGGCTTTTTTAAAATGTACAAGTGTGCAACAAACATTTTCTAAAAACTTGAATGCAAAAGATTTTCCCAAGTTAGACACACAGCGTCAATCTGCCCCATTTCCTGGCCCAGGCTGGAACGTGAAGGGTCATGACATCCTGGAGAACAGGTCTCCATGCCCTTGCCTGTGCTTTCATTTTATTCTGAGAAAAAGAAGCAATAAGGAGGAACTATTCTCCCCTCTTTTTGGATAGGAGTAGCTCATCCCTTGGCAACCCTGCTGCATTTCTCCTGGTTTTGAAAGCAGCCCATGCAGGGTCTGACACCTCGGACTTCTTTGTGAATCTGAGAAGCATTTGTGATAATGGTTGAGACAGGAGCTGTATACAGGCTAAAATGCAGCTACCCACTCCTGTACAAGCATCATCTTAATGATCAGGACTTTATCCTTCATCCCCCTTTATCTCTTTATCTCCCTGCTTCCCCCCCTCACTCACACTCCTGCACTGGTGCAGGTGCCTTAAAAATGACTCCCTCTTCCCTTCCTCAGGGCTTTCTTGGGGGACCTTCCACAGTCCTTGTTGTTCCCAGACCCACCACTGCTCCAGATACTGCTTCAGATCTGGTTACCACTGTCTGCCAGCCCCATGACCATGACTTAATTCTCACAGAAGCTCTTACCAAGAAGACTTCTTTTTCTGCACACAGAGGGACCACGACTGCTTGTGGTTGAGGATTTACTTCTTTGGAAGAGGGTATTTGTAAGAATTTGTGAAGGACCCACACAGAGGTCTGTGCCTGCTTAAGGCCCCTTAGCAGATAGTGAGAATCCAATACCTTGCTTTTACAGTCATCAGTAATGGAAATTGTGTCCATATTATTGATCTAAGCTCAAAGACAGAACCAAGTACCATTTTCACAAGATACAGTTTTGGAGAACACAGGGCTGTTCCTGGTCAATGTTTTCTGCAGTAAGAATAATGATGTCCGCATGAGGCAACTTGAGAGATGGTGAAATAAGAATGACGAATGTGGAGGCAGAATAGTGATAGTAATTATCTCCATAGATAATGTATTTTTTAATCCTTATATAATTCTCAAAAATAGATACAACTCTTGTTGCTCTTTCAGCCAAAGCATAGAGTAGTTAAGAAATTTGCCTAACATCTGACATCTAATAAATAATGGAGGCACAATTCAAACATAGCTCTTTCTGATTCCAAAGTCTGTGCTCTCCACCACTAAGCTCTCCTGCCCCAGGTGACCTAAGTTCATATAAATCCTAGTTCTGGAACTTACTAGTTGCTGCTTCACTTTTCTTTGCCTCCGTTAATTCACACATATAAAGGGTATGGCAACACTTACCTCAGAGAATCTTTTTAGGAATGAATGAGAAGTAGAAGTGAAAGTATTTAAATAGAATACGCTGCTGTTATGACAGGATGTGGCTTCATTATTGAACTCATGGTAATAATGTGGAATGGCCTCCAAGAGATGCCTTTCCCAACAGAATTTAAAAAGAATCAGCGTCTTTCTTCATGAATCTGTTTAGAAACTCAATTGGGGTTACATATTATTTTGGGTCAGAGTTGAGTTTCAGACAAAGCACCCTGACATGGGCTTTGCCAGACTGGATTAATAGTTTGTCACTCTGGTCCTCAAAGAGGGATAAACAAAGGCTGGGACAACATCTGGCCTGCTATCATCGTCAGTCATATGGCAAAAACAAACTTGGAGCTCTAGTCAAGGTCTGTATTTGCAGAAAGGACCAAAATTAATGCTATTTAATTGCCTTTCAAGAAACTGGATACTAATGCTTTATGAATGCTACATGATTCTGCAAAAATCACCATGTACTAGAAATACAGGATGACCAAGCCGCAATGGAAACAAGATATATAAATGAGAGTGGTTGAAAAGAAATGTTGAAGCTCAAGAACTGCCCCATGTGCAGATCATTTTTATAGGCACAGGATTCCTCTTCCAAAAATATGCCCAGTACGGTTATTAAATGTTTAAAATTCTACTATTAGAGAGCCTTTTCTTTGGTGTAAGTATCAAAGTCTTCCTGCCATTCCCTTTCAGAAGGAAAATCCTCAGGGAGGTGGGCAGGATTTTGCTACCATGTGAGTGGTTCCTTCAGTTTCTCATTATTTTCCTAAAAAGTGTCTTGTAATGGAAATAGAAGTTGTTCTAAGTCAAACATATCTGATTTTGTTTGATTTCAGCCTTGCCACTTTCTTGCTTTTTGATTATAAGCAAGCTGTGTAAGTACTCTGAATTCCAATTTATTCCTCTTTATAACAGTAAAAAATAATATCTACACTGTAGACTATTTTCATGTAATTCTCACAACAAACCCTAGGGAATGCATGTGGATCTCGATCTGATATATAGAAAACACTTGATAAATCGTCCCCCCTTTTTCCCTTATGGCATCCCTGGGTGGTGGAAATGGCTGGTGCACTCAGCTGCTAACTGCAAGGTTGGAGGTTCAAATCCACCCAGAGGTGCCTTGGAAGAAAGGCCTGGAGATCTACTTCTGAAAAATCAGCCATTGAAAACCCTATAGAGCACAGTTCTACTCTTGCACACACTGGGTCACCATGAGTCAGAATCGACTTGATGACAACTGGTATTGGTATATTGTTTCCTACGATGACTCAATTTCAATGACAGGGAGACCAAAGAAAAAGGAAAACAGGGAGCTAGAAATGGCTGTCATCTTAAGGATAGTCATGCCGATTATACTCTAACTTAGCCAACATCTTCTCCCTTGGGTGATTACTCCAGCTATCAGCAGTCATCTCACAGTGGGTGGGGGATGGGGGGTGCTTCTTCTTTTTTTTTTGCATCTCCCTTATTTCTTTCTTTTTTTTTTCTAGGTTGTATCTTTTTTTGTTTATTTTTTATTGTACTTTAGACAAAGGTTTACAGAACTAGCTTCTCATTAAACAGTTAGTACACATATTGTTTTATGACATTGGTTACCAACCCCACGACACATCAACACTCTCCCTTCTCGACCTTGGGTTCCCATTACCAGCTTTCCTGTCCCCGCCTGCCTTCTAGCCCTTCTCCCTGGGCTGGTGGAGGCTGTGGTAGTTGTGGTCTATTAGTCCTTTGGGCTAATCTTTCCCTTGTATCTTGTTTTCTTCATTCTCCCTTGCTGGAGGGGGTGCTTCTTCAGGAACATTTAGTGTTTATTAAGCAATGGATCACATGGGTTTTTTTTGTGCTGGGCTTTATACTACAGAGATGAATGAGGCAGTGTCCCTTCCTTCAAGATTAAATTCTTGATATATCAATTTTTTAAATTTCAGGCTTCACACAGGCTATATAAGGTTTCTTTTTTTTAATCTCTGGACTTAAAACTCAGTCAGTTGATAATATTTGACCGTGGGTGGTGCAGTTAACACACTTGGTTAAATGCCTAGTTCTCTTTTAGGAAATAACCGGGTATTAGAAGATGTGGGCCATTGATTCATTATCTGTATGATTCTGTTCAAGTAATTTTTGATTCTCTAGGTCTTTTCCTCATTAGTAAAATAATGTAATTGAACTAAATATAGAATTTTGGGACTTACAGGAATGTTTGAACTTTCTGGTCTATGAGTTCATGAAATACATGAATTAAAAAAGATATGCTAGCTAAGTCATATATTCTTTTTTTAATACAAAGTTATGCAGCAGATACCTGTCTCAATCATGACATCCTTCTGATAAACCAGTTGCCAGTGAATCAACTCCAACTTATGGTGACCCCATGTGCATCAGAGTAGAAAAGTGCTCCATAATGTTTTCAATGACTGATTTTTTGGAAGCTGATTGCCAGGCCTTTCTTCCAAGGTGCAGCTGGGTGCACTCAAACCTCCGACCTTTCAATTAGCAGCTGAACGTATTAACCAGTTGTACCACCCAGGGACTCCATCTTTCTGACAGTAGACTGAAAATATTATAGATCTAAAATGGATAATTGTTCTGCTAGAGAATACCTGAACTTTATGCCAACAAGAAAAATATTATTTTTAACAGTATAGAAGTATAAAAACAGTACTGCATAATGTAATCATAAAATTATTTACCAAATGTATCTTTTCCAATTCTTGTATTTTATATTTACTTTATATTTGAAAGACAAAACATCACATCAGTTCTGCTTATTTTTACAACATGAGATTATTTATACTACTGAGAGCAATTAGGCCTACATTCAGTAGAAGCTGGATAGAGTTTATGGATTGCCATGCATACCGTGAGGCAGTGATAGGGCCAGAGGACAACTCTAACTTAATTTGAGGATTTTTAGAGAGCTTGTTTAGTAGAATTCATACAGAAATGAAACTGAGTCAGGATTTTGACCGGATTAGATTTCTGATGGCCATGAAGAAGAAGGTTGGGAACAGTTCTGAAAGCAAGGTGCTCATTCCATAAGCTGTTTGTTTCATTTTTTCCTTTTAACAGCCCATCAATACCCCTCTTCCTGGGCTTTTCTGTTAATGAAACTGTGCTTCAACCTGATTTGGAGCTCAGTTGCATCCCTTTTTGAAAGATTTATCATCTAGCCCAATTCCTAAGGAACAGTGCTTAGATCTAAACATCTTTTCTTACTCCAAAGAATCTTCTTACTTTATATTTCTTTTGATTCTTTGCCTTAGCATTCCTCCAGATTTTACAGTTTGCCATTTTACCCTAAAGAAAATTAAGTTCAGATTTCCCAGAGAAAGCGCGTTTGTCTATCTCTGAATTCTCATAGTCTGAACATCTCTTTAGCACGTGGGACATTAATCACTATGAGGTAACTCCTTAATTCCTGAAATTCAGGCTGTTGGTCTAAGGAAGAGGCCAAAAAACAGGTTGAAAGGTAATCATTTATGCCTTTAAGTGCGTACCAAATTTTTCCTGCATGAAGTTATCATACTGCTTATTATACTTTCTCTGTTTTTTATTTAAGTAGTGGGATTTTCAGTCTCCCCGTGGAAATCCTCCACCGAATAAAGAGATTATTCTATATGTAAGCTACTTATGGTTTTTAAAGAAAGAAAAAGGTCATGCTCACATCTCTTCTCGGGGCTATGTCTGCCTAGGCATAACTCTAGGGATTAAATTTAGTCTGGAAAAACCCTAATGGGGCCACCACTGTCAAACATGGCTCCTCTCTCCACTTAAGTATTCAACAAATGGATAACCTCACCAATATTACTGTCATCATTATTATCATTATATACCATGTACTGTCCTAAATGCTTTACTAACACCTCATTTAATATTAACAACAAACCCTTTGAAGTAGGTAGTATTTTCTTCATGTTACAGTTAAGGAAAGTGAGGCTCAGACGGGTTAAGTAATCTGTCAGAGGTCACACAGTTAGAAAGTGATAGAGTTCAAAACTAGGTCAGTTAGACTCCAAAACTTGTATTTTGCATTATGTGATGTGGTCTCCCTGGAGGCTGGTATTCCAAGGATGCTCAGGATCACAGTAAGGTAAAGCTACACTGGCTTCAGGGACCTAAGATTAAACAGATACAATGGTTTTCCCTAAGATCAGTGTGTTTCAGTGGTAGAATTTTCATCTTCCATGCTGGAGACTGGGTTCTGTTCCCAGCCAATGCACCTCAAGCACAGCCACCAATCATTTGTCAGTTAAGGCTTGTGTGTTGCTGTGATGCTGAACAGGTTTCAGGGGAGCTTCCAGACTAAGAAGAAAGTCCCAGCAATTTACTTCTGAAAATCAACCAGTAAAAACCCTATGGATCACAATGGTCCAATCCCACTGTGAGTGGGATCACCATGAGTAAGGGCTGACTCCATGGCAGCTAACAGCAGTAACAAATGGTTTCCCCCATAAACCCTTAATGCCCCATTACAGTCCTAGAACATCTCCTATCTAACTGAAATCAGTTTTCTACTCTTTGTAAATTTAAATCACACCCAAGGTAGACACCTTAGGTCTGTTTCCATTCAGTCCAACCTGTTCAGGCTCAGGATAGAACTAAGCAGGTCTTCAACAAGTGACTATTTAACTAATACTATCCTTTTTTATTCACAGTTGCATATCAGTTAGGATACTTTTGCTACAAGAAATCCTACTGAGACTGGCTAAACAACAAGGAAATTTATTATCCCACCTAACAAGAAATTTAGAAGAAGGGTAGGCTCCAGGGTTAGTTGTTCCATCATCAATGTTGCCATCAAAGACACAGGCTCTTTACACTTCTCCTCTCTGTAGCAAAATGGCTGCAGCAGTTCCAGGCATCACCTCTAGAAATAATAGGGTCCTGGGAAAGAAGAGAAATCATTTCTCTATAGATCTCTCTCAGGAGCAGTATAATTTTTTATGTTATGCTATGGAAATCTCATGACTGCCTGGGGTGGAATGGGTGTTAGATGATTAAGCAAAATGTCTACTTCAACTTGTAGACTCACACTTAACAAACTGTTCTCATATCTGATTTTACAACAAGGCTGTTGGGTGGATATTACTAGGTTCCCAATTCTACAGATGCAGAAAATGAGGCTCAGAGAGTGAAAGTGACTGTCCCTCATTAAACTGCTAACACAGTGGACTAGGACTGAAGTGCTTACTCTTTCACTAAAAAGAAATCAGCCTGGATTAGTAGCTAGTTATGGAGTTGCTCCCCTTATTTCCAGACATGACCCCTGAACCCAAATTCCTTCTTCAATTCTATGTCCCGAGTGAACTATCGAAGACCCACATATGATTATGTATTTTTCTACTCTTTAGTGGATAACCAATTTCTAAAGCATTGGTTCTCAGTGCTGGCTGCTCATTAAACAAACATGAACAACAACAACAAATACAAGTAGGTAGCTTTTTAAAAATACTAATGCCCATGCTCCATTTCATACAAACTAAATAAAAAGCTTTAGAAATGGGATCTAGATTATTTAATGCTTACCAGGTGGTTAATATGCAGCCAAGTTTCAGAATCGCAGTGCTAGAAAATAAAACACAAGTTTCTTTACTTAAAACATAGGGTTCATCATGACCTGGCCTCTACTTCACCCCTCACCAATGAGCCTCTTGTCTCTCCAATCTGGTCCTCTTAAGGGCTTATACTCCAACAGTACCAACCTGTTTCTGAACGCCTGAGAACACTAAACTATATCATGTTTCTGAGCCTTTGCCAATGTTTATTTTATTGCCTGAAATGCTCTTCCAAACAATATCTAAAGCAGTTGCCATCGAGTCAATTCCAACTCATAGCGACCCTATAGGACAGAGGAGACTGTCCCATAGAATTTCCAAGGAGCACCTGGTGGAGTCGAACTGCCATCCTTTTGGTTAGCAGCCATAGCACTTAACCACTACACAACCAAGGCTTTGAAACACCATCTATCCCCTACCAAAACCACTTTTAAAAATTTTTTTTTATTTTTTCCCATACAAAACTTTATACATACATTGTTATGTGACTCTAATTGCTCTCCCCATAGTGTGACAGCACACTCCTCCTTTCCACCCCGATTCCCCATGTCCATTCAACCAGCTCCTAACCCTCTCTGCTTTCCCATCTCACCTCTGGACAGAAGCTGCCCGTTTAGTCTCTTGTATCTACTTGAGCTAAGAGGCACACTCCTCACGAGTATCACCTTATGTCCCACAGTCCAGTCCAACCCCTGTCTGAAGAGTTGACTTTGGGAGTGGTTTTAGTTTTGGGATACTAGAGAGTCCGGGGGCCATGTCTTCCGGGGTCCCTCCAGTCTCAGTCAAACCATTAAGTCTAGTCTTCTTACTAGAATTTGAGTTCTGCACCCCACCTTTCTCCTGATCCATCAGGGACTCTCTGTTGTGTTCTCTGGCAGGGTGGTCATTGGTGGTAGCCGAGCACCATCTAGTTCTTCTGGTCTCAGGCTGATGAAGTCTCTGGTTTATGTGGCCCTTTCTGTTTCTTGGGCTACCACTTTCCTTATGTCTTTGGTGTTCTTCATTCTCCTTTAGTCCAGGTGGTTGGGACCAACAGATGCATCTTAGATGGCCGCTTGCAAGCTTTCAAGACCCCAGATGCCACTCACCAAAGTAGGATGCAGAACATTTTCTTAATAAGCTTTGTTATGCCAATTGACCTAGATCCCCTGAAAGCATGGTCCCCAGACCCCTACTTACTACTCTGTCCCTCCAAGTGTTTGATTGTATTCAGGAAACTTCTTAGCTTTGGTTTAGTCCACTTGTGCTGACTTCCCCTGTAGTGTGTGCTGTCCTTCCCTTCACCTAAGATAATTCTTTTGTACTATCTAGTTAGTAAATAACCTTCACCCTCCCTCCCCACCCATGCAACCATCAAAGAATGGTTGTCTTCTGTGTTTAAACCTTTTCTTGAGTTCTTATAATAGTGATCTTATACAATATTTATCCTTCTGTGACTGACTAAATTCACTCAGCATAATCACCTCCAGCTTCTTCCATGTCATAAGATGTTTCATGGCTTCATCATTGTTCTTCACCATTTTGTAGTATTCCATTGTGTGGTATACAGTAATTTGTTTATCCATTCATCTGTTGTTGGGCTATTGTGAACAGTGCTGCAACGAACATGGGTGTGCATATGTTTATTCGTGTGACAGCTCTTATTTCTCTAGGATATATTCCAAGGAGCGGGATAGCTGGATCATATGGTACTTCTATTTCTACCTTTTTAAGGAAGTGCCAAATCGATTTCCAAAGTGGTTGTACCATTGTACATTCCCATCAACAGTGTATAAGTGTTCCAGTCTCTCTACAACCTCTCCAGAATTTATTATTTTGTGTTTTTTGGATTAATGCTAGCCTTGTTGGTGTGAGATGATATCTCATTGTAGTTTTGATCTGCATTTCTCTAATGGCTAATGATCGTGAGCATTTCTTCATGTATCTGTTAGCCACCTGAATGTCTTCATTGGCAAAATGCCTGTTCAGATCCTTTGCCCATTTTTTAATTGGGTTATGTCTTTTTTGTTGTTGAGGTTTTGCAGTATCTTGCAGATTTTAGAGATTAAATGCTGATTGGATTTGTCCCAGCCTGTAGGTTGTCTTTTTAGTCTTTTGGTGAAGTCTTTTGATAAGCATAAGTGTTTGACTTTTAGGAGCTCCCAATTATCTAGTTTCTCTTCTGGTGTTTGTGCATTGTTACTTACGGTTCATATTCTGTTTATGCCATGCATTAGGGTTCCTAGCATTGTCCCTATTTTTTCTGCCATAATCCTTATTGTTTTCGATTTTATATTTAGGTCTCTGATCCATTTTGAGTTAGTTTTTGTGTGTGGTGTGAAGTATGGGTCTTGTTTCAGTTTTTTGCAGATGGATATCCAGTTATGCCAGCACCATTTGTTAAAGAGACTGCCTTTTCCCCAATTAACGGACTTTGAGACTTTGTCCAATATCACCTGCTCATAGGTGGATGAATTTATGTCTGGATTCTCAATTCTGTTCCATTGGTCTATGTATCCGTTGTTCTACCAGTACCAGGCTGTTATGACTAACGTGGTGGTATAATAGGTTCTAAAATCAGGTAGTGTGAGGCCTCCTACTTTGTTCTTCTTCTTGAGTAATGCTTTACTTATGCATGACCTCTTCCCTTTCAATATGAAGTTGGTAATTTGTTTATCCATCTCATTAAAAAATGTTGGTGGACTTTGGATCCGGATTGCATTGTATCTGTAAATCACTTTGGGTAGAATTGACGTTTTCACAATGTTGAGTCTACCTATCCATGAGCAAGGTATGTTTTTCCACTTACACAGGTCTCTTTTGGTTTCTTGCAGTAGTGTCTTGTAGTTTTCATTGTATAGATCTTTTACATCTATGGTTAGATTTATTCCAAGTATTTTATCTTCTGGGGGGCTATTGTAAATGGTATTGAGTTGATGATTTCCTCTTTGAGGTTCTTTTTGTTGGTGTAAAGGAATCCAACTGTTTTTTGTATGTTTATCTTGTATCCTGAAACTTTGCTGAAATCTTCCATTAGTTTCAGTAGTTTTCTTGTGGATTCTTTGTGGTTTTCTGTGTATAAGATCATATCATCTGCAAATAGAGATACTTTGAATTTTTCCCTACAAATTTGGATGCCCTTTATTTCTTTTTCTAGCCTAATGTCTCTGGCTAGGACCTCCAGCACAATGTTGAATAAGAGTGGTGATAAAAGGCATCCTTGTCTGGTTCCCGTTCTCAAGGAGAATGCTTTCAAAGTCTCTCCATCTAGGATGATGTTGGCTATTGGGTTTGTATAAATGCCCTTAATTATATTGGGGAATTTCTCTTCTGTTCCTATTTTGTTGAGAGTGTTTATCATGAATGGGTGTTGGACTTTGTCAAATGCCTTTTCTGCATCGATTGATAAGATCATGTGGTTCTTGTCTTGTTTTATTTATGTGATGGATTACACTGATTGTTTTTCTAATGTTGAACCTTCCCTGCATACCTGGTATAACTCCCACTTGATCATGGTGAATTATTTTTTTGATATGTTGCTGAATTCTATTGGCTAGAATTTTGTTGAGGATTTATATGTTAGTGTTCATGAGGGATATTGGTCTGTAATTTTCTTTTTTTGTGGTGTCTTTACCTAGTTTTGGTATCAGGGTTATGCTGGCTTCATAGAATGAGTTTGGGAATATTTCATCATTTTCTATGCTCTGAAATACCGTTAGTAGTAGTGATATTAACTCTTCTCTGAAAGTTTGGTAGAATTCTTCAGTGAAACTGTCTTGAGTCAGGGCTTTTTTTGTTGGGAGTTTTTTAATTATCTTTCCAATCTCTTCTTTTGTTATAGGTTTATTTAGTTGTTCTACCTCTGTTTGTGTTAGTTTAGGTAGGTAGTGAGTTTCTAGAAATTTGTCCATTTCCTCTAGGTTTTCAAATTTGTTAGACTACTGTTTTTCATAATATTCTGCTATGATTCTTTTGATTTCAGTTGGGTCTGTTGTGATATCACCCATCTCATTTCTTATGCTTGTTATCTGCTTCCGCTCCTGTTTTTCTTTTGTCAGTTTGGCCAATGATTTATCAATTTTGTTGATTTTTTTCAAAGAACCAGATTTGGTCTTGTTAACTCTTTCAATTGTTTTTCTATTCTCTATTTCATTCAATTCTGCTCTAATTCTTATTATTTCTTTTCTTCTGGCGCCTGAAGGCTACTTTTGCTGCTCTCTTTCCACTTGTTCAACTTGTAGGGTTAATGTTTTGATTATGGCCCTTTCTTCTTTTTGGATGTGTGCATTTATTGCTATAAACCAACCTCTGAGCACTGCTTTTGCTGTCTCCCAAAGGTTCTGGTAGGATACGTTTTCATTCTTGTTTGATTCTATGAATTTCTTTATTCCATCTTTAATTTCTTCTATAATCCAGTAGTTTTTAAGCAAGGTGTTTTTCAGTTTCCATGTGTTTGATTTTTTTTTCCTTGCTTTTTCTGTTGTTGATTTCTACTTTTATGGCTTTATGGTCAGAAAAGATGCTTCATAATATTTCAGTGCTTTGGTTTTGTTAAGGCTTGCTTTATGGCCTAATATATATATGTGGTCTATTTTGGAGAATGTTCCATGCGCGTTGGAAAAGAAAGTATACTTGGCTGCTTGCTGTTGGGTGGAGTGTTCAGTATATGTCTATGAGATCAAGTTGGTTCATTGTAGCATTTAGCTCTTACGTGTCTTTGTTCAGCTTCTTTCTGGATGTTTGTTCTTCACTGAAAGTGGTGTGTTGAAGTCTCCTACTACTATTGTGGATCTGTCTATCTCTCTTTTCAGTGTGGTTAGGGTTCGTTTTATGTGTTTTGGAGCCCTGTCATTGGGCCCTAAATATTTATTATAGTTATGTCCTCCTGGTGTATTGACCCTTTAATAATTATATAGTGTCCTTCCTTATCCTTTGTGGTGGATTTTGCTTTAAAGTCTATTTTGTCAGAGATAAATATTGCCACTCCTGCTCTTTTTTGAGTGTTGTTTGCTTGATATATTCTTTTCCATCTTTTGAGTTTTAGTTTGTTTGTGTCTTTAAGTCTAAGGTGTTTCTCTTGTAGGCTCCATCTTGTAGATGGATTGTGTTTTTTTATCCAATTTGCCACTCTCTGTATCTTTATTGGTGCATTTTTAGTCCATTGACATTCAGCGCAATTATGGATAGGTATAGTTTAGTGCTGTCATTTTTGTCTTTTTTGTGTGTTGTTCAGTTTCTTTGTTTCACTTAATTTTTTGTGCTGAGTCATTTTTATTTATGTATTTTCTTTTCATCTTTTTCATTGTTGTTGATTTTGTGTTTGCTGAGTCTTTATATTTTTCTAGTTTTTTATTTTGAGTTGTAGGATTGTTAGTTTCCTTTGTGGTTACCTTAATATTTACCCCTATTTTTCTAAGTTTATAACAGTCTTCTATTTCTTTATGTCTCCTTGACTTCCTCTCCATATGAAAAATCTATGTCTACATTTTTTAAGTCACTCTTATTTGTTTTAGGGTTGTCATCTTTTACATATTGACATCTGTTTCCCTGTTTTCAGAGTTTTAGCTTTGATTTACTTTTGTGACTTCTCTATCTTGGTTGATATCTGGTTGCTCTGTCCTGTGTTGTGGTCTTGGCTTGTTATCTGATGTTACTTATTTTCTAACCAGAGGACTCCCTTTAGTATTTCTCATAATGTTGGTTTGGTTTTTGCAAATCCCCTAAACTTCTGTTTATCTGGAAATGCCTTAATTTCGTCATCATATTTGAGAGAGAGTTTTGCTGGATATATAATTCTTGGCTGGTAGTTTTTTTTCCTTCAAGTCTTTATATATGACATCCCATTGCCTTCTTGCCTGCATGGTTTCTGCTTAGTAGTCCAAGCTTAGTCTTATTGACTCTCCTTTGTAGATGACTTTTCGTTTATCCCTAGCTGCTCTTAAAATTATCTCTTTATCTTTGGTTTTGGCAAGTTTGATTAGAATATGTCTTGGTGACTTTCTTTTGGGATCTACCTTATGTGGGGTTTAATGAACATCTTGGATAGCTATCTTGTCGTCTTTCATGATATCAGGGAAGTTTTTTGCCAGCAAATCTTCAACAGTTCTCTCTGTATTTTCTGTTATCCTCTCCTGTTCTGGTACTCCAATCACTCGTAGGTTATTCCTCTCGATAGAGTCCCACATAATTCTTAGGTTTTTTTCATTTTTTAAAATCCTTTTATGTGATTTTTCCTCAAATAAGTTAGTGTCAAGTGCTTTATCTTCAGTCTCACTAATTCTAACTTCCATTGCCTCAATTCTGCTCCTATGACTTTCTATTGAGTAGTCTGATTCTGAAATTTTATTGTTAATCTTCTGGATTTCTGATTGCTGTCTCTCTATGCATTCTTGCAGCCTGTTAAATTTGTAATTATGCTCCACTCTAATTTTTTTAATTTCTACTATTGCTTATTCTGCGTTTTGCTTAGTTTCCTTCCTAATTTCTTGAAGAGTTCTGTATATTAATCTTTTGTATTTTGCCTCTGGTAATTCCAAGAATTTTTCCTCCTCACGAAAATTTCTAGATTCTTTATTTTGGGAGCTTGCTGAAGCCATCATGGATTGCCTCTTTATGTGATTTGATATTGACTGTTGTCTCTAAGCCATCAATAAGTTATTATATTTATTTATTTTATGTTTGCTTACTGTGTGCTAGCTTCTTGTTTTGTTTTGATATGCCCAAATAGGCTGCTCATATGAGCTAATTTGATTATTGGCAACTTTGAAGCTCTAATGTCCTGCCACCAGGTGGTTAGATCTGTTACTAGGTATGTGAGCTAAGGAGTCTGCCCACTCCTCCTGTATGGATTCAGCTCGGGTGCCCAGGTAGATAGCCACCAAGTGTTTGGTGTAGGTTCTCACTTACAGTCCTAGACAGGCAGGGGTGATTGGTGTAGGCATAGGCATCTGGCTGCAGCAGGGGGACACACTCTGAGCAAGGCAGGGGGCTGATGACCACTCCTGAGTGTCCAGGAAGAAGGCGTGTCCCTGTTCCCTAGCGCACGTGGGTGGGTGGGTTTTGCATCTGGACTAAGAGCATCCAATGCTGTTGGCTTTAAGAAGTGGGGGACACCTCTTTCTCATGGGCCCCTCTCACAGGTGGCTAGGTGGCATGGATGGAGCCACCAGTCCTCAGTCCCCTGATGTGGGTAGGTGAAGACCCTGCTTAATGGGCAGAGCAGTGTCAAATGTCAAGAACCTGCCACTTCACAGCTGAAACAGTTGAAGTTAGAGTTCCGGTATGTACCCTGTTGCACTGCAGTAATGAGGGCCTGCGCTGTTGAGATGGGTCCACACAAGTCTATGTGGGGGGAAGGCACTCAAAGTCCGCGTATCTTTTGTGTCTGTGCCTAGGCAAAGGAGCTGTGCCTACCCTGGGTTCCTGGCTTAGGGGAGCCAGTGGTTTATTTTTTCCGTTTGTTAATTTGTTGACTCTCCAAGGCATGGAAAATGGCTCCGGGCATGTGGCAGATACTTCTTCTGGCCCAGAGTACTCAGCAATTGCTGAAGAGGGTCCAGGACCCGGTGCAGAGCGGGGAATAGAGAGGTAAATGGGAGAGAAGTTTATCCCTAAGGGGAGTGTTTTTGATTCTCTTGGTAGACCTTATGCAAGTACTTATCTTTCTTCGAGGGTTGCTTCTCACTGGTTCTGGGTGGCCGTGTAGACTCTCTGGTGCTGGGTCACTCCTGGTGCAGAAAATGTGCCTCCTGAGCACCGCCGCTTGCCTGCCTCACTGCTCACCCCTCAGCTGCTCAGGCCTGAAGGGCTCAGGCTTTTGCCGGCTTAGGTCTGGCAACTCCTAGCTGCCTCTGCACCGTCTCTCCATCCCCCTGCCACTCAGTCTGGTTCCTCAACTCTGCCTTTGATGTTCAGGGCTACCAGACTGCCATATATAATTGAATCACTTGTTTTTTCAGGTCTTTGTTGTAAGAGTAAGCCTCTGACTACTCTGCCATCTTGGCCCCGCCTCCCCCACAAAAACCACTTGATGAACTCTGATTCAGCCTTTCAATTGTAGCTCTGATACAGCATCTTCTGGGATATTTTTCTAGACTCCTTCTCAAAAAACAGAAGTAATCATTCCTTCTGCTGAGTTTCCTCATTTTTCATTTACTTACATGTCCGAGGGCCATGCCCAAATCATGTACCAAGGAAAGTGAGATTGAATGCCATATGTCCCCTAAAGGCACATAAGATTTTTAAGGACAAGGACAGCTTCTTATTTTTCTTGGCATCCTCAGCTGTTAGCATGATGTCTAGCACTTATAAAACACTTTACAAATGTGTGTTGAATTAATTTCTTTTATGCTTTTCTCAGCATCGGGAAAATATTTCCCTTTTAATTATTATTTTATTCTCAAGCTGCTTCCTCTCTTCTAGATATTCTTTTAAAAACCAGAGCAGGAGGCACATTTTTTATTGTATAATCCACCTGTGTGTAGTCCTAAAGCTTCTCTTCCTACTTACCACTCGATTTTAGCAGGAGAATGTTGTACTAACTTACTCTCTGGTAGTTCTACTAAAGTAAGTGGAAAAAGAATCACTCTTTACCTTGGAAGAAAAATCAGGCTGCTGTGAGTATAGCAATTTGATAAAAGTCCACTGTGTTTTTATCTATCACATTTCAAGTTTGGGGCAGTTTAGAAAATCTGACAGTCATTTTGCGTTTAACTAGTGCAAGAAGAAAACAAGGCTGAGTACTGTGCAGCAGTTTTTGTAATGTATCACTGAAAATGGTAACCTGATTTGTGGCTAGTCTGAAAAGACAAGTGAATATTGCCCAGATACATTTAGATTCAGAGAGTATAGGGAAAATTAAGTAGATTTATCACACTCTTTCAACCTAGCTTTGACAGAAGACTCTATGAAACACTGAGAAGAGTCAGTATACAATCCCAAACTGAAAAGATTTGTAAGGTGTGACTCCAGAGGCAGAAAATCACCCCAAATGGCAAAAAGATATGACAGAGAATGTTTACCTGTGATTCATAGATTTAATTCTTTACCAAGGAAGACTAAAGAATTCTTTATGATCTATCCCATGGTGTGGATATTTTTTCCCTTAGAGTGAACAGCACATGTGGAAAAGGAGAAGGGGAGTTTGGAGTGGTGATGGAGGAGATCAAGCACTGCCACTCCTGTAGGTCTGAGAACCTCTATGGGCAGGAAGCATATAACAGATGTGCCTAAGTGTGGGGAGTTCCTGGGTGGTGCAAATGGTTAAGGCCTCAGCTGCTAACTGTAAAAGTTGGTGGTTCAAACCCACCCAGGGCACCTTTGAAAGGTCATAGCCATTGAAAACTCTATGGACCACAGTTCTGTTCTGAAACACATTGGGCCACTATGAGTTGGAATTAACTCGTGGTAATGGTCTGTTTTTTTTGGCCCAGGCACGGGAGAGTTTAACCACATTTAATAACGTTTAATCAGTCTTCTCACTTTAACAAAACAGACATGCATGTCTATTGAAATCACATCACTTCTCCATTCAGGTTTCTGAGAGATCCACTCTGACCATCCTACATAAAATAGTAGCTCTTCCCCATTTCACTATCCTTTATTGTGCTACACTAATATATGAAGTTAGATGTCAGGACAGAAGTTACCTCTGGGAAGAAGGAAAAAGGGAAGCACTAGGGGAATCCAAGGTATTCTTTGTCTTTTTTTTTCTCTCTCTCTCTTTTTTTTGTTTAATTGTACTTCAGATGAAGGTTTACAGAACAAATAGTTTCTCATGAAACGGTAGTACACATATTGTTTTATGACATTGGTTAACAACCCCATGACATGTCAACCCTCTCCAAGGTATTCTTTGTCTTGATCTAGGTGGTGACTATACAGGGGTGTTCTGTCTCAATACTCATGAATTATGCATGTTCTGCATGTATGTTATATTTCAATTAATATTATTTGAAAAGAAAATTATGCACAGTAAAGTATATTTCAAAAATGAAGTCAAAATTAAGAGTTTTTCAGACAAACGAACTGATAGTTTGTCACCAGTAAACTCTCAATGAAGGAAATTCTAAAAAGTGTTCTTGACTTAGAAGAAAAATGATATCAAATGGAATATCTGAGATGCAAGAAGGAATAAAGACCAAATAAATTGTTAAATATACAGATAAATGTAAACAAATATTTCATGTATATGACAATAATAATATCTTGTACAGTTTTTATTAAAGATATGAAAATAAACACATTAAACAACAGCATATAAACTGGGAAAAGGTTTAAATAGAGTTAAGTGTTCTGAGTTCCTGTATTGTTTTAGAAGAAAATAGGATATCGATTAACTTTAGGTTTTGAAAAGTTAAGCTGCCTGCAATAATATGGAGGCTAATCTCTAAAAGAGAAAAACAGTGTAAAACTTCCAATCTGATAGAGGAAAAAATAGGAGAAAAAATATTCTATCTATCCAAAGAAAACAAGTGAGAAGAGAAAATAAAATATAGAAAAGGCAGAAGAAATGAAAGCATAAAGTAATATGGTATATACAAGCCAAAATACATTAGCAATTACAATAAATATTAATAAATTAAATTTTCCTATTTAAAAACAAAAACAATTACAGATTAAATAAAATTAAAAAATCAAATATAAGCTTTATAAAAATTTTTTTTAATGCTAAGGATATATAAAGGTTAAAAGTGAAAGGATTAAAATATCTTGGTCAAATACAGTGAAACATGTGAGAGCCAGAATTTGGCAGGACTGCCTTGTTTTTCTGACTCTCGCCAGTTTTCTGACAGAGTGCAGTCTTACCACTTCTCTATCACTTGTTTTAGTGTAAAATATTTTCACTTTCCTTCTCTGACAGGTTTCTGCCTTACACAGGTTTCAGCTTTTGCAGGTTTTACTGTATAAATATTAGCTAAAATGGATTTTGAGGAAAAGATATTAACAGGAATGAAGAGGATAACTTCATAAAAATTGCAAGTTCAATTCACCAAGATGAATTAACTATTTTAAAAAATGTAGGCACTTAAAAAATAATGGAAGATTTTTAACATACATTTACTTCCTACTTGTTCTTTGAATTTTTGCTGTGTATGTATTGAACATATGATTGTATATTTCCTAAGTAAATGATAGATTAAGCAGATAAATATAAGTAAGGTATAGAAGATCTGAATAAAACAATAAACTAAGTTTAATGGACACAGCATATAAAACACTCCACCACAAAACAACAGGATATACATTTTCTTTCTAGTCTACTCAGAACATTTACAAAAATAGACCACAGAATGGACAACAAAGCAAGGCAACGTATTTCAAAGAAAAGGGATCATAGAGCTTTTTTTCTCTGATATCAATATTATTAAGCTGGAAATAATGACAAAAAAAAAGCTAAACAAACTCTGCATATTTGGAAATCAAAAAATATATTTCAAATAATTCGTATGTCTAGGATAAAACGTGATAAAATTAGAAAATATTTAGAACTTAATAAACACTACGTATCAAAACCTGTAGGACATGACTAAAACAACAGGGATAATTTTACAGTCTTAAAAGGTTATATAAGGGGAAAAAAGGCTGAAATTTATTGAGGTAAATATCCATCTTCAGAAGTTAGAAAAATAAACAAAATGATAGACAGGAGAGAGTAGTAAAAGTGGATGAGAGATCAATTACAGACTAGTGAAATGTTCAGTTGGAAGAAGGTCCTTTAGTGGTGTGATTGTTAAGGTTATGTGTCAGTTTGGGTAGGCTGTGATCCTCAGTGGTTTGACAGTTATGATGTGGTTTAGTGGTTGTGTAATGATGTACTCACCTCCATGATGAGATCTGCTATGAGTAGTCAATAGAAATACGCAAAAGATCACCACCAGTAGATCAAGTGTTGGTGAGAGGCGAGACTCTGGGTGACTGCATGTTTGATACTTTTCTACAGTTTTGTCAGAATGAGAAGTATAAGGAAGCTGGTTGGTTGGCCCTACTTTTGCTAGACAAAGTGGTGAAAGAAAGGGATGACCTCAGGGCTTCAAAGTCACAGCTCAAGTGCCACATAAATGACCTCAAAATTGCCAATTGTGCCCTGAAAGAAAGCCTTATTTCCTGTAGTGACAGAGCTGATATTGCTGAAAACCAAACCCAGAGTCATATCATAAGACTGGCTGAATTACAATGCCAATTGAATTTCCAATCTCAAATGGTATACGAAGCTCAAGTGAGGGCATTGATTGGGAAGAAATGAGATCCTGAAACTTGGCATGGGGGCATATGGGCAGATAATCAGGAACCTGGGGACATTGAGCTCCTAAATTCCATTGAACCTCTCTTTAAAGAAAAGCATTAGCCTCTCCAACCCCATCTGATGAGATTAACTCAGTTATGTCTGAAGAGCCTTTGTCTTTGATATCACCTGGGGCAGTGTCTGAGTCATTGCCTGGGGCACTGCCTGAGGTGGATGCCTTATAAGACTTTGCTGAATGTTCTCAAAACACATCCCACTACCCATTTTGGCTTCTAGACTCATAACTAGACTTAAGTCCCAACAAATCCCAAAAGGTGAAATACAAAGTGTGACCCAGGAGGACGTATGCTACACTCCAAAAGAAATGCTTGACTTTTCTAATATGTACAAACAAAAACCTGATGACTATATGTGGAAATGGCTATTAAGAGTGTAGGATAATGGTGCAAGGAACATAAAGATAGACCTGTTTGAGTTTATTGATATAGGTCCACTAAGCACAGATTCTTTGTTCAATATTTCAGCTCAAGAGGTTAGGAAAGGATCTAACAGTTTATTTGGTTGGGTCACTGAAGCATGGATTACATGCTGGCCTACACTAAATCAAGTTGAAGTACCAGAGTTGGTATACAGTAGAAGGTATCCAAAGGCTTGGAGAAATTGGAATGCTTGAATGGAATTATCAGGTTAGAACCACAGACCCACACATGGAGTACCCAGAGGACACACCTTTTACCACAATGGTGAGGAACAAATTTGTGAAGGGAGTCCCAGAATCCTTGAAAACTGCTGTGATTTCTGTTTTATGTAAATCAGATTTGACAGTGGGAATTGCCCTGACTGGATTAAGACATCTAACAACAATGGGGCTGTCTGGACCTTGTGGTGGTAGGGACCAAGTGGCAGCACTCAATAGACAAAGGCAAGGTGGGCATGGTTACCTTAATGGACAGCAGAGTCAAAGCAGTAAACAGAACAGTCTGACTCGTATGGACTTATAGCGTTGGCTGCTCAGTCATGGTGTCCCTAGGCATGAAGCAGATGGGAAGTCTACTAAATATTTTCTTGATCTATACACATGGAAGAATTTTAGGTCAAGTGAACAGCAATCTAACCCAAATTGTCAGAACAAAGAATCACGGACCCTCAATCAATTCCCATATTTGAGCAAGTTTACAGACTCACAACACTTGAATGAAGTGGAAGGACCCCACTATACTGCCAAAAATTTATACTGTTAATCTTCCTCCCAGCCTTCCCCAAAGGGATCTATGGCCTTTTACGAGAGTGACTATTCACTGGGGAAAATGAAATAATCAGGCTTTTTGGATACTGGCTCTGAATTGACACTAATTCCAGGTGACACAAAGCATCACTGTGGCCCACCAGTCAGAATGGGGGCATATGGAGATCAGGTTACTAATGGAGTCTTAGCTCATGTCCATCTCACAGTAGGTCCAATAGGTCCCCAAATCCACCCTGTAGTTATTTCCCCAGTTCCAGAATGTGTCATTTGAATAGATATACTCAGCAACTGGCAAAACCCCCACATTGGATCCCTGACAAATGGAGTAAGGGCTATTATGGTAGGGAAAGTCAAGTGGAAGCCATTAGAACTGCCCCTACCTAGGAAAACAGTAAGTCAAAAGCAATACCACATTCCTGAAAGGGTTGCAGAGATTACTGCCACCCTCAAGGACTTGAAGGATGCAGGGGTGGTGATTCCCATCAAATTCTCATTAAATTCATCTATTTGACCTGTGCAAAAAACAGATGGATCTTGTAGAATAACAGTGGATTATCAAAAACTTAACCAGGTGGCAACCCCAATTGCAGCTGCTCTTCCAGATGTGGTTTTATTGCTTGATAAAATTAATGTATCTCCTGGTACCTGGTGTGCAGCTATTGATCTTGTTAATGTCTTTTCCCCCATACCTCTTTCAAAGGACCTCCAGAAGCAGTCTGCCTTCAGTTGGCAAGGCTAACAATATACCTTCACTGTCCTTCCTCAAAGGTCTGTTAACTCTCCAGCCCTAGGTTATAATGTAGGCTTTAGGGACCTTGATCCCCTTTCCTTTCCACAAAATGTCACACTTGTCCATTACACTGATGACATTATGCTGACTGCACCTAGTAAGAAAGAAGTGTCAATGACTCTGGATTTATTGGTAAGACATTTGCGTGTTAGAGGTTGGGAAATTAATCCAACAAAAATTCAGGCACCTTCCACCTCAGTGAAATTTCTAGGGGTCCAGTGGTGTGGGACATGTTGAGATATTCCTTCTAAAGTGAAGGATAAGTTATTTCATTTGGCCCCTCCCTCAGCTAAAAAGAGGCACAATGCCTGGTGAGCCTCTCTGGATTTTGAAGGCAACATATCCCTCATTTTGGTGTGCTACTCTGGCCTATTTATCAAATGACTCAAAAAACTGCTAGTTTTGAGTGGGGCCCAGAACAAGAGAAGGCTCTGCAATAGGCTCAGGCTGCCATGTAAGTAGCTCTGCCACTTGGGCCATATGATCCAGGTGATCCAGTGGTGCTTGAAGTATCTGTGGCAGACAGAGATGCTGTTTGGAGTCTTTGGTAGGCCCCTACTGGTGAATTACAGCACAGACCCTTAGGTTTTTAGAGCAAAGCCCTGCCATACTCTGCAGATAACGACTCTCCTTTAGAGAAACAGCTTTTGGTTTACTGCAGGGCCTTAGTAGAGACTGAATACTTAACCATAGGCCACCAAGTCACCATGTGGCTTCAGCTTCCCATCATGAACTGGGTGTTGTCTGACCTACAGAGCCATAAAATCAGATGTGCACAGCAGCACTTAATCATTAAATGTTAGTGGTATATAAAAGATCAGGCCCAAGCAGGATCTGAAGGCACAAGTTGCATGAGGAAGTGGCTCAAATGCCTATCGTCTCCACTCCTCTCTCAGTACCTTCCATCTCCCAGTCTGCACTTATGTTCTCATGTGGAGTTCCTTATGATCAGTTGACTGAGGAAGAGAAAACTCATGCCTGGTTTACAGATGGTTCTTCGAAACATGCAGGTATCACTCAAAAAGGGACAGCGGCAGCTCTACAGACCTTTTGTGGGACTTCACTGCCACTAAGGTAGAAGAACCAGGAGTGGGGTCTTTGCACTGAGAAGATCCTAGACCCAGGGGAAGATTAATGACAAGGACCTTCCCCCAGACCCAGCAGAGAGAGAAAGTCTTCCCTTATAGGTCGCAGTCTGAATTCAGACTTCTAATCTCCTCAACTGTGAGAGAAGAAACTTCTCTTTGGTAAAGACATTCACTTGTGGTATTTATGTTACAGCAGCACTAGAGGACTAAGACAAGTGGTGACAGTTAAGATGGAGAAAAGATTAATTCAAGCAATAAGATGAGGCAGGAAAACAAAGCTTTGTGAATTAATTGATGTAGAAATGTGAGGAGAAGGGAGGTTGTAAGGATTATTCCCAAATTCTAGTATGAATTAAAACAATTTTCCACTGGGAAGAGATAAGATTGGACAAGTGTAGGAAATGAAAATGAAAGGAACTTTCATTCCTTGAATGCAAACATAGCGAGCACTGTGTCATATCACATATAAGATCTTATAAATTCTCACAATAGTCCTTTGAGGTGCATCCGTTAATATTCCCATTTGAGGCTTCAGATCAGTTAACTAGCCCAAAGCCATAGTGGTCACATATGAATGAAATGAAATTTCAAATTAGATATGGGATTTAAAAATCCATATTCTTTCCAGAGTTCCTTTCAGACATGTTAAATTTGAGTTGTCAGGAAAACAGCTAAGAAATCTAGGAAAAGTGCATATGATCTGATTATTCAAAAGAAAAATAGCCAACTATAGGATGAAGATACATTTCAAACTAAACAACTTCATCAGCATCTCACTAAATTGCAGTTGTAATCTTTTTTCATATAATTCTCTTTATTTTCCATGATAACTTAGGTGTGCTGCCTTGCCCAATAATGGCTATGATGCAAGTAAAAGAGCAGGGTATTGAGAAATGCCATTCTTACAACCTACAAACCCAGTTTCAATGTGTTTTGCTTGTTGGTTTATGAATCACTTGCATTATTGGTTACAGATCCATCGAGGCTGCGGTAAATGAATCAAATCCAAAGCCAATGTCCTTAAAAATCCTCCCAAACCAAAACGGGGTTGACGGCCATTGGTCTATAAATTGAGGTAACACAAGGCTCGAAAGAGAATAGTCTCTGTTCTCTTAACCAAATAATCCTGAAAGATAAACCTTATCAGAAGAGGAAACCAGAAATTGTTCAGGGGGATTTCCTATGGATAATAACTTTACAGGAAGAATTGTTTTTCTCCATGAATCTTTTCATGCCTGTCTAATCATGAACAATCAGGAAATGAGCAAATAGAAATGCATTATTCTGTAACGTTAATTTTGGACAGAAATTGCCTAATCTTTCTTGAAGAATATTTATCCACACATGGCTGCTTCTTCCTGGTGAAACCATGGAGGTTATTAGAGTAAAACTGTAAGCTCAAAAGGGCAAAGAAGATGATTAAAAAGATCATTTCTAGAAAAATAAGTCAGTTATAGTAGGTAAAGCTAAAGGCACAGAATCTTCTTCTTACAGTCAACTCTCAAATATTAAGGGGTTAAAAACAAAGCTATGCTCCATTACAAGAGGATGTCATCTCTCTTCACTAAAAATAGAGGGTGTTAGGAGTCAATTATGAAAAGGCAGAAAAACAGTTACTCTTATTTTACAAACAAAGGTAAGTGATAACTCTTTCATGTGTGACAACTAAGAAACAAGAATTATAGGAAAACATTAGAAAGAATAGATAACTTATCAAAAACAAGTACTTCAGGTTCTATATTTTCTATATATATCATTCCATTCCTTTCCTTTTATTATTCATATTGTTCTCAGAGATCTATTCATCCCTTCAGCAAATTTTATATAAAAAAAAAAATGTAACGCTCTGAGTGCTGCCTTACAGATGGCATCAGGATTATCAGCTGCCATATGTAAGCCCAAGGGGGACAGGGGAGAGAACAGTGGACCATGAGTTAGAAGACTTGAGTCAAGGTTATAGCTTCACCCCCGAGGCTGAGAGTATGCATTGCCTATGAACAAACATTTTGCCTCCTTCAGCACTTCTACAACGCTAATTTGTCAATCTATACTCCTTTTATTACCCAATTATTTTCTGCTTAGAATTTTTTGTTGATACCATGTGTTTTCAGTAATGGAAGGCATGCCGAATCAAGGAGCATTTCTGAAATTTTGTTATGAAATATGAGTTTTGATACATATTTTGTAGGACACCAGAAACCAAAACCCATTGCCGTCGGGTCGATTCTGACTCATAGCGACCCTACAGGACAGAGTAGAACTGCTCCATAGGGTTTCCAAGGAGCGCCTGGTGGATATGAACTGCCAACCTTTTGGTTAGCAGTCAAATTCTTAACCACTACACCACCAGGGTTTCCTTTGTGGGGCACACCTGTCCCAAAGAACGCCCGAAAGAATGCCCAAAGTAGGAAATACTGGCGATATGAGACAAGGATGAAATCATTTAGCAATTTTGTTTTTTCATGAAACTTTTCAAAACATGGGCCAATACATAACAGCACCTGGCACTACTTACACATAACTCTTGTTCTAGTCTCCTTCCTAGTGCTGCATTTTCGTATCACCTTCTAGATCCTTCGACAGGAAGACACTTTCCAACCTGTTGCATCCGTACATCATCTGGCACCCCAGTTACTCCTCTCTTGAAGCTCGTCGTAAATGAGGGTCTTCCTCTTCTCTTCCTTTTCTGGCCCACGGTAAGCTGCTTACTGAGAGCAGACTTGAGGACAGTTAGTCACATCTTCCCCTGTGGTTACAGTTCCACATTACAAAACTGTTTACAATTACAAGGGCAATAAGAAAATGCAGCAACTGATGCCACCACTTGTGAGAGTGTCTTCTGATTGTGTACATTTTGGGCCTCTAGTCAAAGTGGTACACTCCTCCCATAATGACTTTATATTCTGCAACTGCTCTTGGGAAAGATATTTGTGAGGATGAACTGTCTTTGTTGTTTCTTTTGAAAATAGTGATATCCTTTAGATTGTGGAACATTGACAAAACTGTCACTGGTTTACTGTTCTGCCATTTTACTGCTGACATACACCCTTTCATATGAAACCTGAACTCTCCACTCTATAAATTATCTTTATTCCTCAGTATGTCTGGTAGCCACTTTCAAGTTGCTCTTGGTGTGCTGACAGCATATAGTCCTCTTTTGTTCATGCTTTTCATCAAGTGATAAGATGTGAAAAAAATTGTCAAAGGAAACGAGCCTGTAAGAATGGTACCATGTGTCACATAGTCTAAGCACTACACTCTCACTGAGAGAAAGAGAGATGAGCCGTTGTCTACACCTTCTTTTCCCACATAGATATCAAACTGAGTCACAAAGCTAGCTTGTGAGTCAGTGAAGCACCAAATTTTGTACCCAAGCTTGACAGGCTTTATGGGCATGTATTGTTTTATTGATAAATGGTCCTTGAATGGCATCATGCTTTCATCAACTGCTACGAAACTTGATGGCACATACAGCTCCTTTAGGCAGCTGTTGAGTGCATTGATAATTGGGCACAACTAACTTGTAAAGCCAGTTGTAGCCAGGTTCTTCTTTGGGCATGGCTTTTGAATTGTCATTGCAGTGTACATTTTCGATCAGTTTCATGAATCTGTTTTTATTCATAAATTCTGGAACTGAAGCAACAGCCAGGATGGGGTCACTGGACGAATAATGCCTGATATCCAGCAAGACATCTGTCTATACTCATCACTATGTGCACAGCAGTGTATGCCTTTATTTCCCCCATATTTGTAGGTCAACAGTTTTGGGTTGACCTTCTAATCACACGCCCTCTAGATCATGTTGTGCACTCCCGGGTCACACAAAGATTTATTTGGTCCTTTATAGTTTTCAACATCTCTTTCATAAATACAGACTAAAAATAATCTACTTCTGTGTTTGTATGGGTCAAGTCAGGGTAAACTGGGGCATGTTGCTGAAGCAAGGCAGTTAGATTTTCAAAGCATGAGACAGCCTCACACCATTCCCCTTCATTTCCTTCCCTTTCTTCATGGGTATAATCATCTGCTTCATTGCTTTCCTCTGCTGCATTGGCTTCTTCCTCATTCTCAACTACCATGTCATGTTGTTGTTCCTACCTTCAGAATGTGCTGCAGATTTCTCAAGACTGGTAAGGTCCTCCAGCGCATCTCTTCACTCTCCTCTTCCACGGTATACTTGTCACACTCATCCTCTGACTCCTAATTGTTGGGCAGAGAAAAGAAATACTCTAGAATGTCTTCGGCAGTTCTAAATCTCTTAGCCATTTTGAAAACCAAGGGATGTTTCAGAAAAATATAACTACTGGTTCTGCAAAACTAGGATAATACTTATAGCATACCTCCAAACAAACATGAGAATATACAAGAGGATCAAGTTGTTTAATTCAAGCATCGTGCACAAATAGAGAAAACCAAAGGAATTTGTGTATGATGAAAATCACCACCCCAGTGAATTCTTCCTTACTGCAAAAGTAGTATTTACACCTCAGAACAAAGAAAAGCAGTCCTAGAAGTTTGCACAGCAACAAATGACTGCTGATCAGGGATACAGCAACATATGTTTACAATCAATGGTGCCGGAGAATGAATGGAGCCTAAGAATGAACGTGGCCTAAGAATAACTTATTCTTCTGAAAAGTACATTCTTGGGAGCACACAGGAACCAGGGAACCAGGAAATGTAAATACAAGGCTTATCTCCCAGTACAAAACCCAAAGCTGACAAAGGTTTTGCTAAACCACACCTCCAGGGTGCACCACCTAAAACAATACCCTTTCAACACAGTAATGCAGTGTCAACATAAATTTCTTCAGTATCACAAAGTTAAACAGGTCTACAATGGGAGGTAACATGCACTGAAATTGAGAAATCATCTTCCCAGTGAAACTGAGAACCTGAAAATGTGGGCACATTCTGTCCCAATAGGTGTGAAAGGGATATTTTACTTATTTAAATATATACCATCCTTATTATAAAATGATATATAACTTCACAGTCTAAATTCTTTCAGCTCCTTAATTCATTTGCTAAATATTTATCATGCATCCACTATAGGCCAGGGGATAAGCTTTGTAATACAATAGTATGCAAAATAGCTAAATACGTTGCAGTAACACTGCTGTGGCATTATGTTGTGTGTGTGTGTGTCTTTTATAAACAACAGAGCTTGATTCTTTGTTCTGTCAAAACTGACAAATCCTTATCTTTTAACTCAGAAGCTTAGACCATTTAAATTTATTGGGATTGTTGATATACTTGAATTTCTGTTTTCACTATCTAATATGCTTACATATTACTTTGTGCTTTGAATTATCAATGCCCTTCAGTCAAAGACCACCAGGAGCATACTTGTTGAGAAACTTGGGTTTATTGTACATTTCAACAAGGGAGATCACTCACTATAAGGAACTGTGAGACATCTTGGTAAGGGAGTATAGTTGTTGTTAGGTGCTGTCAAGTCAGTTCTGACTCATAGCAACCATATGCACAACAGAACAAAACAATACCCAGTCCTGTGCCAACCTCACAATCGTTGCTATGCTTGAGCCCATTATTGCAGCAACTGTGTCAGTCCTTCTCCTTGAGGTCTTCCTCTTTTTTGCTGACCCTCTACTTTTACCAAGTATAATCTCCTTCTCCTGGGACTGGTCCCTCCTGATAACATGTCCAAAAAACATGAGATGAAGTCTTGCCATCCTCGCTGCTAAGGAGCGCTCTGGCTGTACTTCTTCCAAGACAGATTTTTTCGTTCTTCTGGCAATCCATGGTATATTCAATATTCCTTGCCAACACTGTAATTCAAAGGCATCAATTCTTCTTCAGTCTTCCTTATGCATTGTCCAGCTTTTGCATGTATATGAGGCGACTGAAAATACTATGGCTTGGGTCAAGCACACCTTAGTCCTTAAAGGGACATCTTTGCTTTTTAACACTTTAAAGTGGTCTTTTGCAGCATATTTGCCCAATGCAATATGTTGTTTGATTTCTTGACTGCTGCTTCCTTGGGTGTTAATTGTGGATCCAAGTAAAACGAAATCCTTAACCACTTCAGTCTTTTCTCCATTTATCATGATGTTGTTTATTTATTGGTCCAGTTTTAAGGACTTTTGTTTTCTTTATGTTGAGGTGTAAGCCATACTGAAGGCTATAGTCTTTGATCTTCATTAGTAAGTGCTTCAAGTCCCCTTCGTTTTCAGCAAGCAAGGTTGAGTCATCTGCATATTGCAGGTTGTTAGTAAGTCTTCCTCCAATCCTGATTCCATGTTCTTCTTCATACAGTCTGACTTCTCAAATTATTTGCTCAGCATATAGATTAAGTATGGTGAAAGGATACAACGCTGACACACACCTTTACTGCAGTATCCTCTTGTTTTGTTCAAACTACTGCCTCTTGGTCTATGTACAGGTTATGCATTAGCACAATGAAGTGTTCTGGAATTCCCATTCTTCACAATGTTATCCATAGTTTGTTATGGTTCACACAGTTGAATGCCTTTGCATAGTCAATAAAACACAGAGAGTATTAGAAAGTACTTATAGGATTTGGGCTCTGTCTTAGTCATCTAGTGCTGCTATAACAGAAATACCACAAGTGGATGGCTTTAACAAAGAGAAATTTATTCTCTCATAGTCTAGTAGGCTACAAATCCAAATTTAGGGTGTCAGCTCTAGGAGAAGTCTTTCTCTCTCTGTTGGCTCTGGAGGAAGGTCCTTCATCAGTCTTCCCTTGTTCTGGGAGCATTTCAGCGCAGGAACCTCAGGTCCAAAGGACGTGCTCTGCTCCCGGCACTGTTTTCTTGGTGGTATGAGGTCCCTCACTCTCTGCTTACTTCCCTTTCCTTTTATCTCTTGTAAGATAAGAGATGGAGTAGGCCACACCCTAGGGAAACTCCCTTTACATTGGATCAGGGATGTGACCTTAGTAAGAGTATTATACAATCCCACTCTAATCCTGTTTAACATAAAATTACAATCACAAAATAGAGGACAACCACACAATACTGAGAACCACAGCCCAGCCAAATTGATACACACATTTTTGGGAGGCCATAATCCAATCCATGACAGGCTCCTACTAAGAGATTTTGGAGAGGGCTCAAAAAAGCAGTGATTTGCTCCAGATTGGATAATATCAGGAAGCAACCCTATAATTATCTTAATAAATCTTATCTAGAAATAGAGAAGATTAAAGATTAAGCTGTAATTAGTAAGGAAGAGGTAGTCACTCATATTATCCATAAAGAAGATGTTTGGTCACTTTTATGGTTTAGGTAGTACTTACGTTTTTGTCTGTGTTCGGACATGATTACAGAGTAGTCTTATTTCTGTCTTGATCTATCATAGTCACATTGCCCTTGTCTGAGCTGTGAGTGGCAGGCAAATTCCTAGCAACATCAAGGTCTGATTGTGCCAGGCCAATTCCTAGCTAAAAGGGGCTGATTTTATCTTTCTCATGTTTTTGTGGTTTTTCCATGTTTTTTTTTTCCCCCTCGATTCTTGCCCTTTTCTTTTTTTCAATTAATTGAGTTTGTTGTTGCTCTTTGTGTATTTTTCATATTTTATTTTCATTGTTTCTACTGTTTTAGAAATTATATAGTCTATTTTTATTCTTTCAGTTTTTACATATGAAATTTTACCATATATACTTTAGAAAGTTAGAGTCAATCCGTATTGTAAATCTCCCAAATATGACATTGAATTTTTACCACATTTTTTTAGTCAGGCTTCTCAAATTTCATTCTACTTTTGTTTAGTGTTTTGGTTTGATCTTTTTGAAACTCTATGAATTGAAATTTGTAACTCAATTATTATATAAAATATTATATTACATATATAAATATATATAACCAGAAAAGTTGTGCATCAGGGTTGTATCTTTTCACCATACTTATTCAATCTGTATTCTGAGCAAATAATGTGAGAAGCTGGACTATATGAAGAACATGGCATCAAGACTGGAGGAAGAATTACTAACAACCTGCAATATGCAGATGACACAACTTTGCTTGATGAAAGCGAAGAGGACTTAAAGCACCTACTGATGAAGATCAAAAACTACAGCCCTCAGTATGGATTAAACCTCAACATAAAGAAAACAAAAATCCTCACAACCAGAACAATAAGCAATATCATAATAAATGTAGAAAAGATCAAAGTGGACAAGGATTTCTTTTCACTTAGATCCACAGAGACAGAACCGATGCCTTTGAATTACAGTGTTGGTGAAGAAATAACGAGGTGAATTAGAAAATACTTTGAGATTAATTAAAAAAAAAAAAAAGCAAAAACTTATGGAATCCAGTGAAAGCTGTGTTCAGAGGAAAATTTACAGTTGTAAATGCTTACCTTCAATAGAAGAAATGTTTCAAATCAGCAGAATTTCTACCTTTAGTAATTGGAAAAGGAAGACCAACTAAAACTGAAGCAAGCAGAGGAAGGATATAATAAAGATTAGAGTGAAAATAAATGAAATAAAGAATCAAAAACCAAAAGAGGAAGATCCTCAACAAGACGGATTTACACAGTGGTTGAAACAATGGGCTCAAACATAGCAAGTGATTGTGAGGATGGCTCAGGACCAGGAAGTGTTTCATTCTGTCGTACGTAGGGTTATTACAAGTTGGAATTGACTTAATGGCACCTAACAACAACAACATGGTTATTCTGTTTAACTTTTTGAGGAGCTGCCAAACTGTACTCTGCAGTGGCTGCAATATTTTACACTCCATCCAGCAATATATGAGGCTTCCAATTTCTCCACATCCTGGCCAAAAACTTGCCCTTTGATGCACAAATATTTCTAATTCTGAAGAAGTCAATTTGTCTGTTTTTCTTTTCTTTGACTGCTTACACTTTTGGTGCTATATCTTAAAAATCAACGTCTAATCCAAGGTCATACATGTTTCTTTCTAAGATTTTGATAGTTTTAGTTCTTACATTTAAGTCTTTGATTCATTTTGAGTTAAATTTTGCACATGGTAGTAGGTAGCAGTTCAAACCTATTCTTTTGCATATGGATCTCCAATAGTGCCAGCACCATTTGTTGAAGAGACTAATCTTTTACACTTGAATCATCTTGGTACCCTTGTCAATTGACCATAAATGTATGGGTTTATTTCTGGACGCTTAGCTCTATGCCATTGGTCTATATTCCCACCCTTACACGGGTACCACATGTCTTGATTACAGCAGTTTTGAAATTGATGACATAAGTCCTCCAACTTTGTTCTTCTTTCAAGATTATTTTGGCTGTTCTGTGTCCGATGAAATTGTATTTGAATTTGAGGATCAGCTTGGCCATTTCTTTAAAAAAAAAAAAAAAATCTAGCTGGAATTTTTATAGGAACTGATTTGACTTTGTAGATCTATTTGGAAAGTAATGCCATATTAAGCCTTCCAATTCATAAACAAGGGGGATCTTTTCATTTATTTAGCTTTTCCTTAATTTCTTTTAAGGATGTTTTGTAGTTTTCAATGTACAAGTCTTGTAATTCTTTTAAATATATTTCTAAATATTTTATACTTTTAGATGCTATTATAAATGAAATTTTCTTAATTTCATTTTGTTCATTGCTAGGGTATAGAATGCAACTGATTTTATGCTTATTGATCTTGTACCCTGAAACTTTACTGAACTCATTTATTAGCTTGAACAGTTTTTTTGTAGATTCTTTAGGATTTTCTATATAAGATCATGTCATCTGCCAACAGAGACAGTTTTACTTATTCATTTCTAATACAGATAACTTTTATTTCTTTACTTCTGAAGGGTTGGTAGTAATGTCCCCACTTTCATTCCTACTTTCAGTAGTTGAATTCTTCTCTATTTTTGTTTAGGTCAATCTAGCTAAAGGATTTTCAATTTTATTGATCTTTTTCAAGAACCAACTTTTGATTTTGTTGATCTTCTCAATTATGATTTCTTCTTTTACCCACTGATTATTTAGGAGTGTGTTGTTTAATTTCCACATGTTTGTACATTTTCAAATTTCCTTCTGTTATTAATTTCTAATTTCATTTAAATGTGGTCATAGAACATTTGGTATTATTTCAATCTTTTTAAATTTATTGAGACTTGTTTTATTACTTAACATATGGTTTATCTTGGGAATTGTTTCATGTGCACTTGAGAAGAATGTGTATTCTGATGTTGTTGAAGTGTTCTATTGATTAGGTCTATTAGGTCTAATTGATATATAAAACCAAGAAACAAACCAGTTGTTGTTGAGTCAATTCTGACTCATGGCAACCCCACATGTTGCAGAGTAGAACTGTATTCCGTAGAATTTTCAATGCTGTGACCTTTCGGGAGGAGATTGCTGGTTTTTCTTTCCAGGCTCCTCTGGGTAGGTTTGAACTGCCAACCTTTCAGTCAGTAGTGAAGTACTTAACCACTTGTGTCACCCAGGGAATCCAGTTGGTATCTAGTGTTGTTCAATTCTCCCATTTCGTTGATGATTTTCTCTCTAGTTCTATTTTTTATTGAAAGCAGGGTACTGAAGTCCCCAGCTATTATTATTGAATTATATATTTCTCTCTTCAATTCTGTCCATGTTTTGCTTCATATACTTTGGAACTCTTTGTTAGGTGAATATGTGCTTATAATTTGTATATATTATTGATGGATTTCTTCTTTGGCTCTAGTAACAATTTTTGCCTATATTAAGTTTGTCTTGTCTGATGTTAGTATAGTGACTCCAGCTCTCTTTTGAGTACAGTTTGTATAGAATATCTTTTTCCATTATTTGAATCTAAAGTGAGTCTCTTAAAGACAACTTATATTTGGATAATTTTTTTTAAATCCATTCTGCCAATCTCTGTCTTTTAATTGGAGACTTTAATCCATCTATATTTGAAGTAATTACCAATAAGAAAGGACTTCATTCTGCCATTTTGATATTTATTTTCTATGTATTTTTGGTTCTTCCATTCCTCTATTACCACCTTCATTTGTATTAAATAAATATTTTTTAGATCCCTTCTAATTTCTTTTGCTGTATTTTTTGTTACCTGGGATTTTGTTATATTCTATTTGCTATATTTTTGGTTATATTTTTGTTACCTGGGATTACAACATCTTAGTTTCTAGCAATCTAGTTATGATTAATACCAACCTAACTTCAATTTTATACAAAAACTTTGTTCCTATATATCCCAATCCTCCTCACCTTTATCTTGTTATTGTTACAGACTACATCTTTATAACTTGTGTGCCCATCAACATAAACTTATAATTATTTCTGTATTCCTCTATTTTTTAAATGAGATGGAAAGAAAAAAGTTACAAAAAATACATTCATACTGTTTTTTGGGAAAGATTTGGGAAGATATCTCTTGCTTATAAAAGAAAATATCTAATTTTTCCTTTATTTTGTTTATGGAAAGTTAAGATGCTTCATGCTAGAGCAGGCAACTTACATCCATGAGACAACAGGATTAAGGATGACGAAAACAACATTCTTCAGGGTAGAAAGATAGAAAGAATTGAGTTTTTGATAAGATAATTAAGTTGTTGCATTGGATCTGATCTAATACTTCCAGGATTTTAGGTAAGAAAATAAAATGTCCTTATCATTTAAGTCACTGTTAGTCATATATTCTCTTACTTACAGCTAAGATCAGTCTAACTGATACACAAACTGAACTCAAGTTTGGGTCACAAGTGGCGGCCTGGTGTAAGGTATTTGCAGTAAATTTTCTTGCTTTTGGCATCTCAGAATCAATTTGTCCTATTTTTGATAGTTGTTGTTGTTTTTGATAGTTGTTGTTGTTAGGTGCTGTCGAACTGGTTCTGACTCATAGCGACTCTGTGTAAAACAAAATGAAACACTGCCAGGTCCCGAGCTATCCTCATAATTGTTGCTGTGTTGAGCCCATTGTTATAGCCACTGTGTCAATCTATCTTGTTGAGGGTCTTCCTTTTTTTTTGCTGATCATCTACTTTACCAAGCATGTTGCCTTCTACAGGGAATGGTCCCTCCTGATAACACGTCCAAAGTACATGAGATGAAGTCTCACCATCTTCACTTCTAAGGGGTATTCTGGCTTTACTTCTTCCAAGACATATTTGTTTGTTCTTCTGGCAATCCACGGTATATTCAATATTCCTCACCAACACCGTAATTCAAAAGTATTAATTCTTCTTTGGTCTTCTTTTCATTGTCTAGCTTTCACATGCATATGAGAGTACTGAATACTGTGGCTTGGGTCAGGTGCACCTTAGTCCTCAAAGGGAAATTTTTGCTTTTTAACACTTTAAAGTGGTCTTTTGCAGCAGATTTGCCCAATGCAATATGTTGTTTGATTTCTTGACTGCTGTTTCCATGAACATTGACTGTGGACCCAAGTAAAATGAAATCCTTGACCACTTCAATCTTTTCTCCATTTATCATGATGTTGCTTATTGGTCCATTTGTGAGGATTTTTGTTTTCTTCATGTTGAGGTGTAATCCATACTGAAGGCTATAGTCTTTCATTTTCATCAGTAAGTACCTCAAATTTCCTTTGCAGAACTTCACCACCCTTACTCTCAGTCTTTTGTAAAAACACCCAATTCCTTGGAAGATTCCTGGTAGTCATAAATCAGTTAACAAGTTATATCTTCTGGTCACTTTTAAGAGCTAGGCACAGAACCAACAAGACACAATGAGATTTTTGCTCTCTCTGATGGGGTTTTAAGTTAAGAAGGTGAGGTCTGAAGTTCCTGTCATTATGTTTAACAGAGGAACACATCAGAAAACAGAACCGAGGAATGGAAAGAAACCAAGTCTTTATGATGTTGATTGAGCCCAATCTGCATATCGCTATCTTTCAATTATTTGTATACATAAACCAATAAATTCCACTTTTTTGCTTAAGCCAGTTTGTGTTGGTTTTATGTCACCTGTAGTTGAAAGTACCTTAATACATTAATATTTTCAGCATACTGATTAGAATTTCCAGATGTAACAAATAAAAATACAGGATTCAGGGGTGGGGCTAAGATGGCGGAGTAGTCAGATGCTTCCTGTGGTCCCTCTTACAACAAAGACCTAAAAAAACAAATTAATCAATTATATACAACAATCTAGGAGCACTCAACATCAGAGGCAAAGTTAAGGAATCGGACTGAGTGGCAGGGGGAGGGAGAGACAATTCAGAAGCAGTGAGGAGTTGCCAGACCTGACCAGGCAGGAGCCGGAGCCCTTCAGGCTGGATCAGCTGGTGGGTGTGATAAAGCAAGCAGTGGTGCTCTGGAGGCATCTTCCACATCGGGAGAGACCCAGTGGCAGAGAGTCTACTTGGACATCCAGAACCACTGAAAAGCACTGCACAATTGGCAAAAGTACTTACATCTGACCTACCCTTCAGGGAAAACCTCTCTCCCCTTTACCTGCCCCTTCCCAACTCTGAACCAGGTACTAGGCTGGCTTCTGTGATTGTTGAGTCCCTGGGCCAGATGTAGGACCCAGCACTTGCCCTGAGCCATTCTACCAGCCTTGGAGAGGGAACAAATTAACAAACGGGGAAAAATAAGATGCTGGTTCCCCTAAGCCAGGAACTCAGGGTTGGCACAGCCCCTTTGCTTAGGTGCAGGCATAAGGGTCCATGGACTTTGAATGCCTTTCACCCCTGCATAGACCTGTGTGGGCCCATTTCAACAGCAAAGGCCTTCATTACCACCACGTAACAGGGCATATACCTGAAGTCTTACTTAAACTGTTTCAGCTATATGGTGAAGTGGCAGTTTTGTGACATTTGACATTGCTATGCCCATTAAGCACGGTCCTCACCTATCCACATCAGGGGCCTGAGGACTGGTGGCTCCACCCAAGCCACCTAGCCACCTGTGACAGGAGTCCAAGAATAAGTGGTTCCCCCACTCCTTACAGGCAACAGCACTGGGTGCTCATAGTCTGGTTGCAAAACCCACCCACCTATGTGCTCCAGAGAACAGGGACATGCTTTCCTTCCAGACACTCAGGGGCAGCTGTCATCCCCCACCTTGCTTAGCATGTGACCCCCTACTGCAGCCAGATACGTGTGCCTACACAAATCACCCATGCCTGTCTAGGGTTGTAGGTGACAGCCTGCACCACACACTTGGTGACAGACTACCTGGACACCTGAGTTGAATTCATACAAGAAAAGTAAACAGACTGCTGGGCTCACATACCTAATAACAGATCTAGCCATCTGGTGACAAGACATTAGAGCTTCAAAGACACCAATAATCAAACTAGCTCACACGAGTAGCCTATTTGGGCATATCAAAACAAAACGAAACAAGAAGGTGGATATAGTAAGCAAACATAAACAAATATAATAACTTATTAATGGCTCAGAGACAACAGTCAATATGAAATCACACAAAGAGGCAGACCATGATGGCTTTGGCAAACTCCCAAAATAAAGAATCAAGAAATTTTCCAGAAGAAGAGAATTTCTTGGAATTACCAGAGGAAGAATACAAAGGATTAATTTACAGAACTCTTCAAGAGATCAGGAAGAAGTCATGCAAAATGCAGAACAAGCTAAGGAACACACAGATAAAGCAACAGAGAACTTAAGAAGGTTATTCAAGAGCATAATGACAAATTTAATAGGTTGCAAGAATTCATAGACAGACAGCAATCAGAAATCCAGAAGATCAACAATAAAATTGCAGAATTAGACAACTCAACAGAAAGTCATAGGAGCAGAACTGAGGCAATAGAAGTCAGAATTAGTGACACTGAAGATAAAGTACTTGACACCAACTTATTTGAGGAAAAATCAGATAAAAACCTTTTTAAAAATGAAGAAACCCTAAGGACTATGTAGGACTCTATCAAGAGGAATAACTTATGAGTGATTGGAGTACCAGAAGGGGGGGTGGTGGGGAATAACAGAAAATACAGAGAGAATTGTCGAAGATTTATTGGCAGAAAACTTCCCTGATATCATGAAAGACAAGAAAATATCTATCCAAGATGCTCATCAAACCCCATACAAGGTAGATCCCAAAAGAAAGTCACCAAGACATTATAATCAAACTTGCCAAAACCAAAGATACAGAATTTTAAGAGCGGCTAGGGGTAAATGAAAAGTCATCTACAAAGGAGAGTCAATAAGACTAAGCTCGGACTACTAAGCAGAAACCATGCAGGCAAGAAGGCAATGGAATGACATATATAAAGCATTGAAGGAAAAAAATTGACAGCCAAGAATTATATATCCAGCAAAACTGTCTCTCAAATATGATGGTGAAATTATGATATTTCCAGATAAACAGAAGTTTAGGGAATTTTCAAAAACCAAATCAAAATTACAAGAAATACTAAACGGAGTCCTCTGGTTAGAAAATCAATAACATCAGATAACAACCCAAGACTAGAACACAGTACAGAGCAACCAGATATCAACCCAGATAGGGCAGTCACAAAAATAAGTCAAAGCTAAAGCACTGAAAATAGGGAAACAGAGATGTCAATATGTAAAAGATGACAACATTAAAACAAAAAAGAGGAACTAAACAATGTAGTCACAGATTTTTCATATGGAAAGGAAGTCAAGGCAATGTAAAGCAATAAAATAAAATACTGGTTTAAACTTAGAAAAATAGAGGTAAATATTAAAGTAACCACAAAGGAAAGCAACAATCCTACATATCAAAATAAAAAATAAGAAAAATATAAAGACTCAGCAAATACAAAATCAACAACAATGAAAAAGATGAAAAGAAAATACATAAAGGAAAACAACTCAGCACAGAAAATTAAGTGGAACAAACTGTCAACAACACACATAAAAAGACATCAAAATGACAGAACTAAACTCATATCTATCAATAATTATGCTGAATGTAAATGGACTAAATGCACCCATAAAGAGACATAGAGTGACAGAATGGATAAAAAAGCACGATCTGTCTGTATGCTTCCTACAAGAGGCACACCTTAGACCTGAAGACACAAATTAAAACTCAAAGAATGGAAAAAATATATCAAGCAAACAACACTCAAAAAAGAATAGGAGTGGCAATATTAATCTGACAAAATAGACTTTAAAGCAAAATCCACCACAAAGGATAAGGAAGGACACTATATAATGATTAAAGGGTCAACACATCAGGAAGACATAACTATAAAAACTATTTACACACTGAATGACAGGGCTCCAAAATACATAAAACAAACTCTAACAGCATTGCAAAGAGAGATAGACAGAACCACAATAACAGTAGGAGACTTCAACACACTACTTTCATTGAAGGAGAGAACATCCAGAAAGAAGCTCAGTAAAGACACAGAAGATCTAAATGCCACAATCAACCAACTTGATCTTATGGACATATACCAAACACTCCACCCAACAGCAGCCAAGTATACTTTCTTTTCCAATGCACATGGAACATTCTCCAGAATAGACCACATATTAGGCCATAAAGCAAGCATTAACAAAATTCAAAGCATCGAAATATTACAAAGTATCTTTTCTGACCATAAAGCCGTAAAAGTAGAAATCAACTACAGAGAAAGCAAGGGAGAAAAATCAAACACATGGAAACTGAACAACACCTTGCTTAAAAACTACTGGAAGAAATTAAGAATGGAATAAAGAAATTCATAGAATCAAATGAAAATGAAAACACATCCTACCAGAACCTTTGGGGCACAGCAAAAGCAGTGCTCAGAGGTCAGTTTATAGCACTAAATGCACATTTTCAAAAAAAGAAAGGGTTGCAATCAAAACATTAACCTACAGCTTGAACAAGTAGAAAGAGAGCAGCAAAAGAGGCCCTCAGATGCCAAAAGAAAGGAAATAATAAGAATTAGAGCAGAATTAAATGAAATAGAGAATAGAAAAACAATTGAAAGAGTTAACAAGACCAAAAGGTGGTGCTTTGAAAAGATCAACAAAATTGATAAACCATTGGCCAAACTGACAAAAGAAAAACAGGAGCAGAAGCAGATAACAAGCGTAAGAAATGAGATGGGTGATATCACAACAGACCCAACTGAAATCAAAAGAATCATAGCAGAATATTATGAAAAACAGTAGTCTAACAAATTTGAAAACCTAGAGGAAATGGACAAATTTCTAGAAACTCACTACCTACCTAAACTAACACAAACAGAGGTAGAACAACTAAATAAACCTATAACAAAAGAAGAGATTGAAAAGATAATTAAAAAACTCCCAACCAAAAAAAAGTCCCGGCCCTGACAGTTTCACTGGAGAATTCTACCAAACTTTCAGAGAAGAGTTAATATCACTACTGCTCAAGGTATTTCAGAGCATAGAAAAGGAAGGAATACTCCCAAACTCATTCTATGAAGCCAGCATAACCCTGATACCAAAACCAGGTAAAGATACCACAAAAAAAGAAAATTACTGACCAATATCCCTCATGAACATTGATGCAAAAATCCTCAACAAAATTCTAGCCAAAAGGATTAAGCAACATATCAAAAAACTAATTCACCATGATCAAGTGGGACTTATACCAGGTATGCAGGGATGGTTCAACATTAGAAAAACAATCAATGTAATCCATCACATAAATAAAACAAAAGACAAGAACCACATGATCTTATCAATCAATGCAGAAAAGGCATTTGACAAAGTTCAAATTCATGATTAAAATTCTCAGGAAAATAGGAATAGAAGGGAAATTTCTCAACATAATTAAGGGCATTTATACAAAGCCAACGGTCAATATCATCCTAAATGGAGAGGGTTTGAAAGCATTCCCCTTGAGAACAGGAAGCAGACAACGATGCCCTTTGTCACCACTCTTATTCAACATTGTTCTGGAGGTCCTAGCCAGAGCAATTAGGCTAGAAAAATAAGGAAAGGGCATCCAAATTGGTAAGGAAGGAGTCAAAGTACCTCTATTTGCAGATGATATGATCTTATACACAGAAAACTCCACAAAATCCACAAGAAAACTTCTGGAATAGAAGATTTCAGCAAGTATCAGGATAACAAGACAAACATACAAAAACCAATTGGATTCCTCTACACCAACAAACAGAACTTCCAAGAGGAAATCACCAAATGAATACCATTTACAATAGCCTCCAAGAAAATAAAATACTTAGGAATAAACGTAACCAGAGCCATACAAGACCTATACAAAGAAAACTACAAGACACTACTGCAAGAAACCAAAAAAGACCTGTATAAGTGGAAAAACATATCTTGCTCATGGATGGGAAGACTCAACATTGTGAAGATGTCAATTCTACCCAAAGTGATTTACAGATACAATGCAATACTAATCTAATGTGATGCAGAAATAAATCACCAACTTCATATGGAAAGGGAAGAGGCCCTGCATAAGTAAAGCATTACTGAAGAAGAAGAACAAAGTGGGAGGCCTCACACTACCCGGTTTTAGAACCTATTATACCGTCATGTTAGTCATAACAGCCTGGTACTGGTACAACAACAGATACATAGACCAATGGAACAAAATTGAGATTTCAGACCTATATTCATCCACCTATGGGCAGCTGATATTTGACAAAAGCCCAGAATATGTTAAATGGGGAAAAGACAGTCTCTTCCACAAGTGATGCTGGCATATCTGGATATTCATTAGCAAAAAACGGAAACAAGACCCGTACTTCACATCATGCACAAAAACTAACTCTAAATGGATCAAAAACCTAAATATAAAATCTAAAACGATAAAGATCATGGAAGGAAAAATAGGGACAATGCTAGGAGCCTTAATATATGGCATAAACAGAATACGAACCATAAGTAACAATTCACAAACACCAGAAAAGAAACTAGATAAATGGGAGCTCCTAAAAATCAAACACTTGTGCTCATCAAAAGACTTCACCAAAAGAGTCAAAAGACAACCTACAGACTGGGGAAAAGATTTTGGCTATGACAAATCCGACCAGCATATAATCTCTATAATCTACAGGATACTGCAAAACCTCAACAACAAAAAAACAAATAACCCAATTAAAAAATTGGCAATGGATATGAACAGGCACTTTGCCAAAGAAGACATTCAGGCAGCTAACAGACATGTGAAGAAATGCTCCCTATCATTAGCCATTAGAGGAATGCAAATCAGAACTACAATGAGATACCATCTCACCCCAACAAGGCTAGCATTAATCCAAAAAATACAAAATAATAAATGTTGGAGAGGTTGTGGAGAGACTGGAACACTTATACACTGTTGGTGGGAATGTAAAGTGGTACAATCACTTTGGAAATCGATTTGGTGCTTCCTTAAAATGCTAGAAATAGACTTACCACATGATCTAGCAACCTTGCTCCATGGAACATATCCTAGGGAAATAAGAGCCATCACACGAACAGATATATGCACACCCATGTTCATTGCAGCACTGTTCACAATAGCAAAAAGACGGAAGCAACTTAGGTGCCCAGCAATGGATGAATGGAAAACTAAATTATGGTATATTCACACAATGGAATACTATGCAGTGATGAATCTGTGAAACATAGAGGAATCTGGAAGGCATTATGCTCAGTGAATTTTAGTCAGTCACAAAAGGACAAATATTGTATAAGACCACTATTATAAGAACTCAACAAAAGGTTTAAACACAGAAAAAAACACTCGTTGGTGGTTACGAGGGTGGGGATGGAGGAAGATGTGTATTCACTAATTAGAGAGTAGACAAGAATTATCTTAGGTGAAGGGAAAGACAACACACACTACAGTGGAAGTCCGCACAAATGGACTAAACCAAAGCTAAGAAGTTTTCTGAATACAACCAAACCCTTTGAGGGACAGAGTAGTAGAGGTGGGGGTCTGGGGACTATGGTCTCAGGAGACATCTAGGTCAATTGGCATAACAAAGTTTATTAAGTAAATGTTCTGCATCCCACGTTGGTGAGTGGCATCTGGGGTCTTAAAAGTTAGTGAGCGGACATCTAAGATGCATCAATCCATCCCAACTCACCTAGAACAAAGGAGAATAAATAATGCCAAAGACACAAGGAAAGTATTAGCCCAAGAGACAGAAAGGGCCACATAAACCAGAGACTTCATCAGCCTGAGACCAGAAGAACTAGATGGTGCCCAGCTACACCAATGACCGCCCTGGCAGGGAACACAACAGACAGTCCCTGACAGAGTAGGAGAAAAATGGGGTGCAGAACTCAGATTCTAGTAAAAACACCAGACTTAATGGTTTGACTGAGACTGGAGGGACCCAGGAAGACATGACCCCCGGACTCTCTATCATCCCAAAACTAAAACCACTCCCTAGGCCAACTCTTCAGACAAAGATTCGACTGGACTATGGGACATAAAATGATACTTGTGAAGAGTGTGCTTCATAGCTCAAGTAGAGGCATGAGGCTAAATGGCAGCCGCTGTCCAGAGGTGAGAATGAGAAGGCAGAGAGGGTCAGGAGCTGATTGAATGGACACAGGAATTCTGGGTGGAAAGGAAGAGTGTGTTGTCACAGTATAGGGAGAGCAACTAGGGTCACATAAGAATGTATGCATTAATTTTTGTATGAAAGACTAACTTGAATTGTAAGCTTTCACTTAAAGCACAACAATTAAAAAAAAAAACAGGATTCCAGTTAAATTTAAAAAATAGCTATAATTGCTAAATGTTTGTAATTAATTTTTGAAAGCTGAAAGTAAGACATTTAGGATGTTCTGATAAAGTCAATACAGAATGCAGGACAAAATCACTAAATACAGGATCAGTCCTATATATACAAGATGCTCAGATCCAAAAACAAGGACACGGAATACAATTAACAAGTTAAAAAATGACGAACATTATCATAATTGGGAAAGTCATGTCAATAGTTATATAGAAATAAGAGTGGAAGGAGGGTGGAACAAGGGGTCTTGACTATGGAGACATATTCTGGGTGACTACTGTGCACACCGTTTTGTTGGTGCTGGAGGGGAACATCTTTTCCCCTCTCTTCTGGTGAACATAAGGAGGAGGTTCCCTTACGCACTTGTGATGTTTCTCTGCTTTTATTCACCTAGTCCTTGGAGGTACAGAGAGATGTTTCCTGATTGGGAAATTAGGGAAAAACAGACATGCATACCTTCTCTGATTGCTCGTCTTGATATGAATTACCTATGAGAAATACTGTATTTTTACACAAATAACGTGCACGTTCTATGTTTGTTTGCTAACTGTGCCCTCCCAAAATATTGGCTTAGTGCGCTTATGAAAATATAGAGGGAGAGTGCAGTTGGCAAACAAACATAGAATGTGTGTTATTTGCATAAAAAATACAGTATACTTTGTGCTTTGCTCCTCTGGGGACCTTGCCTTTGTGGGGACAGGCCCAGTCCAATAATGTCTAGGACTGCTTAAAAAAATAAAAACCAAACCCATTGCTGTCGAGTCAATTTCGACTCATAGTGACTGTCTTAGTCATCTAGTGCTGCCATAACAGAAATACCACAAGTGGATGGTTTTAACGAAAAGAAGTTTACTTCCTCACAGTCAAAGTAGGCTAAAAGTCCAAATTCAGGGCGTCAGCTCCAGGGGAAGTCTTTCTCTCTCTGTCGGCCTTCTCATCAGTGTTCCCCTGGACTAGGAGCTTCTCAGCTCAGGGACCCTGGTCCAAAGGACACTCTCTGCTCCCAGCACTGCTTTCTTGATGGTATGAGGTCCCCCTGTCTCACTGCTCACTTCTGTCTTTTATATCTCAAGAGATGGCCTCAGAACACAATCCAGTCTTGTAGATCCAGTCCTGCCTTACTAACACAACTGCCACCCATCCTCCCTCATTAACATCATAGAGGCAGGTTTACAACATACAGGAAAATCACACGGTACCAGGAATCATGGCCTAGCCAAATTGGTACACAAATTTTTGGGGGACATAATTCAAACAATGACAGTGACCCTACAGGACAAGGTAGAACTGCCCCCACAGGGTTTCCAAGGCTGTAGTCTTTATGGGAACAGACTGTCACATCTTTCTTTTACTGAGCAGCTGGTGGGTTCAAATCACCAACCTTTCAGTTAGCAGCCGAGTGTTTTGACCACTGTGCCACCAGGGCTCCTTAGGACTGGCTTAGGTCTGACTAATTTTAGAGTTTGGTACTAGTAATCACTTTACTAACAGATCTAAAGTCATATCTTAACCTTTATAAATGATATTTTGGTCTTTCTCTGCTGCATCTTTGTTTTATTTTTCAAATTATTCAGAACCCAGATGCAAAAGAAAGGTGCTATTTAAGTGGGCTTCCTCAGAGACCCCAAGAGTGAACATCTGGTACATGTGTGTCAGGCTGCTTTAAATTAAGACACAAGGCCAGAGAGACACCATGGTTCCTCAGTGAGAGGGAAGTGATCTTCAACACATGATGGAAGCCCATTTTTAATCCAGCTGATATTTTTAGAACCAAATGTTCTAAAAGGCAGCTGAGCTAAATACAGATATGTGATTATCAATTTCTATAAAAAGATGCTGTAGAAAATCAAATCTGTTCTATTAAGGTCTAAATACAATTCATAATTTTCAGAAACACTAAGTAAATGTGTTTTGTATTTGACTTACTAGAATATAGGACTATTTCCCTACAGGGTTATTAGCTGTTTAGTGATGTCTCTTTTAAATGTCATAAGTTGGGTTTTGTGAGTTTTGTTAAAAGTTTAGTAGACATAATTATCCACCACATCTCTGTTTAGTTCTACAGCCTTCTTCTAGCTCATTGCCTTTGATTAAATTGATGTCAAAATAATTCCCATTGTTTTTGCAACACTTTTCTTTTGTAGTTAGACTCGTAAAACACATACACCCCCTTCCATACATGCACATTATCATTATCATCTCTAGATATTATGGTACAGAATTAGACCCACCCAACATTTCTCTTATTCAATATTGTTTAGTGCAGTATTTGTCAGATACAATGATGCATCAGTGTGTGTCAGGATACATATCTATCTTCTGATACACAATTGATATACTACAGTATCTTAGATAGAGCCCAGGAATCTGAATTATGATGAGCACTACAGATGGTTCAGATGGAGACAGTTCTGAGACCATCAGGTCCTCAAGAGACTTAACCTCCTTTCCACCAAACTACTCCTTAATGGACTTCACTTTCAGTTCCAACACCTACAAGTTATGCAATCTTAGACAAATAATTCAGTCTGAACTTCAGATTTAGCACATGTCTTTATAAGAACACTGTGTAGATTAAATAGTACAGTGTAGGAGTTCTGGCAAAATTGCACTCTAGGCAGAAGCACCACGCCATCCCTCCACAGCAAAGATCTGAAAAACTAAGCCGAACAGAGAATACAACAATCCTGAAACCCTAAAACATCAAACAAAGAGATAAAGAACTCAGTCAAGCACCAAATGGAGTGAGAAAACTGACAGAGAACGGAGAGTGAGGAGAGATTCGTGCAGAGGTCCCCTACCAGCTAACGCAGTGCAGATCCACCATCTTGGACTCCTATCAGAGACCAGCAAACGGGGGTAAGAGAAAGCAGCCTCACGGAGCATCCAGCGGGAGACAAAACAACCGGTAATTTGCGGTGTGCACTTTCCCACTCCCATCCCTCTTTGCCCCGGCTCGGCCTCCTCTGCTTCCCGTGGCCACAGTCTCTTGACCGGGAAGCGCTGGCTGCTTGGATTCCACACACCCAAGCGGGCGGCTCTCTGCGTGCTATTTGTTGGATGCTAGTGTTGCTTTATTTTTTCTGCTTCTTTTGATTTCTCACTTGCCTCTCGCCACCTCCCCCTTCTTTCACTTGAGTGCCTGGCTCCGTGCACCACCTTTGCTTCTTCCTGAGAGGCTGTAGAGTGCCGGCAATTTGTGATATATGCTTTCCCACTCCCTACCCTTCTTCAACCACACTCAGCTTCCTCTGCTTCCCACAGACACAGTCACTTGTCCAGAAACACCAGCCCACACTAGCTGGCTCTCTGAGTGCCATTTGTTGGCTGCTGGTGTTGCCTTTTTTTTTTTTCTGCTTCTTTTGATTTCTTGCTTGCCTCTCGCCACCTCTCCCTCCTTTCGCTCAAGTGCCTGGCTCAGTGCGCCATCTTTGCTTCTTCCTGAGGGGCTGCAGAGCTCCATTCAAGTGTGGAGCTGCTTCCTGGTCTGGGCTACTGCGCTGTGGGACCCGGGGCTTTTGTTCATTTGTTCATTTTGAATTGTATGTCTGTTTTCTTTTCCTTTTCTTGAGTTGGGAGCTCTTTCTGGCCAGGCGGAGCTGTGTGGCAAGGAAATCACCTTCAGCTTCCACAGACGTGCAGAGAGATCCCTGAGAGCATTTCTTTTATTGTTTTTTTTTTTTTCTGTGCTTTTGGGGAGGTTTTCTTTTTCTTTCTTTTTTTTTTTTTAATTTGTTTTGTTTTGTTTTCCCTCTTTTTCCCTTTTTGTCTTTCTTCATTGCTCAGTTTCTCATCTCTCTATATCTTCCTTCTCATTCTGATCCCTGAATACCAGGCATTGTATACCTCTACGCCTTCTAGCCAGGCTGTACTGCAACACCTGAGAGCAACTTCCCCAGACCTCATAGCTGCATCGGTGGAATCCCCGGGAACTCTGCAGTTCTTTAACTTTTCTGAGTCTTATTTATTTATTATTTTCTTTTCTTCCTCTTACCCTTTCTCTTTTTCTCCATTTCGTAGTCTCTCATTTCTCCATTCCAATGGCAAGCTCCCCTAGCATTCTTTTTTGTTTGTTTGTATGTTTCTGGCTCCTGTTCCTCTATCCTCTCTCCCATATCCATCTTAGCTCCACACATAACAATCTCCCCACTGCATCCTGCCTACCTGCACCGTGCGCTTGACATCACACCACCAAGCAGCATAGGCATGGCCTACTGGAACCTGCCCTGCACTGATTACCAACCCACCCTGGTGGCTGTAGTAAGTGCCACAAACAACCATCCCAGTAACTCCTCTTCAGCTAGACCTGCCCTGCTGTACCATATCTGACTGACTGACCCTGCCAGTAGGAGAAGGAGGTGAAAAGTATTGAGTGCACAGATGAGCAAACAACAAAGAACACACAGTCCACGTGCTCAGACATAGTCAATTTTTTTTTTTAAAAAAGGATGAAACAAACAAATCTACAATCAATAAACGAGAAAAATAACTACTGAATGCCACAAAAAAAGCAGACAATATCAAAAAATTTACAAAAACTGGACAGGAAGGTTCCAGTAGGGGTCCAAAATAAAACACCAGATGACTCCCCTGTTGAAGAAAATGCACTAGAACTACCTGAATAGGGAATTCAAATCTCTAATACCAGGAATTCTCCAAGAACAGAGGCAAAAAGCTGACAAACATGAGGAAAAAATAGACAAATTCATGGAAAATACAGACAAAAAATTGGAAGAATTCAGGAAGATGGTGCAGGAACAAAATGCCAAAATAAATTCACAACTAGAAATTATACAAAGACAACAATTAGAAATCCAAAAGATAATAAGATTTCAGAAATGAATGATGTCATATGAGGGCTGAGAAGCAGATTTGAAATGGTGGAAGACAGGATCAGTGGAATTGAAGACAAACACTTGGATATAACTCTGTTTGAGGAAAACTCAGAAAAAATAACAAAGAAAAATGAAGAGACCCTGAGAGTTATGTGGGACACAATTAAAAGCAAAAATTTACAAGTGATTGGAATTCCAGAACAGGGGGAGAAAACAGAAAACACAGAGAGGCTTATTGAGGAACTGCTGACAGAACACTTCCCCAATATCATGAAAGATGAAAAGTTCGCCATCAAAGAAGCTCAACGAACCCCACATAGAAGAGACCCCAAAAGAAAATCACCGAGGCAAATCATATTCACGCTCGCCAAAACTAAAGACAAAAAAGATCTTGAGAGCAGCTCGTAAAAAACAAGAAGTCACATACAGAGGAGAAACAATAAGACTAAGCTCAGATTATTCGGCAGAAACCATGCAAGAAAGAAGGCAATGGGATGACATATATAAAATCTTCAAAGAAAAAAATTTCCAGCCAAGAATAACATATCCTGCAAAATTCTCGTTCAAATATGATGGTGAAATTAGGTCATTTCCAGATAAACAGAAATTAAGGGAATATGTAAAAGTCAAACCAAACTTAGAAGAATTATTAAAGGGAGTTCTTCGATCTGAGGACAAACAGCTTCAGCTCACAGGCAGAACCTAGGATGCAGGATCGTACGAGCCAGATACCAATCTACGAAATGAACTCTCAAGAACTATCCAAAACCAAAAGAAATACAACAGGCAATCAGAGCAGTTAATCAATAAATGACAACGACATCAAAATAATAAAAGAGGGAATAAACGGTATAGGTATAGAACCTTCTTTTGGAGAGGAAGGCAAGGCAATACCAAGTAATGGTAAACTGATTCAAACTTAGAAAGATAAGGGTAAAATTCATGGTAACCACAAAGAAACTTAACAAACCAACTCATAAAAATGAAGACGAAAAACATAAAGTCTCGGCAAAAACGAAACCTACAAAACAAAAGAAATGAAAAAAAAAATCCACAAAAAAAAGTAACTCAGCACAAGAGAGTAAGAAGAACAAAGAAAACTTCAGCACCACAAAAAAAGCACTACAAAAGCAGCAACAAACTCACATCTGTCAATAATTACACTGAAAGTAAATGGACTCAATGCACCCATAAAGAGACGGAGAGTGACAGAATGGGTAAGAAAACAGGATCCATCAATATGCTGTCTACAGGAGACACACCTTAAAAACAAAGATGTGAATTTATTAAAAGTCAAAGGTTGGAAAAAAATATATCAAGCTAACAACTACCAAAAAAGAGCAGGAGTGGCAATTCTAATCTCAGATAAAATAGACTTTAAAATGTAATCTACCGTAAAAGACAAAGAAGGACACTATATAATGATTAAGGGGATGATCCATCATGAAGACAGAACCATAATAAACATCTACGCACCCAATGACAAGGCTCCAAGGTACATAAAACAAACTCTAACAACACTGAAAAGAGAAATTGACAGTTCCACAATAACAGTAGGAGACTTCAACACACCACTCTTAGTAAAGGACAGAACAACTAAGAAGAAACTCAGCAAAGATACAGAAGACCTAAAGGGCACAATCAGCCAACTGGACCTCATAGACATATACAGAACACTCCATCCAACTGCTGCAAAGTACACATTGTTTTCCAATGCACATGGAACGTTCTCCAGAACAGACCACATCTTAGGCCACAGAGCAATCCTCAACCAGATCCAAAACGTTGAGATAATTCAAAGTATCTTCTCTGACCACAATGCCATCAAGGTAGAAATTAACAATAGAAAGAGCAAGGAAAAAAAATCAACTACATGGAAACTGAATAATACCCTGCCTACACATCACTGGGTAATAGAAGAAATCAGAGATGGAATAAAAAAACTCCTAGATTCAAATGAGAATGAAAACACATCATACCAAAACCTTTGGGAAACAGCAAAGGCAGTCCTCAGAGGACAATTTATAGCAATAGATGCACACATCAGAAAAGAAGAAAGGGACAAAATCAAAACATTAACTACACAACTCAAACAAATAGAAAGAGAACAGCAAAAAAAGCCCACAACAACCAGAAGAAAGGAAATAGTAAAGATCAGAGCAGAAATAAATGAAATAGAGAACAGAAACACAATAGAAAGAATCAACAAAACCAAAAGTAGGTTCTTTGAAAGAATCAACAAAATCGACAAACCACTGGCCAGACTGACAAAAGAAAAACAGGAGAGGACACAAATAACCCAAATAAGAAATGAAATGGGGGACATTACAACAGACCCAGCTGAAATAAAAAGGATTATAACAGAATATTATGAAAAACTATACTCCAACTAATTTGAAAATGTAGAGGAAATGGATAAGTTTCTAGAATCACATGGCCTACACAAACTATAACAAAGTGATGTTGAAAATCTGAACAGACCCATAACAAGAGAAGAGATTGAAAAGGTAATAAAAAAAACTGCCAACCAAAAAAAGCGCTCGCCCAGATGGCTTCACTGGAGAATTCTACAAAACATTTACAGAAGAGTTTGTACCAGTACTACTCAAGCTATTTCAGAGCATAGAAGAGGAAGCAACACTTCCAAATTCATTCTATGAAGCCACCATAACTCTGATACCAAAACCAGGCAAAGATGTCACAAAAAAAGAAAATTACAGACCAATATCTCTCATGAATATAGATGCAAAAATTCTGAACAGAATTCTGGCCAATAGAATTCAGCATCATATCAAAAAAATAATACACCACGACCAAGTAGGAGTCATACCAGGTATGCAAGGATGGTTCAACATTAGAAAATCAATCAACGTAATCCACCACAGAAATAAAGGGAAAGAAAAGAATCACATGATCATCTCAACTGACACAGAAAAGGCATTTGACAAAGTCCAACACCCATTCCTGATAAAAACTCTCAATAAAATAGGTATAGAAGGGAAATTTCTCAACATAATAAAGGGCATCTATGCAAAATCAACGGCCAACATCATTCTTAATGGAGAGAGGCTGACAACATTCCCCTTGAAAACAGGAACAAGACAAGGATGTGCTTTATCACCACTTGTATTTAACATTGTGCTGGAAGTTCTAGCTAGAGCAATAAGGCAAGAAAAAGAAATAAAGGGCATCCAAATTGGTAATTAAAAAGTTAAACTGTCCCTGTTTGCAGATGATATGATACTATACGTAGAAAACCCTAAAGACTCCACGAGAAATCTACTGGAACTAATAGATTCAGCAGAGTAGCAGGAGACAAGATAAACATTCAAAAATCAGTTGAATTCCTATACACCAGTAAGGAGAATGATGAAAAGGAAATCAGGAAACAATACCATTTTGAATAGCCCCTAAAAAGATAAAATACTTAGGAATAAATCTGACCAGGGATGTAAAAGACCTATACAAAGAAAACTACAAGACACTACTGCAAGAAACCCAAAGGGATCTACATAAATGGAAAAACATACCATGCTCATGGATAGGCAGACTCAACATTGTGAAAATGTCAATTCTACCCAAAGGAATTTACAAATACAATGCAATCCCGATCCAAATACCAACAACATTCTTCAAAGAGATGGAAAAAGTAATCATTAACTTTATATGGAAAGGGAAGAAGCCCCGAATAAGTAAAGCACTACTGAAGAAGAAGAATAAAGTTGGAGGACGCACACTACCTGACTTCAGAACCTACTATACAGCTACAGTAGTCAAAACAGCCTGGTACTGGTACAACAACAGATACATTGACCAATGGAACAGAATTGAGAACCTAGATGTAAATCCATCCACCTGCGGTCACCTGATCTTCGACAAGGGTCCAAAGTCCATCTAATGGGGAAAAGACAGTGTTTTTAACAAATGGTGGTGGCAAAACTGGGTATCTATCTGCCAAAAAATGAAACAGGACCCATACCTCACACCGTATACAAAAACTACTTCAAAATGGATCAAAGACCTGAATATAAGCCTAAAACTATAAAGTTCATAGAAGAAAAAGTAGGACCAACAATTCAGGCCTTAATACATGGCATTAACCGGATACAAACCATAACCATCAGCGCACAAAACCCAACACAAAAGCTAGATAACCGGGATCTTCTAAAAATCAAACACCTATGCTCTTCAAAAGACTTCACCAAAAGAGTAAAAAGAGAACCTACAGACTGGGAAAAAATTTTTGGACAGTACAAGTCAGACAAAGGTCTAATCTCCATAATCTACAAGAAAATCCAACACCTCTACAACAAAAAGACAAATAATCCTATTAAAAAATGGGCAAAGGAAATGAACAGACACTTCACCAAAGAAGACAGTCAAATGGCCAACAGACACATGAGGAAATGCTCGCGATCACTAGCCATTAGAGAAATGCAAATTAAAACCACAATGAAATACCATCTCACCCAGGCATTGCTGGCAGGAATCAAAAACACTGAAAATAACAAATGTTGGAGGGGCTGCGGGGAGATCAGAACTCTTATGCACTGCTGGTGGGAATGCAAAATGATATAACCATTTTGGAAAATGATATGGTGCTTCCTCAGAAAGCTAGAAATAGACATACCATTCTATCCAGCAATCCCACTCCTAGGAATATATCCTAGAGAAATAAGAGTCGTCACTCGAATAGACATATGCACACCCATATTCATTGCAGCACTGCTCACAATAGCAAAAGGATGGAAACACCTAGATGCCATCAGCAGATGAATGGATAAACAAACTATGGTACATACACACAATGGAGTATTATGCAATGATAAATAACAATGATGAATCTGTGAAGCATCTCATAACATGGATGAAACTGGAGGACATTATGCTGAGTGAAATAAGTCAATCATAAAAGGACAAATATTGTATGAGACCTCTATTGTAAAAACCCATGAAAAAGTTCACACACAAAATGTAACAATCTTTGTTGGTTACCAGGGATGGGAGGGGTGGGGGGGAAATACTAAATAGGCAATAGATACGTGGTATCTTGGGTGAAGGGTGAGGTAGTACACAATACAGGGGAAACCAGCACAACCTGTACAAGGAAAGGTCATGGAAGCCCCGTAGACACATTCAAACTCCCTGAGGGACTAAATTGCTGGGCAGAGGGCTGTGGGGACCATGGTCTCGGGGAACATCTAGTTCAATTGGCATGACACAGCTTATAAAGACAATGCTCTACATTCTACCTTGGTGAGTAGTGTCTGGGGTCTTAAAAGCCTGTGAGCAGCCATCTAAGATACTCCGCTGGTCTCATCCCTTCAGGAGCAAGGGAGAATGAAGAGAACAGGATACAAGGAAAAGATTAGTCCAAAGGACTAATTGTCCACAGCTACCAAGGCCTCCACCGGACTGAGTCCAGTACAGCTAGATGGTGCCCGGCTACCACCACTGACTGCTCTGACCAGGATCACAATAGAGGGTTCTGGACAGAGCTGGAGAAGGATGTACAGCATAATTCTAACTCACAAAAAAAAAAAAAGACCAGATTTACTGGCCTAAATGAGACTGGAGAAACCTCCAGAGTATGGCCCCCAGACACCCTTTTAGCTCAGTGGTGAAGTTACCTCCGAGGTTCACTGTTCAGCCTGGGAGTGGACAGCCCCGTAAAACCAAATGAGACTAATGAGGTACAGGAGTCCAGTGACAAGGGCCAGAAGGCAGAAGGGGACAAGGAAGCAGGTGATAGGGAACCCAAGGTTGAGTAAGGATATTGTGGACGTGTTGTGAGATTGTTAACCATTGTCATAGGGCAACATTTGTAGTAACTGTTAAATGAGAAACTATTTTGTTCTGTAAGCCTTCATCTTAAGTGAGAATAATAGCACAATTGGAACAGTGTAGTCAATGTCACTGAAGTGTGTATGTAGAAATTTTTGAAATGGTGTATCTTTGGCTACGTTTATTTTCACCAAAAAAAAAAAAAAAAAAGGTTGAGAAGTTAGAGGGTTAATATGTTGTGGGGTTGTTAACCAATGTCATAAAACAACATGTGTACTACTGTTTCATGAGAAACTTTTCGTTCTGTAAGCCTTCACCTGAAGTACAATAAAATAAAAAAATAGTTCAGTGCATATCAAACTCAATACAATGTGTGACTCTTGATATTATTGAGTATCTTCTCTGTGTAAGGAGTTGTTTCCATCAGTTTAAATTGAAGCAGCTCGCTAGTCATTCTAGTGATAATCCTGACCCAGCAAGAGGAAGAAATTCACCCAATTTTTAAGTTGCTGCTATTTCCAATCTCGCTTTAAAGTAACTTTTTAAACTATCTAAAATGTATTTAAGAAGCAAAAGAACTATGCTTACTGCTGTCACAGTCACGCTGATCCCACCCTTTAATATAAACATTTTCTGTCAGGCCTTCCACATATCTTTAGTCGTCATTTGCCACACATAGAAACCCGAGGATATCAAATCTTTGCTTTGGGTTTTTTCACATCCTCAAAATATCCTTTGCCCTTTCCAAAAAAATAATGAAATCTTTTCATGACTGCAATCTTATTCTAAAAGCTCAATTTTCCCCATGTGAAATGTTTAATCATTCATTTTTGTATCATTGTGTGAGCTATTTCACTCTTACCTCCATTATACTGAACTGCACTTTTTTACTTGAGTCTCTCCAACTTTTTCCATCACAGGTTGAAGCCTCTTTGGAGCCAATGGAAATTCTGAATTTTTTTTCCTTACCAAGTTAGCTTAATTAACTGGCTTAACCTCCTTGCCAATTGATTTTTCCATCTGGAGAATAGAGATTACCACTTTTTATCAACCAAATTAATATTAAATTAATTGCATTTTAAAATACATTATTCTCTAAGAATGTCCCTATGAATGGGCCAAGTTTCTGTCTTAATATAATCTCTCCTTTTACTGTATCATCTGTATCAATATAATTACATTCATATTATGCTGCAATTCTTTCGATTACTTCTGTTTATGATAACTGATTTAAATTATTTTAGTGAATATTTTTTATCATCCCACAGCTTTCTAAGAAATGAAAGCAATATTTAAAATCCAAAAATATAAGTAAATATAAATACATTAATTCTCAAACTAAATTCAAAGTCATTTCTCTGTCATTATAAAAATTTTAATACTGTTTTTACTTATTAAAGTAAAAATTCAGATTATGGAATAGGAATATCAAATGGAAAAGTTAATATTTTGGTTAATTATTTTCAAAGAGTTGGGTTGATTATTTTTTTTCTTCCCCTGTTTTGGTAGGTAAAGACCTTGTTGTACATGTCCACATGATGTCCCTTCATGGTCTTAACATGTAGAATGCTATGAGACAAAAAAGAACAACTTGGGTCTAAGAGTTAGACACACCTGGACATGATTCTATCTCACCCACTTACCAGTTATTTGATCTTGGACAATATTAAATCAGAAAACATATAAAAGTGCCAAACTATGTGCTGGTTTCACTCATTTCTAAATGATGGAGGATCATGGAACTTTGAAACAGAAAGTTAACTTAGAGGTAGACAAGTCCAACTCATCCCCATCCTCCATTCCTGAAACCAGAGGCACAGGGCAATGGTATGACTGCCCAAAGTAATAAGGTGTTTGCAGACCCTAGATTTGAACCTAGGCCCTCTGACTGTGGGTCAAGTGCTCCTTCTAATATGATGAAAGCTTCTGAATGACTGCTAAGTTAATTTCTAACTATAGATCTTCCTGTTACTGTGTGTAAGATTGGGCTCAGTACTAGTAGGGATAAATACAATTAAGGACTAAAATGACATGGTGCTGACTAAAAGTGCAGAAAGATGTATAGAAAATAATTAAAATTAGGACTGTGGTGGTTGATAAAAGGGAGGGAAAATGAAACCAGGACATAAAAAATTGTTAGTCCTGAGACAGAAGAGAAGGACAAAGCATTCAAATGAAGAAGCAGGAGAGAATAGCCTGAGTCAAAAATGGATGTGGCAATTCCAGTAGCTAATGAAGAGGCTGGTCTGATTGGAATAAAAGATACTCGTAGGTTTAGGGACAGAAAAGGTTTTTTAAAGTCTAGAAACAAAAAAAAATCTGTGAAAACAAGTTAAAAAAAATCAATTATCTTCAAATTCATGAGCTTAAAATAACACCAAACAAACTTATTGTTCACTATTCCAGTTATTAAGCTATTTTCTCTCAGTGTCAAACCCACCTTCTAAACTCTGCTTGATGGTGTTTAGTAAAGTGCTTAGTCAATAAAGTGCATTTCCCCACTCTTGAATGTATAGTTGGGATAGATATATTCAGCAACTGGCAGAATATCCATATTGACTCTGATGCATGGAATAATGGCCATTGTAGTTGGAAAGGGCAAGTGGAAACCCCTTAAACTTCTTCCTCCAACATAATACACCACATGTCTATGGGAAGTGTAGATATTAGTGCCAACATCAAAAACTTGAAAGACACAGGGGCGGTGATATCTATCACATTCCTTTTTGACTCATCTGTTTAACTATGAGGAAGGCAGATGAATCTTGGAGAATTATGTGAACTACTGTAAACTTAATCAGGTGATGACTCCAATTGTAGCTGCTGTTCCAGATGTGGATCTTTACTGCAACAAATCAACAGATCCCCTGGAACCTGGTATGGATGTATTTTCTTTCAACTAATTTGAAATAATTACTCACAGAATTTTTGCTTTCTGTCCCTACAACTTTGAGTTCCACCGACCTGGAGGTGTGGTTCCCAAGGGACAAATTCTTTGACCACGGGATACAATAGTTTGACTGAATTGTACCTTGGGACTGCCACCTGACCATCTGGACTTCTCAAGCTATGAATCAATAGACACAGAAAAGATCACTGGTTGGGTGCTTGATCCTGATCATCAGGGGCATTGAGTGGTTGTTACACAATCAGAACAGGGACAGTTATATTCTGAGTTCTGAGGATTCTCTAGAGCGCATTTTAGCACTTATATGACTAAAAATAAAAGTTCATGGAAAACTACAGCAACTATGATGATTTTAAAGTATGTGTACAATTTTTTTGATACTTTATCCCTCAGAAAGTTGAAGTCTAATTCCCCTTCCCTTTAGTGTGAGCTGTACTTAAATGACTCACTTCTAACAAATAGAAAGTGGTGAAGTGATGGATCTGAGGCTAGATCATAAAAAGTACTACGGCTTCCTCCTTGCTGCCTCTTGGACCACTTGCTCTGGGGAAAGTTGACTGCCATGTCATGAGGACACACAGAAGCCCTATGGAGAGGCCCATGTGCCAAGATACTGAGGGCTCCTGCCAAGAGTCAGCAAGGAACCCACAACTTTTGCCAAAAGCCATATGATTGAGCTTTCTTAGGAGTGGATCTTCTAGCCTTGGGTCAAACCTTCAGATTACTGCAGGCCCAGCTGACAGCTTGACTACAACTTAATGGGAGAGCCTGGGCCGGAAACATTCAGCCAAACCACTCTCAAATTCATTGTACACAGAAGCCATAAAATAATAAATATTTGTTCTTTGCAGCCAATAACAAATTAGAATAGTTTGTTATGCAGCAATAGATAACTAACATAACAAAAAACAAACAAACAAACAAACAAACAAACAAACAATAAAAGCAAGACAAATGAGGATTTAAATTCTTCACAAATGAAGGTTTGCACCACCCTGCCAGGTCAAGAATTCAGACTAACTGAGAAACTGGCTGAGGCCAGGGAATATATAGAATGGATAGTTGAAGAAGGAAGTTATATCACCTATTGTCTTGTGTCTAGTTACAGAAATAATGCATATTATTCCTTACTTGTTTGTGTGTCTTCATGTGCATATACAGATGTCTTCTCTCTCTTCCTTCCCATTATTATTCTGCATACATTTTGGTGGTGGTGGTATATTATTGTCTCCTCATTAGGATATATTTAAGACTGTCCATAATAAGAGTTTAAAAAATCCATCTATATATAATTCCCAGATTCTCTGATCATTTATTGTGGTGTAAGTTATACAATTTTTCAGAGGCGCACTTGCTGGATCTGCAGAAGCTAGAGGTGATTCACAGGACTCTTGCAAAAGGTGCATGATAAACCCAGGAGCCCAGGGTTGCTACCTTTAGTGCCTCTCCCAGCGACTACCCAGAACAGCTGAATGAGAAAGAACATTTCCACTACACACAGTGACATCTCAGAGAATGGCCACAGTCTGTGTGGTTATTCCTTTAGATTTTATTTCATCCATTTAAATTGCCACAAAATAATCATTCACATTTACTTCTTCAAAGGAGTCAAATACAGTAAAAAAAAAAAAAAAATTCAAGACTTCTTACAAGGAAATTTAAATCCATTTTCATTACCTGGAGTTCCAGTTTGTTTCCTTCCTTCCTTTTTTTTTTAAAAAAAATTAAATTTTCCTTCTCCCTATTTAAAATTATGCCACAAATTTGATTCTGTTCCTGAGTTACCACAAGGAAGGAAATGGAAGCCCAAAGTTGAATACACAATTCCTTGACTTGTTCCAAAAGTTAGCGTCATACAGTGAAGGAGAAAGAAAGTAAGAGAAGGGCAAATCTATATTAACGCTCTTTTGAGGAGGAATTTTGGTCCCAGGCAATTGACAGACAAAGCTAATGAAGAAAGTCTCCCTATCAACCCCCTAGAGAGGCTTGATTTTCATTTATAATATGATATGTATATAGTGTATACAGAGGTGAGTATGAGTGTGTGCATGTAAGCATGTGTGTTCATGCTGTACATTCTTTGCTGAGCCCTCAAGGTAGACGTAAAACTCCCCAGATAACAAAATCAAAGAAAAAACTGAAGTTAAGGAAATCTGATGTTGATGGACACTCTGACCATAAGGGTTGAGGTGGGACAGTTTTCATATAGGTTTCAGCTACAGACTTGATTTGGTCTTTCATGAACTAGGGGTACTGAAACTGAGACTTTTGATAAGGCCAAAATCCTCAAACGGGTGAGTCCTTAGCAAAAAGAAGATGCGAGAACACTCATTCATGTGGACCTCCTAATGCTCACCCTCGCTGGTTATTTTTCTTAATGTTGTCCTCTGATTCTTTGGGCTATATGGGCTGGGTGTTTATGGCTGCAGTGTCATAGGTCATACTCAGGTGTGACAGTCCCACCTGTACTATCAATTCTTTCTTAAAGAAGGAAGTGAGAAATATGGATATACCCTTAATTGTTCCAGACTTTTCTCTATTAAATGTGCATCTATATTAATGAATTAGATTAAATAGTTGCCAGTAGAGAAAACTTGTGGGGCTGAGCTTTAAGATCTGGTCTCAGGAGAGCAATAAGTGAGGTATTAGACCAGGATACAATTAACTCAATGGATGGAGAGGGGAGAAACACCATTAGGTCAGGGAAACAGGCACAGGGAATAGTGCTCTGGCGTCTAAAATCCAGGGGGAAGATTGAGAGCTAAGCTCAGAGTAGCATCTAGAAAGTCAGGATTCACCAGCTATGAATGGTGTAGAACTTCCTGTTGTTGTTAATAATATTAATAGTCAATATTTATTAATTATACACTGTTGGGTGTTTCATATATGGTATTTCATTTTATCCTCATGAAAGCTGATACCATAGTTTCATTGTACAGATCCTGAAACTGAAACTCAGTAGGTTAAGGTCACTTATCCAAGTTTCAACAGACAATAAGTGGAGGAGCTGGCATTGGAACCCAGATCTATCCACTTTCATTTCTATACTCTTCTCACTCTTACAGCCCTGAGGTCATTTGGCTAAGACTGCCATCCAAAATATGCATAAAATGGGCAGAAATTTCAAATTTAACATATCACAGCAGACCTGTAGATCAACACCCCCCAACACACACACATACCAATTCTGCTTCACCTGCAACCTTCTCCATCTCAGCTGATGCAACTCCATAATTTTAACTGCTAAGGCAATACACCTTGTAATTATCTTTGACTTCTCATTTTGCTCATGTTCCATTGTCTTAGTTTCTTAGTGCTGTTGTAACAGAAATACTACAAGTGGGTGGCTTAACAAACAAATGTATTTTCTCACAGTTTAGGAGGCTAACAGAAGTCTGAATTTAGGACACCAACTCTAGGGGAAAGCTCTCTCTCTCTCTGTGGACTCTAGGGAAAAATCTTTATCTCTCTCGGTGTCTGTAGCTTTGGCATCTGTCGACCAGGTTTTCCTGGTTCCTTGGCAACCTTCAGGTGGCGTCCATTTTCCCCATTTGTGCTTTCTGGTCTCTGTGCCTAATCTGCTTTTTTTACACCTCAAAAGTGAGTAGGTTTAAGACACACCCTACACTTAGATGGCCTCATTAACATAACAAAGAAAACTCTATTCCCAAAGGGGATTACATCCATAGGCATAGGCTTTAGGATTCCAATACATATTTTTTTATTTTACTTTAGGTGAAGGTTTACAGAACAAATAGTTTCTCATTAAACAGTCAGTACATATACTGTTTGATGACATTGGTTAACAACCCCATGACATGTCAACACTCTCCCTTCTCGAACTTGGAGGACGTTTTTTATTTTTTCTGGAAAAAATACATAGCCAAAGACACATCATTTCAGAAATTTCTCCATGTACAATTCAGTGACATCAATTATATTCTTCCAGTTGTGCTGCTATTCTCAATATCCTTTCCAAACTATTCCATCACCATTATCTTCAACTCACTGACCCCTAAGCTTCCCATCAAACATTTTGAGTTGCTGTTGTCAATTTGATCTCACATAGATTTTTTTTTTTGTACCTTAGATGAAGGTTTACAGAACAAATAATTTCTCATTAAACAGTTAGTACACATATTGCCTTATGACAATGGTTAACAACCCCATGACATGTCAACACTGTCCCTCCTCAACCCTGGGTTCCCTATCACCAGCTTTCTTGTCTTCTCCTGCCTTCTAGTCCTTGTCCCTGGACTGCTGTGCCTCATTAGTCCCATTTTGTTTTATGAGGCTGTCCAATCCCTGGCTGAACAGTGAACCTCGGGAGTGACTTCACCTCTGAAGTAAAAGTGTGTCCAGAGGCTATACTCTCGGGGTTTCTCCAGTCTGTCAGGCCAGTAAATCTGGTCTTTCTTTTGTGAGTTAGAATTTTGTTCTACATTGTTCTCCAGCTCTGTCCAGGACCCTCTGTTGTGATCCCAGTCAGAGCAGTCAGTGGTGGTAGCCAGGCATCTTCTAGCTGTACCGGACTCAGTCTGGTGGAGGCCTTGGTAGCTGTGGTCCCTTAGTCCTTTGGACTAATCTTTCCCTTGTATCCTGTTCTCTTCATTCTCCCTTGCTCCCAAAGGGGTGAGACCAGTGGAGTATCTTAGATGGCTGCTCACAGGCTTTTAAGACCCCAGACACTACTCACCAGGGTAGAATGTAGAACAGTGTCTTTATAAACTGTATGATGCCAACTGAGCTAGATGTTCCCTGAGACCATGGTCCCCACAGCCCTCCACCCAGCGATTCAGTCCCTCAGGGAGTTTGGAAGTATCTATGGAGCTTCCATGATCTTTCCTTGTACAAGTTGTGCTGGCTTCCCCAGTACTGTGTCCAGTCGTACCCTTCACCAAAGTTACCACTTATCTATTGTCTATTTAGTTCCCCCCACCCCTCCCATCCCTCATAACCAACAAAAATTGTTTCTTTTTGTGTGTAAACTTTTACATGAGTTTTTACAGGAGAGGTCTCATCTCATACAATATTTTTCCTTTTACTATTGACTTATTTCACTCAGCATAATGTCCTCCAGTTTCATCCATGTTATGAGATGCTTCACAGATTCATCATTGTTCTTTATCGTTGCATAATACTCCATAGTGTGTATGTACCATAGTTTATCCATTCGTCTGCTGATGGGCATCTAGGTTGTTTCCATCTTTTTGCTATTGTGAACAGTGCTGCAATGAATATGGGTGTGCATATGTCTATTCGTGTGATGGTTTTTATTTCTCTGGGATATATTGCTAGGAGTGGGATTGCTAGATCATATGATATTTCTATTGGCAGCTTTCTAAGTAAGCACCATATCATTTTCCAAAATGGTTGTATCATTTTGCATTCCCACCAGCAGTGTGTAAGAGCTCCAGTCTCCTTGCAACCTCTCCAACATTTTTTATTTCCAGTGTATTTCATTCATGCCAGTAATGCTGGGGTGAGATGGTATCTCATTGTGTTTTTAATTTGCATTTCTCTAACGGCTAGTGATTGCAGGCATTTCCTCATGTGTCTGTTGGCCGCTTGAATGTCTTCTTTAGTGAAGTGTCTGTTCTTTTCCTTTGCCCATTTTTTAATTATTTGTCTTTTTGTTGTAGAGATATTGGTTTTCTTGTAGATTTTCGAGATTAGACCTTTGTCTGACTTGTAATGTCCAAAAATTTTTTCCCAGTCTGTAGGTTCTCTTTTTACTCTTTTGGTGAAGTCTCTTGATGAGCATAAGTGTTTAATTTTTAGAAGATCCCAGTAATCTAGCTTATCATCTGGGGTTTGTATATTGTTGGTTATGGTTTGTATCCTGTTAATGCTATGCATTAGGGCCTCTAGCGTTGATCCTATTTTTTCTTCTATGAACTTTATAGTTTTTGGCTTTATATTTAGGTCTTTGATCCATTTTGAATTAGCTTTTGTATACGGTATGAGGTATGGGTCCTGTTTCATTTTTTTGCAGATGGGCATCCAGATTTGCCAGCATCATTTGTTAAAAAGACTGTCTTTTCCCTATTTGATGGACTTTGGGCCCTTGTCAAATATCAGGTGACGGTAGGTGGATGGATTCACATCTGGGTTCTCAATTCTGTTCCATTGGTCATTGTATCTGTTGTTGTACTAGTACCAGACTGTTTTGACTACCATAGCTGCATAGTAGTGTCATGGATTGAATTGTGTCCCCCTAAAAATGTGTGTAGTGACTTGGCTAGGTCATGATTCCCAGTATTGTATGATTGTGTTATCTGATGTGATTTCCTTATGTGTTGTAAACTCTATCACTATGATGAGGTTATACTGATGAGTTTGACAAGATTAGATAGTGTCTTAATGCAATCTCTTTTGAGATATAAAAGAGAGAAGTGAGCAGAGACACCTAGGAACCTCACACCACCAAGAAAGCAGTGCTAGGAGCAGAGTGCATCCTTTGGACCTGAGGTTGCTGCACTGAGATGCTTCCAGAACAAGGGAAGACTGATGCATCACAAAGACCTTCCAGACCAAGGGAAGACTGATGACACAGACCTTTCTCAAGAGCCAACAGAGAGTGAAAGCCTTCTTCTGGAGCTGATGCCCTGAATTTGAACTTGTAGCCTACTGGACTGTGAGAGAATACATTTCTCTTGTTAAAAGCCATCCCCTTGTGGTATTTCTGTTAAAGCAGTACTAGATGACTAAGACAAGTAGGTTCTGAGGTCAGGTAGTGTGAATCCTCCTACTTTATTCTTCTTCTTCAATAGTGCTTTACTTATCTGGGGCTTCTTCCCTTTCCATATAAAGTTAATGATTAGTTTTTCCATCTCTTTGAAGAATGTTGTTGGTATTTGGATCAGGATTGCATTGTATTTGTAAATTGCTTTGGGTAGAATTGTCATTTTCACTATGTTGAGTCTATCTGTCCATGAGCATGGGATGTTTTTCCACTTATGTAGCTCCCTTTGCCTTTCTTGCAGTAGTGTTTCGTAGTTTTTCTTTTATATCCCTGGTTAGATTTTTTCCTAAGTATTTTATTTTTTTAGGGGCTATTATAAGTGGTATTTATTTCCTGATTTCCTTTTCTTTATTCTCTTTATTGGTGTATAGGAATCCAACTGATTTTTGTATGTTTCTCTTATATCCTGCTACTCTGCTGAATCTATTAGTTCCAGTAGTTTTCTTGTGGAGTCTTTAGGGTTTTCTATGTATAGTATCATATCATCTGCAAACAGGGACAGTTTAATTTCTTCATAACAGATTTGGATGCCCTTTATTTCTTTTTCATGCCTTATTGCTCTAGCTAGGACTTCCAGCACAATGTTAAGTAGAAGTGGAGATAAAGGGCATCCTTGTCTTGTTTCTGTTCTCAAGGGAAATGTTTTCAGCCTCTCTCCATTAAGAATGACGTCGGCCGTTGGTTTGGCATAGTGCCCTTTATTATGTTGAGGAGTTTCCCTTCTATACCTATTGTATTGAAAGTTTTTATCAGGAATGGGTGTTGGACTTCATCGAATGCCTTTTCTGTGTTAAAATTGAGATAATCATGTGATATTTTCCTTTTATTTATGTGGTGGATTACGTTGATTGATTTTCTAATGTTGAACTATCCTTGCATACCTGGTATGAATCCTCCTTGGTCGTGGTGTATTATTTTTTTTGATATGATGCTGAATTCTATGGGCTAGAATTTTGTTGAGAATTTTTGCATCTATATTCATGAGAGATATTGCTCTGTAATCTTTTTTTTTTTTTGGTGTCTTTCTTGGTTTTGGTATCAGGGTTATGCTGGCTTCATAAAATGAATTTGGAAGTATCCCTTCCTTTTCTATGTTCTGAAACAGTTTAAGTAGTAATGGTATAAGCTCTTTTCTGAATCTTTTGTAGAATTCTCCAGTGAAGCCATCTGGGCCAGGGTTTTTTTTTGTTAGGAGTTTTTTTTTTTTCAATTAACTTTTCAATCTTTTTTCTTTTTATGGGTCTGTTCAGATTTTCAACATCACTTTGTGATAGTTTGGGTAGGTAGTGTGTTTCTAGAAATTTATCCATTTCTTCTAGGTTTTCAAATTTGTTGGAGTACAGTTTTTCATAATACTCTGTTATAATCTTTTCTTTTCAGTTGGGTGTGTTGTAATGTCCCCCATTTCATTTCTTATTTGGGTTATTTGTGTTCTCTCCTGTTTTTCTTTCGTCAGTCTGGCCAGTGGTTTGTCAATTTTGTTGATCCTTTCAAAGAACCAGCTTTTGGTTTTGTTGATTCTTTCTACTGTTTTTCTATTTTCCATTTCATTTATTTCTGCTCTGAACTTTATTATTTCATTTCTTCTAGTGGCTGTGGGCTTTTTTTTGCTGTTCTCTTTCTATTTGTTGGAGTTCTGTAGTTAATGTTCTGATTTTGTCCCTTTCTTCTTTTTTGATGTGTGCATATATTGCTATAAATAGTCCTCTGAGGACTGCCTTTGCTGTGTCCCAAAGATTTTGGTATGATGTGTTTTCATTCTTGTTGGATTCTGGAATTTTTTTTATTCCATCTCTGATTTATTCTGTTACCCAGTGATGTGTAAGCAGGGTGTTATTCAGTTTCCACGTAATTGATTTTTTTTCCTTGCTCCTCCTGTTGTTAATTTCTACCTTGATGGCATTGAGGTCAGAGAAAATACTTCGTATTATCTCAGCGTTTTGGATCTTGTTGAGGATTGCTCTGTGGCCTAAGATGTGGTCTATTCTCGAGATCGTTCCATGTGCATTGGAAAAGAATGTGCACTTTGCAGCTGTTGGGTGGAGTGTTCTATATGTCTGTGAGGTCAAGTCGGCTGATTGCACCCTTTAGGTCTTCTGTATCTTTGTTGAATTCCTTTCTAGATGTTCTGTCCTTTACTGGGAGTGGTGTGTTGAAGTCTCCTACTATTATTGTGGAACTGTCAGTTTCTCTTTTCAGTGCTGTTAGAGTTAATTTTATGTATTTTGGAGCCCTGTCACTGAGTGTGTAGGTGTTTATTATGGTTATGTCTTCATGACGGATTGTCCCCTTAATCATGCTATAGTGTCCTTCTTTGTCTTTTATGGTGGATTTTGTTTTAAAGTCTATTTTATCTGGATTAGTATTGCCACTCATGCTCTTCTTTGGTAGCTGTTTGCTTGATATATTTTTTTTCCATCCTTTGATTTTTAATAAATTTAAGTCTTTGTTTCTTGTAGACAGCATATTGATGGATCCTGTTTTTTTATCCATTCTGTCACTGTCCATCTCTTTATGGGTGCATTTAGGCCATTTACATTCAGTGTAATTATTGATAGGTGTGATTTTATTGCTTTCATTTTGTAGTGCTTTTTTTTTTTTTTGTGGTGCTGACGTTTTCTTTGTTTCTCTCGCTCTCCTGTGCTGAATTCCTTTTGTTTGTGGATTTTTTTTTTCATTTCTTTTCTTTTTTTAGGCTTTGTTTTTAGGGAGACTTTATGTTTTCCTTCCTTATTTTGATGAGTAGGTTTGTTAACTTTCTTTGAGGTTACCTTGAAATTTACCCTTATCTTCCTAGATTTGAACCAGTCTATTATTACTTGGTATCACCTTACCTTCCTCTCCATTAGAAGGTTCTATACCTACACTGTTTATTCCCTCTTTTATTGTTCTGATGTTGTTGTCATTTACAGATTAACGTCTCTGTTTCCCTGTTGTAATTCTTTTGGTTTTGGATAGTCCTTAAGTGTTCATTTCCTAGGTTGGTATCTGGCTAGTATAATCCTGTGTCCTAGATTCAGCCTGTGGTCTGATGTTGTTTGTTCTCAGATCAAGGACTCCCTTTAATAAGTCTTGTAAGTTTGGTTTGGTTTTTACATATTCCCTTAATTTCTGTTTATCTGGAAATGACCTAATTTCACCGGCATATTTGAATGAGAGTTTTGCAAGACATATTATTCTTGACTGTCAATTTTTTTCTTTCAAGGTTTTATATATGTCATCCCATTGCCTTCTTGCCTGCATGGTTTCTGCCAAATAATCCGAGATTAGTCTTATTGTTTCTCCTCTATATCTAACTTTTTGTTTTTCTTGGGCTACTCTCAGGATTCTTTGTTTGTCTTTGGTTTTAGTGAGTGTAATTATGATATGCCTTGGTGATTTTATTTTGGGGTCTGTCCTATGTGGGTTTGTTGAGCTTCTTGGAAGGTCAGATTTTCATCTTTCATGATATTGGGGACATTTTTTGTCAGCAATTCTTCAATGATCCTCTCTGTGTTTTCTGTTTTCTTCCCCTTTTCTAGAACTCTGATCACTCACAGATTTTTGCTTTTGGTTGTATCCCACACAATTCTCAGAGTTCCTTCATTTTTCTTTTTTCTGATTTTTCCTCAGAGTTGTATCCAAGTGTTTGTCTTTAATTTTGCTGATCCTGTCTTCCATCATTTCAAACCTGTTCTTCAGCCCTTCTATGACACCACCCATTTCTGAAATCTTGTTTGTTTACCTTTTGGATTTCTGGTTGTTATTTTTGCATGATTTCTAGTTGTGAATTTATTTTAGCATTTTGTTCCTGTATTATTTTCTTGAATTCTTCCATTTTTTGTCTATATTTTCCATTAATTTGTCTGTGTTTTCCATGAATTTGTCTATTTTTTCCTCATTTTTGTCTGCTTTTGGCTTCAACTCTTGGATAATTCTGAATATTAGAGATGTGAATTCCCTATCAGGTAGTTCTAGTGTCTTTTCTTCTATTAGAAAGTCATCTGGTATTTTATTTTAGATGCCTACTGGAACCATCCTGTCCTGTTTCTTTATATATTTTGATATTATCTTCTGTCTTCGGGGCATTCAGTGGGTATTTTCCTTGTTTATTGATTGTAGATTTGTTTGTTTCATCCTGCCTTTTTGTCCTTTTTGGTTATGTCTGAGCAGGCTGGATGTACGTTCTTTGTTGTTTGCTCATTTGTGGGCACGATACTTTTCACCTCCTTCTCCAATGGGCAGAGTCAGTCACTCAGGTATGGCACAACAGGGCAGGTCCAACTAAAGGGGAGTTGCTGGGATAGTTTGTTTGTGGCACGTACTAGGGCTAACAGGGCAGGCTGGGAATCAGTGCAGGTCAGGTTCCAGTATGCCGTGCCTGTGTTGCTTAGGGGTGTGATGTTCAGTGCACAGTGTAGGTAGGCAGGAAGGAGGGGGGAAATTGTGATTTGTGAAGCTAGGATGAGTATGGGAAAGAGGAGAGAGAGGAGAGAGGAATAGGAGCCAAAAACATACACACAAACAAAAAAGAGTGCTAAGGGAGCTTGCCATTGGAGTGGAAAGATAAAAGACTGAGAAATAGATAAAAACAAAAATGATAAAAAAAGAAAAAGGGTAAAAAAAAGAATAAATTAAGAAACTAGAAATGAAGAAAGACAAAAAGGGAAAAAGAGGAAGAAGAAAACAAAACAAAGGGAAAAAAAAAAAAAAAGAGAAAGAAAAAAGAAATGTCCCCAGGGATGTCACTGTGCATCTGCACAGAGTAAGGGAGTATCTCCCCAGCCATGCAGCATTGCCCAGCCAGAAGGGGCTCCTACACCAAGAAAAAAAAAGAAAACAATCAAACAAACAGATCAAAACAGAACAAATCAGAACAAACAAACAAACAAACAAAAAGCCCAGGGGGTCCCACCGGTGTGGGGCATGGGTCAGGAAGCATTCCACAGTCGAGTGGCACCTTGCAGCCCCCAGGAAGAAGTAAAGATTGCCACGGAGCCAGGTATTTGAGAGAAAGTAGGCAGAGGTGGTAGGTAAGGAAGAAATCTAATGAAGCAGAAAAAAGCAACACCAGCAGCCAAAAAATGGCACCCAGGGAGCTGGCCAGTGTGGGCAGGTGGAATCCAAGTGACACCGGGGTGAAGCTAGTGCTTCCCAGCCAAGAGACTGTGGCTGCAGGAAGCAGAGGAGGCCGAGTGGGGGTGAAGAAGGGTGGGGGGTGGGAAAGCATATGTCATTGGTTACCGGTTGTTCTGTCTCCTGCTGGAAGCTCTGTGAAGCTGCTTTCTCGTACCTGCTGTTCACTGCTCTCCGACAGGAGTCCAAGATGGTGGATCCGTGCTGCGGTAGCTGATAGGGGACCTCTGCATGTATCTCTCCTCTCTCTCTGTTCTCGGTCAGTTTCTTATTCCATTCGGTGCTTGGCTGAGTTCTTTATCTCTTCATTTGATGTTTAGGCTTTCAGGACTAACTTGTGACTCTGTTTGACTTAGTTTTTCAGATCTTTGCTGTGGAGGGACGGCATGGTGCTTCTGACTGTAGCACCATGTTCTCATGTCTCCAGAAGTCTCCAACACATATTTTTAAGGTATACATTTAAATCCTTAACACCCACTTAAAATCTGAAAAGGAAACATAGTTGACTCTACCTTCAAAATATACCCAGAAACTGACCACTTCTCACCACCTCTCCTGCCACCACCTGCGTCTGAAGTACTACCATCTCTTACTTAAAATTTTGCAACAGCCTCCAACCACAGAAGACAGAGTGGGACTTTTAAAAAGTAAGTCAAATCATGTCATTCCTAGGCTTAAAGTCTCCAAAGTTTTTTTAAAGTCTTCTATGATCTAACTACAAGCCCTCCCTGTGCCCCACACTGCAGGTTTTGGAAAGTAAGAAGTTACATGATTTTCCCAAAATCACAGAGCTGAGACTAGAACCCAACTCGCTGCAACAAGACCAGGACAATATGTTTCTGGTTCTTAAGTCATATTTAAAAACCAACAATTAATCCAATTTAATTCATAACAAAGAAAGTGTGGAAGAGAACTATTTTCTTAACCAAAATGAAAACTGGTCAAAGGCAGTGATCAGCTCTTCTAATTCTAGGATCTTCACAGAACCATTGTTAAGTGGATGAATTGTTCCTCTTGAAATGACTGAGTGTCTAGCACTTTGACTGACAGTCTGAGTCTATACTGAATACTAGGTAATGGATGTCATCCATTAACATCTATCACTGTCATGATTCTATTACTGTTCTCCATTATGCAGCACCCAGCAAGTCTTCAAGAAAATCTTCTAATGGTACACAGATTTATAAACGGGTAGTGCTTAATAATTATATGTATAATGAACGATGAAAGTATTACTTCAAGAATATCTTTATACCCTTCAAGTTTCCAAGCACCTTCATCACCAGGGTCTACTGCTGAAAATGTCTCCTTCTCTTCCTCTTCCTCCTCTCTTCCACTTCTGCGTATCTGTGAAATACTGTTGATCTGAACTGCCTCCTGTACTGGGCGTGGTTTAGGATATTACTTAGAAATCTATACTGAAAGATAAGAACAACAAGAGGTCCCCTCCTTTCCAGGATCAGCAGACCCTATCTGTACCTTCTCCCACCATGGGTAAGTGTAAATAGAGTAAGTAGGAAAGACTATCAGGCAAATGTCCTTTGCCCTTTGACATTATTTCAATCATGTTTTCAGTCAGCTTGCTTCTAGAGAAAGGGATCAGTTGACATTCATTGTTCTGGTAGGTAACATCGTATCTTGGTAGTGGCAAGAGATAGGTGTGAATGGACCAACATAAAACAATATTGTGTTATATTTTTACATGTTAATAACCCCAAGAACCCTATATCAAAAAATTATCCTCTTTCCAACCAATCTTTTTAAGTATTAAAGTAATATAACAAATACTATTTCCAGTTCAATTCTCTGAGTTAAAAATTTCTTGAATACTTTGCATCATGCCACAATTGAAAGCTATCTTTATAAGTGCCTCATTCTTTCTCATTTGATGGATGGGTCCAAAGGTGGATCAAATCATTTGTTCAAAGGCACAGAACAAACAATATCAGCACCAAACCCCATGATTCCACCACCTGATAAAGCAGAAATGCACAAGGCCATTTGTGAAGTTCTGAGGAACAATGCATTAGTAGAGAGGCGGAACCAGAGGACCTAAAAACTTTCTTTGTTCTAATTTCTTTGACTGGATGTAACATCAGAATTGCTCCCCATTTTCCATGGTGAAAAATCTTGCTTTTGAAGCAGTTCTTAAAAGGTTATATTATGGGATGTTTTCTGTGAAACAAACATTTCCCAGGCTGTCTCGGCTCCTAACAACCACTTGCATTCAAGAGGATAGTTTGTTTTTCGTTTAACTTAAGGAATTTGGTTCAGAAATTGGAAAGCAGATAGAATACCCTCAACTGAGGGCTTCTTTTAGCTTTTGAAATGTAAGACAGAAAACAAAATAAACAGAAATCTTTCAATAACATGAGGCTACTGTCTCAACAGTTTGCTGAAACGCAGGGCACATTGGCTCCTGACAACTTGAATGAGACTTACTGTAGAGAGAAGGGCCTCAGGAACAAATTTTAGTCGTTGACCCACTCTTCTTATGGTTCTTTAGGGACACAGAGGAATAACAGAAAAAGTTATGGACTAAGAGACAAAGGACCTGATGTTTGTTTCCAAATATGCCACACACTAGCTGTTGGACTTCGACTGAGTCATTTAATCTCTCTGGGCCTCAGTTTACTCATATGTTACATGAGAGAGTTAAATCTACATCATCATATAATGTTCTTTTCAGTTTTTTTTGTAGTGGTAAGTATATATATACAACAAAACAGTTGTTGCTTCAATATTTTTTACGTGTGCAATTTAGTGACATTAATTACGTTCGTCATGTTTGCAATCATCACCACTATCCGTTTCCAAATTTTTCCATCACCCTTAACAGAAGCTCACAGCCCTCAAAGCAATGGCTCCCTCTTTCCCCCTCCCCTCCACCGCCAGTAACCGCTAATAAACTTTGGTCTCTATACATTTGTCTATTCTAGATATTTCATATAAGTGGGATCATAAATTCTAAATCTCTGTTCTTAGCATCAACAAAATGTTTACTCTGAACACCATTGTAGCCCTTACTTACAACCAAGACACACATTTAAATTTCCTCCATCTTGAAAAACCTCACACTGTTGGATAAATTGTAGTTTTGAGAAATCATTCCCCTTTCCGAAATCAGTGCGATCATTTCACATCACAAGTCTAATCACATGATTCCCTGGATTAAAATATGTCAGTAATGCTAATAGGTAACATTTATTGAGGGCTTACTATGTTTGAAGCAGTGTTCTGAGTGCATTCTGTGGTTTGAGATGATCAATTCTTTTAACAACCGTATAAGGAAGGCTTTGCCATTATCTTCCCCATTTTACAGATAAGTTAACTGAGGCACTGAGCCTATAATCTTAAACACTAATTTTTCTGCCTCTTCTCATAGGGCTGTTGAAAATGCAGTGTCTCCACTGCTCTTAGGATCAAGTTCACTTCCTAACAAAGCTGGCAGAGCCCTTTATGTACCGAGCCCGTGATTAACAGCTAAATTTCTGATCTCCCAATACTCTGTTTCAATTGTATCAAATTCATTGCAGTTCTCCTGAAATGTAATCTTGGAGATGATAGGGAAAGTATGTTGTTTATCCTGCTTTTACAGTTTCTCTCTTTGCTTGGGTAATAAAAATGCTGTCGTTCAGAAGTTATTTCCTGCAGGAAACTGACTTGGTCAGATTCCCCTTGTTTTTTGCTCCTATGAAATCTTGTACTATTCCTGTTGCAGCACATCTTACAGAATATTAAAATGACCTGTTTACTTCTATGTCTCCTTCCACTGTAAGCTTTTTGAGGATGGAGATTATGAATCTCTAGAGCCTAACACACTGTTGTGGTCTTAAATATTTGTTGAATTAATAAAAAGGGGGAAACATGGTTTACCTTTCTTTTTCCCATTCCACATTCCATGAGCCACCATGGAGTACACAGACAACTTGCATTCTGTAGTGTTCTGCATCAGCTTTTTTCTACTTTTCTTCACCATTAAAACTTACCCATTCTATGATTTCAGCTATCAGAATCTTGATTGCTCCTATGGACCTACTTGCCCATTTTGTCTAATTAAATCATTAAAATCAGTTGCTGGTGAGTTGATTCCAACTCACGGCTACCTCACGTCCCTGGTGGTGCAATGACCTTGGATGGAGTAAATGGTTAAGCACTTGACTACTAACTGAATGGTTAGTGGTTCAAATCTACCCAGAGGTACCTTGAAGACAGGCCTGGCAATCTGCTTCCAAAAGGTCATAGCCTTGAAAACTCTGTGGAGCAGTTCTACTCCGCACACATAAAGTTGCCATGAGATTTGTCTAACAGTGGTTCACATTTCTCCTACTCCATAATATTTACTATCAATACAGTTTCCAACAGGAGTGGCTGCCTGCAGACAAACTAGGCAAAAAAATAGATGAAACCATAACCAACAACACACAAACCCCAGAAGATAAGCTAGATTACTGCGATCTTCTAAAAATTAAACACTTATGCTCATCAAAAGACTTCACCAAAAGAGTAAAAAGGGAACCTACAGACTGGGAAAAAATTTTGGACATTACAAGTCAGACAAAGATCTAATCGCTAAAATCTATAAGAAAATCCAACACCTCTACAACAAAGAGACAAATAATCCTATTAAAAAATGGGCAAAGGAAATGAACAGACACTTCACCAAAGAAGACATTCAAGCAGCCAACAGACACATGAGAAAATGCTTGCAATCACTAGCCATTAGAGAAATGCAAATTAACACCACATTGATATACCATCTCATACCGGCAATCCTGGCACGAATCAAAAACACTGGAAATAACAAATGTTGGAGAGGCTGCGGGGAGATCGGAACTCTTATGCACTGCTGGTGGGAATGCAAAATGATACAACCATTTTGGAAAATGATATGGCACTTCCTTAGAAAGCTAGAAATAGACGTACCATACGATCCAGCAATCCCACTCCTAGGAATATATCCTAGAGAAATCAGAGCCATCATATGAATAGACATATGCACACCCATACTCATTGCAGCACTGTTCACAATAGCAAAAAGATGGAAAGAAACTAGATGCCCATCAACAGATGAATGGATAAACAAACTTTGGTACATACACACAATGGAGTATTACACAACAACAAAGAACAATGATGAATCTGTGAAGCATCTCATAACATGGATGAAACTGGAGGACATTACGCTGAGTGAAATAAGTCACAAAAGGACAAATATTGTATGAGATGAGACCTCTACTATGAAAACTCATGTAAAAGTTTACACAAAAAAAGAAACTATCTTTGTTGGTTACGAGGGATGGGAGGGGTGGGGGTGAACTAAATAGACAATACATAAGTGGTAACTTTGGTGAAGGGTATGACAGTACACAACACTGGGGAAGCCAGCACAACTTGTACAAGGAAAGATCATGGACGCTCCATAGACACATCCAAGCTCCCTGAGGGACTGAATCACTGGATGGAGGACTGTGGGGACCATGGTCTCAGGGAACTTCTAGCTCAATTGGCGTAACACAGTTTATAAAGACAATGTTCTACATTCTACCTTGGTGAGTAGCGTCTGGGGTTTTAAAAGCCTGTGAGCAGCCATCTAAGATACACCACTGGTCTCACCCCTTCGGGAGCAAAGGAGAATAAAGACAACAGAATACAAGGAAAAGATTAGTCCAAAGGACTCATGGACCACAGCTACCATGGCCTCCACCAGGCTGAGTCTAGTACAGCTAGATGGTGCCCGGCTACCACCACTGACTGCTCTGACCGGGATCACAATAGAGGGTTCTGGACAGAGCTGCATAAGGATGTAGAACAAAATTTTAACTCACCAGAAAAAGACCAGATTTAATGGCCTGACAGACTGGATAAACCCCCAGAGTATGGGCCCCGGACACCCTTTTAGCTCAGTGGTGAAGTCACTCCGGAAGTTCACCATTCAGCTGGGGATTGGACAGCCTTATAAAACGGAATGGGACTAATGAGGCACGGCAGTCCAGGGACAAGGACTAGTAGGAGGGAGAGGACAAGAAAGCTGATGATGGGGAACCCAAGGTTGAGAAGGGACAGTGTTGACATGTTACGGGGTTGTTAACCATTGTCATAGGGCAATATGTGTTCTGACTGTTTAATGAGAAACTATTTGTCCTGCAAGCCTTCATCTAAGGTACAAAAGAAAGAAGTATCTATGTGAGGTCAAATTGACAGCAGCAACTCAAAAGATTTGATGGGAAGCCTAGGGGGCAGTGAGTTGAAGATAATGGTGATGGAATAATTCGGAAAAGGATAGTAAGAATAGCAGTGCAACTGGAAAAATGTAATCGATGTCACCGAACTGTACATGTAGAAACTTTTGAAATTGTGTAACTTTGGCTATGTATATTTTCACCAAAAAAAAAAAAAAAAGTCCTCCAAGGTCGAGAAGGGAGAGTTGACATGTCGTGGGGTTGTTAAGCAATGTCCTAAAACAATACGTGTACTGACTGTTTAATGAGAAAAAATTTGTTCTATAAAATCTTCATCTAAAGTACCATAAAAAAAGAAAGAAATAGATATTTCTAGTTGATCATACTGCTAAGGGTCTGACTGTTTTATCAACACATAGACCACTGTTGCAGCATTATGACACTTTTGGCTTCAGAAATGTTTCAGCTTTGATGATCAGCCAATTAGATGGTCGCTGTTATTTTTGGGGACAATGTAGGAAAATAGCTCCAAATCAGAGAAAGGTTATTTTAATGATTATAAATATTTTCCTGGCGTGTCCAGATTTTGGAAAATAATTTTGAGACTTATTTTTTTTAACTCACAAACGTGTACATGGATTTTTTTTGTAAAGACAAGACTTGACAGTTCCATGTGGAGCAAACAACATGAAAAAGATTTGGTATCAGAAAACTAAATTCTTTCTCCCTGTGAGAGAAAGTATAAAAAAATGTTGAGAAGAAAATTTTTCACTTCACAGTTGATACCATGGTCGTTTAAAAACCAGGGCTCCTTGATACTTCACGCCTCTACTCCTGACTATCTTACACATGTTCTTGGATTTTAGATTTGAAGTTTCTGGATTGCAAACAGAAGCAGGACAGGATGTGACTACAGCAACCAATAATGTTTGTTGCTGATTTAAACCATTCTAAGGCCCTTTAAGTCTTCAAATACTGTTTACAAGAGACTGAAGAAAACAAGTTGCCAGTAAGGGAGCAGGAAGCAGATAGCTAGTCTGCAGAATTCTCCCCCACATTAGGCAAGCACAGATTTACTGGAGGTGTGCTCTGTGTGGAGCAATAATATTAGCAAGCCTCCCCGGATGGTGGCTTTAAAAATGCTTCTCAGATATCTGTTGTTGTTAGTTGCTGTCAAGTCAATTCGGACTCATGGTGACGCCATGTGTGCAGAGTACAACAGCTTCATGGGGTTTTCAAGGTTGTGACCTTTCAGAAGCAGATTACCAGGGCTGTCTTCTGACATACCTTTGGGTGGGTTTGAACTGCAGACTTTGGGCTAGTAGTCGAGCACTTAATTTGTGCCAAGCAGGGACTTCTCTGAGATATCTAGGTTTGAATTAATGAAAAAAAGAAAACATGATTTGGGCTGGTTATCCAAGGTTTAGTTCTGCATGGAATGGTAATTTATTTGGTAGCATCAAGAGTATAAGAATTATTGTAGAAACTATAGTTTACAACAAACAAACAAACACTCTTCTTTGCCCGAGTGTTAACATCACTATAGAAAAGTCCCAGCTTTAAAGTCTAAGGAATTATCCCCTTTGGAGTTTAGATGATTTTGAATTTTAAAACCAAAAACCAAGCCTGTTGCTTCGAGTTGATTCCAACTCCCAGCGACCCTACAGGACAGAGAAGAACTGCCCCATAGGGTTTCCAAGGAGCGACTGGTGGATTCAGACTGCCAAACTTTTGGTAGCAGTTGAGCTTTTAACCACTGGGCCACCAGGGATATTGCAAATAATATAACTCCAAAAGTGAGGAGGGGAACATCTGAATAACAGTCATTCCTTACCTGATCATTCTTAGAAGTGAATTCTTAGTGCACCAAGAAATTTCCTCTCTTTTGTCCCTTCAGCCTGGGAACCATAGCAAATTGTTATGAATAATAATACTCTTGCAATAATAATAATAATATTATTAAGCAATGTCCTAAAACAATACGTGTACTGACTGTTTACATAGAACATTAACATACACTAACTTGGTCCTGTCAATACACTCGAAGTCAGGCAGGGCAGTGGCTACAATTGCAGCTTAGGAAACTGACTACCAGAAAAGTTAAATGACTTAACCAAATACATAACGCAAAAGAATAGTGAAGCTAATATGAGAAGCTAATCTGACTCTAGGACCAGTGCCGATCCCACCAGTATGCTATCTCTCTTATTCTACATGTAACACTCTGATAGTTGCAGTTATCCATATAGTAACAAGCATATATTACCAAAAAATCCAAACCCGTTGCGGCCAAGTTGATTGTGACTCATAAGGACCCTGTAGAACAAAACAGAGCTGCCCTATAGGGTTTCCAAGGCTGTAATCTTTATGGAAGCAGACTGCCACATCTTTCTGCTGAAGAGCAGCTGGTAGGTTCGAACTGCCAATCTTTCAGTTAGCAGCAGAGCGTTTAACCACTCTGCCACCAAGGCTCCTTAAGCACATATTAGGCTCTCAATAAATACTTGTGGAATAAATAAATATTATAAGGAAGAAAGGAATGACCATTCATTAAAAACTTATTATATATTCAGAGCCTTGAAAGTTACCTAAGCACAAATCTCATTTAATCCACACAACCATGAGGCAGTTATTATAATCATCCCCATCCTAGTGGGACAAAAACTAAATTTTTGAGATGCTTAAGGGTGTAATTTATTGAGATATTATTATGAGTCAGGCAATGGGTAAATTACATAATTGTCCCATTCAACCTTCACAAAAATCTTATGTAGTAAGTACTATTATAATTATTTCCATTTTACAGAAAATGAAGATGTAGGGAGATTAAGTGACTTGCCCAGGAACAGACATAGAGCTGAGTTAGATTGAACTCTGGAATGCTGATGCTTCACCACTGCACAAGCTGCAGCTCCTCCGCTCCTCTAAGTGAAAAGAACCCATAGTTCTGATTTTCTCGAGCTGTGTTTCCTTGTTTGTTTTTCTATGGTCAAAACCACAAACTTTCAGAGACTCTAAATTTTCTATTAACATCAATGCAGCTGTTGATATGCATTAAATAAATTCAGATGTGTAGGCAAGAATCACCCAGATTCTGTTCTTATTTTATAGAAAAGACTGAGAGGACAGCAAGGACCCTACAAATGAGAAGGTTAGGATCTTGAGATCCATCTGTAAATTACAAATGAGTGCCTTCTCCTAACAGATAAGAACACCTAAAACTGTGATACACATACATTTTGGAGTTGTAAAATTCTGTAGTCCACTTTGGAGATTTCAAAATACCTGGCTCTCTCCTCTCAAAAGCAAAATGGGAATGTGTGCAAGTTTTTAAAATTTAGAGTGAATTTTACATTCAGATCTTTTTGAAAATTTAATAACGCTACCTGAAATAGTCGTGTCATGTTGTAAAACCAGAGTTTAGAATTACTGGTTGAGTGCTACAAAAACCCCAACCGTATAATTTCAGTAAGAAATGAATCATGGGAAGATTGGTTTGTGGAAGCAAAGTGCCAAAAGCATCTATCCACAGGCAAATACTATTCCATCAATATCTAGTCAAATAGAGGAGATGAGGTATGTCCACAAAAAATATAATTAAATTCTGCAAACATTTATTGACAATCCATTTTATGCCCAGAACTATATAGGCCTTGTCTTTGATACAACATCCAGCTCTCTTTCCTTCCCACAACCTTCTGCCATACTGAAATGTCAAAGACATAGCCTTCAGTTAATAAACATTTATTAAAAGACTACTTTATGGTAGGCATTGTGTTAGAAAAGGAAGTCAATTATAGAAAAAGATATGGCCTGTTTCCTCAAGGAGATTACTATCTAACAAGGGTACTCAATCTGGGGTCCATCGGGATTCTTTAGGGAGTCTTTTGATGACTGTCTGTATATCACCTGAAATTGCAGGCGAAATTTGTGTAAATCTACATTTTTCTGGAAAGAGGGTTCAAAGTACTTATTACAATCTCAAAGACATAAATATAAATGGCTCTCCCAAAAGGTTAAAAAGCATTAATCTAGTGAGAGGGAAAGGCACATATATATATATATGACAAATAATTTTGATAAAGGTATGCATTAATTCTGTAGGAGCAGAGAAAGGTCATATAAATGAGATGGTGGGCAGTGCAGGAATTTTGAAGGCTGAATAACTACATGAGAGGATAGAAGAAAATCCTAGGCAAGTTGTGTTGGATAGGCACAGGGTACTAAACAGCGCAATACTTTTAAGTTCCTACAAATAATTTGGTATGACTGGAGAGGGGTATGAAGAAACAGGGCATAAAGGAGGAGGCATGAATATTGAGCCTACAAAGAAAGGCAGAAACCTTATGTGAAAAGCTACCAGAGTTTTATCATTCCACATAACTTTGGGGATAAATATTGGGGTATGAAATTTAGATTTGATATTAAAAAGGCTTACTCTGCAGCAAGAAGATAGGTAGGATAAGCTGGATGCAAAAAGACTACTGCCAGACAAAAAGGTAATGAGGCCTGAATGAACTAAAGCTATTACAGAAGTCATAACGAGGGTAAAACCAAGGCATATAGCTCCAGCTCTTCTGCAGATAAACTAGAGTCCATAGACCTTGTTGTCTTTCTGAAAGAGTAATGAGTGCAACGAGATTAGCGTATCCCTCAACCTTTAGTCCCCAATGCCTCAGGGCACTGTGCCCCAATCATGAGAGAGGAATTTCAGGAGAAGAAGCATGTTTGGGAGAAACCAAGTATAGTTTTGACCGTATTGAGTTTTGGTGTCAATGGGATAACCAAGTGGAGATGTCCATTAGATGGTTAGACATATGGGTCTGAACCTCAGAAAAAAGATAAAATGGAAGGTGAAGATTTGGTGGAAGTTGAACGTATAGCTGTGAATGTTGTTCCAGGGAAAGCACATGGTGTGATAAAAGAAGAAGCTTGTAGGAACCCTGGTGTTGCTATTGTTACGTGCCATCTAGGCGCTCCAACTCATAGCAGGAAACTTCTGACCTGCTGGCTTCCTTTACTCCCTTGGGTTCGATAATTCACAGGAATGACTTATAGAAGTCATAGAAAGTGCTATACTTATGATTACAGTTTTATTACAGCAAAAAAGGATCCATAGGGCTAGGTCTGGGAGGGTTCCCAGCATGGAGTGTCTGTGTCCCAAAAAGGGTCACACTACCTTATCATATACATTGCTGTCTTTTGCCAACCAGGAAGCCCATGGAGCTTCCATGTCTAGAGTCTTTACTGGGGCCTCATTACATAGTCATGATTGATTGAATCAGCCTACCTCTCCTGAGGTCAGCTGATATCATATGGTGGTCTGTCTGGTCTGGCCAGTGCCTACATGAGTCACCTCATTAATATAAATTCTTAGGCATGGCCTGGGGGCCTATAGATAACAAAGGTACCTCAATAACTCAGGAAATTCCAGGGTTTAGAGTTACCTCTCAGTAACCAAGAACCAAGGCCAATTACTTTGAGTAGTTAACTACAAACACCAGAAGGCTGAACTTAAAATTCACACTAGTATGCCATAGTACAGGTAGTCCACGACTTACTTATGGCGGGGTTCCGTTCTGGCGACTCTGTCATAAGTTGGTTCTGATGTAAGTCTAATACTTTTTTTTTTTAGCTTTCATTGTTATTGCCTTTTATTATTGGTATCTGTATAAATCTGATCTTCAAACATCTACGAGTGAACATTTGCAAATGATAACATCAGCAAATACTGCAACATTGTATGTAGCATATATTACTAACAATTTGATATACGAAAAAAAGATGATCATAATTGTAGTTTGTTTTAACTCAAATACATTGTAAGCCAAAGTCTACCTGTATATCACTTACAAAGTTCTTTTCTACCGGAAAATTAGTGATCCCCTGAGGATGCACAGCACATGGTGGCACACAAAGTGGATTAATAGCTCCCATAAACACAATTTGCCCAATCTGTCTCTTTTTGGCTCCCAGGAGAATGATAACGTGGAAATACAAAGTAGTAATGGACATGTCCTGGGGGCTTGTGGTTAGGATTAGAGAAAATTCTTCCCACAAAGAATAATTCCAAAAGAGGAGAAAGGGCAAAAAACCCCATGTAATCCACAGTAAAATATAATTAGTATTTTGAGAAGGTTTCTCAGTGTGGCAAAGACCATAAAGTAGGCCACAATACTCATACTCCCCTTCCTCCTTTCCAACAGAATCCTGCTTGTGTTTAGGGCAGCAATGTTCCCACTTAAAAAGTAACATTTCCCAACCAGCCTTACAGCTGTATGTGCCTACCTGGCCCTGTTTTGGACAGGGAAATGTAAGCAGAAATTTTGGGGTAGGACTTCTAGAAGGATTTTTAAAAGGAGAGTAGACAGCTGGGGTACATCCATTGTTTGATTTTCATGTCTCTTTCTAGTTCCTACCTAGAATGAAGCACTGATAACTACAGATCCAACAGCCAACTTGGACCATGAAGTGATTATGAGAAGGCCCACAAAAGGGACAAGTGAAGGAGATAGATAGAAGGAGCCTGGGTCTCTGATGATTATGAATATACTCTATCAATCCTGGGCTGCCCATCTCCAAGTCTTCTTCTACATGACAGAAAACTTCTACTTATTTAAACCACTATTATTTTGGGTGTTCTGCTATATGCAGCTGAACTTAATCCTATCTGGTACAGCCAGAGGGTGCTAATAGGATAGCTACTGGGGGCGTGGTGGGGGGGGGGTTAATCTCATAATGTTTTTTTGAGAAGTTAGAACTTGAATTGTGATTTTTAAATCCTCACTCTACATACAACTAGAAAAATAGATTGATGGACATTTCAGGCTTGTTGGACAGAGCTCTAAGTTCTGTGACAAGAAGTGTGAGAGTTTGAAACAGGTTTGACCATTTAATCCTTTCAAATAATACTAAAAACACAGTTTGTTATTAGTATTGTTATTATTAGCATTGTTATTATTCTCAAGTCATTCCAGACTCATGGTGACTTCTTCCACAACGGAATAAATTGCTGTCCTGGCCTGAACCATGACCATCGTCGGTTACAGATCAGACCATTGTAATCCATAGGGTTTTCATTGGCAGGTTTTTAGGAAATAGATCACCAGGCCTTTCTTCCTAGTCCATCTTAGTCTGGAAGTTCCATTGAAACTTATTCAGCATCATGGCAACACACAAGCCTCCGCTGTCAGATGCGTGGTAGCTGTACATGAAGTGCATTGGTCAGGAATCAAACCTGGGTCTCCTTCATGGAAGGTGAGAATTCTACTACTGAACCACCACTGCTCCCCAAAACACAGCTTCTAGACCATTAATAGTGCAGACCAAGTGAAATAGTGAAGTTGGCCACAGCCTTTAGCCCCATGTCTATATAGGCATGGCATGGACAGCAGTAGAGAGAGGAGAAGAAAGGAAAGGAGTTTCCATGAATTAATAAGTGTTGGGGGAAATCGCACTTGTGTTGTCTTGAACTCAGTGTCAGAATTTCTGCATTTTTCCTAGACTCTAAGCCAGATTGCATGGCTGTTGCTTTTACTCACCAGCACAGGATGTCAATTTTTCTGAGTCTTTGGAGGCATTCCATAAGTGCAATTTAGTCTCAACAATCTAGACCTCTTCTATGTACTGCCGGCTGGATATCTAGTCCTCTTCTTCTGCTTCCTGCTGGATACTGTTCTGATGCACTGGAATCTTCTGGCTACCAATGCTTCATGATGGTTTGTGTTCCAGTCTATAAAATGCTGTAGTATTCATGGGGTTATTTTCATTCCCCTCCAACAGAATTTTAGTGAAGCAGCTCTTTCTATTTTTAATTAGGGTTCCTTGTCTCGCTAGGATCTAGACCTGGGTTTGTGGCTCTGTGCAAGAGATAGTTTACACTGCTCTATGACAGTCCACTCTAACAGCTAAAACCTTCATTTTAAATCAAATACTATGTTCTTGCTCCTGCCTTCCTTGGGATGAGTTATCTCCCAGAGTGCTCCTTATGCAACCAGACCTTGCTTGGGCCACATGGTCAGTCACCTGAACATCTGACTCCTCACCAATGGCATCAGTTCAGGATTAATCTGAGACTTCTGATTCACAAGCATTATTATCTCAGTTGATCTTCACAACATTGAGACACAGATACCCGTTTCAATGGTTAGGACAAAAGCAAGCTCTAAAGAAAGGAATTGTTGTTTGCTTCCATCTCAATACCTGCTTCCTTGTAGCCAAGAGATGCATGTAAGAGAAGACAAAGGCTTTCTTGGCCTTGGGTCAGTTAATGAATAAATGTACTCAATCACAGTGTAAACACACAGAATTGGGGACAGGAGGGAAATCATCAGATTGGTGATGAAGCCTGTTCCTACCAATGGAAGGCATCAACCCACAACTGAATGGCCTGAGGCAAGCTAGGTCCTCTGGGCAATGGACAGGCAGGCAAGAGACAAGAAGTAACTAGAGAGCTTCACTGACAGGACGATAAGAGGTCTCTGGTCACAGCAGTATTGTGCTGACCACTCCCTGGAGGCAAGCTTTTATCTCCCTCAGGACACTTTGCTGTGACCCTGTGGTTGAAGCCTGAATTCTCATAAGAGTCACATCAAATCAGGACAGATTGCAGGCTTGTCCCCTCTGGCTCATCTACTAGACAAATTGGGAAAACATTTATTATGCATATCAGCTCAGATGTCTTCATGATTTTAGATTTCATCTTTAAGTATTCTGAAAACTAGTGTACCTACATTTTTATTTTTTTAAAGAATGAAGAAAGTACAGCTACTACATAGTAGTTTATTAAGGGAAAGGAACCAGGCACACAAATCCCAAAATTTCTCGTCCGTCTTTCCATAACACTTTTACAGATCTAAATGATTTTTCCATGGTAAAAAACAAACAAACTAGTAACTAGTGAACCTTAGGTCAGAGCCAGATCTCTCTGGTTCCATCATGGAATTTTGTGTAGGAGTCTAGCAATGGATTGGATAGCCTCACCCTATCTCATAATACTAGGAAGAGAACCCCTCTACAAATTAAAATGAACACATCTCCTCATTTAGCTCCCAGGGGAAAAAAAAAAAAACGTATTAGCAACCTCTTAAGTACCACTTCAGACCCTCTAGCCCAATTCTGTCTCTTGGTCCAGCTGCTGTCATACTGACCACCTCTGTATGGATGCTGAAGCAATTTAAAACACCATGCCTCATGCCGATGCTGGTGCAAGGTACTTCTCACCTCTTCCCCAGGGATTTCTCTGTTGCTGCCAAGATGTGGGACGCAATGAGACTTTATGTGGTATTCACACATGTGTAACCCAGAAAAACGGGCATTATTGCCCTGTAGAGTAAGCTTTTAAATAATGGGAACAAGAGCCGTGTATAATTCTTTCCCTTCCTCCCCACCAATGGACTATTGTGTGATGCAGTTTATAGTGACTCCTTAAGGACTGTCTTCTGGATGGAACATTTCTGCTTCACTGTCTACAGTGAAGGGGATTAAAATACTTCCACATATGTCATTCAGAAGTCACTATCATAAAGTACAGTTAGCATTAATGATGTTATACCATGTGGTGAAGTCTATTAAATTTCAGAAAGCCATAATATTGTAATGAAAAAGCCAAAAATAAGAGTGATGCGCAGGCTTCTGGAAGAAAAAAAGATTTGCTAGAACTGTCCTTACAGATGGCCTTGTTCAACCCCTTTGTTTTAGTAATGGGGAAACTATAGACATAAAAGTGACCTCTCTCAGGTCACATAGCTAGTTGGTGGCAAAGCTTGGGTGGAATCTAGGCTCCCTGTGCTTCTTCCATTACATCATAACCTTAGTCCTGACCAGTGACATCAACATTCTGTCCACTTGACGGTTCTGACACACAGAACAAAGAGTGAGTTATCAGATACCCAAATATTGATGAAAAATATCCACGAAGTGATACATCTTAGCATTCTCCAATGTCCCACGTCTTTCTGATCACTACTTTTCATAGCTTCCTTCTTTTCAGAAAGTGGCAGCCATAATTATTGTACATAAATATTTATCTAATAGCTACATATTCAAATGTGAATTATTTTGGATCAGTTCCCTAGAGACCAATATCTTCAGGTAAATGAACAGATAAAATTCTATTTCTTGAATTGGCGAGCCAGAAAACAAGACTTCAGAGCATGTAACTACAACAACATTTGAGATCTGCCCCAAACAGAAGCCAGATTCCAATCCATATGGTTTTTCCTTTTCTTTGGTTCCAGTCCACAAATGAAAAGTTTGCTCCAAAATTCATGCCAGTTCTATTCAACAAACATTTGTTGAAGGTCCACTATGTGCAAGGAACCAAGCTGATGGAAACCTAGCCATCCCCTTGAGAATCTGCTCAAGTCCTTTCTCTTCCCACAAAGTCTTCCCCAGATACTGAGTGCCAATAGCATATAACATAATCGGAAAAGCTATATACTCAATCTTACTCTTTTATTCTTTCAAGTAAAGATTTTAAGCTCTAACAGGGCAGGAATTGTGTGTTTTGTTCACTGCTGCAATCTCTGGTGTCTAGCACAGTGCACAGAATGTACTAGACATTTAACAAATATTTGTTGAATTAATTGTTGAATTAATTAGTCTTGCTCTTTGTTCTGTAATCAGCTTGTCCCAATTTGCCCAGGACCTTCTTGGTTTTAGCAGTAAAAGTCCTGTATCTCAGGAAAACCCTTACTCCCAGGAAAACTGAGACGGTTGGTCACCCTACTGAAGGAGTTTACAAGCTGTCAACTTGTGAAAATCATGTTTTCTAAAAGTATGTACCCGGAAACTCTGATGGCTATGTAATAAATAGTAAGTACATGTTTATCCTGATGTTTCTATCTAGATACTATCTAACTAGAACTGTTCAAAAGACATTGTTTTCCCAGATGATTCCCAAGAATCTACTAATATTACACTCACATGAAGAGAAGTATCTTGGAGAACCTTTTCTCTGGAAAAAAAAAAAAAAAAAAACTATTTGTCATTAAAATCTGAGTCACAGAGATGCTCAAGTGACCTAGGACCAGGGCAGTTCAGAGGGGAGAGGAGAGCACAGTGACCCAGCAAGTTCCTGTGAAGGGCCATGAAGGTCTCAGAAAACATCAAAGTGAGGAGAGGGCATTTCCCTTAGTTATTAGTAAGTGACTGCATCTGGTAACCCTTCTTTGATGTAACAGAACTGGCAGTCCTGTTTTTTTGTCCCACATCCTGAAGGTGTGATAATAAAAACTGTAAAAGGTAGTCTTCATTAGCTCAAGATTTTATATTAATTCATTTAATCCAATTTTCCTCTCATCTTATGCCTCAGATAAGTAATGCATGCATACATTTTAATTGTCTTAAAATTACTAAAATATATAAAGCAAACAACTTCAAGTTCAGACCCCACTCCTCTCCCAACACTACCAAATCCTCTTCCTTCCCCAGGTAAATGCTTTAGTGTGCATCTTCCATGTGTTTTTCTTGTGTAATTCACACATATATTGTATACAAAAATAATTTTTCCATAAACAGGATCTTTCTACTGCACTTGTTTTTTTCACATAATATCTCAAAGATCCTTCTATTATTATTACTATTAATACTGAAGTATTGATTCCTTAAACGTTGAAGTGCAGATAGTTCTAATTCCTGGGATGAATATAAACTCCATAGGGTGTACTCTAGATCTGGCATATATGACCCTTGAAATAAATCCCTAGGGCAGTGGTTCTCAGATCTGGCCGAGTATCAGAATCATCTGTAGAACTTTCTGAAAATGTGAACCTCAAACCAAGAAACTCTAATTTACTAGGTCTTGACTGAATCCTGAAAACTGCATTTTTTAAAATTTGTTGGCAATTCTGATGCCTAGCCATCTTTAAGAAGCCTAAATGCAAACATCAAGCTTACAACACACTGACCATTTTGTCAATTGTCAATACAAGTCCTCCACATCTGGGATATTTTAAAATCTGTTCTATTTCCAAAACAACTTTGGAACACTTGAATATTATAAACCATTTAAACATCCTTGGTAAGAACTCTGAGTGTCAAATGTTGTATGAAACGGAGGGTATGTGCTTTAGGTCATTCAGTTTTGTGTAAATGAAACAGTGAAGGTTGCCCTTAAAGAATTAAGGGTCTTTTGTGGGGACACACCTATAGACTGCCTCATGTTTATAAGTTTTTGTGGCTTTCTTCTTAAATATGTGCATTTTTTACTTGCTTTTGTTCTGTTTCTTCCCATTAGTGTGTTATCTCCTCAGAAGTAAGAATAGTTTCAACTTTTTTCCCATCATAATATCCAACAGGGTCAAGGACAGTACCGGAAGGAGAATGGTGATTTATAAACATGTATTATCTGACCACATGCTCCAGAAATCAGGAAACTGAATAAACTACAATTACTTTTTAGGAGCTGGTTGTCTAAACAGCATAATTAGGTTCTCAATGTACTATCCATAAAAGATGTCTTATTAATTAACAATCATCATAAAGAAATATGACTCCAAAGAAAAATAAAAGAACTTCCTTGAATAAAGGACTGAACCATAAAGAGGATGCACAACTTGTGTGTTTGGAAAAGAAAACATGTAGAAATCCAACTATTAGAATACATAAATAAAACGATTTCTTTCTGAAAGATCGAATTTGACGGGATGGGGTAGACATGGGAAACAAGAAGAAAACATAGTTCCAGGTGGCTTTCTCTAGTTTTATGGCCTTACAAAATCATTGTAGGAGTATGTCATTCCAACCCTCATCACAAGACAGAAAAATACTCTCCCTTGCCCTAAACTCCAGACAACTACAAAACCAAGTTTATGGTAGGCTCAGGAATCCATGATTCACTTTGGATGAATCAAACTGTCAAGTCCTGTCAGGGCCACGCTGAGACAGAGCAGTCCATGTTTTCAGACCTCCATGTGAGAAACTATTTTATTAATTTCATCCTGAGTGCAGTCACATGCTTTTCTATATTACCCATCACCTGGCTTCTTACCTACGTCTCCAGCCTTAGTTTATCCCCAGCCTCATCACTTTACTCTTTACACTGGAGCAATATTGACAAAAACATCACAGCATCAGCATTCATGTTTCTTCTCCCCTCACCTTTCTAAGAAGGGGTTTATGTTTATATTACTGAGTTCTGGACACCATGTGTGGTCAGGATAATGGACACCGAGAAAGACACTAGGAAGAGCTAAAATTACACACACACACATACACATATACATACACACACACTCATATTTGAAAGAATCATGATATTATGCTCCCAACCTGCTCCCATTTACTGACTAATATGGATATAAACTACTACCTGTCTATCAGTTTGTTGTGCTGTGGTGGCTTGCATGTTGTTATGATTCTGGAAGCTATGGTACCAGTATTTCAAATACTAGCAGGGACACCAATAGTGGATAGGTTTTAGTGGAGTTTCCAGACTAAGGACTAGGCAGAAAGGCCTGGTGATCTACTCCTGATAAAAGACAATGAAAGCTTCATGGGTCACAAAAGAATATTGTCTTATATAGTACTGGAAGATAAGTGCTGTAGGTTGGAAGGCAATCAAAATATACAGTGGCCGCAGCAATGGACTTGAGCATACCAACGATCATGAAGATGGCGCAGGACTATGTAACTTTTCATTCTGTTCCACAACGTAGCCATGAATCAGAGCTAATTCAATAGCAACTAACAACATCAATGGATAAAAAAGAGCAGGCCCCTTTCCTCAAGAGAGGACAACTCTCTGGTGTGCTTTATAATCCAGAGTCCTCCCTTGGATCAGGCCAAGGTTAGCTCTTTCCTGAGACCACACCTTGCTCAGCTTTGTCCCATTGGTTATGCTGCTTCCCCTGACATGCTGTTCTTCTTGAAGAATGCTTCCTCAATTAGTCAAATGAACCCCATCCCTGACTTAGGCTCTGTTTCTAGGGAACTCAACAACAGCCAATATCTAAAAATAACTGTTAGGAATTTTGCTATGTGTTGTGTGACTTGCTTCAATTTCAAGCTTTTTGGTCCTGGCATTTTATTTCTTTTGAATTTATAACTACATGAAGACAGCCTTTAAGGCAAAAGCAAGAAGGTTTAGATTATCCATATTACAATGAGTTCCATCAAAGTTACCTCGCCCTCTCTCCTCTTCAGACCTTCTCCCATGCCATTCCCTATATCTAGAACACTTTTCACCTTATCTTTTTGTGTAGAAAACTCCAATTTATCCTCAGCTTTGATTCCTCCAAGAAACCCTCCCAGATATCCCCCCAAATCTATGTTAGCTCTCTTTCATGTATTTCCATAACATCCTGTAACTCTCTAGCCATAATAGGTTATAAACTCAGGAATTGTATGAAGTGAGTCTATCTTGGTCATATCTGATTCCCCAGAATCTAGCATAGTGCCCAGCACGCAGTAGGGATACAATTTAAATTAAAAATGACTGAATGTGCAAACGCCAACAAAATGTAAGATATGTTGTGTGGATTGTTTATTACTTGGTAACTATAAAGGGCTAGGGCATGATATAGGCTTAGGCCAATTTTTCTCAACAGGTGGACAACTGTAATCTACCTCATCTCCAGCTTCCTCCAAGTTGTTCTTTGCAACTTTTCCAAATTAATGTTTGATGGGGGGCGGCTCCAGTTTGCATTTGGAAAGATCTTTAACTAGTACCACTAGACTGTAAGCTGCTTAATGAAAGGGAGTGTGTCTTATTTACCTCTTTTTTCCAACACCTCAACACAGTGCTTAACAAACAGAAGAAGTTCAGGAAATGTTGAATAAACAATTGACAGTAGTTTCCTGGAGCATAGTCTAATCCATATTACTTCATTAAGAATAAACTTCTGAATCTGACTTTCCTATCTACCTTTTTCATTACTATTTTTTAACACTGTTTTTACCTTCTTCTAGAGTCAACTTAGCGTCCTTTTTCATTGCCAATTACATCCCTGTGCCTCTATCTATACTGTTCTCTTTGCCTGGAACACCATCCCCATCTCCTCTCTGCATCCAAATCCTAAAGTTGACTTAAGTCCTTAATTGATCCATGAGACTTTCCCAGACTGCCAGATCTTGTTGACCCTGTTCTTCTTCACTGGATTCTCATAAAATTAAAAACCACAGACATGTTGTCATCTCCTTTAGGGCAGGAGTTCTGCCTTAGACGCTGGTAATGCAGAGGTAAATAGCTCAGTGCCCAGAGCATAAGTGGCATTCACTAAGTGTTTTTGGACTGTTTTTTTAAAACCTTGCAAGCAGCCATCTAAGATGAATCAATTGGTCCCAAACACCTGGAGTAAAGGAGAATGAAGAACATCAAAGACACAAGGGAAGTAGTAGCCCAAGAGACAGAAAGGGCCACGTAAACCAGAGACTTCTTCAGCCTTAGACCAGAAGAATTAGATGGTGCCCGGCTACCACCAATGAACACCCTGACAGGGAACACAACAGAGATTCCCGGATGGAGCAGGAGAAAGGTGGGGTAAAGAACTCAAATTCTAGTAAGAAGACCAGACTTAATGGTCTCACTGAAACTGGAGGAACCCCGGAGAGCATGGCCCCTAGATTCTCTATTAGCCCAGAACTAAAACAATTTCCAAGGCCAACTCTTCAGACTGGGATTGGACTGGACTGTGGGACATAAAGTGATACTTGTGAGGAGTGTGCCTCTTAGCTCAAGTAGATGCAAGAGACTAAATGGGCAGCTTCTGTCCGGAGGTGAGATGGGAAGGCAGAGAGGGTTAGGAGCTGGTTGAAGGGACATGGGGAATCAGGGGTGGAAAGGAAGAGTGCTCTGTCACAGTATGGGGAGAGCAATTAGAGTCACATAACAATGTATGTATAAAGTTTTGTATAGGAAAAAATTAAAAATTAAAAAAAAAAAACTTAGGTGAATAGGAAGAAATAAAATGATTGAAACTGACTGAAAAAGAAGAAGAAAAAAAGTCAGTACAGGGAGTGGGGATGAGACAAACATTCTTTCACCACCTCCTGTAGTCCAGAGTTAAATTTAAGATTAGAGAAAAGCAGTTTGGCATTAAATGTAAGGAAATTCACAAATATACTCAATGCAGTGAGGAGGCTAACTTAATGCTAAAAGGCCAAGAACATGTGTCAACATTATGTTAATTTGAAAAATAATATAGAATTGATTCTCATATAGAATCTATAGGAGTTTCAGAAGGAAAGTAATAGGTACTGTGGTAAAAAATGTGGTGTTTCACCCTTTCCAATTTTAAGATCTTTGACAGAGATTAAAGGAGAGCTAGTTGGCATTTTGTCAGTGTTCTGTGAATTCAGACACGGATCTTTATCCTTCCCTGATGCCCAAGCACTTTTACAAGTGTTTTGTACTGTCGTTAGAAATTCTAATAAGCTTCAGTTCCTTCTGGTCTTTGTCACTTTTTTTTTAACTTAGTGTCACTTACTTGTTTCTGATCATTCGACCAGTATTTACTGAACATATATTATGTACCAGCCACTCTAATACTCGTCTTTGGGGAATCAATGATGAAAATGTCACAGCCGCAGCCCTCAAGGAGCCTATAGTTTGATGATAGAAGGAAAAAGGAAAGTCAGTTAGAAAGTAACGGTGAGACTGCTTTCTATTTTACTGGGTGAATAGAGGTGTTCCTTCTTGTCCTACCTCAAACTCTCATTTTCAAATCCATCCTAGCTTTCTTTCCTAGAATTGTTATCCGTCTTCCTATCTAAGGCTCGTCTTTCCACCACTGGAAAGTAATATACCAAAATGTTGAGAGGTTATCTCTCTGGATGTCAGCTTGTAGGAGAGTTTTACTTTCTTCTTTATAATTTCCATTACTTTAATCATGATTTACAATAAGTGAAACTAAATCCATTGCCAGTGAGTCAATTCCAACTCATAGCAACCCTATAGGACAGAGTAGAAGTGTCCCATAGGGTATCCAAGGAGCAGTTGGTGGATTTGAACTGCCAACCTTTTGGTTAGCAGACAAGCTCTTATCCACTGTGCCACCAGGGCTCCTTACAATAAGTAGAGCCCCTTAAAATTGTCTACAGCTAATCCTGGACTAGCTAACACTCTCTCCTTAGTGCCATTTTGATGTCCAGAAGCAATGCTGAAAGAACTGCCTTTCTTGGGGTACTTATTTCTGCTCAAGGCCAAACTTGTGCTACTCAAGTTCTCCTTGGTCTGATATCATGTTGAGGGTATTTTCTAATTTTCTTAGAGTTTATTCTGCTGCTTGCTGACATCTTTCCACTAGGTTATTTTCTTCACTAGCTCATATTTGTCCACATGCTTTGTGAGCATAGCTCATAGCTTTCTGGATTACTATTTCATATTACCAACGACATTTAGGTCACGACAAGCATTTTTCCTATTACTTTTTTTCCCCTTATTACAGTCCTTTAAAAATTCTGAATTCTGGAGGTAGGAACTAAATGCTTCTAGAACCAATAATAGAGAAATAGCAATGAAATCATGTAAGTTGTACTTTGAAACTGAGCAATGTGACATCACAAGCATGGTATTCATCTGATCCTTCCCAGGCTAAATTTACTCCTTGAACTTTTCTTATGAAATCTGGAATTTGGAGATGTGGAATAATTCTTGAGTCTAGTGGTTGACATTTAGGTAACCTACATTAAGTTTCCTAAACTCCTTGGATAGGAAATGTGCCCCCAACCATCTCCCAGGCTCAATTATTATTTTTTTAATATGAGAAAGTAACATAGTATTACGAAAATGTTAGTTATTCCTTTTGTCTTTCATGTGCTTTTACTGTGAAAAATCTGACAAGTTTCCCCTACAATTTGCTTTATCTCACAACCTAATATTGTCAGTCTTTTCTGGAAAAGTTTCAAAGAAGTTACACCCTTATAAAAGCTGATTTTATTATTTTATCATTGTCTTAGTTATCTAGTGCTGCTATAACAGAAATACCACAAGTCAATGGTTTTAACAAACAGAAGCTTATTCTCTCACAATCTAGTAGGCTAGAAATCCAAATTCAGGGTGCCAGCTCCAGGGGAAGGCTTTCTCTTTCTGTCGGCTCTGAAGGAAGTCCTTGTCATTGATTTTCCCGTGGTCTAGAAGCTTCTCAGCACAGGAACTCCGGGTCCAAAGGACGCACTCCCCTCCTGGTTCTTCATTCTTGGTGGCATGAGGTACCCCCACTTCTCTCTACTCGATTCTCTCTTCTATATCTCAAAAGAGACTGACTCAAGGTACAACCTAATCTTGCAAATGTAGACTGAGTCCAGCCTCATTAACATAACTGCCTCTAATCCTGCCTCATTAACATCATAGAGGTAGGATTTACAACACATAGGAAAATCCTATCAGATAACAAAATGGTGGACAATCATACAATATTGGGAATCATGGCCTAGCCAAGTTGACATACATTTTTTGGGGACACAATTCAATCCATAACAATCATAATCCAGTATTTTTATTCAAAAATACAGAATCATAAAATGTTAGTGCTAGAAGGAATTTGCAGAGCATTTTGTCCAAACTCCTGAGGAAACTGAGACCCAAGAAGTTACCTGATGGAGTCAAAAGTAGAACTGACTCCTTATATAGCCATCCTTCCACTCCAAAGAGCATAGATTTAATGCCCTGGGGGATTGGCCGCCATATTCCATACTGATTAGAAGGATAGAGGTCATTAAATGAAAGAAAAGTTCTTTTTTCTATCACAATTTTTACCAATAAATTTATGATACAGAGTCATAGACATGGATGTGTGTGTGTGTGTTTCATAGATATCTTCAGCTCCAATGCCAGTAAATATCACATGTCCATTAATGGACCAGGAGGAGAAAATATAAAGGAAACTTGGGGCAAGACTTTGGAAAAGTCAGAATTGGAAAATACAGGAAAGCAGATAAAAATAAACTGAAGAGAAGGATGTAAAGCAAGTAGATTGTGGGATTGAAAGAAGAACGATGGCTTCCAGAGCTCTTTCTCTTTTCTCAGAAAATGCCATTAGGTGTCATAAATTGCAAGGGAACCACTTATTACAAAGCAGATTTAGGTGAAATTACTTTCTCAAGGCAACCACTCATTTGATGCCATTCTGTAGCCAGGCATGGTGAAAAAAATTACCTAAACTTCTCTTCAGTACAGAATCTAACACAGAAATAGCAAGCCTCTTGATTTTAGGAGAAGGCTTTTAGTGGGTCTTCAGTGAATTGTTAGGTCTTGGGGTCCACTAAGGTTCAAGGTAAGGATGGAGTGAAGGTATTTTTAAAGTTTTATTTGGAAACTAAGAATATAAGCTGCCAATAATTTCTGCTATTAAAAGAACATAAATTGATGACTAGGAATTTTTTGTTCATTATCTTGTCTCTCTCCAACCTTATTTCATCTTGAAGAGTTTCCTGTCAATCAATTATACAGAGGTAGCATAAACATCCTCAATGCTATCATTTGTATATAATCTCTAGTCTCAAAACCCTCACTACTGTTATGGACTACATCATTACATTGGTGCTTCTTAAATATCATCTTATACTTCTTTGTATCTATATTAGAGTTTAAAGAAGAAAGAAGCAAGTTAAAAGTTTGATAAATAACTTCCACATTTTTCACAAATTTTGCTTCTGAGTTTTATTCTCTGAAATCCAAATGTTTTATCAACAACTCCACAAAAATATATCCTAGAAGCTTAATACTCATTATGGCTAAAGAAAAATTTATGACTCTTCTATGCTCCCCACTACTCAAATGTGCTTCTTTGCCTATACTCCTACCCTAGTTAAGTGGTCCCACTATTGACCTACCTATTTACGAAAGAAACCTGAAAATTGATCTCTGACTCTTCCCTTCCCCAGCCCCAGACTACGCCTATTATATATCTAAGTCTTGTTCATTCAGTCCCTGAAACATATTTGGATCCATTCATCTCTTTCTATTGCCAGCACGCTAGTGCCATCATCTTTCCCATGGAGTACTGTATTAGCCTCCTAACTGATTTTCTCATCCATTCTTGCTAGATACCCTAACTTCCGATCTCATTCTTCAGATGTTGATCAGAGATATCCAGCTATCCCTGATGAAAAACACTCTTCTGCTTAAAAGCATTCTATAAATTCCTATTGCTCTTAGGGAAATTTTAAAAATACTTTATATGGCTTTTTAGTCCCTCAGCAATATGCTCCCTGCTCTCATCACCAATCTCTGTCCTTTAGTTTCCACACCTATAGAATGGGGATTATAATACTACATATCTCATAGGATTGTCATAAGAATTCAACAAATTAATATTTGTAAAGCACTTCCAGCTGTCCCTGGCACAGAATAAGTGCTATTAAACAAACAAATAAATAAACCTCATCTTGATCCATTCTTTCCTTACTTGATTATCTCCAACCACATTAATTCCCTTTGAGTTCCTTAAATATATCAAGCTCATTCTCCCCTCAGCACCTCTGCCCAAGTTAATTTTTCTGCTGGTAATTCTCATCTCCCACCTCTTATCCTTGTTATCTCCCACTCATTCTTTGGGCCCCAGTTAAAAGAGGGAAGCTTCAATTGACACTCCACTCCCCAGGCTAAGTCCTTCATTACACCTTTTATTTTTCCTTTATAAGACTTATCACAGTTATAAGTATTTGCGTGATTTCTGCTTAATGCCCATGTACCTAGCCAGACTAGAAGCCACAGATGCAAGTATTAGGATTGTATTCGTATTGTTTATTTTCTAACTCCAGCATGTAACATAGTATCTATCACATGAATGGATGAATGAATGAATGAATGAATGATACTCCAATTCTCTATCTATGCACACAATTCTAGTCTCCCTTGAGTTTCCTATATACCATGGAGCAAAATGGCAGTGTAGTCTTGTCAGTTTATGAAAGGCAGATGTGGCAAAGCTGAGCTTTAGATACTCAGTTTAAGACTGGCTTCGTGCAGTGCTACTGTTTAAAGATGCTTAAGAATGAATCCGCTATGAGTCAGAAGGGATGCGATGGCACACAACAACAACAACGACGACTATCAACACTCAGGGTTACTCTCTTTAGAATTACGTTTGAAAATACGTAGCAAGAGTAATGATTTCCCAGCTCAGTGAGACATCATTTCCTTTGTCATAAAGGAGTTCAAATAAGGTCATTCTGCTTACAAGATGCTAGCTTGTTATCAGTCATTTTGCAATAAGTTGAAGAACTCCTAAACAGGTGGGCTTTTCTCAAGGTCTTCAACTTCATTTGTACACTTGCTTGTATGCTCAGATACAGCTCAGCCTTGGATTGGGTGAGTTATGAAGGGATCAGCTCGACTGTGGGTCAAGCACTCTCTTTGCAGCAAGCCAGGGATGTAACCACTTTCATGGCAGCAGGGTGTCTTGACATTATGAGGTAAATTACCTCCTCTTGGAAACCAAGTGGTACCAGGAAAAAGTAATTTACCTTCTTGAGGTTATATACCCCCAGAGGATAAAGCACTCACCTAGATGAGCAAATTGCTCTTTCCTTCTCATTATGAAATGCCATCCTAACACTATGTTCTCTTTGCCCTGGCCCAACTGAGGGCAAGCTTTTATCATTCATTTTTCTGCTCTTCTCTGCTTTCAGCATATAGCTAGGAAATGAATTCAATGACAAAATGAGTCCTGTTTCCACTGAAAAATCAAAGGCCACAACTCAAGGGAGTAATACAGGTTCAGTTGTTCCTTAGATTTGTGTCCTTAAAACACAGGCTGCATCTACACTAAAGACAAAGTACATTTCCAAAAGTGAAGCAAAACAACAAGGCACAAGCGTGTTCACAGGGCTGATTTGCAGCCACGCAGAAGCAGCCTGACACTAAAAATTCTAAATGATACTTCATACAGCTACTTTACTAAACTCTACAGTACTAACTCTTGAGTTTAATATGGCATTATGGCTCTACAGCCTCTCAGTGAGAACGGAAGAGACGACCTCTTTGGGGAGATCCATGAGTTCTTCATAGTCGTGAAGGCATCATGTTTCATCGTCAAAAAACTCAATTTCATAAATTATCCTTTGTTCTTCGAAGAGTTAATGTGACTGCTCTACTTCCAAATGACTCACTCTCTTTTCATCCACAGAGCCAGGTGTGCCATGGATTTGATTGCATCAAAAACAAGCACTTACTAAGGATAGAATGTTCATGGAATTAAAGACAGGAGAAAATATTAGACATATATCAAGATGGGCAGGTATAAAAATACACAAGGGTGTCCTGACCCATCATGGTTTTCATGGAAGCATTAACTTCAGAAAGGCAGTGATTTGTGTGGTTTGTTTTGTTTTGTTTTCTGGGAACACTGCTATATTAATTGAGAGAAATAAAACATAGTCCATAAGCCTTCATATGCACAAGTATTATTCTGGTAATATGTTTTGCCCCCAAGCTTGATTTATTTTTAAATAATACCTCAGTTTGCAGCCATTGAAAATTAATGTTTAAAAGCAACAAATAGAGTCTTTAAAAGATGAAATGCTTCTAAACTAATAACATTTTAAATTAATAGTAATCCTTTGGCAGAACACCAAATTAAAAAAAAAAATAGTGTGAAATTATACTGTTGTAAATACCCGGGCCAGAACCAAACCCATTGCAGTCAGTCGACTCCAACTCATAGCAACCCTATAGGACAGAGTAGAACTACCCCCACAGGGTTTCCAAGGAGTGGTTGGTGGATTTGAACTGCCGACCTTTTGATTAGCAGCCGAACTCTTAACCACTGGACCACCAGGGCTCCACTATTGTAAATAGTAAGTAGTAAGTAAAATAGAGCACTATTAATATCATCCAAAGGACAATTCAGTTACCCTTGAATCCTCCAGGTAAAGAGAGAAACAAAAAAGCTAGGTGGGAACTTAGAAGTCATCTTGTCCAATTTTGCAGTTCTAGTTAGCAACTTTTGCTCTTGCTAGATTTATACTTAGCACTCTGTCTAGTTCCCACTGAACCCTATCAACACAGCTATTTAGCTAATGAATTTTAGACTCCCTAAATATGTTGTCGTTGTTGGGCGCTTTTGAGCTGATTTAGACTCATAGTGACACTGTACGACAGAGTAGAACTGCCCCATAGCATTTTCTAGGCTGTATCTTTTCTGGAGCAGATCACCAGTTCTTTCCCCTGCAGAGCCACTGGGTGGGTTCAGAGTGCAACCTTTTGGTTACCAGCCAAGTGCTTAACCATTACACCACCAGGGCTCCTTCCCTTAAGTATAGTACATGTAATATCAGACATGGTAGGCTGAGAGAAAAGAGACAGAGAGAGAGAGAGAGAGAGAGAGAGAGAGAGAGAGAGAGAGAGAGAAGGGATATAAAAAGAAATAAAAAATTGGGTGGACTTGAAAGTAAGCACTTCCCTTGGGATGGACAATGTCAGGAAGTAACCTTCAAAACCCTGGCCTAAGGCATGCTTTATTTTTTTGGGGGGTGGGGGAAAGGGAAGGTCTGGGTTCTTTTCCTCACTTGTAAGCAAGAGTTAATTGTTTTTGCTAGTCTTTTTTACATTTCCTTTCTGCATTCCTTTTTACACTTCTATTTCACTTTTATTATACGAAAAGAATTTTAAGACTAGCATGTGTTACATAAGCATATTATTTGCCTTGCCTTTCCTTCCCCCAGTATAGCTGGGATTTTATATATTTGTTCATGTATTAATTTAGTCAAACATTTATAGAGTAAATATTATCTTCTGGAAATTGTATTAGGCAGTGGGTTGTTATGTTGGAGAGGACATAGTTGTTCTTATTCCAACATATAATAAGTCTACAGACAAAATGTTAAATTGTGAATATACAAATAAGCCAAAAGCGAAAGAGTGAGGTATTTTTCTGGGTTTTTTTAGATCTTCTGAGTTTCCAAAAACAAACAATAAAAGGGTAGGAAACTTCTGCTTCTGCACAAGGGAAGACAACTGAGCAGAGTACTAGAAGGCAGGCTCTGGAATTCAACTGCCTGAGTTCAAATCCTAACCCCTACTATATTAATTTCTTCTTCTGAAATTGAGAAATTCATTGAATTCATCTAGATTAATCAACTGATGAATGCACTGAAGAAGAATTGATGCATTGAATTGTGGTGTTGGTGAAGAACGTTGACTATACAGTGGATTGCCAGAAAAAGGAACAAATCTGTCTTAGAAAAAATACAACCAGAATGCTCCTTAGAAGCAAGGAAGGCAAGACTTTGTCTTGCTTACTTTGGACACATCGTCAGGAAAGACCAACTCCTAGAAAAGGACATTATGTTTGACAAAGCAGAGGGTCAGTGAAAATGAGGAAAACTCTCAGTGAAATAAATTGATACATTAGCCTCAACAATAGGCTCCAACATTGTCTTGGTCATCTAGTGCTGCTATAACAGAAATACCACAAGTGGATAGCTTTAAAAAGAAAAATTTATGTCTTCACAGTAAAGTAGGCTAAAAGTTCAAATTCAGGGCGTCAGCTCCATGGGAAGGCTTTCTCTCTCTGTCAGCCTTCTCATCAGTGTTCCCCCAGACTAGGAGCTTCTCTGCGCAGGGACCCTGGGTCCGAAGGACACATTCTGCTCCTGGCACTGTTTTCTTGGTGGTATGAGGTCTCCATGTCTCTCTGCTCACTTCTCTCTTTTATATCTCAAGAGACTGCCTCAGGACACAATCCAGTCTTGTAGATTGAGTCCTGCCTCACTAACACAACTGCTCCCCATCCTCCCTCATTAACATCATAGAGGCAGGATTTACTACATATAGGAAAATCACACAATACCTGGAATCACGGCCCAGCCAAAATGATACACACATTTTTTGGAGGAGATAATTCAATCCATAACAAACATATCAAAGATCATGGAGATGGCGCTGGACTGTTGTTCTGTTATACATAAAGTTGCCATGAGTTGGAGCTAATTTCATAGCAATAACACCATATTAAACTTCCCTAGTACCCAAATCAAGGAGCCCTGGTGGTGCAATGGTTGAGAGCTTCACTGCTAACCAAAATGTTGGTCGTTCAAACCCACCAGCCACTGTATGGGAGAATCTGCTCCCATAAAGGTGAAAACCAAAAGGGCTCCTTCTCTGCAAAGAATACAGCCTAGGAAACCCTATGGGGCAGTTCTACTGTGTCATATAAGCTCTCTATGCATCAGAATCTACTCCACTGCACACAACAACAGTCTCTAAATCACCACAGGGCATTCTGAAGGCCACAATTAAAGATTATTCATATCATCTTACCTTTTGTTCAACACACATTTGAGGCTGAAAGGATGAAAACGGTCACTGCTTTGAGATTAAAAAAAAAGAAGAAGAAGAAAAACTTCTATACTTACTCATCTCCTAATTTTCCATCAGAGATGTAGGGTTGTTTCTCTCCTCTTCTGAAAACTAGGAGCCCACCCAGCCAGGCACTAGGAGGAGTTCCGCTTCTACCTCTTGATACTATCAAGGCATTCCTTTGAAAAAATAATACTATATTCTCCCAAAGAAAGATTGTCATGAGTAAAATATCTTCCATCTTCTTATATTTACAAATAATAAACATTTATTTTTAATAAACAAAGGATAAACAGTACATCATAGGCCATCTTCTCCATGAACATGGGCTCCTATTTCACCAGGGCATTGACTGCTTGAGTGCTGCTGTCCTGGTGGTCTGCAGAAGGTGACTGTGAACTTCAGAGTCACAAAGACCTCATTTGAATCTCTAGTTCTTGAAACTAGCTGTTTAATCAGGAGCAAATTAATAATCTTGGGACTGACTGAGAATAATAGCAATACTACTTTGCAGGGTTTTCACGAGGATCAAATGAGAATACAAATGTAAAATGTCACAGAGTGCATCCCCAGTAAAAGGTAGCTCTTATTATCATTATAACTGCATGGTATCTTTATGGGCATAACAAGAAAATTTTTTTTCCCAAAAGGCTGTTTTCAATTTAATAACCTGAAGCAAATAACATTAAACATTTTGGACAATTAACTTTGGGGTGACTTTAGGTGTCATTTGTCTCCAAATATGTTGTAAGAAAATTTATTTTCAATATTTGATTTTAATTCTAGTAAATATCTTTTAACTATTCTATAAAAGTGTAATTGATTGAATTGTGTCCCCTCAAAATAAGTGTCAACTTGGCTAGGCCATGATTCCCAGTATTGTGTGATTGTCCACCATTTTGTCATCTGATGTGATTTTCCTATGTGCTGGAAATCCTACCTCTATGATGTTAATGAGGTGGGATTAGTGGCAATTAAGTTAATGAGGCAGGATTCAATCTACAAGACTAGGTTGTGTCTTAAGTCAATCTCTTTTGAGATATAAAAGAGAGAAGCAAGCAGAGAGACATGGAGACCTTATACCACCATGAAAGCAGCACCGGGAGCACAGTGCATCCTTTGGACTCAGGGTCCCTCCGTGAAGAAGCTCCTAGACCAGGAGAAGATTGATGACAAGGACCTTCCTCCAGAGTTGACAGAGAAAGAAAGCCTTGGCCTGAAGCAGGGACCCTGAATTTGGACTTCACCTCCTAGACTGTGAAAGAATAAATTTCTCTTTGTTAAAGCCATCCACTTGTGGAATTTCTGTTATAGCAGCACTAGAAAACTAAGACAAAGTACAGCAAATATTTCTTCAAAAGATATTACAGGGCACCAGTACGTTAGCTTGTGAAACCAGATTAACTGTATGCAGATATTAGACTTACTTTTCAGCTTCTTAATTATTTGAAGAATATCTACGATTGCAAGATGAGAACAAAGAAGTAACTAGTACCATTTGAAATTACTTATCTGTAGGAATCAGGATTTTTCCAAACTGTGAGCCAAATGAAATACAGAAAAAAATAGTTCACTGAGACTGAGTAAAATCATAAAACTGGCATCAGAACTCTTATCTTCAAATATCTGTATTTATCAGAAAAAGTCTTACTTTTCTCATTGACTGATGTTTTAAGCTAAATAGGATTTTGATATGATTTTACAGTTACATAAAATTATATATTTATATGTGATAGAAATATAAAATATATTATATAATATTTACATATTATTATAATAAATTTGATTTTATACTTATAAACCTGACCTTAGAAAAGTATTATTATAGTTGGCATTTATCTGAGGGGGAAGGGAGTCTCTATTTCTGAAACAAAGTTTAGAATAACTGCTTTAAGTTTCATACCTTAGAGAATTTAACTATTATGATAAAATGAAATGCATACATATAAATCTTAGTATATAAATAAATAATATAGCCATATTTATAAAGTGTGAGTCTTCGGGATGATTTGTTAAAACTGAGGAACTCTAAAAAGAAAAACTTTAGGCTGAGAAAAGAAATTAAATGACTGCATATAGATGAACGAGAGATTAGATACATTAGTGGGTATATAGCAAATTTCATTAAAGGAAAGAACTATCATTGTTGGTGGTGGTGTCATCCAGTCGGTTCTGACTCATAGTGACTGTATGTACAATAGAAGGAAACATGGCCCGGTTCTGCACCATCCTTACAATTGTTTGAATCCATTGTTGCAGCCACTGTGTCAATCCATCTCGTTGAAGGTCTTCCTCTTTTTCGATGACCCTCTACTTCACCAAGCATGATGTCCTTCTCCAGGGACTGGTCCCTTCTGATAACATGTCCAAAGTACGTGAGATGAAGTCTTACCATCCTCACTTTTAAGGAGTATTCTGGCTGTAGTTTTTCCAAGACAGATTTGTTCGTTCTTCTGACAATCCATGGTATATTCAATATTCTTCACAAACACCATAATTCAAAGGCATCAACTCTTCTCTGGTTTTCCTTCTTCACTGTCCAGCTTTCACATGCATATGAGGTGATTGAAAATACCATGGGTTGGGTCAGGCATACCTTAAGTCGTCACAGTGACGTCTTCGCTTTTTAACAATTTAAAGAGGTCTTTTGCAGCAGGTTTGCCCAATGCAGTATGTCATTTAATTTCTTGACTGCTGCTTCCACAGGCACTGATTGTAGATCCAAGTAAAATGAAATCTTTGTTAACGTCAGTGTTTTCTCCTTTTATCATGATTTTGCTTATAGGTCCAGTTGTGAGCATTTTTGTTTTCTTTCTGTGGAGGTGTAATCCCTACTGAAGGCTGTGGTCTTTGATCTTCATCAGTAAATGCGTCAAGTCCTTTTTACTTTCAGCAAGCAAGGTTGTGTCATCTGCATATCACAGGTTGTTAATGAGTCTTCCTCAGGAAATAATTAGCTTGTTCCACAGAGGGACAGTGCCAGTTAATCTACCTGAGTAAGTGGCAGTGAAAATAAAGGTCAATGGAAAAGAGGAGTAGGAGCATTCTTACTCCAAAGCAGTTGACAAGGCCAGCAACCTAATGTTTAGCAGATTAGACACTCAACTACCATTTATGCTGTTATTGGTGATAATGATGATCACTTTATCTGTCATGTGTCAATGAACAGAGGGACACTGTGCCTATTGTAGAAAAAAAAACCTCTCATTTATAGGCACTTGCTGAATAGTAAAATATGGGAGGAAAGTGAGAAGCAGGGAGAAAGGGGAAAGGAAGGGCAAGAGGAAATTATCCTCTACTGAATGCCTGCTGTTCCAGAGTTTGCCAGGTTTATCTACATGTGAAACTTCACTAAATACTCTCAGCAGCAGTTGATATTATCACTTTATACTGATGAGAAAACTAAAGTTCTGAAGTATCAGAAAATGTGCATCCACTCCATATATACTACAGGCCAAATACGCAACAGAATTGTGCTCATCTCTGAGAATGTAAAGATGAAAAAACATTATTCCTTTTTTCTAGGAGTTTGCTTTCCAGATGTGTGATAATCATAAGTAAGCAACTTACCCAAGGTCATATAATTAATTAGTGAGTGGAAAAAGAATGTGAACGGAGCCTTTTCTAATTGTAGCACCTGTGTTCTTTGCACCATGCCACATCACCATCATAACAGCAAGGAGCTGCTTCTCCTCACTCTGTTTCTTCAGATGGTCCAGATTGAGGGTGTGGGCCAGTCCAATAACAGATTTTCTGTATTATAAGCCTGGTTTTGCAGGCTTCACCTGGGCACCCATCAAGATACTAAACACAACAGTAGAAACCTCTTGTAACAAACAAATACATAGGCCAAAGATTTTAGCTGAAACATATTTTGAGGCATTGATATGTTATGTTTGTGTCTCAGAACTTTCTCTTTTCCTTTTCCCATATTAAAGCATGTGGTTGGCACTGTGTTCATTGCCTTAGGGAAGGTATGTGTCAGGGAGAAAACTGAAAGACCTTTATATTTTTGTGGCTTTTCTTTCTCTAAAGAGCAAAGACAGGTGAGTGTATAGAAAAAATATTGTGGAAGGAGGGTATTGCTTCCCAAGCCACCCCCAACTCTTGAGTAGAGCAAGACTCTCTTGGGCTAGAAGTTGGGAGAGAGGATGGAGCCTGCTGTGGTTCCACCCTCTACCTGGTTTTCCGGCAGCATTATTGAGGGAAGATAGGACCCCAAAAGAAATAGTCATGTGGTGCATTTGGACACACACAAAACAGGCTCATTGCAAAAGATTTCTATTCCCCAGATGCAGCACTGAAGCAATGGAGACTGAAGAGACCTTATAGGTCAGACGAAAGAAACAAAGGCCAGACAGATCTACACACACATACCACCCAGGTAACATAGCCCTACTTGAGTTCAGGAATTTGTAGCACAACTTTGGGAAGAGGCAAAAGGAACAACTTAAGTTTTCCACAAGCTCAGTACAACACAGAACTCAGAGATAAAGCAGTTGAGTAATAAATATAAAGTTATATTTCTTGAACTCTTAGTTTGTAGACTAATATTTGTAATTGTTCCAAGGGGAGAGGGAGAATAGAGGGGAGTGGACAGAAGTAGGACATTCCATTCATCATGGCTTCAAACAGAAAGCATATCATCATCCCTTCAATTCCTGGAGAGAAAAATACAACCTGCAGCCACTCCTATTTGATAAAGACCATCTCAAGAAAGCATTCTGCGAAAGGGGCTGCGCATCTTGTCTGCCTAGTCTAAACAACAAAATCGTGACTTCAGTAAGAGATGTCTGCCAGGCCCAAATATCTAGCAAAGATAAAACACAAAGAGATTTGCTATAGCGATGGTGACCCATATATCCAGTAGTACAAAATCATAAAGATTCCATCTTTTTAATATAATCAGTTTGCTAGATGTATAAGCAATCCTGGTTTAAAATTTATGCCTTGTCAGAATTTTCTAGTAAATAAGTTCACAAATCAGAAAAACTTCTTTTGTCTGACTATGTCACAAATTGAGGTTTGGAAGATGTGGCCTCCATAGCCTTACCAGGGTTGAGTCCCACTGGGCCAGTCTGCCACCTTTGCTTCATAGGCATCCTATACTCTTGGCATTGGCAGGTACCTGAAGCAACATTTTTCTGTCTCACTTTTATATCTTGGCATGTGCTCTTTGCTTTCTTTGGAACACCTTCCTCTTCTTTTCTGTTTACCTCTTCTGTCTGTTGAACAAATGTCAATACTGAATTTTTTCCATTGTTCTTCCCCAAACACATTATAGCACTTAGCACTTAGTCCTCCATCATAGCACTTAGCATATTGCTCTAATTTTCATATATGCCTGAACACTTGATGAGATTTTTATGTAAATTAACCCCTCAGAAGAGAAAGTGTCACACTGTATTCAAGTTATTATAAAGTCTTTCACTCCTAGGTATCTCTCAATTATTTATTTTAATTAACAAAATATTCTTTGGTGGGACACACCAGTCTGAAATACCTCAATTGATACTAATTTGGGATGTTTATATTTTTCATCTAATTGGGGAGAAAAGGAGGTAAAGAAATCTAACTCAGATTTAGTAATTCCTGGGAGTTGGATCTTGCAATTGCAAATATTGGAAGTTGCAAACAAGTTTTAGAAATACCTTTTAACAGCACTAGAATAATTGGTTGCATGAAGATCACAAACACACATCTACAGAATGAACGGGCAAAAATTGTCCTTGTGTTATACGAAAGGTCAAAATTTCTACCCTATGTATGAATTCCCACAAAAATGACTGATCTCAAATAATTTATCTGTAAATTAATATGAAATACTCTGAAAAATTATGTTAGATGACTAAAAAATAACTCAATTGAGGATAAAAGTACTAATATTAAATATACATGTAAAAGAGGTGGAGCAAGATGTTAAAGTGAGTGGGTGCTCCCATTTACTCCCTTAGCAACTAGCACACTGAACAACTAATAAAAATAAGCACAGACTGAAATCTCAGAATTCTGGGCAGCAGCTGAGGTATTAGAGAATTCGAGGTGAGTCCAGAAGCTGGAGAGAGGAGGAACGGGGTTGGCACAGAAGCTAGGAGATCCTACCCGCTAACATCAACAGTGCTGCTCATCGCAGCCATTTTGGGACAGGGCTAGATAACACCCCAAAGAGGGAACACAGAAAAGGAGCTAATCTGAGGAAGCACTAGCCCAAATTTTCTTTTAAGGTTGTGCAATTGCCTGTGGGCATTCACATGACACGCAATTGGGAGGGGACAAAGGGAGATTCGTAGTGCTGCCTAAGAGTGTTGTTGAATCTCGCCAAGAACAAGATGGATGAGCAATAGGACAGGGAGAAACTGCAAGGGAAGCAGGGTGATGGGAATATTTCAGACTGATGGACAACACAGGAATGGCCCACAGCAGGACACTATAGGAGTGCCTGTGCAGGGGCACCAGTGAGGGTAAGAAAATAGAGAGTCCCCCATTGTCACCACAGGCAAGTCAAGCTCCACCGCTTATGTCAGCATCTGTAAATAGCTAAATCCCCCTTACCAAGCATATTTATGGAATCTCAAAGACCAAGCATCCAGAACTACTGAACCAGTACTGAAAAAATCTAAGGATAAGAATGCCATCTAGTGGTTCTCGGAGAATATACCAAACCCACTGATGCTGGATCATTCTGACTTACAGCAAACCTGTGGGGCTGAGGGGAGTTGACCTGTGGGGTTCCTAGGGCTGTAAGTCTTTGACCAAATTTAAAACAAACTAACAAAAAAGATAACAAAATGGCCCAAGTTCAGCAAAACATAGTAAAACACACAAAATCATAAGAGAAGAAGAAAGAATAAAAAGCAAAACATGAAGAAGGGGAAATATCTCCTATGGATACCAGCATAATGAAAAGAATTGATAATTTTCAGACTATGGTGATAAATATGTTTAAAGAAAGCAAAAAGCACAGAGAAAAACAAAATGGCAGAGATGAGGAAACAAATGGAGGAACAAAATGAGAGATTTAATAAGTAAATTGAAAACATAAAAAACAAAGAACTACAGGAACTGAAGAATAAAAAGTCTGAATTAGAAAAAGCAACAGACACTCAACAAAAGAGTCAAGCAGACCAAATAGAATGTAAGTGAACTAGAAGACAAAATAACTGAACTTACCAAGCCTCAAGAGAAAATAACAAAGAAAAGCAAATGAACCCAAAAGAAATTGTGGGATTCAATTAAGAAACGTAACATTAGAATTATTGGACTCCCAGAGCACCATGACAACAATAAAAGCACGGAAACAATTTTCCAAGAGATAATCGGAGAGAATTTCCCAGACCTGCAAATACAGGAAGCTAAACCTGCAAATACAGGAAGCTAAACAAATTCTAATCAGAAGAGACAAACAAAGATCAACTCCGTGACATATCCTAATAAAATTCTTGAAAACTGAAGGCAAGGAAAGAATTCTGAAAGCAGTAAGGGAAAAACTCAGTATAACATACCAAGGATCTTTCATAAGAATCAGTGCAGATTTCTTCCCAGAAACTCTAGAGGACAGAAGCCAATGGAGGGACATACATAAAATAATGCACCAAAACAATTGCCAACCAAGAATTCTTTACTTAGCAAAGTTGTCATTCAAAAACAAGGAGAAAATTAAGATATTCTCAAACAGAAGTTCTGGGAATTTTCCACCACCAGACCAGCTTTGCAAGTATTACTCAAGAAAGTACTCCAAATGGAAAGGCAAGAGCATGAAAAAATAAGAACAAAGTAAAATTATCAAATACAAGTTGCATATTGATGTTAATGGAGACACACCAACAGAAATGGGGGAGGGAAGACCATATCAGGAATAGATTTATTATGTTAAGGTTGTATGTTAACTGTTTTTCATATATTAAACATTGTGATAATTGTAAGTTATGCAATGTAACATATGTGGTAACCACTAAGAAATCACCAGGAGGAAACATTCAGAAGATAAAAAGGAAGATGACAAAATGGCTTATCACAAGAAAGCATCCAAATACAAACAAAAAGTGAAAAATCAGGATAAAAAAAACAAAGAAGATATGAACACTCAAAAAACAAATAGCAAAATGAGTGAGGTAGGCATTTCACTTTCAGTAATAACCTTAAATGTAAATGGTCTAAACTTTCCATGCAGAAGGCAGAACGTGGCAGAATGGTACATAAAAATGGCTTGGGGGCAGTATCCAACCTCCTCTAACTTCACAAAAGGAAAGGGGAATCAAGATCAACAGCCCAAGGCTGATTTCTATGAGGCGGGGGTACATGTCTCCTCTCTCTGTCATCTTTACTAATTCTGACATCAACCATCCCTAGCACAGCACTCTCTACTTCTCTGCTGGGTTCAATAGTTCATTGCAATGGCCATACAGAACTCATAAACCATACTCATAAATTATGGGGTTTATTAGGAAAGTAACAGATTACAATTCAGGTTCAGAAACACTCAAGATACATTTCTTCCATCAAGATATCCTCTTCCCAGCCGTGTTTGTAGGCAAGCCTCTCCATGGCCCGAGGCTTCTGCCCAAAGATATTCATCTTTCTCTCTCTTTCTCACCACGCCGTCTCCTGCTGCCCGGTCTCTCCTGCCACTGCTTCTCACCATCTTCAGGGTTACAGCTTGCTCTCTCTCTCTTTCTCTGTCCCCTGCTTCCAGAAGCTTCTCAGCACATGTCCCAGGTCCAAAGAACACACTCCCTGCTCCTGGCTGTTCTTCCTTGGTGGTGGTAGGATCCTCCTCTCTGCTCTGGAGTTGGCTCTCTTTTTAAGGCAAAACTGACAAATCCCCTTGGTTGGTCACAATTACCCTATCACCTAGTCCCACACAATCACCTGGGTGAGAGTTACAAGACCATGGCTAGAAAGGACACACACAAAAGAAATTAATCACAAGGAAATAAAAAAAACATGATCCATCCTTTTGCTGTCTACATGAAACACACCTTAGGCATAAGAACACAAACAGACTGAAAACAAAAGGAAGGAGAAAAATATTCCATGCAACTAGTAAACAAAAAAGAGCAAGGGTAGGCATATTAATATCAGATAAAATAGACTTTAAATTAAAATCTATTACAACAGATTAAAAAAAACTCATTACATAATAATAAAAGGGTCAATTCAGCAAGAAGACATAACAACTATAAATATATATGCACGTAATAGCAATGCACCAAAATACATGAAACAAATACTGACTAATATAAAAGGAAAAATAGACAACTCTACAATAATAGTAGGAAGCTTTGACATACCACTTTCAATTATAGACAGAATATCTAAAAGGAAAATCATTAAAGACATTGAGAACTTAAATGAAACCATAAGCCAATTGGACCTAATGGACATATATAGAACACTCCACCCAGCATCAGAACTCAAGACATTCTTCTCCAGTGCACATGGATCATTTTCCAGAATAGACCATATGCTAGGACACAAAACAAGTCTCAACAAATTTAAAAAGATTAAAATTGTACAAAGCACCTTCTCTGACAATAACAATATGAAGCTAGAAATCAACAACAGGATAAATAAGGAAAAAAGAATAAATTCATGGAAACTAAATAATACACTACTAAAAAACTATTGGGTCATAGAAGAAATCAAAACTGAAATTAAAACATTCCTAAAATCAAACGAAAATTAAAACATATATGTCAAAATCTTTGGGGCATAGCAAAAGCAGTACTCAGAGGGAAATTTATAGCAATAAATGCTTATATTAAAAAGAAGAAAGATCAGAAATCCTTAAACTGACAACTTGAACAAGTAGAAAAGGAGGAGCAAAAGAAGACAAAAGTTACCAGAAAAGAAATAATAAAGATCAAGGCAGAAATAAACAAAATTGAAAACAAAATAGAAAAACAATTGAAAGAACCAGAAGTTGGTTCTTTGAAAGTATTAATAAAATAAACAAACTACTGGCTAGATTGACAAAAGCGTAAAACCAGAAGAAGCAAATAACCAAATTAAGAAATGAAATTGGTGACACTACAACCCATCCAACAGAGATAAAGAAGATCATAACTGATTACTATGAGAAATTATACTCCAACAAATCTGAAAACTTAGACAAAATGGACAAATTCTAAAAACATACTACCTACCCAAACTAACACAAACAGAGGCTAAGAAATTTAAACAGACCCATTACAAAAGAAGAGATTGAAGAAGTCATTAAAAAAAACTGGCAGCAAAAAAAAAAAAGTCCGGGACAAGATGGCTACACTGGAGAAGTCTACTAAATATTCAGAGAAGAGCTGACATCAATCTTACTCAATCTCTTCAAAAACACAGAAAAGGAAGGAACACTACCAAACTTTCTATAAAGCCAGTATAACCCTGATACCTAAACCAGGCAAAGATATCACAAAAAAAAAGAAAGAAAATTACAGAGCAATATCCCTTATGAACAAAAATGCAAAACTTTTCAACAAGATTCTAGCCAACAGACTTCAGCAACATATCAAAAAAATCAAGTGGAATTCATGCAAGGATTACAAGGGTGGTTCAACATTAGAAAATTTATCAATGTAATCTACCACATAAATAAAACAAAGGAAAACAAACCCATGATAATATCAATTGATTAAGAAAAGGCTTTTGATAAAATTCAACATCCTTTCCTGATAAAAACACTCAGCAAAATAGGAATAAAAGGGAAATTCCTCAACATAACTAAAGGCATATATGAAAAACCAACAACAAACATTATACACAACAGAGAAAGGCTGAGAGTCTTCCCTCTGAGAATGGGAACAAGACAAGGATGCCCATAATCACCACTCTTATCCAACATTATACTGGAAGTTCTACCCAAAGCAATAAGACAAGAGAGATAAGTAAAACGTATCCAAATTGAAAAGGAAGAAGCAAAACTATCTCTATTTGCAGATGACATGATCCTATACATAGAAGAACCTAAAGACTCCACAAGAAAAATTTTGGAACTAGTAGAAGAATTTAGCAACATTGCAGGGTACAAGATCAACACAAAAAACAGAGTTGGGTTCCTCTACACTAACAAAGACTACTCCAAAAAAGAAATCAAGAGAACAATACCATTTACAATAGCCCCCATATTGATAAAATACCTAGGAATTAACCTCATCACAGACACAAAAGACTTATACAATGAAAATTATAAAACACTACTACTAGACACTAAAAGAGTCCCACAAAAATGGAAAGACATCTTGTGCTCATGGATTGGAAGACTTAATATAGTGAAAATGTCAATATAGATACAATGCAATCCTGATACAAATCCCAACAACATTCTTTACTGAAATGGAAAAACAAATGACCAACCTCATATGGAAAGGAAAGAAAGCCCAAATAGCCAAAGCAACACTGAAGAAAAAGAACAAAGCAAGAGACCTCATACTCCCCAATATGAAAACCTACTATAGAGCCACTGTAATCAAAACATTCTGGCATTAGTTCAACAATAGACATATAGACCAGTGGAACAGAATTGAGAACTCAGAATTAAACCTAACCATCTATGAACAACTGATTTTCAACAAGGCATCAAAGCCTATTCAGTGGGGCAGAAACAGTCTCTCTAATAAATGATGCTGGCAAAACTGATACCCAACTACAGAAAAAATGGAACAGGACCCATATCTCACACCAAACACAAAAAATAATTCAAAATGAATCAAAGGCCTAAATATTAAACCTAAAACCATAAAATTCCCGGGAGAAAACTATGGGACCTAATCTTTTGTAAAAATAGGATAAGAAACATAAATAACAAAGGAAAGATATAATAGAAGATATCAAAATAGATAGATGGGACCTCATAAAAATTAAAAACTTATGTTTATCAAAAGACTTTATCAAAAGAGTAAAAAAGGCAACCTACAGACTGGGAAAACATCTTCACAAACAACTTATCTGATAAGGGTCTAATCTGTAAAATCTATAGAAAACTTCAACAACTGAACAACAGAAAGACAAAGAACTCAATCACAAAATGGGCAAAGGACATGAACAGAACCTTCACAAAGAATACATGCAAGCAGCCAATAAATATATGAAAAGATGTTCATGATAATTAACCATTAAAAAAAAAAAAGCCAAACTCATTGCCGTTGAGTCAATTCTGACTCATAGCAACCTTATAGGCCAGAGTACAAATGCCTCATAGGACTTTCAAGGAGCGGCTGGTGGATTCTAACTGCTGACCTTTTGGTTAGCAGCCTGAGCTCTTAACCACTTTGCCAGACTACAATGAGATACCATCTTACCCCAGCTAAAATGGCACTGATGAAAAAAAAAAAAAAACAAATAACAACACATACTGGTGAGAATGTGGGAAGATTGGAACCCTTATCCATTGTTGGTGGGACTGTAAAATGGTACAACCACTATGGAAAATGGTATGGAGCTTTCTCTAAAAACTAGAAATAAAACTACCCTATGATCCAGCAATCCCACTCCTAGGGATATACCCCAGAGACCTAAAAATAATGACATGAACAAACATATGCACATCTGTGTTCATAGCTGCTTTATTTACAATAGCAAATAAATGGAAACAACTGAAGTATCCATCAACAGCTGAATGGATAAGCAAATTGCGGTACATACACACAATGGAATACTACACAACCATAAAGAACAATGATGAGTCTGTGAAACATAACATGGATATACCTGGAGGACATAATGCTAAGTGAAATAAGTCGAGCATTTAAGGACAAATATTGTATGAGCCCTCTTTTGAAGGAAGACAAGAATAAACAAATATAGGAGACTAATGTTCATTGGTGGTTACCGGGGAGTGGGGGAGAGTAGGCTTTAGACCGTAGAGAGTTGTATTTTTGGTGACGGGAAAAGTGGAAAATGTGGACGCAGTGTGCACAGCACAACCAAAGTAAAAACGAGTGTTTGAGCACATATGGAGGGGTATAGGCAAATTGGTTTGTGGGTAGATAAAGGTGTGCACATAGGTGAGAACAGATAGAAGTATCTATAGGTATGTGTAACTACAAGTATGTGGGTGCAGGACAAAATATTCATCAAAGACACAAATATGGATATTCCTCAGACATAACCAAACACTTTCCATTAGGTTTTCTGGATATGAAGGCTTAGGAGAATAGTCTCATGGGACAACTCAGTCAATTGGCATTAACAGAGTTCACAAAAATCATGATCTGCATCCTAGCATCTGGGGTCTTAAAACCTTGTGAGCAGCCATCTAAGACACAATTATGGGTTTCTACTTGCCAGGAGCAAGACAGTAAGAAGGCAACCAAAAGCTCAAAGAAACAAGTTTACACAAGCCACAGCCTCATCTAACCTGAGACCAGAAGAATTAGATGGTGCCTGGCTATCACCACTGACTGTTCTGACCGGAGGTCACAATAGTTGGTCCCAGATTAAATGGGAGAAAAATATGTAGCAGAACTCAAATTCTGATTAAAAAATAAAAATAATACAAAAGCCAGACAAACTGGAACAGTAGAGGACAGAGAATTCCCTGAGACTATCACCCTGAGATACTCTTTAAACCTAGAACTGAGCCTATTCCCTGAGACCACCTTTTAGAGAAATAGCAGAGTTGCACACAAAATTAAGGGTATTACCTGTAAGATCAGTGCTCTACTTAAAAACCATCTGTATAAGACAAAAAGGTCAACAATTACCCAAAAGTAAAGATGAGGAGATAAAGGAACAGGGAAACTGGAGCACTGGAAAAGAAACAAACAGAACACAAAGAGAATGTTGACACAATGTAATAAATATAACTAATGTCACTGAAAAATTTATGTGGAAATTGTCAAATGGGAACATAACTTGCTGTGTAAACTTTCACCAAAAACTCAATAAAATCTTATTTAAAAAACAAACAAACAGATATCTCACACAAGGTTAAACTTAGAATTACCACATGCTCCTGTAATTCCACTCTTAAGTATATACCCAAAAGAATTGAAAACAGGTACTCAAATAAGTACACGTACATGCATTCTCATAGCAGCACTATTCACAATAGCCAAAAGATAGAAACAGAAACAGCCCAAATGTCCATCAATGGATGAATGGATAAACAAATTGTGGTATATATGTACCATGGAATATTATTCAGCCATAAAAAGAAATGAAGTACCCCAACTTATGATGGGGTTCCGTTCAGATGACTCTAACATGAGTCAGTTTTGACGTAAGTCAAATACATCATATTTTTTTAGTTTTTATTATTATTGCCTTTTATTATTATCAGTATCTTTATAAATCCGATCTTTATTTGTACAAAACACACAGACAGTCATTAAGTGTGGTTCATCATAAACTCAAATACATTGTAAGTCAGCGACTGATTGTACTAACATACGCTACAACATGGATGAACCTTCAAACATGATTCTAAGTGAAAGAGACCAGCGGACAAAAGGTCACTTATTTCATAATTCCATTTATATAAAATATCCAAAATAGGTAAGTCCCTATAGACAGAACACAGATTGGTAGTTGCCAAGGGCTGGAGGCAGGAGGGAATGGAGAGAAACTACTTAATGGGTAAAGGAGGTTTTACTTTAGAATGATGGAAATGTTCTGGAATTACATAGAGATGGTGGTTGCACAACATTATGAATGCACTAAATGCCACTGAATTGTTCATTTTAAAATGGTCCCCTTCATGTTACGTGGATTTCACCTAACAAATTATTTTAAAAAAATACCTGTGGAGAGTTTGAATAAAATTCAATTTATAAAATGCGAAGATAAAAAATTCTAAATTAGTACATTATACATATATTATTTTAAAACTAAATTCATAACTCTATTCATAAATTCAAATATTACAGATATTTTAACCATTTCATTTACATCATTAAAAGTTTATCTATTCACCAGGGATTGGACAGCTCCATAAAACAAAATGGGACTAATGAGGCACAGCAGTCCAGGGATAAGGACTAGAAGGCAGAAGGGGACAGGAAAGCTGGTGATAGGGAACCTAAGTTTGAGTAAGGATAGTGTTGACATGTAGTGGGGTTCTTAACCATTGTCATAGGGCAATATGTGTACTGTTTAATGAGAAACTATTTTGTTCTGTAAACCTTCATCTAAAGTGAGAATAGCAGCACAACTGGAAGAACATAATCAATGTTACTGAATTGTACATGTAGAAATTTTTGAAATGGTGTATCTTTGGCTATGTATATTTTCACCAAAAAAAAAGGTCCTCCAAGGCTGAGTAGGGAGAGTATTGACATGTCATGGGGCTGTTAACCAATGTCATAAAACAATATGTGTACTGACTGTTTAATGAGAAACTATTTGTTCTGTAAACCTTCACCTAAAGTAGAATAAAAAAAAGTTTATATATTCAAGTGTCATTTGGAAAATATTCAGAGTTCATATATAATAAATGACCATATAATTTACTGTCCAAACAAGCACACTGTTGAAAGTGTAAGGGGAACTATAAATAAGTAAACCAGGAAACATGTAGAAACTGTTAGTGTCTCAAGTAAACCAAAATACATGGTCACTCAAGGTATATACAGTATTTATTCATGCATTTTTCCTCTTTATGGCTGAGACTGTGTGTCTTAGATATCTAGTACTGCTATAACAGAAATACCACAAGTGGATGGTTTTAACAAACAGAAGTTTATTCTCTCACAGTTTAGGAGGTTAAACTTCTAATTCAGGGCACCAGGTCTAGAGGAAAGCCTTCTCTCTCTGTCAGCTCTGGGGGAAGGACCTTGTCATCAATCTTTCCCTGATCTAGGAGCTTCTCAGCACAGGGACCCTGGATCCAAAGGACATGTTTTTTCCTGGCTCTTCTTTCTTGGCGGTATGAGGTCCTTCTCCTCTCTGCTGGATTCTCTCTTTTATATCTCAAAAGAGGTTGACTCAAGATACAGCCTAATCCTGAAGACTGAGTCCTGCCTCATTAACATCACAGAGGTTAGGATTTACAACACACGGGATAATCACACTGTCTTAGCCTGGGTTCTCTGAAGAAGCGAAATCAGTAAAGTGTATAAATACATATATATATAGAGATTTATATCAAGGAAAAGGCTCACATGGTTGTAGAAGCTGGAATGTCCCAAGTCCATGGGTCAGAATACAGGCTTCTCCTGATGCACATAGCCACAGAGGCTGGTGAACCCAAGATCAGCAGATCGGAGAGGTGGGCTCTTGCTCACAGGCTGTGGAGATCAATGAATCCCAAAGATCAGCAGGCAAGACCACAGGTAAACTGCTAGCTCAAGTCCCAAGAATAGGAGGTCAGATGAACAGGAGCCAGCTACAGGATCCAGAACAAGCAAAAGCCCACAAGCCTTGCTAGAATATCCATTTACATTTAATGCAGGCCGCAAGCCCAAGGAAACTCCCTTTCAACTGATTGACTATTCACAGCAGATACCATCATGGAGGTGATCACATAGTATCAAATCTCATCATGGAAGTGATCACACCATCATATGACTATCAAACCACTAATAATCATGGCCCAACCAAGGTGGCACACAATCTTAACCATCACACATACAATACTGGGACTCATGGCCTAGCCAAGTTGACATACATTTTTGGGGGACACATTTCAATCCATAACACTGTATTATACATTTTCACATCCCTTACCTGGTAAGGTAACTGACATGTAGTAGTTAAATGCTTACTCTGACGAAGGAATAAAAGAGTTGATTAATTAGGCTATGTTATAGAGATCTGAGTTAAGACTTAAAAAATGAAACACCAGAATTTCATACACTCACACCAGTTTTACACAAACAACCAAGATACCAATAGGATGTGCTTTACTGTCAATTTTGTCCAGTGAAGAATAAATATTTATAAATTTGAGTAAACAGTTATTGAGAAAGGTTGATTACAAATAACAACAAATGAGAAAAACAAGAATGTGCAGGAGACTACCAAAACCCAAACCTGTTGTCATCAAGTAGATTCTGACTCATAGCGACCCTATAGGACAGAGTAGAACTGCCCCATAGGGTTTCCAAGGCTGTGGTTCTTTACAGAAGCAGACTGCTGCATCTTTCTCCCACAGAACAGCTAGCGGGTTTGAACCGCCAACCTTTCAGTTAGCAGCTGAGCACATAACCACTGCACTGTCTGGGCTCCTAATGCAGGAGACTACTTACCTACAAAAAAACCCCTTCGATACTACATGAAACATGTTTATGTTTTTAAAAATTATTATTTAGTAAGTTGACAAGGAATAAAAGGCCGTTCACTCTTGATGGGTGAATAGTTGAGCAGAAAAACACCCATTTTACTTCTACTCTTGAGCCCTACAGAGTATAGGTGAAGATGGCAAGGCTTCAAGTGATAGAAAAGATAGCTTAGACTGGGCAAAGGGTCAGAAATCTTTGAAGTTCAGAATAACAGGAAAGTATTAAGAAGGTAATTAAAACTCAGAAAATATGGAACAGACAGAGCCTGTAGCTATGAAAAGGGCAGAGGGCAGTTGGCAGGTAGAAGAAAGATAAACAGACTATGTTTAGAGAAGTAAAGATTAAGTTAATGAAACAGTGCTTAGCTGGCAACTGGGAGTCTTTGTTTCTTTTAATCTTTGGCTCTAAATTATGTCTTTTTTCAGAAGTAGAAAATGGAAGATGTACGAAATACATACATATATTACATACATAGATATCTATATAAACACACAGAGGCATATATGTGTATATACACACAAATAAAAGAGAACATAGGTAATCAACAATTTTCATTCCTAAAGCAAGCACAACCGTTGGGTCTCTGGTAAATCACTTTTACACCATTACTAACCTTGGAGCTAATACAGGACCTAAGAAAAATTTTGATTTTTTGTAGGATTTTCCCAGTAACACCAACTCTTTAACAGGAATACAAACGTCAGGGTCTATTCCTAATTTCTTTCAGTTTAAAATCAGGGCCCTTACTTGATTCACTGACAATCCACGCAGAAACATTTGACTCTCAAATAAATTGGTGAAAATTCTCAGAGGCTTAAGTTAAACTGTAAGTTCAGTTCAATTAATAAAACCTCCTGTATTCAACATAATAGATATTTTTAAAGAATTCTATCAACTATCTATTTAAGATGTGTAGATACAACTTTAAATTTCAATTGAAATTTTTTCTACTTTTTTTTTTTTCTTAAAAAAGCATTGAAATTTGTCAAAGAGAATCTCTATTCTTACCCAAGGATTCTTACACGTTTTTAGATTGTGGACTTTCAGGAATTCATTATGTTTCTTATGGAACACAATAAAATAATGGTATATTAAAAATAATATGATTAAACATACAATGTTTAAATAATTAGACAATATCTAAACTATATTCAGTTGTGAATAAGTAGCAGTAGATCCTAAAGGAAAAAATTTTTACGTAAAATTTAGAAAATTCTATATATACTATTTTTTTCTTCAAATTGGGATGAGATGATATAGGTAGTGTGTGTATATATATATATTTATCATGGAAAATTTTTCCACATTTTAATACATCAGAGTCTGGTATTATGTTCTCCACTTAATAAGCAATTTCATTAACTAAAATTGTTAACAGGCATCTGGGAAGACACAGACACCCTAGATCTGAGAAGGACAGACACCAGGTAAGTGACTCATAGTGTACGTAATTTGGAGTAGCTGTTGGAGCACAATAGTGACAGGAAAATAAGTAGCAGAGAAAAAAGGTGGAGAGAGTACCAGGTAAGGCATGGGCAGGAAGAAAGAAGACCCAATTAGTACTAACAAAGAGTTTGATGAAAAAATTTTAAATGACCCTAGGACTCCTGGTGCCCTAAGAGGCAAAGTCAAAGCATGGGGTTGGTAAATTTATACGATTGTGAGCTGAAACTTCAGGATTATTTAGTTCAATCCTTTCTTTTTTACAGATAAGTAAATTGAGGCACAGATAACTTTCCCAAGGTCAGATAGCTAGTTAATTGCAGATTCAACCCTGGACTCCAGGTTTCTTGACTTCTAAGCCAATGTTATTTCCAATAAATTACCAGGGGATAAAAAGTTTGGGTAGATAGAAATGGCCTAGAACCAAAGGAAAAAACCATTTTATCTATCAAAAAGTTGGGCACACATTTTTAACAATACATTATTTCTTCTTTTCTAAACTTTCTTTTACCTCCCAGGAGACACATTCTGGAATCCACACATACACATACAAAAAATCAAGTTTAGAGGTGAGACCAAGATGGCAGAGTAGTCAGATGGCTTTCTATATCCCTCTTACAACAAAGACCCGGAAAAACAAGTGAGTTGATTGTATATGAATATCTAGGAGCCCTGAACAAGGCAAAGTTCAGGAATTGGACTGAGTGGTGGGGAGAGAGGGAGACGGTTCTGAAGAAGCAAGAAGTGCCAGACCGGACTCGCTTGGCTGGAGCCCCAGCTCTTCATCCCCAACTGGCTCCGAAGCAGGCAAACAGCTCTGCGCAAGCACTCTGGAGGCAGTTTCCACATCAAGAGAGATCCAGCAGCAGAGATTCTGCTTGGACACTCTGAACCAGTGAAAAGCAGCTTCCAAGTGGCTAAAGATAAGTATGTGCATGCGACCTTTGGTGGGGATTAAAAAAAAAAAAAAGCCTATTTGGGAAAAACCTATCTCCCTTTTACCTCCTCCCTCCACGATCTGCATTGGTCTGGCCTTTCAAAGTCTCTGAGTCCACTGGGCTGGAAAAAGATCCCAAAAGGTGCCCTGACCCATTCTCCTAGCCTTGGAGAGGGAACAAATAAGCTACTGGCTCCCCTAAGCCAGGAACTCAGGGTCAGCACAGCTCCTTTGCTAGGCACGGTCATAAGGGGTCTGCAGACTTTGAGTGCCTTACATCCTTGTATAGACTTCTGGGGATCCATCTCAACAGTGTAAACCCTCACTACCACAGTACAACAGGGTAAACATCTGAAGTCTAACTTCAACTGTTTCAGCTGTGAAGTGGCAGATTTGTGAGCTTCGACACAGCCCTGCCCTTTGAGCAGGCACATTTACTGATCTGCACCAGGGGCTTGAGGACTCTTGGCTCCACCTATGCCACCTAGTCACTTGCCACAGGGGTCCAAGAATAAGTGGTGCCCTCGAGTCTTTACAGCCAACAGAGTGGGGTGCTCACAGTCTGGCTGCAAAACTCACCTACCTACTCACCCTAGGGAATAGGGACACCCTTTCCTTTCAGACTTTCCTGCAGCCATAAGCCCCCTGCCTGGCTCAGCACATGACCTCCTACTGCAGCCAGATACTTGTGCCAACACCAATCACCCATGCCTCTCCAAGACTGTAAGTGAGAGCCTGCACTACACACTTGGTGACTGACTGCCGGGACACCTGAGCTTAACCCATATAGGAAAATTTAATGGACTCCTGTGTGCACATACTTAGTTACAGAACTAACTACCTGGTGACAGGACGTTAGCACTTCAAAGGAATCAATAATCAAACTAGCGCACACGAGCAGCCTATCTGGGCATATCAAAGCAAAACAAAACAAGAAGCTAGGATTCACTAAACAAATATAAAATAAAATTATAATAAGTTATTGAAGGCTCGGAGACAACAGTCAATATCAAATCACATAAAGAGGCAGTCCGTGATGGCTTCAGCAAGCTGCCAAAATAAATAATCAATAAATTCTCTGGAGGAAGAGAACTTCTTGGAATTACCGGAGGCAGAATACAAAAAATTAATATACAAAACTCTTTTAGAAATTAGAAAGGAATTTTGACAGAATGTAGAAACTGCCAAAGAACATACAAAGTAGCAGCGGAACTTAAAAAGGTTATTCAAGAACATAATGACAAATTTAATGGGCTGCAAGAATCCATAGAGAGACAGCAATCAGAAATCCAGAAGACTGACAATAAAATTTCAGAATTAGACAACTCAATAGAAAGTCATAGGAGCAGAATTGAGGCAGTAGAAGTTAGAATTAGTGACATTGAAGACAAAGCACTTGAAGCCAACTCATTTGAAGAAAAATCAGATAAAAGAATTAAAAAGAATGAAGAAACTCTAAGAGTTATATGGGACTCTGTCAAGAGAAATAACCTACGAGTGATTGGAGTACCAGAACAGGGGGAAATAACAGAAAATACAGAGAAAATTGTTGAAGATTTATTGACAGAAAACTTCCCTGATATCATGAAAGATGAGAAGATATCTATCCAAGATGTTCATTTAACCCCACATAAGGTATATCCCAAAAGAAAGTCACCAAGACATATTATAATCAAATTTACCAAAACCAAAGATAGAGAATTTTAAGAGTGGCTAGGGATAAAAGAAGAGTCATCTACAAAGGAGAGTCAATTAGAATAAGCTCTGACTACTCAGCAGAAACCATGCAGGCAAGAAGGCAATGGGATGACATATATAAAGCCTTGAAGGAAAAAAATTGCCAGCCAAGAATTCAATATCCAGCAAAACTGTCTCTCAAATATGATGGCAAAATTAGGGCATTTCCAGATAAAAAGAAGTTTAGGGAATTTGCAGAAACCAAACCAAAATTACAAGAAATATTAAAGGGAGTCCTCCGGTTAGATAATCAATAACATCAGATAACAACACAAAACTAGAACACAGGACAGAGCAACCAGATATTGACTCAGATAGGGAGATCGAAAATACATCAAAGCTAAAACATTGAAAATAGGGCAACAGAGATATCAATATGTAAAAAAGGACAACATTAAAACAAAAAAGAAGGACTTAAAAAATGCAGACATAGATTTTTCATATGGAGGGGAAGTCAAGGCGATATAAACAAATGAAAGACTGGTATAAACTTACAAAAATAGGGGTAAATTTTAAGGTAACCACAAAGGAATCTAACAATCTTACAACTCAAAACAAAAAATCAAGTTTATAATGTAGAAATAATAGTATTCAGCTACTTGTAAGAAATAAACGAACAAAAAAACCCAAGAAACTGAATTTAAAAAACCAAGTTCATGTAAATAGTCACCTCTATGCCAAAGAATTATACTTAAAGTTTTCAATTTAAAAAGTCAGTCAGATGCAGGGTTCTACCTCCAGTAATGTCAGAGAGGCATGTATAAAGTAACCTTCACTCATATAGTCCTTACAGATACAAATTATAAACTCTGAACAAAATATAAAGACAACTAGTTAAAGAGAATAACTACACGGGAATTAAATCTTGGAAGAAGGGCACTGCACTGGATTTGAATTGCATGTATGTAGCTTTTCACTTGAAAATACTCCCCAGTCTTCACATGTGCAGCAGTGGTCATAGCCAAGGTGAGGCCACGGAGCTTGTGGAGGAAAGGCTCAGGACAAGAAGGCTCCCCATCACCAAGATGCGATGCTTGGTCAAGGACACGAAGATCAAGTCCCTGAAGGAGATCTCTATCTTCTCCAGGCCCATTAAGGAGTCTGAGATCATTGATTTTTCCTGGAGACATCTCTTAAGGATGAGGTTTTGAAAATTGTGCCTGTGCAAAAGCGGACATTTGCTGTCCACTGAATCAGGTTCAAGGCATTTGTCACCATTGATACTACAACAGCTATGTTGGTCTGGGCATTAAGTGCTCCAAGGAGGTGGCCACGGACATCTGCAGGGGCTATTATTCTGGCCAACTCTCTATCATCCCTGTGCAGTGAGGCTACTGAGGGATCAAGATTGGCAAGTTCCATATTGTTCTTTGCAAGGTGACTGGCTACTGTGGCTCTGTGCTAGTGTGCTTCATCCACACCTCCACCAGAGGTACTGGCATCCTTTTGGCCCCATGCTCAATAAACTGCTGCTGATGGCCCGTATTGACATCTGCTACACTTTTGCCAGGGGCTGCACTGCCACCCTTGGCAACTTCACCAAGGCCACCTTCGGTGCCATCTCCAAGACCTATAGCTATCTCACCCCTGGCCTCTGGAAAGAGACGGTGTTCACCAAGCCTCCCTACCAGGAAGTCATGAACCATCTTGTAAAAACCCACACCAGAGTCTCTGTGCAGAGGACCCAAGCTCAGCTGTGAGCACCAAGTAGTGTTTTTACAAAAGAAAAAATGAACTAATTAAGCCTGTTTAAAAAAAAAAAGTTATGACATAAAGACTGAAATAATTAAAATTAGACGTAGATAAATTTTCAATCATGCTTGGAGACTTTACCAGACAAAAATGTTAATAAAAATACCAAATATTGGAACGCTTAATATCACCTTGACCTAATAGAGATTTGGAGACTGGTGGTGCAGTGGTTAAGAGCCATAGTTACTAACCAAAAAGTCGGCAGTTCTAATTGACCAGTTGCTCCTTGAAAACCCTATGCGGGGCCGTTCTACTCTGTTCTACAGGGTCGCTATGAGTTGGAATTGACTTGACAGCAATGGGTTTGGTTTTTTTGGTTTGGTAGCCAACAACGGCAGAATGCACATTCTTTTCAAATATACATGGAATGCTCTTCATGATAGGCCACGGGAGCCATAACACAAGTCTTAATGATATTCATAAAATTGAATTTGTACATAGTGTATTCCCTGACCAAGACACAATCAAATTAGCAATAAAAAGCAGAAGGAAATCTAGGAAAGTTCTCACATACTTGGAGTATAAACGATCCACATTTAAGATGAAATCACAAGGGAAAACTAAATAAATAAATATATCAAATTTAATGATTAGAAAAATACATCATATCAATATTTGTGGGCTGGAGGTAAAACAGTGATAATTAGAAGAAACTTATAGATTGAAATATTTATATTATAAAAGGAAAATATATTCATATTCAGTGATTCTGTTTTATTGCCATAAGAAGCTAGGAAAAAATGAGCAAATGAAACACAAACTAAATAGGAAGGACTAAAGCAGAAATCAGTGATATAGTAAGCACATAAACAATGGAAAAAATTGAAATGGCAAAACTTGATTCTTTTTAAAAATTGATACATTTGACATACTCTGAGCAAGGATGATCAAGAACAACAGAGAAAAAAAATTACTAATCTCGAGAATAAAAAATGGGCTCTCTCTAGAGATCCCACAAAATTTTTTTTTTAACATGAAGAAATATTATTAAAAGCTGTATGCCAACAAATGCATTTGGTGTTAAATGCCTTGAAAAACAAAACTTAACCAAAATTTATACAAGATGAAACCTAAGATCTGCACAGCCCTATATCTATTAAAGAAATTAAATTTGCTATCAAGAACATTCTCACTAATAAAATTCCCAGTTTAGATGGTTTCAGTGGTAAATTAAATCAATTATTTAATGAGTAAATAATACCAATATTACATAACATCTTTTAAAAATTAGAGGAGGGAAGAATACATTCTAACTCATTTTATGAGGTCAGCATAATCATAATATCAAATCATGATAAAGATATTACAAGAAAAAAAATTACAGACCAATATCTCTTATGAATATAGATCGAAAACAATAACAACATATTATCAAATAGAATCCAATAATTTATAAAAAGAGTAACACATCATGACCAAGAAGGGAAGGTCAAAAAATAAATCAATGTAATTCGATTACTAGACTAAAAAGAAAATTTTATGATAATCTCCAAAGATGCAGAAAAAGCCATTTTACAAAATTAAAAAACTATTCATTATAAAAACTCATAAAATTAGGAATAGAAAGGTACTTCCTCAAAATAATACAGGAAACATAAAAAAAAAGCCTAGAGATAGTATCATACTTGCTGGTAAAATATTTAGTGTTTTCTTTCTCTGATTGGAATGAAGTGGAAATGACACTGCCACAACTTTTATTCAACATTTTCTTAAAGTTCTACACACTGCAAGAAAAACAACACAGGACATAAAAACCAGAAAGAAAGTAGTACATATACTGTTTCTGTGTTTTCATAATAAATCTTAAGGGATATGCAAAGCAATAATTAGAATTAATAGCCAAGTATAGGAAGAACAGTCTATAAAATTAATACATAAAAATCAATTTTATATTTACAGACTATAATTAAACGAGTAAAAACAAAATTAATAAAATGATTTCATCTACAATAGTGTCAACATACAGTACGTAGGATACATTTAACAAGACATGCGAAGTCTGTACATTGAGCACTATAAAACATGGCCAAGAGAAATTTAAAAAGTCCTACTGAAATAAATGGAGATATATACCAAATTGATCTATACATTCAATGCAATCCCAATCAAATTCTTAAAAGGCTTTTTTTAATAATTTTTTTTTATTGTACTTTCGATGAAGGTTTACAGAACAAATAGTTTCTCATTTAACAGTCAGTACACATATTGTTTTATGACATTGGTTAACAACCCCACAACATGTCAACACTCACCCTTCTCGACCTTGGAGGACTTTTTTTTTTTTGGTAAAAATATACATAGCCAAAATTACACCATTTCAAAAGTTTCTACATGCACAATTCAGTGACATCAATTACACTCTTCCAGTTGTGCTGCTATTCTCTCTATCCTTTTCCAAATTATTCCATCACCATTATCTTCAACTCACTGCCCCTTAGGCTTCCCATCAAACCTTTTGAGTTGCTGTTGTAAATTCTATCTCACATAGATTATTATTTTTTTTTTGTACCTTAAATGAAGGTTTACAGAACAAATAGTTTCTCATTAAACACTTAGTACACATATTGCCCTATGACAATGGTTAACAACTTCACATGTCAACACTGTCCCTTTTCAACCTTGGATTCCCTATAACCAGCTTTCCTATCCCCTCCTGCCTTCTAGTCCTTGTCCCTGTGCCTCATTAGTCCTGTTTGTTTTATGGGGCTGTCCAAACCCCAGGTGAACGGTGAACTTCGGGAGTGACTTCACCACTGAGCTAAAAGGGTGCACGGGGGCCACACTCTCTGGGTATCTCCAGTGTGTCAGGCCAGTAAATCTGATCTTTTTTTGTGAGTTAGAATTTTCTTTTACATCCTTCTCCAGCTCTATCCAGGACCTTCTGTTGTGATCCCTGTCAGAGCAGTCAGTGGTGGTAGCCGGGCACCATCTAGCTGTACTGGACTCAGTCTGGTGGAGGCCATGGTAATTGTGGTCCATTAGTCCTTTGGACTAATCTTTTCCTTGTATCCTGTTCTCTTCATTCTCCCTTGCTTCCAAAGGGGTGAAACCAATGGAGTATCTTAGAGGGCTGCTCACAGGATTTTAAGACCCCAGACACTACTCACCAAGGTAGAATGTAGAACATTGTCTTTATAAACTGTGTTATGCCAGTTGAGCTAGATGGTCCCCACAGGCCTCCGTGAGCAATTCAGTCCCTCAGGGAGTTTAGATGTGTCTACAGGGCTTCCATGATCTTTCCTTGTACAAGTTGTGCTGGCTTCCCCAGTGTTGTGTACTGTCTTACCCTTCACTAAAGTTACCACTTATCTATTGTCTCTTTAGTTTCCCCCCATCCCTCCCCCCATCCCTGGTAACCAACAAAGGTTGTTTATTTTTGTAGGTAAACTTTTACATGAGTTTTTACAGAAGAGGTCTCATATGATATTTGTCCTTTTGTGATTGACTTATTTCACTCAGCATAATGTCCTCCAGTTTCATCCATGTTATGAGATGCTTCACAGATTCATCGTTATTTATCATTGCATAATACTCCATTGTGTGTATGTACCATAGTTTGTTTATCCATTCATCTGCTGATGGCATCTAGGTGTTTCCATCTTTTTGCTATTGTGAGCAGTGCTGCAATGAATATGGGTGTGCATATGTCTATTCGAGTGACGACTCTTATTTCTCTAGGATATATTCCTAGGAGTGGGATTGCTGGATCGTATGGTATTTATATTTCTAGCTTTCTAAGGAAGCGCAATATCATTTTCCAGAATGGTTGTATCATTTTGCATTCCCACCAGCAGTGCATAGAGTTCCGATCTCCCCGCAGCCTCTCCACCATTTGTTATTTCCAGTGTTTTTGATTCGTGCCAGCAATACCGGGGTGAGATGCTATCTCATTGTGGTTTTAATTTGCATTTCTCTAATGGCTAGTGATTGCGAGCATTTTCTCATGTGTCTGTTGGCTGCTTGAATGTCTTCTTTGGTGAAGTGTCTGTTCATTTCCTTTGCCCATTTTTTAATTGCATTATTTGTCTTTTTGTTGTAGAGGTGTTTGATTTTCTTGTAGATTTCAGAGATTAGTCCTTTGTCTAACTTGTAATGTCCACAAATTTTTTCCCAGTCTGTAGGTTCTCTTTTTACTCTTTTGGTGAAGTCTTTTGATGAACTTAAGTGTTTAATTTTCAGAAGATCCCAGTAATCTAGCTTATCTTCTAGGGTTTGCGTGTTGTTGCTTATGGTTTGTATCTGTAAATGCCGTGCATTAGGACCTCTAGAGTTAATCTTATTTTATCTTCTATGAACTTAATAGTTTTTGGCTTTATATTTAGGTCTTTGATCCATTTTGAATTAGTTTTTGTGTACAGTGTGAGGTATGGGCTCTGTTCCATTTTTTTGTAGATGGACATCCAGTTTTGCCAGCACCATTTGTTAAAAAGACTGCTTTTTCTCCATTTGATGGACTTTGGGCCCTTGTCAAAGATCAGGTGAGTGTAGGTAGATGCATGTTCATCTGTTCCATTGGTCAACGTGTCTGTTGTTGTACCAGTACCAGGCTGTTTTGACTACCATAGCTGTATAGTAGGTGCTGAGGTCAGGTAGTGTGAGTCCTCCTACTTTATTCTTCTTCTTCAATAGAACTTTACTTATTCTGGGCTTCTTCCCTTTCCATACAAAGTTAAGGATTAGTTCTTCCATCTCTTTAAAGAATGTTGTTGGTATTTGGAATCGGAATTGCACTGTATTTGTAAATTGCTTTGGGTAGAATTGTCATTTTTCACTGTTGAGTCTACCTATCCAGGAGCATGGTATATTTTTCCATTTATGTAGATCCCTTTGGGTTTCTTGCAGTAGTGTTTTGTAGTTTTCTTTGTATAGGTCTTTTACATCCCTCGTAAGATTATTCCTAAGTATTTTATCTTTTTAGGGGCTATTGAAAATGGTATTGTTTTCCTGATTTCCTTTTCATCGTTCTCCTTATTGGTGTATAGGAATCCAAATGATTTTTGAATGTTTATTTTGTATCCTGCTACTCTGCTGAATCTTTCTATTAGTTCAGTAGATTTCTCGTGGAGTCTTTAGGGTTTTCTGTGTATAGTATCATATCATCTGCAAACAGGGACAGTGTAATTTCTTCATTACCAATTTGGATGCCCTTTATTTCTTTTTCTTGCCTTATTGCTCTAGCTAGAAATTCCAGCAAAATGTTAAATAGGACTGGTGATAAAGGCCATCCTTGTCTTGTTCCTGTTTTCAAGGGGAATGTTTTCAGCCTCTCTCCATTAAGAATGATGTTGGTTGTTGGTTTTGCATAGATGCTTTTTATTATGTTGAGAAATTTCCCTTCTATACCTATTTTATTGAGCGTTTTTATCAGGAATGGGTGTTGGACTTTCTCAAGTGCCTTTTCAGTGTCGATTGAGATGATCATGTGATTCTTTTCTTTCCTTTTATTTCTGTGGTGGATTACGTGGATTGATTTTCTAATGTTGAACCATCCTTGCATACCTGGTATGAATTCTGCTTGGTCATGGAGTATTATTTTTTTGTTATGGTGCTGAATTCTATTGGTAGAATTTTCTTGAGAATTTTTGCATCTATATTCATGAGAGATATTGGTCTGTAATTTTCTTTTTTTGTGGTGTCTTTGCCTGGTTTTGGTATCAGGGTTACGCTGGCTTCATAAAATGAATTTGGAAGTATCCCTTCCTTTTCTATGTTCTGAAATAGTTTGAGTAGTACTGGTATAAACTCTCCTCTGAATGTTTGGTAGAATTCTCCAGTGAAGTCATCTTGGCCAGGGTTTTCTTTTGTTAGGAGCTTTTTTAAAATTACTTTTTCAATCTCTTCTCTTGTTATGGGTTTGTTCAGATTTTCAACATCACTTTGTGGTAGTTTGGGTAGGTAGCGTGTTTCTAGAAATTATCCATTTCCTCTAGGTTTTCAAATTTGTTGGAGTATAGTTTTTCATAATACTCTGTTATGATCCTTTTTATTTCAGTTGGGTCTGTTGTAATGTCCCCCATTTCATTTCATATTTGGGTTATTTGCATCCTCTCATGTTTTTCTCTTGTCAGTCTGGCCAGTGTTTTGTCGATTTTGTTGATCCTTTCAAAGAACCAGCTTTCAGTTTTGTTGGTTCTTTCTATTGTTTTTCTACTCCTTATTTCATTTATTTCTTCTCTAATCTTTATTTTTTCCTTTCTTCTGGTGACTGTGCTTTTTTTTGCTGTTTTCTTTCTATTTGTTTGAGTTCTGTAGTTAATGTTTTGGTTTTGTCCCTTTCTTGTTATGATGTGTGCATTTATTGCTATAAATTGTCTTCTGAGGACTGCCTTCGCTGTGTCTCAAAGGTCTTGGTATGGTGTGTTTTCATTCTTGTTTGATTCTGGGAATTTTTTGATTCCATCTCTGATTTCTTCTATTACCCAGTGATATGCAAGCAGGGTGGTATTCAGTTTCCATGTAATTGATTTTTTTCCTTGCTCTTCCTGTGGTTAATTCCTACCTTGATGGCATTGTGGTCAGCGAAGATACTTTGTATTATCTCTACGATTTGGATCTTTTTGAGGATTGCTCAGTGGCCTAAGATGTGGTCTATTCTGGAGATCATTCCATGTGCATTAGAAAAGAATTTGTACTTTGAAGCTGTTGGGTGTTGTGTTCTATATATGTCTATGAGGTCAAGTGGGCTGATTGTGCCCTTTAGGTCTTCTGTATCTTTGCTGAGTTTCTTTTTATTTGTTCTGTCCTTTACTGAGAGTGGTGTGTTGAAGTCTCCTACTATTATTGTGGAACTCTCAATTTCTCCTTTCAGTGCTGTTAGAGTTTGTTTTATGTATTTTGGAGCCCTGTCATTGGGTGCGTATATGTTTATTATGGTTATGTCTTTATGATGGATCATCCTCTTAATCATGATATAGTGTCCTTCTTTGTCATTTATGATGGATTTTTTTTTAAAATCTATTTTATCTGAGAACAGTATTGCCACTGTTGCTCTTTTTTGGTAGCTGTTCACTTGATTTTTTTTTTCATCCTTTTATTTTTAATAAATTCACATCTTTGTTTCTAAGCTGTGTCTCTTGTAGACAGCATATTGATGGATCCTGTTTTTTTATCCATTCTGTCACTCTCCATCTCTTTATGGGTTCATTTAGGCCATTTACATTCAGGATAATTATTGATAGGTATGAGTCGATTGCTGTCATTTTGTAGTGCTTTTTTTTGTGGTGCTGATGTTTTCTTTCTTCCTATTACTCTCCTTTCTGAATTCATTTTGTTTGTGGAGTTTTTTCGTTTCTTTAGTTTTTGTAGGTTTTGTTTTTACTGAGACTTTATGTTTTCCTTCTTTATTTTGATGAGTAGGTTTGTTAACTTTCTTTGTGGTTACGTTGAAATTTACCCTTATCTTCCTAGATTTGAACCAGTCTACTATTACTTGGTATCACCTTGCCTTCCTCTCCATTAGAAGGTTCTATACCTACATCATTTATTCCCTCTTTTATTGTTCTGATGCTGTTGTCTTTACAGATTAACCTCTCTGATTCCCTGTTGTAATTCTTTTGGTTTTGCATAGTCCTTAAGAGTTCATTTCTTAGGTTGGTATCTGGCTAGTACAATCTTGTATCCTATATTCAACCTGTGGTCTGATACTGTTTGTTCTCAGATCAAAGGACTTCCTTTAATAAGTCTCATAAATTTGGTTTGGTTTTTACATAGTCCCTTAATTTCTGTTTATCTGGAAATGACATAATTTTACCATCATATTTGAACTAGAGATTTGCAAGATATATTATTTTTGGCTATCGATTTTTTTCTTTAAGGTTTTATATATGTCATCCCATTGCCTTCTTGCCTGCATGGTTTCTGCCAAATAATCCAAGCTCAGTCTTACTGTTTATCCTGTATATGTGACTTTTTGTTTTTCTTGGGCTGCTCTCAGGATTCTTTGTTTGTCTTTGGTTTTAGAGAGTGTGATTATGATACTCCTAGGTGATTTTCTTTTGGGGTCTATCCTATATGGGATTCATTGAGTTTCTTGGATGGTCATTTTTTCATCTTTCATGATATTGGGGAAGTTTTCTGTCAGCAATTCTTCAATGATCCTCTCTGTATTTTCTGTTTTCTCCTCCTGTTACGGATATCTGATCACTTGCAGATTTTTGCTTTTGATTTTATCCTACATAATTCTCAGAGTTTCTTCATTTTTCTTCATTCTTTTTTCTGATTTTTCCTCAGAGTTGTATCCAAGTGTTTGTCTTCAATTTTGCTGATCCTAACTTCCATTGTTTCAAACCTGATCCTCAGCCCTTGTATGACACTGTCCATTTCTGAAATCTTGTTTATCTTTTGGATTTCTAATTGTTGCTTTTGTATGATTTCTAGTTGTGAATTTATTTTGGCATTTTGTTCCTGTATTATTTTTTTTAATTCTTCCATTTTTTTGTCTGTATTTTCCATGAATTTGTCTGCCTTTTCCATGAATTTGTCTATTTTTTCCTCATTTTTGTCTGCTTTTTGCTTCAACTCTTGGGTAATTCTGAATATTAGAGATTTGAATTCCCTATCAAGTAGGTCTATCTGGTGCCTTTTCTTCTACTGGAAGATCATCTGGTGTTTTATTTTGGACCCCTACAGGAACCATCCTTTCCTGTTTTTGTAAATGTTTTGATATTGTCTGCTGTGTTCGGAACATTCAGTGGTTATTTTCTTCATTTATTGATCGTCAATTTGTTTCATCCTGCTTTTTTGTGTTATTTGTTTATGTCTGAGCAGGCAGCTGTGCATTCTTTGTTGTTTGCTTGTCTGTGGGCACGATACTTTTCACCTCCTTCTCCAATGGGCAAGATCAGTCACTCAGGTATGGTACAGCAGAGCAGGTCCAGCTGATGGGGAGTTGCTGGGATGGTTTTTTTGTGTCACTTACCAGGGCTGACAGTGTGGACCACGAATCAGTGCAGGGCAGGTTCCAGTAGGCCATGTCTGTGCTGCTTGGGAGTGTGATGTTCAGCACACGGTGCAGGTAGGCAGGAAGGGGGAGGTAGATTGTGATGTGTGGAGCTAAGATGGGTATGGGAAGCATGAGAGAGAGGAGAGGGGAACAGGAGCCAAAAACATACACACAAACAAAAAGGAGTGCTAAGGAAGCTTGCTATTGGAGTGGAAAGGAGAGACTGAGAAATGGAAAAAACTAAAATGGAAAGAAAGAGTAAAAGAAAAGAATGAATAAATAAACATTAGAGGAAAAAGAAAAGAAAGAAAAGCCCCAGGTATCCCACTGGTGCAACTGCTAGGACTGGGGGAGTTGCTCCCAGGCCATGAAATACAGCCTGGCTAGAAGGGGTAGAGGTGTCACACAGCACCAGACAGGGAAGAGAAGGTAAGTATAGAGAGATGAGAAACTGGGAATGAAGAAAGACAAAAATGGAAAAAGAGAGAGGAGAAAACAAAACAAACAGAACAAAACAAAACAAAACAAAACCAAAAAAAGAAAAAAGAAATGCCTTCATGGATGTCACTGTGTGTCTGTGCAGAGTAAGGGAGTAGCTCCCAAGCCACATGGTACTACCCAGCTAGAAGGGGTTCCCAATCCAAGAAAAGTAAAAGAAAACAAACAAACAAACAAAAACAAAATAAAACATAACAAACAAACAAACAAAATCCCCAGGCATCCCACCAGCATGGCAGCATGGGCCAGGAAGCAGTTTCAAGTTGAGCGGTGTTTTACAACCTGTCAGGAAGAAGCAAAAATGGCACATGGAGCTAGGTATTTGAGAGAAAGGAGGGGGAGGTGGCGAGAGGTAAGGAAGAAGTCTAAAGAAGTGGAAAAAAGCAACACTAGCAGCCAATAAATGGCACTCAGGGAGCTGGCCAGTTTGGATGGGTGGAATCCAAGTGACACCAGGGTGAAGCTGGTGCTTACTGGCCAAGAGAATGTGGCCACAGGAAGGAGAGGAAGCTGAGTGGTGGTGAAGAAGGGTGTGGGGGTGGGAAAGCATATATTGCTGGTTACTGTTTGTTCTGTCTCCTGCTGGAAGCTCTGTGAAGCTGCTTTCTCATACCCCTGTTTGCTGATCTCTGATATGAGTCCAGGATGGCAGATCCATGCTGTGTTAGCTGATAGAGGACCTCTGCATGTATCTCTCCTCCCTCTCTGTTCTCAGTCAGTTCTTATACCATTTGGTGCTTGGCTGAGCTCTTTATCTCTTCATTTGATGCTTAGGGTTTTAGAATTGATGTGTGACTCTATTTGACCTAATTTTTCAGATCTTTGCTGTGGAGGGACAGCATGGTGCTTCTGTCTATAGCACCATGTTGTCCGGAAGTGTTTTCAAAGGTTTTTTTAAAAAGACATTAACAAGCTACTGTGTTTTTATGCAAATAGTGCGTGCCTTTTGCATGTGTTTGCCAGCCCAGCTCTCCCCTCAGGAGGTATTTTCCAAAGCATGCTATGCTAATTTTTTTTACAAGACATGTGGAAGAAGAATGGTATGGCAGCCCTTGTGAGGGTGCCTTGTGGGGGGAGGGCATGTCTGGCAAACAAAGACAGAGGGTGCACATTATTGGAGCAAAAATTTGGTAATTTAAAAATATCACAGTAATTCAAAAACCCTAGATTACCCCAAACAATTTTGAAAAGGTCAGATGACTTATACTACATAACTACAAGACTTACTGGAAACCTACAGTAATCAAAACAGTGCAATACTGGCATTAAGAATCAACACATAGATCAATGGAACAAAATAGAGAGTCCTAAAATAGATCCACAAGGAAGACCTGTCAAAATGATTATTATTCAAATTTATACACCAACCAATAAGGCTAAAGATGAAGAAATTGAAGATTTTTACCAACTTTTGCAGTCTGAAATTGATCAAACATACAATCAAGATGCATTGATAATTACTGGTGATTGAAATGCAAAAGCTGGAAACAAGAAGAACAGTGGAAAATATGGGTTTGGTAATAGAAACAACGCTGGAGATCACATGACAGAATTTTGCGAGATCAAAGATTTCTTCATTGTAACTATCTTTTTTCAACATAAACTTCAACTATCCATGTGGCCCTTGCCAGATAGAATACACAGGAATCAAATTGACTACATCTGTGAAAAGAGATGATGAAAAAGCTCAATATCATCAGTGAGAACCAGGCCAAGGGCAAATGGTGGAATAAAGCATTATTTGCTCAAATGCAAATTCAAGTTGAAGCTGAAGAAAATTAGAATAAATCCATGAGAGTCAAAGTATGACCCTGAGTATATCCCATCTGAATTTAGAGACCATCTCAAGAATAGATTTGACACATTGAACACTAATGCCTGAAGACAAGACAAGTTGTGGAATGACATCAAGGACAACACATATGAAGAAAGCAAGAGATCATTAAAAAGACAAGACAGAAAGAAAAGGCTAAAATGGATGTCAGAAGTGATTCTGAAACTTGATCTTGAACGTTGAATAGCTAAAGCGAAATGAAGAAATGATAAAGTAAAAGAGCTGAGCAGAAGATTTCAAAGGGCAGATCAAGAGGACAAAGTAAAGTATTATAATGACATGTGCAAAGACCTGAAGATAGAAAACCAAAAGGGAAGAACACACATGGCATTTCAAGATGAAAGAACTGAAGAAAAAAATTAAGCCTTGAGGTGTTGCAATACTGAAGGATTCTATGGGGAAAATATTTAAAAATGCAGGAAGTATCAAAAGAAGATGGAAGGAATAACAGTGTCACTGTACCACAAAGAATTTGTTGATGTTCAACCATTTCAGGAGCTAACATATGATGAAGAAATGATGATACTGAAGGAAAAAGTCCAAGCTGCACTGAAGGCATTGGTGAAAAACGAGGCTTCAGGAATTGACAGAATACCAACTGAGATGATTCAACAAATGGATGCAGTGCTGGATATGCTCATTTATCTATGTCAAGAAATTTGGAAGAGAGTTACCTCGCCAACCAACTGAAAGAGATCCGTAATTGTGCCCGTTCCAAAGAAAGTGATCCAGCAGAATGTGGAAATTATTGAACAGTATCATTAATATCATAAACAAGTAAAATTTTGCTGAAGAACATTCAAAAGTTTTTGGAGCAGTACATCGGCAGGAACTGCCAGAAAGGCTGAATTCAGAAAAAGACGTGGAACTAGGGATGTCATTGCTGATGTCAGATGGATCCTGGCTGAAAGCAGAGGATACCAGGAAGATGTTTACCTGTGCTTTATTGACTATGCAAAGGCATTTGACTGTGTAGATCATAAATTACGGATTACATTGTGAAGAATGGGAATTCCAGGACACTTAATTGTGCTCATGAGGAACCTGTACATAGACCAACAGGCAGTCATTCGAACAGAACAAGGAGATACTGCGTGGTTTAAAGTCAGAAAAGGTGTGAGTCAAGGTTGCATCCTTTCACAATACTTATTCAATCTGTATGCTGAGCAAATAATCCAACTATATGAAGAAGAACAGGGCATTATGCAGATGACACAACTTTGCTTGCTGAAAGTGAAGAGGACCTGAAGCCCTTACTGATGAAGATCAAAGACCACAGCCTTCAGTATGGATTACACCTCAACGTAAAGGAAACAAAAGTCCTTACAACTGGGACTAATAAGCAACATCATGATAAATGGAGAAAATACTGAAGTTGTGAAGGATTTCGTTTTACTTGGATCCACAATCAATGCCCATGGAAGCAGCAGTCAAGAAATTAAATGATGTATCATATTGGACAAATCTGCTGCAGAAGACCTCTTTAAAGTGTTAAAAAGCAAAGATATCACGTTGAAGACTAAGGTGCGCTTGTCCCAAACCATGGTGTTTTCAATCAGCTCATATGCATTCAAAAGCTCGACAATGAATAAGGACAACAGAAGAAGAATTGATGCCTTTGAATTATGGCATTGTTGAAGAATATTGAATATACCATGGACTTCCAGAAAAATGAACAAATCTGTCTTAGAAGAAGTACAGCCAGAATGCTCCTTGGATACAATGATGGCAAAAGTTTATCTCACATACTTTCGACATGCTGTCAGGAAGGATCATTCCCTGGAGAAGGACATCATGCTTGGTAAAGTAGAGGGTCAGTGAAAAGGAGGAAGATCCTCAACGAGATGGACCGACACAGTAGCTGCAACAATGGGTTCAAGCATAACAACAATTATGAGGATGGTGCAGGACTGGGTAGTGCGTTGTTCTGTTGGACATAGTGTTGCTATGGGTCGGAACTGTCTCGATGGCACCTAACAACAACAACAAAGTAGATCCAAAATTATATCTTCATTGCATTTCTGTCAAAGACATCAAAGCCAAAATCCAATAGGAGAAGAAAAGTCTTTTCAACAATTGGTGTCAGAATAACTGGATAATCATATGAAAAAAGACAAACCTTGACCTTTTACCTGACAGTTTACAAAGATTAAGTTGAGAAGAGTCATAGACTTAACCATAAATGCTGAAACCATAAAATTTTTAGAAGAAAATACAGGAGGATATCTTTGTGACTTGGGGTTAGACAAAGATTTTTTTAGACTGGATACAGAATGCAATAACCATGAAAAGATATTGATAAATTAGACTTCAAAAATTTCAAATTTCTCCTCAGCAAAAGACACTGTAAGAAAATTAAAAGGCAAACCACAGACAGGGGAGATATGTTTGCAAAACATATACCCAACAAAGATGACAAAAGAAGAGGGTCCAGATTATAAGGAACTCCTACAGTTCAATAGTAAAAATACAATAGCATAATAAAAAAAAAGGGTAAAAAATTTTAAGAGACACTTTAGAAAAAAATATAAACAAATAGGCAAAAATCACTTGAAAAACTGCTCAAAATAGTTGTCAGAAACTGCAAATTGAAACCACAAGACACCAGAATGGCTAAAATTAAAAATAATGACAATACAAAATTTTGATAAGTATGTAGAGAAACTGGACTTTCATACATTGTTGGTGGGAGTGAAAAAGAGTGAAAAAAGTTTGGTAGTTCTTATAAACCTAAACCTACCTTATGACCTATGTGTAAGTATTTGCCAAGAGAAATAAAAATATATGTCCAAAAAAAGAATGTAAGACTGTACAAGAATGTTAATAGCAGCTTTATTAGCTCAAATTTGGAAATGGCAGGTGTCTATCAAGTGGCAAATGGATAAACAAACTGTTGTGTATTCATACAAAGGAATACTATTCTGCAATTAAAAAAAACCCATGGATATATGCAAAAGCATATGTAACTTTCAAAAAGCATGTTCTGAAAGAAGTTTTACACAAAAGAGTACCAATTGTATTATTCTACTTACATAAAGTTCTAGATCAGTCTAATCTATAGTGATTGTCTCAGGGGGCTGAGAACAGTAATTGGCTGAGAAGGGGCATGAGAAAACTTCCTTGGGTAATGGTAATGTTCTAAATCTAAATAGGTTTTTGTGTATACAGGTGTATACATTTGTCAAAACTCAGCCAATGTTCACTTAAGATTTGTGCTTTCGATTGTATATAAATTTTACCTCAAATGAAAAAACTGTAAATAAATATTGCACTAGGTTATACACGTAAGTATACTGATAGCAATTTACTTTGAAATGCATCCAGAAATAAGATGAGAAGACTTCTGAGCAACACGGTGCTATAGTCAGAAGCACCACACAGCAAAGATCAGAAACACTAAGTCAAACAGAGTCACATGTCAATCCTGAAACCCTAAGCATCAAATGAAGAGATAAAGAACTAAGCCAAGCACTGAATGGAATAAGAAACTGACCGAGAACAGAAAGCGAGGAGAGATACATGCAGAGGTCCCCTATCAGCTCCTGCAGCGCAGATCCGCCATCTTGGACTCCTATCGGAGATCAGAAAACAGGCAGTATGAGAAAGCAGCTTCACGGAGCTTCCAGCAGAAGACAGAACAACTGGTAACCAGTGATATAGGCTTTCCCACTCCCCACCCTTGTTCACACCCACTGAGCCTCCTCTGCTTCCTCTTGGCTGGGAAGCACCAGCTTTACCTCGGTGGCACTTGGATTCTACTCGACCGCAATGGCCAGCTCCCTGAGTGCCTTTTGTTGGCTGCTGGTGTTGCTCTTTTCCACTTCTTTAGACTTCTTCCTTACTTCTCACCACCTCCCTCTCCTTTTTCTCAAATACCTGGCTCTGTGCGCCATCTTTGCTTCTTCCTGAAAGGCTGCAAAACACTGCTCGACTGTGAAACTGATTCCTGGCCCACGCCGCCACGCTGGTGGGACCCCTGGGTTTTTTTTTTTGTTTGTTTGCTCTGATTTGTTCTGTTCTGATTTGGTTGTTTTTCTTTTTCTTTTCTTGGTTTGGGAGCCCCTTATAGCCAGGCAGTACCACACGACTTGGAAGCTACTCACTTACTCTGCGCAGATGCACGGTGACATCCCTGGGGGCATTTCTTTTTTCTTGTTTTTGTTTCTTTGTTTTGTTTTCTTCTCTCTCTTATTCCCTTTTTCTTTCTTCATTTCAGTCTCTCAATTTATTGATTTTTTTCTTTTACCCTTTTTCTTTCTTTACTTTAGTTTTTCTCCATTTCTGTCTTTCATCTCTCCACTCCAATAGCAAGCTCCCTTACCACTCTTTTTTGTTTGTGTGTATGCTTTTGGCTCCTGTTCCTCTCTTCTGTCTCTCATGCTTCCCATACCCATCTTAGCTCCACACATCACAATCTACCTCCTCCTTCCTGCCTACCTGCACCGTGCCCTGAACATCACACTCCCAAGCAGCACAGGCACGGCCTACTGGAACCTGCCCTGCACTGATTCCTGGTCCACACCGTCATAAACAGTGTAGGTACAGAACCTTCTAATGGAGAGGAAGACAAGGTGATACCAAGTAATAATAGACTAGTTCAAACCTAGGAAGATAAGGATAAATTTCAATGTAATCACAAAGAAAGTTAACAAACCTACTCATCAAAATAAAGAAGAAAAACATAAAGTCTCAGTAAAAACAAAACCTACAAAAACAAAAGAAATGAAAAAAAAATACACAAATGAAAGGAATTCAGTACAGGAGAGTAAGAGGAACAAAGAAAATGTCAGTAGCACAAAAAAAAAAAAAAAAAAAAAACTGCAAAATGTAATCCCACTCCTAGGAATATATCCTAGAGAAATAAAAGCTGTCACACAAATAGACATATGCACAGCCATATTCATTGCAGCACTGTTCACAATAGCAAAAAACTGGAAACAACCTAGATGCCCATCAACAGATAAATGGATAAACAAACTAGTACATACACACAATGGAGTATTATGCAAACATAAAGAACCAAGATGAATCTGTGAAGCATCTCATAACATGGATGAAACTGGAGGACATTATGCTGAGTGAAATAAGTCAATCACAAAAGGACAAATATTGTATGAGACCTCTACAGTATAACTCATGTAAAAGTTTACACACAAAAAGAAACAATCTTTGCTGGTTATGAGGGATGGGAGGAGTGGGGGGGGGAACTAAACAGATAAGTGGTTACTTTGGTGAAGGGTAGGACAGTACACATTACTGGGGAAGTCAGCACAACTTGTATAAGGAAAGGTCATGAAAGCGCCATAGACACTTCCAAACTCCCTGAGGGATGGAATTGCTGGGCGGAGGGCTGTGGGGACCACGGTCTTGGGGAACATCTAGCTCAATTGGCATGACACAGCTTATAAAGACAATGCTCTACATTCTACCTTGGTGAGTAGTGTCTGGGGTCTTAAAAGCCTGTGAGTGGCCATCTAAGATACTCCACTGGTCTCATCCCTTTGGGAGCAAGGGAGAATGAAGAGAACAGGATACAAGGAAAAGATTAGTCTGAAGGACTAATTGTCCACAGCTACCAAGGCCTCCACTGGACTGAGTCCAGTACAGCTAGATGGTGCCCGGCTACCACCACTGACTGCTCTGACCAGGATCACAACAGAGGGTTCTGGACAGAGCTGGAGAAGGATGTAGAACTATGTATATTTCTACCAAAAAAAAAAAAAGTCCTTCAAGATCTAGAAGGGAGAGGGTTGACATGTCGTGGGGTTGTTTACCAACGTCATAAAACTATATATGTACTGATTATAAAAAATTAAGATGAACTCATGGATAGTTAGAAGGATGGAGACATGGATAGATACGTTATAGGACAAGTGTAGTAAAATGTTGACAGTAGAATCTGTGTGGTGGGTATATGAGTATTCATTACAATTTTTTAAAAAAATTTTCTGAATATTAGCAAATTTCTGTAATAAAATGTCAAGAAAGAAAACACTTATACATCTGCACATGTAAGATGTATACATTTACAATATTTACCTTTAAAAAAAGGAAAAAAAGTGAGACTCCATGCCCCTTATTCCTTGCACATTTGACTCTGATCTCTATATCTCCTTGTCCTAAGGGCAATTTATAGCCGAGATGGTTTGCTGCCTTAGCATCCGTTTTCTCCTAGCTGCCCTTTCACCCAGTTTCTGACATGGATGTTCTTATCTTTTCACCCAGCTTCTCAACAACTTATAGTCTCTGTCCTATTTATGCTCCATATGTTTTCCTGTGATAAAAACCCGTTAGTATCTTGTAATCCAGCCTGTCAGGGGCCATAGTTACTTCTTGCCCCACCCAGCCATGCCCCATATGTATGCCCAATATTAAAACATGTGCTAATGCACTAGAAACTTATAAACGGACCAGTAAGACTTCAGCCGCACTAATCCCAAAAACCCCACCCTGCTTACCATACATAAACTTTCTACAACTCCAGCTGTTGTTGTGTGGCCCTGTGTGGAGCCCTGCTGTAGTTTCCTCTCTGGGAGCTGTGAGTAATAAATTCTATTTGTTTTTTCTGGCCTTCCTTTGTGAGTTTCGTTTTCTTGTGCCACACCTGACAGACCATCCACGACCCCCACAGACACCCTTGGGTCAAACTTAAGACCCTGCTTTGTATGCCTCTCTCCTCATCTTTATCCTTCTCTTCTCTATCCTCCTTTCCTCTCTTCTTCTTTTTCCTCTCCTTCTTTCCTATTCTTTCTTCTTTCCCCTTCCCTTCCCTTTCTGTACTCTTTCTTCTTTATACCAGAACACCACACCATTATCTCCCTAAATCCTCATCTACCTACAGCCTCAAACATGAAAAATAGAAGAGAGGTGGTGAAGAAATATACACATAAATACATTTTTGAAGTATCTTCATTGTGCTGAAAACTATGGAGTATATATATTCCACATTGTGGCAAATTACTGGCCATTCTCCTTATTAATTTACAATCTGATTGTTAAATCATGAGGTATACAATTAACTTTAAAGGAAAAGAATATAGGAATACCTCGTTTTATTGTTTCACTTTATTGCACTTCAAAGAGACTATCTTTTTTTTATAGTTTGAAGGTTTGTGGCAATCCTACATTGATCAAGTCTATCAGTGCCATTTTTCCAACAGCACGTGCTCACTTCCTGTCTCCGTGTCACATTTTGGTAATTCTCCCAATATTTCAAATTTTTTTGTTAGTATTATGTCTGTTATGGTGATCCATGATCAGTGATCTTTGATGTTACTATTGTAATTGTTTTGGGACACCACGAACTGCACCCATATAACATGGTGAGCTTAATTGTGTGTGTTCTCACTGCTCCACCGACCAGCTGTTCCCCGATCTCTCCCCCATCTCCTCAGGCCTCTCTATTCCCTGAGACATGATGATAATATTGAAATTTTATACCCGCTCCCGTCAAGTCGATTCTGACTTACTGCAATCCTACAGGACAGAGTAGAACTGCCTTATAGGGTTTCTAAGTCATGGCTGGTGGATTCGAATTGCCGACCTTTTGTTTAACAGCCAAGCTCTTAACCACTGAACCACCAGAGCTCCATAATAACCCTACAATGACCTCTCAGTGTTCAAGTGAAAGGAAGAGTCACATGTCTCTCCCTTTAAATCAAAAGCTAAAAATGATTAAGCTTACTGAGGAAGGCATGTGGAAAGTCGAGATAAGCCGAAAACTAGGCCTCTTGCACCAGTTAGCCAAGTGGCAAATGCAAAGGGAAAGTTCTTGAAGAAAATTAAAAGTGCTACTCCAGTGACCATACAAATGACAACAAAACAAAACAACCTTATTGCTGATATGGAGAAAGCTTTAGTGATCTGGATAGAAGATCAAACCAGTCACAACATTCCCTTAAGCCAAAGCCTAATCCAGAGCAAGGTCCTAACTCTCTTCAAGTCTGTGAAGGCTGAGGGAGGTGAGAAAGATGCTGAAGAAAAGTTTGAAACTAGCAGAGTTTTGTTCATGAGGTTTAAGGAAAGAAGCTGTTTCCATAACATAAAAGTGCAAGGTGAAGCAGCAAGTGTTGATGTAGAAACTGCAGCAAGTTATCCAGAAGATCTAGCTAAGATAATTGATGAAGGTGGCTACACTAAACAACAGATTTTCAATGTAGATGAAACGGCCTTATACTGGAAGAAGATACCATCTAGGACTTTCATAGCAAGAGAGAAGAAGTCAGTGTGTGGCTTCAAAGGTTCAAAGGACAGGCTGACTCTCTTGTTAGGGGCTAATGCAGCTGGTGACTTTAAGTTGAAGCCAATGCTCATTTACCATTCTGACACTCCTAGGGTCCTTAAGAATTATGCTAAATCTATTCTGCCTGTGCTTTATGAATGGAACAACAAAGCCTGAATGACATCACATCTGTTTACTGAATATTTTAGGCCACTGTTGAGACTTATTGTTCAGAAAAAAAGATTCCTTTCAAAATATTACTGCTCATTGACAGTGCACCTGGTTATGCAAGAGCTCTGATGGAAATGCACAAGATTAATGTTTTTATTCCTGCTAACATGATATCCATTCAGCAGCCCATGGATCAAGGAATAATTTTGACTTTCAAGTCTTATTATTTAAGGAATAAATTTCATAAGGCTATAGCTGCCATAGATAGTGATTCCTCTGATGGATCTGGGAAAAGTAAATTGAAAACCTTCTGGAAAGGATTCACATTCTATATGCCATTAAGAACGTTCATGATTCATGGGAGGAGGTCAAAATATCAACATTAACAGGAGTTTGGAAGAAGTTGATTCCAACCCTCATGGATGACTTTGAGGGGTTCAAGACTTCAGTGTAGGAAGTAACTGCAGATGTGGTGGAAATAGCAAGAGAACTAGAATTAGAAGTGGAGCTTGAAGATGTAACTGAATTGCTGCAATCACATGATAAAACTTGAATGGATGAGGAGTTGTTTCTTATGGATGAGCAAAAAACTGGTTTCTTGAGATAGACTCTACTCATGGTGAAGATGCCATGAACACTGTTGAAATGACAACAAAAGATTTAGAACATTAGATAAATTTAGTTGATAAAGGAGAGGCATGGTTTGGGAGGATTGACTCCAATTTTGAAAGAATTTCTAATGTAGTTAAAATGCTATCAAAGAACATCACACGCTATAGAGAAATCCTTCATGAAAGGAAGAGTCAGTCAATGCAGCAAACTTCTTTGTTGTCTTATTTTAAGAAATTGCCACAGCCACCCCAACCTTCAGCAGTCACCACCCTGATCAGTCAGCAGCCATCAACATCGAGGCAAGACCCTCCACCAGCAAAAAGAATATGACTCACTGAAGGCTCACATGATGGTTAGCATTATTTAGCAATAAAGTATTTTTTAATTAAGGTATGTACAGTATTTTTTAGACATAATGTTATTGCACACTTAGTAGGCTAAAGTATAGTGTAAACATAACTTTTATATGCACTGGGAAACCAAAAGAAATGTGTAATTCACTTTATTGTGGTGGTCTGGACCTAAACCCACAATAACTCTGAGGTATGACTGTAAAGCCATTAGCTGGTCCACAGAACACACTTTGATTACTCTTGATCCAGAGGGCAGAGATTTCTGTTTTTATCAACTGATGTATCTGAAGTGGCTGGAACAGTGTCCAACATGTTATAAACAAACAAAAAACCAACCCGTTGCCATTGAATCGATTCCGACTCATAGCAACCCTACAGAACAGAGTAGAACTGCCCCGTAGTGTTTCCAAGGAGCAGTACTCAATACATATTTATTGAATGGCCTAAATGTCAAAAATTTATAAGAGACTGGAGGCCTCCAAAGTGATTTTCTTTACGATTATGCTGCAAGCCAGTCTTATCCTTAACAACTGAACAATGCTGGAAAGGATAAAAATCATTCTACTCACAGCCTAGAGCATGAATCCAAACCTACAGTTGTGAGTCCTCTCTTCAGCTCGACAGCTCTATCCCCTCTCCTCCTACTTTGAAATATTTACTCACTGTAAATAACACCAGATTATGACTTTCGTAGGCACTAGGCACTTTTGCTTTTGTAGGCCCCTTTCTCCATAAAAAATGTTAACAGTTATATTTTATGACCATGTTAGTATAAAAACAAAAATAATTCAGGCTGGATTTATTCTTACATACTCATTATTATTATATTATTTTTCTTCTGATTTTAAGATACTGAAGTTGTTTTAATTCTCATGGACCCTTACAAGTATCATGGGCTCTAGGCATGACTAATGGATGACTCAACCCTGACTATAAGGGTTCCTTTTTGAATTTGTTCTGCTTTCTAATATTTTATTTCCCCTCCCCAACACCCCAACCATCTCAGGTCTTCTTTTCATTAGTGACAATGTATACTTTGGGCTCCACTCCCAGACTCCACACCTTTGTTATAATCTTCTAAGAGAAAATTTCTTTTCTTCAACAGACAATCTTTTAATTTCCCTCTCTGAGAGTAGAGAAGTCAGCTTGTTACACATTTATCTTCCTCCTTCAAAGCCCAGCTTGACCAGAGAGCTTCTCTTGAATTAAGAGAGAGTACAGTTTAATATACTCTGGGTGTTTGAATGAGAGTAGTGCTAATATGCTCCTTGCACTGTTACCTAATACAAATGAAAAGCCTGCTATTTCTCATGTAGTCCTGAAAGGAATTTAAAAATAAATACAAGTATTAATCTTCTCTTACATTAAAAAAGCCATATCAGGGAGTCTAGTAATTTTAGAAAATATTAACATATATTACCTTTTTCTAGTTCTAAGACCAAAGAACATTGAAGCTAACCATTATTCCAGGAGAAGCACAGACTAAAATCATTCAGTTCAATATAGATATTTTGATAACCTACTGTATACTGTGCTCTCTCTTAGGCACTGGGAATACACAGAAGTGAATAAAGCACTATCTCTGCCCTTGAGAAACCTGAAGTCTACTAAAAAACAAACAAAACAGTTGCTATAAAGTCAACTCCAACTCATGGCCACCTCATGTGTTTCAAAGTAGAACTAACTGCACTTCATAGGTTTTCATAAGGGAAGACAACTAATTCAATAGATAAAATCAATAAAATGTAGTACATGCTACGATTAGAAAGTGCACAGGGAATGAGTGTCATCCAGGCAAAGAAGGCTTCAGGGATTATCTCCAACTATCTTCTTATCTCATATGAGGATTATTATGCATCCACATTCTCACCCATGTAACCTGAGTTACATCCTTGTAAGCAGAGTATATTTCCCCATCCCATTGTCAGGTTTGGCCATATAATATGTTTGAGCGAGTGGAATATGAGCAGAAGAGACACTGTGCCAATCCCAAGCAGAAGCTTCAAAGTCGACAGCTTAGTTTGGTTTGGTCTCTTTCAGTTCTTCCTTTGCTGTGAAAATAGAATGTCCTAGGCAGAGATAATTCCTTTAGCCTGGTACCTAAAATGAGAAGATATGGGTACCCAAACAGAGTCTAACCAGGCTGAGCATCACCAAAAGTGTTCCACACAGAGATTTTTTTTTTTAATACAGCAAATTCTGACTAATACAAATAAATTTGACCATCTCAGTTTATCACAGCTTTTCAGTATGACCAAGCCATATATGTGAATCTTAGAAGCAGAAAGTATATTATTTGATTGACATTAGTAAAATTACTGGGGAAATACCAAAAAAAAAAATGATAGTTTACCACAGTTCTTCAAAAAGGTCCAGAAGATCATTAAAAAAAAAAAAAAAAAAAAAAAACCCAAGAGACAGAAAGGGCCACATAAACCAGAGACTTCTTCAGCTGAGATCAGAGGAACTAGATGGTGCCCAGCTACCACCAATGACCGCCCTGACAGGGAACACAACAGAGAATCCCTGATGAAGCAGCATAAAGGTGGGCTGCAGAACTCAAATCCCAGTAAAAAGACCAGACTTAATGGTCTGAGACTGGAGGAACCCCAGAGAGCATGGCCTCGGGACTCTCTGTCAATCCAGAACTAAAACAATTCCCAAGGCCAACTCTTCAGACAAACATTGAACTGGACTGTGGGACATAAAATGATACTCGTGAAGAGTGTGCTTCTTAGCTCAGGTAGACACATGAGACTAAATGGGCAGCTTCTGTCTGTAGGTGAGATGAAAAAGCAGAGAGGGATAGGAGCTGGTTGAATGGACATGAGAAATCAGGGGTGGAAAGGAGGAGGAGTGTGCTGTCACAGTATAGGGAGAGCAATTAGGGTCACATAACAATGTATGCATACATTTTTGTATGAGATACTAACTTGAAATGTAAACTTTCACTTAAACTACAACAACAAACAAACAGAAAGATAAAGTCTGTTTTGGAGAAGTTCTTGTGAAATTTGTACACTTATACTTTTCTGATAGCATTGTAATTTGGCCCCAAGACTTCAGGAAAGTAGTTATAAGAACTATAAAAAATATTTCTGGTTTGTGCCAATAAACCTATTCCTAGAAATATGTTCTAAGGAAATAATATTTTAAAAATGAGAAAAAACATCTCAGAAGTTTTCCCCCACAATTATCCATAACAGTATAAAATTATAAAATTTCTGCAACTATAAGACAGTAATAGGTACATATTAGGCAAGTTATGATAAATCAGCTTTATGGAATATTGTAAGATATTAAAGTTGTATTAATGAACACAGGGTAGTAATGTGTCAAAGATTTATGAAGTACTGTTAATTGAAAAGAACATACTAACTTGCAATGCACAGTATGATTGCAACTATGTGAAACATGTAAGCATATGGGCTGAAGTGAAAGTAGAAGTCCATTATATCCCATCACTCTAGTCCAACTATTTTTAATGTTTTCTTTAATGTGTCTGAGTATTTTGCTTCTTGCATTTTGTATGTTGAAAGAGATAATAAAGACCTAAATAAATGGAGATACATACCATGTTTATTAATACCAGTTGTTATCGAATCAAGATGTGTGTCATAAAAATGTCAGTTCTCCCCAATTTGATCTAGAGATGCAATGCAATCATAATAAAATTTCCGTTGATTTCATAGTTGAACTGATTATAAAATTTATATGGGAAGGGCAAACAGCCAAGAATAACCCATAAAGGTTCATAAAATCACCTTTAAAATGTCAAAACTTAATATGAAACTATACTAATGGTAATAGACTGTAGGCCTATTCCTACACCATTACTGTACCTCCTCAAAGCAACCAATGGAACAGAATGGAGAGCATGTGGGAAAACACCCAAACAGAAACTGAAACTGGCTTTGCGATACAGATATCATTACTAACCATGTGTTAAGAATGGAACATGCAGTAATTGGTGGTCAAAAAAACAGACAACAATGTCAAAACCTAGAAATAACATAAACCCATCTAAGAAAATTGGATAGACTGTTCTGTATTCATACAGCAGAATACTATATATCCAGAGGAGGCAATCTCTGGCTCTCAGGCCAAATGCAGCTTGCTGCCTGTTTTTGCAAATGAAGTTTTACTGGAACACTGTCATACCCATTTGTTCACATATTGGCTTTGGTTGTTTTATGCTATAAAAACAATGTTGAGTAGCTTCAACAGAAACTATGACCTGCAAAGCCTACATTGTTACTATCTGGACCTTTACATAAAACTTGGTTGACACTGCTATATATAAATGAAATGAAAAAATGAAAGATTAATCAACATGGATGTACCCCAAACTATAATGTTAAGTGAAAAAAGCAAGTAGCAGAAAGATACATAGAGTACGATACAAATTATTTTTACTTTTTGTGAGTGGTGAAAATATACAGTGAAACATACTCCAATGCAACAATTTTTATATGTGCAATTCAGTGACATTGATTACATTCTTCAAGTTGTACAACCATTCTTGCTATACTTTTCCAAATTATTCCATCACCATTAACATAAACTCACTGCCTCCTTAGCTTCTTATCTAACCTGCCCGTTTGCTCTTGTCAATTTGATCACATACAGATAATTCTTTCAAAGAGCACAAAGGTCAAGGTAAACATTTTTCTTAGGCTGGGCTCTCTAGAGAAGCAAAACCAGTAAACTGTATAAATATATCTATATAGAGAGAAATTTATATCAAGGAAATGGCTCACACGGTTGTAGAGGCTGGAAAATCCCAAGTGCAAGGGTCAAACTGGAGGCTTCTTTTGACTCACATAGCTGTAGGGGCTGGAAAAACCCAAGATCAGCAAGTCATAGAGCAGGGTTCTGGCTCACAGGCTGCAGAGACCAATGAATCCCAAGATAGGCAGGCAAGATGGCAGGTAAGCTGATAGCGAAGTCCCAAGAACAGGAAATCAGATGAACAGGAGCCAGCTGCAGGATCCAGAGTGAGCAAAAGCCCAAGAGTCTTGCCAGAAAGTCCGCACCCCCAAGGAAACTCCTTTTCAACTGATTGCTTACAGCAGATCCCATCATGGAGGTGATCACATTATACCAGATCTCATCACGGAAGTGATTACATCATTATATAAACTGCCAAACCACTGAGAATCATGGCTCAGCCAAGTTGACACACAACCTTACGAGTCACAGTCCACCACTTGTCATCCTGGCACCTGTAGATATCTCCTTAAACCATACATAACATCTGAATAAAGACAATTATAAAGTCATACTTGCACCTAGCATGATATAACTAACACACGTACAACCAAAAATGCACTAGCCCTGTTTACATCTTGTATTTTATAAGTGAAGAAAACAAAAATATTTGATACATGCATACAAGGAAAAAATACTCTTAACAATTACAGTCTATGTTTCTGCAACTGGTCACATGGTTGTAACCGGTATTTAGAACTGCCTTCTTCTGCCACCCATTCCATATTCCCTTTGCCCCAGCAAGCACCTCAGTTGGTCATGGTTCTTTGCCTGGTGGCATGAACGAAACCTTCATTCCTGAAGGGTCTGGGCCATTTGTAGTCATGTAGGAATTGAGTTGCTGTAGTTTCCCAGCGACTTTAATGGCAGGGCATAGTAGTACTAAGAGACACCCTAAGTGATCTCCTGAATTCCAGACATACTCTTCTTTGCCTCCATTATGTAATACCAATCTGATTTCCTCTTGGTAATCAGGATCAATCACAATAGCCGGTATTGTAACTCCCTTCTTTGCCGGTTGATCCAGAGGCATAACGAGCCCAAAGTGGCCAGGTGGCATTCTTAACTTCAGTTCAATCGAATCAGTGATGTGTCTCCAGGTGGGAGGATTCCTCCCTTTGGAATTAAGGTCTCTAGACCTGCAGAGCATAAGGTCACGAGGACTGGAAGCAAAAATTTTGTGAGTGGGTAATAGTGAGTTGTGCCCCTCCCATTTCCACCCCTTGATTCCTGGACCCATGAATCCTGGCTATAGAAGAAACTGAACCATATATTGGATGCTAGTTTAGAGCATATACAGCCTCCTCCTAGAGAACACTGCCCCAACCCTGCAAGATACTGCCACCTAGCTGCCACAATAATTGTGTCTTTAGAAGGCCATTATACGGTTCTATCAAACTAGTTGCTTCAGGATGATGACAAACATGGTAAGACCGGTAAATTTCATAAGCATGGGCCCATTGGCACACTTCATTTGCTGTGAAGTGAATCCCTGGATCGGAGGTGATGCTGTGTAGGATACCATGACGGTGGATAAGGCATTCTGTAAATCCATGGATGGTAGTTTTGGAAGAAGCACTGCATGTAGGGAAGGCAAATCCAAATCCAGAGTAACTGTCTAATCCAGTAATAACAAAACGCTGCCCTTTCCATGATGGAAGTGCTCCAGTGTAATCAACCTGCAACCAGGTTGTGGGCTGATTACCTCAAGGAATGGTGCCATATCACGGACTCAGTGTTGGTCTCTGCTGCTGGTAGATTGGGCACTCAGCAGTGGCTGTAGCCAAGTTGGCCATGGTAAGTGGAAGTCCATGTTATACAAACCTCCATCCCTGCCACCATGGCCACTTTCTTCATGAGCCCATTGGGCAATGATGGGAGTGGCTAGGGAAGAGGATGACTGGTTTCCACAGAATGCATCATCCTAACCACTTGATTGTTAAAATCCTCCTCTGCCAATGTCACCTTTGGCAAGCATTCATATGAGACACAAATATCTTCACTTCTTTGGCCCATTTAGAGAGCTCTATCTACATATCTTTTCCCCACACCTCCTTTCTCCAATTTTCCAATCATGTTCCTTCCAAGTCCCTGACTGTCCAGCCAAACACTGGCTACAGCACATGAATCAGTATACAATCGCATATCTGGCCATTTTTCCTTCCAAGCAAAGTGAACAAGCCAGTGCATGTCTCAAAATTCTGCCCATTGGAAGGATTTCCCTTCACCGCTGTCCTTCAGGGAGGTCCCAGAAAGGGGCTGTAGTGCTGTCAGTGTCCACTTTCAAGTGGTGCGTGCATATCACAGAATCATGTGTAAACCATGTATGAGTTTTCTCTTCCTCAGTCAACTGACCATAAGGAACTCCCCATGAGGCCATAAGTGTAGACTGGGAGATGGGAGGTAATGTTACAGGAGTGGAGACGATGGGCATTTGGGCCACTTTCTCATGCAACTTACTAGTGCCTTCAGGACCTGCTTGGGTCCAATCTCGTATATACCACTTCCATTTAATGATGGAGTGCTTCTGTGCACATCTGAGTTTATTGCTGTATGGGTCAGACAACACCCAGTTCATGATGGGAAGCTCAGGCTGCATGGTAACTTGGTGGCCCAAGGTTAAGCCTTGAGTCTCTACTAAGGCCCTGCAATAAGCCAAAACCTGTTTCTCAAAAGGAGAGTAGTTATCTGCAAAGGATAGCTAGGATTTGCTCCAAAATCCTAAGGGTCTGCACTATGATTCACCAGTAGGGACCTGTCAAAGATGCCGAAGAGCATCTCTATCTGTCACTGACACTTCAAGCACCACTGGATCAGCTGGATTATATGGCCCAAGTGGCAGAGTGGCTTGCATGGCAGCCTGAACCTGTTGCAGAGTTCTAGGCCCCACTGAAAAGTAGCAGCTTTTCTGGTTACTTTATAAATAGGCTGGAGTAGCACACACAGATGAAGGATATATTGCCTTTAAAATCCAAAGAGGCCTACTAGGCATTGTGTCTCCTTTTTTGTTGTAGAAGCAGCCAGATGCATCAACTTATCCTTCACTTTAGAAGGAATATCTCTACATGCCCCACAGCAGTTGACCCGTAGAAATTTCACTGAGGTGGAAGGCACCTGAATTTTTGTCAGAAATATTTTACCAGTAAGTCCAGAGTCATTGACACTTCTTCCTTACTGTGTCCAATCAACGTAATGTCATTAATGTAATGGACTGGTGTGACGTCTTGTAGAAGGGAAAGGCAATCAAGGTCCCTGCAGACTAAACTATGACATACTGCTGGGGAGTTGATATAGCTCTGAGGTAGGACACTGATGGTGTATTGCTAGCCTTGCAAGATGAAGGCAAACTGCTTCTGAGTGTCCTTCAAACAGGTATTGCTTTTGGGTTATTTTCCTAGATATGAGCAGTTCTAATGTCTTCCACTTGGCTTCTGCTACCATAATAGCCCTTACTCCACTTGTTAGAAATCCAACATGGGGGTTCTGCCAGTTGCTGAATATATCTATTGGAATTATGCATTCAGGAACTGGGGAAATCACCACCTATATTGGATGCAGGCCACACCCCCAAGGAAACTCCTTTTCAACTGATTGGCTATTTACAGAAGATTCCATCATGGAGGTGATCACATTATATCAGATCACATCATAGAAGTGATTACATCATTACATAACTGCCAAACTACACCACAACTGCCAAACCACTGAGAATCATGGCCCAGTCAAGTTGATACACAACCTTAATGATCACAATATTCTTTTCTTTTTGAATTCCAAATGTCCACTAGTTTTATTTTCAAGCACAGAATAATACTGAAAATATGTAAAAGCTGAAAGTAATTTCCTTTCAGACTGCTTTTTATTCCCTTCAGTGTTTTGCTCTGAGCATTTTTATTTATTTCTCCACTTATCAGATGCTTAAAAACTCTGAGGAACAAAGTTAAATAATTGTCCATTAGATAACACAGATCTTTCATCTATTTAAGGCTGTCTCCTTGATGCTGTTCCTCTCATTAGACGGAGCTGTGAGCTTTGCTGTGCACTTGCAGATGGTATACTGGCTTCTGCAGCAATGGGCACTTAAGCTCTAGGAAGCCCTATTTAGATACAGTAGTTCACATCCAACTTCTCACTCTTGTCTAAGTACCTGCTGGTGATGATCACTTTGCTTCCTGCTGCTCTACGTGGAGATATCAAAAGAAATGCAAACTTTCAGCAAGCTTGGGAGAAGGTGGAAACTCCCTTCTTCATCATAAAGTCAGCTAGACCAAACGTTTTACCTGTCCTCCTTCATCAATTTAATTATTATGAGGAAATCAGAGAATCCTTTCCCTTAAAGAGTCTTAGGAAATCATTGTCTCTTTATCTCCTAGCAGTTGGAAAAAAAAAATTAGGAAGTGAATGGTCTTCCCTACTTTTTTTCTTTTTCTTTTCCTTTTGTGACTGACTGTATTTCACTCAGCATAATTTCTTTTCTTTTTTATTGTACGTTAGATAAAGGTTTACAGAACAAACTAGTTTTTCATTAAACAGAACACGTATTGTTTTATGACATTGGTTAACAACCCTATGACATGTCAGCACTCTCCCTTCTTGACCTTGGGTTCCTTATTACCAGCTTTCCTGTCCTCTCCTGCCTTCTAGTCCTTACCTGTGGGCTGGTGTGCCCCTTTAGTCTCATTTTGTTTTATGGGGCTGTCTAATCTTTGGCTGAATGGTGAACTTAAGGAGTGACTTCATTACTGAGCTAAAAGGGTGTCTGGGGGCCATACTCTAGGGGTTTCTCCAGTTTCTGTCAGGCTAGTAAGTCTGGTCTTTTTTTGTGAGTTAGAATTTTGTTCTACATTTTTCTCCAGCTCTGCCCGGGACCCCCTATTTTGATCCCTGTCAGAGCAGCCCGTGGTGGTAGCCAGGCACCATCTAGCTGTACTGGACTCAGTCTGGTGGAGGCCTTGACAGATGTCTTTTGGACTAGTCTTTCCCTTGTATCTTTAGTTTTCTTCATTCTCCCTTGCTCCCACAGAGGTGAGACCAGTGGAGTATCTTAGATGGCTGCTCACAGGCTTTTAAGACCCCAGACGCTACTCAACAAAGTAGAATGTAGAACATTTTCTTTATAAACTATATTATGCCAATTGAGCCAAGTGATCCCCAAGACCATGGTCCTCACAGTCCTCAGCCCAGCAGTTTGGTCTCTCAGGGAGTTTCAATGTATCTGTGGAGCTTCCATGACCTTTCTTTGCACAAGTTGTGCTGGCTTCCCCAGTATTGTGTACTGTCTTACCTTCACCAGAGTTACCACTTATCTATTGTCTGTTTAGTGTTTTTCCATCTGCACCTCTCCTCTCCCCTCCCTTGCAACCATCAAAGATGGTTTTGTTTTGTATGTAAACCTTTTCATGAGTTTTTACAGTAAGCGTCTCATACAACATTTGTCCTTTCATGACTGACTTATTTCACTCAGCATAATGCCCTCCACATTCATCCATGTTATGACATGCTTTGAAGATTCATCATTGTTCTTTACAGTTGCATAATACTCCATTGTGTGTAGGTACCACTGTTTGTTTATCCATTCATCTATCGATAGGCATCTAGGTTGTTTCCATCTTTTCACTATTGTGAACAATGCTGCAATGAACATGGGTGTGCATATGTCTACTCATGTGAAAGCTCTTATTTCTTTAGGATATATTCCTAGGAGTGGGACTGCTGGATTTTATGGTATTTCTACTTCTAGCTTTCTAAGGAAGCACCATATCATTTTCCAAAATGGTTATATCATTTTGCCTTCCCACTAGCAGTGCATAACAGTTCTGGTCTCCCCACAGCCTCTCTAACATTTGTTATTTCCAGCTTTTTTTATTTGTGCCAGTAATGCTGGGGTGAGATGGTATCTCATTGTGGTTTTGATCTGCATTTCTCTAATGGCTAGTGATCGTGAGCATTTCCTCATGTGTCTGTTGGCCGCTTGAATGTCTTCTTTGGTGAAGTGTCTGTTCATTACTTTTGCCCATTTTTTAATTGGATCATTTGTCTTTTTGTTATAGAGGTGTTGGATTCTCTTGCAGATTTTAGAGATTAGACTTTGTCTGCTTTGTAATAGCCAAATTTTTTTTTCCCAGTCTGTAGGTTCTCTTTTTACTCTTTTGATGAAGTCTTTTGATGAGCATAAGTGTTTAATTTTTAGACAATCCAAGTTATCTAGCTTATCTTCTGGAGTTTATGTGTTGTTGGTTATGGTTTGTATCCTGTTAATGCCACGTATTAGGGCCTATACCTATAGCATTAGTCCTATTTTTCGTCTATGTAGTTTATAGTTTTTGGCTTTATATTTAGGTCTTTGATCCATTTTGAATTAGTTTTTGTATATGGTGTGAGGTATGGGTCCTGTTTCGTTTTTTTGCAGATGGATATCCAGTTTTGCCAGCACCATTTGTTAAAAAGGCTGTCTATTCCCCATTTGATGGACTTTGGGCCCTTGTTGAAGATTGGGTGACCGTAGGTGGATGGATTCACATCTGGGTTCTCAATTCTGTTCCATTGGTCAATGTATCTGTCTTTGTACTGGTACCAGGCTGTTTTGACTACCATAGCTGTAGAGTAGGTTCTGAGTTCAGGTAGTGGGAGTCCTCCTACTTTATTCTTTTTCTTCAATAGTGCTTTACTTATTTGGGGCTTCTTCCCTTTCCATATAAAGTTAATGATTAGTTTTTCTATCTCTTTAAAGAATTTTTTTGGTATTTGGATAGGGATTGTATTGTATTTGTAAATTCCTTTGGGTAGAATTGTCATTTTCACAATGTTAAGTCTACCTATCCATGAGCATGGTATGTTTTTCCACTTATGTAGATCCTTTTGGGTTTCTTGCGGTAGTGTTTTGTAGTTTTCTTTGTATAGGTCTTTTCCATGCTTGGTTAGATTTATTCCTAAGTATTTTATTTTTTTAGGGGGTATTATAATGGTATTGTTTTCCTGATTTCCTTTTCATCATTCTTTTATTGGTGTATAGGAATCTGTCTTAGGCTGGGTTGTCTAGAGAAGCAAAACCAGTAAAATGTATAAGTATATATATAGAGAGATTTAAATCAAGGAAACAGCTCATGTGATTGTAGAGGCTAGAACATCCCAAGTCCATGGATCAGGGTAGAGGCCTCTCCCAATTGATGGAGCCACAGAATCTGGCGAACCCAAGATCAGCAGGTCGGAGAGCAGAGCTCCTGCTCACAGGCTACGAAGGTTGATGAATTCCAAGATCGGCAGCCAAGACTGCAAGGTTTCTCCTGATTCATGTAGCTGCAGGGGCTGGCAAACCCAAGATCAGCAGGTCAGAGAGCAGGGCTCTGCTCACAGGCTTTGAAGATCGACAAATCCCAAGTTTGGCAGATAAGCTCAAGTCCCAAGAACTGGAGGTGAGATCACAGGAAGCAGCCGCAGGATCCAGAGACAGCAAACAGCCAGAAAGTCTGCTTATATTCAGATGCAGACCTCAACCCCAAGGAAACTCCCTTTCATCTGACTAGCTACTCACAGCATATTCAATCATGGTAATGCTCACATATAAACACTGAGAATCATGACCCAGCTAAACTGACACACAATCTTAACCATCACAGAATCCAACTGATTTTTGTATGTTTATCTTGTATCCTGCTACTCTGCTGAATCTTTCTATTAGTTCCAGTGGTTTTCTTGTGGTGTCTTTTGGATTTTCTATGTATGGTATCATATAATCTGCAAATAGGGAGTTTTACTTCTTTCTTAACCAATTTGAATGCTCTTTCTTTCTTTTTTTTTTTTTTTTGCCTTATTGCTCTGGCTAGGACTTCCAGCACATTAAATAGAAGTGGTGATAAAGGGCATCCTTGTTTTGTTCCTGTTCTCAAAGTGAATGTTTTCAGCCCCTCTCCTTTAAGAAAGATGTTGGCCATTGATTTTGCATAGATGCCCTTTATTATGTTGAGAAATATCCCTTCTACACCTTATTGAGAGTTTTTATCAGTAATGGGTGTTGGACACTGTTGAATGTCTTTTCTGTGTCAATTGAGATGATCATGTGATTCTTCTCTCCTTTTATTTATGTGGTGGTTTACGCTGAATTTCTAATGTTGAACCATCCTTGCATACTAGTATGAATCCCACTTGGTTGTGGTGTATCACTTTTTTGATATGATGCTGAATTCTATTGGCTAGAATTTTGTTGAAAATTTTTGCATCTATATTCATGAGAGATATTGGTCTGTAATTTTTTTTGGTGTCTTTGTCTGGTTTTGGTAGCAGGGTTATGAGGGCTTCATAGAATGCATTTAGAAGTGTTGTCTTCTTTTCTATGTTCTGAAATAGTTTGAGTAGTACTGGTGTAAAATCTCTGAATCTTTGGTAGAATTCTCCAGTGAAGCCAACTGGGCTAGGGCTTTTTTTGTTGTTGGAAGTTTTTTTTCTATTATTATTATCTTTTCAATTTGTTCTCTTGTTATGAGCCTGTTCAGATTTTCAACATGATTTTGTGTTATTTTGGGTAGTTAGTGTATTTCTAGAAATTTGTCCATTTCCTCTAGGTTTTCAAATTTGTTGGAGTATAATTTTTCATAATACTCTGTTATGATCCTATTTCAGTTTGCTCTATTGTAATGTCCCCCATTTCATTTCTTATTTGTGTTATGTGTGTCTTCTCCTGTTTTTATTTTGTCAGTTTGGCCAGTGGTTTGTCAATTTTGCTGATCCTTTCAAAGAACTAACTTTTGGTTTTGTTGATTCTTTCTATTGTTTTTCTATTCTCTATTTCATTTATTTTTGCTCTGATCTTTACTATTTCCTTTTTCTGGTGGCTGTGGGCTTCTTTTCCTGTTCTCTTTCTATTTGTTCAAGTTGTGTAACTTATGGTTTTATTTTGTCCCTTTCTTCTTCTTTTTATTTTTTATTGTACTTTAAATGAAGGTTTACAGAGCAGTTTTTGTTAAATAGTTAGTACACATATTGTTTTATGACAAGGTTAACAACCCCACAACATGTCAACAATGTCCCTTCTCAATCTTGGGTTCCCTATTACCAGCTTTCCTGTCCCCTCCTGCCTTCTAGTCCTTATCCCTGGACTGTTGTGCCCCATTAGTCTTGTTTTATTTCATGGGGCTGTCTAATCTTTGGCTGAATGGTGAACCTAAGGAGTGACTTCATTACTGAGCTAAAAGGGTGTTCAGGGGCCACGCTCTCGGGATTTAGCCAGTCTCCATCAGGCCAGTAAATCTGGTCTTTTTTTTTTTTTTCATATTTATTTTTTTTTAAATTGTGCTTTAAGCAAAAGTTTACAATTGAAGTTAGTCTCTCATACAAAAATTTATACATACATTGTTTTGTGACCTTACTTGCTCTCCCTATACTGTGACAGCACACTCTTCCTTTCCACCCTGGATTTCCCATGTCCATTCAACCAGGTCCTGACCCTCTCTGCCTTCTCATCTCACCTCTGGACAAGAGCTGCTCATTTAATCTCATTTATCTACTTGAGCTAAGAAGCACGCTCTTCACGAGTATCATTTTATGTCCCAGAGTCCAGTCTAATCTTTGTCTGAAGGGTTAACCTCTGGAATGGTTTTAGTTTTGGGCTAACAGAAAGCCTGGGGGCCACGTATTCCAGGGTCCCTGCAGTCTCAGTCAAACCATTAAGTCTGGTATTTTTACTAGAATTTGAGTTCTGCACCCCACTTTTCTCCTGCTCCATCACAGACTCTGCTGTGCTCCCTGTCAGGGCAGTCATTGTGGTAGCTGGGCACCATCTAGTTCTGATCTCAGGCTGATGAAGTCTTGTTTATGTGGCCCTTTCTGTCTCTTGGTCTAACACTTTCCTTGTGTCCATGGGTTCTTCAATCTCCTTTACTCCAGGCAGGTTAGGACCAATTGGTGCATCTTAGATGGCTGCTTACCAGCTTTTCAGAACCCAGACACCACTCACCAAAGTGGGATGCAGAACATTTTCTTAAAAAACTTTGTTATGCCAATTGACCTAAATGTCTCCTGAAAGCATGGACCCCAGGCCCCTGTCCTGGCTACTCTGTCCCTTGACGTGTTTGGTTGTATTCAGTAAATTTCTTAGCTTTGCTTTAGTCTAGTTGTGCTGACTTACCCTATAGAGTGTGCTATCGTTCCCTTCACCTAAGATAATTCTTACCTACTTTCTAGTTAGTGAATACCCATATCCCTCCCTCCCCACCCTTGTAACCATCAAAGAATGTTGTCTTCTGTGTTTAAACCTTTTCTTGGGTTTTTATAATAGTGTTCTTATATAGTATTTGTTCTTTTGCGACTAAGTTCACTCAGCATAATAAATTCCAGATTCCTCCATGTTGTGTTTCACGGATTCATCATTGGTCTTTCTCATTGCATAGTATTCCATTGTGTGAATATACCATAATCTGTTTATCCATTCATCTATTGATGGGCACCTAGGTTGTTTCCATCTCTTAGCTACCGTGAACAATACTGCAATGAACATGGGTGTGCATATATCTATTTGTGTGATGGCTCTTAATTCTCTAGGCTATATTCCAAGGAGTGGGATTGCTGGGTCATATGGTACTTCTATTTCGAGCTTTTTAAGGAATCGCCAAATTGATTTTCATGGCAATTGTACCATTTTACATTCCCACCAGCAGTGTATAAGTGTTCCAGTCTCTCCACAACCTCTCCAACATTTATTATTTTGTGTTTTTTGGATTAATGCTAGCCTTGTTGAGGTGAGATGGTATCTCATTGTAGTTTTGGTTTGCATTTCTCTAATGGCAAATGATCGTGAGCACTTCCTCATGTGTCTGTTAGCAGCCTGAATGTCTTCTTTGGTGAAGTGCCTGTTCATATCCTTTGCCCATTTTTTTAATTGGGTTGTTTGTCCTTTTGTTATGGAGGTTTTGCAGTATCTTGGAGATTTTAGAGATTAGATGCTGATTGGATTTGTCATAGCCAAATTTTTTTCCCCAGTCTGTAGCTTGTCTTTTTACTCTTTTGGTGAAGTCTTTTGATGAGCATAAGTGTTTGACTTTTAGGAGCTCCCAATTATCTAGTTTCTCTTCTGGTGTTTGTGCATCATTACTTATGGTTTGTATTCTGTTTATGCCATGTATTAGGGTTCCTAGCATTGTCCCTATTTTTTCTTCCATGATCTTTGAAGTTTTTGATTTTATATTTAGGTCTTTGATCCATTTTGCATTAGTTTTTGTGCATGGTGTGAGGTATGGGTCTTGTTTCAGTTTTTTGCAGATAGATATCAGTTATGTCAGCACCATTTGTTAAAGAGCCTGTCTTTTCCCAATCAATGGATTTTGGGTCTTTGTCAAATATCAGCTGCTCGCAAGTGGATGAATTTACATCTGGATTCTCAATTCTGTTCCATTGGTCTATGTATCTGTTGTTGTACCAGTACTGGGCTGTTTTGACTACTGTGGCAGAATAATAGGTTCTATAACCAGGTAGTGTGAGGCCTCCCACTTTGTTCTTCTTCTTCAGTAATGTTTTACTTATCTAGGGCCTCTTCCTTTTCCATATGAATTTCGTGATTTGTTTCTCCATCTCATTAAAAAATGCCATTGGAATTTGGATCTGGATTGCATTGTATTTGTAGATCGCTTTGGGTAGAATTGACATTTTCACAATGTTGAGTCTTCCTATCCATGAGCAAGGTATGTTCTTCCATTTATGCCAGTGTCTTTTGGTTTCTTTCAGTAGTGTCTTGTAGTTTTCATTGTATAAGTTTTTTATGTCTCTGGTTAGATTTATTCCTAAGTATTTTATCTTCTTGGGGGCTATTGTAAATGGTATTGATCTGGTGATTTCCTCTTGGAGGTTCTCTCTGTTGGTATAAAGGAACGCAACTGATTTTTGTATGTTTATCTTGTATCTTGAAACTTTACTGAAATCTCTTAGTTCCAGTAGTTTTTTTGTGGATTCTTTGGAGTTTTCTGTGTATAAGATCATATCATCTGCAAACAGAGATAGTTTTACTTCTTCCTTACCAATTTGGATGCCCTTTATTTCTTTTTCTAGCCTAATTGCTCTGGCTGGGACCTCCAGCACAATGTTGAATAAGAGGGGTGATAAAGGACATCCTTCTCTGGTTCCCGTTCTCAAGGGGAATGCTTTCAAGTCTCTCCATTTAGGATGACGTTGGCTGTTTGCTTTGTAAATATGCCCTTAATTATGTTGAGGAATTTCCTTTCTATTCCTATTTTGCTGAGTTTTTATCATGAAACGGTGTTGGACTTTGTCAAATGCCTTTTCTGCATCAATTGAAGAGATCATATGGTTCTTATCTTTTGTTTTATTTATGTGATGGATGACATTGATTGTTTTTCTCATGTTGAACCATCCCTACATACCTGGTATAAATCCCACTTGATCTTGGTGAATTATTTTTTTTGATATGTTGTTGAATTTTATTGGCTAGAATTTTATTGAGGATTTTTGCATCAATGTTCATGAGAGATATTAGTTTGTAATTTTCTTTTTTTGTGGTGTGTTTACCTGGTTTTGGTATCAGGGTTATGCTGGCCTCATAGAACGAGTTTGATAGTATTCTGTTCTCTTCTATGCTCTGAAATACCTTTAGTAGTAATGGTGTTAACTCTTCTCTGAAAGTTTGGTAGAATTCTCCACTGAAACCTCCAGGCCAGGGCTTTTTTTGTTGGGATTTTTTTAAATAACCTTTTCAATCTTTTCTTTTTTTATGGGTTTATTTAGTTGTTCTACCTCTGATTGTGTTAGTTTAGGTAGGCAGTGAGTTTCTAGAAATTTGTCCATTTCCTCTAGGTTTTCAAATTTGTTAGAGTACAATTTATCTTAGTATTTTATTATGATTCTTTTAATTTTAGTTGGGTCTGTTGTGATATCACCCATGTCATTTCTTATATGGGTTATTTACTTTCTCTCCTGGTTTTCTTTTATCAGCTTGGCCAATGGTTTATCAATTTTGTTGATCTTTTCAAAGAACTAGATTTTGGCCTTGTTAACCTTTTCAGTTGTTTTCCTATTCTCTGTTGCATTTAATTCTGCTCTAATTCTTATCGTTTCTTTTCTTTTGGAGCCCGAGGGTTTCTTTTGCTGCCCTGTTTGTACTTGTTCCAGTTGTTGGGTTAATGTTTTGATTTTGGCCCTTTCTTCTTTTTGGATGTATGCATTTATTGCTATAAACTGACCTCTGAGCACTGCTTTTGCTGTGTCCCAAAGGTTCTGGTAGGATGTGTTTTCATTCTTGTTTGATTCTATGAATTTCTTTATTCCATCCTTAATTTCTTCTATAACCCAGTAGTTTCTGAGCAAGATGTTTTTCAGTTTCCAAGTGTTTGATTTTTTTTTTTCCTTCCTTTTTCTGTTATTGATTTCTACTTTTATGGCTTTATGGTCAGAAAAGATGCTTTATAATATTTCCATGCTTTGGATTCTGTTAAGGCTTGCTTTATGGCCTACTATGTGGTCTATTCTGGAGAATGTTCCATGTGCTTCGGATAAGAAAGTATACTTAGCTGCTGTTGGATAGAGTGTTTGGTATATGTCCATGAGATCAAGTTGGTTGATTGTAGCATTTAGATCTCCCGTGTCTTTACTGAGCTTCTTTCTGGATGTTCTGCCCCTCACTGATAGTGGAGTGTTGAGGTCTCCTACTATTATTGTGGAACTGTATATCTCTCTTTCCAATGCTGTTAGAGTTTGTTTTATGTATTTTGGAGCCCTGTCATTGGGTGTGTAAATATTTTTTATACTTATGTCCTCCTGGTGTATCGATCCTTTAATCATTATATAGTGTCCTTCCTTGTCCTTTGTGGTGGATTTTACTTTAAAGTCTATCTTGTCAGGGATTAGTATTGCCACTCTTGCTCTTTTTTGAATGTTGTTTGCTTGATATATATTTTTCCATCCTTTGAGTTTTAGTTTGTTTGTGTCTTTAAGTCTAAGGTGTGTCTCCTGTAGGCAGCCTATAGATGGATCGTGTTTTTTTAATCCAATCTGCCACTCTCTGTCTCTTTATTGGTGCATTTAGTCCATTTACATTCAGTGTAATTATTGATAAGTATGAGTTTAATGCTGTCATTTTGATGTCTTTTTTTGTGTGTTGCTGACAGTTTCTTTGTTCCATTTAATTTTCTGTGTTAAGTCATTTTTCTTTATGTATTTTCTTTTCATCTTTTTCATTGTTGTTGATTTTGTATTTGCTGAGCCTTTATTATTATTATTATTTTTTGATGAGTAGGATAGTTAGTTTTCTTTGTGGTTACCTTAATATTTACCCCATTTTTTCTAAGTTTAAACCAGTCTTTTATTTTATTGCTTTATATTGCCTTGGCTTTCTCTCCATATGAAAAATCTATGTCTACATTTATTAGTCCCTCTTTTTTTGTTTTAATGTTGTCATCTTTTACATATTAATATCTCTGTTTCCTTATTTTCAATGTTTTAGCTGTGATTTATTTTTATTACTTCCCTGTCTGTGTCAATATCTGGTTGCTCTGTCCTGTGTTCTTGTTTTGCTTTGTTATCTGATGTTACTGACTTTCTAACCGGAGAACTCCCTTTAGTATTTCTTGTAATTTTGGTTTGGTTTTTGCAAATTCCCTAAACTTCTTGTTATCTGGAGATGCCCTAATTTTGCCATCATATTTGAGAGACAGTTTTGCTGGATATATAATTCTTGGCTAGCAATTTTTTTCCTTCAAAGCTTTATATATGTCATCCCATTGCCTTCTTGCCTGCATGGTTTCTGCTGAGTAGTCTGAGCTTATTCTTATTGACTCTCCTTTGTAGATAATGTTTTGTTCATCCCTAGTCGCTCTTTAAATTCTCTCTTTATCTTTGGTTTTGGCAAGTTTGATTATAATACATCTCGGTGACTTTCTTTTGGGATCTACCTTATGTGGGGTGTGATGAGCATCTTGGATAGATATCTTCTCATCTTTCATGATATCAGGGAAGTCTTCTGTCAACAAATCTTTCAACAATTTTCTCTGTATTTTCTGTTATTCCTCCCTGTTCTGGCACTCCAATCAATTGTAGGTTATTTCTCTTGATAGAGTCCCACATAACTCTTAGAATTTCTTCATTTTTTAAAATTCTTTTATCTGATTTTTCCTCAGATAAGTTGGTGTCAAGTGCTTTATCTTCAATCTCACTAATTCTGACTTCTACTGCCTCAGTTCTGCTCCTATGACTCTCTATTGTGTTGTCTAATTCTGAAATTTTATTGTTAATCTTCTGGATTTCTGATTGCTGTCTCTCTATGGACTTTTGCAGCCTATTAAATTTGTCATTATGCTCTTGAATAACCTTTTTAACTTCTGCTACTGCTTTGTCTGTGCATTCTTTGGATTTCTCTGCATTTTGAAAAATTTCCTTCCTAATTTCTTGAAGAGTTCTGTGTATTAATCTTTTGTATTCTGCTTCTGGTAATTCCAAGAAATTCTCTTCATCCAGAAAATGTATTGATTCTTTATTTGGGGAGCTTGCTGAAGCCATCTTGGATGGCCTCTTTATGTGATTTGATATTGACTGTTGTCTCTGAGCCATCAATAAGTTATTAATTTTTTTTTTTTATATTTGCTTAGTGTGTCCTAGCTTCTTGTTTTGATATGCCCAAATAGGCTTCTTGTGTGTGCTGGTTTGATTATTGATGCTTTTGAAGCTCTAACATCCTGTCACCCAGTAGTTAGATCTGTAACTAAGTATGTGAGGACAGGAGTCCATTAAATTTTCCTGTATGGATTCATCTCAGGTGTCCAGGCAGTCAATCATCAAGTGTGTGGTGCAGGCTCTCACCTACAGTCTTAGAGAGGCATGGGTGTTTGGTGTAGGCACAGGTATCTGGCTGAAGTAGGGGGTCATGTCTTGATGAAGGCAGGGGACTGATGGCTGACAGTGAGTGTCTGAAAGGAAAGTGTGTCCTTGTTTTCTAGAGGGAGTAGTTAGGTGAGTTTTGTAGCCAGACTATAAGCACTCTACTCTTTTGGTTGTAAGGACTGGGGGGCATCACTTATTCTTGGACCCCTGTCACAGGAGGCTAGGTGGTGTGGGTGGAGCCACCAGTCCTCAAGCCCATGATGCGGACAGGTAAGGAGCCTGCTTAAAGGGCAGAGCAGTGTCAAACTTCACAAACCTGCCACTTCACAGCTGAAACAGTTGAAGTCAGACTTCAGGTATTTACCCTGTTGTACTGTGGTGGTGAGGGCTTATGCTGCTGAGATGGGCCCACACAAGTCTATGCAGGGGTGAAAGGCACTCAAAGACTGTGGACCCCTTATGCCTGTGCCTAGGCAAAGGAGCTGTGCCAACCCTGAAGTCCTGGCTTAGGGGAGCCGGTGGCTTATTTTTTCCCTGTTTGTTAATTTGTTCCCTCTCCAGGGCCAGGAGAATGGGTCAGGGCACCTTATGGGATCTTCTTCCAGTCCAGGGGACTCTTCAATTGCTGAAGCCAGCCGGGAGCCGGAGCCGGAGCCAGCGCAGAGTGGGGAGGGAGGAGGTAAATGGGAAAGAGGTTTTTCCCCAAGTGAGTTTTTGTTTTTAAAAATCCCCACAGTAGGCCACATGCAAGTAGTTATCTTTAGCCACCTGAGTGCTGCTTTTCACTGGGTCTGGGTGTCCAAGTAGACTCTCTGCTGCTGGGCCTCTCTCAGTGTAGAAAGTGCCTCCTGAGCAAGCACAACTTTTTGTCCGGCTCACTGCCTACCCTGAGCTGATCCGGACTGAAGGGCTGCGGCTCCCGCTGGGTCAGGTCTGGCAACTGCTTGCTGCTTCTGAACCATCTCTCTCTCCCCCTACCCCCATCACTCTGTCCAATTCTTCAACTTTGCCTTTGAAGTTCAGGGCTTCTAGATATTCATATACAATCAATTCACTTGTTTTTTCAGGTGTTTGTTGTAAGAGGCACATAGGAAGCCATTTGACTACTCCACCATCTTGGCCCAGCATTCCCTTTCTTCTTTTTTGATGTGTGCATCTATTGGTATAAATTGTCCTCTGAGGACTGCCTTTGCTGTATCTCAAAGGTCTTGATAGGACGTGTTTTCATTCTTGTTCAATTCTAGGAATTTTTTGATTCCATCTCTGATTTCTTCTATTACCCAGTGATGTGTAAGCAAGGCGGTATTCAGTTTCCATATAATTGATTTTTTTCCCTTGCTCTTCCTGTTGTTAATTTCTACCTTGATGGTCTTGTGGTCAGAGAATATACTTTGCATTATCTCAATGTTTTGGATTTTTTTGAGGATTTTTTTTGGCCTAAGATGTGGTCTATTCTAGAGAACATTCCATGTGCATTGGAAATGTGTACTTTGCAGCTGTTGGCTGTAGTGTTCTATATATATCTACGAGGTCAAGTTGGCTGATTGTGTCCTTTAGGTGTTCTGTATCTTTGTTTAGTTTCTTTCTATATATTCTGTTCTTTACCGAGAGTGGTGTGTTGAAGTCTCCTACTACTATCTTGGAACTGTCAATCTCTCTTTTCAATGCCATTAGAGTTTATGTATTTTGGAGTCCTGTCATTGGGTACATAGATGTTTATTATGGTTATATCTTCATGATGGATTGTCCCTTTAATCAGTATTCAGTGCCTTTGTCTTTTATGGTGGATTTTTTTTTAAAGTCTATTGTATCTGAGATTAGTATTGTCACTCTTTGTTTTTTTTTTTGGTAGCTGTTTGCTTGATGTATGTTTTTCCATCCTTTGATTTTTAATAAATTTATGTTTCTGTTTCTAAGCTGTGTCCCTTGTAGACAGTATATTGATGGATCCTGTTTTTCTAATTCATTCTGTTACTCTCTCTTTCTGGGTGCATTTAGGCCATTTACATTAAGTTCAATTATTGATAGGTGTGAGTTTATTGCTGTCATTTTGTAGTGCTTTTTTTTTTTTGTGGTGCTGACATTCTTTGTTCCCGTTACTCTTCTGTGATGAATTCCTTTTGTTTGTGGATTTTTCTTTTCTTTTGTTTTTGTAGATTTTGTTTTTACTGAGACTTTATATCTTTCTTCTTTATTTTGATGAGTAGGTTTGTTAGCTTTCTTTGTGATTACCTTAAAATTTGCCTGTATCTTCCTAGGTTTGAACCATCTGTGGGCACAATACTTTTCACCTCCTTGTCCGATGGACAGGGCCAGTCACCCAGCTATGGTGCTGCAGGGCAGGTTCAGCTGAAGGGGAGGGGCTGGGCTGGGTTGTTTGTGGCACATACTACGGCCGACAGGGTGGTCTGGGAATCAGTGCAGGGCAGGTTCTGGTAGGCTGTGCCAGTGCTACTTGAGGGTGTGATGTTCAGTGCATGGTTTAGGTAGGCAGGAAGGAGGGGGAGATTGTAATGTGTGGAGCTGACAGGGTAAGGGAAAGAGGAGAAACAGGAGCCAGAAACAAACAAATTAAAAAAAGAGGCTAAGGGAGCTTGCCATTTGAGTGGAGAGATGAGAGACCAAGAAATGGAGAAAAACAAAAAGGAAAGAAAAAAAGGAAAAAAGAAAAACAAATAAATAAAAATCAGAAAAAGAAAAGCCCCCAGAAATCCCCCCAGCATGGCTGTGTAGACTGGGGAAGAGGCTCCCAGGCAGCTAAGTACAGCCTGGCTAGAAGGGGTAGAGATGTCACACAGTGCCAGGTATTCAGGAGACAGGAAAAGAAGATAAGTATAGAAAGGTAAGAAACTGAGAAATTAAGAAAGACAAAAAAGGAAAAAACAGAAAAATAAAAGAGAAAGGAAATGCCCCCCAGGAATTCCATCAGCGCAGCTGTGGAGACTGGGGCAGTGGCTCCCAAGTCGCACAGGACAGCCCGCCTAGAAGGGGCTCCCGAGCCATGAAACGAAAAAGAAAACAAACAAACAGAACAAAACAAAACAAACAAAAACAAAAAAAGTCCTGGGAATCCCACCAATGTGGTGGCTTGGGCTGGGGAAGCAGTTCCCCAATTGAGCAGCACTTCACAGCCTTTCAAGAAGATGCAAAGATGGCACACGGAGCCAGGTGTTCAAGAGAAAGGAAAGGGAGGTGGTGAGAGGCACAGAAGAAACCAAAAGCAGCAGAAAAAAGCTACACCAGCAACAAACAAATGGCACTCAGGGAGTTGGCCAGTGTGGGCAGGATGAATCCAAGTGGCATGGGGCCAATGCTGGTGCCTCCTGGCCAAGAAACTGCAGACAGCAGGAAGCAGAGGAGGCTGAGCTGGGGACAAGAAGAGTGGGGAGTGGGAAAGCATATATTGCTGGTTACCAATTGTTCTGTCTCCTGCTGGGAGCTCTGTGAAGCTGCTTTCCCATACTCCATTGGCCGATCTCCGACAGGAGTCCAAGATGGCAAATCTGTGCTGCGGTAGCTGGTAGGGGACCTCTGCACATATCTCTCTTTGCTCTCTGTTCTCAGTCAGTTTCTTATTCCATTTGGTGCTTGGCTGAGTTCTCTATCTCTTCATTTGATGCTTAGGGTTTCAGGACTGATGTGTGACTCTGTTTGACTTAGTTTTTCGGGTCTTTGCTGAGGACGGACAGCGTGGTGCTTCTGTCTATAGCACTGTGTTGGCTCCACCTCTACCACAGCATTCTTTACTAATTAAGTTGAACTTATTGTTTGGTTTAAAGATGACTTCAGGGGATAGTTCTAAGGTTTACATACTAATTCAGAGTATGTTTCAATGAGTTATCCAACCACAATGGTTCCAGAAAGTCTAGATTCCATGAGAATTTGAAATTCAGATCCACTTCCCACTTCCCCCTGCCATCCCTTTGATCAGGATTCCTCTATAGAATCTTCGATCAAAACAGTTAGCAATGGTAGCCAGTTCTTCTGGACTCAAGATACATACAGTTCTTCTGGACTCAAGATAAAGAAGACAGTTATTCATGGAAGCAATTAGACATGCATTCCAGTTCATCCTCTGATTTCTGACTCTCCTTTCTCTACTGCTGCAGGCAAATAGAGACCAATTGTTGTACCCTGGATGTCCACTCACAAGCTGTTAAGTCCCCAGGCACTACACAATGAACTAGAAGGTAGAACAGAAACACTAAAACCAGTAATAGGCCAACTGACTAGAATGTCCCATAAAACCATGACCTTAAACCTGTAAACCAAGAAAAGAAATCCCATTAGTTATTTGGTTGTACATAAGCAGCATCAGCAGCTGCTCCTTTTTGTTGTTGTCGTAAAACTATATATAACACAACATTTGCCAATTGAACATTTTTAAGGTGTTCGGCTTAGTGATATCAATTACATTAGTCATGTTGTATAACTATAACCCTTAACTGATGCCATATTTTGCATCGCCATAGGTAGAAACTCACTGCATCCCAAACAATGGCTCCCCCTCTCCCCCTCCCTTCTGTCCCTCATACCCACTAATAAACTTTTGTCTCTATATATTTGCCTTTTCTTGTCATTTCATATGAGTAAGATCATACAATATTTGGCCTTTTGTGATTGACTTATTTCACTCAGCATAATATTGTCAAGGTTCATCTATGTTATTGCACGTATTAAGACTGTATTTCTCTTTATGGCTGAGTAGTATTCCATTGTATGTATATACCACATTTTGCATATCCACTCATGCTTTAGTCAACATTTAGGTTGTTTCTACCTTTTGGCTATTATGAATAGCGCTGCAATGAACATTAGTGTACACATTCTGTTCGTGCTGCTGCTTTCAGGTCTCTTTGGTATATACCTAGGAGTCATATGGTAGTTTTTATTTATTTTTAATTTTTTGAGGAACCACCACACTATTTTCCACAATGGGTGTAGCATTTTGCATTCCCACCAGCAATGGATAAGAATTCCAATCTACCCACATACTCACCAACATTTGTTATTTTCCTTTTTTTTTACTCTTAGCCATCCTACTGGGAGTTAGATAGTATCTTATTGTGGTTTTGATTTGCATCTCTCTGATGGTTAAAGACTTTGAGCATCTTTTCATGTGTTTATTGGCCATCTGAATATCCTTTCATGAAATGTCTACTCAAGTCCTTTGTCTATTTTTTGACTGGTTTATTTGCTTTTTGTTGTTAAGTTGTACAAGTTCTATATACATTTTGGATATTAGACTCTTACTGGATATATAATTCCTGAAAATTTTCTTCCGGTCTGTAGGTTGTCTTTTCACTTTTTTGATAAAGTCCTTTGATGAACAAAGGTCTTTAGTTTTTATGAGGTCTCATTTGTTTATTTTGTCTTTTGATGTTCATGCTTTTGTTATTATAGCAAATAATCCATCAAAAAACTAGGCTCAGTATCCACATTCCTATATTTTCTTCTAAGAATTTTGTGGTTTTTAGTTTTCTTTAGGGGGCCCTGGTGGCACAGTGTTTAAGCGTTTGACTGCTAACCAAAATGTTGGCAGTTTGAATCCACCAGCTCCTTGGGATAGTTCTACTCTCTCCTATAGGGTGGCTAAGAGTCCAAACTGACTCCACAGCAACAGATACGGGTAGTTTTCATTTAGGTCCTTAATCTACTTTGAATTGGATTTTTGTGTATGGTATGAGGCATGGATCCTGATTCATTCTTCTGTATGTGGAAATCCAATTTTCCCAGCACCATTTATTGAAGAAACTTTTCCTCCTCATTGAATGGTCTTAGCACCCTTGTCAAAATCAGCTGACTATAGATGTATGGGTATGATACCAATTATTTAAAGAAAAAATAAATAAACAGTAATAGGTATACAGGCTTCCCTGGGTGGCGCAAACTTTAAGTGCTTGACTACTAGCCAAAAGATGAGCAGTTCAAACCCACCCAGAAGCGCCTCAAAAGACATGCTTGGCAATGTGCTTGCAAAAGGTCACAGCCTTGAAAACCCTATGGAGCAACTCTACTCTGCACACCTGGGTTCACCATGAGTCAGAATTAACTAGACGATTTATCTAACAACAACAACAGGTATACAAACATATATACCAAAATTATAACCAAATTCAGGTGTATAATTAACACAGAATTAAAAAGAGTGATTACTCTTTGAAATTAGTGAAAGGACACAGTTTGGGGGGGGACACATAGGAGATCTAGAAGATATTCATGATGCTTAATTTCTTCAGTTGGACGGTGTGTTTGTCTTAGAGTTCTTTACGCCTTAAAAGAAAAAAAATATAGTTTAGAATTATGAATGACTTCATAACTATTTAAAACAATATGCATGATATAATCTTATTTAGATAAAAATATTTTACATATGTAATACTAGAAAAAAATGCATGCACACACAAATATACATAAAATATTTGTCCTTTTTTTGAGCATTTTAAGGCATCTAATTCTCCAAATTTTTAATAAATACTATAAAATTTTAAAAATGATTAGTGTTTTCAATAATTGTGAATTATAAAACATAGCTCTATAATTCTATAACCTAGACGTATACTTCCATTGGTTAGAAATAACTTGAGAAATATTTAACCTAAACCTTAAGCCAATATGGAAACTGTAAAACAACACATTCCTTTTGTTTTCTCAGGCTTGAAGTTAAGTGTCAAAATCTTAAAATTGTCAACCAATCTATGTGCTTCAAATAGATGAGTGAAGACAGCTAAAACATCACTCCTTTCTCTCCAACTAGTAAATGTGCTCTTGGCATAATAAGCTTTTTTTTTTTTTCTTCTTCTTTTTTATTGTACTTCAGGTGAAGATTTACAGAACAAAAGGTTTCTCATTAAACAGTCAGTACACATATTGTTTTATGGCATTGGTTAACAACCCCACAACATGTCAACCCTCTCCCTTCTCGAACTTTTATTTTTTTTTTGGTGAGAATATACATAGCCAAAGATACACCATTTCAAAAATTTCTACTTGCACAGTTTAGTGACATCGACTACGTTCTTCCAGTTGTGCTGCTATTCTCAATTTAGATGAACGTTTACAGAACAAAATAGTTTCTCATTAAACAGTTAGTACACATATTGCCTTATGACAATGGTTAACAACCCTACTACATGTCAACACTGTCCTTACTCAAACTTGGGTTTCCTATCACCAGCTTTCCTGTCCCCTTCTGCCTTCTAGTCCTTGTCCCTGGACTGCTGTGCCTCATTAGTCCCGTTTTGTTTTATGGGGCTGTCCAATCCCAGGATGAAGTGTGAACCCTAGAAGTAACTTCACCACTGAGCTAAAAGTGTGTCTGGGGGCCATACTCTAGGGGTTGCTCCAGTCTCTTTCAGACCAGTAACTCTGGTCTTTTTTGTGTGTTAGAATTTTGTTCTACATCCTTCTCCAGCTCTGTCCAGAACCCTCTGTTGTGATCCCGGTCAGAGCAGTCAGTGGTGGTAGCCGGGCACCATCTAGCTGTACTGGACTCAGTCTGGTGGAGACCTTGGCAGCTGTGGTCCATTAGTCCTTTGGACTAATCTTTTCCTTGTATCCTGTTCTCTTTATTCTCCCTTGCTCCCAAACGGGTGAAACCAGTGGAGTATCTTAGATGGCTGCTCACAGGCTTTTAAGACCCCAGACACTACTCACCAAGGTAGAATGTAGAACATTGCCTGTATAAACTTCATTATGCCAGTTGAGCTAGATGTTCCCTGAGACCATGGTCCCCACAGCCCTCTGCCCAGCAATTCAGTCCCTCAGGGAGTTTGGACGTGTCTAGGGGGCTTCCATGACTTTTCCTTGTACAAGTTGTGCTGGTTTCCCTAGTATTGTGTACTCTTTCACCCTTCACCAAACATACCACTTATCTACTGCCTATTTAGTATTCCCGCCCCCCACACCCCCATCCCTCATAACTAACAAAGATTGTTACTTTTTGTGTGTAATCTTTTTCATGGGTTTTTACAATAGAGGTCTCATACAATATTTGTCCTTTTGTGATTGACTTATTTCACTCAGCATAATGTCCTCCAGTTTCATCCATGTTATGAGATGTTTCACAGATGCATCATTGTTCTCCATTGTACTCCATTGTATGTGTATGTACCACAGTTTGTTTATCCATTCATCTGTTGATGGGCATCTGGGTTGTTTCCATCTTTTTGCTATTGTGAACAATGCTGCCATGAACATAGGTGTGCATATGTCTATTTGAGTGACGACTCTTATTTCTCTAGGATATATTCCTAGGAGTGGGATTGCTGGATTGTATGGTATTTCTATTTCTAGCTTTCTAAGGAAAGGCCATATCATTTTCCAAAATGGTTGTATCATTTTGCATTCCCACCAGCAGTGCATAAGAGTTCCAATCTCCCCACAGCCCCTCCAACATTTGTTATTTCCAGTGTTTTTGATTCGTGCCAGTAATGCCGGGGTGAGATGGTATCTCATTGTGGTTTTAATTTGCATTTCTCTAGTGGCTAGTGATCGTGAGCTTTTCCTCGTGTGTCTGTTGGCCACTCGAATGTCTTGTTAGGTGAAGTGTCTGTTCATTTCCCTTGCCCAGTTTTTAATAGGATTATTTGTCTTTTTGTTGTAGAGGTGTTGGACTTTCTTGTAGATTATGGAGATTAGACCTTTGTCTGACTTGTAATGTCCAAAGATGTTTTCCTAGTCTGTAGGTTCTCTTTTTACTCTTTTGGTGAAGTCTTTTGAAGAGCATAGGTGATTGATTTTTAGGAGATCCCAGTTATCTAGCTTATCTTCCGGGGTTTGTGTGTTGATGGTTATGGTATCCTGTTAATGCCATGTATTAAAGCCTGTAGCATTGGTCCTATTTTTTCTTCTATGGACTTTATGTTTTTGGCTTTATATTTAGGTCTTTGATCCATTTTGAATTAGTTTTTGTATATGGTGTGAGGTATGGGTCCTGTTTCATTTTTTTGCAAATGGATATCCAGTTTTGCCAGCAGTATTTGTTAAAAAGACTGTCTTTTCCCCCATTTGATGGACTTTGGGCCCTTGTTGAAGAGCAGGTGACCATAGGTGGATGGATTTACATCTGGGTTCTCAATTCTGTTCCATTGGTCAATGTATCTGTTGTTGTACCAGTACCAGGCTGTTTTGACTACCATAGCTGTATAGTAGGTTCTGAAGTTAGGTAGTGTGAGTCCTCCAACTTTATTCTTCTTCTTCAGTAGTGCTTTACTTATTCAGGGCTTCTTCCCTTTCCATATAGAGTTAATGATTAGTTTTTCCATCTCTTTGAAGAATGTTGTTGGTATTTGGATTGGTATTTCATTATATTCGTAGATTGTTTTGGGTAGAATTGCCATTTTCACAATGTTGAGTCTACCTATCCATGAGCATGGTATGTTTTTCCATTTATGTAGATCCCTTTGGGTTTCTTGCAGTAGTGTTTTGTAGTTTTCTTTGTATAGGTATTTTCCATGCTTGGTTAGATTTATTCCTAAGTATTTTATTTTTTTAGGAGCTATTATAAATGGTATTGTTTTCCTGATTTGCTTTTCATCATTCTCTTTATTGGTATATAGGAATCCAACTGATTTTGTTATGTTTATCTTATATCCTGCTACTCTGCTGAATCTTTCTATTAGCTCCAGTAGATTTTTCGTGGAGTCTTTAGGGTTTTCTATGTATAGTATCATATCATCTGCAAACAGAGACAGTTTAACTTCTTCATTACCAATTTGGATGCCCTTTATTTCTTTTTCTTGTTTTATTGCTGTAGCTAGAACTTCCAGCACAATGTTAAATAGAAGTGGTGATAAAGTGCATCCTTGTCTTGTTCTTGTTCTCAGGGGGAATGTTTTCAGCCTCTCTCCATTAAGAATGATGTTGGCCATTGGTTTTGCACAGATGCCCTTTATTATGTTGAGAAATTTCCCTTTTATACCTATTTTATTGAGAGTTTTTATCAGGAATGGGTGTTGGACTTTGTCAAATGCCTTTTCTGCATCAATTGAGATAATCATGTGATTCTTTTCTTTCCTTTTATATATGTGATTGATTCCTTTGATTGATTTTCTAATGTTGAAACATACTTGCATACCTGGTATGAATCCTACTTGGTAGTGGTGTATTATTTTTTTGATATGATGCTGAATTCTATTGGCTAGAATATTATTAAGAATTTTTCCATCTATATTCATGAGAGATATTGGTTTGTAATTTTCTTGTTTTGTGGCACCTTTGCCTGGTTTTGGTATCAGGGTTATCCTGGCGGAATAATAAGCTTTTGATCTCCATAGTGTACTAGGCAATTGATTAGATACCTCAGGTCATACTGACTTTTTGATTCACTTACATTTATACATTTTGACCTGAATTGTGGTATCACAAAATGGGTCTTCACAATCTATTCAGGCCTAAATCAAACAGTAGGAAGAAAATATTTCTTTGACATTTCTGTTACATCAGATTTTAGTGTTCCTTTTATTATACTTAAACTGTGTTCAGGTTTACACAGGCAAGACAACTTCTTAGACTTAATCCATTCACAGGTTTCTATGAAAGTCCCTTGGAAGGAGAGGTGGGTTGGAGCAAGCCAGGTGCCATTTTTATAGCCAAAGTAGGTATTAAGAGTGCTACTCATATAACACTGAAGCAACAGATCATACTATTCAACTCTGAAAAAAGTTAATGTCATGATGACCCAGTCAATACCTGCAGCAGGAAAATGCAACAAAACTGTAGAAAAGGCCAGCACAGGGGAAACTGCAACAATCATAGCTTTTACTAAGGACCCTCTAACTTCTCCTTCTGCTATCTGTTTTCCACCTGGTATTGTCTCTGTCAAAGCTAAGATTCTTAGTGCCATTATGTTCTCTTGCCCCTTTCTCTACCATCAAAAAGTTTGTTCAGCCAGTTGTGTCTTTGAAAAGAATCAGAGAAGTAAATTCACACCAATATATGTGACGAAGAGCCTTGGTGGCACAGTGGTTAAGAGTTTGGCTACTAACCAAAAGGTCTGCAGTTTGAATTCACCAGCTCCTCCTTGAAAACCTTATCGGTAGTTCTATTCTGTCTTATAGGGTTACTATGAGTTGAAATCTGTTCAGTGGCAATTTCTTTAGTTTATATGTGACTTAAGTATTAGCTATTCCTAATAAGAGTCTTCCTAGCACAACTTACATCACATTACATAAGAAACCAAATAAAAAAAAAAAAAAAAAACCAAACGCGTTGCCAGTGAGTTGATTTAGATTTATGGCGACCTCATGTGTAACAGAAAAGAACTGCTTCATAGGGTTTTCTTGGCCTACTGGCACAGTGGTTAAAGTGCTGGGCTACTAACCAAAAGGTTGGTGGTTTGAACCAACCAGCCACTCCGTGGGTGAAAGATGTGGCAGTCTGCTTCTGTATAAAGATTACAACCTTGGAAACCCTATAGGGCAGTTCTACTTTGTCCTATGGTGTCACTATGAGTCAGAATTGACTCAATAGCAACAAGTTTTGGGTTTTTATAATCTTTAAAGAAGCAGATGGGCTTTCATCCATGGAACCTCTGAGTGGGTTAGAACTGTCAACCTGTAGGTTAGTAGTTGAGTGCAAATTGTTTGCACTATCCAGGGACCTGTCTGATGTTTTTCATCTGTTTACATTCAGTAGAGTGTAAGTTCCATGAGAGCTAGTCTGTCTTATTCATTGCTGAAATTCCAGAGAAGCTAAGGTACAACACAATGTAACTCAACTCATCAAAGGTATTCAACTATCACTTCTGATGTGATGGAGGTAGAGCTGTGCGAACACACTAGGAAAACCAGCCCAAAGAGCTGGCTGTCATTCAGAAAATGAACTATCATCTCTCCTTGTCTTTACACCCATGATCTTCTAATTTCTTCTCTTCTAATTTTTCATTTTTATTCTCTCCAGATTTTCATTAACCAAAAAGGATCAGATCTTCTTGCTTGAACCAATAAAACATAGCTAAAATATTTCTACCTCATGATTTCTTTAATTTTATTTATAACTGATTTGATTAATTTATTCTATGTGTGGGCAGAGCTCCTTTACCTTATAGAACATATCAGTACAATACATTAGCACATTTTGAAATTTAAAAATTTGACAAGGCAGAGCAGACTCAGAAGAAAGTAGCAATCTACTAAGAAGTACTAGTAGTTTCCATTACTTATCAGAAATTTAACACTATTGTATAAAGTTAGAACCTTTGGACCACTGAATCTACAACTTAACATTATACAATGCATGTGCTGTCTGTTGCCAAAATATATTCATGCTAAAATTCAAGTAATTCTCTTGTTCAGTAGTTACATCCTCCATTAAACCTCCCCAGATGAATCTTTTTGCTTTGCACTGTGGTAAATATATATTTAACAAAACGTTCACCATTTGAACAATCTTCACACATAACAGTTCAGTGACATTAATTATGTTCACCATGTTGTTCAACCATCACTCTTATCTATTCCCAAATTTTTGTACCACCCTTAACAGAATCTCATTTGATACCTCTTCAGTAACTGCTGAAATCCTTCAGCTCCGAAGAGTATTACACTGTACTTCTGATGTTGGTTATACACCTGTGATTGTTTCTGTTGCAGCACACATAGGGGAAGAGCATAGACTTTCCATTCAAACAAGTGGGTTTGAGTCTCTGCTCTAACTCTGCTTCCTGTGTGACCATAGTATGATATTTCAAATTTCTAATTGTCTATTTACACCTGAAAATGAAGATACTGCCTGTTCTCATATAGCTATTAATAGCGTTAATATACATAAAGAACTTAATACATCACAAGTAGAAACTAAATGTGTCCTTCTCTTTGGAGTGGAAGATATTTCTAACCTCTGCTTTGGACATGTTGAGTTTCTGATGAAGCACTGTGGTCCAGAGAGAAGTCAGGGCTGAAAATATAATCACTTCTAAATCTATAAGTAGCAATTAAATTCATAGAAATAAGTGAGATCACCAAGAAAGAGTGTGTAGAGAAAACAGAGAAGAGAAACTATAAAGGGAACACCTAAAGAGCAAGATATTTAAGAAAAGGCTATACTAAATTCTCTGTTTTCTTGTTCCCTTCCACTGGCATCTTCCAAGGCTCAATTGTTCTGGACACATTGTTCTACTTTCTCTTCATCAGTGATTCATTCATTCGTTCAGCAGCCACTTACCTAGGACCTAGTTACATATTCAACAACTCACTTTAAGCAGGTTTAACCAGAGTTGGGCCTCTGCCAGGCAAGTAAAGGGAAAAAGGGCAACAGGTAGCTATGGCTTTTTGAAAGCTGTTTCTTTAGTGGTGGATCATGAAATATAAGTTTCATCAAAAGCGAAATGAGAGAGTTCCGGCAAAATGGTGCTCTAGGCAGAAGCACCACGCCATCCCTCCACAGCAAACATCCAAAAAACTAAGCCCAACAGAGAATACAACAATCCTGAAACCCTAAAACATCAAATGAAGAGGTAAAGAACTCAGCCAAGCACCAAATGGAGTGAGAAAACTCACAGAGAATGGAGAGCGAGGAGAGATTCATGCAGAGGTCCCCTACCGGCTAACGCAGCATGGATCCGCCATCTTGGACTCCTATCGGAGACCAGCAAACAGGGGGTATGAGAAAGCAGCCTCACAGAGCTATCAGCGGGAGACAAATTAACCAGTAATTGGTGATATATGCTTTCCCACCCCCCACCCTTCTTCACCCTGACTCGGCCTCCTCTGCTTCCCGCGGTCACAGTCTCTTGACCGGGAAACAGCAGCTGCTTGGATTCCACACACCCGAACAGATGGCTCTCTGAGTACCATTTGTTGGCTGCTGGTATTGCTTTTTTTCCGCTTCTTTTTATTTCTCCCTTGCCTCTCCCTACCTCCCCCTCATTTCGCTCGAGTACCTCGCTCCGTGTGCCATATTTGCTTCTTCCTGAGGGGCTGCAGAGCTCCGGTAGTTTGTGATATACACTTTCCCACTCTCTACCCTTCTTCTCCCACAGTTGGCCCCCTCTGCTTCCCACGGACAGTCTCTTGTCCAGAAGCACCAGCCCGCACTAGCTGGCTCTCTGAGTGCCATTTGTTGGCTGCTAGTGTTTTTCCTTTTTTTCTTTTTTCTGCTTCCTTTCATTTCTTACTTGCCTCTCGCCACCTCACCCTCCCTTTGCTCAAATACCTGGCTCTGTGCGCCATCTTTGCTTCATCCTGAGGGGCTGAGGAGCTCAGTTCGAGTGTGGAGCTGCTTCCCGGTTTGGGCTGCCGTACTGGTGGGATCCTGGGGCTTTTGTTCGTTTGTTTGTTTTGAATTGTTTGTTTGTTTTCTTTTCCTTTTCTTGAGTCGGGAGCCCTTTCTGGCCAGGCTGAGCTGCATGGCAGGGAGACTCCCCTTCGGGTTCCACAGACGTGCAGAGGGATCCCTGAGGTCATTTCTTTTTACATTTTTTTTTTTTCCGTTTCTTTGGGGGCATTTCTTGATCTTTTTTTTAATTTGTTTTGTTCCCCTTTCCCTCTTTTTCTCTTTTTGTCTTTCCTCATTGCTCAGTTTCTCATCTCTCCATATCTTCTTTCTCATTCTGTTACCTGAATACCTGGCGTTGTATACCTCTACGCCTTCTAGCCAGGCTGTACTGCAACACCTGAGAGCGACTTCCCCAGACATCATAGCTGCACCGGTGGGATCCCTGGGAACTTTGTGGTTCTTTAACCTTTCAGATTCTTATTTATTCATTCTTTTCTTTTCTTCCTCGTCCCCTTTCTGGTTTTCTCCATTTCATAGTCTCTCATCTCTCCACTCCAACGGCAAGCTCCCCTAGCATTCTTTTTTGTTTGTTTGTATGTTTTTGGCTCCTGTTCCTCTCTCCTCTCTCCCATATCCACCTTAGCTTCACACATAACAATCTCCCTGCTGCATCCTGCCTGCCTGCACCATGCGCTTGACATCACACCACCAAGCAGCACAGGCACGGCCTACTGGAACCTGCCCTGCACTGATTACTGACCCACTCTGGTGGCTGTAGTAATTGCCAGAAACAACCCATCCCAGTAACTCCTCTTCAGCTAGGCCTGCCCTGCCGTACCATACCTGACTGACTGACCCTGCCAGTTGAAGAAGGAGGCGAAAAGTATTGTGCCCACAGACGAGCAAACAACAAAGAACACACAATCTGCCTGCTCAGACAAAGTCAAATTCTTTTTTAAAAAAAGGATGAAACAAACAAATCTACAATCAGTAAACGAGAAAAATAACTACTGAATGTCCCGAAGACAGCAGACAATAACAAAACATTTACAAAAACAGGACAGGATGGTTCCGGTAGGCATCCAAAATAAAACACCAGATGAGTCTCCTCTGGAAGAAAATGCACTAGAACTACCTGATAGGGAATTCAAATCTCTAATACTCAGAATTCTCCAAGAACGGAGGCAAAAAGCTGACAAACATAGGAAAAAAAATAGACAAATTCATGGAAAATACGGACAAAAAATTGGAAGAATTCAGGAAAATAATGCAGAAACAAAATGCCAAAATAAATTCACAACTAGAAATTATACGAAGACAACAATTAGAAATCTAAAAGATAAACAACAAGATTTTAAAAATGGATGGTGTCACAGAAGGGCTGAGAAGCAGATTTGAATTGGTGGAAAACAGGATCAGTAGAATTGAAGACAAACACTTGGATACAACTCTTCTGAGGAAAACTCAGAACAAAGAACAAAGAAAAATGAAGAGACCCTGAGAGTTATGTGGAATACAATCAAAAGCACAAATTTTCCAGTGATGGAATTCCAGAACAGGGGGAGAAAACAGAAAACACAGAGAGGATCATTGAGGAACTGCTGACAGAAAAATTCCCCAAAATCATGAAAGAGGAAAAGCTGGCCATCTAAGAAGCTCAACGAACCCCACATAGAAGAGACCCCAAAAGAAAATCACTGAGGCATATCATATTCACACTCGCAAAAACCAAAGACAAACAAAGAATCCTGAGAGCAGCTCGTGAAAAAACAAGAAGTCACATACAGAGGAGAAACAATAAGACTAAGCTCAGATTATTCGGCAGAAACCATGCAGGCAAGAAGGCAATGGGATGACATATATAAAATCTTCGAGGAAAAAAATTGCCAGCCAAGAATAATATTTCCTGCAAAACTCTCGTTCAAATTTGATGGTGAAATTAGGTCATTTCCAGATAAACAGAAATTAAGGGAATATGTAAAAGTCAAACCAAACTTACAAGAATTATTAAAGCGGGTTCTTCGATCTGAGGACAAACAGGTTCAGCTTACAGGCAGAACCTAGGATGCAGGATCGTACCAGCCAGATACCAATCTAGGAAATGAACTCTCGAGGACTACCCAAAACCAAAAGAAATACAACAGGGAATCAGAGCAGTTAATCAGTAAATTACAACAACATCAAAACAATAAAAGAGGGAATAAAATGCATAGGTATAGAATCTTTTAATGGAGATGAAGGCAAGGTGATACCAAGTAATGGTAGACTGCTTCAAACTTAGAAAGATAAGGGTAAAATTCATGGTAACCACAAAGAAAGTTAACAAACATACTCATAAAAAAAAAAGAGGAAAAACATAAAGTCTCAGCAAAAACAAAAGAAATGAAAAAAAAAATCCACAAACAAAAGGAACTCAGCACGAGACAGAAAGAAGGAAAAAAGAAAACTTCAGCACCACAAAAAAAGCACTACAAAATGACAGCAACAAATCCACATCTATCAATAATTACACTGAATGTAAATGGACTCAATGCACCCATAAAGAGATGGAGAGTGACAGAATGGATAAGAAAATAGGATCCATCAATATGCTGTCTACAGGAGACACACCTTAGAAACAAAGATGTGAATTTATTAAAAGTCAAAGGTTGGAAAAAAATATATCAAGCTAACAACTACCAAAAAAGAGCAGGAGTGGCAATTCTAATCTCATATAAAATAGACTTTAAAATGAAATCTACCATAAAAGACAAAGAAGGACACTATATCATGATTAAGGGGACGATCCATCATGAATACAGAACCATAATAAACATCTACGCACCCAATGACAGGGCTCCAAAATACATAAAACAAACTCTAACAACACTGAAAAGAGAAACTGATAGTTCCACAATAATAGTAGGACACTTCTACGCACCACTCTCAGTAAAGGACAGAACAACTAAGAAGAAACTCAGCAAAGATACAGAATACCTAAAGGGCACAATCAGCCAACTGGACCTCATAGACATATATAGAACACTCCATCCAACCGTTGCAAAGTACACATTCTTTTCCAATGCACATGGAACATTCTCCAGAACAGACCACATCTTAGGCCAGAGACCAATCCTCAACAAGATCCAAAATGTTGAGATAATTGAAAGTATCTTCTCTGACCACAATGTCATCAAGGTAGAAATTAACAATAGAAAGAGCAAGGAAAAAAAATCAACTACATGGAAACTGAATAATACCCTGCTTACACATCACTGGGTAATAGAAAATCAGAGATGGAATAAAAAAATTCCTAGAATCAAATGTGAATGAAAACACATCATACCAAAACCTTTGGGATACAGCAAAGGCAGTCCTTAGAGGACAATTTATAGCAATAGATGCACATATCAAAAAAGAAGAAAGGGACAAAATCAAAATGTTAACTACAGAACTCAAACAAATAGAAAGAGAACAGCAAAAAAAGCCCACAACCACTGGAAGAAAGGAAATAGTAAAGATCAGAGCAAAAATAAATGAACTAGAGAACAGAAAAACAATAGAAAGAATTGACAAACCAAAAGTTGGTTCTTTGAAAGAATCAACAAAATCGACAAACCACTGGCCAGACTGACAAAAGAAAAACAGGAGAGGACACAAATAACCCAACTAAGAAATGAAATAGGGGACTTTACAAGAGACCCAACAAAAATAAGAAGGATTATAACAGAATATCATGAAAAACTATACTCCAACAAACTTCAAAACCTAGAGGAAATGGATAAATTTCTAGAAACACACAGCCTACCCAAACTACAACAAAGTGATGTTGAAAATCTGAACAGACCCATAAAAAGAGAAGAGATTGAAAAGGTAATAAAAAAACTCCCAACCAAAAAAAGCCCTGGTACACATGGCTTCACTGGAGAATTCTACAAAACATTTACAGAAGAGTTTGTACCAGTAATACTCAAGCTATTTTAGAGCATAGAAGAGGAAGCAACACTTCCAAATTCATTCTATGAAGCCAGCATAACGCTGATACCAAAACCAGGAAAAGATGTCACAAAAAAAGAAAATTACAGACCAATATCTCTTATGAATATAGATGCAAAAATTCTCAACAAAATCTAGCCAATAGAATTCAGCATCATATCAAAAAAATAATACACCACGACCAACTAGATTTCATAGCAGGTATGCAAGGATGGTTCAACATTAGAAAATCAATCAACGTAATCCACCACAGAAATAAAAGGAAAGAAAAGAATCACACGATCATCTCAATTGACGCAGAAAAGGCATTTGGCAAAGTCCAACACCCATTTCTGATAAAAACTCTTAATAAAATAATTATAGAAGGGAAATTTCTCAACATAATAAAGGGCATCTATGCAAAACCAATGGCAAACATCATTCTTAATGGAGAGAGGCTGAAAACATTCCCCTTGAAAACAGGAACAAGACAAGGATGGCCTTTATCACCAGTCCTATTTAACATTTTGCTGGAATTTCTAGCTAGAGCAATAAGGCAAGAAAAAGAAATAAAGGGCATCCAAATTGGTAATGAAGAAGTTACACTGTCCCTGTTTGCAGATGATATGATACTATACACAGAAAACCCTAAAGACTCCATGAGAAATCTACTGAACTAATAGAAAGATTCAGCAGAGTAGCAGGATACAAAATAAACATTCAAAAATCATTTGGATTCCTATACACCAATAAGGAGAATGATGAAAAGGAAACCAGGAAAACAATACCATTTTCAATAGCCCCTAAAAAGATAAAATACTTAGGAATAATCTGACCAAGGTTGTAAAAGACCTATACAAAGAAAACTACAAAACACTACTGCAAGAAACCCAAAGGGATTTACATAAATGGAAAAACATACCATGCTCATGGATAGGCAGACTCAACATTGTGAAAATAACAATTCTACCCAAAGCAAGTTACAAATACAACGCAATCCTAATCCAAATACTAACAACATTCTTCAAAGAGATGGAAAAACTAATCATTAACTTTATATGGAAAGGGAAGAAGCCCCAAATAAGTAAAGCACTACTGAAGAAGAAGAATAAAGTTGGAGGACTCACACTACCTGACTTCAGAACCTCTGTACAGCTACAGTAGTCAAAACAGCCTGGTACTGGTACAACGATAGATACTTTGACCAATGGAACAGAATTGAGAACCCAGTTGTAAATCCATCCACCTGATCTTTGACAAGGGCCCAAAGTCCATCAAGTGGGGAAAAGACAGTCTTTTTAAGAAATGGTGCTGGCAAAACTGGATATCCATTTGCAAAAAAATGAAACAGGACCCATACCTCACACCATATACAAAAACTACTTCAAACTGGATCAAAGACCTGAATATAAAGCCTAAAACTATAACATTCATAGTAGAAAAAATAGGACCAACACTTCAGGCCTTAATACATGGCATTAACAGGATACAAACCATAACCATCAATGCACAAAACATAGTAGATAAGCTAGATAACTGGGATCTTCTAAAAATCAAACACCTATGCTCTTCAAAAGACTTCACCAAAAGAGTAAAAAGAGAACCTACAGACTGGGAAAAAATTTTTGGACAGTACAAGTCAGACAAAGGTCTAATCTCCATAATCTACCAGAAAATCCAACACCTCTACAACCAAAAGACAAATAATCCTATTAAAAAATGGGCAAAGGAAATGAACAGACACTTCACCAAAGAAGACATTCAAATGGCCAACAGACACATGAGGAAATGCTCACAATCACTAGCCATTAGAGAATGCAAATTAAAACCACAATGAGATACCATCTCACACCAGCAGTACTGGCACGAATCAAAAACACTGGAAATAAAAAATGTTGGAGGGGATGTGGGGAGTTTTGAACACTTATGCACTGCTGGTGGGAATGCAAAATGATACAACCATTTTGGAAAATGATATGGCGCTTCCTCAGAAAGCTAGAAATAGACATCCGATTCGATCCAGCAATTCCACTCCTAGGAATATATCCTAGAGAAATAAGAGTCATCACTCGAATAGACATATGCACACCTATGTTCATGGCAGCATTGTTCACAATAGCAAAACGATGGAAACAACCTAGATGCCCATCAACAGATGAATGGCTAAACAAACTATGGTACATACACACAATGGAGTACTATGCAACGAGAAAGAACAACAATGAATCTGTGAAGCATCTCATAACATGGATGAAACTGGAGGACATTAGGCTGAGTGAAATAAGTCAATCACAGAAGTACAAATATTGTATGAGACCTCTATTGTAAAAACTCATGAAAAAGTTCACACACAAAATGTAACAATCTTTGTTGGTTACCAGGGATGGGAGAGGTTTGGGGGGGGGATACTAAATAGTCAATAGATCAGTGGTATCTTGGGTGAAGGGTGAGACAGTACACAATACAGGGGAAACTAGGACAACTTGTACAAGGAAAGGTCATGGAAGCCCCATAGACACATCCAAACTCCCTGAGGGACTGAATTGCTGGGCAGAGCCCTCTGGGGACCACGGTCTTGGGGAACATCTAGTTCAATTGGCATGACACAGCTTATAAAGACAATGCTCTACATTCTACCTTGGTGAGGAGTGTCTGGGGTCTTAAAAGCCTGTGAGCGGCCATCTAAGATACTCTACTGGTCTCATCCCTTCGGGAGCAAGGGAGAATGAAAAGAACAGGACACAAGGAAAAGATGAGTCTGGAGGACTAATTGTCCACAGCTTCCAAGGCCTCCACCAGACTGAGTCCAGTACAGCTAGATGGTGCCCGGCTACCACCACTGACTGCTCTGACCAGGATCACAACAGAGGGTTCTGGACAGAGCTGGAGAAAGATGTAGAGCATAATTCTAACTCCCAAAAAAAAGACAAGATTTACTGGCCTAAAGGAGACTGGAGAAACACCGAGAGTATGGCCCCCAGACATCGTTTTAGCTCAGTGATGAAGTTACCTCCGAGGTTCACTGTTTAGCCTGGGAGTGGACAGCCCCGTAAAACCAAATGAGACTAACGAGGTACAGGAGTCCAGTGACAAGGGCCAGAAAGCAGAAGGGGACAAGGAAGCTGGTGATAGGGAACCCAAGGTTGAGTAAGGATATTGTTGATGTGTTGTGAGATTATTAACCATTGTCATAGGGCAACATTTCAAGTAAGTGTTAAATGAGAAACTGTTTTGTTCTGTAAGCCTTCATCTTAAGTGAGAATAACAGCACAATTGGAAGAGCGTAGTCAATGTCACTGAACTGTGCATGTGGAAATTTTTGAAATGGTGTATCTTTGGCTGTGTATTTACACCAAAAAAAAAAAGAGGTTGAGATGTTAGAGGGTTGATATGTTGTGGGGTTGTTAACCAATGTTATAAAACAACATGTGTTCTTCTGTTTCATGAGAAACTATTTGTTCTGTAAGCCTTCACCTGAAGTAGAATTAAAAAAAAAAAAAAGATTTATTGTAACTAGCCTACTACAAGCCATTTGCTTTTTGTTTTGAATCAGTCATCTCCCTATATGCATATAGAATGACTGCTCAAAATAAACCTTATGATTCAAAAAAAAAAAAAAAAAAAAAAAGAGAAATGAGGGCACAACAGATGTGCTGAGCAGGGAGAAGTGGTAGATAGAAGGGTCAATGAACTGGTGGTAAAATAAAACCCATTAAAGTGGTAGAATGTTAATAGTAGATTATACAAGGTGGAAAGGAGTAGATGTGGTCAGAAAGCAGGATACTTGAAATTGAGGTGTATTTGTGACTGAAAAGTCAAGTGAATAATGGGAATTGGTGGCTAATGTGAGATGAAAAGAACAATCATTTCAAGAGAGGAGATGAACAAAATGAGAGGCCAACATGTGGGACAGATCTCTTCATGGGCACTGAGGACACCAAAATTGTGATGAGAGTGGGCAGGAGAGGAAAACACTGTACCAGATACAAATTAACCAAGGAATGCAGAGGAGATCAATAGAAGACAGCAACAAGAAGAAAAACCAGGTGGTAAATTACGATGGCACTGACTTCAAAGGTTCGAAAAAGGAATAAAACAAAAATCTTGGTTTCTGTTTCAGAATCTCAGAGGTATGAATGGTGGTAAGTAGAGCACATGTCACTTGAAAAGGCAGATTCTAAAAGTACCGAGTATTTGTTTTTAGTCACAGTGTTTAATTTACTTTACCATTCCAAATAACATTAAAGATTGACTTATAAGTCAGTGACCAGTCAGAAAAATAGAAAACCAGTTTAGTTATTTAAAACAGGAGAATTAATACAGAGAAGTGGTTACAAGTCTTAGAAGAGTTGACGAAATAGTGGGAAGGTGCTGTTACCTGGGAATCAGTAACACCAGGAAACTGTTATCACCCCTCGAGCTGAAGAAGTGAAAATGAGAAAATGATGTTACTCAACTCCCAGGAGTCCACAATCCTGCTATTTCTGCTGGAACTGCCATCAACATTCTTTTACCCATACTTAAACTTCCAAACAACAATTCTAACGTCATTATCATATTTTGTCTAACAGGTTTCAATTATCTCAAAGAAGATTCTTTCATACTTCAACCCTGTTAAAAATGGCTTGGGGGCAGTGCCTGACTTCTAACTTCACAAGGGGTAAGAAGAATCACGATCAACAGCCCAAGGCTGATTCCTATGGGATGGAGGTCAGACATGCCTCCATCCTCCAATCTTTTTACCTATTATGGCACCTATCGTCCCCTTCACGGCACTCTCTACTTCTCTGCTGGGTTCGATAATTCGTTGCAATGGCCACATAGAACTTACAGACAATACTCACAATTATGGAGTTTATTAGGGAACTAACAGGTTACAGTTCAGTACACAGTTCTTTGATCAGGATATTCTCTTTTCAGCTGCATCTGCAGGCAGGCCTCCTTCTGGCCTTTAGCCCCTCAGCCCTCTGCCCAGCCTCTGCCCTGCTTGGGCAAGTGTTACAAAACTCTTCAGCTCCTCCAGGAAGCGCCTGGAGGCACCTTACTCCTCCAGTAAGCTTTGGCCCACAGGTGCTCAGCTCTCATGCTGTGGGTCGGCAAGCCTAGCTCCGCTGGCAAGTGCCCAGAGGTACCCCACTCCACCAAGAAGCCTCCTGCCTGAGGTGCTTAGCTCTCTCATCCCATGGATCAGCACATGCACTGTAGCCACCTTGCTCCATGGGCTGGGAAGCCCACCACGCCATCTTGCACCAGTTTCCTGGTTCTGCTGCTGCCATCTCTCTGCTGCTGATTCTTCCCATCTCTCACTATCTCCAGTGCTACAGCTCTCTCTCTCTCTGTCTCCTGGGTCTAGGAGGTTCCCAGCACAAGGACCCTGGGTCCAAAGGACATGCTCCACTCCCAGCTCTCTTCTTCACCTCTGGGACTGGCTCTCTTTTATGTTTGCTGAGATAGCAAAACTGACCAATCCCCTCGTGACAGTTCCATACAACTTACTTGCATGGACCTCCCTCCCACAAGGGTGCCATGCACTTTACTTGCATTATTAGCAAGCTGCCCAATACCTTTGGTGTGCCACAAGCATCTTATTTGCATAGTCACACCCAATCATTTGGTGGGAGTTACAAGACCATGGCGAGAAAGGCAATCTAAAAGCAATCCATCATACCACACCCCTAAGTGGTGAAGAAAAAGTTCCATTGTTTCTCTATCAATCACTGAATGACACTAATTTCCTATTCTAGTTCAGTCACCGTCTGTCCTGGATATTCTGTAACCTAAAGACTAAATTATAAAGTTAATTGTAACAACACTCCTCATATAAAAGGAAAAGAGAGAGGGAAATATACTTTGGTTAATAATAGAAATGGATATGTCACAAGCAAAGAAGAAAATACACCCACTTCAAGTTCTTGATTACCAGATTCAATCATTCTGGTTGTGAGAGAAACAATACCATCTATCGATTGCTGGTAGAATAGATGAGAGGTCAAAATGTTGGATAGATCTCTTCATGAGCACTGAGGACACCCAAACTGTGATTAGAGTGGGAGGGAGAGGAAAACACCGAACCAAATACAAATTAATCAAGGAATGCAGGGGAGATCAATGGAAGACAGCAACAAGAAGAAAAACTGGGTGATAAATTATGATGGCACTGACTTCAAAGGCTTGGAAAAGGAATAAAACAAAAATCTTGGTTTGTATTTCAGAATTTCAGGTGTCAATGGTGGTAAGTAGAGCACATGTCATCTCCCTGATGGTACCTTAACTGAGTCCCCAATATGCCACTCTAACATTCTGTAAGGCGAGCAATGGGCACATACTAAGACTAGTGAAGTCTTGGAGTGTAAGCCTATTACCACATTTCTTTTGCTGTAAAATGAGCGTTTCGATCAAAAGCAATGTTATATTGGACATTGAGTGAAACATTTTGTAGGTTCATAGATGGTGGTACAGGTGGAAGCATCAAGGACTAGGAAGATAGATTTATATCTAGGTAACTGCATATTCCTAAGAGGACACATCACTCACCCCTCTATCATGGAAGGGTTCCAATATAATCAACCTCAACCCAAGCAGCTGGCAGGTCCCCTTAAGGAATAGTGTGACAACACAGGACCATATCAAGGGTTAAGTGTTGGCTTTTGCTGTTGGCATGTTGGTCACTAAGCAGTGCCAGTAGCCAGAGTAGCTTTGGTATGTGGAAGTAATTGTTGATAAACCAATGTATTATTGTCATCCCTGCCATCATGGCCACTTTGTTTATGAGTCCATTGAGCAAGCACGAGATTGGAAAAGAGGCTTACTAGCATCCACAAGATGTGGTCACCTTGTCTATATGGTTATTGAGAGCCACTTCTGTAGCAAGGGCTCTTTGATAAGCATTCATTGACAGGGGGCACAATATTTGCGCACTCACTGCCCATTTTGAGAGGTTCATCCACATACTTTTTCCCTAGACTACTTCATCACCAATCTTGATCTTTCATGGTACCTAACAAGCTGGCCAGAAATTGCAGGGAGATTCATACTTGAATCTCTGAAAAAGCCTCTGAAGTTCTGCACACTGAAAGAACCTCCTTCCCCCATTCTCTTTCAGGTCACCTCAGAATAGGGCTAATGCTATAGCAGTTCACTTTGGACTGCTGCTCAGATATAGTAATGCACCGTCTGTAAGTTTAGACCAATATTTTCCTCTTTCATCAACTAATTATAAGGAACTCCTCATGAAGCCATGGAGTACCAGGTGGCACAGATGGTTAAGCATTTGACTACTAGCCAAAATATTGGTGGTTCAAACTCACCCAGAGGCAACTGGGAAGACAGGCATGGCAATCTAATTCTGAAAGGTCATAGCCTTGAAAACCCTATGGAGCAGTTCTACACTACCCACATCAGGTCACCACGAGCCAGAATCAACTCAGTGCAACTAATAACAACAAAAATTTCATGAAGCCATAGGCATGGCTTGAGAAAGTGGTAATAATACCTTAAAAGTAGATGTCATGGGAATGTGAACCATCTACACGTGCAACTTACTTGTGCCGTGTTGGAATGTTCAAATCTAAGCTCATATACACCACTTTCTCTTGATAACAGACTTTTCTCAGTATGCCCAATTTTATAGCCTGGTAGATGAAATACCTAGTTCATATTGTGAAGTTATATGGTAACATGGTCTTTGGTAACATGATCTGCTTGTGTACAATGGTCGTATAGACTTTGGCAGGGTTTAGTAGTCAGTCAAGAGATGTTTCTCCAAAGGAGAATGATTATTTGTAAAAGATGACTCTGCTTTGATTGAAACCATAGGGGCTATGATTCTGCTGTGGGAATTTGTCAGAGGCCCAACACAGAATCCCTATCTTCCTAAGTCTTTGGATTTAGTCAACCAACTAAGCAATTCCATCCCCATTCATCTGGAATTTATTGCCACACATGTACCCCAGGTTCTTGTTGATATAAATTAGTAAAATTTTCCAGTTCTTTAGGCATCTCCTAAATTTAGCTATCTCCTGCGTCAGACTTTGTTCTCCTGGTACATGTTAGGATGTGACTATAGTTGGGGATCTTGAGGCCATTAGGGGGTAGATGAATGGGCCTTTAAGAATTGGAAAATCACTGTAAAGGAAGACTAGTCTACTTAGACAAGGAAGAGGAGCTTCTTCCACTAATTGGGGAGGCTCAGGGGGATTTGAAGTTCAAAGTTTTCAGATTCTCTTAAATCTACCCAAATGTCACTATTCCAATTCTCATCATCCTACTCTGTCTCAAGCAATGTGTGTATATGCATGATGGCGTGCATAATTCATTTGAGAGGCTTCTCACATAAAAGTGATGAGCTATTTAAGTGAGTGATTTATGAGATTTGGGACAAGCAGAACCATTTTATGGCCTAAGTGATACAGTGAAGACAAAATAGAGATGTGGTGACCATGAACGCACCACTCAGATCTCTTTCAATAGAGCATGCAGCAGTGAGCAAAACTGACCGACAACTACAGCTGCCACCACTGGATCCACCACTATGTTCATGTTCACACTAATGTCATCCTTCCCTTGGGCTGCTACAGCCAGTAAGTGAACAAGGTAGTACTGCTGGTCCATTGTTGCCAGATGTGAGGATGCCTCCAATAGATAGCTCTGCTTGGATACTCCGCAATAGTCCTGCCAAAACTTTCTCAGAACTGAGCTGTGGTCTGAGACTAAGATTAGAATCTGATTAGGGATACAGCATTAAAAATAAACACAAGCGGAGAGATCATCATCTGGAATGACGGAGTAAAGATCTTGATAGACTTGCTCTCCATCTTAAACAATGAAAACACAGGCAAAACAACTATAATCTATCATTTCAGAACTCTTGTAATTAGCCAAAGCCACAGAACAAACTAATAATCTAACATCCAAGAGGAACCACAGTCTATTAGACAGTTCAATCTGTGACATCTTAACATTTGGCTATTCTTATCACCCTTTCTTCCCCAGTTCAGTGGTATGGGAGTCAAAAGTTGACAGCATTGTAGAAAACAAAGAGATCTCAACACTCTTAGAACTCCATGAAAAGCACCATCCCTACAGCATGGTCACTATTTGGTCCAAACTTGGAGCTCCATGAGTCATCTCTATTCTCAGAGAGTGGTGGCTATTTGATTTGACTCCTAAATCAAAAAACAAACAAACAAACAAACCCATTACCATTGAGTCAATTCCAACTCATATTGACCCAACAGGACAAGGTAGAACTGCCCCACAGGGTCTCCACGACTGTAAATCTTTATGGGAGCACACTGCCACATCTTTCTCCCACAAAACAGCTGGTCGGTTTGAACCACCAACCTTTCAGTTAGCAGCTGAGTGCATAACCACTGCACCACCAGGGCTCCACTCACTTGACTCATACATAGCTCAGATCAAAGGTTAAGGGTGAACTCTACCCCTAAAGCATAACAATAGCAAACCGATGATAACATTCTCAGCTCCCTAAGGCTGTGATTTCAGTTGGGGCAAACAACTACCTGGCTGGGAATTTAAAAGGAAACCTGTGAGACTAGATGTCCAAAGATAACTCTGAATAGCTCTCACACAGTCTTGGGGATTTAAAAGGCCTTGTGCATGTACAAAGCCGTGCACATGCTAAGGAAAGACTTATGAAAGAAGAAGGCATTAGTCACCTTAAGGTCAGCCAGAGGCAAGGTCAACTCACAAGCAGAAAATAAAAGCTAAGGCTATCTTGTAAACTGCTTGAACCTTGAAGGTGTGCCTTCCCACACAGATTCTTTTGGTGAACTATGGAAGACATGAAGGCAAGGCTTTTAAGGAAACCTTCTGATCAATCATTGGTTGATCCCTAAATTATACTGACTCAAGTGTGAAGGCTAAGAATCTAGGTTTAAAAATAAAAACCACTATTAAAAAAAAGCTAGCAGACAACTCAGTGGTCACACACTACAGGGAATCAAGAATCTACAGAATTCATCCAGAAACACTGCTAAAAAAACAAGAAAAACTACAATAACAACAATAAACTTGGAGAGGGGGTTAGGATCTGACAATAGATTTTCTACAGTACATTACCCAAAATATCCAGCTTTTACCAAAAAATTACAAGATGTCCAAAGAAATAGGAAAGTATGACACAAACATGGGAAAAAGGCAGTCAGCAAAAAAATGTCCCTCAGGGGGCCCATATTTTGAACTCAGTAGAGCACAAAGTAAAGCCCGAATGCTCCTTAGAAGTGAGGATGGCGAGACTTCATCTCACATACTTTGGACATGTTATCAGGAGGGACCAGTCCCTGGAGAAGGACATCATGCTTGGTAAAGCAGAGGATCGTGAAAGAGAGTAAGACCCTCAATGAGATGGACTGACACAGTGGCTGCAATGATGGGCTCAAACATAGCAATGATCGTAAGGATGGTGCAGGACTGGGCAGTGCTTTGTTCTGTTGTACGTAGGGTTGCTATGAGTCAGAACTGACTCGACGGCACTTAACAACAGTACCAGAGCAAGACTTTAAGTAAGCTATTAGAAATATGTTCAAAGGACTAAAGGAAACCATATCTAAAGAATTAAAAGAAAGTATGACAATATCTGATCTAATAGATAATATCAACAAATAGTCAGATAGACATTATTAAAAAAAGAATCAAGTATAAATATTGACATTTAAAAATACAATAATTAAAATGAAAAACTGACTATAGGGAATCAACTACAGATTTGAGCAAGCAGAAGAAAGAATCAGTGAACTTGCAGATAGGCTGACATAAAAAGACACCAGACGGTAAGTAGAATTTACACAAAGAAAAAAAAAATTTTAAAAGTAACTACACAGATATTATAAAAGACAGTATAAACATATTTTTAACTCTTTTTTGCTCCTGATTTAAAAGAAATCTGTATAAAGTAATCATTTTAAAACCGTGTTGATTAGTTTATCATGTATAAGGTTATAATTTGTATAACAATAAAAGTGCAAGGACAGGAGAAGGAATGGAAGTATACTGAAGCAAAGTTTTATAGACAATTGAAATTAAGTTAGTATTAATTGTAAGTAGATGGTTTTAAGCTAAGATGCTACTGAAATCTCAGGGTAATCACTACAAAAGTTGCTCAAAAAATATAGTAAAAGAAACAAGAGAGTTAAAATGGTATATTAAAAATATATATTTAATACATATGAAGGAAATAGAGGAACAAAGAAAGACATAAGACATACAGAAAGCAAATAGCAAAATGGCAGATATAAATCCTACCTTATCAGTAATTATATTTAATGTGAAAGAAATAAACATCCAATTAAAAAGAATCTATTGACAGAATGTCAGATAGTGACCAAAAAAAAAAAAAAAAGATCCTAGTATATACTGTCTACATAAGACACACTTTAGACTCAAAGACACAAAGAAGTTTAAAGTAAAAGGATCAAAAATGATATAGCATGCAAGCAGTAACCAAGATATAACTAGAGTGGTTATACTAATATCAGGCAAAATAGGCCTTAAGACAAAAATCGTTACTAGAGACAAAAAAGAACATTGTATAACATTAAGATGGTCAATCCACCAAAAAGATATGATTACAAACACATATGCACCTAACAACAAAGTCCCAAAATACATGAAGCAAAAACTGACAAAATTTAAGGGTGGAATAGATAATTCAATAATAATATATGGAGACTTCAGTACCACACTTTCAATAATAAACAGAAGAAATAGACATAAAATGGATAAGAAAATAAAAGACGTGAACAATACTATAAACCAATTAGACCTAACAGACATCTATAGATCACTCCACCCAATAAGAGAAAAATAGATATTCTTCTTAAGTGCACATAGAAAATTCTCCAATACACTCCATATGCTAGGCCATAAAACAATCCTCAGTAAATTTAACATGATGGAAACTATGCAAAGTATGTTTTCTAACCACAATGGAATGAAATTTAAAAAAACAGCAGAAGAAAATTTGAGAAATTCATAAGTATGTGGAAAGGAAACAACACACATCTACATGGTGAATGATTCAATGAAAATAATCACTAGGGAAACTACAAAATACTCTGAGGTGAATGAAGATGAAATTCAACATATAGCCAAAGCAACGATGGGGAATTTATAGCTGTAAATGCCCGTGTTAAAAAAGAAGAAGGATCTCACACCAACAGCATAACCTTCCACTTTAAGAAGCTAAAAAAAGAAGAGCAAGCTAAACTCTAAACAAGCAGCAGGAAGAAAATGAACAAAGATTAGAGTGGGAATTAATGAAATAGAGAATAGAAAAACAATAAAAGTTGTTTTCCTTCAAAAGATCATCAAAAATTACAATCCTTTAGCTGGAATGATGAAGAAGAGAGAAAAATTTAAAAAAAAACAACAAAATCAAGAATGCAAAAGGGGATATCTGTTAAAAAAGACAAACAATAACACGTGTTGACAAAGATGTGGAGAAATTGGAACACTTAAACGTTGCTGGAGGAAATATAAAATGTTGTAGCCACACTGGAAAATAGTTTGGCAGTTCCTCAAAATGCTAAATATGGAGTTACCATATAACCTAGCAATTCCACTCCTAGGTATATACCCAAGAGAAATGGAAACATATATCCACACAAAAATTTGCACACAAAGGTTTGTAGTAGCATGTTTATAATAGCAAAAAAAAAAGAAAAAAACTATTGTCTGTCAACTGATGAACAGATAAAGAAAATATGGTATATCAATACAAAAGAATATTATTCAACAATAAAAAAGAATTAAATATTAATACATGATATAAGATGGATGAACCCTGAAAACATGCTTAGTGAAAGAAGCCAGTCATAAAAGACCACATATCATATGATTCAATTTATATGAAATTACCAAGACAGGCAAAAAGTAGACTAGTGGTTGCCTGGGACTGGGGTAGAAGGATGTTGAACAGCGACAGGGAATGATTGCTAACGTGTATGGGATTTCTTTTGGTGGTGTGCAGAATATGGTGATGGTTGCACAATTTTGAATATACTATAAACCACTGAACTGTTTACTTTAAATGAGTGACTTTTATGGTATGTGAAATATATCTCTATAAAGCTGCAAAAAATAAATAAACAAATATAAGTGGATGAATGTTAAGAAAGGGAAAGAGCAGATGCCAAGGAGCACAGAACAAGGCTAAGCTGTCTAAGCTAGGCTGGTGAGGGGAGGGTTCAGTTAGAGAAAGCATTTCCAATCATGTGACCTCTAAAAGGCTACTCGAAGGGTAACCAGTTCCTGTCAAATCGATTCCGACTCATAGTGACCTCATGTATGTCAGAGTAGAACTGTGCTCCACGGACTTTTCAATAGCTGATCAGAAGTGGATTTCCAAACCTTTCTTTTAAGGTGCCTCTGGGTGGACTGGAACTTCCAACCTTTCAGTTAGCAGCCGAGTGTGTTAACCATTTGCACCACTCAGGGACTTCTTCTGAAGAGTACGAGGATAAGAGGTAGTTATCTAGGAAAAATGGAGATTTGGGGAAAGGATGATTGTTCCACACAAAAGAAGTATATTCGAAGATCTGGGAGCAAGAAGGAAAAGATGGCGCACTCTAGCTGAAGCAGTAAGAGTGAAGGAGAGACTTGCTTACAAGGAGACTAGAATGGCAAGTACGGCTGAGGGCATGCATAGTCTCATAAGCCATGTTAGAAAACATGAACAGGATCCCAAGGGAAAATGAGAAATCACTGTAACATTTTAGGCAAGAAAGTTTCATGATCAAATTTTCACTTTAGGAAGATTGTTGTTTAGTGAGACAGGAAACACTGAGGAGACTTAGGAGGAGAGATGATATCAGTTTAGTTTGGGACAGTTTGAGCCAGTCTTTCATGCAATTTAAGAGTAAAGAGTGAAAAGGTAGAAAGGTCTAGGGAAGACTGCTGGAGAGAATCTACATGCTTGAAGGATGACCAGTGAGGCTGGAGTGGAAAAGTGGGACTGAGAAAGAGTGTTCAGGAAGGAGAGAGGAGTAATAGGAGACTGTGGTGTCACAGGAATCAGGAGGAGAATTTCAAAAAGGAGGAAATGATAAACGGTGTCAAATACAGTCGAGGTCAAGTCAGGTAAAAACAAAAATGTATACTCTTTGGAATAGCACAAGGAAGTTGTGGCAAATCTGGGAAAGAAGTTCCCATGAAGAAATGGGAGGCAGGCCAAACTGAAGTAGATTGATAGAAGTGGGAACAGGGAAAGAAAGGAAATAAAAATAGTGTAGCTATACAAATCTTGCAAAGATTTTTACTGCAAGAGAGAATAGGGGAGTTAAGAGGAGTTTTTTTGTTTGTCTTTGAAACAAGTGTGACAGATGTAAGTTTAAAGGTTGTAGTCTGTCGAGGGGTGTGATTCTCCCCACCAATGCCAAGCTGCACAGATGTTCCCAGAGAGGTCGGTTGTGATTCTGCCACATGGATAGAGTGGAAAGACAATATGACAATTAAGTGATGGAATTAACGAGTGGAATCATCTAAACTAGACAGGGAAGAAAGTATGGACACCTAAGGGGCTTATGGATATAGAAAATAGAATGATCAAAGACTGTAGGTCCTTGTAAACTCAAACAGTAGGCATACTGTGAATAAGTAAGAGTTGGCTATTTGAATTAATGATCACAGAGGTAGAGGGGACAAGCAAATTTCTCCTTGTGTAGAGGTAGTCAAAAAATATTTTTCTTTCACAGTTTTGACATCAAGAAATGTAAGTTTAAATAAAGCTACACTTGGATGTCATTTTTACCTCGAACTGGCAGAGATCAAAATGCTCGATAATACCACATTGGCAACAGTGTGGAGAAATGGGTATTCTTGTATACATATTGCTAGTAACTAGTAACAGAGTAGACTGATATAATCTCTATGGAGGACAATACTACTCTGTCAATCAAAACTACAAATTATAAAATTACAAATGTGCATACCTTTCAACACAGCAATTTCACTTGTAGAGATTTTGTTGTTGTTAGGTGCCATCAAATCAGTTCAGACTCATAGCAACACTATGTACAACAGAACCAAACACTGCCTGGTCCTGCGCCATCCTCACAATTGTTGCTATCCTTGAGCCCATTGCTGTAGCCACTGTGTTAATCCATCTTGTCGAGGGTCTTTTCTCTGACTCTCTAACTTACCAAACAGGATGTCCTTCTCCAGGGACTGGTTCCTCCTCATAACATGTCCAAAGTATTTGAGACAAAGTCTTGCCATCCTTGCTTCCAAGGAGCACTCTGGCTGTACTTCTTCCAAGACAGACTTGTTTTTCTGGAAGTTCATGGTATATTCTTCACCAACGCCATAATTCAAAGGCGTCAATTCTTCTTCAGTCTTCCTTACGCATTGTCCAGCTTTCACATGCATACAAGGAGACTGAAATTACCATGGCTTGAGTATTTTTTAACCACAAATAAGTTTGTTATGTAAAAAATGTCAGGTGTACAGTTACTTATTGCAGCATAGTTTGTGCAAGCAAAAGGTTGGAATCAACCTAAGTGTCCTTAAATAGGGGAAGGATTAAGTAAATTATAATCTATCCGTACAATGGAATTCAGAGCATCTATAAAAAATAATAAATGTACTTTTTTATGTTGGAACAAACTCTAAGATACAATTATTGTTAAATGAAACAGAAGAAAGTGCACAGTATGCAATTATTTGTATAAAAGGAAGGAAAGGAGGAAAAATTATATATTTATGTAAATATCATTGAACTGCATAAAATAATATATTTAAGGACACTCAAAAAACTAAAAAAAAAATTAGTTGCCTTTAGAAAGAGTAATTACATGGCTAGAAAACAGGAGTGGAAGATTTCTCACTCCTATCTCTTTTTATGCTTTTTGAATTTAAAACGATATTACTGAATTACAAACAAACATTTAATTATAGTTTCATAAATGTCAACCATTTGTAGACTTTAACTCAGCACTTGTTCTTTTAAATCACTATGCGTGTGTGTGTGTGTGTGTGTGTGTGTGTATTTAAACACCTATTCAATCTTTTGGCTTGATATTCCCTAGAGTAAATCCACCATGTTTCTTTGAAGAGAACATCTTCATGGGTTCCCCAAAGCCAAAGATATTCCTGACCCTAAGACTTTGTTGTCACTCCTCCAAGATTTCCCAGACTGCTCTTTGAACTCTCTTTGCACTTACTATCTATATCACTTGGTCAATTAATCATATGTCCTTCTGCAATGTCTTTACTTCACATTTATATACCCTGTATTTTCAACAAGACTGAATGTTTCTATATACCTCCTTCAACATCTAGTACTGTGCAATAGACAGGCTGTCTCATAATATTGAATAAATGAATGAGAAAATGATGAATAAATAAATATTTCCACGTTCTTGATTATGTGATGATGATGCCAGTTTGGCCAGTTTGTTTTTGGAAATCTTAACCTCCATGTTTCACATCTTGCCCATTTCTACTTACCAAACCAATATGAGGCATAATGTGATAATACACCCTGGTGAGTAACCTAGGCAACCCCATAATGACATCCTTCAGAATATTGGATACCTGTTGTTCCTCATCCTCTCACATGAGACATCCTATAAAAATAAAGAGACATTACTGTGTGGCATCACTCTTTGTTTCTATCTATGTGAATTCTGAAATATTATAAATGGTTCTAACAATTTAGATATTAAAAAATCTTTTAACATTGATTGTATGTTACATACTGAAGTGCAATAAAATAATTTGCTTCATTTCCCAAGTGGAACAGGTATAAAATCATTGTAATACCCATTTCAATTTTAGATTCTTCAAACAATGTATAATTATGCTCATTTATTACTAGACAAAAACATTTGTGAGGCATTTGTATTTTATAAGGTGCTTTCACATCTATTTCCTCATTTATATCTCTCATTTATACCTCAGTAAGTTAAGATAGAGATTAATATATGAAGAAACTCAGAGATATTAAGACTCACAGTAAATGGCAAAACTGGAAACTGTATACAGGCCTTATGAGTCCAAATCCAAAGGGCATTTTATTATCCCATTTGGGCTTCAAAGGAAGAGCTTTTATTGAATGTTAAATTTAAGATCAGGAATAATAGTCTTTCTATGGATTTAAGTTCCTTAGATCATTTAATCCTTTTCTGATTATTTTGTGAAAGGAAGTGGCATTGCTATCTGGTATGGTGTTACAGATTAAATTGTGTCCTCTTAAAATATATGTTGGAATCCTAACCCTGTGGATGTAATCTTTTGGCAATTGGATTTTCTTTGCTGTATTAAATAGATCATACCAGAGTAGGATGGGTTCTAAGTCTAATCACTTCTGAGTTACAAAAAAAGCAGATTAGACACAGAGATACACACCTACGAGGGAAGACAAATGTCACTGAGGACCACCTACAAGCCAAGGAACCAAGAAAAGCCCAGGAATACCAATAAGGAGGAACTGACACGGCTGAGACCCTAATTTGGACTTTCAGCCTCCAGAACTGTAAGAAAATAAATTTTGGCCTTTAAAGATGCCCACTTGTGGTATTTGCATTACAGAAGCACTAGAAAACCAAAACCTATGACATTTAAGAGCACAAGCTCTGTAGGCAGAATACCTGGGTTTGAAGCCTTATTTGCTGTCAGATGCTAGAAACACTACTTAACTTCTCTCTGCCTCGTATTTCTAATGTATGAAATGGATGCAATAATAGCATTTATCTCGCAGGATTTTTGTAATTTGTAAAGCACTCACCACAATGTCTAACATACGTTCAGCTTCTGAAATGTTTTACTTACTACTATTATCACTATTTCCTTAAAGATGATAACCCCCTTGTATCTGCAATAATATTTATTGATTATCTATATACTGTGCACTGTGCTTGGCACATTACCTATGTATCTCACTTGCTTTTACAAATATTCAATCCTGCAAGGTAAATATTATTATTCCATTTTACAAATAAAGATATTAAAGTTGAGAGTGCATCGATAGCAAGTCCAAGGTTTTGCCACTAGGTATTCTACCTATTATTTGTCTACCTTCAACTCTTGCTCTTTCCACCTTGCTCTACTGAATGTTGACTGGAAAAATGGATTGAATTTCACTCGGTCTTAGGTTGGTAAAGCCTTAGAGAGAGTGTGTAGAGTTTTCTCAGAGGACAGAGAGCTGTACTCCTCAGCATGGGAGGAAAATGACTTTGTGCTCAGCCAATGCACAGACTTGAATCAGGTGCTGCCCAGCTATAGTCCCAAGAGGAAGACTGCTATTCAGTCCAGTCTCTGATCATTTTATGCAACTCCAATAAGCCACTGCTTTGAGGCAGTGATTCTCTTACATTAGCTTAAAGGAAGGTCAGTCTGGGAGATAGATTTATACCAGAAGAGAACAATGAGCTTGAATTCTCCCTCCACCCACCACCCCCACCCCAGCCACACCTAACACACACAATTCTAGGAAGTCTAATGGACTCAAAAGAAGAATATCCTTAAGTTTCGATAGTTTATCTTTCATTTAATAATAAAAATCTTATCTCCAAACAAAACGGGACTAATGAGGCACAGCAGTCCAGGGACAAGGACTGGAAGTCAGGAGGGGAGAGGAAAGCTGGTGATAGGGAACCCAAGGTTGAGAAGGGACAGAGTTAACATGTCATGGGGTTGTTAACCATTGTCATAGGGCAATATGTGTACTAACTGTTTAATGAGAAACTATCTGTTCTGTAAACCTTCATCTAAAATACAAAATAAATAAATAAAAAGAATTATCTATGTGAGATCTAATTGACAACAGCAACTAAAAGGTTTCATGGGAAGCCTAGGGGGCAGTGAGTTGAAGATAATGGTGATGGAATAATTTGGAAAAGGATAGTGAGAATAGCAGCACAACTGGAAGACCATAATTGATGTCACTGAATTGTACATGCAGAAATTTTTGAAATGGTGTATCTTGGGCTATGTATATTTTCACCAAAAAAAGCAAGGGTCTTCCAAGGTCAAGGAGGGAGAGTGTTGACATGTCATGGAGGTATGAACCAATGTCATAAAACAATATGTGTACTGACTGTTTAATGAGAAACTATTTGTTCTGTAAACCTTCATCTGAAGTACAATAAAAAAAAAATTAGAAAAAAAAATCTTATCTCCAGTATGCAACTAGACTTGAGAAAAGTTGTGAAGGGGAATAAGAGAAATGTAACCCACAGAGATATAGAAATAAGAACAGAAAATTTTCAGAGTATGAGAACACATTGGAGATAGAGGAATATCTCTTTGAAATGGTTTTAGGAATTAAGATACAAGTGGATATAAATTCTGGTCTTTAAATGCAGGTATATAAAATAGGTCACTTTCTTTATTGTCGAATCAAATTAAGCATGACCTTGAGTCCCTACCTCATTTATCTGATAAGAAACTCAATTTCAGTCTTATTTGTATCTCCCAAGGCAGTACAAAAAACAAAAACAAACAAACAAACAAACAAAAACCAAACCTGCTGCTGTCCAGTTGATTCTGACTCATAGCAAACCTATAAGACAGAGTAGAACTGCACCATAGGGTTTCCAAGGAGTGCCTGGCGGATTCCAATTGCCAACGTTTTGGTTAGCAGCCGTAGCTCTTAATCACTACACCACCAAGGTTTCCAAAGGCAGTACAAGGGTCCAAGAAATGCGGTCTATGTGCCTGAAAGGTAGAGGAAAGACCTCTAGTCCATATGGTCACCACCAACATCCTCACTGTCAAAGCCCACAGTGTCTAGATGGTCTCTGCTCTGGACTGTGTGTTTCACACAAGAATCTCTGCCAAGCTTGGAAATGGTAATACGTACAGTTCACCATCCACAGGTGTGTTAGTTGGTCATCCCCTTTCAGGTCTTGTCTCCTCAGGGCACTAACCCCAAGTGGCATAATATCTCTACTTGTTGCCCTCCCATTCTTACCTACTCTCCAACTTGTTTTACCCTCTTAAAAAAAATCTTACTCCCTGAGGACTTCCGGCAACATGGTGCTCTAGGAAGAAGGACCACGCCGTCCCTTCACAGCAAAGATCCAAAAAACTAAGACAAACAGAAAACAGCAATCTTGAAAACCTAAAACATCAAATGAAGAGACAAAAAATTCAGCCAAGCACCAAATGGAGTGAGAAAATTGACAGAGAATGGAGACCAAGGAGAGGTTCATGCAGAGGTCCCCTATCAGCTAACACAGTGTGGATCCGCCATCCTGGACTCCTATCAGAGACCAGCAACTAGGGGGTACAAGAAAGCAGCTTCACAGAGCTTCCAGCAGGAGACAGAACAATTGGTAATTGGCTATATACGCTTTCCCATCCCCCACTCTTCTTCACCCCCACTAGGCCTTCTCTGCTTCCCGTGGCCACAGTCTCTTGGCTGCTTGGATTCCACCAGCCTGTACTGACCAACTTCCTGAGTGCCATTTGTTGGCTGCTGGTGTTGCTTTTTTCTGCTTCTTTTGATTTCTTCCTTACCTCTCACCACCTCCTCCTCCTTTTGTGCAAATACCTGGCTCCATGCACCATCTTTGCTTCTTCCTGGGGGGCTGTGGAGCTCCGTCCGAGTGTGGAGCTGCTTCCCGGTCTGGGCTGCCATGCTGGTGGGATCCCGGGGCTTTTGTTTGTTTGCTTCTTTTGAATTAATCATTTGTTTTCTTTTCCTTTTCTCGTGTTGGGAGGCCGTTCTGGCCGGGCAGTGCTACGTGGTTTGGGACCTACCCGCTCAGCTTGCGCAGACTGCAGAGGGATCCCTGAGAGCATTTCTTTTTTTTCGTGTTTTTTTTTTTTTTTCTGTTTTTTTGGGGGGATTTTCTTGTTCTGTTTTTTTTCTTAAATTTGTTTTGTTTTCTTTTCCCTCTGTTTCCATTTTTGTCTTTCTTCATTACTCAGTTTCTCATCTCTCTATACCTTCCTTCTCTTCCTGGCCCCTGAATACCTGGTGCTGAATTCCTCCACGCCTTCTAGCCAGGCTGTACTACAACACCTGGGAACAACTTCCCCAGACCTTATACTGCACCAGTGGGATCTCTGGGAGCTTTTCTTTTCTTTCTTCTTTCTAATTTTTATTTATTCATTCTTTTCTTTTCTTTTTTTTCTTCTTCTTCCCCTTTTTGTTCTTCTCCATTTCATAGTCTCTCATCTCTCCACTCCAACGGCAAGCCCCCCTAGCACTCTTTTTTGTTTGTTTGTATGTTTTTGGCTCCTGTTCCTCTCTCCTCTCTCCCATCTTAGCTCCACACATCACAATCTCCCCCCTACATCCTGCCTACTTGCACCGTGCACTGAACATCACACCACCAAGCAACATAGGCACGGCCTACTGGAACCTGCCCTGCACAGATTACTGACCTGCCTTGGTGGCTGTAGTAAGTACCACAAACAACCCATCGTAGCAACTCCTCTTCAGCTAGACCTGCCCTGCTGTACCATATCTGAGTGACTGACCCTGCCAATTGGAGAAGGAGGCAAAAAGTACCATGCTCACAGACGAGCAAACAACAAAGAACACACAGCCCGCCTGCTCAGACATAGCCAAATTAAAAAAAAAAGGACAAAACAAACAAATCTATAATCTATAAATGAGAAAAATAACTACTGAATACCCCGAAGACAGCAGACAATATCAAAACATTTATGAAAACAGGACAGGATGGTTCCAATAGGCATCTAAAATAAAACACCAGATGACTTTCCAGTAGAATAAAAGGCACTAGAGCTACCTGATAGGGAATTCAAATCTCTAATACTCAGAATTCTCCAAGAGCTGAGGCAAAAAGCTAGCAAACATGAGGAAAAAATAGACAAATTCATGGAAAAGGCAGACAGAGTCATGAAAACTACAGACAAAAAAATGGAATAATTCAGGAAAATAATGCAGGAACAAAATGCCAAAATAAATTCACAACTAGAAATTATACAAAAACAACAATTAGAAATCCAAAAGATAAACAACAAGATTTCAGAAATGGACAGTGTCATAGAAGGGCTGAGGAGCAGATTTGAAACAGTGGAAGACAGGATCAGTGGAATTGAAGACAAACACTTGGATACAACTCAGTTTGAGGAAAAATCAGAAAAAAGAATGAATAAAAATGAAGAGACCCTGAGAATTATGTGGGATACAATCAAAAGCAAAAATCTCCAAGTGATCAGAATTCCAGAACAGGGGGAGAAAACAGAAGACACAGAGAAGATCATTGAAGAATTGCTGACAGAAAACTTCCCCAATATCATGAAAGATGAAAAGCTGACCATCCAAGAAGCTCAACGAACTCCGTATAGGAGAGACCCCGAAAGAAAATCACCAAGGCATATCATAATCACACTCACTAAAACCAAAAACAAAGAAAGAATCCTGAGAGCAGCTCAAGAAAAACAAGAAGTCACACACAGAGGAGAAACAATAAGACTAAGCTCGGATTATTCAGCAGAAACTATGCCGGCAAGAAGGCAATGGGATGACATATATAAAACCTTAAAAGAAAAAAATTGCCAGCCAAGAATAATATATCCCGCAAAACTCTCGTTCAAATATGATGGTGAAATTAGGACATTTCCAGATAAACAGAAATTAAGGGACTATGTAAAAACCAAACCAACTTTATGAGACTTATTAAAGGAAGTCCTTTGATCTGAGAACAAATAATATCAGACCACAGGCTGAATATAGGACACAGGATTGTACTAGCCAGATACCAACCTAGGAAATGAACTCTTAAGGACTATGCAAAACCAGAAGAATTCCAAAAGGGAACCAGAGAGGTTAATCTGTAAATGACAACAGCATCAGAACTATACAAGCGGGAATAAATGGTGTAGATATAGAACCTTCTAATGGAGAGGAAGGCAAGGTGAAACCAAGTAATAGTAGACTGGTTCAAATCTAGGAAGATAAGGGTAAATTTCATGGTAACCACAAAGAAAGTTAACAAACCTACTCATCAAAATAAAGAAGAAAAACATAAAGTCTCAGTAAAAACAAACTTACAAAAACAAAAGAAATGAAAAAAAATCCACAAACAATAGGAACTCAGCACAGGAGAGTAAGAGGACCAAAACTGGAGGACATTATGCTGAGTGAAATAGTCAGTCACAAAAGGACAAATATTGTATGAGACCTTTACTGTATAACTCATGTAAAAGTTTACACACAAAAAGAAACAATCTTTGTTGGTTACGAGGGATGGGAGGAGTGCGGGGGGAGCTAAACAGATAAGTGGTAACTTTGGTGAAGGGTAGGACAGTACACATTACTGGGGAAGCCAGCACAATTTGTACAAGGAAAGGTCATGGAAGCACCACAGACACTTCCAAACTCCCTGAGGGACTGAATTGCTGGGTGGAGGGCTGTGGGGACCATGGTCTCGGGGAACAGCTAGCTCAATTGGCATAACACAGTTTATAAGGACAGTGTTCTACATTCTACCTTGGTGAGTAGTGTCTGGGGTCTTAAAAGCCTGTGAGTCGCCATCTAAGATACTCCACTGGTCTCATCCCTTTGGGAGCAAGGGAGAATGAAGAGAACAGGATTCAAGGAAAAGATTAGTCCAATGGACTAATGGACCACAGCTACCATGGTCTCCACCAGACTGAGTCCAGTGCAGCTGCATGGTATCCAGCTACTACCACTGACTGCTCTGACCGGGATCACAGTAGAGGGTCCTGGACAGAGCTGGAAAAGAAAGTAGAACAGAATTCTAACTCACAAAAAAGGACCAGATTTACTGGCCTGACAGACTGGAGAAACCCTGAGAGTATGGCCCCCGGACACCCTTTTAGCCCAGTGGTAAAGCCCCTCCCGAAATTCACCATTCAGCTGGGGATTGGACAGCCTCATAAGACAAAACAAGACTAATGATTCACAGCAGTCCAGCGACAAGAACTAGAAGGCAGGAGGGGACAGGAAAGCTGCTTATAGGGAACCCAAGGTTGATATGTCATGGGGTTGTTAGCCATCGTCATAGGGCAATATGTGTACTAACTGTTTAATGAGAAACTATTTGCTCTGCAAACCTTCATTTAAGGTAAAAAAAAAAAAATTATCTATGCGAGATCAAATTGACAACAGCAACTCAAAAGGTTTAATGGGAAGCCTAGGGGACAGTGAGTTGAAGATAATGGTGATGGAATAATCTGGAAAAAGATAGTGAGAATAGCAGCACAACTGGAAGAATGTAATTGATGTTATTGAACTGTACATGTAGAAACTTTCAAATTGGTGTAACTTTGGCTATGTATATTTTCACCAAAAAAAGTGCTCAAAGTTGAGAAGGGAGAGTGTTGACATGTCGTGGGGTTGTTAACCAATGTCATAAAACAATATGTGTAATAATGGTTTAATGAGAAGCTATTTGTTCTGTAAACCTTCATCTAAAGTACAGTTTAAAAAAAAGGAAAAAATAAAAAGGAAAAAATTTTTTGCACAAATTCATAGATAGAAAATAAAGACTGGAAAAAAACATCAAAATGCAAAGACTGGAAAAACATATTAAAATGCTAATAGTAGTTATTTTCATCTTTATGCAGTTTTTTTTTTTTTAATCATTTGTTAGTGTTCCTGTGGGTACTGTAACAGAAGAAACTAGAAGACAGGACAGGAGCCTAGAAGAAGAAGAACATAATTCTACCTGGGGGGGTTATAGAGGTTTCCAGGAGATCACATTTGAGAACTGCAAATTGAAGTGACGTTAGAATACAAGGTTCGTGACATCAAGAGGGAGACTGGCTTTCCAGGCAAAGGACTCAACTGGTTTTTCTTCATTCTCTGAGACTGTCGTAGGCTCGGTTCTCTGGAAAATAACTGCCAAGACGGAATTAGATGTACAAGAGATTCACTGAAAGAAATGCCTGTGAAAAAGAAAGAGGGGAGGGAGGGAGTAGCAGGAGTAGCGTGGAGAGCCTTTCAGACACCTGTCAAAGGAGAGAGCAAACACAGGACTAGGTAGGAGGAGCCTCAGACTTCAATGATTCTCTGAAAACATCTAGGCGCCGAGCCTATGGGGAGCTCAGGGCAAAGACTGCCCATTACAGAAGTTCAGTGTCAGTCAGGAATGGCCCAGCTCTGGTGTCCCTACCATGCTCAGCCAATGACCAGAAGTGTCCCCAGGGAGACTGTGACTCAGCTTTAACACTGCAAAAGAACCAAAGGTATGGCAGATGGAGGCTGTCAGCCAACAACCATCCTTGTGGCAGGCTCTCTAGAACATCTCAGCAATGCAACTTCACTGACTGCCACAGTCTACCCCCTTGCACTGCAAAGATCCACATTTCTACACTTGTTAGGGAGCAGCTCCCTCAGGGTTCTTGTGAGCTTCTCCCTCTGAGCGTATATTTAGAAAAGGGAAGTTAGTGGGAATAACTATAGCACACATTGCTGCAGTTGGTCTCAGGGCACAACAGGCACTCATCTTGCCCCTCCTCCACTATCCATTCTAATTTTTTCTCATTGTCAGCTATCATCCCTGCAGATCTTGGGACTGACCACGTGGTATGGCCAAATCCTAATTCCTGAGTAGTCTGAGCCTTTGTAATATACCTTTTTTAGGTCATTGTTGTTGCATGTATCCATTTAGAGTTACAACTGGTCACCAAGAGATGTCCAATTGAATCAGCTGGGTCCCATATGTATTCCTCCCTGCCCCCATTAGGTAAAAGTAGCCCTATCTCCTCCTGCTGATCAGGATCAACTACTTTTCCCAAAATGGTAACTCTTCTTCTCACTTGCTGGTCCCTCGACACAAGGAATCCAAAGTGCAATAATAACTTGTACTTCAATGGGATCCTTGTTTTGTCCCCTGGTAAAAATGTGCCCCTTTTGGAAGTCAGAACTACTAAACCTGCAAAGCTTAGAGTTGCAGGGACAGGAAGCACAAAGCCCCCTGTGAGTCATTAAGAGTAATGATCAGTAGGGTCATTCATGCTTCCACCACTTAGTTTCTAGATCCATGTACTCTTTCTATTGGAAATGCATCATATAAAGGTCTATGATTAATGCATATACTGCACACTGAAGGATGGTACCCAGTCTTTGAAGGGTGTTGCCACCAAGCTGGTGCTCAGCTGTGCATTCAGTAAGCCATGCCAATGCTCTATCAGGATAGCTGCAGTATGAGATTCATAGTGTGTGGTTTGTGATACAAACAGTGGATCGTTAGCCATGGTCCCACTTCTGTGTATCATTTTCTGTGAAATGGATCCCCTTGTCGGATGTAGTGTTATGTGAGACACTGAGTCTTCTGATTAAACATTCTGTAAGTTACTGATATGGGTGTTGGTAAAGACTCTGTGGCAGGAAAGGCAAACTCATACCTTGGAGAAAGTATCTATCCCTGTGAGAATGAACCTCAGGTCCTTTCAGTTGAGTCGATTTCAACTCACAGTGACCCTATAGGCCGGAGAAGAACTGCCCCATAGAGTTTCCAAGGCTGTAATCTTTACGCAAGCAGATTGCCACGTCTTTCTCCCAGGGAACTACTGATGAGTTTGAACTGCCAACCTTTTGGTTAGCAGGCAAGTGCTGCTAACTACCAGGGATCCTTAAAAATAATAATAGTTACTGTTTATTTACCACCTAGAATACCACATACCAGATGCAACAGTAAATACTTTAAACACACTATCTTTTTTAAATGCAATTTATAAGTTAGCCCTATGTAATGCGTATTATTTTCCCCACAGAGTTTAAATTACTTAACTAAGGGTCAGAGGCAGGATGCAAACACAGACATGCCTGACTCCAAAAGCCATCCTTTTTCCACTGTGCCACACACTGAGAAGAAAATTGAATTTATTTAGACCTAGGCAAATAGATATCAAAACTAACCTCACCCATAAATTTAAAAAAGTAAATTGTGTCAGCTCTCTATTTTTAACTTTAGATAAACATGAATTGAATATATACACATTTGTTTAACTAGAGGCCATCTCTGGGATTCTAATGAACTCATTCATCTAATCATTTATTAAATAGAAGTTCATTTACCATGAATATATTCCACACGCTGTTTCAGAAACTGAAGAGATGAAAATGAGAACCTATGGTCTCTATCTGCAAGGAATATACGGTCTAATTGAGAGACAGACATGCAAACAAAAAATAATTCTAACTCAACAGTAATTAGAAAAATGCTAATTAAACAAGATTTACACCCATTAGGTTGGCAAGAATTCGAATGCCATATCATGCTAAGTACTTTCAGGGATGTGGGGACCCCAAATGTTTCTGAGCAGCCATCAGAGAAGGTTTGAAGTCTGGGAACTACATCTCATCTGTAGCGAGGACTGAGTGAAACATTTTTATCATGAGTTATTATTTACACCAGCCTAATGAAGAGAATGTGGTTAAATGAGGCAAAGGTGTTGAATGGAAATCTGCAAATGAGACACTAAGCTTTGAGCCAGCTGACCCAGGTTCTCAGCCTGTCTTTAGACTATGCAGATTTTCCTTTCTTTGGATTATGGAATTTTCTGAGAATTCCATGAAAGCTATATACATCCTTCCCCAGAGCAAAGCAAACACATTTCAAAGGGTCATTTCAGAGGGTCATGCATCCTCCAATGGACCCCAGGTTAATAATGCCTGATGAAGGTTCATTATTATTATTACCTGAATCTTTTCTCTTTCAAACTATTTTTTTCCTATTCATCTAATCAAGTTTTTCCATCATCTACTGGTAGCAGGCAGCTCATTGCAGACGGTAAGAAAAGTGATCTTGGCAGTAAGTTTGATTCCATGGGCTCACAGCTATCCTAGATGGTCTCACTAAGCTTGGAGTAAAAAGAGAGTATTAACTGATCCTGTTCTTGTTCCTAGAAATCAAAATAAAAGAGCCCTAAGCTCTCTTTTTTTTTTTTATTTTCTTGTCTTTGTGTTTGGATGATGTGTTAGGCTACTGCTTATAAAGCTATCATATGATTCAGATTCCACATCAGTGGCCAAGTGGCATATTAATAGTGACAAACTTTACTTGTGTCCCATGGATACAAGAATGAAATGCTTATTGAGAAAAATTACATAGTAGATTTAAGCCCATAGACTGGGTAACTTCCATTTCAAGTAATGACACAATAAAAAATGCTAAAACCTTGGTGAAAACTCTCTAGATCAGCAGCACTTTGTTCACTCATATATGGTAACTATTGAAATTAATGATGGGCAAGTTTGGTTAATCTAAGGGACTTGATTTGCACCGTCATGCTATTATTTAAAATATATTTTTTCCAGTTTTGTTTTTAAGTCTAAAATAATGATTTTCCCACTTTTCTTTCTCTTGGGGAGAGGGCATTTATTTCTGACACTTAGTTTTTCTTAAAAATATTTAGTACACATTTTACTTTTCATCTCTCTATGCAAGAAGTGGCACAATAGAGTAGAAAGGGTGCTAGACTTAAGCCAAAAAAATGTGGGATCAAACTCCATCCCAGATGACAGCTGTGTATCTTGGGGTAAGTCACCATACTTCTCTGATTTTCTGGTTTGTAAACTGAGGACAATATTTTCTTGCCTATCTGCTAAGGTTCTTTTGAGGATCAAATGAACTATACACAAAGTATTTTTTGTAAGTATGTGTGTATATATATATAAATATATACGTTGTTGTTAGGTGCCATTGAGTCTGTTCCGACTCATAGCGACCCTATATACAACAGAACGAAACACTGCCCAATCCTGCGCCATCCTCACAATCGTTGTTATACTTGAGCCCATTGTTGCAGCCACTGTGTCAGTCCATCTCATTGAGGGTCTTCCTCTTTTTCAATGACCCTGTACTTTACCAAGCATAACGTCCTTCTCCAGGGACTGATCCCGCCTGATAACATGTCCAAAGTATGTAAGGCGTAGTCTTCCCATCCTTGCTTCTAAGGTGCATCCTGGTTGTACTTCCTGCAAGATAGATATGTTCATTCTTTTGGCAGTCCATGGTGTACGCAATATGCTTCACCAACACCAAATTCAAAGGCATGAATTCTTCTTCCCTATTCATTGTCCAGCTTTTGCATGAATATGAGGCGACTGAAAACACCATAGCTTGGGTCAGGTGCACCTTAGTCTTCAAGGTGACATCTTTGCTTTTTAACACTTTAAAGAGGTCTTTTGCAGCCGATTTGCCAAATGCAATGCATTTTTTGATTGCTTGACTGCTGCTTCCATGGGTGTTGATTGTGAATCAAAGTAAAACGAAATCCTTGACAACTTCAATCTTTTCTCTGTTTATCATGATGTTGCTTATTGGTCCAGTTGTGAGGATTTTTGTTTTCTTTATGTTGAGGATTAATCCATACTGAAGGCTGTAGTCTTTGATCTTCATCAGTAAGTGCTTCAAGTCCTCTTCACTTTCAGCAAGCAAGGTTGTGTCATCTGCATATCACAGGTTGTTAATGAGTCTTCCTTGGATCCTGATGCTGTGTTCTTCTTCATATAGTACATCTTCTCGGATTACTTGCTCAGCATACAGATTAAGTATGGTGAAAGACTACAACCCTGATACACACCTTTCCTGACTTTAAACCACGCAGTATCCCCTTGTTCTGTTTGAACAACTGCCTCTTGATCTACATACAGGTTCTTCATGAGCGCAATTAAGTGTTCTGGAATTCCCATTCTTGGTAATATTATCCATAATTTGTTATGATCCACACAGTCAAATGTCTTTGCATAGTCAAGAAAACACAAGCAAACATCTTTCTGATGTTCCCTGCTTTCAGCCAGGATCCATCTAACATCAGCAATGGTATCCCTCATTCCACGTCCTCTTCTGAATTCAGCTTGAATTTCTGGTAGTTCCCTGTCAATGTACTGCTGCAGCCGCTTTTAAATAATCTTCAGCAAAATTTTACTTGCTTGTGATATTAACGATATTGTTCCATAATTTCCGCATTTGGTTGGATCGTCTTTCTTTGGGATAGGTATAAATATGGATCTCTTGCAGTCGGTTGGCCAGGTAGCTGTCTTCCAAATTTATTGGCATAGACAAGTGAGCACTTCCATTGCTGCATACGTTAGTCGAAACATCTCAATTGGTATTCCATCAGTTCCTGGAACCTTGTTTTTCTCCACTGCCTTCGGTGCAGCTTGGACCTTTTCCTTCAAGTACCATAAGTTCCTGATCATATGCTACCTCCTGAAATGGTTGAATGTCGAACAATTCTTTTGGTATAGTGACTGTGTATTCCTTCCATCTTCTTTTGATGCTTCCTGCATCGTTTACTACTTTCCTGTAGAATCGTTCAACATTGCAATTCAAGACTCGAATTTTTTCTTCAGTTTTTTCAGCTTGAGAAATGCCAAATGCCTTGTTCTTCTCTTTGGTTTTCTATCTCCAGGTTTTTGCACATCATTATAATGTTTTACTTTGTCCTACTGAGCCACCCTTTGAAATCCTCTGTTTAGCTCTTTTACTTCATCATTTCTTCCATTTGCTTTACCTACCCGACTTTCAAGAGCAAGTTGCAGAGTCTCCTCTGACATCCATTTTGGTCTTTTCTTTCTTTCCTGCATTTTTAATGACTTTTTGCTTTCTTCATACATGATGTTCTCGATGTTATATGTTGTTGTTAGGTGCCATCGAGTCAGTTCCAACTCATAGGGACCCTATAGAACTGAGTAGAACTGCCCCACAGGGTTTCCAAGGAGTAGCTGGTGGATTTGAACTGCTGACCTTTTGGTTAGCAGCCGAGTTCTTAACCATTACACCACCAGGGCTCCTGATGTAATATATATACACACACACACATTTATATGTATATATATACATATACATGTATACATACATACATGTAAATATGTATATATATGTTAATATTGACAATATTATTTTCCTCAATTTTCAGATGAGAAAATTGATGCTCAGACAGGTTGCCTTGCCCAAATACACAGCTTTGTTAGAGAGCTAGGGCCCAAGTATTTGACTCCAAATTCCCTGTTTCTTTCCCATGTAGTGTAATATCTAAGATTCTCTGGTACAGTGATGAGTACTTGGATAAACTACTTGAAGGTTGTGTGTGCAAGTGTGGGGATATGAGATACTGACTGCATCCTCAAGGGTTCTGCTGGATTAAGACTGGATGGCTTTGAACCACTTCTAGAGAAGGAGGACCCTAATAACTATAGAGCTTCTTTTCCGAAGTCTGGTTTACAAATTTAGAACCAGAAGTGGTTATTTGACATAATAGAGATGATTTAAAAGGGAGGGGGGATTCTCATGTCTGGTGTTTAAATTAAAAACAAACAAACAAAAAAAACGTTGTTGATTCTGACTCAGGGCAACCCCATGTGTTACAGAATAGAAGTGCTCCACAGGGTTTTCTTAGCTGTAATCTTTATGGAAACAGATCACCCGGCCTTTCTTCCACATTGCTGCTGAGTGGGTTCAAACCAGCAACCATTAGGTTAGTAGGTTAGTAGTCTTTAAAAAAGGAACTTTAGACAGATGTAAAAAATGGTGCTCTAGGCAGAAGCACCACACTGTCCCTCCACAGCAAAGATACGAAAAATTAAGCCAAACAGAGAATACAACAATCCTGAAATCCTAAAACATCAAATGAAGAGATAAAGAACTTAGCCAAGCACCAAACGGAGTGAGAAAACTGACAGAGAATGGAGAGTGAGGAGAGATTCACGCAGAGGTCCCCTACCAGCTAACGCAGTGCAGATCCGCCGTCTTGGACTCCTACCGGAGACCAGCAAATGGGGTATGAGAAAGCAGCCTCACAGAGTGTCCAGCGGGAGACAAAACAACTGGTAATTTGCAATATATGCTTTCCCACCCTGCACCCTTCTTCACCCCAATTCGGCCTCCTCTGCTTCCTGCAGCCACAACCTCTTGACCAGGAAACACCGGCTGCTTGGATTCCACATACCCAAACGGGCCGGCTCTCTGAGTGCCATTTGTTGGCTGCTACTGTTGCTTTTTCCCACTTCTTTTGATTTCTTCCTTACCTCTCACCACCTACCCCTCCTTTCGCTCAAATACCTGGCTCCGTGCGCCATCTTTGCTTCTTCCTGAGGGGCTGCAGAGCTCCGGTAATTTGTGATATATGCTTTCCCACTCCCTACCCTTCTTCACCCACACTCGACCCCTCTGTTTCCCATGGACACAGTCTCTTGTCTGAGAAACACTAGCCTACACTAGCTGGCTCTCTGAGTGCCATTTGTTGGCTGCTAGTGTTGCTTTTTTCTGCTTCTTTTGATTTCTTCCTTACCTCTCACCTTTTGCTCAAATACCTGGCTCTGTGGGCCATCTTTGCTTCTTCCTGGGGGGCTGTGGAGCTCCATTCAAGTGTGGAGCTGCTTCCCGGTCTAGGCTGCGTGCTGGTGGGATCCCGGGGCTATTGTTCGTTTGTTTGTTTGTTTTCTTTTCCTTCTCTTGAGTTGGGAGCCTCATCTGGCCAAGAAGTGCGGCGTGGCAAGGAGTCTTCCCCCTCGACTTGCACAGACGTGCAGAGGGATTCCTGAGAGCATTTCTTTTCTCGTTGGTTTTTTACTTTTCTGTTTTTTTGGGGGGGCCATTCTTGTTCTTTTTTTTTTTTAATTTGTTTTGTTTCCTTTTCCCTCTTTTTCTCTTTCCTCATTGCTCAGTTTCTCATCTCTCTATATCTTCTTTCTCATTCTGTTACCTGTATACCTCTACGCCTTCTAGCCAGGCTGTACTGCAACACCTGAGAGCGACTTCCCCAGACCTCATAGCTGCACCGGTGGGATCCCTGGGAACTTTGTGGTTCTTTAACCTTTCAGATTCTTATTTATTCGTTCTTTTCTTTTCTTCCTCGTCCCCTTTCTGGTTTTCTCCATTTCATAGTCTCTCATCTCTCCACTCCAACGGCAAGCTCCCCTAGCATTCTTTTTTGTTTGTTTGTATGTTTTTGGCTCCTGTTCCTCTCTCCTCTCTCCCATATCCACCTTAGCTTCACACATAACAATCTCCCTGCTGCATCCTGCCTGCCTGCACCATGCGCTTGACATCACACCACCAAGCAGCACAGGCACGGCCTACTGGAACCTGCCCTGCACTGATTACTGACCCACTCTGGTGGCTGTAGTAATTGCCAGAAACAACCCATCCCAGTAACTCCTCTTCAGCTAGGCCTGCCCTGCCGTACCATACCTGACTGACTGACCCTGCCAGTTGAAGAAGGAGGCGAAAAGTATTGTGCCCACAGACGAGCAAACAACAAAGAACACAAGGTCCGTCTGCTCAGACACAGTCAAATTCTTTTTAAAAAAAAGGACGAAACAAACAAATCTACAATCAGTATATGAGAAAAAATAACTACTGAATGTCCCGAAGACAGCAGACAATAACAAAACATTTACAAAAACAGGACAGGATGGTTCCAGTAGGCATCCAAAATAAAACACCAGATGAGTCTCCTCTGGAAGAAAATGCACTAGAACTACCTGATAGGGAATTCAAATCTCTAATACTCAGAATTCTCCAAGAACGGAGGCAAAAAGCTGACAAACATGAGGAAAAAATAGACAAATTCATGGAAAATACGGACAAAAAATTGGAAGAATTCAGGAAAATAATGCAGAAACAAAATGCCAAAATAAATTCACAACTAGAAATTATACAAAGACAACAATTATAAATATAAAAGATAAACAACAAGATTTTAAAAATGGATGGTGTCACAGAAGGGCTGAGAAGCAGATTTGAATTGGTGGAAAACAGGATCAGTAGAATTGAAGACAAATACTTGGATACAACTCTTTTGAGGAAAACTCAGAACAAAGAACAAATAAAACTGAAGAGACCCTGAGAGTTATGTGGGATACAATCAAAAGCAAAAATTTTCAAGGGATTGGAATTCCAGAACAGGGGAAGAAAACAGGAAACACAGAGGGGATCATTGAAGAAATGTTGAGAGAAAACTTTCCCAATATCATGAAAGATGAAAAGCTGGCCATCCAAGAAGCTCAACGAACCCCATATAGGAGAGACCCCAAAAGAAAATCACCAAGGCATATCATATTCACACTCGCCAAAACCAAAGACAGACAAAGAATCCTCAGAGCAGCTCGTGAAAAACAAGAAGTCACGTACAGAGGAGAAACAATAAGACGAAGCTCAGATTATTCAGCAGAAACCACGCAGGCAAGAAGGCAATGGGATGACATATATAAAATCTTGAAAGAAAAAAATTGTCAGCCAAGAATAATATCCTACAAAACTCTCGTTCAAATTTGATGGTGAAATTAGGTCATTACCAGATAACAGAAATTAAGGGAAAATGTAAAAGTCAAACTAAACTTATGAGAATTATTAAAGGGAGTTCTTCGATCTGAGAACAAACTGCTTCAGCTCACAGGCAGAATCTAGGACGCAGGATCGTACGAGCCAGATACCAATCTAGGAAATGAACTCTCGAGGACTATCCAAAACCAAAAGAAATACAACAGGGAATCAGAGCAGTTAATCAGTAAATGACAACATCAAAACAATAAAAGAGGGAATAAACGACATAGGTATAGAACCTTCTAATGGAGAGGAAGGCAAGGCGATACCAAGTAATGGTAGACTGCTTCAAACTTAGAAAGTTAAGGGTAAAACTTATGGTAACCACAAAGAAAGCTAACAAACATACTCATAAAAGAAAAGAGGAAAAACATAAAGTCTCAGCAAAAACAAAACCTACAAAAACAAAATGAAAAAAAAAATCCACAAACAAAAGGAACTCAGCACAAGAGAGTAAGAAGAACAAAGAAAACTTCAGCACCACAAAAGAAAAGCACTACAAAATGACAGCAACAAACTCACATCTGTCAATAATTAAACGGAATGTAAATGGACTCAATGCACCCATAAAGAGACAGAGAGTGACAGAATGGATAAGAAAACAGGATCCACCAATATGCTGTCTACAAGAGACACACCTTAAAAACAAAGATGTGAATTTATTAAAAGTCAAAGGTTGGAAAAAAATATATCAAGCTAACAACTACCAAAAAAGAGCAGGAGTGGCAATTCTAATCTCAGATAAAATAGACTTTAAAACAAAATTTACAATAAAAGACAAAGAAGGACACTGTATAATGTTTAAGGGGATCATCCATCATGAAGACATAGCCATAATAAACATCTATGCACCCAATGACAGGGCTCCAAAATACATAAAACAAACTCTAACAACATTGAAAAGAGAAATTGACAGTTCCACAATAATAGTAGGAGACTTCAACACACCACTCTCAGTAAAGGACAGAACAACTAAGAAGAAACTCAGCAAAGATACAGAAGACCTAACGGGCACAATCAGCCAACTGGACCTCATAGACATATACAGAACACTCCATCCAACTGCTGCAAAGTACACATTGTTTTCCAATGCACATGGAACGTTCTCCAGAACAGAACACATCTTAGGCCACAGAGAAATCCTCAACAAGATCCAAAACGCTGAGATAATTCAAAGTAACTTCTCTGACCACAGTGTCATCAAGGTAGAAATTAACACTAGAAAGAGCAAGGGAAAAAAATCAATTACATGGAAACTGAATAATATCCTGCTTACACATCACTGGGTAATAGAAGAAATCAGATATGGAATAAAAAAATTCCTAGAATCAAATGTGAATGAAAACACATCATAACAAAACATTTGGGAAACAGCAAAAGCAGTCCTCAGAGGACAATTTATAGCAACAGATGCACATATCAAAAAAGAAGAAAGGGACAAAATCAAAACCTTAACTACAGAACTCAAACAAATAGAAAGAGAACAGCAAAAAAAAAGCCCACACCCACCGGAAGAAAGGAAATAGTAAAGATCAGAGCAGAAATAAATGAAATAGAGAACAGAAAAGCAATAGAAAGAATCAACAAAACCAAAGAATCAACAAAATCGCAAACCACTGGCCAGACTGACCAAAAAAAAAAAAAAAAAAAAAAAAAACAGGAGAGGACACAAATAACCCATATAAGAAATGAAATGGGCAACATTACAAGAGACCCAACCAAAATAAAAAGGATCATAACAGAATATTATGAAAAACTATACTCCAACAAATTTGAAAATCTATAGGAAATGGATAAATTTCTAGAAACACATGGCCTACCCAAACTACAACAAAGTGATGTTGAAAATCTGAACAGACACATAACAAGAGAAGAGATTGAAAAGGTAATAAAAATACTGCCAACCAAAAAAAGCCCTGGCCCAGATGGCTTCACTGGAGAATTCTATAAAATATTTACAGAAGAGCTTGTACCAGTACTACTCAAGCTATTTCAGAGCATAGAAGAGGAAGAAGCACTTCCAGATTCATTCTATGAAGTCAGCATAACGCTGATCCAAAACCAGGCAAAGATGCCACAAGCAAAGAAAATTACAGACCAATACCTCTCATGAATATAGATGCAAAAATTCTTAACAAAATTCTAGCCAATAGAATTCAGCATCATATCAAAAAAATAATACACTGTAACCAACTAGGATTCATACCAGGTATGCAAGGATGGTTCAACATTAGAAAATCAATCAACGTAATCCACCACATAAATAAAAGGAAAGAAAAGAATCACATGATCATCTCAATTAATGCAGAAAAACACATTTGACGAAGTCCAACACCCATTCCTGATAAAGACTATCAATAAAATACGTATAGAAGGGAAATTTATCAACATAATAAAGGGCATCTATGCAAAACCAATGGCTAACATCATTCTTAATGGAGAGAGGCTGAAAACATTCCCCTTGAAAACAGGAACAAGACAAGGATGCCCCTTATCACCACTCCTATTTAACATTGTGCTGGAAGTTCTAGCTAGAGCAATAAGGTAAGAAAAAGAAATAAAGGGCATCCAAATTGGTAATGAAGAAGTTAAACTGTCCCAGTTTGCAGATGATATGATACTATACACAGAAAACACTAAAGACTCCACGAGAAATCTGCTAGAACTAATAGAAAGATTCAGCAGAGTAGCAGAATACACGGTAAACATTCAAAAATCAGTTGGATTCCTATACCCCAATAAGGAGAATGCTAAGAAGGAAATCAGGAAAACAATACCATGTTCAATAGCCCCTAAAAAGATAAAATACTTCGGAATAAATCTGACCAGGGATGTAAAAGACCTATACAAAGAAAACTACAAAACACTACTGCATGAAACCCAAAGGGATCTACATATATGGAAAAACATACCATGCTAATGGATAGGCAGACTCAACATTGTGAAAATGACAGTTCTACCCAAAGCAATTTACAAATACAACGCAATCCGAATCCAAATACCAAGAACATTCTTCAAAGAGATGGAAAAACTAATCATTAACTTTATATGGAAAGGGAAGAAGCCCCAAATAAGTAAAGCACTACTGAAGAAGAAGAATAAAGTTGAAGAACTCACACTACCTGACTTCAGAACCTACTATACAGCTACAGTAGTCAAAACGGCCTGGTACTGGTACAAGGACAGCTACATTGACGAGTGGAACACTATTGAGAACACAGATGTAAATCCATCCACCTACGGTCACCTGATCATCAGCAAGGGCCCGAAGTCCATCAAATGGGGAAAAGACAGTCTTTTTAACAAATGGTGCTGGCAAAACTAGATATCCATCTGCAAAACAATGAATCAGGACCCATACCTCACGCCGTATACAAAAACTACTTCAAAATGGATCAAAGACCTGAATATAAGCCTAAAACTATAAAGTTCATAGAAGAAAAAATAGGACCAACACTTCAGGCCATAATACACGGCATAAACAGGATATAAACCAGAACCATCAATGCACAAAACCTAATAGATAAGCTAGATAACTGGGATCTTCTACAAATCAAACACCTATGCTCTTCAAAAGACTTCACCAAAAGAGTAAAACGAGAACCTACAGATTGGGAAAAATTTTTTGGACAGTACAAGTCAGACAAAGGTCTAATCTCCAGAAAATCCAACACCTCTACAACAAAAAGACAAATAATCCTATTAAAAAATGGGCAAAGGAAATGAACAGACACTTCACCAAAGAAGACATTCAAGCGGCCAACAGACACATGAGGAAATGCTCCCAATCACTAGCCATTAGAGAAATGCAAATTAAAACCACAGTGAGATACCATCTCACCCCGGCATTATTGGCACGAATCAAAAACACTGGAAATAACAAATGTTGGAGGGGCTGCGGGGAGATGGGAACTCTTATGCACTGCTGGTGGGAATGCAAAATGATACAACCATTTTGGAAAATGATACGGTGCTTCCTTAGAAAGCTAGAAATAGACATCCAATTCAATCCAGCTATCCCACTCCTAGGAATATATCCTAGAGAAATAAGAGTTGTCACTCAAATAGACATATGCACACCTACGTTCATGGCAGCATTCTTCAGAATAGCAAAACAGTGGAAACAACCTAGATGCCCATCAACAGATGAATGGATAAACTAACTATGGTACATACACACAGTGGAGTACTATGCAACGAGAAAGAACAACAATGAATGTGTGAAGCATCTCATAACATGGATGAAACTGGAGGACCTTATGCTGAGTGAAATAAGTCAATCACAAAAGGACAAATATTGTATGAGACCTCTATAGTAAAAACCCATGAAAAAGTTCACACACAAAATGTAACAATCTTTGTTAGTTACCAGGGATGGGAGGGGTGGGGGGAAAATACTAAATAGTCAAGAGATAAGTGGTATCTTGGATGAAGGGTGAGACAGTACACAATACAGGAGAAACTAGCACAACTTGTACAAGGAAAGGTCATGGAAGCCCCATAGATACATTCAAACTTCCTGAGGGACTGAATTGCTGGCCAGAGGGCTGTGGGGACCATGGTCTCGGGGAACATCTAGCTCAACTGGCAAGAGACAGCTTATAAAGACAATGCTCTACATTCTACCTTGGTGAGTAGTGTCTGGGGTCTTAAAAGCCTGTGAGCAGCCATCTAAGATACTCCACTGGTCTCATCCCTTTGGGAGCAAGCGAGAATGAAGAGAACAGGATACAAGGAAAAGATTAGTCTGAAGGACTGATTGTCCACAGCTACCAAGGCCTCCACCGGCCTGAGTCCAGTTCAGCTAGATGGTGCCCAGCTACCACCACTGACTGCTTGGACCAGGATCACAACAGAGGGTTCTGGACAGAGCTGGAGAAGGATGGAGAACATAATTCTAACTCACAAAAAAAAAAAAAAGACCAGATTTACTGGCCTAAGGGAGACTGGAGAAACCCCGAGAGTATGGCCCCCAGACACCCTTTTAGCTCAGTGGTGAAGTTATCTCCGAAGTTCACTGTTCAGCCTGGGAGTGGACAGCCCCGTAAAACCAAATGAGACTAATGAGGTACAGGAGTCCAGTGACAAGGGCCAGAAGGCAGAAGGGGACAAGGAAGCAGGTGATAGGGAACCCAAGGTTGAGTAAGGATATTGTGGACGTGTTGTGAGATTGTTAACCATTGTCATAGGGCAACATTTGTAGTAACTGTTAAATGAGAAACTATTTTGTTCTCTAAGCCTTCATCTTAAGTGAGAATAACAGCATAATTGGAAGAGCGTAGTCAGTGTAACTGAACTGTGTATGGAGAAATTTTTGAAACGGTGTATCTTTGGCTATGTGTATTTTCACCAAAAAAAAAAAAAAAACGTTGAGAAGTTAGAGGGTTGACATGTTGTGGGATTGTTAACCAATGTCTAAAACAACATGTGTACTACTGTTTCATGAGAAACTATTTGTTCTGTAAGCCTTCACCTGAAGTATAATAATAATAATAAAAAAAAGGAACTTTAAGTTAAGGGACTTTGGATGAAACAAAATATCGAATAGGAAATTGTATTAAATTGTTTGCTCTGCTAGGTGGTATGACATGTAAACTTTCTTCTCAGTCCCACAGGAAATCTTTGTTACATTCTCTCTTGCTCAGGAGGTTTGCGTTTGGGGGGAATGCTACAAAGTGCTGAGTTCTGCATCAAGGCTGAGGCAGAACAAAACCAGAGGAAGCCCCCTGGAAAGCGGCCAGCTAAGAGTTACATGAGAATTAACAGATATAAGAAGCTAAACACAGAGCTCTGTAAATATTACTAATTATTTTATTGTTGTAACCGGCCAGCTCCTGAGTCTGAGAAGAAACAACTAACAACTTAGCTTCCCAGAGAAGGGAAGAGTGGGTATGTTATGGTGTATGGTCTTTCACCTCCTCACCATAGTTACAGTATCTATTTAAAAGTACCAAGCCATGTGATGTGTTCTGTTTCCATCATTACACTTTATTTTTCCTTTATATCCTTTCTCAACCAAAATATATTTCAGATATACCTTAGAATCAACCTTACAGAACACCATTACCTCTCTTTATTCGACTTATTCAAACACAGGGTAGAAATACACATTTTTCTTTGATAAGACAAGCAGCATGAATCAATAGGCTCAGTTAAAAAAACAAAAAGACTTAGGTGTGTGAAAGACTCACCTATCAAAGTTGTTAAAATTTCTGTGAATTTTATTTAAAAATAAAATTGAATTCATTTTTGCTATGTACTCCTTTATCCATAGCAAATCCACCTTTATCTACCATGTATTCAGAGCTGATACTTGCTTTTATCTCAGAATTCCTGATAAAAATCTTTAGATAGATGTATAAATTGGTTCATGAGGCATCTTGTGCATATATATAACATAGCACAATGCTTCCTTTTTATTATGCCTATAACCCAGAAATGGAAATGTGGGTTTTTGGTTTTCATAGAGATTGAGGCACTACTGAATTTAGTGGATAGGAGCTACTCTGTTGCTGTCGAGTCGATTCATAGCAACCCTATAGGACAGAGTAGAACTACTCCATAGGGTTTCCAAGGCTGTAATCTTTATGGAAGCAGACTGCCACATCTTTCTCCTGCGGAGTGGCTGGTGTGTTCAAACCACTGACCACTTGGTTAGCTGCCAAGTGCTTGACCACTGTGTCACTAGGGCTCCTTTGATAGGAGCTAGGGAAGCCCAAACATCCTAAAGTGAGGGATGGTCCAGCACAACAAGGAACTGTCCTCTCTACATGCCAACAGGCCCTCACTGAGAGACACCTATGTTCTCCACCAATATGGCAAAGGCTCACAAACACATGGGAGGGGAATTCCAACACTGACTTCTTAATCTTTGACTCATCTATGTGTAGGACTGCAAAAATTAATCTAAATACTGTGGCTGTTACACAACCTTGTTTCATTCTATAGGTGATGGGCAGTGAGTCATGTAGGGCACTATACAACCCATTGCAGCCGATCACCATCATAGGCTGGTTCTCTTATCAGGGCAATCAAATATGCTAAGACCCACATCCACTACTACCACCAAACTGAGGGTAATTAGCTGGTTATTTTTTTAAAAAACTTATTGGGTTTCTACTTTATACTATTAGACCATTCAAAGAAAAGATAAAGGAAACAATCATTTTATGCTGAAAGATTAAAGCCAATATTGTGGATATCTTGACTGGTGAGAGAAGAATACTAAATGCAAGTATATTTTGACAAAGATTCTAAGGTCATATCCAGGTCAGTGGAAAAGGGTTCTGTGATCAATTATCAATGACTATTGTGGATGTCAAGCCCTGGTGACACAGTGGTTAAGAGCTCAGGCTGCTCAGCAAAAGGTCAGCAGTTCGAATCCACCAGCTGCTTGTTGGAAACCCTATGGGGCATTTCTACTCCATCCTATATGGTCACTATGAGTCAGAATTGACTTGATGGAAATGTTTTTTTTGTTTTTTGGTATTGTAGATGTAGGAGGGGCATTCACACCACATATCTGCCATCTGATATATTTTAAAAGTTTGTAAATTTCACAGTTATGCATTCTAATTTTAATAATGAATCAATAAAAACAACCTCTATAATTCTTCATTAAATATATGCCTTGATAGTGAAAATAAAGCTATAAGGAACAACTAGCATTGAGAAGAGACAGAGAGAGAGAGAGAGAGAGAGAGAGAGAGAGAGAGAGAGAGAGAGAGAGATTTATATTCTTGATCTATTTAATTACTGTGGTTTGGGAAGCACAACACCCCAGAAACAAAGAGTATTCTTCTTAATCTCTGATCCATGACTCCTATTCCAGAAAGAAAAAAAAAAAATCTTTGTCTACAATATACATTTTCATTGATTCTTATCTTACCACTATTGTAGCTGAAGCTTTAAAAGTAATCACTTTTCTGTTGTTATAGCCAGGTTTAAAAAAATCTATGATAAGTTGATGACTTTGGCTTACTAAAGTATTTGCAGATTTCAAAAGATCTGAAAATCTGATACTAATTTTGCCAGAAATAACTCTCAGACTCTTCAAAGTCGGAATTAACACTAACTTTTCTTATGATTCAAGTAAATGCCTAATTAGACCCAAGAGTTTGATATTAAATACCATAAAATTTCTCAGCAGTGAATTTATTAGTTCCACTGATGCTATAATAGGTAAGGAGGAAGTGTATACAAAAGCTAATAAATAATGCATATGGATGGTTATACTATGTAAATATGAAATTAGTTGGCAGTTCTACAGTAGAGGTAGATTAAATAGCAGGAATTAAAAGATGAATACTCTGAAATTAAACTAAATATATTTGCCACTGCATAACTCAACAATGTGGTTAGGCTCACTATGCCTTATTTAGGAATAGTTATATTCACTGTGAGACTGGTGAACCAAGAACATCAGTTACCCAGCTAGTGACATGAAAATGTCATTACTCTTATTTATTATCATTTGAGTGTTGGCCACATACTTACCATACCTCTGAACCACTTCTGATTTATTCCCTCCACTTTAGAATTTATAATCTGTTTTAGTTAGTCCAATTCTGTTTAACTCAGATAAGAACACTGATTTTCAAGAAACTAAAAAGAGATCTTATTATGAGACTATCATAACATAAATAAAAAGTCAGAGTGTTGCTAAAAATACATATCTAAGGAGGAAGAATTTAGAAGTTTTTTGAAATAAATATATAATGTATCTGAGGAATTAATTTTAGAGCATAAAAAACAAAAATTTAGTAAGGTTTCCTGAGATTCTTCTATACTTTTAAAAATCACAAAAATTCAAGGATCAAATTGAGACGGGATTTTTAACTGAAAGAATATTTTTAAATGCTACCTGAAAAATAATAACCGTGAACTAAAATTCAGAATAAAATGCACTTAATTTAATGAACCCTGAACTCAACTCTTGTTTTTACTGATCTGTAAAATGATTCAGATACTTTGGGGGTACAATTTTTAATTAAACTGTTAGTAAATAATTTTAACTAAATCCAAATGATGGGTGTTCATCAGAAAATTCTTTAAGTGACAATCACATTTAATGTTGGCTCCTACATGGTAGTTTTGAGAATGCAAGTGGACACACTCTACTGAGCTAGGCATTATACAAATTTTCCAATATCCAATCACTTAAGCCTTTGCTAAGTAAGTATTAGCAAAATACTTTTCTTTCCTTTTATTTCTGTGGTGGATTACGTTGACTAATTTTCTAATGTTGAACCATCCTTACATACCTGATATGAATCCTACTTGGTTGTGGTGTATTATTTTTTTGATATGATGCTGAATTCTATGGCTAGAATTTTGTTAAGAATTTTTGCAGCTATATTCATGAGAGATATTGGTCTGTAATTTTCTTTTTTTGTGGCATCTTTGCCTGGTTTTGGTATCAGCTTTATGCTGGCTTCATAGAATGAATTTGGAAGTGTTGCTTCCTTTTCTATGCTCTGAAATAGCTTGCATAGTACTGGTACAAGCTCTTCTGTGAATGTTTTGTAGAATTCTCCAGTGAAGCCATATGGGCCAGGGCCATTTTTGTTGGGAGTTTTTTTATATTAATCTTTTCAATCTCTTCTCTTGTTGTGGGTCTTTTCAGATTTTCAACATCACTTTGTTGTAGTTGGGATAGGTAGTGTGTTTCTAAAAATTTATACATTTCCTCTAGGTTTTCAAATTTGATGGAGTTTAGATTTTCATAATATTCTGTTATGATCCTTTTCACTTCAGTTGGGTCTGTTGTAATGTCACCCATTTCATTTCTTATTAGGGTTATTTGCAACCTCTCCTGTTTTGTTTTTTTTTTTGGTCAGTCTGGCCAGTGGTTTGTTGATTTTGTTGATTCTTTCAAAGAACCAACTTTTGGTTTTGTTGATTATTTCTATTTCTTTTTTTTCTGTTCTCTAGTTCATTTATTTCTGCTCTGATCTTTATTATTTCCTTGCTTCTGGTGGCTGTGGGCTTTTTTTGCTGTTCTTTTTCTATTTGTTTGAGTTCTGTAGTTAATGTTTTGACTTTGTCCCTTTCTTCTTTTTGGATTTGTGCATCTATTGCTATAAATTGTCCTCTGAGGACTGCCTTTGCTGTATCCCAAAGGTTTTGGTGTGATGTGTTTTCATTCTCATTTGATTCTAGGAATTTTTTGATTTCATCTCTGATTTCTTCTATTATGCAGTGATGTGTTAGCAGGTTATTATTTAATTTCCATGCACTTGATATTTTTTCCTTGCTGTTTCTGTTGTTAATTTCTACCTTGATGGCATTGTGGTCAGAGAAGATACGTTGAATTACCTCAGCATTTTGGATCTTGTTGAGGATTGCTCTGTGGCCTAAGATGTGGTCTCTTGTGGAGAACGTTCCATGTGCATTGGAAAAGAATGTGTACTTTGCAGAAGTTGGACGGAGTGTTCTATATATGTCTATGAGGTCAAGTTTGCTGATTGTGTCATTTATGTCTTCTGTATCTTTGCTGAGTTTCTTTTTAGTTGTTCTGTCCTTTACTGAGAGTGGTGTGTTGAGGTGTCCTGTTATTATTGTGGAACTGTCAATTTCTCTTTTGAGTGTTGTTAGAGTTTGTTTTATGTATTTTGGAGCCCTGTCATTGGGTGCATAGATGTTTATTATGGTTATGTCTTCATGATGGATCATCCCCTTAATCATTATATAGTGTCCTTCTTTGTCTTTTGTGGTGGATTTTGTTTTAAAGTCTATTTTATCTGAGATTAGAATTGCCACTCCTGCTCTTTTTTGGTAGTCATTAGCTTGATATATATTTTTTTCCAACTGTTGACTTTTAATAAATTCACATCTTTGTTTCTAAGGTGTGTCTCTTGTAGACAGCATATTGATGGATCTTGTTTTCTTATCCAGTCTGTTACTCTCCATCTCTTTATGGGTGCATTGAGTCCATTTACACTCAGTGTAATTATCGATAGAGGTGAGTTTGTTGCTTTGTTTTGTGGTGCTGACTTTTTTTTGTTCTTCTTACTCTCCTGTGCTGAGTTACTTTTGTTTGTGGATTTTTTTTCATTTCTTTTGGTTTTGTAGGTTTTGTTTTTGCTGAGACTTTATGTTTTTCCTCTTTATTTTTATGAGTATGTTTATTAACTTTCTTTGTGGTTACCATGAAATTTACCCTTATCTTTCTAAGTTTGAAGGAGTCTATTATTACTTGGTATTGCCTTGTCTTCCTCTCCATTAGAAGGTTCTATACCTACACTGTTTATTCCCTTTTCTATTGTTCTGATGTTGTTGTCATTTACTGATTAACTGCTCTGATTCCCTGTTGTATTTCTTTTGGTTTTGGATAGTCCTTGAGAGTTCATTTCCTAGACTGGTATCTGGCTGGTACTATCCCGCATCCTAGATTCTGCCTGCGAGCTGAAGTTTTTTGTTCTCAGATCGAAGAACTCCCTTTAATAATTCTTGTAAGTTTGGTTTGGTTTTTACATATTCCCTTAATTTCTGTTTATCTGGAAATGACCTAATTTCACCATCATATTTGAACGAGAGTTTTGCAGGGTATATTACTCTTGGCTGGCAATTTTTTTTCATTCAGGGTTTTATATATGTCATCCCATTGCCTTCTTGCCTACGTGGTTTCTGCTGAATAATCTGAGCTTAATCTTATTGTTTCTCCTCTGTATGTGACTTCTTGTTTTTCACGAGCTGTTCTCAGGATTCTTTGTCTGTCTTTGGTTTTGACAAGTGTGATTATGATACGCCTTGGTGATTTTCTTTTGGGGTCTCTCCCATATGGGGTTCGTTGAGCTTCTTGGATGGCCAGCTTTTCATCTTTCATGATATTGGGGAAGTTTTCTGTCAGCAGTTCTTCAATTATCCTTTCTGTGTTTTCTGTTTTCTCCCCCTGTTCTGGAACTCCAACCCCTCAAAAATTTTTGCTTTAGATTGTATCCCACATAACTCTCATGGTCTCTTCATTTTTCTTTGTTCTTTTTCTGAATTTTTCTCAAACAGAGTTGTAGCCAAGTGTTTGTCTTCAGTTCCACTGATACTGTCTTCCACTGTTTCAAATCTGCTCCTTGGCCCTTCTATGACACCATCCATTTCTGAAACCTTGTTGTTTATCTTTTGGATTTCTAATTGTTGTTTTGGTATAATTTCTAGATGTGAATTTATTTTGGCATTTTGTTCCTGCATTATTTTCTGAATTCCCCCAATTTTTTGTTTGTATTTTCCATGAATTTGTCTATTTTTTTCCTCATTTTTGTCTGCTTTTTGCTTCAACTCTTGGATAATTCTGAGTATTAGAGATTTTAATTCCCTATCAGGTAGTTCTAGTGCCTTTTCTTCCACTGGAAAGTCATCTGGTGTTTTATTTTGAATGCCTACTGGAACCATCCTGTCCTGTTTTTGTAAATGTTTTGATATTGTCTGCTGTCTTCGGTGCACTCAGTAGTTATTTTTCTCATTTATTGACTGTAGGTTTGTTTGTTTTGTCCTTTTGTTTTTAATTTGGCTATGTCTGAGCAGGCGGGCTGTGTGTTCTTTGTTGTTTGCTCATCTGTGGGTATGATACTTTTTGCCTCCTTCTCCAATTGACAGGGTCTGTTGCTCAGATATGGTATGGCAGGGCAGGTCTATCTGAAGAGGAATTGCTAGGACGGATTGTTTATGGCACTTACTACAGCCACCAGGGCGGGTCAGTAATCAGTGCATGGCGGGTTCCAGTAACGTGCCTGTGCTGCTTGGCTGTGTGATGTTAAGCACATGGTGCAGGTAGGCAGGATGTAGGGGGGGAGATTGTTATGTGTGGAGCTAAGATGTATATGGGACAGAGCAGAGAGAAACAGGAGCCAAAAACATACAAACAAAAAAGAGTGCTAGGGGAGCTTGCTGTTGGAGTGGAGAGATGAGAGACTATGAAATGCAGAAAAACAAAAGGAGAAGAAGAAGAAGAAAAAAAAGAATGAATAAATAAAAACCAGGAAGGAAAAAGAACAGCAAATCTCCTAGGGATCCCACCGGTGCGGCTATGAGGTCTGGGGAAGTTGTTCTCAGGTGTTGCAGTACAGCCTGGCTAGAAGGCATAGAGGTATTCAGTGCCAGGTATTCAGGGAACAGAAAGAGAAGGAAGGTATAGAGAGACGAGAAACTGAGTTATGAAGAAAGGCAAAAAGGGAAAAAGAGGTAAAAGAAAACAAAACAAATTAAAAAGAAAAAAGAACAGGAAAATCCCCCCAAAAAACAGAAAGAAAAAAAAACTCACGAAGAAAGAAATGCGCTCAGGGATCCCTCTGCATGTCTGCCCAAGCCGAGGTGGTAGGTTCCATGCCACGCAGCACCACCTGGCCAGATCAGGCTCCCAACTCAAGAAAAGGAAAAGAAAACAAACAATTCGAAACAAAGAAACAAACAAAAGCCCCGTGATCCCACCAGTGTGGCAGCGCAGACCAGGAAGCAGTTCCACACTTGAATGGAGCTCCACAGCCACTCAGGAAGAAGCAAAGATGGCGCATGGAGCCAGGTATTTGAGTGAAAGGCAGGGGAGGTGGTGGGAGGTAAGGAAGAAATCAAAAGAAGTAGAAAAAAAGCAACAAAAATGGCACTCCGAGAGCCAGCCAGTGCGGATGGGTGGAATCCAAGCGGCCGGTGCTTCCTGGACAAGAGACTGTGGCCATGGGAAGCAGAGGAGTCTGAGTGGGGGTGAAGAAGGGTGGGGGGTGGGGAAACTTATATTACAAATTACTGGAACTCCGCAGCCCCTCAGGAAGAAGCAAAGATGGTGCACGGAGCCAGGTATTTGAGCGGAAGAGGGGGAGGTGGTGAGAGGTAAGGAAGAAATCAAAAGCAGCAGAAAAAAAGCAACACCAGTAGCCAACAAATGGCACTCAGAGAGCCAGCCTGTAAAGGTGGGTTGAATCCAAGCCGCCGGTGCTTCCCAGACAAGAGAGTGTGGCTGCGGGAAGCAGAGGATGCTGAGTGTGGGTCACAAAGGGTGGGGGGTGGGAAAGCGTATATCACAAATTACCAGTTGTTCTGTCTCCCGCTGGAAGCTCTGTGAAGAGGCTGTCTCATACCCCCCGTCTGCTGGTCTCTGATAGGAGTCCAAGATGGCAGATCTGCACTGCGTTAGCTGATAGGGGATCTCTGCATGAATCTCTCCTTGCTCTCTGTTCTCTGTCAGTTTTATCACTCCATTGGTGCTTGGCTGAGTTCTTTATCTCTTCATTTGATGTTTTAGGATTTCAGGATTGCTGGTTTCTCTGTTTGGCTTAGTTTTTCGGATCTTTGCTGTGGAGGGACAGCGTGGTGCTTCTGCCTAGAGTGCCATTTTTCTAATTCCTTTATAATGCTTTTTAATTTACAAAACACTTTCTCTTACCTCCCTTCCTTATTCCTAACAATATTCCTGTGAGATGGTAGGCAGGATATCTCATTTTATGCATTAGAAACTGAAAATTCAAGCTGTTATGTGATTTTATCAAGACTGCAAAGGTACGCTGTGGCAGCAGATGGGGATCAAACATAGGTAGCCTGCCTCTGGTTCCCATGCCTCTGATTCTTTACCTCAACACTCTGCCTCTTTGGTACTTCCATTAGTTGAGAATTCCCTGATAAGAATGTTGCAGTTTTTCAGCACAATGAAACTAAAGTACTGAATGAACTGCATTCCAATTCTGAGAATTTCAACATATGCATGAATTTATCTTCTCGAAACTTAGTCTACTAAATGATATTGACTTGTATATTATGTTCTTTATTTCCTTCATGTTCTGCCACTTACTATGTAACCATGGACAACTCAACTTCTAGACATTATTCATTCATTTAGCAACTACTTAAGGAATGCCCACTATGTGCCTGGCACTGTTCTTGATATTGAGGGTATGGTATCAGCAGTGAACAAAAAAAGACGCAAATCTTGGTCCTCCTTTTAGTGTGAAGAGATCAATACACAATAAAAATTAGAAGTATAAATATGTAGTTAGAATGTAGTAAGTGCTATAAAGAAGAAGAAAAAAAAAAAAAGCAAGGAAGGGAAATAGGGACTGCCAGGAGGATAGAAGGGTGGGAGAAATGTGAGCAAAGAAGGTAAGGGCCATAAGGATATCTTGGAAATAGTGTTCAAAGCAGAGCGGCTATCTTGGGAATGGTGTTCAAAGCAGAGCAAAATGAAAGTACAAAGGCCCTGAGGCAGGAATGTACATAAAGGAGTTAAGGAACGTACATAGAGGAGTTAAGCAAAAATGACCATTGTGGTTAGAATTGAGGGAGCATGAAGAAGAGAAATAAGAAGAAAATCTTATTTAGAGATAATGGGGGACCAGATTGTCTGTGGCAGTATAGGTCATTTTTAAGAACTTTGGCGTATAAGTGGAGAGTCTTAGAACAAAAAAAAAATCCTTTTCCAATCAGTGGCTAGACAGACATAGTTTTAGCATTGATTCAAAACTCAAAGATAATATTATGCTCTGTTCTTTGACATTTCATAAACTTTGAATAAGAAGACTGGACAAGATGTTACAAACATAACCTCATTAAATACTTTTATAGTTTAGTGGTGGCTCTAAAGATGGTAATTTAGGAATTATGGGTTGTAAAAGTAATTCCTATTTAAGCTAAATGTATATCTCTTAAAAATGATCAGACGGCCAGCACCTGAGTTACATAATGTGAGAAGCAATAAAGAAAATGGAGTCATGAGATATAGAAAAAGGTTCATATGCTGATGAAAGAGTGCTACCGTTGGAGTCAGAAGATATGGTTTGAGTCCCAGACACATGTGTGACTCTGGACAAATCACAAAGATTTTCTGAATCTCAGTTCCTTGTATCTATTTTGTTTATCTCTAAGGATAATCATGAAGACCACATGAGACTGCATGTGTGTGTGCATGTGTGTGTAAAAACACTAAAAATAGTTTATAGAAATATATTTATAAAATAAACTATTATAAATAGTAGTAGTGATATAATTCAGAAACATTCAAATGACAGGAAATGGATTTACATGAATATGTTAAAGTAATTGAGATTGTTTACTCTGGAGAGCTCCTGCCTTCTTTGTAAATGAAGATGCTACCCAGAATTCCGTTTAGAATTCCATCTCATCAGCCTATATATTTCCTCTGAGCTCCAGACTCACACTTCCAGCCGCTTATTGAACATATCCTTAAGTATATGCATCCTAAAATTAATATTCACCAAACTATGTTCATTATTTTTCTCCCAAAGTTATCTCCCCCGACATAGTACCTCTCAACGAATAGAATTACCATCTACCCAATTTTTTAAGTTACAGATCTGACCTTTATCCCTAGCCCTCATACCCTCCATCTGTTTGAGGGCATTGATCCTAGAGGCAATGCCTAACACCTTGATTTAAATCCCAGCTCTGTCATTTATAGTACTTAGCTGTGAGACCTTGGGAAAGTCATTTAGCTTTTCTGTGCTTCAGTTTCCCTATCTATAAAAAATGTGCTGTAAAAAAATTACACAGTATAGTACTACCACCACGGAGTGCTTGTGAGAATTAAAGACATGTATATATATAGCTAGCTCCCAGATAAGACTGATTGTGCAAGTTTCTTCCTACATAGGGGTGTCCAGCTGAAGGGGTGGGGAATGAAATACAGCTTAGACTCATTTCTTCAAGATCGTTTTGTGTGTTCTGAGGGAAAGGAGCATAGCTTCTAATACACACTAAGGCACTGAGGATGCTAGCGTAGTCCTTCCCAGGGGATGCCAAATTTAGTTAGAAATAAAGGGGAATTTATCAATTGTAAAAATGATTAATCTGTAACAATATACAAAAGCAAGTTTTAGAGATCTTTTAAAAAAGAAGCAGGCAGTCTTCATTTGAGGTGAAACACCTGCTTGAAATTAGGGCTTAGAAAAATGTCCCTATACTTTCTGGCTTCCATTATACAACTAAATACTAATCCAAAGAAATAATTGTATGTGATCTTTTGCTTAACACATTTCATCTAAAATCCAGGTGTATCTGAACCCCAGAGTCTGAATTATTACAGTGGTTTTGAGTTTCAAAATGAAGGTAGTATGAGACCACATTTAAACATTAAAACCCCAAACCAAACCCCTCGTTGTTGAATCGATTTGATTCAATTCCTACTCATAGTGACCCTACAGAGCAGAGTAGAACTGCCCCATAGGGTTTCCAAGGAGCAGCTGGTGGATTCAAACTGCCAACCCTTTGGTTAGCAGCTGAACTCTTAACCACTGCACTGCCAGGGCTCCATTTAAACATCAAAGTCAGTCTTCAATGTTTCAAGTCAATTTTTCACAGTTGGGTTTTCCTCTATACTTACTGTAACTGGTTCATCAAAGTATCACTCAGAATCTGTAACAAAATCTGAGAAATGCTTTAAAAAGTTTCATGTATTTATATACTTTATGTATCTTTGAAGACATCATATACCTCCATTTAGCAATGCCTTTATATTTGTTACTCCTACCTGATAGTTCATCCCTTCTCTCTTCACCTGGGAAAATTTCACTCATTCTTCAAATCCAGTTCAAATATAATTATGCCGTTATCTTTTAGAATATATGTAGTATTGGCTCATTGCTATCATTTAACGAAATAAAAGCAAATCTCTATGAGAAAAGAAAGGGAAAGAGAGGGAGGAGGATGGAGCGAGAGAGAGAGAAAGCTGTTCTAAAACTTAAGAGCCTAAATGCTCAGATCCATGACTTTTACCACAATGGTACGCATTTTACTAATAAGAAAATACACTTTCATGGAAATGAACACAGTCACTGGACTGGAGAGCACAATTCAATATGTTATGATGGAAATGTGAGCTTTGAATTCAGAAAATCTATAGGATTAGAATCTAGGGTCTCAGATTTATTAGGCCACTCACTTTATATCTCTCTGGTTTGGTTTCTTGAAATTGTGAATAAAATTAATACGGACCTTTTGTAACATGATGTAAGGATTAAAGTAGACAATAAATGTGAAAGGGTAGCATAGAGGATGCAAAATGGCTAAGAAATCATCAGTGGGAGATATTTAATGATGTTATACAGGAAGCAGAGTATCCAGACTTTTCCTGAATTAGAGACAAAGTATTTTCAGCTCGGATCTCAATAAAGAGGTTAGTCTTCCCAGCAAAAAGAAAACCAGCCCAGGCAGAATACAGAATAAAGAGTTCAGAATGCTGATCTCCTGTCAGAGAGGATAACTGCTACATGCCACAAGCAGAAACAAGGCCGTTTCTGAACAATTAATGCTAGATACTCATGCAGAGTGGGGTGGTTAAAGTAAATTTTCCTACTGATAAAATTAATAAAATCTCTAAAATAAACTTTGAGAAAATGCAGAGGCTAAGAATGAGCATTGTTTGGTAAAAAGTTTATAGAAGAATAGGACCACCTATCCTGTGCAGCCAACAATTATTCAACCTGCACTTACTAAACTCCAATTTGAGCAAGGCTCTGGGGCTATAATAATGGGAAACACAGCAGAAGAGCCTGTGGCAAAGGCTGGCCTAGGACACACAGAAAAGGACTGGCAGAACTTGAATGACAAGAGCAAAATAAAAATATAAATCAGACCACATCAGTCTATTTCTTAGTTTAAACAAACATAACCACTTTAGTTAGGCAGAGTTAGTTTCATGGTGATTGAAGGGAACTTAAAATTAACTTTGGGACAGTTGACTATACAGAATTTGTCTTACAACTAGTGTTGGTATAGTCCTCAATCCCTTCGTTTCCTTTTCCACAAAATTCAAAGTATAAAAATGCTTCTATATTGACAGCTTTATATATTGCTTTCTGAACTAAATGTTCATTATCTATCTATTGCAGTCATGTTTCTGGGGTTCAGCGTACACATACCAGCTAAACAATATGCAGTTACAGAGTATAACGTTAGCAAAGAAATTTTCACACCAACATATTTATACAGGTTCTTAAGCCAATTTGGGGGACAATTTTAAAAATTACTAAGAAATATTAATTAGGCTTATGCATGCACATCATCCTATTCCTTTATTATTGTAGATCATATATTTTACTCAATTTCTCGAGTAACTTAGGGTAAGATAAATAATGCTTTAACACTAAGCTTTAAACATAGGCTATATGTAATTGACTAAAGATTAAAAAATGCTTCTGCTGGAATCTAGGTCTGAAAAAAAAGGGGGAAATGAAATAATTTAGAAGTTGTCTGCTTGTAGCGTGCCTAAACTCTCTCAGAACGCAATGACCCAGGGCGCTGAAAGAAATATTTTAAGCAATTTCTGTCCTTAAAAAAAATCATGAGCCTGTTAGATTTGAAGTAATTGCTCCTTCAAGTTTATTTCATACAAACAAATAGAACAGGAAAATTGCAGATTCACAAAGTAGGTTAGGAGAAGTCTAGAGTGATTTTTAATGGAATGTTTTTCTCCCAAATACAAGAGGTTTAAATTAGTAACTTAAAACGTTCCATTTACCATACATCATAGGAAGTAAGAGACTCTTGGTTTCTCGTCAGTTACAGGCCTCCAAATCCTTGACCAGCTGAACTGTTTGTTCCAGGTCACCAAACCTCTTAATAACTTAAACTCCCAAATTCAAATTGAGAAAGGATATGGATAGCTACGTATTGCTGTCAGTTCACTTAGCAGAGAAAAATAATGCTACACATACACACTTGCAAGTACAGACATACAAACACCAACCACGCACGTACACAATTCTTTCCGAAGCTCGGAGTAAGTCCGAATCACCACAGCAAAAAGTATATAGAAGGATTTTCATATGTAAGCCAACATTATAACAACTATGCCAAATCCTGATTTGACTTTGAAATTTTAAATTCTTACAATCTCTCTCTCTCACGTGAAGACAAGTTGTCCCCCCAACTCCCCCGCCCCACCCCAGGTCTCTGGCTAACTCATGACTTTTCATCTCCACTGACTGTAGACAAAAATGATAAGTAGGCCAGCTTTTCTCAATACAGGTTTCAAAGACAAATTAGTTTCACAGAATATTAATTATTATAACATGGGGGTGGAGGGGGGAAGAGCTCCATGGTCCAGTTGGGCAATACTCAGCTAAATAAAGTTAAACGGATTTTCATTTTTTGTTTGATAACTTGCACGGCTTCTCACAATCTTTAAAATGTTCATAAAAAACCAGTTGCTGTTGAGTGGGATTCTGACTCATGGCGACCCCATATGTGTCAGAGTAGAACTGCACTTCATAGGGTTTTCTAGGTTGTGGCCTTTAGAAAGCAAATTGCCAGGCTTTTCTTCTGAGGTGCCTTTGAGTGAGTTCAAACTGCCAATTTTTTTGTTAGTTGTTGGGCACTTAACTGTTTGTGCTAACCAGAGACTCCTAAAATATTGATGTGCATTGTGAATCGGGAAATGAGCAAAGAGTCGATGCTAAATATGGTATGCAACATTTCCCAAAGTTATCTGAACATCTTATGTGAGTGGTGTTATAAGCCATATATATGTTAAGTATAATAATAAAAAGAATGTCCATGAATTCATCAAACAAACTAATAATACTAGCATAATAAATGCATCCTCCTGTCACCAGAGGTAACCACTATACTGATTTTTGGATGTGTTTTTCCCTTGACTTTTAAATTTTTAATGGTTTTTCAAATATGCATATGTCCTTAAAAATATGTTTGGTTTTGATTGTTTCTGAGATATATAAAAATGGAATTGTATTCCATGTGATCTTCAAGGACTTGAATTTTTCACTAAACAATATTTTCTAAGGTGCAACCATGTTGTATGTAGCTACAATTCATTTTTTTACTGTGGTAATATATATATAACAAGACGTTTGCCATTTCAACCACTTTTAAGTGAATAATTCAATGGTATTAATTACATGCACCATGTGTGCAACCACTGCCACTACCCGTTTCCAAAGTTTTCCGTCACCCTTAACAGAAACTCAGTGCCCCTTAAGCAATAACTTCCCACTTACCCAATCTCATCCACCCCTGGTAATCACAAATAAACTTTGGTCTCTGTGCATTTGCCTATTCTAAATATGTCATATAAGTGGGATCACACAGTATTTGTCCTTTTGTGTCTGACTTATTTCACTCAGCATAATGTTTTCAAGGTCCATCCATGTTGTAGCATGCATCAGAACTTCATTTCTCTTTATGGCTGAATATTTCATTGCATGTATATACCACATTTTGTTTATCCATCCATCTGTTGATGGCACTTTGGTTGTTTCCACCTTTTGGCTATTGTAAACAATGCTGCAATGAATACAAGTATCTGAGTTCCTGCTTTCAAATCTTTTGGGTATATATATCTAACAGTAAAATTGTTGGGTCTGTGTTTAACTTTTTGAGGATCTGCCAAACTATTTCACAGTGGCTTCACCATTTTATAAACCACCAGCAGTGGATGAAGGTTCCAGTTTCTTCACATCTTCACCAACACTTGTTAGTTTCAACTTTTTTCTGAAAATAAGCATTTTAGTGGGGGTAAAATGGTCTCTACTGTGGCATTGATTTGCATTTCCCTAATGATTAACGACATTGAGTATCTTTTCATGCACTTATTGGTCATTTGTGTATCTTTGGATATTCATGTCATTTGTCCATTTTTTGATCACGTTTATCTTTTTGTTGTTGAGTTGTAGGAGTTCTTTATATATCCTGAATATTAAACCCTTACCAGATATTCGTTCCCAAATTTTCCTCCCATTCTGGAGGTTGTCTCTTCACTATGTTGAAAAAGTCCTTTGACACAAAAAAGTTTTTAATTTTCATGAATTGCAATTTATCTATTTTGTCTTCTGCTGCTCATGTTTTTGGTGTCATATCTAAGAATCCATTGTTGAAAACTAGGTCCTAAAGCATTACCCTTAAGATTTGTTTTAAGATTATACATTTCTTAAATTTAGATCATTGATCCATTTGGAGTTAATTTTCACATATCGTATGAGGTATGGGTCCAACTATTCTTTTACATGAAGATATCCAATATATGGTACCAGCACCATTTACTGAAGAGACTATTCTTTCCCCATTGAGTAGATTTAGCACCCTTGTTAAAAATCAATTGACCATAGATATATAGGCTTATTTCTGGACTCTCCAGTCTATTCCATTGGTCTATATGTCTATCCTTATACCAGTACCAGACTGTTTTGATACTGTAGATTTATAGGACTTTTGGAAATTGGGAAGAGTGAGTCTCCCTACTTTGTTTTCCTCTTTAAAGATTGTTTTGGCTATTCAGAGCCTCTTAAAATACCATATTAATTTGAGGATTGGCTTTTCCATTTCTACCAAGAAGGTCACTGGAATTTTAATAGGGATTGCATTGACTCTATAGATCATTTTGGGCAGTATTGACATCTTAACAATAGTAAGTCTTCCAATCCATGAACACAATGTCTTTCAATTTATTTAAGTCTTCTTTAATTTCTTTCAGTACTGTTTTATAGTTTTCAGTGCACAAGTCTTTCACCTCCCTGGTTGAACTACTTGTAGGTATTTTACTATTTTAGATGCTACTGTAAATGGAATTTTTTCTTAATTTCCTTTCCAGATTGTTCATTGCTGGTATGTAAAAAACAAAAATGATATTTGTGTTTTGACCTTGTACTCTGCCACTTTGCTGAATTCACTTGTTAGTTCTAGTAGATTTCTTGTAGATTTTTTTTTTTTTTATTTTCTACATACAGGATCATGTCATCTGTGAATAGGGATAGTTTATTTCTTTCTTTCCACTTTGGATAACTCTCATATCCTTTTTTTTGCTGAATTTCTCTGGCTAGGACTTCCAGTACAATACTGAATAGCAGTGGTGAGAGCAGACATGCTTGTCTTGTTCCTGATCTTAAGGAGAAAGTTCTCAGTCTTTCTCCATTGAGTATGATGTTAACTAGGATTTCATAAATGTCCTTTATCATCATATTGATGAATTTCCCCTGTATTTTTAGTTTATTGTTCTTATCATGAAAGAATGTTGGATTTTGTCAAATGCCTTTTCTCATCAATTGAAATGATCATATGGCTCTTTTCTCTCATTCTATTAATGTGGTATATTACGTTGACTGATTTTCTTATTAGAACTACTCTTGCATTTCGGGGATAAATCTCACCTCATGATGGTATATAATCCTTTTAATATGCTGTTGAATTTGGGTTGCTAGTATTTTGTTAAATATTTTTGGATCTATATTTATAAGGGATATTGGTATGTTCTTTTTTTTTTGGTGTCTTTATCTGGCTTTGGTATCACGGTAATCCTGGTTTTCTAGAATGAGTTAGGAAGTGGGCCCTCCTCTTCTATTTTTCAAAAGAGCATGAGAAGGATTGCTGTTAATTCTTCTTTAAATTTTTGGTAGAATTCCCCAATAAAGCCATCTGGTCCTGGACTTTTGCTTTTTTGGAAAGTTTTTTTATTACTTTGTGTCTTAGGCTGGGTTCTCTAGAGAAGCAAAACCAGTAAAGTGCATAAATATATATGTATATAGAGAGATTTATATCAAGGAACTGGCTCATGAGGTTGTAAAGGCTGTAATGTCCCAAGTCCGTGGATCAGGAAAGAGGCTTCTTCTGATTCATGTAGCCACAGGGGCTGGCGAACTCAAGATTGGTAGGCCGGAGAGCAGGCTGTTGCAGGCTTCTCTTGATTCACGTACCTGCAAGGGCTGGTGAACCCAAGATTGCCAGGCCAGAGAGCAGGGCTGTTGCTCACAGGCTGTGAAGATTGACAAATCCCAAGACTGGCAGGCAAGACCACAGGCATGCTGCTAGCTCAAGTCCCAAGAACTGGAGGTCAGATGAACAGGAGCCAGCTGCAGGATCCAGAACAAGCAAAACCCTGTCAAGGAGAGAAGGACTAGGTGGCGGAGGGTGGAGAGAAGGCTGAAGGGGGTGGTGAGCCACCACAGGCCCTGGCCCTGTCTTACCAACTCAGAGAAGATCCCATCATGGGGCTGATTATGTATCAGATCTCAACAGGAAGTGATCACAACATTATACGACTGCCAAAACACTGCAAATCGTGGCCCAGCCAAGCTGACACACAATTTTAACCATCACACTTTGTATAATTTCAATTTTTTTTAATTTTATTGAATTTTTTTTTTTAACCTAGCTTATCATCTATCCTGCAGAATGATCCATGTAGTGAAGAATGAGTATTGTACTGTTCTTGGGTGGAATAATCTATATATGTCTGTTATGTCTAGTTGGTTTATAGTATTGTTCAAATCCTCTATTTCCTTATTCATCTTCTGTCTCGATGTTCTTTCCATTATTAAAAGTGGTTTACTGAAGTCTCCAACTATTATTGTGGAACAATCTATTTCTTGCTTCAATTTTAACAATGTTTGCTTGACATACTTTTGAGCTCTGAGGTTAGGTGTATATATACCAAACCTGCTGCCATCAAGTCAATTCTGATTCATAGCGACCCTATAGGACAGAGTAGAACTACCCTGTAGGATCTCCAAGGAGTGCCTGGTGGATTCAAACTGCCGATCTTTTGGTTAGCAGCCATAGCTCTTAACCGCCACACCACCAGGGTATATATATGCATATGATTGTTTTATCTTCTTGGTGAATTGACCATTTTATATTATATCATACCCTTTGTCTCTCATAACAGGTTTTGACTTAAAGTCTATTTTGTCTGATATCAACTTAGCCACTCTATCTTTCTTTTGGTTATAATTTACCATATTTTTATGCAAATAATGCATGCCTTCTATGTTTCTTTGTCAACTACTCCCTCCCCCAACAAGGTATTTTCATAAGGGCTCTATGCTAATTTTTTTACAGCAACATGTAAAAAAAATATTGGCATAGTGGCACTTATGAAAAACCTCACGGTGGGGGAAGCAGTTGACAAAAAAACATAGAAGGCAAGAGTTACTTGAGTAAAAATATAGTACATGGAATATTTTCCTATTATTTCACTTTGAGCCTATTTATGTCTTTGGGTCTAATATGTGTCTCTTGTAGACAGCATATAGATGGATTACGTTTTTTGTTTTTTTTTTTAATTCATTCTGCCACTCTCTGCCTGTTGATTGGAGAGTTTAATCCATTTACATTTAAGGCAACTACTGATAAGAAAGAACTTACTTCTGCCATTTCGCTATTTGACTTTTGCGTGTTTTATGTCTTTTTTTGTCCCTCATATTCTCCAATACTACCATCACTTGTGTTTAGTTAATTTTTTGTAGTGAATCATTTTGATTCCCTTATCCTATCCTTTTGTGTATATTTTTTTAGCTATTGTCTTTGTGGTTACTATGAGGATTACATTTAACAGTTTAAATTTCTAACAACCTAGTTTAAATTGATAAAAACAACTTCAGAAATATACAAACACAAACACTATTCCATACCACTCCTCACCCCCCTTATGTAACTGCTATCCTAAATTACATCTTTATACATTATGTACCCAATAGCATAAATTGATAATTATATTTTGTGTATTTGTCTTTTGGGGTCATATAGGACATAACTACTAAAGTTACAAACCAAAAAGTCCATAAAACTGGGCCTTATATTTGTCCATAAGCTTACCTTTATCAGAGATATTTCTCTACTATCTATGGCTTTAAGATATTGTCTAGGGTCCTTTCAGTACTATCTGAAGAACTCCAATTAGCATTTCTTGTAAGGCAGGTCTACTTATCATGAACTCTGTCAGCTTCTTTTTATCTGGGAGTCTTTAATTCACCTTCATTCTTGAAAGACAGTTTTGCCAAATATAGTATTATTAATTGACAATGTTTTTCTTTCAGCACTTTAAACATGTCATTCCACCGTCTTCTGGCCTCTAAGGTTTCTGAGGAGATATAAGTACTTAATTTCATTGAGGATCCCCTGTATGTGACAATTTGCTTCTCTCTTGCTGTTTTCAGGATTCTGTCTTTATCTCTGGTTTTCAAGACCTTAATTATAATGTGTTTTGGTGTGGATCTCTCTGATTTTATGCTATTTTGAGTTCATTGAGCTTTTTAGATTTGTAGATTCATGTCTTTCATCAAATTTGGAATTTTTTCAGCCATTGCTTCTTTAAGTATTCTTTCTCTTTCCCTCTCTCTTCTCCTTTTGGGATTTCCATGATGCCTGTGTTGGTTGACTTGATGATGTCCCACAATTTTATTAGGTTTTGCTCAGTTATCCTGATCCTTTTTGCTTTTGACCTTCTGACTCACTGATTTCAATTACCTTATCAGTTACTTCACTGATTCTTCTGCTAAGTCAAATCTTCTGTCGAGTCCCTTCACTGACATTTTATTTTCAGTTATTGTATTTTTCATTTCCAGTAATTCAGTTTGGTTCCTTTTTATGGTGTCTGTCTCTTCACTGATATTCTCATTTTGTTCATGTATTATTTTCCTGATTTTCTTTAGATCTTTGTCCTTTTTTCCCTTTAGTTCTTTGAGCATGCTCAATACTCATTTTTTAAAGTCTTCTAGTCTATCCATTATCTGGGCTTCCACAGAGGCAATGTCTCTCCCTTCTTCTTGTTCTTTTGAATAGGTCATCACGTGCAGTTTCTTTGCATGTCATGTGATATTTTGTTGAAGCTGGGACATTAGAATATTACAGTGTGTTAGTGCTCAGCACTCTCATATACATGGTGTGTTCAAAAGCACTGATTTCTGCAAGTCTCAGTCACAGCCTTGAGTCTTTGCTCACTGCTCCCTCCCCTTCCCTGTGTGATGTCCAATTCAGGCCAGACTACGGCTTCAGTCCTTCAGGCAGCTCCCAGACAGATTAGAACAGACACCTTGAACAATCACAAGCAAAATATGCCCTGCTTACTCTAGGGTCAGACATATGGACCTCTCTCTGAGAACATGTACCATTGTCTGTCTTTGCTGAAGCTGCTGCTGTGGCCGCCACACTGAGAAGGAAAGAGGTGGAGACAGTAGAAAAAGATTTTTTTTCCTACTGATTAAAAGTCATCTTTTTCTTGTTTCAGTGTGTGGCTAGTTTCTGTGATACTTCACTTATTGTTACAGATTTCTAGTTTTCTTGGTGCTCATGTGGAAGGGTCGAGATCTTAGACCTGCTCATGCTGCCATCTTCCCAGAAGTAGGAATGTATTTTCTTTTTGCTGCTACATAATATTCCATTGTTTGAATATACCACAATTTATCTATTTTTCTGTTGATGAGCATTTAGGATGTTTATATACATATACACACATATATATTCCTATTATAAACAATATTGTGAATATTCTTGCACACATACAAGATTTTTTTTAGGGTATTATATAATTAGGAGAGAAAAATTAAATGATATTTTATGAATCTATGAAATTTTCAACATAAAGCCATATTGTTCTCCAAAGTGGATTGTACCAATTTATATTCCTACCAGCAATATATATATAAGACTTCTTATTATTCCTCCTCATCACTCACAGTTGATGTTATTTTATTAGGTGGATACAAGTTTAGAATTGTTATCTAATCCTAGTGAATTAAATCTATAATTATTATATAGTGACCTTCTCTATACCAAAGAATTCTTTTTATCAGAAATGCATTTGTCTGCTATTAATATAGTTAGCCTAGCCTTTTTGTTGTTGTTGTATTTTTCTGGCATATTTTTTCACATCTTTTACTTTGTAATTTTGTGTCCTTATGTCTTCAAAAAATGACACATAAACAACTTCTGCTTTTTACCTGTCAAATTTAGTCCATTTATGTTTATTGTGATCAACGATATATTTGGATTTGTTATATTTGAATATATTTGTTACATCTTACTCATTTTTCTATTTATCTAGCTTTTTACATGTTTCTTTTTCTCCTTTATTTTATTTTTTTTACTGAATGATTTTGGCAGTTAGACAGTTTTTCTTTCATTGTTACTCTAAAAATTATATCATGAATATTTACCCTTTAAAAAGCAAAAAGTATTTAGTATCTTAAGCTCTCAAACAATAAAAAAAAAAAAATTCTAGAATCTTGCTATCAAAAATGTAGTCTATGAGCCATCAATACTAGCCATACCTGGGAGCTTGTCTGAAATACACACTCTCAAGACCCACTCTAGCCTACTTAACATTGACTCAGCTGTCAAGACTGTTGATGTCACACACTAAGAAAACAAACAAAAAACCAAACCCCTTGCCGTTGAGTCAATTCCAACTCATAGTGACCCTATAGGACAGAGTAGAACTGCTCCACAGAGTTTCCAAGGAGCAGCTGGTAGATTTGAACTGCCAACTTTCTGATTAGCAGCCAAGCTCTTAAACCATTGTGCCACACACTAAGAGGGTATAAAAAAGTTTATTACTCACATAAGGAAACTTTCTGGGTAGAGTGTCTTCCAAACACTTCTGAAAATGGCTAGAGACAGGAAAGGAGAGTGCCTTGGAGTTTTTATGGTCGAGGTGGCCATGAAAATTGGCACTGGGAGTAGGATGTCAAGAACAACAACTACCGTGACTAGGAATCTTTTTGTCTTGCTTATGCTTGCTAACTTGTTCTGATGCCTGATGCACTTTGAGTTTCCCAGATGTACTTTGAGTTTCCCAGAGCATGCACTTTGAGTTTCTGCCTGCTGGCAAGCTTGCACTTTAAGCTGTGTTGCTTTGTGATTCATTTGCTGAGTTTTGCCAAGCCTCTATTACAGATTGAACTAACCTAAGTTGTAAATTATAATTGGCATTTAGGGGTAGGATTATAGGACTGGAGACCTTGTTAAAGTGACCCTGGCTTTTGTCTTAGCACAGACCTATCTGTGTGTCTCAGACTAAATTGTATGTCTTCATTCCAGCATAAGCCATGATTGATGCTAGGCTCAGGGGAACAACTCTTACTCTGCGACCACTGGTTGTGTGTCTCAGTCAGGTGTTATTCTATAGACTTCTCAGTAAAAGTTATTGTACTGCTACTCTGTGGAATACACAGGCCCATCAAGTGGTCACTCATGTGGAAGCGCAGTTACTTTGTGGCATGCTAAAAACCACACTGCTAAAAGCAGATGGCTTACCGGGACCCTACAACATGACTTTGCTGCTGCTGCCGCCTATACTGCTAACACTAAAAAAATCCTTATCCTCAGGGTTGTAGGAAAAACAATCATGGAGCCCACCCCACTGGCACAGACAAGGGTTAATTCAACCATTGCCATGGGAGAGGCCCCTAACCCTGAAAGTACTGATTTAAGGCCATCTGGAAAAAGAAACTTACAAATAAGGGTAGGATAGAGAGGATCCCCCATGTCCCAAACTATACCCAGGAACCACCAAAGAAAGAAAATTAGACATAGTTTAGTTCCAAAAAACTCAAATAGAGGTCCAAAATTTGACCCAGTTAGAAACAGAAAATTCACTAAAAGAATTTATGCAATAGAAATATAAAAGGGTGCTGTTTGGCTTTTGCACCTCTAAACACAGGTTCTGAATTAACTTTACCCACCAATTGGCAAACCTTCATGTCTTTAATCAACACTGAGGCTCAAATTACAGTTATACTTGAGGATCCTACCAGATTTAAACAAGGTATCTCCAATAATCTTAGGAGAATTACTGAAGATAAAATAGAGGACAACAGGCATGCCTCATCTTAACTATTCTCCATGGTCGTAGCACCCACTGCCTTAAAATATCCTATAGTGAGCATAGATGCTTTGACCCAATGAGTAATAAATTAAAATTAAATTAAGTCTGTGCTACTTACAAATTGGTTTGACAAAATGAGACTCCATGGATCACTTCTGAGTTAAAATAGTTAATATTACCCAATGAAAATTAAAACAGGACCTTAAAGGATTGAAACCCATTATATAAGATCTATTTACAGAAGAGGTGATTATTTCCACTGCTTCTCCATTTAACATCCCAATTTGGTCTGTTCTTAAACTTGGAAAGAACAAATGGTGCCTCATGGTGGGTTATCACAACCTTAATGTCGTGGTTACACCTATTAAGGCCCACATACTCAATATTATTGAGACTATTGATCCATCCAATCAGTAATTGATACTTATTTTTTGCTATTAAAGATTTGGTTTATATTCCCTGTTCAGTTCCTATCTCAACAGCTTCTCAGCCATAGTTTGCCTTCACCTTCAAAGGGACATAATATACCCTTACCAAGCCAAACCTAGGCCCTGCAGCATATCCCACCTGCAGGAGGGGGTGGCCTCCCCTGTCCTCAATCTTTTGCCAGATACTATGGTGCTAGGGGAGGTCATCTCTCTCCCATATCCCTTGGCTACCTAGGGAACTCTTTGGTATCAACTGAGTGGACAGCAAATTGAGTCCATATACTTCCCAGACAACACTGTCACCATCACATTCAATGGACCTCAGTGGAAAGTTGTTGCTTTTCATCTCTTAACCAGGATGTCCCAACAAAGGTGAATGCCCTGGCCAACAACCAGCCCATGTGCACATTTTTACATAGGTTAGACAGATTTGAATCGATTACCCAGAATATAACACAAAGAGAAGACAAAGAGAAGGAAAAAGACAAAAGAGTTTTATAAATATGGAGGACCTAAAACCTGCTGCCATTGAGTCGATTCCAACTCATAACAACCATATGGGACATAGTAGAACTGCCTTATAGGGTTTCCAAGGCTGTAATATTTATAGAAGCAGACTGCCATATCTTTCTCCCACGGAGCACCTGGTGGGTTTGAACCTCCAATATTTCAGTTAGTAGCTGAGCACTTAACCACTGCACCAGGGCTCCTTAACATAGAGGACAGGATAGGTCTAATGTAAGTTGAAGGAACGGCCAGAAGAGAGAATCAAGAGAATGTAAGAGAAGCAACATCTTCACAGATAATGACTGTTCCGGGTGTTTCTTCAACTCTTATTAGACCTATTCCATCTAATTCTGTTTATTTATAAAACTCTTTTTTGTATTTTCAATCTTCTTGTCTTTTCTCTGTGCTATATTCTGGATAATTTATTCAGATCTATCTATCGGTTGTGTCTGATCTATTATTTAAATAATACTTTGATTTATTTAATTACAACAATTATATTTTTTATGCCTAAAATTACTACTTTGTTTCTTTTTCAGATCATCCTGGTCATTTTTAGTCTCTCTTTGCTTGTGCATTTTTGTGGTTCTGTCTTTTATTTCTTTAAACATTTCATTGATTAGATACATTGTATTCTCTATTTGATCATTTCAAACCTGAAACTCTTGGGAAAATCTCTTTGCTGTTTTTGCTAAATTTCGGTCATGAAGTCTTCTTTTCTAGCGTTTTTGTTGATCTTTGCTTGTGAGCTAAATTTGCTTGAGTTTAATCTGTGAAAATCCCACAGTCTAAACTGAAGTTGCTATCTTCAGAGAGGATTTACTTTGGCTTCTGCTGGGAGCCAAGGGCTGCTGTCAGCATGGAATCACCTGAATCCACTTTAAAGATCCTAATGAGCTAATATCAAGTTTCCCATCTCGCAGCCGGCAAACCACTTAATCTCCCATTGCTTTACTAACATTAGCATTTTCTTTCGGATAATCTCATCTTTCTAGTTTGCTTTCCAATTACTAATCATTGCTCCCACTTGAGCCTCACTCATACATTTGTTTGCATATTTATTTGTTTGTTTTAGAGGGTGATTCTTGGAGATTTTCATGAACTCTCTTGAGTTAGCAATGAATTTAAAAAGTTTGTTTTATTTAAGACCTAATTGATTTGTAGCAGAAGGTCCACCAAAATTCACCTTATTCCTGGAAACAGAAGTTTTAAGATTAGAATTTCAGCCCCTTGCACTGGAGAGTTATTCAGGGGCTGGAGTCAAGTGTGCCTCTTAACTCATACCCCAGAGGTGACTGTTTCCCGTCTACGTATCATAAGGGCAATTCTCCCTGGCATTTAAGTGGAAATAAGAGGATTATCTTTATGCAATTCTTCCAGATTCTATTCTTTGCATGGTGAGAATTATTTTTTTATTAAGAATGTTCTTTCTTATCTTTTTTGGGATTGTGATGATCTCTTTTGTTTGCTTTTATTTTGTTTTGCTTTTTGTTTCATTTTTAGGGTACTTAGCACTACTTTTAAAAGTGCCTATGTATGTTGGTAACAGTTACTAGAAAAATACCTTCCTAAAACTGTTTGGATTCTCATTCTGATGGACTTAAAAACATCTTAAATGCTTTGTCTAGTTTTGTCAGTCTGTAGATTTTATTTATATTTTGAAGAAAAAAGGTTAGTTTTGACTCAGCTTTTAGTAATACTAAATTTCCATTCAACAGTACATCTTTCCAGAGCTACAGCTTCCAACTGGTATAATTATTGTACAGGATTTAGAGTAGCTGTATGCCACCTTGGCGGCTTATCATATAACTAATAAGTTACAATTATAACAGCAAAACAGTTTTGAAAAGCTAAATTAGTTTAGTGGCAATTAAACTCGAAGAGTCATTACAAAGAAAGACAAGTAATCACTTTAACTGAGTTGTATATAAAATGGAAAGCCTTCAAAACATAGTGTTTCTAAGCATCTTGAGGAAAAGCGACACTGTACCTATGATTTTCTTGTTTCATTGCTCTTTAACTACATATATTAAAAATTATATATTAAAATTTTACATGAAAAGATCATAAAATATTAAACAGCTCATGAAAATACCAAGGTAACCTCCATATCTTAGAAAATCTGCCAAGATTTAGTTTTTCCTATCTCTTAAAGGGGAAAAATTAATTTCCACATTTTATTTATTGTTACTCTTCTGGAGTGAAAATAGGATGAAAAACCTTTTATATGATTAAAATTACAAAGAACTCTTTCTTGCGATCTCCTATAATAATTAAAAAGGCTCCATGGCATAATCATTTTCCTGCCCAGCAGTGGACTTTTGCCTTTGAATTTTCACTTCGTCAAAGTAAATGAAGGTTGTATGGATCTGCCTTAATAACTGTTCCACTTCTGGTCATGATGGAGTAAATAGTACCGTAGTAGACTTTGCTTCCCACCATAATCAACCCAAAAAGTGCAGGTTGTGGGAAAAGCGAGGCACCTATGAGCACCACACTTTTTCCAATATTCTGTGTGGAGACACATGTCAACTATGGCACCAGGAGGTCAAGATATGCAGAGCAGAGTGGTCTCTCTGGGCTGAGGAGTCAGAGGCTGCAATCCCTGGTAACTGGAGCAGCTGGAATATACAGGATATATCACTTTGCTCACAATCTGTAATTTGGGCAGGGCTCAGTGAGGACAGCTAACTTCTGTCCCACTCAGCACCTTGTAGGTTGAGGACTGGAATCATCTGCAGTTTTTTGCCCATTCACATGTCTGGTGGTTGACATTGGGAAGACTCAAAGTGTTGGGGGCTAAAACAGCTGAACCTCCTTAGGTATCTCTCCACCTCTTTGTGGCCTCTCTACGTGGTCTCTCCAGCATGAGGCTCTAGGGTAGTCAGACTTCTTACATGTCAGCTCAGGGCTCCCAAGACATGTATCCCAAGAGAAAGAAGCAGGCAGAAGCTGAATTGCCCCCTCTAACTCAGCCTCAGAAGTCAGGCTGCTTCTCTTCCACCACGTTAGAAGCAAGTCACCAAGGCCAGCCCAAATTCAAAGTGAGGGAAATCAGACTCCAACTTCTGTGGGAGGGGTCTCAAAAAATTTGCAGACATGTCTTAAAACCATCTCAGGATCCAGAAGCACATTTAGGTTAGCCTTAGATGACATGAAAATCAAGTTGTATGCAGAGGAAATAAATTGATAGACTAGGGTGGGGGGAGGGAGCAGGAAGATATGGTGGTTCTCAAACAGAAATATATAATTACTGGGTTATGAAAGGATACAGAATGCAAAATATAATCAAAATTTCATCCTATCAGCTTTAAAGAAGATCAGATTTAGCCAAAAGTTCTGGAAGAACATGGGCTTTGGGTTGTCCTTTAAAGAAGAAGAAGGCATCTTAAGGAAGAACTAAGCAAGATGAATGAGAACATCAAATTGGGTCTCAGTTTATTTAGCTGAAACAGGTGAGAAGGGGAGCCATGGTGAAGGGAGAAATTAAAGCTAAAAGGTTAACTATAGGAACAGAGAGGCACAGACAAATTTTGAAAATAGGAACATCTGGTCATGGGTAATTTCAGTCTAGAAGGACAGACTGAATAATGATAATGAATTTGCATGTCTTCATATTTTTAATTTCAAGGAAATCTTTAACAAAAATAATGCGGAGCCAGAGTGAGAAAGCAGACAAATTAAGTACAAAAGGCCTTATAAAAGGTCTGTCTTTGAATTAAAGAAAAAAGAAAACAGAACAAGATAGAAAATTAAGCATGAAAGTATATGAGGAAGAAATAGAATAAAGACTCAGTGACAAGAAACGCAGTTGCAAACAAAGTATGAGCCTCATCACCAGTAAAATAGCGAGTCCTCCTCAGGGGAAAGGAGAGAGAAATTTTATTACCAAAATATTTCCTCTAAAGAAGTATAAAAGGAATTAGTTGGCAATAAATAAGTAGTTAGATAAGGTTGCTGGTTTTTTTTGTTTTTTAAATAAGCAAGGTTTTAAAGTTATAAACTTAAATTGATTAAACATATAAAAACTACAGATTCTATCGGGAAATAGTTGTTACTTGCGGGAACTAGAAGGCCTTTTTCTAGTATACAATAACAATATTCTAACACATGATAATATGCTAGGATTTCAGCATAGTTATTGGCTAATAAGACTTGCTCAACATCTTTTATAAATTACACTATAATCACATAAACAATGGATTGTAAATTTAAGAACAAGAGACCATAAACGGATACACCAGAGATTACTGGTTTAATGGAGCCCTGGTGGTGCAGTGGTTAAGAGCTCAGCTGCTAACCAAAAGGTCAGCAGTCTGAATCCACTAGTCACTCCTTGGAAACCCTATGGGGCAGTTCTACTCTGTCCTATAGGGTTGCTATGAGCTGGAGTCGACTCAACAGCAACTGTTTTTTTTTAATAGTAATCTCAAAATAATTGATAAATGAAGTCAGTGAAAAGATCTGTTTCATTGTTGGATGTAGAAAATGAGTTTTTTCCCCCCCAACTTCTTGTTCTGACTTTATGTAAATTTACAAGCACATTCAGGAAGTGTATCAGACAATTTATATATGCTATTTCTAGCCCATACAATAACCTTGCAAGTTGTTGCTTTGTTAGTTGCCTTCGAGTCAATTCCGATTCATGGTGAACCCATGTATGCAGAGTAGAACTACTCCATAGGGTTTTCAAGGCTATGACTTTTCAGAAACAGATTGCCAGGCCAACCTTCCAAGGCACCTCTGGTGGGTTCAAATAGCCAACCTTTCAGCTAGTGGTCGAGTGCTTAATAGTTTGTGCCACCCAGGGACTAACCTTGCAAGTAGGTATTAACCAATATCATCCTTACTTTCTCCAAGTGATACAATGAGGCTCAAGGAGATTAAATGACTTCCAAGACTGCATAGTTTATAACTGTCAGGGCTAGAATTTGAACCCAGGTCTGGCTCTCAAGGATGCACTTCATCACACTAAGGATCCAAGCATCTCTCCCTGCCTTCCCACAGGTATACACACACACACAATAAGCACCCAGGAACCTAAGAAGGTCAATGCATAATAATGGGGTCAAGAAGATCCATTTAGGGTGATAAATTTACAATGGTAGAGTATACATATAAAATATATATCAGTATAAAACCTAAGTTTACAAGCCAAGATATTTCAATATATTTTTATTTCTCAGAAATATATATATATATATATCATACATGTTCATAACATACATAGATGTGCATATATGTATATATACATCTATCTATACATATATATAAAGATATCTCTCTCTTTAAATATACATATATGTATAAAGATACCGCTCTCTCTCTGTATACACACACACACACACACACATATCATTAAGCAAGAGAAAATATTCAGCTCAATACTACTTTGAGAGATGTCTATTAGAAATATTTGTTGGTTCTATAACGGCCATATATTTAACAAAAAATTGGTATTCTGATTGAGGGAAATGGGCATGATATTTATGGCGCTATAGCAGCATTTCATACTTTACAATTATTGTTAGCTGCCACAGAGTTGGCCCTAGACTCATGGTGACCGTATGCACAATGGAGCCCTATGATCAGTTGGGGATCAGATCATTGTGACTGCGATCTGCAAGGTTTTCACTGGCTGATTTTCAGAAGTAGATCACTAGCCCTTTCTTCCTAATCTAGTTTACTGTGGAAGCTCTGTTAAAACCTGATCAGCATCATAGCAACATGCAAGCCTCCACTGACAGATGGGTGATGGCTGTGCTTGAGGTACATTGGCCAGGAATTGAATCCTGGGTCTCCCATATGGAAGGCACGAATTCTACCACGCTGCCCGTCACTTTACATAAAGGTTTATACTAAACTCAATTATTGGAATTAATTGAATTTTACACTTTACAATATATTTACAAAATGGGCTAATAAATATGCAAATGGTATCTGAGCTTATGGTGAGATACAATTTTGGCATGCAATTTGTTATATTTCACACCAGGAAAGAGCTTGTCTCTGAGTGTCCCAAGAGTACTTGTAGTCCAGGACCTCAGAGATATTACTGGTTAGGAATATGCATTCTGGGGTGTGGGGGTCCCTGACTGGGGGCAAATGAGACTCTCTTTTAGGATTATTGCTATTTCTAATGCCTTTTCTTCCGGTTTCTGCCATGCATAGCTGAAAGGCAAAGCATTGGTTTCCCCCTTTATGCCTATTCTTTTTCAAGAGTAAACTCATTTGTTTTCAAGGCAGGAATGACCATGAGTTAACTGCATCTGCTTCCTGAGGGCTTTTCTAGAGCCTCCATCATTTTTCTCCTTCCTCAGTTAGTATCTGAGGCCATTTTTTGATGCTCATCAGTTCCACTCTGAGCCTGGCTCCCAGGACTAAACACAACAAACAGAGATGTGGGTCAGATCATATTACAGTTCAAGAAAATTTCTTATCTTTTTTTTTTTCAAATCTACCATTTTGTTATGAAATCAAAAGGGGCATTAGCATTTTGAGAAACCCCTTTCATACCATTAGTTCATGTTAAGTTCTATCAACTACAATTCTTAGTTCTACTTAATGGAGTCTTTACTTTAACTATTGCTAGGTAGCAGAGAAGAGAGTTATAACAGTAATCTGAGATTCTTCAACCTCAAAATGCTTGGATTCCTGATGCAATTTCTAATAATTCTACCTCCTTGAAAACAAAACTATAAAACTCTCCAGGCACAATGTGTAACTTCAACAGAATGTAGTTAAATCTGCACCATAAATTTATCCTTACTGTCAGTGTAATTTACTCACAACATCTCTAGTATTTAATTCAGTCTTAAGTCCATTAAATTGTAAAAGCTGATTCAAATGCTTGTTTTGGGTACAATTCATTATTCACTTTTGTTTTTGAAGATGAAGATAGCTATTTTATCTCCAAATGAAATTAGCACATTCAATAAGGAATACAATATTGAATATCTAAGGTTTTGCCATTATGGCAAGGTCAAATGCGGTATTTTTTACTCTTGATTCACATTCATGACCCAAATGAGATTACTACTTATGCACAGAGTACAATTAAATCTCAGTTACACAAGAAGAATTCCCTGGTACAAGATAGAGCACCAAGAAATGACATAGTACTGTTAAAATTTGTATTGTTATTCTTGATGATAAATTACCTAGTTTTCCTAAATATTACCATAGTTAGTCAAGTTCTTAGCTCTCTACCCCTGCTATTGAGTCTAACATTCTATACTATGCATATTAATAATGTGATAACTTTGTATTAATATTTAGCTGAGACTATGTACTGATTCACTAACTAAAATGGAAAATTTTTCTCCTATAGTATATTTAAAATATAAGTCTCAGGAAAAAATCCCAAATTTTCCTCTTAAAAGTAGCCAAGCCATAATACTGTTTAAGAATCTACTACAGTCTAATAAATGTATCACAACTCGAATTATTTAAACAGGCACATGATGAATAATGCTACTGAAATTTACTTTTAAAAAAGAATTATACTATGAATAATCATAGATTTCAATAGATTTATATTTTAGAAAAAATAAATATCTTACTAGTTATAACAAAGTACAAAACATATCAAAAAGTATAATTTGGAAATTGTGTCAAATAAATCAAGGAGTTTTTATTGTCAGGTATTCATATGTACATAAAGAAATAATTTTGCCTACTATTTTCCCATTATTTTGAGGCATAACTACAAAAATTATGCAACCGAATTTGTAATTTAGTGAATAAGAGGAACTGATCTTCCTAAATCTATATTTTGTGTTACAATGAGATAAGTATACCGGAGTGAGTTGATCTAATTACACTTGCACTGACCTCATTTATAAAAAACAACCGTGGAAGTGTACAACACACACTGAACAACTGCATTATTGTATCCAAATCCTGGTTTTTCTGGACAGATATGTGTCAGTAGAACTGCTATGATGCATGGTGCATGCATCTGCTTATCTCAGTGTCAGCCTTTCACATGAAAAACTATTACACAAATTCCATCATTATCAGAATGACTCTGCGCGCCAATTCAAACACCAGCTGAATAATTTTGCCATAGATGTTACAATGGTAAGGAGCTTTTCCCTTGAAGATATGCTTTATTTAAACTTTGTATGCCTTCAGAAAATTTGTCTCTTTACAAATGATTCCCTAACTGACATGGCCACCTTTAGTCTTTCCCGAGCTCAAGGTCAGTTGCTTAGATATTGTCACTTTGAGGTCCACTGCTATGCCAGATCCCATTTATTACAAACATAAAATAGTACTTTTATGAAATGCTTGTCTTTCCTCAACTTCCTATTTTTCCAGAGCCAACATTATTCTCTCGATACTCCAAGTTCAAAAGCAGTCATTGCTTTGCTGTATTTTCTAAAATCCACTTAATCCACAAGCCTAGTGAAAGCTTCTTCTCAAATGTATCACTTTCTTTCTATTGTCTTTACCACTTCCCTAGTCAAAGTCTTCACTAATGTTGTATAGTCATAAATGTTAAATTCTACGGGAAAATTCTAAACCTTACTTTTAAAAATTAGACCTCTTCTTGTTCAAGTTCCCACTCACAGTCTAAAGATCTTATTCCCAAACTTTTAAACAGAAGTATATGATGAATGTTCCTTCAAAATAATTTAGCACAAATAAAAGGATATAGTAAATAAACACAAATAAACTGGTTTTTACAAAGATAAGTTTGGTTCTGTTAAAATGTCAAACATTCCAAGCAATTGGGAGAAAAGAGTAACATTAGGTGACAAGACA